>CANTUZ010000002.1:91628439-92969272 GCA_947846985.1 Fratercula arctica | reverse complement strand
AAAGCTAATTTATTTGAAGATATTTAATATGAACTTAACCTTTTTTCCCCAATTAAGGGCTTTAATGTGCTGTGCTTCTGTCTACAGGAAAATTAATTCAACTGTCTGAACATAGACCAAAAGCCTAAAAACTGCTTTACCTGTCAATACCAAGAAACTATAAAGTAAGTGGGAAGTGCAAACGGCTAAAAAGGGAAACTACATGAAAACTAATGACAGCTATTGAAGTAAGCGATTGCAAGAAACTCCTACATTTAATGAAATTTAGCGTACCGCCTTGAAACTGTAGGGACTATTAAGAAGAAGTAAATGCAAATTTGTCACATTAATACCTAGCACTAATGATTTCTGTAGATTCCCACCTTCGTAGGATGGCTACAGCCACCCCGCTCTCCCACACTGCTCAGGGGACCAGCCGGCTGTACCAGTCCCAGACAGGTTACCCGAGAGTCACAAGCTGTGATTTGCAGAGACTGATGCCCAGGAGAACCCCCAAGGTGAGAGAAAGGAAAGGAAAAAACACTGCTGAAGGGAGCTTTGCACCTCAACACAGACCTGCAAAACCGGAGTTACACAGCATCACAGCAGCAGAACAAGCTGATGAGGTTGCCTTGATCACAACATCTTATGGCTCTGAAATTGGCGCGGTTCTTCTCCAAATGCCACCCTGCCCATCACATACACACACAGAGACTTCTCGAAGCGTTTAACCACAAAGACCTCCCACAGGTCCTGCAGGACCAACCTTGGCAACATCTGCTCTAGAATTCCAACAGGAACATCTAGAGACAATTCCTAGGTTGCACGCATTTATTATTATTGGGCAACTATTTCTCAAAATCTAATTGAAGAACATGGAAGTAATTCAAAAATGCCTAAATCATCTATCAAAATTATCAATTATTTGCTTGCTTTTATAAAAAAAACCCAACCAAACAAAAAACAAATCCACAAAGACCTCACTACAGTAGATACTACTGTTGTTACCAGTTATTTCCAGAGGAGTCCATTTTTGGAGTCCATTAACGAGCACTTATAAACGGCTTAAAATGTTACAAAATTCTTCTCACTCATTTCAGAGTTTAATTTACAATGTCTGTTTCTCTTTAGATTACAAAAAGGTGGTAAAACTAGTCCTAACAATAGCAACATGGCTATTTTAGACATGAAATTTTAGAAACTGCAATTGCCATATACTCCGGTAATTTCAAGTTAATTTCCTAATTAACTTAATCCTCCTTTTTTGTGAAATTTAATTAGCCGATGTACAATCCTTTCAAAGCACCAGGTAGATGGCAATATGTAAAGAATAAAAGCATTAGCACATTTTGTTAGAATTTTTTAATCTTCAAAGAGGCATGTGGTTACACTGCATGAAAAAAAAATATTCACTTAAAAAGAAAACCCACATGTCGGCAATATGGTACTTTATAATTCATTTTAAAAAATAACTGAAACAAGTTTAAATAGGCTCCTGTTGGGGGCTGAGAAGCACAGTATCATACTACTTATTTTCCTTCCTGGGTTTATGAGGAGATCGTTTCCTTTAAGATACCCACTGAAGATGACTCAGGATTTTTCTTTGTTCAGAAACAAGATTTGTTTAAACCTCACTACATTTTAAGAGTCAAAAGTAGATTCCTTCTCCCCTGCAAATTTTTACGTATTGTAAGAAAATGGAATCATTATGGAAATCTAAGTTGTTAGGAAAAAAAAAAAAAAGCCAGAAAGAGGATATCCCAATTCAAAGACATTTCACTTGATTTCTGCAGTACTTCCCCATGTGAGTCCAGTCAGATAAGCTTTCACATTTTAACACAAAGCTTCCCAAGACAAGAAAAGCATCCCGCTAGCACACTCCTCGGCAGTCCTTTCAAACTTGGAACAAGCCCCTTTAGAGCAGGAATCCACCGCTTTAAAAGCAACGACCCACTGCTAATGGAGGCTTTATCTGCTCTACAGCTTCTTGGTTCTTCTTGCTGCAAAGCCAATTTTAAGGACTGCAATTTAAATTTATAATTTAAATGCAGAGACAGATCTTGGAAATTTCCCTGCTTTGTCTCAAACACCTTCTGAAATCCTATGGGACCAGCTCAGAGATTTCCCGGTGAGATCACGGAAGGCAAATCATGGGTTATGGGGAAGCACTGTGGCTCATCCCCACAAAGGAGGCTGACTGAAAGCATGCACAGAAGTCTAACATTTCAGTTTAAAGAGGTGTACATTTTTAGAGTAAAACCACA
Source organism: Fratercula arctica (assembly GCA_947846985.1). Classification (NCBI taxonomy): domain Eukaryota; kingdom Metazoa; phylum Chordata; class Aves; order Charadriiformes; family Alcidae; genus Fratercula; species Fratercula arctica. Next base: position 92,967,029 of record CANTUZ010000002.1, on the reverse strand, counting down.
AGTTATTTATACAGATAGATTTTCACAAAGCAATCTGATCTGGGAACCAGGGGATTTTACTTAGAGCATCTGTGTTCCACATTCTCAGGAAAGAAAATTTAAATAATCCTAAAAAGCTGAAAAAGGTATTTTTATCACAGCCTTTGCAGCTATTTCATGTTTCACTCAAATTGAAAGAGAGCTGAACCAGATATCTCCAATCACATCTGGAAGCAGGCCCCAGTACTGTGTGCATCGTCTTAACTAGAACTCAAATTATTCTATTAAAAAAAGCCTAACTCTTAAAAAAAAATCCCCCCAAGCTCTGGCATTCCTTTTCATGTTTTTTCAATTTGTGTGATGTCAGCTTACATCTAATAAACATGTTGTTTATTATCTTCATTTAAGCCAGGACTTTTACCAAGTTACAGCAAGAGTCATAGGAAGCATATCATGATTACAAATCTATAATGCATGCAGGATCCCTGTGCAACACCATTAAATCCATTAATCACCATCTTTTCTGTCCCAATTATGCTAAGAAGATACTCGATAAAGCAATTGCAACTCACCTCTCTCTCTCTCCCCTTTACCATCAGTGCAAAGAAGGCAAAACCACAGCACTTCCGACAAATTCTCAAGGCACCTCTTTTGTTCCCTTTAAATTAAATCCGAATCGGTTGCACGTTTTGCTGAACTGCTAATGCTCTCCACATGTTCCCTCTTCCAAACTGAAAATGTTTTCTATTAGGAATGCCTAACGCTGAACAGAAAACTGTAAAATGCCCTTCAAAAAACCTAAAGTACCTCTCTTTCTTGAGACTGTCATTGGAACATATCAATCACTATTTGCCCAAATGAAGAGCTCACAATGCCACAATTAAGCTTCCTTTAGGAAAGCTTTTTAGGTAGACTCTTTCTCTTAGTGTATTCAGAAAAATAGCTGTTTATTTTAAATTCAATGAGCCATTTCCTTTAAAAAAAAAAAATTCAGAAAGTTTTAAAGTATGAAGTAGAGGAGTTACACAGCATCCATGGCTGAGAGATGCTCTGGCACTCAGCACACTGCAAACACACACATACCAGAGAGATGCAATTTGATAATGGTATTTGTAGGGAGAAACATCTCAAGTAAGACACTACCAGTAACGCAGGTTGTAGGCACAAGCTTAACTCTGCCCTCAGAGAGTGAAACACAACACGGTTTCACATGTTGCCTTAACCAGAATCGCACTGGCATTTCTACACTTTGGTACTAGACTCATGAGAGGACAAACCACGCTTTTTTCCCCACTTCTGTCTGTGTATCTGAACTTCTTTGCAACAAAGTGCCAGATACAGTTACAGACTCGAGACATGACTGTCTTTATGACAGCACCGTGGTTCCACTGGGGAGGAACTTGCATCTCCTTGGGGAGGGACTGTTTGTAAGGCTGTTTGTTGTAGCAATAGGACGAGGGGCAATGGTTTTAAACTAGAGCAGGGTAGGTTTAGATTAGACATGAAGAAGAAGTTCTTTACAATGAGGGTGGTGAGACACTGGAACAGGTTGCCCAGAGAGGTGGTGGAGGCCCCATCCCTGGAGACATTCAAGGCCAGGCTTGATGAGGCTCTGAGCAACCTGACCTAGTTGAAGATGTCCCTGCTTACTGCAGGGGGGTTGGACTAGATGACCTTTCAAGGTCCCTTCCAACCCAACACATTCTATGATTCTATGATCTCAAGCACCTGGAGGGACAGGTCCTACCAGAAGGTTCAACAGATGCATAAATAGTTGCAGAACCTAATCATATCTGCTGTAATACATGCAACAAGTCCACATAATGGATAACAGAAGGGAAAACTGTACATGGAAAAAAGGACTAGCTGCATACTTCAGCCATTACAGGACAAATAAAAACAGCTGGCTTCTACTAGCCTCCTAGTTACAACTAGCTTACAGCTTCCCTCAGGTACCCCAGAACAAAAGGCGCTCAAGAAGATATTTACGGCTACATTTCATAAAAGGTATCAAGAGCGAGAGAATGTCAAAAAAGACAATCCAAAGCTGCATGGAAAGACTGGGTTATTGGTGCCAACACTGCTGGTTTTAGCAGATGCACTAATAACAGAGGCTAGGAACAGCTGCCATGGGGCATGGCAGCTATTGTGTCACATACTTGGGAATGATCCACTGCTCAGCACCCAGGGAAGGATGGGGAAGGGCTGGCACGCTGTAGATCACTTCAGCACTGTGCTCCGGTAAATCGACAACTGCCCATGTGCAAAAGGCAATAGAACGGGATTATAAAATGGTTGTAATGACTAATAATGAAGGTAATATTATACATTTAGCAAGACTCTTGCAATAATATACGCGCACACTGTTTAGGGACCTTGCTGGACCAAGCTACGAAACGTAATACACACAAATACCTAGGCAAATTATTTTTAATCTACAGACAAAAGAAATTTTGCATAAATACAGGAAGGAACTATAACCATATAAAAACGTAATTTTATCATGCAAAAACATTTTAAATAACCAACTGGGGGTGGGGGGATGTTGGGTGTGGTTGTTTTTTTTTTTATTTTTTTAAATAAACTGACACAAAGGAGAAATAAAATTTAAAATACAACTTGCAGCATTTGCTGACCTTCCAAGCTACAGTGCTCTGAGCAACCCCAGGCCAATACATGTATTCAGAATTACATTAACCTTTGTTATTTGCATTCTTCTTGTATTATATTGTATTAACACCTGAGCTTATGTCAAACTTCTTTTGGCAGAATCAATCTAAGTCATTGTTACGTGTCCCTGCCCAAACCTCATTCCCAGTATTGAGAGCAACACTCCTGACTCCCCATCACAGGCATATGTGTTTTAAAAAAAGGACATAGGACTTTCCTGGGCTAGATACTGCATCCAGATACGTAAGAATAAATGGGACCTTTTCCCTCAGAGACCACCTCAGATTTTGAGGGAAAACTACCAAGAAGCAAGGAACAGAAAATGAAGCAGCAGCTGCAAACAAAGCTGTCCAAGCACAGACATAATGAATAAACCAAGTCACTCTCCAGGAAGAGTGGAGCTTTTAAAGATCTTTAAAACTTCACTGTCAAAGAGTTGCTTTGACTAAAACCTTCTATTTAGTTTCAGGGGCTAAAGTTTTTGGCACTGCTGGTGTTCACCCTTGTAAAGCTACATCCTCATTTACACTGGACTTCACACCAAGGCTTCAGCTGAGCCCTGTAATTGTTAAATATATACAAACTAAAATTACGTTAAGACACAACTAAATACAAACAAGGAAATCCATACGGCTGCCAAAAATACCAGAAAGACTTTTCCCACAGGGTATTAACTCACAATAAATCTAATTTGAATAAAAGGTCAAATTTGACAGATTGTGGCGGAAAAAAAAAAACAACAAAAACCCAACAATTGACACTACGCGATTTAAAGATCGATCTCCTCCACTAAGGTCTTTTAACAACAAGTACAAAAGTACATCTATACTTTTCAATTAGCCACGTTCTATGAACAAAACTGGTTTCAGCAATACTCTTTTGATATAAAAAAAATTTGTAAATACTGCTAATAGTTTGTATTAAAACCACTTAAATTATTTTTTATATTACCTTTTAATTAGTCCTGACATTTTAATCAGGATCAAACCAAAAATGGGAAAAGTAGTAGAGGGATATTTAGAAGAAAATTTGTTCCTCCATGAAAGTCCTTAGTGTGAACAAGACAAGAACTCAAATTGAGAGGGTGAAAAAAAGAAAAGTATTAATGCATTAAATTGAATGAGATGCTTACGAGTGACTGGTATGCAGAAAATACCACTCACTAACAACTTCCGCACTCAAGTTATTAAGCTTTATTCCTTCCCTGCCCTGCTTAAAACCAAAAAAACCCACCTCACTTGACATGGAACTTGCTAAAGCTACCCCAGTCGCATAAAATATTGGCCTGTAGTCAATACATCCTCTGACACTAAACCCCAATGAATTCCCTGGAGATTTTAAGTCACTAACAATGGAAAACTTTATCTGGACATCTGAACATAAACACTTGTGTATTTCCCACAATTTAAAAGTACAACATGTTAGGGAGAAGAAAAAAAAAAATATTGGTCCAACTTCCAAATGGGAGCGTTTACAACAGGAAAACTATTTCTACACCTCTCAGCTCTTCAGAGGAAAGTAAAACTTTGAATGCAAGGATGACAGGAGGCTCTGCAGCAAGAGCACTACAGAACAAACCACATCTTCTCATAAAGCAGTCCTAGGTACCTACGAGGGACTTTGCAGAGTCAGTAACATTGCTAACCACAACGCTTTCCAAGGATATTGTGAAGACTGAAAGAAAATAGCCAAAGCAAGACATTTTTATTCCACGTAACACCGTCTCACATTGCTCTAGCTCCTAGCTTCTGCTCCAAATATGTAACACATCCTTTAGCCTCAAAACCTAATGCTTATATTAAAAAAAAAAAAAAAAAAAAAAAAAAGACGTTAACAGGCAGCTGATGTGAAAGTACACACCAGAAGAAAAGTACCCACTGTGCCAGTGAAACAACCCTCCTATTCTGTGACAAGTTTAACTGGTCACCAAATGAGGCCAGTACTAAGAACTGCAGAGTCCCTGACTCTTTCAAACTATCCCATACCATGTAGAAATGAAAAAGAAAAGAAACTACATTACACCAAACTATCATCTGAAACAAAAACTTATCCTAAAAATCTAAAATTCAACAGGGGGGTTGGAAATTAGAACCAGATCTTGCATTTGGCTTTTCTGCCTGTAACAAACCAAGCCAAAAGCCCATATCCAAACACACCTCTGCTCTAGAGGTCTGAAATCTGGACTCAAGTTTTGCAGCCTGGCTTGCACTGTGCTCACTGCTGAATGCATCACCACTGCTGGAGAGTAACAGCACCTTCAAACACACTTTCATACAGGAACAATTAAAATACACACACAGAGTAATATGCCTAATTGCCCACAGTGAGCTTGAACGCAAATACATAACAACAAAGCAACCATACATGGAAGCCCTGAATCTGGTGTGCTCCGATTCCTCAATGGCTGCACTCTGGACAAAAATTTTTAATACGAAAATTGTTTTTATAAAACCTTAATCCAGGAAACATATGAAAATTTGTCTAGCTGCACTGGTCTGTTTTGCCAAAGATAATCCCAGACCTAACAAGAACAAGCTTCCCCAAGCTGTTCTTAATTTCATTCACATTTATAAAATCAGCCTAGACTTCGCAGCATCTCTGTTTCTCTTCTAATACTTAACACGTAGCCTTGCTCTACCGTACTTCCTCAAGCCAACGGTAGTAGAGGAGAATCTGTTCCTGCGCAAGGCAGCCTAGAGAGCGCTCTCAATGGGAGGTATTCGAAGAATTCTGTAGGTTGCTTATGCTCAGTTCAAATTCCCAGAAAGGCCGTTTCATAATGCGTCCTGGGGGCAGGGGAAAGAAGTTTAGTTGTATTTAAAGCCTGAATCCTCCAATAGCAGTAGCACTGTGGAAATAATACAAGACTTAGACTTCTCCTCCTTTTAAGTTAAGTATATATATTCCTAAGTCTCAGCTATGATCTCTTGAAACGAGCTAAACATATTAGGGTGTTGAATCCACTATGGAGAAGTTGAAAACAAAACAGGCAACTGTGGCACATACATAGAGGATTAATTTATTTTTTTTCAAACCAGTCACCCATAACATCTATCGTAATATCACCAGAACACGAGCATTAACTTTGCTAACATTCAGTGAAACGTGCTGCTCTGCAGAACGCTGGAGAACATATTAACGCCATCACAGCACATCAGCCTCTATTTATGCAACCTTAAAGCTCTCATGACACACACATCATGACTTTCATTAGAGACTTTTCCTTGTGATAGCATTGTTTCAACCAGGGTTTTTAAGACAGTGACACTGTGATAATGACAAATATGTGGCCAAGATCTGCAAGATGTGAAGTAATAAACATTACATGCTATTAAAATGCAGTAGTTAGCTGTCTGCCAACAATTCTTCAGATCCCCTTCCCAGTTCAGAACACATTCTTCAGGCACACAAAACGGCTGTGGCAAGACAGCTAATCCAAGACCCTACAAAGCACCCCCGATCATCACACTTCACTGTCAAATCCTATACGTCCCTGTTCTGTGTAACATACTTGAAGGGTAATGTAACTAGTATAACCTAATTTTAGCACGCAACACACACAACAGAGAAGGATAATGGCCAATAAATTGATTTAACTTGGAACACAGCAAGCCTGATTCATAGTCCCCAGATTTGCTTCTCAGAGATGGATTCTGTTTATTTGTTCTCTTTCAGGCATGTGCAACTTCACTTACCAATGCAGGCATGGACCCTCACCGACAGCTGGGTCCTCAGAATTATACTGTGCTTCTTGCCCCTCCTAAAAAGAGAAGAGAAGAAAAATAAATTAAGGTGTAGGGAAGAGGTAGAGGAGTTGGGAATGAAGGACTGAAGTTGAGCCTAGAAAAAATGGGTGGGGAGTGAGGGAAGGTATTACAAATTATATCTTTGTTTCTCATCATACAACTCTATCTTAATTGGCAATCAATTAATTTTCTGCAAGTCAAGCCTTATGACAGTAATCAGTAAGTGATGTCCCCATCTTTATCTCAATTAACAAGTTTTTTCATCTTATTTCCCCTCCCTGCTGTTGAGGACAGGGAGCAAGAGAGCGGCTGGGTGGGCAGCTGGCCAAGGTCAACACACCACAATGACTCTCTAGAAATCTGTATTAGATAAGTACCAGGTGATGACTACACATTTTCATTTTCACAAAAATATTTTAAAGGTAGGCATGGTAAAGCATGAAATGAAAATGCAAGGTCAAACAAGAGGTTGCTTACACTTTCACAAATGCGCCCATGTACCCTAATGGGTCTTGAAAGCACAAAGATAGATCTGTTTTTCATGCGAGGCAAAACTGAGTCCTCCTTCACTCTGGCACTGTCTCAGTTTCATCCTGGTCTTAAATAGAATGACTTTATCTCAGTTAGCTGCTACATTTCTCTTTTGTTTTTCAGACAAGTTAGTATTAGATGCATCTTTTCAATCTGGAAAAGAGCACCATTCTTGATTTCAAGGAACTCTACCTGCAAACGAGCATCACGACATGGCCAGCACCTTGCCTCTGCACCCAAACCTGCTCACTTGATGGAAGGTAGGAAAGTAAGAAAAGCCAAATATCTTTTCCATTTGTACAGCAGCATATTCTCTCTCTCTCCCCTCTGAAATTCAAGATGCAATTCCTGGACAACCAATTCTAGGCGGCCCTGCTTGAGCAGAGTAGGTGGACCAGATGACCTCCAGAGGTCCCTTCCAACCTCAGCCCTTCTGTGATTCTGTGAATTTGTTTTGGGAAATCATGCAATAGGCAATACTGTTTTTAGAATGCGTTCAGATGCAGCTTGGTTTGTGTCATCTGAACCCTAGACCAACTTCTATATACAAAATAAAAGCAAATTAAAAACCAGCACAAACTTCCTGAGTTACATGCAATATGATTCTGCTGACAGATTTCAGGGCCAACCGTTTCGCACAGACACACAGCAGAATTTCCCACTCCATCAGAACAAACCCACTGTTTTTCAGACAACAACAAAGGTTCTTCCCCACTTTGCTATATCCTTTCCCACTGTTGTTTTGAGGGAAAAAAAAAGTTTCATTAGTTTCAACAAGAAAAGAACATGCTTTATACCATCTCCCAAAAAATTTGCAGGGGAAGGCAGGTCAGTGAAGCAGTGACAAATATTTTCAGAAAAATACCACTCCCAGAAGAATACTGGTGAAAAAAACCCAACACATGAAGTACCTGAAAAAAATGGGTTCATGCGGAACTATGTACCTGGTAATAAAGGTCTCAGTTTCAGAGCTGCAACCTTTCTCTATGGATTTTAAAAAAAAAAAAAAAAAAAAAAAAAAAAATCAAACTTTCAATGAAATAGCTCTTTGAAGGGTTTGCTCGAACAGCATTAGGATAAAGCAGGAAAAGCATGAACCTTCTCTTAATGCTGCTGCTGGTTTGCAGGGCTTTTGAAGTGCCAAGCAGCAACATGCTACTCCCCCACAAGAGCTGCCTGCAGTCTGGATTTTAAAGTTTCCTGGAGCAATTCCAGGTTTAGGACTGACTCTCTTGCCCACCTAAACTCCTCCTGCAAATTCAGTTCAACAGAGCCTTTGCCTGCGCTCATGTCCTGCAGATTGCTAATGGTTACCCCTTCCCACAGGACTGCCAGGACTCCTCTGGCATATTTGATTTTCACAGAACCTGAGGAATCTTCGACAGAGTATCAAACTTAAAATACTAAGATGAGCATCTCTTGTTGATATATGCCCTCACTTACACAAGAGTCCTTATATTTTTACTAGGGTACACTGTGTTTCTTTGAAAGACAATAAAATAAAACACTTCTAAACCTCTCCCCTTCCATTAGTACTTGAGATAAAAGGAAGAAAACTCTCCTATAGAAACAAAAGAGGAATGGCTCAGGGATTAAGATCTCCACCTGTGACAAAGAAGGACCCATTTTCAGTTTCCCCATTGCCATAGCTTACCTGCACAGTTGTAAGCAAGTAAGCTAAGGCACCACAGAGGTGCCCATGGGCCACATCAAAAGCCAGACTTCAGCTACCCCGAGGATGTGACTTTAGGTTCTCGACACTTTGCGTCCCCCATCTGCAAAACAAGGACTATGGCAGCTGCCCACCTCCTGCTTCTGTTAGGACTCAGGTCTTGTTGAGGCCTTATAAACGTTGCTGGTACTTGAGCACCATACAGTCCTCACTGAAGGTCTACACAAGTGATTTTAAGGGATGCATAGATTAAAAATTAGTAGACATGAGGGGCAAAAATAAACAGCTGTTTATTACTGTGCCATTATTATTTTTCAGAAGAAAATCTACAGTGAAATATTTCAAGTAGCTGTGTTATCTTTCTCTCTGAACCAAGCAGTTGACCAGAAGATCACGTCTTCAAAAATAGGGAGATGAGATCTAGTAATGAAGACTTATATTTAAATTGGTCTCCAAACGTAAATTTGCCTTTTTTTTTCCCCCTCCTAAAAAATCGATTGTTGACTTAACCAGGAGAGGTTTCAAGTAGCAGAAAGCAAAATGTATTTGCTGCTGACTGGAAAGCACTGTCAATTGCGTTCAACTCCTTTAAATGGCTTTGCCTCTTCTTTGAAGTGATTATTCATACAGCAGAAGCTAGAAGTGCTACACAGAAAGCACAGAGCACTCTTTCTACATGTTCCCAAAACTCCCACTAGCTGGATGAAGGACGATTTTAACCCCTATGAGATCCAAAACTGAGCTCTTCTAACATCAGAGGTTCAATGGTCAGCTTACCAACCTATTCCAACCTTCTAATCGCCTTTCTTTTACATCATAAATTTCAGGGACCTAATCAACCAGACTTTTGAACTCTGCTACTCCTGACAGACACAAATTCTCCAAGATGACAAAAATCACAAAATGGAAAAAATAAGTAGAGTTTGCTTTCTTATGTCAGAACAGTAACTGTAAAGGGATAACCCAGATCAGTTTTGCTCAAGTTAGCAAAGGAAAAGAAAGCCTACATAATCAGCCATATTATTCCTCCCCCGTGAAAAATCAGTCGACTAAAAGAAATTGCTTATGTCTTAAAGTAACATATATCGGGCATTATCATCATGGTATTCTTTAGTGCTTCAGCAGTCTACAGGGTACAACATATGATGACTTTGCTGAAATCTACAGGTCTGTTGTGATCTGCTGGAAGAACTGGACAGTAAGTACTGCTCAGTCATAAGAGAGAGAGAAAAGGAACACAAGGACCTAAGAAATCAGTACCATTATAAGCCTTGTTAAGATTCAGGTTCATTATAATTTAATACAGTTTTCCCTCTCTCTTCTAAAAATCCAATGCATGATTTTCCTCAATATAAACAGTATCTTTTTTTTTAGTAGTTCTCCCGGTTTCAGCAGTGGGGCTACTTTCCCTCTCTACCTCACCTCCCTACAAAGAGCCCTGAAAATTTAGAGCAAAATTTAGAGCATGCTGTCTTCTACAAGTTCTGTTCTACAGTACTGCCCAACTTTATACCTCATAATACAGAAAATTCACACACACAAACATAAATTTTTATTATTTTCTCCCATTGGTCACATTGCCAACTTTTCCAGTCTACCGAAATCAATAGGACTCAAACCCCAGACATTACAAAGATGAAAACTCACTATAGAAGCATTTAATAGGGTTTAGACATACCAGATTTCCCACACAGAAGCTAATTACAGTAAGACTAGTAACATGTAAAACACCAAAAATCATGCAATTCCCTGCTGATATCACGCAGCACAAATAATGTTTTTGCAAAAGGAAAATTACTTCTGAAAACTGTTACAGACACAATTACGCACCAATTTAGTGGCAAGCATCTTACAATAATAAATACTAAGAACAGGGGTAACTTTAAATCCATCTATGATTTCACACCTTCATGAACTACTGGACAAATAGCATTAAAAAGCATGCCTGTGGCCAAGTTTGACCTGACACCACGTTCAGGGAGAGGGGCTGTTGTGGGACAGACAGAGCATTTACATTAAAACCAGAAAAGGTTCAAAAATACGCTGGAGAAAATTATTTCAGACAAACAGGCTTCATTTATTAAAAACAAAACCTAGGCACGTAACAAAGCCTGTAATCTACTCTTAATTATGGCGTGCAGTTTTCTTGGTAAGACTTTTTAAAAAACAATACGTGTTCTAGTGAGTGCGACTGCCTAGTATTTATTAAAAATGCCAAGAAGTATTTGATAGAGTTAATTTAATAGTTGCAATTTAGTAGCATTAAAGTAGGTAAGTTTCACATATTGAGCTGAAATCAGATTCTGTTGACACCAATGTTGATATCAGAATCATTACTGCTACTAGATTAACTTCTAGTCTTTGGAGTTACCTAGATACAGAATGTTTTCTACGTTCAACTTCTCTAATAAGTTAATGTAAATAAACACATGCCAACAACACTGAGTGCCTGTTTTCTGGAATATAAATGCTTTATTTTTTCATTGTTTATGTACTCTATTACAAATAGTTTCATTCAATTATACATTTCCAAGACTTAATTTATATGACATTTTGAAAATAGCACCTAGATTGGCTATCTTAAACAGTTATTTGTTCCAAAGTAAGGACTATGTTTGAGCCTAGCAATTTTGAGGGAAGAAGGGGGGGGGGGGTTTAAAAAAAAAAAAAAAAAAATCACACCACCACCCAAAAAAACCCCACAAACCACCAAACAACCCCTCCCCACACAGTTTTCTTCTTAATGTTTCAAGGAAACTTTGAAAGGAATTTTTAAGGGAGTCTATGTTATTAGTGCACAGACATCCCTCCTCCTCAGATCTATTCTGGTATCAAAAATGTGATTTTTATGTAAATATCCAATTAAGAGTCATTGTCCTTATTAGCAAGGAAGACCACGGTCAGTTCCCTGTCAAAGTTCCTTTTTGTGTGATAAGAGAATGCATCGATTAGCATACATTTACTATTTCAATGTTGTCTTTCTTTCCTGACGAACCTTTCTTTCAGGACAGGCAACCATTCAGACCTCGTAATAATTTGCTAAAGGCCTAGACATTTCAATTTAATAAATTTAGTTCCTTTTAAAACCATCTCATGCTTCTGAAAACACATTATTTTATCATTTAAAACCGAAGTAGAAAATTGCTTTTCAGGCTTTCTTAGCGATTAGTTCATATCTCAATAAGAGAGATCATCAGATCGGTGGTGTTAATTCTGCAAGAACAGGTTGTGCTACACTCTTCTAGGCTCCTCGTGTTTCACTTTCTATGCAATATTTTTTACGACCATGGAAAAAGCCACAGGTCTATAGCACAGCAACAGATCAAGTGTTTTAACACTCTCTAGCAACACAGTTGGCTTCATAGTAAGACAAAAAACAAACCAACCAACCTAAAAATCTGTAGCACAGGTACCTGAATCATAAATAGGTCATGGCAAGCGGAAACAAAGTCTGGCGATGTTAGAAGCCACAGTTTTAGTTCATGAACAACTTGGAGCCTTTCAATCAATGTAGGGAAGAGTGTCTAAGTTCTGCTCTTTGCTAGGGTCTGTGCATTCTTCCGTATTTTAAATATATAGAGAATATAAGAAAACTTAACCCTGTAACAGCAAACTTGGATCTGAATCTGCCATGAAGTGCTATACACATTCATGCGGCTACACAGCAAATAAGTGAAATCTCCCATCTCTATGATCTATAATTTGGATTACACCACTAAATCAACCACACTGGTGACTGGACTTTTCTTTAAGAGTGATGCATCTTGTTGGGGGGGATTTTGCTTTGGTTTTTTAAAGTAAGAGGTTTCAGATCCCAGCTGAGCTTCTGGCATGACAGCAAACAAATTCTCAAAGTTTCAATTTGGGATTTTAAGTTTGGAGGGACAGACATTTATTCCCATTGCTCCACTGAACTGGACTAACAGCAGAGCTTACATACTCCCTCCTCACATCCACTCCTCCTCATCCTGCTTCAGAGAAGCACAGCGAAGAATGATCAGCTCATGCTTGTAGCCTGCATGTAACTGGTGAAACACAGCGTAAAAACCTACACGTTCAATAAAGTCTTACCCTCTTCAGTTTAACCGAATTCAGAAAAATAAAGGTAAAATCAAATAGGGCAAACGCTATGGACACCTTGCATTGTTGCTAGTTTCAAGTACTATCACACAGGGTTTCTCACCCCCCAGCCTTCAACACCCCTCCGCCATAATCCGTCTTTCACACTGTTATTAGGTTCAATACAAGTAAATTGCTCACAGCAAGGCCAACTCTGAACCAGGTGGTATCAGAGCAGCCAGGCATCTCTTGAAATAATCAGATGATATTTTCATCATCCTTCACAACCACCAGCAAAGCAAACACGACGGCTTACTGAACCAAGCTAAACTAACACCATGGGCTGCTGCCTGCTTATCCCAAAGAGGGCATAGCCTGGATGAAAACGGACCTCAACTCAGTAAACGCTGAATGTTTTCAGACTTGGCCAGCATTTATAAGCCAGCCTAACTTGACAACTTATCCTATAATAATTCTGCATCTACTTCTGCCTGATGTAACAACCTAACTGTTATGAAAACCTATCTAACACAGATGCTGCTCCTCATGGAAAGCTTTCAAAGCACACATGCGTAACACATGCTTCACATTTTGTTACAGTTTCTCATAGAGCTCAGGTTCCTTGGTGGACCACCAACCTTCTCTAATCCTGGTTTTTCAAGAGGAGTAGCTTAATGAGAACAGCATCCAATAATAATCCCTAAGCTCGAGACGGAGCCACCGACTCCCATGACAGAAGCTTGGACAACAGCATACCACCAGAAGCAAATGCACGGCAACAGACCCGTCCTAAAATACATTATTTTGGCAATTGGCTTTCATATTCTCATTTCAGCACCTATTTCCATCTTCACTTCCACACACCTTTCAGAGGATGGAAAATGCTTCTGCAGTGGGGTATTGCCTCAGTGTCAGTTGCTTCATAGTTTAAGGTACTCCACATGAGCAGTGGAAAACAAACTATTCCTTGCTGAGTGCACAAGGGATGAAATTTTTGCCAGCATCCAAGCACTCGAGTCTATCAGGTTTTCCGTGAAAAAGATCTGCAAGCCAGCACACACACAACAAGGAAAGTGTTTCTTAACCTGCTATTAATCAGACAACATAAATCCTAGGCTTTGATTTCAAAGCTGTTAAGATACGGTTTGACTGCAGTTGCAATATGGAGATGTACTTCTCCATTCAACTGCAGACTCAAGAGACGCAAAAAAAATTCTGACACTTAAAAAATGTAGTATAAAAGCCAAGTCTTTGGAGAGAGAGCAAGAGCACACGTGTGCATGGAGAGAGGAATTAACAATCTCTCTGAAAGTCATCCGAAAATCTTATACAAACAAATAACCTTTTTGAAGTTCTTCACAGATCAACATCCAACAATCGAACTGTCATTTCAAGCTCATGTTATTCTCATTAAATAATGGAAACAAAGGAGCTCAGGAATTTTTTTTAAGAAGTGTCTTTTAAATGCTAAGATTCACCTCCAATACACTTCAAATGGATGACAGTGCTAGAACCCTTTCTGGTAAATGACATGCAGCTAGAGGCACACACACACTCATCTTCAAACAAAGTCAGTGGACTTTCACTTTCTTACCTCATTTTTTTTTCATCTAAAAACTTAGCGTGAAATCAGAATGTGTCCACATCCTGTTCTTGCAATATGCTTGCAAGTCATCTAATCACTTAACATAGTGGTTTGATTCAGAGCATTCCTGGACCATAACACATTTACTAAAGTAACAAACATTTGACAAGTGGATAAAAATAAGTAAACGTACAGAGACTATTCAGATGCCTGTTTGCTCTTCATTAAAAAAAAAAAAAAAAATTAAAACTTGACTAATCCAGGTAGAAATAATCCCAGCGGCATATTCCCTAAATAAAAATCGGGCAGGCAAAATCTTGCTGATTATTAGTGTAAGCAACAGTATGCAAAGTATGTTGTACATGTTTTCTCCCCTGCGGATTATTCCAATATTATGTTCTGTGTTTGCTGACATGAATTTAACAATTAACTGCCTCATTCCCTACTAACAACCTGTAGACCATGCAAAAAGTTACACATGAATGCCAAGGAAAGGAAGAGCACCCGGGCTGACAAACCCTCACCCCTGTAATGCGCAAATAAGGATTACACGCAGACTGTCACTACGAGGTGCTGCTTTTTTACATCCACCTTCTCTTCCCAAGCGCAACATTCTACGATTTAGTAGCCAGAGTTTTCATCCTTCTTTTTTTTTTGCTTTTTTAAGTGAAAATGAAATAGGATGGAAGGAAAAGGGGAAGGAAAATGAGAAACTCAAAAGGGTCGAGTGAAACATTCAAGGGATTCACCAAGTATGCATTATAAGCCACATTAATAGTGACTAATTATTTATTACTAATATATTCTGAGTATATGTCGGTAAAGGTCTGGGTGGAGTCTTCTGCGTACCTCACCACAAGGCAATGATTTTTGCCAAAAAGACAGTGAATCACTTTCACACACTGTGAAATGCAGCAAGTTAAAATGGGGGAACATTTGTTCCATTTATCCTTTTTAGCAGTTTCTGTGTAAGCAAACCTCAGAAGCTGGAAAATGAGAATCCTCTTCCCACCCCCCTTCCCCTACTTTCTGAATCACCATGCTGGTTATTTCTCAGTTCTTAAGGGCTTCATTTCCACACATTAAAACAATAACCTTCTAACAGCCCCTAAAATATTTGAGGGCTGACTGCTGCCTTTGCAGTAAGCAAGTAACCATTTTTCAAGAGCTGTCCTTATTCACGAACAAAGCTGTATCCCTTCCTGCCCCAAAAGCTCAGCTCATATATAATTGTTTTCAGCAGGAAGTTTATCCTGTCATTTTGTGAAACACTGATGGCATGATCAGTTAAATCTCCACCTTATATTTTTGCATTAAGAAAACACGAAGTTTGAGTTGGCAAATGGTGAAGAGGTTTGCATTAGAAGTGGTATTCTAACAATAATAATTAAAATGTTTTACCCAGTGTTCTAGGTAAAATACAAACAACAGAAGGCTTGTTTCCTCAACTTCTTTTCACCCTTGCATCACATTCTTCTGAAGAAATGACACATCACTTGACCAACGTTTTCCGGTTCTTAGGTTATATATATTTCCCAACGCTGTCAGTAGCTCTCAACTTCTGGCTGCACATTCCTCCCAAGCATCTTTACACTGGGTACATTCTGGCCACGTGGTTTTGCCATCACCTGCACTTTGAAGTTCACGTTACATTTGAATTTTCATTTAAAACCTCATTGTATTTGGATCAACAAATGACTTGAAAATAAAAAAAAAAAAAAAAAAAAAAATCAGTGCTGAGAACCTACAGGGCAAAGGGGCAAGGAGGAAAGTAAAATAAATGAACGTCCCCCCAGCTGGGTCACTCAATGCTTTCACTTCTTCAGGCAAAGGGTTCCTCAGGTGCTCCCAGTCACATCGTGGGACCCACAGTTTTGGTTGCAGGAAGACAAAGTGCCAGACCAACTTCATTAGAAAAATTCCACAGTCACAGAGCAGAAGCAAAGGGCAATTGCACAAACGCTTCCTTCTCACAAAAGATCCTAACTCCTACTAATAGTATCAAAAAGACCTCTAATTTTTTCATAATTAAAAGAACAAAAAAACTGACTGAAATAGTTTGGAAAAAGTAGCTTTACTAATTTTTCATAAACTTTTCTCTTCTACAAGAAATCATTCTCTAATACCTTGAGGGGAAAAAAATCCTACCGTTTATGATTTCCCAATGTAATTGATAGTACTAAAAAGATAACCCAAAGAAGAGATTTCCCAAAGCGACACAAAACACATGTCAAAGAGATGTCCTGCTGGCTTAATCAGCCAATTACATTCTTTCTCAGGATGTGATCAGTTAAGCCAGACTCAGCAAGAACTATATTAAAACTGTCCTACTTTGCAGTAGGACATGTATGTAGGTATAAGTATATAAAAATAAATTCTACTTTGCATTGATCAATATGCTTCTTTGGGTCTGCTTTTTGGAAGTTTTCCATCAGCATCATATTTGGCAAGGGCTCCTTTGTTACTTGACATACAAGTTCTTAAATATAATGCTTTGCCTTCAGGCCACTTACTTCTCCATATTAATTGCATTTAGGAAATGGGCTTTGCATTTATTGCTAGGCTATCGATGCTTTTGCTAGCGAGAACAATTACTGAGCAGTAAACATTAAATACATTAATATGTTGCTGTACTGCTGTGGTCTTAACCCTGGTAGAGGTCACTAGTTATCATGGCTTCATTACTGGAGCTCCTGGACTACTCACAGATGTACAGGAGTTTAAGCTGTTAGTTTACAACCGGAGGTTAGAGACACTTATTTTTATCAGAAGCAGATTATTACCTTAGTTTAGTCAGTGGTAAAACAAACACGCACCAAGCACATAGATGAATTCTCACAGGATAAACAGAGTGTGAGCTTGCCTATACAACTCTACTTTGCATTTACCACAGGGTAGGAGGACACACATGAATAGTTGCTGTGGAATAGGAAGTGTAGCAAGTTCACAGCTTTTACTAATTACCCAGCACAAACTCACTCAGCTGCCAGGCAATTATGCTGCAATTCTACATCCATTTGCAAGCTGTACAGGCGGATGGTGGGTGCACCCAGTGGTGGCGGTGTTTGAGGTTTAGATAGTCCAAAAAAAAAAAAAAAAAATCTCGATAGTTTTACTCACAAGAGGCAAGTTCTGAGCAGCCCTACAGCGATTCTGGCAGCCCTACCTGAAGCCCCACAGATGATCTGTTTATGGAGAGAGGAAGGGATTTCCTCCCCGCAAATTGAAGAGAAACACATTTCCAAGCCTCGAGAGCTGCTCACTTAGCTTATAACCTCGTCATCGGCAAGGAGGGCAGAGTGCAAACACAGCTATTAAGAAGCTTCAGTGTTAATAAAATTAAATGTTTTTTAAATAAAACATCTGGCATCAGCTGTTTCTATAAGCTGTTTTTATTCAAGTTTCCACCCTAAAATATTGGGCTCCTCAGCTATTTTCACATGTAAACCTGAACGCCAAATTAGACTATCTTAAAAAAATGGTTGTCCTAGGAAAAACTGTAAGAATTATTCACACACTTTTTGGTTTGGCACTGGATTTGGTGTGTAATAGGCTGGGAGAGAGCTAAGCACAACAGTATTTTTGCAGTACATTTTGCAATGGAAATAATTTTTGAAGAAAAGCACTCTTATTGCATTCATTTGCCAGTGGTAACCATTAAAAATCAAAAATAGCAAATCTTCAAATGTTTCCAGATACCTTGGTACAGATGTAGATTTTTCCCTCGACAACCGAGAGCAGTGAGTAAACTCTGGGGCAACGTGGGGGAGAAGAAGACACAGCTGTTTCAGTATTGACAACCACAAGCTATAAAATCATGAGTCAAGCTCTCTCTCAAAAAAAAAAAAACCGAAAACCAACAGAGAAACACCCTCACCAAAAAAAAAAAAAAAAAACCACCAAAAACCAAACCCACAAAAACACCCCACAGGACAAAACCAGACCACAGAACATTTTAGTGCTTGGTATTTGAGATGCTGGCCCACACACCAAAAGCCTGCATGAGCTTTTTGACAATACTCCCAGGCTCAGGGAGTAAGATGACTGGGCCCCTTGGCATTTCACAAGCATCAACTCCAAGAGTTGCCCATGACCTGCCCAGGTCAGGTCTGACAATCCAAGGCTCCTGCTCTCCCAAAATCAAAACTGCACAGAGGGGGAAGAGCTCATGAAGCAATGACTGACTCCCCTTCCAAGCTCGGAAAAGTGCCACAATGGATGTCGGCTCCTTCTCAGCTAGAAGGAGCATGGCACAGCTCAGAAGACTCGGAGTGCTGGGAGAAGAGAAGACCCAACTCTGTTTCCCTTCAAAGGGCATATCAGCACACTACTGAAAGTAAGATTACGTAGTCCCTCATAACTTGTTTTCTAAGCCACTTGCGGCAGGTTCTCTGTCTTGACAGGAATGAAATTGTAAGGTGCATTAACTGCCCCCCCGTTAGATGTCTCCAGGCTTCAATGCAGACCACAGATACTTGTGATTACTCACTGTAATTTCTATGCTTATTGCTGCCCTCCAGCTCCCTCCTGGCCAGACCACCAAATTAGGTGACCACAGGTCCTTTCCATAAACCCACATGGATCTTGCATTTTGTGTCTTCTGGTGTAAGCAAAGCAGCTTGTAGTCTCTGACCTAGATATACGCAGAAGATACTCCCACACCATCAAGCCAGGTCTAAAACTGAGAGTACATGAGAAACCAAGCCTTAGTCTGCAGTAAAATTTATTCAAGTTTGCTATTATTTATTCAGATACTTGTTTTCTAAATACATTTTACATTAATACAAGTGTTCAATCTTTAACTGCAAAAGCAGTAGCATTTTACTACTAGTAGAAAAGCTTAATTTGACAACTACCACCTTCACAAAATATCTTGTCAAGAAGATCCATCATAACTGGTCAATAATTTGTGTGGTGGAACACTAAAGTGTTAATTGCCTCCAGCCTACTTCAAGGGCACATCCTTCAAAATCACATCTCATTTGTCAGGGTCTATGAAATACATGCACATTTGCTTAATTATTCTTGATTACATGCTTTGGAAGCATGAATACTCAGAGAGGCCTTGCCTATTGTTCTGAGGCAGGAAAAGCATATGGGACCTGTTATTTAATTTCATTTTGTTGTCAAGGAATATCGCAAGTTAACTGTGAAAATGAATTTTTACAGTTCCACCTAAAGATTAATTTCAACATTCTAATTGTTTTTTCTTTTAGAAACAAAGACATTTTATTGGGATTAAAAATTAAGAAGTTAAAAAGCTGCATAAAGTTTCTGAAACACAGGTAGTAATAGCTATTATCCTCAAATTTTAGGAGGGGGGGAAATAAAAGTACCAATTTAGGCATCCAGAAAAACAATTTATTTCAATAGAAATGTGAAAACTTTATGGACGTTTATGATGCAACAGTAAAGTTCTAGCTAATCATTCTCTTCAAAACATGGTTCAACATCTGACTGACACATTATAGACTGGAAGACTGCTGCCCTGTAGAAAGTCTTATACCTTCCAAAATTTACCATAATCTCTCAGCTCTAAGCAAAGAGCATAAGAGACAACTGGAGGGTTCCACTTAGGGAAATCATTGATCACACCAGGCTATTCAATGCCTAAGAGAGCCAAGATCAACAGCAGCATCATTTGAGTCACTCTGTGACTCAATGCAACCCATGCAACATCATGTTCCTCTACAGTTCTGAGCCCTTGTGGTCCTTGCACCGGGATAAGTACAGATGATGATATGCGACATATAAAGAGCACCTTAAGCAAAACACAAGAAAGACTTCCAACACCCCACCTGTTCTAAGTGTGCAACGGCTTCCTAAACTGGTTCAGTCTTCTTGATAGAAATAAGCTTATCTTGATTGGGTTTTTTTGTTTGTTTGGGCTTTGTTGGGGTTTTTTGGGTTTGGTTGTTGGGTTGTGTTTGTTGCATGTTTTTATTGTGACCATCCATTACAATTTTCAGATTCCGCATTTGGTCAGATTAATAACTAAGTATCACAGAAATCAAAATACTCAGATGAACTAATATATTTATCTAAACACAAGTAAATCACTGCAATGAGCAATCACAGCCTCTACTGTTTGCAGCAACACCATGACAATCTCCCACAGGCACCTCCCTTATTTTTCTTACTGTTTGAACTGAGAAAAATTATGGAAACAACATCATGACAAAACATGGACAGAAAGCTAAGTTGAGAGCATCTTCCAACAGTCAACTAATACAAATACACTCTGTCCAAACTAATATGAAATCAACACAGGATATGCCAGTTTGCAGTACTGCTTCAAGAAATGAGCCACATCATTTTTTTAGACAAAAAACAAGTTAACCTTCAAATGCATCCGCAACTTTCTCACATAAAAAAGAAGTTATGAAAAGTTTTCATTCTCACAATTGTGCTAATCACAAAGTCTAAGCCAGCAAAAAAAAAAAAAAAAAAAATACAGTACATAAGCAGGAAAAGAATATTAAAGATCCCTGCCAGGCTCCATTGCCCTCAACAGATTCTGAACCAAGCCCAGAAGGAACAGCAGCATCAATAGGGAAAACATCTGGCATCCAACTTAAACGGGACTCACTCAGCAAAAATGGCTTGGGAGAGGGTGTTTAGAAGGAATGCAAAAACATCAGTGCTGAAGTGATTTGTCAGAAGTACTTTTAAACAATCTATCTGCTGAACAGAAATCTTGAAAAATGTATTCCCCAAGGAAATCTCCATTGATCATACTGTTTTGTCTGAGGAAGCTTCTGTGTTCCATGGTTAAATAAAAATTTCTAAGATTATGTTTCCTGCATGGTTTATTTATTTATAAGTCTCCTTTCAGCAGTGTGTTTAGGAAAAAAAAAAAATCTTCACAGTTTTGCCTGGGCAAACAGGAACATTTGGCAAAAAGATGCTGAAAACAGCCAGATTGCAGGACATTCTGGTCACTCTTAATAGGAATTTCCACAGTTTAGGATCTAAAGTTTTAAAAATGCCATGAATATCCAGCTACTAAATCCTTCATTCAGAGTTCAGCAAACTCCAGTGACCCCGATAAACACAGTAACCTGGGCACGGCAGAGACGCAGGTCCTGAGGTAGCCTAATCTCAGAAAATTAAGATCTTTGAAGATTAAGAGCAGGACCTTGAAATGACCCAGAGAGAAAGACAGAGAGAGACTAAGTGGTTTCTGCGGCCAGTCCCTCCCAGACAGTGGGCTGCTAAGCCCACAGTGTCCACAGCCAGCAGCTCCAGCTCAGAAGCACTCCAGCTTTGCACCTTGGTCTCTGCAGGGGCAACAGATCAGAGCTGCAAGGCCCAAAACCAGTGTTTAGCTTGCTAGAAACCTGGAATGGAAGGAGACATTCCTGATTGCATTTGCTACCCCATGTCTAGAATATTCTTTTTTTCTGGATAACATCACACGAGTTGCATTTATCCTGAAGTGACGATGTTACCAACCATACAAGGAAGCCATCTCACAGATTCCTAAAGTCCTGGTTGCTTTTATCCTCCTATTCTCCCGTGAAACATGAGCAAAAATGGGATGCACAAATCCAGCAGAAGCCTCACTAGTACCGAAGATACCAAGTTCATTGCATCTCACTGGCTAAATTCCTGCTTTATACCCTAGGATGTCCCTTTTTCACATCACCATAATCACTGACCTGCTTTTAGCCTGCTGTTCCCAAAAATGTCAGAACCTCTGCTGCCAAGCTGCTGACAAGTCAGGTATTCCCCTTTCTCCATTTTCTGCCTGACCAGTACCTGCTTGCCCTTTAGCCAGTTACTCCTAAATGCAAGGTTTTGTACTTGACTGAGCTGCATTCCACCACAGCAGAGGAAAATGCGATTTCAGGGCTCCAACCTGCAGGTTATTGGGTATATGCATGTAGGGGAGATGTGTGGAATAATTACTAAATTGGCTAAAATACAGAAGTACAGCATTATTCACACATTAAGGAAAGTCATAAAATGAAGAGGCTTCTCAGGTAGAATACAGCCGCAGCTGGCACACGAAGAATGCAACATCTGCAGTTCCCTGTACAAGGTTGCTTGCGAAGCTACACGAGGGATGGAACGAAATATTATCATTCCGTGGCCTTCCCTTGTGACGAATAGCACATATGGGAACAAGATGGTACTACGGAACAGATAAGCTGCCTACTTGCTTACTACGAAACAGATAAGCGGCCTACTCGCTACCCGAGCCAACGTTTCGTCAAATTTTGATGAAATGCTGTCCTTTGTGTGAACTTCCCTCATTACAATGTACCAAAACACACCTCCATCCCGGAGGCTACCCGCCCCCAAGGTGTGACCACTCTTCCTTGAGTACACGAATCATAATAAAAGTATTTATGACTAAAGTCACTCAAACTCCACTTTGAAGATAAAAAAAATAGTATAAAAATAGCCTGAGAGAGGGGAGATATCAGGGAAGACACCATCACGAACAAGTCGAGGAGAACTCCATCACTGACTTCTGGGATCAGTCGACGGGCTGAGCCTTTCTTCCCCCCCATAGGGACGCCTTTGGGTAAGACTTAGATTATACCGAGTGCTTTCTCGGGAAACTTAGGAATTTCTCTAAAGAATCTCTATCCTACATTTATAGCCAGGCTGTATCGTTTATAACTTTGTCGCGCGTTTGATATATGTAATAATACTTTCATTTGCACATGCTTTGCAGAGAGTGTATTTATCACCGGCAATCCTAAGAATCTATGTATCTGTTTAAATAAACTGCACTGTTTAAGTAGCTAGTCGTGGTAGTTCCTCATTGAACGCGACCAAAGATTTGAGAGTGGCCGTGCTAGTTCCTGAGCACGACTAGACTGAAGGTGCAGTCCACTATTAGCATATCCAAATCATAATAGTTTAATACATATTAAATGCGATTGGACTGATAGTGCTGAATTGGGCATCACTCAGAATTTAAATCCAGCCGCACCGAGCCTCCCACCTCGGTGAGGAGTGTTAGAACGCAAGGGGAGTTATCTTCTGCCAAAACCGCTTTGCCCCTTTCCACGCAACAAGATGGAACCAAAAACCCTCAACCTCACAACAATCAAGTTAAAGCACAGCCCCTGTTGTCCTTAGGCAGCACTTCAGGTTAAGCACAAGCTAGGATTATCCAAGGAAAAGTATAATGCTTGTACCTACAGGCACCTCAGAAGAGTTGCTGAGGGGAACATCCCCTCAGACAATTGTCCCCTCTTCCTGCTGCAGCAGGGCACGTGCCTTTTTGTGCTCATCTGTGGTTCACTCACTGATTTACTCCCCAACATACCCCTCATTCTTCCTTCCCTCCATTCTCACCACTTCAGCCTTTTGCAATTAGCACCACCCACATAATCTATCATAAAGGTAAGAAAGCAGGGTCTGAAGGGGGACTGTGGTGGGAAGACATCCAAGAAAGATGGGTCACAACAGCTACAATGGCAGCACCTAAGAGCTGGCCCTGGTGTTGCACCTAAGGCAGGCAACCGAAACACGAAAACACAGCACTTCCTATTGACCCACAATTACCAGAAGGACAACTTCAGAGAGCGTGGCAAAGACCAGTGAAGATGAGGGCTACATACATGACAACAAAAGATACAAAAGTTGTTCTCCTTCATTTCAAAAGATAATTACCATAACAATTTGGAGCCCAAGCTTCTGTGATGCACCTTAATACACCCAGTTTCATACCTCCCTATCCATCTCCGCGGAGGAATGAAGGACCTCCCAGCAGACTTCACATTACCTGGCAGGACAAGCCACTGGAAGAAGCAATTACTCAACTGACAATAGGTTGCACAATTAAGAGAAGGCCTGCGCACACTTGCAAAGTACACAAAAACATAACCTGATTTTTGAGCTCCAAACAATGCAGGAGACATACAATTCCAAGCGGCACAGTTAGTTCCACATGTTATGGTATTTTTCCTAGGATAGCCACCACCTCAGAGGTAGAATTAGAATCACATTTCAGGAATGTTTCATATCATTGATTTTACGTCCCCAAAGGAAGCACAAATTAAAACAAGGTGGAAGGTAGCTTGCCATTTCAAATGTAAAGTCTGGCAGAAAAAGCCAGCCTCCGGCTTGTCGAATTGCTTGGGAATGCCATTGTGGGGTATCAAAGGCAATTAAGCTAAAATTACTAGAATTATCAGAGACATCAATGGAAAATAAAAAAAAAAAGTGTGAATTAACAACTCATGCGTATTACTACAAAAAACTATCAAAATAAAAAGGTTTTCCTGCATTTTACTTGCTTTCAACTAATTATAAAGTTAGCTGGAAATAAGAACTTGCTGTTCTTTGCAGCAATTTTGATCACGTCTGCATAAAACCAAAGACTAGATCAACTTCTATACTCAACACACCTATTGCACAGGAAGGGAGACTCAGTCCAGCTGTATCGGCTACTCTGTGTATTGAAGAATATCATCTAACTAATTTGATTTCTAATCGAAGAGTTTCTTTATCTTTCAATAGTTGTAAAAACATGACCAAAACTGGTATATATGAAGAAGATATATATAAATGCACACATGTGAATATCTATAACACATTATTTAAAATTCTCTACACATAAAATAATCTCCAGAGGCACAGTTTAAAACTGTAAGAAGTATTCATCAAACAAAGACAGCTACATCACAAGAAGTAGAGAAACCAGTATAAGCAAGAGGTCTGCATCTCTTAGTGTTAACAAGCCCTGACCAATTCAGAATGCAGTTAATTTCCTTCTGGCACAGCTACATTACTCACATGCATGAAGTCTGTGCCAAAACGCACCCATAAAATTAATTACAACTATCCAGTCCAATATAGCAACCAGCAAGGCAAAAATAGCTCTAGACTGTCTGTTCATTTTACATCTTAAACAAGACAATCACCTAAAAGGCCCAGAAAAAAAAAATTATTCTGAAAAGCAGATTTTATACATGCATTCACACAGACACGCACTGATGATAACTTTTGTTTTCACTTTCAGTTCTCATCAGAGATGGTTTGTGGAAAGCTGTGTCATAGTAATCCATGTGTGCCAGCAATAATTTTAAAAAAAAAAAAAAAAAGACAAAAAAAAGCAAGAGAGGAGAATATTCAAAAAACACCACCACCACACACACAAACTCCGGGCTGGCTAAATAAATTCCATAAGTAAAAAAGAAATCAAAAGAGGTCTTTTCCTCAGGAATATAAAAGGACAACTTAGATTTCAAGGCACAAAGAAATTGAGTTTATAACTTTAGGAGCACCACCCCAATATAACCTTTTACACTAACTATTATTGTATAAGAAACATCTCACAGTTCTCAGAACCAACCACCCTCATTTATCAAGTTCCAAAGAACTACAAAAATTTACTAGTCAAAGACATCCACCTTGACAGATTTCTTACAGTATACCATCTTCTTTTAGAGAAACTGTAAGAGTGAACATGGATAGAAAAGTTATAAAACTTAATCATGGAAAGGGGGAAACGTATGTGCTTACAGAGGGAAGAATTTTATCTTTTCTGTTCCTATGCTGACCTGAACATACCAAGTTAACCACACACACACCCCTGAAACCTCAATGCTCCTGGGAAAATATGCTTATTTATCTAAATTTAGTAAACATTTACTTACCCAGCATCTTCCTGGAAGCCTTCCAATTCATCTCTTTGTTCTGCTAGGGTGGATTCTAGATCCAGATAGGTACCATTGTGAGACAATTGCAGAGTGCAGTCATCAAGCTGTAGAAAAAATAATAATCCGATCATTAGATTAGAGCAGTCATTCTCTCTAACATCACCTTCCCATTTTCCAGGTCCCAGACAAGATCTCCCTAAAACAAACCATATGTAGGGAGTGGATAAGAAAACAGGTGCTGTTTGGCAATTTATGCAAGTCCATATTCACTAGACCATGCTTGGTGACAACATCAACACAACTAACACACAGAGAAATTTATTTATTTGAACGTATAGAAGGTGATTAGAGGGTTTTATCATAGCGCCTTTAGAATCCTATGAGGAAAGAGAAGTTAATTTTAATGCATACCTAGGATATGAACGACTGTTCCATGTTCTTACAATACATTTAAGTAGAGTTTCTGGGCCTCTGGATGGAGGTGGAAGGAAGAAGCAGCTGTTTCGTGAGCTACTGAATGTCACCTGTGAGGAAGGATAGTGCCAAGGGACAGTGCAAGGTGTGGCGGCCAAGACTCAGGGTCCTGCAGTGAAGGGGGAGTGCAGCCAACCAAGACAGATTTTCTGGCATTCTCATTTTAGGGACAGGCACTAAACCTGCCACAGGGGTTGCAGGGAAGACCTTCCTAGGCAGTGGGGGAAGGACTGGACACATGTGCTAACTTCTTACAAAGGTACTGAGGTAACCAAGGACCAGACTTGAAAGCAGGAACCTGCCTGCTATGATGCTGGAGAGGAGAGGGCAATTAATAAACCCACTATTTCCATCCTGTCTTCCCTCATCTTCAAGTTTTCCATTAATTATTCCAGCTGTTGTTAAAAGAAAGCTAGATTTGATCGAAGTTAGAATAGAAAAAGAATTTTCTGGGCGTTTTTTTGGGTTTGGTTTTGTTTGGGGTTTTTTTTGTTGTTGTTTTGATTAGCTTTTTTGGGGGTTTTGTTTTTGTTTTTTACAGGGAGCTCTTCACAGGAGGAGGTCTAGGAAGAGCCACCCCAAAACTCTGGGCAACTCATCACACAGGAATACAAAATAATTACTGGACTGAGAGGGATAACTGAAGAAATCCAAGGGAAGAGCCAGGAAATAACATGAGCTCTTCTCTCACTGTGAGATAACCCAGTGTCAAATCACAAGGAATGAGGAAAAAAGCCTTCCCAGGGCAAGGAAACAAGAAAACATTTACCAAAGGGCAGGTGAAAGTACAGGGTTCTTCTACCTCATCACTAGCAGTAAGTGACTATCCACCTTGGATAGCCTGGAGAACCCAGCCCAGAAGCAGAGAAACTGCCATCACTGAGCCCAGCTGGACAGGCTGTTGTGGATCTTCATGTGTCAACACCGCACTGGGGGTCCTTTTGTAACTGGTTCCAAGTTCACAAATACTGTAAACCCCAGATGTGTTGTGCTACTAGGTATAAAATCCAGTCTGACAGCCAGTCTCAGACCGGCCTGACAAACAGAAGATGTCTCTTTCCTCTGGATTTGGCAAAACTAACTGGCAGGTCCTTTGCAGGCCTCTATCTACCAAAACGCAATCATGGCAATGGTGGTGTAAATGTACACTCCTGCTGCAAAGGCCGGTTTAGGAAGAGAAAACTATTTAACACCATACTTCCTAACAATCTTCTGCCACCAGTGGCAGCCAATGACTCTTTGAAGGAGTAAGCAAGGGTCTGAAATAGCCAGCGACTCAAGGAAAGGAAATTACAACCCTTTATCACACCCACGGATTTTTCTTTCTCTCTTTTTAACATTAGGAAAGAAAAGTCAATGAGACTACATCTTTGATGAATTACCAGTTTTAACTTCCCATCAAAGTTATGGGCTCCCAATAGCTGTTAAGAAAAGCATAATAAGCAGCCACACTTCTTATCTGGCAGTCAATACCAAAACTTAGTCACCCAGTTTCCTATCACTGATTTATATAAGCAAGAAAAGAATACAATTACTCTTTGATTATTCTGGATTAATTGCACTGCAAATACTGCAGAAGAGCTCATTTATAATTAGCAAGTGATAGAGCATGACTTTGGGTTAGTTCACACCACTATGCTTTGCACTGTTTGTGATCTGAAAGAAAAGTTCATCCTCTGGAGAAAGGGAAAGGGTAGAATGAGGAGGGCAAGTTGTATTTCAAACCTGTTCCATTTTTTTCTTTCCTTTTTTTTCCCCTGGGGAAAGAGTAAGTCATCAAATAAGGCAACATAAGTTTTTACGCTGACTCCTGGGGATTAAAGAAAGCAAAGAACTTCCAAGCACAGCCCTCCGATATTAAGAACAACAGTATTACTGTTCTGTATCTTTCCAGTTACAAGGGATATTATTAACCTATGCTAATTCAAAATACACTCTTTAGAAAAGAAAGACTAAATACTACTCTAGGAAACTTTTTCCCAGTAGTCCAGGGTATCTAATGAAATGCTAATTTATTCAAAGTAATGCCAAAAGGCAAACTACTAATTAGATAAATGTTCTGCTGTCACTATGGAGATTAGGAGATTTGCCTACAGTTTCCAATTATACTGCATAATTAGGGAAAAGGAACTGTGCTTTACTAATATCTTACGACTTTAGCGTATAAAAAGCACAATGAGAACAGGAAGTACTTCATGTACAAAATAAAGAAGAATAAGTACATTCTACCTATTTTCATATCATCTCCATAGTTTCAGCTGAACATAGCATTCATTCAGGCTTTAAAGCACTGTACACTGTATGCTCTATCCATTAATAGGAGTGCTACAGTAATGGGAGAAATGACAGTATCTTTTATTTCCATTACTTAAAACTAAGTTTTGCCAAAAAGATTTCTTCTTCTCTTGAATGTGTACACAACAGAGATGGAAGGGAGCTAAACAACACTTTTACAAGGAGTGTAAATATTAAAGCAACGAACTCTAAAATGATCCTTATATAGGATCACTTTGCTACTTTGCCTCCAGGCTTCACTTGCACACATTTTACAGGCAGAATACAGAAAGAGAAGCCACCTTATGAATTAGTTTTAATTAATAAATTGCCTGCCTTTTTCAACACAAAGGATGGCTGATGTTCACTCATTAGTGCTTATTAGCAGCAATTCAGGATGTTGGTCTTGCCCCTCTGTTCAATGTTAATCCCATGTTTATCTGCTACGCATCACTTCTCCCGTCTCTGGAGACCCACACAAACGGCCCCATCTAGTTCATTCACAACATGCTCTTCCCATTGATCATAATTCACATTAAAATCTTTATTAACACCCATCTTCTCTTAGGACAATCAAAAGGCAGAATGAGCAAAGACAGTCTTTCAAAGAACATTTAACTGAGCTGCTTCCATAATAATGAGTAAGACTGCTATTCAACCTTTTCAAAATTAATTTCATTTATTTCACTTTGTTCTTCACAATTCTGTTTAAGTCTTCAGTATTCCCTACTGGTCCCAAAATTCAGATCACCATTTTGTTACTAAACTGCATAACCAGTTTATACTATTGCCACAAGGTCAAATTCTCCAAGA
Source organism: Fratercula arctica (assembly GCA_947846985.1). Lineage (NCBI taxonomy): Eukaryota > Metazoa > Chordata > Aves > Charadriiformes > Alcidae > Fratercula > Fratercula arctica. The sequence goes on along the minus strand of CANTUZ010000002.1, from coordinate 92,937,602 downwards.
TCTTTTCAGAAGCTTAAAAACCCATTTTTTTCCTAAAAATCTCTCTTGCCCACCCCTTCAAATCATTATCATTTTTTGTATCACACTTTATTGTATTGCTCAGAAGAGTCAAAATGTTGACACAAGTAATTTAAATGTAACCCATCCTGTAGGCTTTACAGCAATTTTCCATACTTTTCTACAGCCACACTAAAAGAATACGACAGTTATCAAGGAAACATCAACAGGGAGACACACCATCAAATGCGATAAGTGTAATGCTACTTCTCCTAGTTAAACACAAAATTACTTGATTTTCAGAAGTCTTTGCCAGATTTCAAGTTTTTTCATTGGAGCTTAAATATCAAACCATATTCGTGTCTATAAAGCTATAAAAATTATGCATGCATTTCAATTACATTCTCATCTCAAATTAGCAGTTTCTTGAGAAAACATCCAGAGCATATTTTTGAATCTGTACGGATACTCCCCAAGTCTCTCATCATTATAAAGAGTGGGTCTGTCTATAAGTAGAGTCTTTCACAGGAGCGAAGGAACAAAAGCGGTTACATGCAACAGTCATTAAAACACATGTTTTTAGCCAGAATCACCAGACGTGGATGGCCAGTGCAATCAGCAGCCATCCTTCCACTGGGTTTACATTAAGACCTGTACTCTGTCACAACAAGATAGGTATCAAGAAGTAGTAGGTGCTACTGAAATACAAGTAGAGCTACTAAATTAAACCAGTCCAAGATTTACCCTTTTCTGCAAGAAACCTTCCAAAACAGGAACCAAGAGATGTTTGAACTTTCTCAGATCATAGCTGGTATCCATGCAGTGGCAACTGACCCCACACCATCCAACCATTATAGTACCTATGCTGCAAACCCTAACAGGCACAAACGGAAAACCAAGAAAAGCATCATGCACACACAGAGACCTGAACAACACCATCCCAACACTTTCTTATGTGTATATATATGTGTACATATATAAGCATATATATCACGCATATATTTCTTTTAGATATTTTCCCTACAGTTTTCAAAAAAAGCAACAACTGACTGAATTTGAGAGTCAGATCCCAGAACCAGAAGTTGGGCCTCCTCAGAACAGAAGGAACAGCTTTGTTTGAGAAGCCAGAGCCAAATAAGAAGTGCAGATAAACGCCAGAAGTTCAGAACAGCATCATGTGTTGTCTGTAACCATGGCATACTTTTCTTTCTTGCAGATTCCTGCTTCATTCACTTCCCAAACAACCTCAGGAAACGAAACAGGTCACACAAACCCTATGCTTCTCTGCAGGTGTTCTCAGAGCAGAACCATGCTGTGCTTTCAATAAGGCAGGACATGAATTAAGAAGTATGTGATCATACCACTAATGACCAAAGGTGTATGCCCAAGGGGGGGGATAATCAAGGTTACATTCACAATTTTATGTACCATAACTGTTTAAGTCTTTTAATCATCATCTCCACATAAGTACTTAAGAACAGGGTTTTTTCTTAAAAAGTGAAACAGAATGATAACTTTCAGCAAAAGAAATTTTATTGATGCCCTTGTGAGTCATCACCACAGTTAGAAACTCTTTAAGTCACCATGAAATAGAGTTTTGCAACAGAAGAATGGAAATACAAGAAAACATAAGGGCAATGTAAGAAAAATGAACAGGAAGTATATAAAAAGACCATAGAATTAGGAGCAATAGCTAGATTATTATAAGGTTGTAATTACACTGTTAGAAGTTTCACTCTAAAAAGTAAAACACAATTAATTATGCAAAAGCAAACGAACATATGCTTAAACAGTTAAAGTATCAGAACATTTAAAAGCAGAGCTTCCTACTCCCTCATCCTTCCCCGTTTAACCAATTACAGAGTGAAACCTTACAAGAGGAGAAGGATGAGTCCTGGCTTTGATTCTAACCAGAAACAGGGAGAGCAAGGTCAGAGCTGCAGAGCTCAGGCTCTGCCCTGCCTCGGGGGTCGTCCCCACCTCACCAACACCTGGAGGGCCCTCAGTGGAAACACATCCATCTGCCATGAGAACACACACAGGTTGGGGAAAGTTAACCAACCGACTCATGCAAGTGTGCCTTACAGGCTGCCAGGAAATCAAGAATATAGGGCGGAAGCTCTGTTTCTTTTGCAGGCAACCCAATCTAGCTAGTAGCAGCTAGTCCCTCAACCTGCAGGGCCAAACTAATTTGTACTGCAAGGCTGTCAGGCTTAAGAGGACTCAAGATAGTTTGACAGTAGTATACCAGCGATGACTTTTTGATTACTTTTTCCTTGTTTAAAACACTGACCCCCAGAAAGAGGTAGCACCCATTTCTCTTCATAAAGATGCCGTTTTTGCGGTGCAATAGGAAAACTCATCATTTCTCCACATTTCAGAGTTGAAGCACATCACCAAAAGGAGCAAGGAACAGCGGCGGGGGGGGAAGAACAGCAGTAAGAAAAGGTGACAATCAGCCAGTTACTTGATGCCAATAAATGACCACTGCCGCTTTCAGAAACTAATTGAATGAATGGAAAGAAAATTAAAAAAAAAAAAAAAAAAAAAAAAAGAGTTCAGTCATTGCTTTCACCTACTGCCTTTAGGTGTTTCTCTTGGACTGTAAGAAACTAAAAGCAGTGGGTGGGCGGTGCAGGGAGAGAAGAATAAAGCGCCTTCTTCCAAACACACGCAACACCCACACATCCACCCACAGACCAAGCACTGCTGCCTGCTCCTCCTCGCACACGCTTCCCAGCGCTCCACATACACGCCAGTCTTCTCATTTGCGAAGCCCAGTGGGTAAATAACTTGATGCAGAGGCAACACACACCATACCATGCCAAGAGAAACTCCTGCAACTCTGTTTTCTCTTCCTCCAGAAGGCTTTGCTAGATTAGCAGGCATCCACAGTGGACTTTCCTTTGGCTTGTTTTAACTTCTCTGTCCCAAGACAGCAGTAGGTTGGCAGAGTTTAAGGGGGAAGAAAAGCCAGAGGCACCCTCCCGCCTTTTCAAAAAGCGGAGCAGAGCCAAAAGCCCTCAGAAAAGCTTCTCCTTGTCCCCATTTGTTTGAAGACCACAGCACTGTATTTTTCAACAAACAATTGTGGAGACATGCTCTTTCCTCACCCCAAACCCATGCCTCAAGAATTCATTCAGAAGAACGTATTTTAGACAAGTCTCTCTTAAACGCCAAGGTGTTACCAAGTCAGCAGCCAGTGTGTGCAAAAATAAAGCCAAAAGTTCTCATGATTTTATCTTCCATTTAAATAAAGGTAGGCACTGTTCAAAAGTTCAATTCAGATAGTGATCAAGGATCGCATTCATAGAATGAAGGGCCCTACATTACAAGATAGGAGGATATACTTGTTTACCGGTGTTAGTAGAAATCACCAGAACCACTTGATTTTGCAACCACTAGCTTGAAGTGCAACCAACTCATCAGATCTCCCATAACTCAAGCTAGAGCTACTGAACAGATTATTTTGCTCATTTGGTTGTTTCCAAAATTACGGGAAAGGGAATGAGAGAGAGAGAGATTAGAGTAATCCGGTATATCAAGCTGCAGAAATAAAAATTCCTCTTCAATTCTAGGTTCTGGCACAGACTCAGAAAATCCTTATCTTACTCAAATGTCTTAGCTCATTTTTCACTTACACGTTATTGGGTAGTAATTGCTCTCATTAGTGGTGGCATGCTCCTTATTCACCTAGAGCATGCTCTGCAGAGTAGGGTTGATAAAGTTCCTTTATGTTCAGTTTTTCCTTTCTAAATACAGAGCCTTGTTTTGCTTTGCACAACACAAGCCTGATACATTTGCACACTCCAGCTACCCAGTTTCTAAACATGCTCCCTTCTGGTTCAGCTGTTTCCAGTGCAACTGCAATCCTGTTAAAAAGGCCTACAAATGCAAGTTTTCCCCTTGCATTGCCATTTCCTCCCCTTCTTTACTAAAGAGAATTTCTACACAGGAAAAAGAAGGAAAAGAAAAAAGATAAATCAGCTCTGCTTACCAGCTCAAACATATTCCATATTTCCAAGCAAACTGCACAAACTGATTGGTGCAAATCAATATTTTCTTCAACATTTCTACCCAAGGCCAAACTTCAAACTTAGAACACCCATGCTATTTTCAGAAGGCAACATATTTTAATGCTTTTGAAATTTTATTACAGATCAGCAGAATGCCAATTTTCTGCACTGGTAAACAGCTGGCCCTTCAAAATGTAGCAGGCTTGCTGTCACTGTTAGTTCTCACAGAGTAATGAAAAATGGGGATGGTCTCATTGCATCCCACAGACCACAGTCAGCCCACCAGAATAATTATCTGTGTTTAGAGCCACCTCTCACCGAGGGCCTCAGTCTCTCCCTTCTCATGTGAGTAGGTGATAACCAGTCTGTGCCATGGTTATACAAGTTCCAGTCATCATTTTGGGCAACATGAGGGAGAAAGACCAAAGCATCTAGCCCAGGAGTGATGCCACATGACCCACCTTGGCATTAATGAGATGAACTATACGCAAGGCAAATGCTAGTGCCCAAAATTAACAGTGTAGTCTAAAAAACTGCTCTCATCCTCAAGTGTGACAGCAACACAACATACAATCATTGTGTCTTGATCTAAAACTCCCTATGCTCCAAGTTGCTCCATTGCTTAAAACAAAACTATACTCCTCCTCCCCATACTTTTTTTTTTCTTTTTAAATAGCTCTGTAACTCAGGATATTTTCTTAAAAATTCTTTAAAAATTGCAGTAAAACCAATACTTTTATGAGGTCAGAGTTTTAAAAGAAAGGTCAGGCACATGCTGTATGTAGAAGGCCTTTTACGGAGGCAGCTGTGCCACCTTCAGTCACCCACGCTCACAGAAGTCAGCAAGGTTTCTGAACTCTAGCAAACTCACTCTTCCATACTCATTGAGAGGCTGGAGAAAAAAAAAGAAACTGATGTGCTAGATATATAACTTTACATTATAAGAAGTAATTTAGCATGTATTCCCCAGCAGTATTCCCCAATTTTGCAGCTCTTCAGAGATGATTAGCATAGCTTGTGGGAGTAGTTATTAATGCTAATGCACTTCTCATTTATTTTTAGCACAGTAATTGCCATTGTCAAACTACTTCACAAACTTTGTACGCTTTGCGGAGCTGATGTGCAGTTGCACTGATGGAGCCACGTCTACGAACAAAGTATAATCCCAAGGTTTGTGCAATTGGGCGTAAGGCCGTCGGAGCACAATTACTTTAAAAGGAACTGCTACTCTGATATGAAAGCGCTGGTATTTTGAACGTAGCCTGCACTCCCAGTTTGAAACAGCAGCTTTTATCTCTGGCCTGGTAGACGCCACAAAATACTCCTGGGGTCAGGTAATACAGTGCATGAAGCGAAACATTAATGCCACACTAGATCCTCAAGAGCCACTGGAACAACATGCTGCCAATAAAAATATTCTGCTGAAATAACAAAGAGACCGAAAACAAACACAGAAAGCTGTTATATTAATATTATGGGTTTGACTTAAGAATAACAAAAGGAAGTTCAGAGTTCAAAATTCTGAAACTGCTGTTTCAGGGGTCTCTGAAATACAGGCAGCGCACTGCAGCGAAAACATTAATGCGTAGATGCCTACCTGTCGCTATTCTTAGACAATCACGTCACTAACTCACAGACCTTTTTGCTTCGTGATTCCCTTTAACACAGTGCTCCACGGGGAGCAATTTAGAGTTTACTAGAGTATCCGTGTCCAAATATGACACCGTGGCTTCCAACAGCAGCCACACAGGCATTGTTAGAAAGTGTATGAGTGCTCAATGTCAACAACCATGGAACAAGAAAGCCAAATTCATCTAGAGATGGCGTTACTGCAATGTTTAATATAAACTTTAAGAAGATAAGTGAAAACACTAAAAATAATTGAATTTCTGCACAAAAACTATGCAGAACTAACACACATTCTTTCTCCCCCACCTAATTCAATTATTGTGAGTTAAATTAGTTAAATTTGAGGTGACCCACAAACCAAACAGCGAACAGTAGAATTTAGCAAAGTCAAATTGTTTAGACCAAAAACTCTCCAATTCTTTAACCCAAAAAACCTACTGCATTTTCTAGTTTTCTTACAGTAAACACCATAAAACTACAGGACGAGAATAGCCTAACCTCTGCATCCTGTCATTAACATTTGGCACCCAGATTCTTCCATTCCCTTTTCCCACCCATGTTCAGCTTTTCCTAACTAAGATGAAAAAGAGCTACCTCTTCTCACCTTCATGGTTAAGTACATCTTCAGCTGAACTGAAAGGAGAGTGACCATAAGAACAGGATCCTTTATTTGGAAGCATATACAGCTTTTTGGCTGATACATAGGGGATGCCTACTGCTGACACGCTCTCATTACTGTTTGGCTGGAATTACTGTGAAGGTATCCAAGGAAATAGAAATAATCTCTAAGGAGATAGGTCAAGAAAAGCAAGAGGAGGAGGGAAAGGATTAGCTTCAATGGAGTTTGTCATCTGAGGAATCTTTAGTTCGGAGTGCGTGTATGTGTGTGTAGGAAAAACACTCAGTTAAAAATCTCAGAAATCATTCTTTTAAAGGTAAGTAGTACTCCAGGAAAGCAAAAATCATACTTTAGTTGTGGCAAACAATTCCATCTGTCTTCTTTTGTACTTCTTTTAAGCTGAAAACTGAAAAATACTTCCTATTTGAAAAATAATTTTTGAAGTGATGTAGCAGAATGAACCTAAGCAGCCTGTAATTCTTAACGTCTGTCTCTGAGAACAAGCTTTCCATTAGTATCCTCCACCTGGACTGAACAGTTAGAAGACACAGTTTGTTCTAAGGATTCCACTGTCGCTACTCTAACTGCATTTGGGACACCACAGGTTGTTCACTACCCTATCACAAAACTAAAATACTGGACTAATGCAGAACAGCCCGCACCATTTACAGAGGTGCAGCAAGCACACAGTAAGCAATAAATGCAAACCATCTTCAACAGTGGAAGGTTTCATTGACACAGTGGCGAAACACCTACTAGACAATATACCACATCCCTAACCTAACGTGCAGATAGCATTTCCATCCATATGACTCACATCTGTACCCTTTTAAAAATAGTGCAGCTGGAATATCAGTCCTGAGATAAGCTATATTTAAAAATCAGTATTGGAGAGACGAGGTTATTTGCATCCATCATCCCTCCTCTACAAAAAAAAAAAAAAAAAAAAAAACCAAAAAAAAAAAACAACAACAAAAAAAAAAAACCAAACAAAAAAACCCCAAACTAAGTAAAACAGAGAAACTAGAAACAAAATATCATGCCATTGGAAACCCAGAGCAGGGAGATCTGGGAGAAAACAAGAGGGCTTCAGAGGGAGAGGAGAAGTTAGTCATTCTGAAACAACTGCAGTTCTGACAAAATTCAAAAACTTTTGAGGGCAGGGGAAATTTGGAGTTGATGAGACTCAAAGACAGATTCAGTAAAAGAAACGGGAAGCCCAGGGTAAATTATCTTTTGTTATAATCAAAACTTGACTCAGAGGCTTCTGATTAGTTATCTGAAAGCTAAAAAAAAAAAAAAAAAAAAAAAAAAAAAAAAAACACCCTCCACCCCCCCAAAAAAAGAAAAACCCAAAACATAAGCACAAACCCATGGATCAAGAAACACGAAAATACACTAAACACGTTCACACCAACGGTTTGTGTGAAATACAAAAGAAAATAAAGCATAGTAGGATTATCAAAGAGAACATCACACATTTGTCAACAGAATAATTTTTCAGACGCAGCCTGAATCTTGGAGGTTTAAATGAAAGATTTTGTCTACTAAGACTATTCTAATGACTACAGTCATCAGCTCTTCCTGATACGTAAGGGCTTTGTGGTTTCACAACGAAACATCAATTGGGAAGTCGTTAAAAGAGCACAATTAAAAAGTTTTAAGAGAATGAAACTCAATGCAAGAACACTTTAAAAATGGTGAAAATACATGTGCCCTGCAGACTTTCTTCTTAACTCCTACTTCCAGATTTTATGAAAGCACATGAGGGATCTCAAGTCAGATTTTCTGCCCTTGAGCAGAATTTATTTGGCACTTATGCATCTTTTTTTTTTTTTTTTTTTTAAATCATCCATTTTTTCCTTGTTTGATTAGCTGCCAAGCAATTTCAACCTCCACCTTTAAAACAGTTGTCTGGAGTAGAATAGGCAAACAAAAGAGAACCTCTGCATTCATTAGGATCACATCTGAACAATACTGAAATAGAAAACCACACTCTCCAACTCAGTTACAAATGAAATATAATGTAAAGAAAGAATGAACGCAACATTATCAGCCATATCTCAACAGTATTCATTCCTTGCTTACACTCTGATCACACTGTTTCTTAGGGCATAGAGAGGAAATAACTAGAAACAAATGGCTTTAGTAATAAACTCCTGATCTATTCTCCTTGGCAGTGAACTAGGTGATGCCATAAGAGAACAAAAAGACTGAGATAGTTTGGGAAAAAAGCAAGAGAGCATTGTGGTACTCAAGAACAAAACATCAAAAAGAAGTCAATTCTGCTCTTAGCCTTTCCCAGAACAGAGGAATAAATGCATGAAAAAAATCCAAAACTTTAAAAGTGAGCCTTAAATACAGTATGTAATGGGCCAATAAAGATCATAGTTCAAAGCTTAGAGACCAAATGCAATTAAATACTTCTAGGACTATGAAGGCTAATTTCTTGTAATTAAGAGCATATAAAACGTATGCTTCAAGACATCAGCCATCCACTAGCTATTATTTAAATTGGTCCATTAGGGTGGTACTCAAGTATCCCTCTAAACCATCTGCTATTAGCTACTGTAGATCACTGCCATAGTTAACACTGTCTTCTATGCACAAAAGAACCACAACATACCTGTACTATGCTATAAGCATAAAAGCTTGTATAAACCAATCCACTTGGGACCCTTGTTTTCAGTGCTTGCTCCCAACACTTTTTTAAAAACATCTGAATGACCCAAATAAAGCACAAATAGTGGGTCACACCCACTAAGATCGCACATTGTTTTCTGCAGTACTTGATTAATTAAGCTTATAAACGTCTAGCTTGTCAATTGCAAACGGATTTACCTGCAAGAAAGTTGCTGGGAATGTTCACAGACACCTACAAGACCAAACATACATGGCACCTTTATGAACGTAAATGCTATTGTCAGCCAAACTGGCACTTGTCAACTTCAGAGCAAGTAGCCTCACGTATGTAACTCTAGTCCCCTGCTGCAACAGTAAAGTCACAACAACTTCCTTGGGGTTACTTTTAACACAGATCACTTTGACAATTTACCTCATGACAAATGGTTGGGTTTCCTTGCAATGCAACTCGGCACCAAGCTGTCAAAACAGCCCAGGAGCAGCTGGTTGGAAGTGTCTGATGCCAATGTATTACAGAAGAACTAACCTTTAGATACCTGAAGAATTAGTGAGGAAAGGGAAGATGTCATGGACAGCTTTTGAAGACTAAGCTGTCAAAATTATTTTAGAGATGCCCAAGTCTGTTGGGGGGATCTGGCCCTTAGGAGCTGGCCTAGACTACACACAGCTCCCTGTTCCCAAATTAGTGAGTGTAATACTTTGTAATTGGTGTAATATTTTGATAAGCCTTGATGAACATTTTGGTTGAGTTCAAGTGCTCCTCACAGCTGCCTGTAGCAAATTTGGAATGCCCTGTCACACACACATATGCCCTGAAGCTGTAGGGACTAGCTGGTTAGGTATTTCCTGTAAGGTGCAGGAACATCATACTTGCACCTCACAAAACTAGGGACTTCCCAATTCTGTGATGGAAGACTTCTTTGGCCAAAAAAAAGCTGCAATAAACACCCTGATTTATGTTTTTGAGTTGAATGAGAATTTGGATGTAGTTTATGAAAGGAACACGGCTGTATGTAGAAGAGACACCTTTAATACTAAAAGTTGAACAGTTTGAAGGTTTTCACATGGAGAAACATGCCCAATACTTGCAGTTTGGAGCAAAGCTAGAAGCAAATTTAAAACAGTGGGAAGAATCACACTTCCTACAGCAGAATCAACCCTAAGGTGGTTAACCAACACACAGTCACACAGCAATCTTTTGGCGCATTCAGAAAGAGCAAATGTTCTCCCAAGCCTTAGATCAAGGCATTCGTCACAAGCTCATCCCTACTCTCCAAACATGGCCTTTTGGTACTTGCTGTGTTCTCAAAAGTCTGGAAACAAAAGTATATTAGTCCTTTGATATGAGAATTAATTATTACTACCTTATGCTAGAAAAAGCATTGTGTTAACTAATAACAATGAATAAAACAGGTTTCCCTTCCACAAAGATGCTTTTATCTCCGTAAAAAGTATCTGGCTCAAATAAAATGTAAAACTCTCCTCTCTGATAAAAACAGTATGCATTTTGCGCAACTTGTAGGAAGGGCAGAGACAGATGTGTCTCTCACTTTCCATATTCCTGCTATAATCACGATACTCTCTCTTCACTGACTTAAAAAAAAAAAACAAAACACAAAAAACCCAAAACAGTAGCACAGCCCTAAAACACAGAAACAAGTAAATAACACAATTCAAGAAGAAAAGAATAGCCATTTCTCTCTCGCTCTGGTATTGATTTTATCATGAATTACAGCAAGAAACTAATTTATTTTCAGTATGAGCTTAACCGCTACCACACCACAATAACACAACTGAGCTTTACCTCAGAGCTGTAGCTATTCATCCTTCCAGTTTCATTCACTATGGGCAAATGTCTCACATAGCTCACAGACTCCAGCAAGAGCTAGCTACAATGAAAAACTCTGAAATACGAAGCACAAAGCTCTGTTTTATTCATGGTACTTTTGTTTGCCAATTAATTTGAAAGCAATTCTTAGAGTGGGAAGAGTAGCTTGGCTTGGTTAGGTTGCCCTCTTACATGACACAGTAAAAGGATGGAGGCAAAACCCTTATTTTAAAAAAAAAAAAGAAAAAAGAAAGCATAGAAACAACTGCAGTTTGCAAAGCATCAAGGTCTTTAGTGCCATTCGAACCTCACAACGTATACACCGGTGTAACTTTATCGGCTCCGCAGGGATGATGTCATCTTCTCCAACAGCGTGTCAGTGAAATAAGAAACAGGTCCTTTCAACATGCAAGAAGCCCCAAACCTTTTGTTTGGTTTTCAGTGTTCAAACCCTCCCCCGTTGATAAACTAGCCCTGCTCTATTTAAGAGGGTGGGGGGGGTGGGGGGGGAGGGGGAAGGACTGAGTATTGGGGATGCATTCAAAAGGCAGTCCATGAAAGAGGAAAGAGTTTTGAAATTCTCCGCAGGCACTTTGCTGTTGTAGTTGGTTGGTGCATGGCCATGGCAACCCCGGGCACCCCAGGGCATCCCTGTGGCCATGGAGACCCACGCTTCTCCTGCCTCTGGTCCCTTTGGATGACCTTTCACTTCCCAGAGCAAAAAATAAATTTAAAAAAAAAAAAAAAAAAAAAAAAAAGCGGCAAGAGGCAACATTCAAGCCCATCCTGGCAGTGGTCCAAAGGAAAAAACCCAAACAAAACACAAGCCAACAACAAAGATCCACAGATTGGAAAATTGCTGACAACCTAAGTAGTAGGAAGTTTCTGATGATCCAAAAGCCATTGTGAAGCCCAATTAAAAAGAAAACAGCAGCTATGGTTGTTCAGCTTGGCCAGGCAAGGAATAGCTGACTCAATCATCCTAAACCAGGACACGAATGGACCTTTTTGTCATGCATGAAGAAGGTTCAAAGTAAGAAATTAAAAATACACTCTTCCCCTCCACAAAAAAAAAAAAAAGAGAAAACATTTTCTCTAAGCATTACTTCAGTGCAAAGAGCAACTATGCATACAAGAAGACATTCCTACTCCTCCTTTTTTGAAAATTATACTTTAATTTCTACATCAGCAGTATTTCACATTGGGGTTTTGTGTCTTTTTCTGAAGCATTTCATTGCTCTTCGCTAGTAAAGCAAACGTCCTGCTAGTTTTTATGTTTAAGTACATGCTTCAAACAGTTTTCATGTTATTTGGGTTTAGACAGAGAAATAAACCGCAGATGTTTCACTGAGAAGGTTTCCACCAGGAAATTCATGGCCCTTCCAGATGTCTCAGATATCTAATAGTCCCAACTTATTTTTCCTACGCAACAGCCATGAATACTTTCTTTCCAACAAGTTGCTCATAGGATTATTATAAACGTATCCTTAGGTTACGAGTGCAGACTGCACTAGATGTATTTAGGATCATTTAACAGAGTGAGCAGCAATTAAGTCTTCCTAGTCCTTGCATCTTAGAAGTATTTTGCGTATCCTCTATCCTTGTTTGGCATACTAAGGCAAGCAAAATTTGGCAGAATGAATATAATTTTAAAAAAAAAATACATAATATCTGTTTGCAATTACATGAAGTAGGACAAAACAAGGGCTTGTTAGTTTCTATTTCTGTAAGCCCTGTAAATTACTATTTTGAGTTGACAGTCTTGCTGTAGCTTTAATGATGTGAAGACCTTTAAAATATCTTTTAAGTAATAAGATGCAGAACCCCTGAAGGTCATGATTTTTCAGAAGCCAGTATGTCATGCCTCTCTCTGCTTTTCCTCATCAATAGGTAACTTCCCAATGTGTTACAGGCAATAACTGCTGTCTCTTTCTCCCTACCAGCCAGCACAGGGACAACCTACCTTTGCTAACATTGTCTGTGTACTGCAATTATGAGCCATCTTTTCTCTCAAATTGTTTAGTGTGTTAACATGATCCAGTTAAGCTGTGTTCCCGACATTCAGGCCTAAGATATCCTACTTCTATTTCAGACTCAAGTAAAGGCTCACATACCCACCTAAGAAAAGAACACAACTTCTCTTTGCAGCTTTGTCTTTTGCTTATTTTAGAGGTTCTTTTCCCTCAGAGGGCAGCACAAGAATTCTAGGCAAGCAAAGCTTGAAAGAAAAATTAGTGTCCCCTACTTTTTCTTAACAGGAAATACATCACCTTGGGCAGCACTATACAAGACTGGGTTCACAGGTTAATTTAACATACACTTGTCTGATTATTCTAGCAGCAACACCTCCTACTCCTCATAGATATACAGGCACAATTCCCAAAGAAGACAGTGGGACTGCACATGGCCACCTGTAGGGACAGACTGATTCTGCACACACAGATTTCTCAGACTGTCAAAAAAATATATTAGGAAATACTAAACAGGAAAAGATGAAAGTCCTGATTTGTAGGGAGCAAAAAAAAGTAAGTGTTCTCCCTCACTGGATGAGAGTCAGATCTCATCATAATCATGGCTGTACACCGACTTCTCATTCTCACTGTAAGGCCAGCCCTTCCACAAATCTGCACACACAGGCATTTTCAATACCTCCTGCGTCTCAGGGCAAAGTAGAAAGCTCTGGCAATCCAGCTTACGAGGATTTGCATAGAGTATGTAATTTTGTTTAGCTCTGAAGGCAGTTTGTTCTTGTCTCAATTAGCTGTTTTCCTTGAACGTATTCAGAGAAGATAATCTTTAACAGAATGAGATCTCTTTTTTTTTTTTTTTAAATAGACTAATTGTAAGAAGTTGTATCATAAGCTGCACTAGTGAAAAATTTAAACATCTTGATTTTATGATTATTGGGGCACGAAACACTTTTAGTATAAGAAAGAAATCTATGGTATTTCTCTTTTACTCTCTTCATTTCCAGTTAGACATAATGTTTATGACATGAAATTGCACTGTTTATAATAAGAAATTGCACTGATGAGTAACTGAATGAGTAACTGCAAGACCTATGCACCAACAGAAAAGTTAACACACACAATTCATTTGTCCTAACTGCCCTTCCAGAATCATATAAAAGAATATTGATTACTAGTGAATAAATACAGTCCTCCTTTAGAAACAACTTATTTAATAATCGGGGTAGGGGGTTGTAAACAGCCTACTATATAGATCTGCTGTCAATTTCTACTATAATTTGCAATTGTTATATAAGTGGTAACCTTGTCCTTACAGTGGAGGGGAACCCCGACACAAAGTTCACCATTGCGTGCAAAAGCCAGCAATGCTGTGAGTACATGACAGAAATTCTGCGAGCAAAGCTCTGCTAATTTAAATTTATGTAGGACCTCTCAATCCCAGCATTAGGCTCTCCCCATTAGCTTTTGAGGGTGGTTTTCCTGTCCATAGTAGACCAGGGGAGCAAAAATCCTCCTACAGACAGTGTTTGCAATTTCAGCCATCACAGGGACTGGATCCTGAGTTTCAGGATCTTGCCTGGTCTCTGCCCGCCTCCCTCCTCCTAACCCTTTGCTACACTCAATCTAGAAAGATGCCCTGTGACAACATGCCCCCAAAACCCCAGAAAAGCAGAGGTTAGGGGTCCCTGTCCCAAAAGCAACCTTCTTATCTCCAGGCTGCCTGAGCAGAGGCCAGAGCTGCAACCACCTCAACCTCTGTTTGGTGACAATGAAATTGTGAGTGGGAAATGTTCCAGGCTATACAGGCACAGCTGGCCACCCTACTCCCGAGAGCTGGCAACAAGGGAGACAGTCCACGCAACAAGGGTGAAAGGCCACATCAAGCTAAAATACCTACATTTTTTTTTGGGTGGTTTTTAATTCATTTGAATTTTAGCGGACTTGCTTCATTAGCTTGTGTTTTGGTTTAAACACTGGTGTGGTCCCCAGCAACCTCCTGTCAATTCTTACAGGAGGGGCAGTCAGAGTCCAGCCTGTGCCACAACCAATGAGACCTAGGGCTCCTCTGGAGAACTAAAGCATCAGTGGATTAAAGATTTCAGCAGTGGATTCAAGATTTTATGCGGTAACTTTTTTATCCCGACAGTACTGAAATGGTCTAGATATTAAAGATATCTGCGCACCTTAATGGCCCTGTGAGCCCCTGTGTGGGGAGAGTGGGGTTCCCTGCTAAGCAAAGGCAACAGTCCAAGCGAGGGTGACAGAAACAGCTCTCAGTCTGGCAAGAGTCCAAACCAAAAAACTGAATCTGTAAAGCAACAACAAAGCTTACACAGCTTTAGGACACAGAAAGGCATATAAGAGCACCTCAGCTTATAAAGAAAAATGTAACGCATCAGGGGCTGACCCAGGCATCCCTGCTTCCCTCCCACTACAGCCTGGGTTGGAATTCAGCATTGGGTAACACAAGTCACACTTGAGAACAGTGGTACATTTCACACAAAATATTCAAGAGATTCTTTTCCACAGTCAGAGACCTTTTTGGTACACCATGATCATCTCCCAAAGAGTGGAATCAAGTCATTCAGTAATTTCCATTCCTGAAGGGTCACCCCTGATTGCTGAACAACAGTGTGACAATAAGCTGACCCTCCTTTGGCTGGAAAAGACACAGTGGTTGCCGAAACCTCAACAGGATGCTAAGAGAAAGGAATCTATGATCATTATTGTCTATGGTTAAACTTGTGCTGAGGGGATTTTTGGTTTACAAACCACTCTGCTGAGTTACCCTTAAACATGTCAGGCTTCACATAGTTCTATGATCTTTGTTAACAAGGCAAACCTAAAACAATATAAGAAATGCAACAAATTCCATGCAAACCCTATAGCAGCTGCTGGCTGACTGTTATACAAGCCTAAATGATGGCTCATGACAGAACAGCCATTCCAGTACCAAGTAGGGCGTATTTTTTTTTTTTTTCCAGGAAGGAGAAAAAAGCAGAAGAACTATGAAGTTCAACAGACAAGTACAAACCAGAAGCTGTTTAGTCTTATACTATGACGACTGAATACTTTGACAGCATGATCAAAGCACAGTAACAAAGGGGTAATGAGCAACAGAAGTACATAATCAAAAGAAAAAGCAGGACAAAGGATGCATATCAGCTGTGCTCAAAAGGCACTAGGTGTCCATTCAGTAACCAAATAATACATACAATATGTTTGAAAGAAGTACCTTGGTTTTGGATAATAAAACATTTACTGTAATTTATACAAGGACAGTGTTACCACAGAAACCTACTGCTTAAGCTTCACTATAAAGAGCTCTTGGAAAAATAACGTTCGAGAGTTCATCTGAGCTGAACGTTAAGGCCATACTGATGGCCCACCAGTCCATTGCATCCACTTCAGATGGCTTAAACTTCCAAGGAAAATGCCTCCTCTGACCCATATCTAGAAAACCTCAGTGACGATAGCTAAGCAAGTAGGAAAACAGCTTCCACGTACCAGTCATCCATCACTGTGCTATGGAGACACACAGGAATATACCAAAATTACTTACAAGGTCTGGTCTGGACTCAAAGTACTAGCCAGCACTGTGTCATCAAGAGCATGGAGAAAATATCCTAATCTCTGACAACTGTCCCGTTACAATCTGGTAAGTAAAGCTAAAATTAACTAAATATCCTCACACAGAGTACCTTACACACCAAGAGTCTCTCATTACATATGCCAACATGGTGCGCTCCTTCAACAACAAGTATTTTTGCAAGCAAATCTCTTCCCATCACTTATTTTCTATGGTCTCACCCAAAAACTGACAGTGGCTCAAAAAAATCTTGTTCCCAAATCAAATGTGATATTTTTATTTAGGTTCCCATTTATATGTTCCTTCTTTATTTTCTTCCAATTTAAATCACTTAAATTGATATAGCAAAAACTTATAGTGTTTTTTAAACTGAGTTCCTACTCATTAACACGATTCCAAATATCACTAGCATTCTAATAGGAAACGCAACAGCTAAAAGTCTCCTAAGCCCATTTTAAAAAGCAGATCCCAAAGGCAAGTCTCATTAACACCTTCCTTGTGTGAACTATATAATTCAACATGCCAAAACTAGGGTGATCACAGCCTGTCTCATATTGTCAAATACCACCACAGTCCTATACATTGCATTCATATTTTTAATACAAACGTGGAATGGTCCACACACATTTAACAGTGACAGCCCGCTCCTGAGGGGTAAGAAATGGAGATACAGGTCCGTTCAGGCAAAGGAGGAAACTGAACATTGGTAAGAGCTCTGTTTCCAAATCAACTGCTTAAATAGGTATTGACATCACTTTCATGACAAATTCTGTAAAACCTTTTATCCCAAAAACTTTTCCTACAAATGTTCAACTAACTACTTTCAAATACGTGAGGTTTACACTTGAGAAAAAAATAGTCCATCTTGATACAGCTTTATTGCCTTAACTGGGCATTTTTACTACATTGAACTAGTATATTAAAATGATAACTTAAACATGTTTCATCTAAGATACATTTAAAAAGACACTGTTTTCCTCACAGAAAATTTAGACACTTGCTGCTATGACACTGATGAGACTGAAACATAAGTATTTTTCCTCCAAACCGGTAAAATAGCTGGATAGCAATTCATTTGTGAAATGAGTTGTGAAAGTTTTCTCAAGGGCTGCCGAAGGGATAACATTTATTTCAGGGAAGCTGGAAAGACTTAATATTTTTTTGTTCCAAGCAATAGACATACTTCTTTAACCCTATTTTCACTTACAGAAGCTTGAAGAATTTAAAGACAGCAAAATAATTCCCCTGTCCCTAAATCATAAAATAACAGAGAAAATATAAACCTATTTTCTCCTGGACAAGAACAAAGCAAGCTGCCAGTAAAAGCTTGCTCATCAGCTTAGTACTTTGTTTGGCTTTGTAGGGCTTTAGGAGACCATGCTAAAGGCGCAATGTAACACCCAAGGGAGAACTGCATAAACAAAACATTAACTCTAAAATTTGCCAGCAGCAATGCTGGTATTTAAACTTCACGCCAATTTTGCCATTAGTAGACATTCCGCTGCAGAGCTGCTCCTGGAATCCCAGGCGCCACTCTCCTCTGCCCACCCACTCGCTCCTGCGCCCAAACAGCCAACGGCTCCAAAACCTCGTGTTTCTGGGAAGAAGGAATGGCTACTGTCCAAGAGTTAATACAGGAAAGAGAATATTTATTTTGCATTCCCCATTCTGCCAGAAATGTAGGTGTGTGTCCAAGGGCAAGGTAGGCTTTGTCTGTATTACAAGGGTTTTGTTTGTTTTTTTCCTTTTGCACTAGTGTAGTAGCTCTACCACTTTTATCCATCTGCATATAAGGGTTTCAAAGCTTGAACTCTCCTCGGCTCCAAACAGAAGTTCTTCACTAAGTGACCTCAAAAAATTACAAGTCATATATATGGTACCCATTGCAAGCATCTCTGCAACTAACAGTACGCGTTTCCTAACAGTAACTAAGGAATATGGTCATGAGCGCACAAGGCTTTGAATATTAGGTTGTAATACACAGCTTAAATGTAATTTCATTACTAGGTTATCTTTTTGTTAGCACTGCAGGTTACAGCAGCACCCTTTTCATAGACAGTCCCTCCAGAAATTGCTTATGAGAATCAAGAAATTACAATACTAGTATTTCCAGGTTTGAAATAAGCACTTTTATTGAAAAACTACAGCCTCTCTCCAAGCTAGTTTTCTTCCACTCTTACCTACAGTGGAAGAAAGGAGCAAGCCCTGGTTACTTGAGACAGTTGTCCCATGCACAAAATACCCATCACCATGGTTTTATCCATCAAGAGTAATGAAGTAGTTATCATCAATGGCCCAAATCTGTCTCCCTGAGGAGACCTGCAAACTACCATCACTTGTAAACTGAGCTTGTACCGCTACAGTGCGGTCTGCAATACTGAAAAAAAAAAAAAAAGGCAAGGGGAAGAATAGGAAGAAAGAAAGACGGCACAAACATTGCGTTGCTACACCAGCCTTTGTAATTGTCCAAACACCATGATGTGTCTGTATAAACATTCTGTGGCTGGGGATTTGCACTCACCTTCCTTCTCCACAACAAAAACAAACTGAACACAGTAATTATCTTCAATAGCATCTGATTAAGTAAATAGCTTTTTCTGTTTCCACTAGTAGCTCATCAAGACAGACACTAATATGAGCACCATTCAGGTCATTGCCCAGTGGTGACAGCTTTACAATCAAGCCAAAACAGGTTCCATAGGTTGCATATTTGCAAGAGCAAATATGAGAGTCAAATTCCCTGGTAGGACAGGAGCAAGGTTACACAAGTATGCTGTTACAGGCCATGGTAAGAACACTCATGCCAAATCCTTCATATACGTCCCCAAGCAGCTAGTTACAGTTTCTCACAACAAATCCTACCAATTTTTAAGAGAGATACCTGAAAATTAAGAGGTGTTTCAGTCTTCTAGAACAGATTCGCCTGCAAAATATCTTGAGGTAACACCTATTCACAAAGTTACAACTGACAAAGCAAAGCCTACAACAGATACTAAATTTGGGTAGCAACCTCCTCATGATCGTATTCCTGTTTCTGGGTCAGGAAAACTTTACTGACTTTCCCTCTTTTTTTTCTCTTCTCATGTACAGTCACCCCAATTCCATCAGCCTTTGGTTCTCTTAGGAATCTGCCTTTAGATATAAATCAAACCACAGAAATTATTAGTAGCCACATGGAAATACAGCATGAGATCAGTCGCTTCTATTTTAAATTGTCAAACAGCCATCCTGTTAAAAAGTAACACCCAGACATGACTTCAACTGCAGTATTAACCTCCCGTGACTCACCTACAGAACAAGAGTCTTGATTTGACTTATTTAGAATAAATGAACAAATAAAGAACATGAGAGAACAAAGGTAGGCATAACATTGCTTTGATTGCATCTACATATACACACAATCATCCAAGAAAATAATCTTTTTACAGTAATTGTTTGTAGTTTATTTTCCCTTCCCTGAATTTAACATCTAAGCACAGAGACTGAGTAGTTGGCGGCCTTCATCCCATGTCGGTTCCTTCAGAAGAATTCACTGAGGAAAAAGGTGGGTTTTTTTAATTTGAATATTTCTCCAAACAGTATGTTATGAGTTGGTACTTAATTATCTCAGAGATTTAGATTACTGTTTTTATTTCAAGAAATGTTCTTCATCCACATAAGAGCATAATTTTAATCAATCTCCCTTGAGACTTCTTAAAATAACACTAGCTGATGACTACTCGTGAGATAGCAAGCTATTCTCCCCTCGTCAGCTGCTTGTATCTTTCTGAAATATTTGCTGGAATATCAGTAACAAACCATAACAACATAAAGGAAGTAAACGTAACTCAGCTTACACTTCACTGAAAAATATTTCTAATCTCCTTTTTGTCACTCAAATCACACCTCACCGTAATGATTTCCAAATGCTAGGGGCTGTTACCAGTGGCTTTCCCACTGAAGCAACATCAATCTAAAGAATGGTTTTAAGGCAAGAACATTCTTTCAGCAGTCTACCAGAACTATCAAAGAATTTAATGCAGTAGGTCACTTATTTGAGGTGTAACCATGCTCGCCAGCTTCATCGAGTTAAGAAAATACCTCGTTCAAGATAAAAATCCTGGAAGTCGCTGGACAGCATTCTGCGTCTTGCCTTTGTCAACTTTTAATTATGTCATGTTACCAACAAACTGCCAAAGCAGAGCGCAACTGATAGCGTACAGCATGTCTGAGTAAAGCCTATTTTTAGCCTGCAATTCAATCAGCGCTTTTACAACGGCTAGGATTAAAGCCCAAGACAGCCACGCTGCTGTATATAGGCCAAAGCAATTACATGTTGAAACATGTTGAGAGAACGTGATGGTAAACTGGAGTCAATGTTGGGAGGAGCAGCACTAGACAGACAGTTGCTCTGTACTAGCGGATGTCTTTATCGGCAGACCGTACACTCGCATCTTGCCCGTCTTCATTAATAGTCCACAAAGGAAAACATCAGAACAAATTACAGTTTTACTCCAATTCCTTTCAATATGATTTGGCGCTCATGAAAGACAGACACTGTTTTGGCAACCTTGAAAATCAATATCCTTTTACCTTCATTGGCAGCTGTTCAGATGACTTAGCTTTGTCAACGCTAAAGCAGCCCACTTCAATCCTGCCCTGAAAATACTGCCAATGAGGAGAGAATTCAGTTGTCACCCTGCACGCTCCTGAACCTCTGTGCTGAGGTAGCAATTACAGGACCCATTTTGAAACAGCATTTGCAAGGATGCTTTTAAATACCTGTTTTTCATAACACTGAAAAAAATAAAAAAATTAAAACAAAGTCTTTTCTTCAAGTCAGGACAGTTTTATACATTCAAGTGTTAACTCTTAATTAAAAATATTAAGCTCTCACTGTCTTTTTAATCTTCAGAAGTCACATCTTCAGGCTTTTCCCTGCAACTATACAGATTTTTTTTTTTTTTTAATGAAAAAAACTAATCTTGTTGTGTAACAGCTTCAGACTTAAGACCTATAGGACCTAATGTTTTGAGACTATCAAAACAAAAAAAAGGTGACACCACAATGCGATCACGTATCCTCTAGTATATAGCTAAATGATCTATCAAAGAGTAATGACTTTCACACACTAAAACTAGAGCTGAATACTAATCAATGACGGGAGGAAGAGTAAGGCTGTGTTTCATTACCAGTATTCCAGGACCATTAATCTTTTTTGATACAGCTTCTGAAAACGAGCCTAAACAGCATTCTCTTCCTCTTCATCTTTGTACAGACAAACATTACACTTTTCCTTCAGACCCCTTGATAAGAGAAAGACTTTCAAGCTCAACACACATATAAATTAAGGCACATCTAATTAGCAAAGAAAGAATATCTGCATCTTGAGATAATTCTCTGCATTATCGCAAGCTTCCACACTTCAAACTTAACTACAGGTGGTTGCTTCTCCAAAGGGCATTTCCCTTCAGCGAGTGAAATAAAAGCACCAGAAAAACTGAACTCTGAAAATCTGAATAGTAATTTCAGAAACTCAAAGATATGGGCATACACTAGGCTTTAGCATGAATTCACTTTCATAACTGTGGTAGCATTTTTGGTCCATATTTCAAAACCAAGCAAAAAAAAAAGTCCATTAAGAAGACAGGAAATCTATAAGCTTAATTAAGTAGCATCTGAAGAAACACAGCCTGAATCTCAGAAACTATGCTCCTTTACATTCTAAAAGATCAGGATTTTCTTCCCCCATTTACCCCCCAATATTGAGTTTCATCAGAAAAATGGCTCATTTTCCTTCTTAAGCCAAAATTCAGTCTAGAAGAAGCTTCTTAACTAGAGTAACAACACATAAGGCAGAATAAAACCCAGTAAAACCACCATACAGAAGCAGAAACAATACTGCAGACAAGTTAACTTTTTAATTAGCCTAAAAAAACCAAAATTGGACTCAGCATCTAAAGAAGAACATGCTACCATCTACAAAGCAATTATAACAAATCTAAATGCATTACTTTCAATAACTTAAGCTCACTTCTGCTCAAAAATGTGGGAAGGGGACATAAACAAGGAAGCATAATGAGGAGTATTACAATATAAAACGAAGGCTGTGTAAGACGGGAAGGGAATGCTTGGGTCACAGGCAAACAAAACAGCATATACTAAATCCAGAAGAGTTGAACTTCATTCTGCCTTGTACAGCCACAAGACAAAACGTCTCATGTGTTATAATCAAACCAGAACAGTAAAATGAGAGTCCTTCAACTGTGACCAGCAACGATCACTGCAATACATTAATCATTTAGAATACTAACACACATTAAATCAGTCACATATGTCCGAAATAAAATACCGTGTTTTACTTATACCCTACTTTTCCACTTGCGAATAAAGCTTGCCTCCCTTACTTGTGGTCACTGGAGAGTTACAAGCCTTCTGCATTTGTAAGAGAAGCTTAACTCAACTGGTAGCATGATACAGAGTACTTGAAAGAAAGAATGATGAAGACAGGGAAGAAACACGTGTAGAGACTGAAAAGAACAAATTACACAAATTGTGTAGCTTGCCCTAGCAGTACCTTTTCTTCCTCAGGCACACAGTTTTTCAAAAGCATCCATTTTCAAATCACATTACAGTTTTCTATAAATACGCATAAAAGAGTTCGAATGTGTCTCATGAGGGAAACTTCTGAAATTCAGAGGGCACTAGCCTTAGGACCAACACACTTCCATAACCAGACACAGGTAAGTCTGCAGCTCACCTCCTTTCCTTGGCACTCACCACTATCAATCCTTGCATCCTTTCGAAAGTGACCAAGTTTAAAACAAAACAAAACAAACAAAAAACCAAAAACACCACAACACACTAAAACCCAAAGAAATCCCACAAATTCACTTACTTTTGAGAGGCAACAGTCAACTACAGAGTTCCTCGGTGCCTGTGAGACAGGGCAGAACACACAAACCTCACAGTTTCAGGAATCTTCTCTTTTTTCCAAGGGTCACAGGAAATAGCACCATTTTCTTTTTCCCCCTTGTTGCTTCTTCCCTCCTCTTCTCCAGCTGCTCATCACCTTTAATCACTCAGGCCCTGCAGGATTGCTACACGTCTCAGATGCAACGAATAATGCTCCGCAGGTATCCTTAATTCTCTGTCTGGCAAAGCTGAGAGGGTCTCCCCCACCAGAGACACCAAGACCTCCCATAAAGAGGGCAGAGAACTCCAGACTTTTGCAAGCCAATTCCCTCACAATGCTAGAGATGGAGGGAAAAAAAAAACCAACCCTTTTGTGCATGGAGCCAAAGGTCACACTCCAGGGACAGCTGCTGGAATATGGTAATAAACAGAGGGTAGATATGTAGCTCTTTCGATTTCTCCACTTCCCATAAAACATGAAGTGTTTCTGAGCACTAGAAGACTATTTATGTCTACCCCACAGCTAGAATGGGGTCATCACTGGTGCTCTGGAGAAAATTCAGAACAACTACTCCACCCTGACAAAAACCAGGCATAAGTCCCCATGTGGCATTTCACTAGCACAGATGAGATCCCTGTTGGTGTCCTGATTGCACACCCTGCTGTTATGCTCTTTTCTCGCAAACCTTGCTGTAAAATACCCTTGTAGTAACGAAGTAAGAAAACAGACATGATTTTTTAGGTAGCCTTACCTTGCATATGACCCTTGGATGAGCAACCTAGCTGGCACAGCTATGAGAGCTACAGCTGCCTCCTTTGCCAGCCCCCAGATCATGCCAGGTGGTTCACAACGAACATGCTGAGCAGCCCCACCAGAGAGCGGCCCAGAACTTCATCTTCTCCTTGCTGATAACAGAGCCATCAGAAAAAGCTAGACACAAAATCCCCAGGCAGCTCACCAGCAGCTACTTTATCTCTGAAGCTGTTACATACGGCTGCAATAGTACATTTACAATTCTAAAGAAAATACTTATTTTTCTCAATTTGACTTACAAAGGCTGAAGGGCTCATTAGTAAATCTGAGGCAACTAGCTTCAAAGAACAGTGCTGAAATGTCTCATATTTTCATTTTTGAATCAACATCAATGATACTTAAAATTATCTTTTTAACTGGCATAGTCTCTAGTTTCTAAAAGTAGAAGATAGCACAGAAATCAAGATGAAGGCGGCATAACTTTCTTTCCTAAAGAGGGAAATACAAGCTATCTATACGTGCATTTTATTCCAATATAATCATGCATGCTATGTGCAAAAGGAAAATTGTAATGCTTTATCTGTATCAATAGAGTTAAAGCAATACAACCTGTTTACCTACACAAAGCACAAGATCCAGCTTACTATTTTTGTGGCTGACAACCGTAAAGCTTTAAATGATACACACCCCTCCACTACTGCATGTAATGACATGTACCTGACGACTTTTTGTTATAATTTGTTTATTTATGCAGCTTTTTCTCATCTTCCTGCTATCAAGAGTTGAACTGTTAGTAAACACCAGGCAACACTGTCCAAGTCTCATTTTTCCAAGTATATATACTTTGCCTTAAAAACCACTCTAGAACTATGACTAAAAGGAGATGAAGCTGCTTTTCCAGTCACCTCACTCTTTGCCATTCAGCCTACCGAACATTACCATGTAAAATGATGACCAAATAATAATACTGCGTTGCCCTTGTTTAGCAATAGTGACTAGGCATCCAGAATCGAAATAAGCAATTTTTTCCAGGACTTTGTAATTCAAATAAATATCCTACTCACAATATAGGTAGAGGGTCAGTTTAGAAGTACTACTAAAGTCAAGTAGTCATACTGAAAGTAAAGGAAAAGGTCTAAGCCTTTTTCTTTTTTTTTTTAAAGCATTCTTAAAATGCTGGGAATGAGAAAATTACTTCTTTTCAAGCATGCGGAATTGGAAACTGCAATGCATTTTTTAATACATATATGTATTAAGCTGATGACATGTGGAAAGTGAACTTTTCAAGTCTCACTCACCTTTACTTCAATAGTTTCATAAGCCAGATGGCTGCAGATGTTTCTAGGTAGCTGGGCCTACTAGAGAACTTGCTATTACTTTTGTCCCAACTTGTTCCTCTGCTAAAAATATGTAACAACATTCCTTGCTGTCTTATTAATAACTGTAATACAATATAAAGTTAATATTAATATAATGCAATCCAGGTGGTGTGGAAAGTGATGACAGAGGTGTAGTAGCTGGCACTCTTTCCTCTGAGCCAGTAATGAAGGAATATCCCAGCACATGGGTACAGCTTAGTGAAGCACTGTTCACCAAAGAAGGTCTATAGACCCAACCCAGGCCACTCAGGATCACCAAAAAATATGTGACACTTTTTGACAGAGTAGAGTTACCAACCTCTGTCCTGGCTGAATTGCGGTCAGAGAAGCGGACTGTAAAACCAAGTGGCGTTGTCGTAGGTGATAATGTGATGGATGATCGACTTACAGCCCAACTGCCTTGCGTACAACTGCACAAGGGTTGTAATACTCATCTTCACAACCCAGTGAATAAGATCAGACAGAAAGAAAAGGGACTCTCATTTAGACCCTAATTACTGGTGAGGGAGGATGGCTGTGCAAGCACTGGAAAGAGGAAACTCCTCCTGAAAGTTTTTAGAACTTTTGTTCTTATTTGGGACAACACAGGAAGAAGAAGAGATTGCAGCACGCCAGGTCCCACATGTTTCCCTGACCATTCCTCGACCAACACAGATACAGGCTGAAATTGTCTTAGTCTCTTGCTAACTCAAGCCACTGGCAATCTTCATAGAGCAATCTTGGAAGAGTTCGGAAGAAAGGAGGTATCTACAACTGGTTTTGAAAGAAAACATTGACATTTGTAACTGCAAGTACAAGACCTGGAAGCAAGGTCTAACTTGTTCCTATTCACCTCCTTTGTTTGATTACAAACCTCCAGTAAACGTGTGGTGCTGTCACTTTCCAGATGCTGCATCTGACCAATCTGTGATTTCAAAATTGAACGGTCCCCTGAGAACTACCTGCTGACATCACACTCACTCCCATCATTCTTGACATTGAGCTCTACAAAGACTCGAGACATGAGCAGCCAAACTGAGACACTTGCAAGAGGGAAGTGTCAAATTCAGGAATCAGACCTCCAGGACAGGTCTGCTCCCCTGCTTTTACAATATGGCTTTTAAGCCCAAATCAAACAGCTGAACTTAACTGTAACTTGCCCCAACTATAACTTGTCAGAAGAACCTTGCAAGAACTTCAAAGACCTCTTACATTAAACTTCTGGAGCTAAAGCCCAGTGTTTGACAGCTACTTCGTATCTGCTGTACAGGTATCTCTGCCCCTTTGAAGGCCCACACAGCAGGAGACAATAAGCTTTTCACAGTTGTGCCTTTGGGTGAGTGTTCATACTCCCCCAGAAGAGTGTGTTTCACACAGGAAAATAATGCAGCCTGTGCTTTCAAGTCAGAAGACTGAGCTGGATCCTACCCACTCTGCCCTCATAAATACTTCCCTACAAAACTCAAGCACACACAACCACTACAGGGTCAATCTCTTGAAGCATGGGACTTTGTCAGCTCCAGAAATACTTGGCTAGATCCAGAACACTTTGGAAACCTGTCAGAAATAACTGTTGCGTTAAGTCCCCTCTTCTCTCAAAGGAGGAGAAAGGGCTGATGTCCACCTGCCTCAGGGAGAACAGGAAGACAGCCCTCAACTAAAATACTCCCCAATCCTCAACAGCAACACTTGCAGAAGTTATCAGCCAGTTTCTCCTGCCTGTGCGTTTATTTTCCCTGGGATAATGATGACATTCAAGTTTCCATCTTCTATTCTTCAGCTCCCATGAAGAGCACAACGACCAACCCAAAAATACCCTCTTCAGAGAACAGCTCCTCTATTTACCCCTACCTTCAGCAGGATCAGGATCTAAAACATCCTCTCTTCTTCTTGCTTCTGCCTAGCATCTGTGTACCAAGGCATTTCTTAATGCCACAGTGCTTCAAGGAAACCCAGGGAAAAGGAGCCAGTTAGTAGATTTTCTGCTCTCAGAAAACCTGAAGTTGACGCCAGGATACAGCCTGGCGTTGAGTTCAATGCCAGAGCTGAGCTCCATGCCAGGACAGAACCCGGTGGAACAGCCTCTGCTATCAGTTTACATCACATCATGCCCCAGAGTCAGTCATGTCTTTAATCTAGGGCTAAATCACAGCAGCTGAAGACGGAAATCTGGATGGTTTCTTTATGAATGAAACTCCCGAATCCCCCTAGTACTCATTGGATTTATTTGCTTATACCACTATTTCTTGAATGACATTGTTCCTAATTACAAATTCTTGGAATAGATTTAAACGCAGAAGCTGCCTCCAGTTTTCTCAGGGGGAACAGGACATTAAAAGAACTATCCTTATAGCACAGTATCTCTCATTTCCTCCATGCCACCAGTACACCGCATGCACTGTGAGGTTTTTTTTTTGTTTTTTTTCATTATTACACAAAGTATTTCCATTACATCTTCTTCATAAATTAGACAGTGTGATTTCCTATATTATTATGAACATGTGTTTCTTACAGAGCTGCCCCAACACTGAACGGTACAGTGGGATGTGAAAACAGAATATGGCAACATACTCAGCATGCTGTAATTATATGAATAAGTTATAATGAAGAAGATCTCTAAAAAAAGCACACCATTTGACATCGGCCATGTATATATATCCACTCTCCTGAGCGACCCTGTGTCAGCAAGTCAGAAGTATCAAGTAACTCAAAGCAATTCAAAACCAACAAACCCAAAGTACCAAATTAGATTCAAAGCGCATTATTGGCACTGGGCCTGAGCCACAAATTTAGATGCAGTTCTGAATTTTCCCAGCATTCACAGAAATGGGCAAAAGGGACATCTGAATTCAGAGTCCAGACTAGATTCAGTTCTCATTCATACAGCGGACAGGAAGAGAGACCTAAAATCCTCACAAACAAAGTAGTAAAAGCCAAATCCAAAATGGCACCTGGGCAACCAAATTATGTAGGCAACCCAAAAAAGTTCTGTAACATGGCTTAGTTACTCAGCAAGAATTTGTAGATGTGTCTAAAAATACCGTAACAGAATTTGTGGTACTGTGTTGCATTGGCAACCAAGGTGGTGTGTCACCATCTAGGACCGAGGCACCTGAAACCACCGGGGATACCCAGGGCAAGCGTTCTTGATGGCAGTGCCCTGCCCTGTGGGGTTCAGTTTGGCATGTGGGCACCGGGCACACCTGCTGCGCACACAAGGCAGAACAGAGCTCAATCCAGGGTACAGTAAGCTGCTTCATCCAGAGATACGGCTGTAGGGAAAGGTGTGTGCACAAAGAGAAGCCGGGGGGGGGAAAAGGTTAGGGAGGACGTTACAACAAAACACTTAATTCCAAGTGAAAGAAGGATTACAGACACCTTTCTTCTCAGCTTTCCCTATCAACTGGTTAAGGTGCTTCACCTCACTCAGATACTTGATGCATTCAGGGCAGTAAAGCCCATCCTGGCCAGTACCCACAGATCTCAGTCACCTACCTTCACTGCACTCCTCCAAGGAGGATCTAAAAACATTGCCATTCTGAAGACACTTTATAGATCTAGACTTGCTTCCAGACTCCAGTATGCTTGTGAGTTAAAAGAGTAGTAGTAAAACCAAAATACGACATCAAGAGTTGTATTTCCAAAGAACTAGACTAAGGAAATGCTGCCCTTTGGAGTCAAACTATAACATTTGTTGGTTATGAAAAAGCTACTAACATCATACTATGACAGGTCAGAATATCAAAGCATTTTTCATTAGAGTTTTAAATGGTTTTCTTAATAATTGTTTACAATATTTAACTTACAGTGACTTGCAACATTCAAGTTATTTTATTAACTACTACAAAAATACCATTGTCACTACAAGTCTGAACTCAGCAATACAAAATCTGACATTGAAGTGAGCCGGATTCCTGCTACTGACTTCAGTTTCTCAAGCACATCCCACAGCAGTACATTGTCTACGCAGAGATGCACAAACCAGCTGGTGATTTGAAAGCAGCGAGTTGGCACCTCCATTCAGAGGATAAGTAAATATTCATCAAGTCAAGTCAAAAGACAATGACTTAAAAACAGATGAAAGAAAGCTAGCATTGACCATTCGAACCTGCTGGCAAAAAGGCCAACAGTTTAGAAGATTTCAGGAATGATTTAGACATCAGCGTTCCTATGTATTTGAGTTATAAACTCCTCTATCTGTTTCAGGATATTTTTCTCTAGCCACTCTCTGGGTACTAAATGGACCATCAATCCATTAGCTCACTGATTTTCAAAGTAATTAATTAATCAAGCCTCAAATGCATCAACGTGAACTGACACCTGAATTTCAGCCTATGCTCTGCTTTGACAGCTGCATTCCTCCAAGATCACAGAGTCTGTCCTGATGTCTAGGAGAAATGGAACAAAATCCTTCTCAGTCAACTAACATGGTGATCTTCTAGAGACCAGGTGACTACGGTCTTGAGGAAAGGCTGCAGAAAGAATATCCCCATCTCCAAAAAAGAAAATAGAAAGCCCATCCATAAAACGTGACACAAATCAGTTGGTTCTACAAAATCACGCACAAAGATGTAACACCAGATACAGAAAGGCTGCACTAACTGCAAGTGCACACAAAGAGCTAAGCTCTCAGTATAACTAGTAAAAGTAAACAAGTCTAATCAACATTTTTTTTTCTTTGTAGAAGCTAAGAGAAGGCCAAGAGACATAATTAAGGACTCCTGAAATAGGTCCTGCAAACACAAAGGTAACAGTAACCATGTAAGCAGATTTCAGTGAGCCTGCCCATATCATTAAAACAGCAGAAGTAAAACGTATGCAAGAGTCAGAACCTCGGATTAACAAGTCACTGGGACAGGACTTGCTTTTAGCTACCTTTCAGTAGCTGGGTTTACAACACGTCTAGAGACTTAAGCCATCTTTCATTCAAAGGCTGTAAATCCAGTTTCCAAACATTAAACAAACTTCTGAAACATGATGCACGCTGAAACACTGGGCAGGAGTTAAACATATAGAAGTGGCCATGGATTTTAGGTGGCTCCTAAGACACTAAACCCTGGAGTTTTTTGGGTTAGTTTTTGGGTTATAAAAAAAGTGCCCGGACAGTATTCAAAGCAAAGTAAAAGCAAAACACCACACAGTGGAATACCGCTGAAAAACAAGTAATTAACTGCTGAATTAACTGTAAAAACACATTTAAAAATATCTTTTTATTTACTCCGTTAGGTGTCGGAATCCATCCTGCCCTCCTTTTAATTAGCTTTGACTCCAAAAAAAAGCCTCCCTTGAAAACAATGGGACCAGTCTCTGAATTGGGGACGACTTGAGCACATGAAAACAGAACTGACCCAGCGCACCAAGAGCTTCCAAAGGTTTTGTGCATTAGGCAGAGCTCTGTTCACTGGATGCTGTATCCTTGGCAACTATTATGCGAGAAACCGTTCTACAAATGCAAAACTTCTGTCTGCTCCAAGAGCTTTTCTCTGAAATACTTTTATGGGGTTTTGGATATCCTTAAATCTAAGGGCACACACAGTCCTTTGTCATCTTCACGCAAGCTCCCAAGAGCAAGATACAATACAACAAGTGATGTTAAGAGAGTATTTTCCTCCCACTTCCTCAGAGAGCAAATAAAAGTTTTACAACTTTTACTTTGTTTTCTTCTGGGAGGAAAAAAGAAGTGGGTACTTTTCCTTTTTTCTTCACTGCACTCTGCAGAACTAATGTGCAGATACAAGATAATAATGAAAGAACGTTATTATTATGTCAATCAATGGCATTGCTTTGAAAACTGAAAATTCAAGGATCATGCCCGGGTGCCTGACTTCAAGGGCAAAGCTATAGATGCCAGCACACGTATTAGAAGAAGTATGCAAGAAGAGATAGGTGAGATCTGACAGGGGCCGTGGCAGTAACAATGCTGCAGCTCTTCGCAAGAGCTTAGACCAGTAGTACCAATTGTTTCAAGGGCAGCAGACACGCTGCTATTTTTACCAAAGCCCTTGCTGTAACTGCCCAGCTCATTAAACCTTACCACAGCAAAGCTGGGATTCCTGCCTGTCCTCGCAGCTCGGCTGTCCTTAAACAACGCGTTATTCCTCAATACCTCCACATATCTCGAAGTCACTAGCAAGGGACAGGCGTTAAGCATTTGATACCCAACTCGGGCTTTGGTTTGGTGGGGTTTTTCCCCCTCCTAGAGGAAAACCTACAGCAGCTACAGCTAACGCAGAGGCGGCAGCTGCCCTTGAAGGCGATGGGGAACCCGCCAGAGCAGCGGGGGAGCCCCTCCGGCGTCTGTCCCCCGGGCCTCTCCCCGGGACTTAAGGAAATGTCTATGTTGCCGGGGCGAGGGGTGGCGCCGGCGGGGCAGGGGGAGCCCGGCGCGGCAAGGGGGAGCCTGGTCGGGCAGCCCCTCCGCCGGGCGCGGAGCCCGGGCTGCCGCCCCTCAGGGCCCAGGGGGCCGCCCGCCGCCTTCCCCGCTGCCAGGCTCCCGCGGGGAGGCCGCTGCCCTTCGCCCGGTTCCCGTCCCCCCCTCGCACACACACAGCCCCCCCCTTCCCGCGTACCTTCTGCGGGGCGCGCAGGAGGCGGTGCACCCCGGCCAGCTGGGTTGCGAGCGGGATGTCCTCCCGGAAGGTGTACAGCGGCGGCCGGGTGGGCTCGGGGAAGTTGGTGCTGTTGAAGGGGTCGGTGTCATCCAGCAGCTGCACCCGGCACACCAGCGTGGCCATGCCGCATCCATCCATCCGCCGCCGCGGCGGCGGTGGGGGCGCGGGCGGCGAGCGGGCACCCCCGAGTCACCGGCACCGAGGCGCTGGGTGTCCGCCGGTGTGCCCGCCGCCGGCTGGGAGCGGCACCTCCCCTCCCGGCCGCAGCCACCCCCACCTCCCGCGGCACAGGCTGGCCGGCTGGCCGGCCGGCAGCCTCCCCGGCTCCCCGAGCGAGCGCCGGCCGCCTCACAGCCGCCGCGCCTCGGGGAGGCGGCCCATGGCCCCTTCCCCGACGGGATCCACGAGTGCAGGCGCGCTTCAGGCCGAGAAAGAAGACGGCGCCGGAGCCGGGGGACGCGGGCAGAGCAGCGGCGGCAGCAGCTCCCCCATTCCCGGCCGCTGCGCGCCGAGCGGGCAGCGGGACTGCCGCGGCCGGCGCAGACAGCCCAGAGGCGCCGGGCGGAGTGCGGCCAGCGCCCCCTCGCGGCCGCCGCCCTCAAGGGCACCCGGGCGGTCCCCTCCTCCCTCTCCTGAGGAGACCTCCCCGCGGCGGGAAGGAGCCGGGATCCCGGGCCGGGACGGAGGGGAAGGAGAAAGCGAGCGGGGGCCGCTGCGGCGGGGGAGAGGGAGGGACCCCTCCTCCGCAGCCCTCTCCTCGCAGGGCCGACCGAGGGATCGTCGCTTCAGGGCGGAATAACGGCCACCGCCCGCCCGGGCGGGCACCGCGCCCCGCCAGGGCCCCTCGGGGGACAGCGGGTGAGGAGGGGGCGCGGGAGGCGGCCCCGGCCTGAGGAAAGGGGGGGGCGGGGCGGCCCCGCACGGTGCGGCGGGGTCCCTCCCGTGAGAGGTGGGGTTGTGCTGAGCTCGGTCTTGGTGTCACAAACATCCCAGATCTTCAGCGTGGTATTCATCCAGCTCAAAGAGGAAGTTTTAAATAATACCTGCTTCGGGAAAGAAAAAAAAAAAAAAAACCACCTGACCTGAAACGCGCGTGTTTGACCAAGATTATTGGGTGGGTTTCTCTGTATTTGCACAAAACCCTCTTTGCCGTTAGGGCTGTAGGTGCCCGGGGTTCGTTTGGCTTCCCAGGGGTACAGCCCGGGTGGTCTCCTCACCCCAGAGAGGGGACATGCCATGGCTCGGCACCTCGGCTGGCCTCCGGCCTTGGACCTGCTCCTTCCTTCTGGAGGGGAGGAGTGGGACAATGTGTCATGGGCAGGAGCAGAGCACAGCATCCAGCTCTTCCAGAGGGCTCCGGGAGACCTTATAGTGGCCTTCCAGTACTTAAAGGAAGCCTACAGGAAAGGCGGGGAGGGACTCTTCATCAGGGAGTGTAGCGATAAGACAAGGGGTAACGGGTTTGAACTGAAATAGGGGAGATTTAGATTAGATATTAGGAAGAAATTCTTTACTGTGAGGGTGGTGAGGCACTGGAACAGGTTGCCCAGAGAAGCTGTGGATGCCCCATCCCTTTAAGTGTCCAAGGCCAGGCTGGATGGGGCTTTGAGCAGCCTGGTCTAGTGGGAGGTGTCCCTGCCCATGGCAGGGGGGTTGGAACTAGATGACCTTTAAGGTCCCTTCCAACCCAAACCATTCTATGACTCTGTGCTGTGTTACCGAGTCTGCTGCCTCATCTGTGAGGATCGAGGATGCACGCGCCCTGGTCTCTTCGCTCTTGGGGGCGCAGGGTGCAGGAGAAGGAACGCAGAATAAGTTAGGGGTGAAATACTGAGAACAAAGGGTCTCACTGTCCTGGGGGAATGGCTGCATTTCCACAGGCTGATCACGTACCCAAGGGGATACACTGTGCTTTGCCTATCCTTTCGTCCTTTGTGGAGAGGGCTGTGGGACAAGAGCTGTAGCACTGTGAGAAACAGGAGATTTATCACAGAAATTATATGTCTTAAGCAAGAAAGCATGACCTCTAGATCATAGTGTTGGCATGAAGCAACCGTTTCCTCCCAAAATGATTACTGGTTTGGGAGTATTTTTCAGCACTGGGACAAAAGGGGATTTCTGTCCACACGTGGTCTGTCCTTCTGTTTCTTATTCTCAGGACTAACTTGTCATGATTCTGTTTTGCCTGCAGTTACGCATATTTTCAGAAAAGAGCATCCAGCATGAAGATTGCTAAATTGCAGGAGGATTTTAAAACTCAGAAGCTATATTGCCATTTCAGATATTTCACAGCTGATGTTTTATCTGCTGCTTTTTTTCTTCTCCCTCAGCTTGGACAAGAAAAAGGGCCCATGGGCTGTCTCGCCCCATTTCTCATGCCTGTCTCTCGGTTGCGATTGTCATGCACCATCAAAAGTTATACATGGTGAAGTCCTGATTTTGAGTTTTGTATCTAAGCAATTGAAAATTCATATTTTACAAAGAAATGTACTTTAGTATCTGCTTTAGTATTGACCATTTAGTTTCTAGAGAAAACAGTATTGTTGCATATCTGTCTGCTTATTTAAGCTGTATATTTTTGTCACCATGTAATGTCAAGATTAAACAGGATATTTTGGATTTGTTAATCATAATTTACTTAAGTACCATTTGTATTAAGCCTCCGATTTTGTAAAATGAATTTGTATTTTTGCTGCTAATCAATAATCAATATGGGGTGGCATAAAATTCCTATTCATTGGATTAATCCTGGATTAATTAATATCTTGCATTTATCTCATTGCAGAGGCAATAATACTTGGAGGGCAGTTTGAAATAAAACATGGAAGCCAAGATTTTGTATAGAGTCTATGTGAGACAGCATCAGCTATCTTTCCTCCAATACCAGCAAATAAAAATAAAGGATGAGTGCAATCCTTGCAGAGATCAGATAATTGTAAGGTTCAACATCAAAACATCTAGCCACAGTCGCTGAGTCCCACAAGGAGGAATTAGACAATGTATGTTATGATCTTCAACTGGATTTCCAACTATGAGGTGGTCAGTGGAGATAGTTTTTATGACCAGGCTGCTGGAAAGAAAATAGAGCAATGCAAATGTGGAAGAATCCTGAGTCAGCCAGAGCTTTGGGGTACACCTGCCTGTTCTTTTTCTGTATTGGAAACATCCCCAAACCACTACAGGCCTTTGAATTTCAGAAGCTGGATTTTATTTGAATTTGAATTAAAACAATACAGGTGGAAAGAGAAGACACAGATTTGCTGTATAAAATGGAATAACACTGCAAGGTCAGTGTGTATGTGTGTAGATGGAGAGAAAGATACAGGTTTAAATTCCATGTTTTAATGGTTTCCCACCTTTCTCCGTATTCTTCAGAGGCCTTCTGAACCTGCAGTTTCTTTCCATCAGCCTGATGGAAAGGCTCTGTATAGTTTGCTTCCTCCTCTTCCAAGCAGCCACCAGTTTCTGCTCCTGCTGCAGAGACATATCTTGTCTTCTGAAAAGTCCTTCCCCCATGCCCAGTCTGCTTTGCAGCCTGCAGGAGGGGCACCCCAGGATGCCATCGGCCTTTTTGGCCACGAGGGCACATTGCTGGCTCGTGGTCATCCTGTTGTCCACCAGGACTCCCAGGTCTTTTTCCACAGAGCTGCTCTCCAGCAGGTCAGCCCCCAACCTGTACTGATGCCCACCCAGTTGCACATTTTTTAAAGGTGTATAATGAAAAATGGACAGAAAATTTATACGAGACACACCGCAGTGCTGAAGGAGGACTTTGATTTGTAGCTTGAGTTTTTGTCTGATTTTAATGGCCAGATCTGGAGAATCAGTCATAATTTCAAAAATCACGTATGGTTATGGCCCTCTAACATTATTAACTAGAAAAGATCCCACAAGCAGAAATACCTTTTAAGTGATGCTTATTTGTTCCCGTTGTCTCACACCTATGTCTGTAGACACCTTAGACACATTTTTGGCATCATGGACACCCCTGAGCTTGAGCAGTTACAATTTACTGCAATTTGATAAAGCACAGATGGTTCTTTGTTGGAGGTATGATGTGTACAGTTACGAAGAGTAAACAGCAGGAAGCATTCCCTTTGGAATGAGAGAAAATGGCTCTGCACACTTACATACATGCTTACACAGATGCAGAATAAATTATTTTCAGAATAAATTTTACTGTACGACTTCATATGTTACATGTCTTTTCCTTCTGAAAAAGAATCGGGACTGACTAGCAGGGAAGGCCAGTATCTGCAAGCTCACCCCCTCACTTGCTGAGGCACTTAAAGTGAATGAATCCAGTGGCTTGAGCAATCAGGCAAGGGGATCTCATGATTAAGCCCCGTAAATGCTGCCACGGTAAAATTCCAGTGCAATGTTAAAGTCACTCTCGGTGACTTTTTCAGAGTCTCACTGCATGTGTTTCCTCCTCCTCTGTGCAGCCGAACATCCATCCAGCCTAAGCCGAGGTCACTGGCTGCTGCGCTTTTAACACGTAGCATTCTTGGAGGTTTCAAAATTTCGTTGTAGGCAGCTGGGACTTGGACAGCCAACAGCAGTGGTTACTTTCGACTTCATTTCCATTTTGTCTGGTAACAGTCCATCCATAAAATGGGGGCGAAATGACTTCCTCCCTGCAGACAAGCGCTGTGAAAATTAATAATAAATAGTTGTGATGCATTCATCTGTTACAGTACTGAGCACTGCAGGAAATCTCCTGAGGAAATTAGTTCTGTCATCAGAACAGGGTTTAAGTAGTGTGCAATGGATAAGGCAGGAGGCGGCCTTCAGCATTAAACAGCGAAGGTGAAATAAAGTATCTGTGCGCATGAATTAAGCCCCCTTGCCAGTGTGCCGAAGGAGGCAGGAGTCCTGTAAGAGTCTGCAAGTGTGCTTGTGCAACCAAAGGCTGTATTAAATGGCACCGTGCAACGTGCACATCATGGGAACCTCACATGGTGCCCTCTCACCAGTGGTTACATCTTTCAGACCTGGCTACCTTAGGGAAGACCTTGCACAGGAGAAAAGGAACCCTGTAGCATCACCGTCAGAACATCTGACAGCCTGTTTCCTGGGATGGTATGATCCACGGAAAAATATACAGGGCTTGGTTTTTCTAGATTTGTGCAGGATCCTTGGACATCAAGTGATTTTGGGATTGCGTACCTCAAACTCACCTTTACCATCAATATACAGTATTAGCCAGTGTTAGTAGCATAGAGTATTACTTCATATACAGTATTAACCAGACACGACAGGAGAACAATTTTCAGTAGCAGTCTACTGAATTCAAACGTGTGATGCCGCAATTAAAGCTTGATTCAGAATGCTGGCAATCTTTAGGGCCATTACACGTCCTTACCTCCCAAAGAAAAAGTTTTCTGTTAAGGTGGGCATTCTTATTCTCTGTGGAAGACATTTTCTGTGATCTGGCCATAGGACACCCAATCCAGTTTCTATTGCGATCAGTAGAAAACCACTTCTGTGAAAGAGGCATCCTATTAGAATTGTTTCTAATACGTTTCTATGTCTCCTCAGTTTCCCCATCTGCAGGGCGGGAATAAGCAACGCAACATTTAACGGTAGCAAAGCGCTTTGAGATCCCTGGATGAAGGAGGCTGAAATCCACAGTATTATTCTTGGTCTCGTGACAGACTGGATTTCACTTACACGCCATTATTTTGAGAAGTGTGCTATGTTATTTGCCTGTCCATGCTAACAATGACAATAAATCACTCTCCACACTTCACTAAGAGAACTACGCGTTATTTACAGATTACAGTGTGGATAAGGCAGAAATACTGTTCCCATCGCTACAGTAAAGGATCTGTCAGCACTTTCATTACCATACTTTAATTCCAGTGGTTTGCAAGCCCGTTTTGATTACTCTTACCAAATAGACTGCTATTTTTCAGCTTTATTAATGTTAAGTGACTAAATCGCAGAAGTTTAAATTGCTTTTGTTCTCCCATAACTAAAATTGGCTTGAAGTTGAAAAATGAAATTTGGGAAGCAGTTCAATTTGTCCGAAGGAGAGAGATAAAGAAGTTAAAGGACTGGCCACTTCACGTGCTTACACCGTCATTTCATGATCATGCATCTACATCTGTATTGACATGATGACACACCGGAAAAACTAACACTCCTGTGGAGCTATTCCAATTCCTCGGATACCTACTATCATTTTTTAAAACTGCCTAAATACATATTTACATTGTGTCTGGGTGGTCCTTGGGTTAAAGAATGTGCTTTCAATAACTTTCCATCAAACATATATTTTTTATTTTTAATAAAAAAGAGGAAATTAAAGACAAAAAAGATGTTATTTTAACATTCAGGTTTCAACAATAATGAAATTCAAATTTAAGCTTGACACACCATCTTAACTCATTCAACAATGTGTTTTTAAGAAATGCCAATAACGGGATGAGTTAAGGAGAATAAATCAGCCCTAAATGAAAACTCCTAAGTTATGTTTCATTGCTGAAAAATGTGTGCACATGAAGGATTTCCCCCTTATGTTTTTGTAAAAAGAACTTGGGAGCTTAAAACAGTGAACTTTACTCGATCATGCTTAGCCTTTGTTTTTTGGAAAGGGCTTGCGAGATGGACTCAGGAACCCCAATGTCAGCAAGTTACACAGCCCCTCTCGGTTGCCAGCCCCGGGAAGGGGACTCAGTGGTCCGTGATACCTCTGAAGGCAAAAGGACCACAGCCTGGCCGTTGCTGAGGATTCCCCAGAGCTCCTGAACGCTGACTTCATTCAGCGTGACCAAAGAAAATGCTCTTACTCTCTCCCTCTCTCTGAGAAGGCCTTACCTTCTGTGACAAGGAATAGGGTGAGACAACCACATGTGCTGCCCTTGTCGTGTCTCTGATTGTCTTTCCAGACGCGATGCCCATACTGCCTCATGCTGCGTCCCTCTGACAGGCAGTATCTGGCTGTTCTTTTGCATTTTACTGCCTGTCAAGGTCTTTTAAAAGCCATTTATGCTCATTTAAAAGGCTGTAGTGGGACAGCAAGAAGGGAAGTTGCCTACTTGCCTTGTTTTAGCTGCTGCACTGGATAAATACAACCTTGAGGGAGGAGAGGAGAGGCTGAGGGACTTGGGTCTGT
Source organism: Fratercula arctica (assembly GCA_947846985.1). NCBI lineage: Eukaryota > Metazoa > Chordata > Aves > Charadriiformes > Alcidae > Fratercula > Fratercula arctica. The sequence goes on along the minus strand of CANTUZ010000002.1, from coordinate 92,898,574 downwards.
TTAGTCTGGAGAAGACTGATCAATGCTTATAAATACTTAAAGGGTGGGTGTCAGGAGGATGGGGCCAGGCTCTTTTCGGGGGTGCCTGGCAACAGGACAAGAGGTAATGGGCACAAACTTGAACACAGGAAGTTCCATCTAAACATGATTACTTTGAGGGTGGCAGAGCACTGGAACAGGCTGCCCAGAGAGGTGGTGGAGTCTCCATCTCTGGAGACTTTCAAAACCCGCCTGGACGCGTTCCTGTGCAACCTGCTCTAGGTGACTTTGCTTCAGCAGAGGGGTTGGACTAGATGATCTCCAGAGGTCCCTTCCAACCCCTAGCATTCTGTGATTCTGTGATGCCTCCAGAGGACATGTTGCTTCTTTCCTGGAAGCAGCTGATAGGATGAGGGGGAGGAGGTTGCACAGCTTGAAGAGTATGTCGAGGCAGCGTGTGAGGGTCACCGGAGAGACCCCAGAGCCTGCAGATCATGCTGAGATGGAGAGGTTGCTGAGTTAGGCCACAGAAGCACTGGAAAGAAAACCTGCTAGGGAGCAGAGGGGAGGCAGCAGAGTTTGCTGCAACTCAGTTACTGAATTGACTGCAAATAAAACTGGAAGCAAGGTCTGATTCCACACTGCAAGAACATGGCAGGAGGATTTGTCTACAAGTACTTTTTATTTCTGTTCTGGATTCCTCACTTCGAGTTTACTGAAAATATACTGGCCTATGTTCTAACACAGTCTGGCTTTTGAGTTGAAAAGCCATTTGATCCATTTTGAGAAGTCCATTTTAGGGAATGACGTAGACAAAGCTCACATCCCTTTGTTTTCCTCCTCATTCTGAGATGCACGCTGTGCACGAATGGATAACAGCACAGTGCTTACAGGGTTTGATGAACTTTGTCTTTGGAGAGGACATGAGGCAAATGCGGTTTTCAGAAGCAAGATGAGACTATGATGGACCAGCTGTCTGTTCCGGTATGGCAAATTCTGTGAGGACCCCCCAAGAATTTCAGTCATTCTCTGCCCAATAGTCAGCTGAAAGCATTGTTCAGACTGGTTTTTTTTTTTGCTCGGCAATGGAAGTTGATAACTTCATTTCAGCGAGATAAAGAAGAAAGAACAATCCTCCTCCATTGTAAAAGATGTATGAACTGCAAAAAAAACCCAAAAGCAGCAATGGGAATGGTTGCTTATTCTTTGACATTTGAATTTTGATATAAATTGATATTGATTTCATGAAAGATAATGATATCTTGCTAGATGAGATCTTACCACAAAACTCAGCTAATCAGTCTTTCTTGGGAAATGGGAAGGCACTGCCATGGATTACATCTACTGGTGTATGCAGTTCAGTGATGTGAGGACTAACGAGGCTTACATTACTTAGCAAGCAAATTATATTTTCATGGAATTCATGTCACTGCTCCGCTTTAATTTTCTTCTAAGCCGAAAAGCTCATGTTTTACACACATTTGTACAGGAAGGAAGCTTCTGTCATTAAAGGACTAACAAGAAGAATGAAATGGGGATAAAGTAGCATGCTTACAAAAATGCTGTAGCCGTGATGACCGTTTTTTGCTTTTTCAGTGTAAGAGAAACAAATGCCAGCCTGGACACAAGCACTACAGACATTTAACAGACAACAGCCGGGAACATGGTGACCATTTGCTGGCACATGACCATAACTGAGAACTTCTGAAAAAATATCATGACTCAGTTCATTTTTTAACATATTTTCTCATATAAGTGTAAATAGCCTTTCCTTGAGGGAAACAGCACACTTTGGTTTGAAATCTGAGTGTCTGAAATTTGCTTTAATTTGTATCTTACCATCAACATTAACCCACCGATTAAGTAATTGTTATCACGTCACTTTATATCTCATAGCATAGTTTTTGCCTTGGTGACTTGTATAAACAAAGCTTTGGAGGAGTAAAAATAGTTCACTGTTTTGCATTTTGGATACCCACTTTGCATTGTGGATGCTCATTTGATGCGAATTGGTGTAGAAAGTAGGAAGGTTAAAATAAACATGATTCAAGGGGAAAAGTGTTCATGGGAAAAGACCACAAATGCTTGAACATGTGCTTGACAGTTTGTCAATCCTTTTGTCAACAAAATGAGCTTCTGTGGGCATTTAAAACTTGTCTTTATTGTTAGACACCTTAGGTTAGTTAGCTGCTAATTAAGATACTACTTAAAATGTGTTTTCCTCAGTTGGTGTGTACACAGCCAACAAGTGTATTCCAGGTTTGGACCAAGAATAAATATTTGCAGTTTGAAGAAAACACAGGGGAGCATTCGTGTCAACTTCTATAAACATGTGAAGTGACTGTAGATAATCCAGCATTATTTATTTTGACATAAAGAGTCCTATGCTGATATAAGCATCCTCAATGCAAAATTCCTTGTTACTAATTTTGTAAACACAATTTCATAAACATATTGCTGGGGACAGTTAAATCAGAAGAATATTAGTCTTAATTTTAGAACCAATAACACCTACCTGAGGAGACCAAGAGACTTCATCATAAGAAATTGCAAGATAATTTGCACATACCATTTTCATGATAAACACTATTTAGCAGATAATTTTCTATATTCCACAGCCATTCAAAAGATTCTTCTTTAATACACTTTTCTAGGTTTAGATGTTCTTATCAGGGTAGACGCTCCGTCCTTTCTTGAATGCCGACATATACTTGACCTTACCACAGTCTCACAGCAACGAATTCCACAGGCTAAATATATATATTTTTTTAAAGCCTTCCCCTTCATTATTTTGGAATTCCCCTATTTTCAGTTTTCTTGAAATCTTGCATTCTAAGACAACTACACAGATACTAGTATTTTTCCGTTTTACAGCACTAATTGTTTTAAATAATTCTATCATCTTCATTTTTATTCACTTCCTTTGTAAAATAAACATGTCTAATATTTTCTTCCTCTCTTCAAATGGAAGTTTTACATTCCTTTGCTATTTTTCAGTCCATGTCTGAGCACGCTGTATGTTTGGTTTATATTCTGGGGAGTGGAACAATGAAAATTGGACAGAGAACTGTAAGAGTAAAAAGAAACTATCTCCATAAAGCCATTGTAATATTTTCTGTATTAGTTTTCATCCCATTCTTTATGCATCCAAAGATTTTTATTTATTAATTTGTTGCCTTTCCAGCCCCTGGTGTACACAGAGCAGGAGTTTCATCTAACTCTTCACAGTAAAATCATGATATTTTCCTGGAATGGGCACAGTTAATATATAACTTAATAAGACATTGTACCAGATGCGTACCGCTTCTTCCAACGTATAGCAGATATACGTTGCATATTTTAAGTTTTCTGTCTAATTTGTTGGAAAGACTGTCTTACCTCATCTCTCATGTGTACGTCAATGCGCATGTAAATTTGATCATAAATACTTGTATGCATAGGCAAATGGAGAACTCATGCATATCCCATGCTTATGGGAGCAATTAAATGTCTCTCTCGGGCTGCAGGTGGCCATTTTGAACACGGGCTTTTTGAAGACTTGCAGAATAGTTCATTACTAGGATTCTTAGTCAAAATCTCCTCCTTGAGGGCTGAATGGGACACGAATCCTGTTGCCTTTGGGACAGCGAGCTGTTTTCCATTTTGTTAATTTGAAATGTCTGCTACCTGGGTCGTAGCCTGAGGTTGCAGCTTGCAACTCAGAAAATGTCCATTTTCCTTTCCTTGAAGAAACATGCAGGCATCCCTACATACTCCAGATGGATAGAAACCTGTTCTGCTGGTTAACGCTTGCAGGTCTGATCCCTGGACCTGTGCCACTTGACACCAGTCAGCTAAGGAGTTTGCCTTTTGATTTTACTTTTCAACTCAGTCCTTTGGATTTCTACCAAGTGAAAAGAAAAAAAAATGACAACCCTGCAGAGAGGTCGCTTGTCTGTCTCCTTGAACTGTGTTAGGTAAAGAGGGAAAACAGTCACACTTCTCCAACACTTCCCCTAGAGGCATTGGCAGTGCCAGATGGTCACAACCAACAGGCTCTTCTCCGAGAGGCTCTTCACTCTGCAGCCCTCTCCTAGGGCAGAAGGTGGCACATCCTCCTTCTCGGCTTGGGCACAGACTCAATATTAGAAAGCTTTTGATATGCTCTGGGCCCAAAACTTGGAAGTATTCTATTCACGTGAGAAGTCTTTTATCCTGATGAACTACACAGGCTCTGAGCTAAACACAGAGGCAATGTTTGTAGGATCAGCGATGCCAAAATTAATCTCCTGAGAAGGAAGAGCGATAGCAAAATCTAACTCGTCTGAGCACCTCATACGCACAGAAGAAGATCTCACTTTTGAAACTAATGTTTGATTTTTATCATACAGTCACAACATTTTTAATCAAGAGAAAGGAACCCCCTGAAGGAGCTGTTTAGTTCGTGGTATTCATAAAACTGCTTTGGGTACCAGCATATCCAGCTTACCAGTTGAACTTTAAAGTCAGAAGGCATTAAAACCTATACTTCATTTTGACGCTGTTTCCTCCTTTCCAGCTTCTGAAATCACCCCCAAAGTAAACGCACAACGTGTCATTCTGCTGGGCTAGTCCTCACTCCAAAAGTGCAATCTGCCCACATCTGAGGCAAGGGGCAGAAATGGACACATCTAATTTAGGAGGACAGAGGACATTTCTTCTCTTGTCGCGAAACATTAATTTTACAAAATATTTTATTATTAATATTGACAATGTCCTCTGGTTGGAAATTTGTTTGCATCAGCATGCTGCCCTCTGCTAGTTATTCCTTCATGGTAGAAAGGTACTTCTCAATGTTATCTGCACAAAAAGCTTTTAGGTTTGATTTCCTTAGGTTTGATTTTTTTTCCCCCCTTAACTGCTGAACAGTGCAAATAACCTGTAGATCTCTGCTGAGATAAGGAGCAGCAAAGGGAATTTTTGCTCAAGGCCACTGTGTTCAAACAGACTTGGGCAGCGCCTACTAAACCATGTAATCAAGATTCAGCAAATGACCTTGCCCTCCCTCTCCTTTCGAACCCCCAAGTGTTAGACTGTGGGTATTGAAAGTTAATTAGGCTGCAGCTAGAATAAGTCACGTGTAAGATCATGGATGAAGCACAGATGGCTGAGGAGGATCACAGACAGCTTTCCTGTTAACGATATGGAGCTGGCAATGAAGTTCATCCGGGACCTAGACAAAGACGGGGAGAGCCCTGATTCCCACAAATTAGGCTGATGGGCTTAGTCATGAAACTGCATGGAACTGCTCATTTGCAGCACTGCGTTAGCTGTAAAGACTACTCCAATATCCGCACACCCTGTGCCGTATGCTGCTGCGGTCGGGCCATCCCTGGACTTCCCCAGATGATGAAATATGACACTTGCACAATGTACAGATTTAATACGATTTACTATGTTGCGCTGGGGGAAAGTACTGGGTTGGCCAGATGACTAATTGTGGACTATCTGGCATTCAGCAGCTGGAGCTGCAGAATCAGTGACAGTCCTTTTTAGCTCTTTGAACTAGGCTGAATCTGGGAAATACTGATTTCCTTTGATTAAAAAATTCCTTGAGCTATCACAGACATCCTTCCCATCTTTCTGTCCTCATCTTAACTCGAACAGGCTATGTACCAAAAATTAAAGCAACGATTGAAATCCACGAAGGACTAGTATTGCAAAAGTCTGGGGGCAAAATAACAGTATAAACTCCTAATTATTCACAGTTTGTTTCCTTCTTAGTAGTGAGACTGGCTTTCACACCTGCAACATGAACCACTGCTTTGTTGTGTGGCATTCAGGCTAATAGATAGTCCATCTACGGGGTTTTAGTAGTCAAAACCAGTCTGGAATACTCTCCTTGATGTGGTTGTATTTATTCCAAAAAAAGAAAAAAAGCAACCCTTGAATATGTGTTAAAAAGCATTAAAAAGACAATAGATTTGCTTTCCTTTCTTAGGGCACAATCTCAGCTCCATGTTCGGAGGAGATTTGCAATCAGATTCCACGACAGGAGAGTTCAGCCCCAAAAGAAAAGAGCAGGAGCTTGTGAAAACCCGCTAAGGTTACCTTGGTACAAAGCTTAAGCAAAACAAAGAACAAGATCTTAAACATTCGTGTAAAATACCAATAGTAATATCAGTGTAGAGATGTAATTTTTTTGAAACGTGCAATTATGATTTATGACCAATAAATTCTTACGCTTGCCCTATCTGCTGTTTCTAAAAGTAAAGCAAGGTTAAACACAGATGAAGGACGAAGAGCCAATCTGTCAACTGAATTTAAAAGTATGACAAAGCAGAGGCATCGTATTAAAACAATGAGAAGATCCACTGCGCTTAATTATAAAGAATGTCTTTTTATCTGAGCTCACGATGGGAGAGTATTGTTGTAGTTATCTGTGCAATCATACAGCAAGCAATATATCCTAATGGGCTTTATAGCTAATGAAGAATGACACAAAATGCAAATCTCTTATTAATCTGGATTAACCAGAGAAAACAAACTTGTTTTAAACCTAGTCTTATAAACAGAAGGCCTAATCCTGAGCCTGCTTATGTCGGGGTGTTAAACTAAATACAGTAGAAATGCTGTGTTTGTTCAGTGGTGGAGAACAAAGCAGGAGGCAGCCCGTTCCCGAGGAGGCAGCCCTGCACACCGCCGGCAAGGGGGTTGCTCTTTGCAGCGAAATATGGGTCACGGGATCACACACACAATTAATAAGCCAAAATCAACACAGGCAGGGAACATTAGGCTCATTTGTTTAATTATTCACTACAGGCAAAGTCTGTTGTTCATATGATTTCAGAATCTGGGCAGCACTGTTTTGCCCTGGATCGGTCCCCGTTCAGATCTGCCTCTAGACCAAACAAGGGAGTTTCTGATCCAAGCAATGGCCACATCTAAGCACTTTGGATAAAGTAGTATTTAGCTTTTGTCTAGGAGTTACGAACTGTCTGCAAGGTATAATGGCTTAAATTGACACATGCCAAAAGATCACTAGACTTTCAACAGCTGTATTATGTATCAAAAAGCAATCTTATATATAACATTCATGAGGAAAACAATAACAGACTAAAATCAGATTCTTTCAAACACTCAGGAATTCGGCGAGAATCTTGATTATTGTTTTTTGAAGAACCTTTATGTCATTAAAATATGCCATTTCAGTTACATGGAAACATTTCAGGCAGACGTGTCAGTGTTAACAGCAGTTTAAATGGAGTATTTTATCACATCTCACCTGAAGCTTTTGGAAAGATAAAGATGATTTTTTTATTATCAGAATTTGTGTGGCTGGAGAGAATTTGGTTCTGTCACATTCTTCCAAAGACTTGCGCCCAGCCCACTATGAGCAGAAATAGATGCCCAGACTTCAAAACCTGTCAGGAAAGTGAGCAGTGATCCGTAAGCCATCCCTACGGGGCGGCAATTATTTTGCACAAAGGGAAACTAAGGTGTTGTTTATCTTTTGACCACTAATCACTGACTGATAAGAAAATAACACTGAATTTTACCATTGGTTTATTTTCTAAAGGAAAGGTGAAATCAGCTAGTGTCCTTCGGGTATTAACAGTGGGAACTGGCCACCGAACTGACTTGACACTTGTTTGAGGAAGAAAGAACTGATGGAGGATGTCAGGCATCGGCTTTTGTGCAACACTGAAGAAAATAACGATTACCTAGATAAAACTGTTTCTAATTCAAAATATACAGTAGGCAGAATTAAAAGGAAATACTCCATACTATGTTCCTGTGGACATATTCAGGCACTTAGCCCACGTCTGGACACTCAGGAGTCCTGACCTCTCTCATCTGGTCCATGGATTTCAGTGTTTAAGTAGCTGAGTGGGAGCTTGCAGGCTCAGCACTTCTGTACATCAGGCCACCTGTTGAAGTGCCTAAATATAGTCCTCCGAGCTTAACCTCAGGCTTTGACAACCTTGGCTATGACAAACTGCTACTGCACCTCCAGCAGTTATTCGAAAAGCAGTTCAAGGATCCTGTGGGTCAGGAAATTAGCAGCAAGACGAGCCCAGTTCTCTCTGGGCAGAGAGAAAGGCAAAGCTGAACGCATTAGCAAAATAATATAATGAGATTCGGCAAATAGCTGAAGCGTGAGCAGCCACTGTGTTATCACTCAGGGCTAAAGCTGATGCCCAGCTGAAGCTTGCCACTAAAGAGCTAATGCAAACTGAGCTGTACTCACTTCTTTTAGCGGCTGAATCATGTTTAGGCAACCAAAGGATATAAATCTAACTGCAGTACATAGCTCAAACATGGAAACTCATAGAGGTTCTCCAATATTGGATACCTCTCTTTTTCTGACCTTGTACACACTGATTTGTTTTGTGAATCTGCCAAAGTGAATGGAGGAGAACAGATTTTAGTCATTCAAACAAATCAGGTAGTCTCTTTGCTGGAAAACTCTAAGGATGTAATTATTGTGCACAGGGATGTTTGCATGTGACCATTTGTTTTGTAAACAAGATCATTGCAGCAAAATAGGTAGATAGATCTGTGTATGCAGCTGTAGTGTTATTGAGGAGACTCACACTAGTGTAGTTATTCCACTTCTTATACTGAAATGACCACTTAAATCTTAAAACCCCCCACATTTTATATTGACAGATCTGCAGAGACATTACAGTTGTGTACATTTGTGTGTATATTATGTAAACAGCACTGCTACTGTTTGTGTGAACACAGCCCTCGGATTAGCAATTTCCACAAGATCACCAGGCAGCATCTTGTCAATAGATTAGCTCGCCTCATTTGCTGAGTAAGAGATAAAACAAAGATCTGGGTTCTCAGCACACTCAGTAAGCATAAACAAAAATACTGCTGTAGTGCAATCACTTCTCAGTTGAAAAATTAATACTATTTTTCCATCCTAAAGGATGCTAGAGGACTGTTGAGGAACACCCAACAGAGCACCAGGGAAGAACGCGGTATTATGAAAGGACAAGCCAGTGCAGTTGCTGCAATCCATGTGCTGCTCTGGTGGGCAGCTTCAGTGGGGGGACTTGGTCATAAACCACAACTTCTGGAGAACAACTTTAGCTGGTCTTGATTAAACAAACACTGACGGCACAAGTACTGAGATGTCTGAGATTTCCAGTGAGATTTTTGAACCTTGTTTATGGCTAGCTGGCCCCCAACAGCAGCCACCTGACAGTCGACGATGCCCCCCCCTCCAGCGACTGCCGAATGCTCTGGTCACTTCGTGTCAGGCAGCTGGGGAAGCACAACCCTCCAGCCAAGACACCAAACGCTACCGCTGGCATCAAGCAATAGCTCCCATGCCATGCGTTTGCATCCAGCTGTGTGTCCCACGTGCATCTCTACCACGTTACTTCTTCAGACTGGTTGCAGACCAGTCGTACAATAGCTTTGTTTTTATACCCTGGAGATCATTATAGCTGGAGAAAGTACTCCTCAGAGACACTTTGCGCTCACAGACAGATGCCAGACTGTTATACAAATAACTTCTTTGCTACCGACTTTCTAACGCTAATGTTTTTCAATGAACCTTACGCTTCAGCAGAAAAGATGAGGATCACGCAGAGTCAGCCAGCAGGACTTTTTCTGTTGCCTGATGGATTGCAATATGCATAGAATAGAGGTTTTGGTCCTATTTTACCTCCAGTTAATTGATTACCAATTAACTTGAGTTAACCGAATTCAACAGTAAGTGCTGGTCTAGACATGCCACAAATGTTTGTTCCAGGGCATTCTGAAGAAAAACCACAAGTATTTGAGCCCTGGAAGAAAAAATGTGTGGAATATCCAGGCTAGCATTTGCAATTGTGCTATTAGGTCAAGTTAGAATTGCAATTAATTACTGGGGGGTAAAGGGTACTAAAAATGCTGGCACTGACACTACCTAATAAATTTGGCGTTCCAGATCGCCACGGCCAGAAAATTAATTCTTCCATGTCACTTGGAGCTGGTCAGTAGATATGTGAGAATTCACTGATCTCAGGGTATAAGGTTATAATAAATAAGTAAATGTTTTGGGTAAAATAAACTTAGCTACACAAATATTAACAACTTTCTTGTTTGTAATTTCTATGTGTTACTTAAAATACTAACAATGTATTTACATTACATCTTTGCTTAGGTATGTTAATTAACTGAAGCTTAACAGTCATAAACCACCAGGAATGTAATGAAGAAAACTAGTATTTGCTTTACTACCTTTTTCCATACTTTAAAATATTGATGTAAGCTCAGTTTTTACATTCTTATGCTTTTCTCATCTTTTAAGTCTCCCCTCTTTGTCTCCTTAAATCTTTGTTCTTCATGGGTGGGAACAAGCAGCTCCACATCTCAACCTATTCCAATTAATATGAAAAACAACACTGTCATATTTTCTGACTGACATCTTCCAGAAATAAGTGTTATGATCAAATGATAAGCCCATTCCTGCCCCATGCACAGCACATTTATGTTGTTAGTTGCAGGCTCCCACAGCTCCGCTGCCAGCCAAGTGGGATATCTCATGGTATTTGCAGTTTGCACCTAACATTTTATCCCCTGCCTTTCTACACGCAAACCTCTCGGCATCCTTATGTTATGTGAAAAAGCAGTGGCAGATGTCTGGCCTTTGGCTCTGCCACAGACACGTAAATCACAGAGTCTCAGGGAAGAGGAGGAGGGATTAGCATTATGCTGCTATCCGAGGAACGGGCCTTTCAGAGGCCCTCTGAGTACAGGGCATGAAGCAGCCCAACGGCAGCCACAGTTCAGGGATGCAATATCTCCCCTCTACAATCCCACACAGTGCTTGTAGGGTGGGATGCAACCACACAAAACTCACACTCAGAGTATGTGAGCCAATGGGCTTGGAAGAGGAGACTACTGCAGAACTCACCTTGCATCCAGGCTGACCTACAATGGACTAACTCACACACAGAGATCCCACCTGCAGTACTAGCTTCCAAAAGTCACTTCTGTCTCTCTCCTGGAGATGGGACAAACTCTCTCAGAAAACCCTTGTACTCCCAACCCTACATATAAGTCAGATACGTAAAGAAAGAGATTACAATACATACAAAGACAAAGGGATTCATCAGGTAGTGATAAGAGCAAGGCTACTCCATGGGGAAAAAAACAAGCTGGGAGCTGTGGATGACCGCAACACAGACAAAGGTCTCACCAATGAGGAACAACCCTTGAGCAGGGAAGGGCAGAGGACAGGATAGCCATGGATTTTACGAGCCCCACACTAAAAAGTGAAATGAAAATTCAGGTCTAAAGACCTGAACCAAGGACCAAAAACTCAGGAAAGCCAACAGCAATTTGGAAAGACCAAGGAGCAGCACCAGGAAAAGATACACCCACAGCTCAAAAAAAAAAAAGACAGAGAGCCCCCCCAGCTTAAATAGAGCCCCCAATCCATGGGCAGGGCTGGTGGGGGCAGGTGAGCATGGTCAGGGTCATCACAGCCTATTAGTGCCCTCAGGGCCCTCCTACCTGGGGGTGTCCCCTCCTTATAAAAGTCTGGGGTTGGAAGAAGGCTTGCTGTTAGGTGCTTTGGGGGAGGGTGTAGCATGTCTCTTTAGGCTTAAGGGTAGTGGTCTACTGTGTAGCCCTACTGGCTGCTGAGGTAACAGAGCTTATCCTGATATAATTTAGAGTAATAATTTAGTTGCATTTAGCACTCTGGCTGTTTCTGCCCAAGGTTTTGGGGGGTGTGAGCTGGGCTGGTGATAAAAGAGGTTTGGGTAATAAGGCCTCAGCAGGGAAATACAGGAAAAAAAACTAGATGAATTTGCAGGGGTGGTGGTGGTGGGTGCTCAAGGCAGTTGGTTACTGTATTGATGTGGTAAAGAGTGGGGAAAGGCCTCAGGTAACAGGGGAAGCTTGGCAGGAAGGTGAATAGTCAGGCTGTGTTTTCTAAAAGGCTAAGCCTGGCTGCCTTTGGTGGGAGCTGGCTGGGACTGTGTGCCTGCTTGTCTCTCACAGATACTTCTGGCTTTATTTATGAGTAGAGTATGAACCTGGTGGAATTGGGCAAGCAGGCTATAGGGATGTGGGAAGGGGCTGGATTACTTTAGTGGTGGAAACTGAAATTAGCAAAGGAGGGAGCCTGTGCCATGGGTACATGGATGTTGCTGCTGTAGGCAAAACTCTGCCTGTTGGGGGGAGGCAACCCAGCTATCTTGGAGAAAGTTGGTGTGATGCTAAAGGTCTTGTTACAGGATTTCATTTGCTCTGTAAATGAAACAGAAATGAAGTAGAAACCAGTTTGCGTGCTGGTTTCACAGAATCATGGAAGAGGTTGGAAGGGATCTCTGGGGTTCATCTTGTCAACACCCCTTCCTCAAGCAGGGCCACCTAGAGCTGGTTGTCCAGGACCATGTCCAGATGGCTTTTGAATATCTCAAATGAGGAGCACAGTTTGGGGTTCGTGCAATGAGGACAGGTGGGTTTACACTTGAAGGAGACCCATGAGCTCCTTCCAAAATCTGGTTTTGGCTCAGGCCTCTTCAATCCTTTCTGATGGGGCAATCAGTGCCTATTAGGACAATTGGGGCACTGGCAAGATTTTGGGCTTCCTCAGAGTAAACCGATGGTTATGAAGGAAAGGTAAATGGTGCTGATGGCTCTTCTTCCTTTTTTTTTTTTCCCTGAAAGTCAACTGAAAAATTATTCTTTAGAGCTGGCATGCTTAAAGTATATTTGTAATCCTCCACTGCCACCTTTGAGCCCATTGCTGTGTTTCCGTAAATTCAGGGAGATCAGCTCCCTTGTATTTTCTTAGTATTGGTGTCTCACTAGGATATGAAATTTAAGTGTGTTAGTGACTTTGTCTTAATTTTATGCTTTCCAAGTGATGCATATTATACGGATGGAATGAAGGCAATGTTCTCAAAAATTCACTCACGGGGTACAAAAGCAGGGATATGCTTGGCAGTTACATCTTTCACAGCCATAATACTATATACTCTAACTCACTGCTTTGTTCCTAGAATGTAATTTGAGATTGGTCTGCAAAAAACCAAATGCTTCATTTAAAACGGTGGGTGAGTTTCTCATTGTCATGCCACTTACTGTGTCCAGATCAGGTTACCTCTTTGGTAACCTTTACATCATATCAGAGTAGTAGCTGCAAAAGCCTTCACATCCTTTCCCTTGAATGTACCGCTGCTATGTATGGTTAATAGTGTAGCTGCTTTTCATTGAAACATGCCTCTTTCAGAAGGAGAAAAGGTGCTTCATACCTTTGGGTGTAGCTTATAAACTTCTTCATTCCCATCCAAGGTTCTTATTCAGAGTCGAGCTTGTGTGCACACCTGGTAGCTATGCTTCCTGGAGGTGTTGCATCCGTATAAATATACTTACTGCTTGTTTTCAGTGTGACTTCTTTAGACTTGCCTGTACTCCAAATAACAGATTATCAGAATGCAGCCTCTCACTCTGTTATGTGGATTTTGATTTCCTCAGATTTCGTTTTACCTATAGAATGGTAGGTTAGAGCCTCAGATGGACTCAGCTCATTATGAATGTGCTTTTTTTTTTTTGGAGAATAGCAAAAAAGAAAAACTATGGAAACATCTTTCCTGATCATGTTATTGATAAGCTTTTAATGCTTAGCTTCATAATAATGCCTAGATGTCAGCAGGAAATGGGGTCACACTGGTGTAAGGCTGTTTCCAAATATATATTAGAGTGCCTCCACTGAAGCGATTGCAATAAAATGGAAAATAAAATATAAGGAAGGAGATGCTAATTCCGGAGCTCAGCAAACATGGGGAAGTCAGCATGCAAAGCGGGTACTGGGAAGCTGTTACATCCTCAAGTAACTACTGTACAAGGTAATAGTCTTCCTCCCCAGCCTGAGATCTGCCACGTGGCCTCTGTATTTAAACTGCTACTGCCTCTGCCCTCCAAACATATGGAGGAATATTTTAAAAATCTGGATATTTGTATGAAGATTTAGGTGCTCCCAAAGCTTCAACTCTAAGTATGGAAGCTACACCTTTCCTAACCGGGTGAAAGGTGTACAACCCCAGAGGCAGTATATCATACATCTTACTTCAAATCAGTGAAGTGCGCAGAGTAGCACTGCGTGTGAGAAGGCTGTCATAAGTTATTTTTTAAATAAGCATAATTATTCACTATTTAATGAATTAAATACAGGCTTTATGTAGCTACTGTGTTGGGAAGAAAGGGAACCAGTAAGGCCTTAACCCCGCTGAAGGTGGCTGACTTCTTTACTAGGTGTAGGGTGCCATCTACAGCACCAAGTTTGCAGCTGAAAATGAGGTACAATAAAACCATAGCCATAACTGAAGTGAATGTAATTTTATTACTTTAATAGTGTAATGGAAAATCCACAGGACTGAAATCGGAAAACCTTTAAAAAAAAAAATCAGGGTGCCTCTTAATTGCCTTTAAAATGCCACTGAGAAAATAATGGATAATCAAAATGAGTTAATGAATTGATAAAGCCAGTACATTATTCAGTAAGAAAATATTTTGTGAAGTTTTAGGTGGGATATATCCAGAAACATATGTGAAAAAGCATCATGACTGTCAAATATATATTGCAAATTTATTTTAAGGAGTTCTTAAGAGTCCTTTAACATGCCTTAAGACTTGGAAATTTACACTTTGATTACTATTAATTAAAAAGTTTATTTGCAAATATATCATGAGCATTCATCGCAGAAATGGGTTGAAACTCCTTAATTTCTAAGTAGTTAGATGGGATCTGAGCTTTTCAATAGACTTCATAGTTGCTTGTCTCTCTGTGGACAAACTACCATCCCATATTTCCGTACACTTGAAATCTGAGGAAATGGCAGCCTATTACAGATCCAGACTTTAAAGCTCCCTTTAAAATATCTACAAATTAATCTTGGAAACATCTCAAATGTATTTTGCACTTTAACAGAGTAGTGCAGTCATTAAAATAATCTGCAGGTGGAAGTTGATCTTTCAAGAGCTCAGAAGGCCAGGAAGCTTCCAATGGAAAAGGCGGTGGCAGATGGTGATAGCATCTCTGGCATCTTTAGAGTGGTGCCTTGTAACCATTGTATCTCTGGCTCTGGATGCAAAGCTGGGATGTGCCTTAGCAAAGCAAGAGGGAGCACTAATGTAGTATATGTACGTTGGGCTGCAGCTGTGGCTCCCAGATGCTGACGGCGGTATTGCTAAGGATTTATACAAGGTGTTACAAGGAAACTGTACCATGCTAACACGGAAAAACCCTGGTGGCCTTGGGAATTGCTCTAGGCAATTTTGTTTTATTTACTACCAACCTGAGTTGGCGATAATGCTGTTTAAAGGCTAGAGGTTATTTTATTATCAAGGTTCAAGGGTGAAGAAAGTGGCCTGTATTTTAGGACTGAATAAAATCATAATTTCTTAATGAAACAACTCCTTTGCTGCTGTACTCAAAGGAAAAAAATAGAAGAGTATGATACAAAAGCACTCGTAAGTACTCCATTTCAGAGACAAATTTCAGCTTCAAGGGTGTTTGTAAAAATATTTGTTGTAATCCACTATCCTGAGAGACACTTTGTACAAGTTTCTACTTTTTCTAAAATACCCTTTGCAGATTTTTTTTAAAGAAAATAACACTTAAAAAGACAATATTCCTGCTGGCTTCTGGGCTGAAAAAAAAAAAAAAATCTAAGTTGAGAAAAACATGGACTCAGGAGCTAGGTGCGTGAGTAAGTCAAGAGGACACTGGGGACATGGGTGTTCTTTTGGTTAGGGATTTACTTTTTCAAATTGAGAAAAAAAAGCTTGAAAACTATAATGGAAAACTAAAACTGAAGTATAACTAACTTCTGACATGGGTTGTTTCTAAAAATGCTGTCTATTTCTTAACCTTATTAGGCACAGCTAGTTTTCTCAAAATAAGGCAGTCACAGTTAACGTGGTTATCAAGAATAGGAACATTTTACATGTTCAATTTAGTTAAAGGACAGAATGAAGACTTGGGTTCTCATTGAAGGATTGGGAAGGGTGATGTCATATTTCTCAAAAGAAAATTTTTGTCACTTCTGAAGAAAGCTTTGAAATAATAAGAATGCATCTTTAGCTAATACAAAGTAGTGTAGCAATTTGCATTTCTGACCCCTTATCAATGGTTTTCAATTGTAAGAAAACCTCCCCATTATGCAGTTAAGGGGAATTTGCTGTGGAAGATTGCAATATTTACTGGTTTTCCCTTCCTGTACATTCAACTTTAGCATAATGCTTTTTTTGTGTGTGTGTGTATATATATACATATACACACATACTTGCATTATGTTGGGTAATGTTTAAGGAACCTGAAACTGCAAATGTTGAAAGTTTAAGATAAAATATTCAAATCTAAATAGTTCATAGTAGTGTTATAGCTCAATCCCTTGCGCTGCTGGTGGAAAATGGGTGGGGTGGCACACACACACCAAATGCAAGTTGGCAGTCTGTCACTGGAAATACTGATAGGAAAATACTCGAGGAGGAGACTGGAAGGAAGCCCTTTTTGGAGAGTGGATTTCTGGAGGCAGAGCAGCTTTCCCTGAGGTCTTTCTGCAGGAGAAGCAGCAGGAGCTGCTGCTGGTACCTCCAGTGGCTCCTGCCCAGTCCAGAGTCTGGCCACTGAGGTTCATCTCAACCTGGGCAAGGGACAGGGGAGCCGGGAGGAGCTGCTGCCTCCGTGTCTCTTTGTTGTGATGTCTGGCTCCTGTGCTGGTGCTGCTGAAGGTGAACCTGCATTGTGAAATTAGTAGGAACTGGGTACAGCTGGTGGCCTCCAAGGTATCCCATCTCAATTGGGTTTTGTGAAATGCCTCCTTAAGCTTTTGAGGTATATTTAAAGGGGATAGTACACATAATCTGCCCTGATACGCGAGAAACCGCTTTTACCCCTATGGGACCTTAGAGAGAGAAACCTAAATTTGTGATCCCCTTTGACCCCTATTGGACCTTATAGAGGAAAGCCTAACTTAGTGATAAGGACATTTCAGTCATGTCTGACTACAGTATGATTTGTACGCTTGACTTCAATTCCAGTTTACTCTGTGGAAAGGCAGTGAGTCTGAGGTAGGATAGCAACCCAGCAGGCTTTTCTGTGTCTCTTTCAGAAGATGGAGTTCAAGGACTGGCCAGGCAGGCTTGGGTAGCTTAAACCACTTAAGTCCATGCTCCACAGGTGGGGAATAAGTGGCCTTTATTCCACTTGCCCTTCCCAAACCCACAACCCATCAGTAGCAGTGAACCCATCTCTTCCCTTTTTTCCCCGAGGCACGAGGTGTTCCCAAGTGCATGCGAGACAGAGCCAGGCATTGCTGCTGTGGGAAGTTTGTTTACTGGGTCTCTAGCAAAAAAAAAAAAAAAAAGAAAAGAAAAAAAGTATCCCTCTGAGAACAGCTGATTTTGGGCTAAGTCCCACAATAAGAAAATCTAATATAAGAATCTCCACCAGAGGGCATTTTTAAGTATTAAAACAGCATTAGGTTCCAGGGCCTGTGTTTGGAGGTGGTGGTGACAATATGATTCATCCGATGCAATTTATTTTCACTCAGTTTTTCATAGGGCTACCTGCGTTCTGAGAGGAAAAACTCCTTAGTCTGAGATAAAGGCAATGGCAGGCAGTGAATATCAATCCTCTGTTATCCGCAGCACAGAATTGCTAGCTATTGCCAGCTCTCTGTCACCCTGGTGGGATGGGAAGACGATGAAATGAGATCCTGGGGGTCAGAGCTTCACAAAAACTAGCCCCTACCAGTAGATGACTGTGCTTAATGTTAGATAGCCTGTTAGAAGTTAATGGATTTACTTGGGTATATAAGTATATACTTATACAGCTTGTTGGACTCTCACACTCAATAGGATGGCAGCAGGGGAATTGAGTCTCATGTGGTAGGAAAAGCTAGAAAAAGAGAGGTAAATGGAAGGAATAATTAGGAAAAGTAGACTGTGAGGTGTGGGAGGGAGTTGTAGCAAATACTGAACAGCCAATATGAAACAGAACAATTAAATCACTGAAGAGAGGTTAAGAGAAAAATATAATGAAAATAGATTTCGTATATTTTAGTATCTTAGTTATTGCCAGCTTCAGAGAAGTGACCGTGTCCTTGACTGTGCTTGCTCCAAGTTCAGCGATGGGCATGGGCCCTGTCACAGGGGACAAGGCTGGACTTGTGCAAAGCATTTAACACTGTCCTGCATGACATCCTTGCCTCTAAACTGGCGAGACATGGATTTGACAGATGCACCACTTGGTGGATAAGGAATTAGCCGGATAGCCACACTCAAAAGTTGCAGTAAATGGCTCAATGTCCAAGTAGAGACCAGTGACGAGTGTCATTCCTCAAGGGTTGGTATTGGGACCAGTGCTGTTTAACATCTCTGTCAGCAACATGGGCAGTGGGATTGAGTGCACCCTCAGCAAGTTTGCCAATGTCACAAAGCTGTGTGGTGTGGTCATCACGCTGGAGGGAAGAGATGCCGTCCAGAGGGACCCGGACAGGCTTGAGAGGTGGGCCCCTGCAAACCTCATGAAGTTCAACAAGGCCAAGTGCAAGGTCCTGTATGAGGATCTGGGCAATTCCAAGCACAAATACAGGCTGGGTGGAGAATGGATTGAGAGCAGCCCTGAGAAGGACTTGAGGATGTTGGTTGATGAGAAGCTCAACATGAGCTGGCAACGTGAGCTTGCAGCCCAGAAAGCCAACCGTATCCTGGTCGCATCAAAAGAAGTATGACCAGCATGCTGGTTGAGGAACACGATTCTCCCGCTCTGCTCTCGTGAGACCCCACTTGTGTCCAGCTCTGGGGCTTCCAACATAAGAAGGATATGGACCTGTTGGAGTGAGTCCAGAGGAGGGCCATAAAGATGTTGAGAGGGCTGGAGCACCTCTCTTATGAAGACAGGCTGAGAGAGTTGGGGCTGTTCAGCCTGGAGAAGAGAAGGCTCCGGGGATACCTTATAGCAGCCTTCTGGTACTTAAAGGGGGCCTACAGGAAAGATGGGGAGGGTGTCTTTATCAGGGAGTGTAGTGATAGGATGAGGGGTAGCAGTTTTAATGTGAAAGAGGGGAGATTTAGATTAGATATGAGGAAGAAATTCTTTACTGTGAGGGTGGTGAGGCACTGGAACAGATTGCCCAGAGAAGTTGTGGATGCCCCATCCCTGGAAGTGTTCAAGGCCAGGCTGGATGGAGCTTTGATCAACCTGGTCCAGTGGGAGGTGTCCCTGCCCGTGGCAGGGGGTTGGAACTAGATGATCTTTAAGGTCCTTTCCAACCCAAACTGTTCTACGGTTCTGGGTCTGGTCATCTTCCTGATGTCTTCACAGCCTTGTGCCCCTCCATCTCACAGGCTGCTGTTTAGTTGCCAGGGCTGTGCAGGTGATCACTACCCCTGGTAGCTCAGCCATGCTGAAGGGCAAGAATTTGGGAATTATAGGGGGAAGAAATAAACAGAAGTGATTATAATAAAGAAAAAAATTCTCCCCAAGGCTTGTGTTTATAGACGCTTCACAATTCAACTATGTGGTGCATTCTCCTTGTATCAAATGCTTTTTTCCATGTGATAAAGGTTGCTTAAAACCAACAAGATCTAGCCTGAGATCTGCCACAAGTTTTCTAAATTGCAGTATCTTTTCCCATTAAAAAAAAGTCGTCCAGAAAAAGCAAAAACACAGAGCCATAAGATTTTTCTTTGCCAGTGAGTATATACAGCATGGGGCTGCTCTGTGTATGTATCTTGTTTATCTGGTGGTTTCTTCTTTAGAGTATTATTAAAGCCACTAACAGGCTCATGATGAAACCTGAAGAAAATACTCTCCAGCTCCCATGTCACAGTATCATTACACCTGGTTGTGCAGAAACAGCTCCCTCCTAGACTTTGCTATTCGGTCTTTGTTAAAATACTTCAATTTTTAATGTTTCCCCCTTGATTTGTTTGTTCATTTGTTATTTTGTTAACTAGGAGGATTTAACATCTGGTGAATATATAGGACTGACTTGACTGGAAGTAATTATTTTTCAAATGAGTTTTCATGCTTGAATGATCCCCTCTTGCCAAGAACTTCCTTTGGTGTTGAACTTTTTGTTACTTAAAGCACATTAGAAAAGCAGCTTGCAAGAAATGATTGCACCCTTCAAAACTGCTGTTGTAATAACTGCCTCTGGCAAATTTGCTGTGGAGTGAAATTGTTAGTATACTTCTGAAAGAATTAAAGTGTGTAAGCTAAACAGGCTCCGCTTTTTAACGGGGGGAAGGATAATGCTTAGGACCCTTGTGTCCTTCTAAGGGCCTCTAGCTCTAGGGAGTGCATCCTGTAGCCCCAGTCTGTGTTCAAATTGTCCAGGGTGTGCACGTGTGCATGGACAAACAGGACCTGAAGGCAGGAGGGGGGATACCCTTGGCAACCTCAAGGAAAAGATAGGGACTGATGCAGCCAGAGGAGTAAGCAACCCCGAATGGCTCAAGTAAAAAATACTTTTAAAAATAATCTGAATTCTAGAAGTGTAATAGAAGGCAGAAGCATGTAGCCCCTTCCCCTCTAGGTGAACCCTTAGCATCTGGTGAGCTCTGACCACAGCAGGTTGGAGAAGGACACCAGGGACCCACTGGGCTGCCACAAGGAAGGGATTACAGCCCTGCTCATTGCTGTTCTCCTCCACCACTGGTACTTGGAAGTTGTGATGGACTATAGAACCACTGAAAAAGCAAATGTGATCTGCCTTCTTTTACTGTTCTTGCCCACTTTCTGGTGCTAAACCTATGACCTTGATCTCCAGAGAACCTTTAAAGTGTCTACGATTTTAAAAAGAAAATCAGCAAGTAAGTTTTCCTCTTTTTCCCTTCAAAATATGCATATTCTTTCAGTTCAGCTTCTTTGATGTCAAAGGCTGAAATTATTCATTCTTGTATTAGGGATATTTTTCTATATGTAAAATGGTGCAAGGAGAAAAATGATTCTGCAAGGTTTCCAGTGCTAGAGCAAGGAACATTTTACCTTTGCACTTCCTTTGAAAATTTTACCTTTCCTTTGGAAAGGAAAATTCTAGCTTAGTGATGGGATTTGCTACTTGGCTCTTCTAGTCATGGCAGCAATCGTGTTAAACTGACTTTTAACATGGAAATGTTTGCATTTGTATGTAAACTTATTTCATGACTCTTTTGACCATCTCTAAGCACCATTCTTTGTACAATAACCCAGGCACCAAAAGTAACTGAAGAAAGCAAGAAACACTTCTGGAAATTATCTTAAGCACCTGATCATCCACTGTTTTTCACCTATTCAGTGTTTACACTTAGCAATACTAACATAATCACTTTAACTTGGAACTACTCATGCATAAATTTGAGTTAATGGACAAATGTTTGCATAGCAGAAATACGCCTTTGGCAGTTATGTCAGTCATTCACTTGTGGCCATACTAGTAGCCTTCAGTGACATAAGTGCTATTTCCCATTATATCTTGGAGTAAGATGCTCAAGGGTCCTAGCTTTTGTTTTCATCATGATACAGATACGTGAACACAAGCACATGCACTTGATTTCAATGCCATGACTAGTCTTCACCGTTGATTTTTTTTTCCAAGGATGGCAAAAGATAAAGAGTCACCAAAGTGCAAAGGCATTCATATATTCAGAGCATGATCTGCTGTGCTTGGAAGCATAGTGGCAGGTGGTGCTGACAGGCTCCCTCTGCAGTAGCCCAGTATTGCTAAAGAAATAGCCATTTTGAGTCTTCAGGTAACCTGGAGATTGTGCCTTCGGGTGAAAGTCTGAGAAATTATCCTTGATCTCACATCACCTACCTGCTAGGTGGTTTTGGAAGTTTCTTACTTCGGGCTTTTTTAGGAGAAGGCTTCAGGTCTGCCTTGGGAGCCGGGTGGTGGCTGCATGAGCCTTCTTGTCAACTTTGCTAATGAAGTCAGTCTATGGGAGTAGCAATGATGCACAGTCTTACTGAGAGGGGCTACATATGGACCCATGCGGTGCCCTTAGGTATTTTCTGGGCCTATCCTAGGACTTAATGATCTGAGCATAAAATGTGTGTGTGAATATGTACAAGGAAATTGGCAAAAATGTTGGCGTTTGTAGGAGAAAGCTGTTATTTGTCCACTGTACAAGCTTGAAATTTAAAAAGGCAAAAGTAACTAAATCAAAAAGGAGTCTAAGTTGTAGAACACAGACTGGGAGATGAGCTTGCTCTCTGTTTTGTCCATTGTAGCCATAACGGCCGGTAATAAAATTCCGAATTGTCTCTGGGGGATGTATCCTCAGCAGAAGAAAAGAGCTGGGGTTAATTCAACCAGTTTTGGATTGAAGGAGAAGGGGAAGGTTTTTGGATTTGACCACACGTTTGATGGGCTGTAAAATGAGGCTTAATTAAAAAGTGAGCAAACCATAGCAGTGACAATAGGTGGCAGTGTTGCCTCAGAAAAATCCATGTCTTATTTTTTTGCTTTTGTCTGGGATTTCCTCTTTTAAGGGGGTGGGAGGGAATAATAACCCTCTTTCACTTTGTGGAGAGCATCAGGAGTCAGAAGTCAAGACTATTACCAGCTTTCATCGGAGGTTAATTTTCTTCCCAGCTTTTTCTGCCATCATCTTGAGGATTTGTGTGAAGATTTCGTACTTGGAATTGACCTTGAATCCTACAGTTACAAACGCAGACCAGAAGGTAGTTTTTTAATACTTGGTCTGTATGCTGGGATTTGAAACCCTAAGGGGCCCCATCACCTAGAAGGCAGTTCAATTGATTAAGGGATGAGTTGAAGTGGTTTAGGATGCTCTGCCTGCCAGGTCTCTGGTGATTCCTTAAGGTTTCATATTTCCTGGCTTTGCAAACAGCAATCTTTTCTCCCCTGCTGCAGTGTGAGACCCTTGCAAGCAGCAGCAGTGGGAAATGTCACTAGGCAGATGAACAAAACTGCTCACAAAGTTGATAAAACCTGAGAAACCAGCTGCCTTCCAGGCTCACGGAGGTAAAGCTTTCTCTGTCCTTTTGTTATAAGGCAAAAGAAAAGCGATGGTCTGCGGCTCTGAACAGGGTTCAAGGCGTTTCAGTTCCTTACACTATAATCTCAGACGTTTCCTCTTGAGACCTCTGGCAACTTGCCTAATCTTCCCCCTCTGCTGCTTAGTCTGTACAATGGAGATAGCAGTTTAATTCGCCCGTCTTCGGGGGAAAGCGTGTCTCCCATTCTGCTGTCCTCTGTTAGAGGAGTTCTGGTATTGAATCAGGCATGTTAGTTCTGTAATACAAATAAAATTAGCAGTATTTGCCTAAGAGTTTCAAGGTCTGAGGGGAGCATCAGAAGCAGAGTAAAAGTAGCACATGGGTGAAGTCACTTAAGTGCTTCAATGGGCCAGGACCAGGGATCACCTGATCCTAAACTGGAAACTGGCAGTTAGATCGCTGACCTAGAACATGGAAAGATCTGGATTAAATTTTCTCCTCTGCCAGAAAGCATTAGAAGCTTCCAAATAACAGGAAACAGCACTAATTAGCAGGAAATGGGATATTTATGGGAAAACAGGGCTTCGAATGTATTAGTATTCATTTTGTGCATGACAGAGTGAAAATTAGATTTATTTCCATGCTTAGGGCACTCAGATGAGTAATAAGAATTGTAGCACAGGTCTTACCTGCTGAGGCTGATGTAAGGAGTGCTGCTCGTGGCCAGGTAGCAAAAGCAGCTGTGCAGGCAAAGAACTTGGCCTTCCCCTGCTAGTTCACTGCACAAGGATATATTGAGTAAGTGTTGTGTCATGTGCCATCCCCTGTCGTACCTCCCCCCCCCCGCCCCGCCCCCGCCTTTTTTTTCCCCAAAAGAATTTAGGCATTCACATTCTGCTTTTTTTTTTTAATTTTTCTTATATGTTACCACTGGAAAAAGCAGTACCTGCTGGGTTGGGGCTTGGGTCAAGGCACAACTTCCAACATTGTCTCTCAGGTGTATGAGAGCTTTGTCTTTCAGTGGGCTACCTGTTCTGTACTGCATTGGTTGTGTCTGATGTGCAGATGGTATAGAAAGCCCAGGTATCAAGATGCTGCTATGATGGCCGATGCTGAGCTGCCAACAAACACTGAACATGTTTGGATTCTGCATCCTATGATGAATTTAGGTGAAAGAGGCCTTGCTTCACTGACGGACCTGAGAGCTGTAAAATGCCACTCTGCTACTTTTGTGAAGAACTGCTGATCTGCATGGCTGAAAATTAGACTTCTCATATGTTCCTCTCTCAGGGTCTTGAAGCTGTTCAGTGTGCAAAGGGAACTGAGTCTCACTGTTAACATGATTCTTTTGAAATATCACCCTGTGGAAACTTATTTGCTGTGCAGTTAGATGAATTCTGGGAACTAATTGAGCTTTTCTCCAGCTGCAAGTGTGTACACTTGTTATTTTTGTGCTTGCAATTGATCTTGGAAATGCTTGGGGTGGGGAATTGGCGTACCTTCGTGGAATAAGCCAATACTTCTGTGTCACCTACTGGTTCCACCCTCTGGAACCTGCAGCATTGGTTGTGCTCTGCTCTGTAAGAAAAAAGTGTGTAAATGCCTTTAATTGCTGCAAAAGTAGTTCTTTGGTAGGTCGCTGAAGCATGCAAAGGAGAGAATTCCTGGATGTCAGGACCCTGGCAGATAACATAGAACAATATACCCATAATAAATATCAATAACAGAGTTATCTAGCAACTTTGAACAGCAGTGAAATGTGGGATGCTGTTAGAAGAAAAGAATCACTTCTTAGCTTATGAATTTTGGGCAGCTAATTGTGTGATATTTTAGATATAGTATAACCATTATCGAGGCTAACAAATCTTTCTCCATACCTGATGCTTCTGGAAACTATGTCCTGTAGAAGGGCCTCCTGAGTATTTGCTTCCTTTATATTTGCCCTCCCTGAAGTCTGTAGAGATTTACTGGGTGATGACTGTTGTCAAGAGTCCCTGAAATATGAAAAT
The DNA here is from genome assembly GCA_947846985.1 of Fratercula arctica. NCBI lineage: Eukaryota > Metazoa > Chordata > Aves > Charadriiformes > Alcidae > Fratercula > Fratercula arctica. Next base: position 92,873,656 of record CANTUZ010000002.1, on the reverse strand, counting down.
GCATAAGTCCCACACCACTGGATTCAATAGGAATTAGGTACCTAAACATATACTGAATATCTGGGTTCTCAGAATAGTATTTTTTAATTGAAAATATCAGGTATAAATATTCAGGTTTGAATTAATATTAAATTAATATGAAACCTGTGGTTATGGTATGACTTATGGTATGAATTATTATAATATATAACATAATATATTATTCCGTATATTATAAATCATCTCTTTATTACAATTATATATGAATTATGAATATGGTGTGGTATGAATTATTATGAAATCCATGGTTAAATTTGCATCGAGCTTCACTAAGTCAGGTAGCCGTAAAAGTAAGAGATGTCTTTGCCTTATTCCAAGCAGAAAAGAGGTAGCAGAAGATAAACCATGAAAACAGGTATTCTCTGGACCTTATTTCCTCATCAGCTGCTGTTCAGTTTATGCTGCTGTATTTTCCAGTGTGGAGTGGCTACTTGCAGAGGATGAGCTATTATCCTGAACTGTGTTCTTGTAAAGCACTACCCAAAGTAAACAGAGATGGGGAAGGCTTTTGCGCATGGCTCCTTCTACATAAATGCCATCAGCTGTGAGTGAGTGAGTTAGGTACTCAAGCTGTCTGCAGGAATTTGGATGTCTACTACATATTCCTGCTGCATAGAACTTAGAACAATTTTGTGGGTTTTATCGGACTAGAAAAACAGGAGTAAGACAGCACAAAGGTGAACTTGCTAAAAAAAACCCCACCTCACAACCTTTAAAAATATGACTGCATATAGAAAAAATTATCTGATGGTCTGGCAATAAACAAATGAATTATTCCTTCAGTGTTCAGTTCAGTCCTTTACGTCCCCATTCTTTTACATTATTTTTAAAGAACATATTATTCTGCTTTTTCTCTTCATACAAACTCTGAAATTGTTGTTTTTTTTTTTTTTAACTTTCAGATCTGGCCTGGAGTACTTCTAGCCCCATCTAAAATCTTCATATATATAAAGGAGAATGTAACTTTATTGTACTTTCCTCAGTGAGACAAAGCCTTTATGTCTTCTTTTCTCTTCCTTTTGTTTTTAAGCTGGGGAGGAGGCAAAAAGGAGAACAAAACTTTTAATAGCTGGTTACATTGTGATGTATATTAAAACAATATAATTCATGTATGAATACCTGTTCTATTGCTAAAACCACAAGTCTTTCAAGAGCCAAATAAAAGTATTCATAATACTTTCTTGGCCTAATACTTAGAAATGTTGGGAAATGATAGAAGTATTCCCTCAGGTAGTTCATACAGTTAGCTAATACAGCTTGGAAATCTCCTAAATCTTTACCTACTTTTAAGAGTAGTACTGTACTTAAAGCAGTGAGCCTTTAACTGTAATCTTCCCTCATTTATCCCTCAATATATCACAGTTATACCATGATAACTCAAGTATTTGGAAGAGTGAAATAAATAAGGCCAGTATACTCCTGTCTATGTGCAATTACTCTATTGATGCAATTGTCAGCAAAAAAAAAAAGATGGTAAAACTTTAACTGATCTATCTGTGAGTAAAACTTAAGTGGCAGATTTGATAAAATACATGTATTGGTGACTATTTCAAGAAATTGAGGAAAAAGATATTAAATACTAGATATTAAATAAGATATTTAAAAGATATTAAAAGCTACATGAATTTTTCAAACTTGACATGTAACGTTTTATTGTAGGTCTAAGCAAAAGCACAGCTAAATATATGGTCGGAACTAGCCTCTCCCAAGCCCAAACATTGTTTCTTTCAGCTCTCCACGTCCCCTTGTTCCTGATCTAATCTACAAACACATTTCCTCTCAAACTACTTGCTGCTTAGTGTTTCTTAACAGTCGTTCTTTCTGTATCAAATTTATTTGCCAATCTGAGGTATCGATTGGCTAAATTCTGTAGGAATCTGCCTAAAAGGCTTTGCTGAAAGAATTAAGGGGAGGACCCTGAGTGTTAGAATAGCCATTTCTGTTCATTAGTATTTAATTACCTTCTTAGAGTATGCTATAGCTGTACAAAGTAAATAGCTAAAGCTGTAATTTCAGGCCTGAAATACATCCAAATACAGTTCCTGGAGAAACTGCTATCAAACCTAAAGTGTGTGTACAAGCCAGGTTATGTTGTCTGTCTTCTGCAAATACATTCCAGTCCCTGTTTCTCTTGTTTGCTTATGAAATGGCGTGGGGCGTAATTTCAGTCCAGTAAGTTTTAATATAAAATAATCTTCAGCATTTTGTGGAAGCAGAGGTGGTGGCACTGGAACTGAACTAGCCTGCCTCTAAAACATAAAAATTAAATAAAAGAGAAATACTGGCTTCTAGTAATTGCCAGCTCAGGCCAAAATTACCAGGAAGTTCTTTCAATTGTTAAATGCAGTATTTATACGTACAGTTGGGGTAGATTTATTTTTTGTTGTTTTTGTCTTTGGACAGCCTTAACAAGCTAACTATTTTCCTGCACCCTAGCCTCCATTCTTCTGAACGCTTTTGAAGAATTAGGAGACTGGATTTTTTTGTTTCTCTTCCCCCTTCCCCCTGTCAGCTGAGAAGAAAAATGGATTTCTTAATGGGCTAAAGTGAGAAAAAAAGAGGGAAATCTGATTCAGGAGCCAGTCTTGCTGTCTGTCATGCTTGGTAAAATCATTTTAAGTGGCCTCGTATATGAATGCATGCAGATACCAAATTACTGTTTTGCTTTAAACTTGCTTTTTGGGCCACCAGGTTTTGAATGCTGTAGGGAAGACTTTATGTTCAAATTGGTTCTCTAAGCTACATGCAGAAGTTGTGTAGTAAGTGTAATGGAGTTGTTAATTATACTGTAGCATACATACAGTTATTTAAGTTCCACATGTGACCAAGAGGTGACGTACTGAAAATGAGCATTTTATTTTGGAGGATTATTTTAATTTCCTTATTGTAAATACAGCTCTTGATCCATCAAGAAAGGCACTCACAGTAGGGTTCTTACACGTTTTCAAAGCCTGCTCTCTCCTGCTGTTTCCTAAACAGCTATTCTTTGAGGCCTTTTTTGAGCACCTGTGCAAGAAAAAGGGAAAGCTGACTTGAGATTTAGTTTCCTGTTCAGTGGGGAATGGGAATGGTAGGATGGGAGGGGGAAGGAGGGATTAGTCCTTGTCACTATGGCACTAATGAAAGTATGCTACTCTGTGAAAGAAATTTGTTCCACTTTGAACTCAGCGGAAGGACTAATGACATGGAGGAGCTGACTAGTGACGTGTAAAACCATACAAATTTGTGTATTCTCAGCTTTAAACTGAAGGTAATTAGCATCTTCTGTCCCTTCCAAGGAGGTATTTTTCTGCCACCTGCTGTGGATATTGTTCCCAATGCATCCCAAATATACATAGCACTTCATGGTAACATAAAGTCCTTTGGTCTGAGCATGGTCCCTGCAGGCCCAAATTCTAATATGTGAGGTTTTTCCTACAGAAGAGAGTTTGGATGAAGCTAGCAACGTGCTGAGAGAGGCATATTTTCGAAAGAGTGCATTTTCAGAGTCTTGGGTGTTTATCTTCTCTTTTGTGGAGATAGCTGATACCATTCAGATGGTTTAAAGACTGCTGGGAGCACTAGAGAAGGAAAAAAACCTCTCTTCCATACCAGTTTTGAGGAAAACCATCTGAAGTAAAAGGTAAAAAGAGACACCACAACGCAAAGCATACTATCTGTGCTTCTGGGACACTGTGATGCTTTAGCCAAATAGATGAATACCTGCTGATTGTCACTTGCTTAGTGGCAATTCTTTCTGTTGCCTCCATTTCTTCCTTCCTCATTGGAATGACTGTGTAACTACTCCTTCAATTTTATTTTATCCTTTTGATAGAGGTACCAGGAACATTTAACTCTTAACCTTTTTAAAAACTCTACTACATATCTGTATGTCCCCCTTTTTATTTAGGGATTAGTTCTTTTTAAAATCAGTCTCCTAGAGGTTTGGTTTGGTTTTTTTTGGTTGGTTTTTTTTTTGTTTGTTTGTTTTGGGTTTTTTTGTTTGTTTGTTTGTTTGTTTGTTTGTTTTTTAAATTGGTCTCCTAGTGACTGATTTTACCCATGCATAGATATACTACTACTGGTTTTCTTAAAGTGAACTTCTGAACTTACTTTCCCTGAAAGCCTTGCTTCCCTTTACTCTTTAGTACAAATTCCAAGTAATTCTTCATTGAATTTAAACTCTCAGCTGGACCTAAGTTGAAGCAGGCTTATGAGACTGCCTTTCTCATAAAAGAGGCTTTAGCAAGATTTTAAGGTGTCAAAACTTCCCCCACAATGGGGAAAGATGAATGAATTCAGAAAATCTAATTGCCTTAGCTAAAATTGAGAAGCCAAAGAGTATTTTGGGGCTAAAGCAATCAAAAAATATGACACACTGTCTTGGAGAACAGTAGGCCTTATGCTGATGGGAACTATAAAAAAGTGGCTGCAGTTTCATATAGTTTTTGCTGGGTTTTTTTTTGCTTACTAACTGATTTTGGCCATCTTTTTCCTTTGCCTGCCTTTTCTGTAGTGGACAAATGCTTCAACTGTTTGTGATGATTTATTTTTTTTTAATGCTACTTTCTCACGCATTTTAATATATGTTTTAAATAAGTACATTTCTAGTATTTCAACTGAGCGGGTGTTTAATGCCACTTTGTGCCCAAAAATGTTTGCTCTTCCCAGCCTCTGAAACATCCTTTCTAACATGTAAATGTTTCCACATGGTATTTTATTGGAAGTAGTTTGCCAGTCTCTAGATATTACCCTATGTTTATGCAGGACTCTTTCTAGCAAGGTCTGTGTCAGTGGAATCAGTGATTCCTGGAAGCTTCCAGCGGCTCCAAAGTTACAGGGAGCAGATTTTGCACATCTAAGGTCAGGAAGGCTAGGCCAGGAAGGAAAGAAGCCTGTCTTTAGTTTAGTGTCTCATTGCTGCTGACTTGACTGTGGCGGCGTTCTAGGGAAAGGTGGGATACTTACAGGAGAGGCATCTTGCAGGTATTTGTCAGCTCATCATTGTTCCTGCCTGTGGTGCTCAGCCCAGTGGAATACAGAACCTGAGCTATCATTCCCAGCACAACAGAGAAACGTATAAATTGCTCTTGACCTGGCAACTGGGGTGTTGACTTGAGGATGACAGTCAAGTTTGTACCCAGCAGCTGGCCTCTGCCTGGGGAGTGTGTCAGAGGTGCCTGTTTGGGTGGTGGGTACGTTGCAGGCCTTTCATCTCCATCTGGCAAGGAATACAAGAGACTGGCTACAGCTCTTCTCACAGCCCAGACACTGCATGGGCTGGCTGGGCTCACAGATGGGAGTCAGGTGTCTGCAGCCGCAATGCAGGGTAGGCAGTTATTAGGGTCTTCAGCTCCTGTGAGACTAATGACTTCAGTCACTAGCTGCCACCTGACAGATCGCTGCTGTAGCTTCTCCTTATTGAATCTGGCTTGCTGGTGACAATGAAAACTACTTTCCTTCTGCAGAAAGGGCAGGGAGTGCTGACACAGCATGCAGTTTGTACTATGCCATGTTTCGCTTCAGGTTCTGTACCGCTTTCCCACTGAAATTTTCCTCTGTGCTCCCAATTATGGCTGGGAGTGTTAGCAACTGTACTGGCACTCCTGTGTTACATGCTTCAAGATCTCCAGCTGGATATCTTGTAGGAGCTCCTGCAGGCCTGGAGCCACGTACACTTGCTCAGCAGTGCAGGTATGCCACGCTGTGGTCCAGGAGCCTGTGCTAGCTGGGAGCAGCATCATGCTCCTGGCTGGCATGCACACAGCCCAGGGAGGAAGACTGTAACTTTTCTGACTCTGGGTCTCTTTGATTAGTAGAAGTTACACAGAGATAATGCTACCAATTGTCCCTATTAAAACTGTTTTGAAGCTATTGCAATAACTTATGCAGACAGTTTCTAATTGCTCGTAGGGGTATAAATGAGTGCCCCTTTTCCCAGGAAGGTCACTAAACCAAGACCATAAATCTAAATTCTCCTTGTCTCTGACCATTGATTTAATATCTCCTTTCCCCTCAGAGCAGCATCTATGGATACAAGTTTCATACTGCACCTTTGGAGGAGACTGTTTGCCACCTGTTCTGCAAACAAGACAGCTGAGAGATTGTGTTTTTGCCTTACAGAACTAGAGATAAAAGCTCTGTTTTTGCCTTACAGAACTAGAGATAAAAGCTCAAGCTGCTGCCAGAGGTGTAGCAAAACAACTTGGCATGTGTGGGTATTCCCTCTCCACCACACTTAACCTACTTTCCCGCCACTTAGCTGCTAGTTGAACTGGCAAAACTCAAGTATATTTCCTACTTTTGGCACCCCTGCTCTCACAATGGCTTTTGAAGCAGAATTCCCCTGTTCTCTGTAGTTCTGGCTGTTTCCAAGCGTATCAGATTGAACTCATCTGCTTTGCCATGAAATCTTAGCACTGGTTACAGACACATGTGATTCATGGAGCGTACCATAGCTAGGTTATATGCAGGAATGTTAACTCCTGGTGCTCTCATGATTCCTCAGATTTTATGTTCAGCAATCCAATTAAAGCATATATTCATACAGCTTGCAATTTCAAGATTAAAAACCACGTCCATAGGTAGAGAGAGAAACTAAAGTTTTAATGCGCAGTCCCACCCACTTCTGTAAATTTTAAATATCTGAAAATGTTTGTGTAGCTGTCTAACAAAATGGTAAATCTGCAGAACTTGCCATTTTTCGTTCTGCCTGCCAGTAAGTAGTTTGTTTTGGATGTGAGACTGAGTTCAGATTCTGCTTATGCCCAGTCTGAAGACGGGGGCGATAAAAGAGATTCCACAATTGTGTTGAGAATGGTGGATGCTGCTAGGAGCACTGAACAACGTGAACATTTCACAAAACAAGGCTTCTTATCAACACTTGTTATACAGTGTATACTTGCCTAGCATTACTAAAATAATCTTCAACTGGACTATTGTCCTGGTTTGAGGTGAAACAGAACCAATTTTCTCTTCAGTAATTTTACTTTTCAGCTAAGCCTCTCCTAAATAACTGAACTCTTTGAAATAAATGGCGCATTTTAAAGACAGTAGTGAAAAGATCTGATTGTTTATAATTTATGCCAAGGAATGCTGTGCAGAGAGGCTCCTCCTTACATTTACTGCTATCATAACCAAGGCCAGCTCACTTTGTTATATGTACCAAGTTGGAGGGTCAGAAGCAGAAGAGCTTAGAGGGGTCACGCCTGTGGGGAGGAGAGGACAGGACAGGTGACCCAAAACTGACCAACAGTGTATTCCATCCCATCTGCATCATGCTTAGAATAAAAGCTGAGGGATCAAAGGAGTCAGCCTCTTTTTTCAATGGCCGGCATCCAAGGAGGACTCTATCTGTTTGTCTGCCTTTGATCCTAATCCGTGCTTTCCTGAATCCATTTCCTGAGTTCAGCTCCCATCCATCTCTGAGTCCAGTCTAGGACTTTCCCAGTGCCTGCTGGTGATGTAATCATCATCCTGGGAGCTTGATACTTGTCTTGTATATATTGTATATATGTCATTGTTTTCTTTTTTGATATTATTATATTTTCTTTTTATTATTTTATTATTAATATTTCATTAAAGTAGTTTTGTTTCTTTTAAAATCATAAATCTCTTTCTCATTATTCTCTCCCTGACGGGAGGTGCTCTCCCTTCTCTGAAGGGGAGAGAAGTAAAAGAAAGTATCTGTTGTTCGTTTCAGTGGCCAGTCCAGCCCAAACCACGACAGCTATCCATCTAAAGGCTTATTCTTTTGCACAGTCTGAAAGATTTTTTTTTTTCCCCCACAGAAATTTTTAATGGTTAGATGGATAAGGTACCTTCATGTAGCATTCATTTTCCTCGTTGCTGAGTGTGATGACAGTTTTGTATCTCTTCTAGTCCTGAAGTTCATGATAAGGATGCTGCTGTAGCTTGTGTGTGCTGTAAGGTGCCAAATGGGACCTAGAATGCAAACTTTATCAAGGCTACTCTCTAAGTCATCACAATGAGATACTGAAACGTCTGAATGGGTGGCCAAGGGTGGCCAAGCAGGGTGTGACACACCAGTCCAATCACAGCGGTCTGCACAGCAGTTCGTGTAGGATAGAGCTGAAAGACTGCTAACCCGGCCAGGTAGTGATGGTAACTACTCGCAAGATGACTGTGGCGGCCATGAGCTCCAAAACCACCAGGTCTGATGCCGCCTCTCAGACAGTACTCTTGTGGGAACATGCTACCACACAGACATCAGGCTGTAGGGTGTGCCCTGCTCTTACACCAGTGTCGGATGGCAATGATGGGCATGCCTGTAGGAGATGTGCCCAGGTAGAGGATCTTCTCCAATTAGTCATGGAGCTCAGGGAGGAGGTAAGTAGATTGAGGAGCATCAGGGAATGCGAGAGGGAGATAGATTCCTGGAGTAGAATCCTGCATCCCATGGCAGAAACCCAGCAGGCAGATAGAACCCCTGCAACAGAGAGCTCCCTATCCTCTGTCACCTCAACTGAAGGTGGTGACCTGGAGGACAGGGGGCAATGGCAGGAAGTTCCTGCACGGCGCAACAGGCGCCGCACTCGAGACTGCCCAGTGACTACCCCATCTTCCCAGGTGCCATTATTTAACAGGTACAGTGCTCTACAGAGGAACCTGGATGATGATGAGCACAATATTTCTCCTACTTCTCCTACCTTGGAGCCGTCAGCAAGGTCTAGTCAGACCTCCCCCTGCATCAAAACCTCTGCGGTAAGGAAGAAAAGACGGGTCCTTGTCATAGGTGACTCATTACTGAAGGGAGCGGAAGGCCCAATATGCAGGCCGGACCCGGTACACAGGGAGGTCTGCTGCCTCCCTGGGGCCCGGGTCAAGGATGTGAAGAGGATGCTTCCTTCCCTGGTACGGCCCTCAGACTACTATCCACTTTTGCTCTTTCAGGTAGGCAGCGATGAGGTAACAAGAAGAAGTCCAAGGGCAATGAAGAAAGATTTCAAGACCCTGGGACGCCTGGTCAAGGGATCAGGAGCGCAAGTTGTGTTCTCGCCTATCCCCCCTGTTGCGGGGAATGATGAGGGGGTAAATAGGAGGAGCCAGCAGATCAATGCCTGGCTTCGAGCTTGGTGCTGCTGGCAGGACTTTGGGTTCTTTGATCACGGCCTGATCTACAAAACGCCTGGCCTGCTGGTAACAGGCAGGAATACCTTGACCTCCAGGGGAAAAAGGGTTCTAGGACAAGAGTTATCAGGACTCATTGAGAGGGCTTTAAACTAGATTTGAAGGGGGGTGGGGATGGTACTGGGCTTGCTGGTGAGGTGCCAGGGCGTAGTTGCTCAGCGCTTGTGGGCCAGTGTGCCAGTATTTCTGAAAGCCAGAAGGCACACCACATCTCAAGGGTCAAAACTACACACACAACTCCCTCTCTGAAATGCTTATACACCAATGCACTCAGCATGGGGAATAAGCAGGAAGAGCTGGAGGTCTGTGTGCGGTTGCGGGGCCACGATCTCATTGCAATTACTGAGACGTGGTGGGACAACTCGCACGATTGGAATGCTGTCATGGGTGGCTATGTCCTTTTCAGGAAAGACAGACCAGCAAGGCGGGGAGGTGGAATTGCACTCTATGTGAGAGAGCATTTGGAATGCATTGAGCTCTCACAAGGGGCGGATGAAGAGCGGGTCGAGAGCTTATGGGTGAGGATTAAGGGACAGGAAAATATGAGGGACACTGTTGTGGGTGTTTATTACAGGCCACCTGATCAGGATGGGGAAACTGATGAGGCTTTTTACAGACAACTGAGGGTAGCCTCGCAATCGCAGGCCCTGGTTCTCATGGGGGACTTCAATCACCCTGATATCTGCTGGGAAGACCACACAGCCAGGCATGGGCAGTCCAGGAGGCTCCTCCAGTGCATTGATGACAACTTTTTGACACAGGTGGTACAGGAGCCAACAAGGAGAGGAGCACTTCTAGACCTGTTACTGACAAACACAGAGGGATTGGTGGAGGACATTAAGGTTGGGGGCACCCTAGGTTGTAGTGATCATGAAATGATTGAGTTCAGGATCATGGGCACTATCCACAAAACAACAAGAAGTAAAATTACAACCTTGGATTTCAGGAGGGCTAACTTTGGCCTCTTCAAGAAACTGCTTGGAGAGATCCCGTGGGCTAGGGCTATGGAAGGCAAAGGGGCTCAAGAAAGCTGGTTGATATTCAAAGACCACTTCCTCCAAGCTCAGGATCGGTGCATCCCTAAGAGAAAGAAATCGGCCAAGGGACGCAGGAGACCTGCATGGTTAAGCAGGGAGCTTCAGAAAAAGCTCAAGTGGAAGAAGGAAGTTTATAATAAGTGGAAGAAGGGACTGACCCCTTGGGAGGATTACAAGAATGCCACCAGAGCGTGCAGGGATGAAACAAGGAAAGCCAAGGCCACCTTGGAATTAGACCTGGCTAGGGACGTCAAGCACAACAAAAAGACCTTCTACAAGTATATTGGAAGCAAAAGGAAGACCAGAGAAGTTGTGGGCCCACTGTTGAATGAGACAGGAGTCATGGTGACGGAGGATGCGGAGAAGGCAGAGTTACTGAATGCCTTCTTTGCTTCGGTCTTTTCTGCTCGGCCCAGCCCTCAGAAGTCCCAGGCATTGAATAAAGTAACAGGGAAAGAAGAAGACTTCCCTTGGGTTGAGGAGGAGCGAGTGAGGGATCAATTAGATCATTTAGATATTCACAAGTCCATGGGCCCTGATGGGATGCACCCGAGAGTGCTGAGGGAGCTGGCAGAAGTCATTGCTGAGCCGCTCTCCATCATCTTTGAAAGGTCCTGGAGAACAGGCGAGGTGCCTGAGGACTGGAGGAAAGCTAATGTCACTCCAGTCTTCAAAAAAGGCAAGAAGGAGGAGCCGGGGAACTACAGGCCGGTCAGCCTCACCTCCATCCCTGGAAAGATGATGGAACAGCTCGTTCTGGGCGTCATCTCAAGGCACGTGGAGGAAAAGAAAGCTATCAGAAGTACTCAGCATGGATTCACCAAGGGGAAATCATGTCTGACTAATGTGACAACCTTCTACGATGGCATGACTGGATGGATTGATGAGGGGAGGGCGGTAGATGTGGTCTATCTTGACTTAAGCAAGGCGTTTGACACGGTCTCCCACAGCATCCTCATAGGGAAGCTTAGGAAGTGTGGGTTAGTAAGGTGGATAGAAAACTGGTTGAAAGATAGAGCTCAGAGGGTTGTGATTAGGGGCACAGAATCTAGTTGGAGACCAGTGACGAGTGGTGTTCCCCAGGGGTCAGTACTGGGTCCAGTCCTCTTCAGTATATTCATCAATGACCTGGATGAGGGGATAGAGTGCACCCTCCGCAAGTTGCTGATGACACAAAGCTGGGGGGGGGCGGCTGACACACCGGAGAGCTGTGCTGCCATACAGAGAGACCTGGACAGGTTGGAGATCTGGGCAGAGAGAAACCTTATGAAATTCAACAAGGGCAAGTGTAGGGTGCTGCACCTGGGGAGGAACAACCCCATGCACCAGTACAGGTTGGGGGCTGACCTGCTGGAGAGCAGCTCTGTGGAAAGAGATCTGGGAGTCCTGGTGGACAACAGGATGACCATGAGCCAGCAATGTGCCCTTGTGGCCAAGACGGCCAATGGCATCCTGGGGTGCATCAAAAAGAGTGTGGCCAGCAGGTCAAGGGAGGTCATCCTCCCCCTCTACTCTGCATTGGTGAGGCCACACCTGGAGTACTGTGTCCAGTTCTGGGCTCCCCGGTTCCAGAAGGACAGGGAACTGCTGGAAAGGGTGCAGCAGAGGGCTACCAAGATGATTAGGGGACTGGAACACCTCTCTTATGAGGAAAGGCTGAGGGATTTGGGTCTCTTCAGTCTGGAAAAAAGACGGCTGAGGGGGGATCTTATCAACACTTATAAATACTTAAAGGGTGGGAGTCAGGAGGATGGGACCAGGCTCTTTTCAGTAGTGCCCGGGGACAGGACAAGAGGCAATGGGCACAAACTTGAGCACAAGAAGTTCCACCTAAACATGAGGAGGAACTTCTTTACCCTGAGGGTGGCAGAGCACTGGAACAGGCTGCCCAGAGAGGTGGTGGAGTCTCCATCTCTGGAGACATTCAAAACCCGCCTGGACGTGTTCCTGTGCAACCTGCTCTAGGTGACCCTGCTCAGGCAGGGGGGTTGGACTAGATGATCTCCAGAGGTCCCTTCCAACCCTATGGTTCTATGGTTCTATGATTCTATGATTCTATGAATATGTAATTTCCTAACATGCTCTTATTTAAATCAGTATGGCAACCTACATGAGAATAAAATTTTTCATTTAAGCTTGACGAGAGCCCCAATTTAGCAAATTGACATATTTTTTGCTTCAATAGCATTTTAGGCATGCAATTTATATGGTTTACTCAATATATTTAAGTTGTTCCCTCAACTAGCTCTAGTACATGGAAACCAGTGAAGCTAAGATTATGCAAACAAAGGAAGTAATGTATTTGAGTTGAAAGCTATTGAAAAACATGGGAACAAGCTGAAGGAGCTACAGAACACCTGCCTAAAATAAGAGGTCTTTATTTGTTTCTTGATGTTGTTTACCCTTGTCCTTCCCTATTTAACTTCTTGTGTGGTAACACCAGTTGACAGTGTCCTGCTTTTAGGAGATTATATAATGGCCCAGACTGAATTTATCCCCCTCCCACCCCCGAGGCAGATGTCTCTTTTTTCTGTGTAAACTCACTTGTAGGTCAATATTCAATACTTCTTGGATCAGGAAGTGGGTGGAACAGAAGTAAATTCAAATCTACAGCAAACCATCAGATCTGGTTCCTAAACAGTAACTAATCTCTAACATAAAGTCCCCACCTGTGTTACTTATTTACGTTGTAAAGTGGCTGACTGTCACTGGTGACTACCCCTTAAATTCAGCTTACGCACTGGAGTAACAATAGCCTCTCCTAGTGATGCTGGCAAAAGGCGAGCCTTGCAGGGTGACAAACTTTTCACGTGGCTTTCAAAGCCTCCATTTTCTTTCCACATTGATTCCTTCCCTTTATTTCTCTTCCCAGTCCCTTTTATTGCATTTGCGAATGACAGGAAGAAATACTACTAGTCTCGGAGCCACCTTCTTTAGTACCTCTGTGAATTAAAAGCAATGCAGTGTGGGTAAAAGGCACCGAGTCCCAATTCTCTGTCACCTTTATACCTTGTCTAGAATCACTTCTCAGGGGAACCATCAATCTATATACAGCAACAAGGAATCAGCGCAATGTATTTACCATGCTGCTAATGGGCCTGTGCTGTAACCCCGCGGAACTGCTGCTGCACCGTCTGTAGGTGCCGGGTTTCTGACACGGCAGCATCGCAGACTTGCTGGCTGGGCTACCTACTTGATTGCCTTCCTTCCCTTGGGGGGGAAAGTTTATAGCCTGCTGCCTGTTTGTAACATGACAGTTTAGAAATGCCAGAGACTGGAAATTGGACCAAATGTGCCATTCATAGAGTTACAAATGGGAATCGTTTAAAGCTCAAAACATCTCCTACTTTTCCTCCCCTCTCTCTTTTCTAAAGGTCAAGCTATTTGTGTAGAAACATTAAGCCAGCTGTAGAGAGGTTGCAAGACCATTCCAGCTACACTGTGATGTGATTTTTATCTCCCACCCTAACAGGCGATGTCAGTCATAATTAGTGTTATACATAAATTCCTCACTGGGATGCAGACTTCACATGATTAGGGACTAAACTATGTAGAGTGCTGCTCTTTGTGACTCTGTAATTTCAATTAACAGATTCAGGGATGAAAAACCACAGTGAGAGATGATGGCTGAGGTCAGAGAGGTTATCTTTTTTTATAGCAGTTGTCATCTTAAAGGAGAAAACATAAATGAAAGAGGGTTTCATTAACCTGACTAGCGAAATGGCTGCCACAGATAGTGTGTCAGCAGGAAAAGCATGGCCAGGCCAAAATCCTTTCCATGACCTTGATCACTGCAATAAGTGTCCTAATCCCCAATGGATATGGTAACAATGCACAGCACAAGCCCACTATAGCCTAGCTCTGTTTCATCGGTGAAGCGTGTAAGCAGATTATTACTGGGCTGATCAGTGCTCTTGCCAATCAAGAAACTCTTGTTATTTCAGAGCAAAGAGCAAGAAAGCCAGAAGATGAAATAAATACTGCACAGTGCTGGGCAGAGGCAGAAATCCACCATTGTAGCCCAGGAAAGTGACCCTGGATTTCTTCCTTTTCTTTCAAGGGTTCTTTGAGCTCTGGAATCCCATTCTGAGAAACTTCCAAGGGATACAGTATTCAAAGAAGGGAAAAGAAAATGTAAAATATATTTATAGGGCTGGCATGAGCATTGGCTAAGTAGGTGTGCCTGGGGAAGGACAATGTCAGCAGAGGTAACACGCCCGCAGACATGCTCCATATTTGGTCCATGACTGAGCTCTAGGGAGCTGGGTGAAGTGATTGGAGATTAAAAGTTCAGCTGCTACTGTGACCACTAGAAGCAGGAAAATAATTCCCCAAATAATTTAAATTTAGTTTCTTTCTGCTTGGGGAATGCTTGTAAACTGTTCTAAAATTAGTATTCTTAAAATCATGTGCACAGTATCTGTGGGGGCAGGGGAAGGTGGGGAGAAGGGGAAGGTTTTTGACCAGGTTCATGAACAAGAGGTCCATAGACTAATGTCTTTAATATGACAATTCTGAATGCTGGGGACACAGACAGTGGCCATGTTGGCATGTGCTCCCTGAATAGTGTTTCACAGGATGTCAGGACTATTTGAGTTAGAAAGACCTCTGGATGTCTCTAATTCAACCTCTTATTCCCCAGCAAGGTCAACTCTGAGGTCAGACCAGGCTGATCAGGGCTTTATCAAGTTGGGTCTTGAAAACCTCCAAAGATAGAGCCTGCACAATCTCAATGGGCAACCTATTCCACCTCTTGTCTGTCCTTGTGGTGAGAAAGTAATTCCTTAGCCAGCTGGGCCCTCTCTTGGTACAATTGATGCCCTTTGGATACCTCCACCTTCAGAAATCGCTTGTAGATTGAATGTTAAAAAGAAGGGGGTGAAGGGTAAACAATCGCATCTTCCCTTCATCCCTTTACTCACTGATATACACTGATCTACAATCAATGTCACCTAGTGCTGGTACAGAGTGACCGTCATGTATG
The DNA here is from genome assembly GCA_947846985.1 of Fratercula arctica. Lineage (NCBI taxonomy): Eukaryota > Metazoa > Chordata > Aves > Charadriiformes > Alcidae > Fratercula > Fratercula arctica. Next base: position 92,858,467 of record CANTUZ010000002.1, on the reverse strand, counting down.
CAGATAGCTCAGAACTTGGGCTGTTCACATCTTTCAGTATTAGATCTCATCTGCATCTATAAATGTTCACCTTGATGATTGCTCTCTCTCACATGCTTGGAGTGGTCTGCAGTTCCCAGTCTGCATCAACTGGCTCCTCTGGTTGATCTTCAGGGCTATCTCCAAGCAGAATGCCTCTGAAACAAGGTTATAAAACGAAAAGTCCTTCTGCTTTCAACATGAATGTGCAACTGTTATGCCCAGAACACATATGAGTTTTGATTTCACTTTTGATTTTTAATGGCAACTAATCATTGAGTACGAAAAATAATTTTAAAAAATTGTAATTGCTTGCAATTTAAGGGGAGAATCTAACTCTTCTCTTCCAGCTCGCCTCTGAACACCCCTACTCCTCATTCAGTTCTTGTTAACAGCTATTCTTGAAAGCCTGTCAGATCCCAAAGCAGACCCCTAGCACTTGCTCCCCTTCCTTCAGTGGGAGTGAACCAGGTCTCCCTGGGGATGGTGACAGCTGTATGGATTTTTTTCATAAATCTGCGCTTCTTGTGTGGCAATGCAGGAAGAGTGTTAAACCCAAATGACTTAATTGTGGCCTTCCTGACCGTTAGGAACGATCAACCATAAAATGGGAGAACGAAACTGAAGTTACAGGTAGAGATCTCTTTCATTTGAAAGTAGCATCATTAAAAAGGAAAAAAAAAAAATTAAACATCTGAAATATATTTTTAGAAAGCCAGAGACAAATGTGACTTTCTAGTACATTTGCAAGGAATCATATCAAATAAATGCTTTCAAGCAGACAACATAATGGCCTATTAGAGAAACACAATGTCACTTGTAGGTGGCTAGAAGTACAAAGTAGGAGATGATAGTGTCACTAAATGCTTTTTGTAAATTGCAAGGATGGGTGTTCACTGAAATGTTTTCTGGCTGAGTAGAGATACAAGTACAGATAGATGGGGGCAGGAGAGGGCAAGAAGACTGTTTTCCTATCAATCCCTTAATCTTTATTCTGACTCAAGAATCCAAAATTTGCGGATTCATTACTGAGGCTTTAGCATCATTCAGCTATGAATAGATATCAAGTGAACATAGAGACAAGTGTCATATCTGTTTCTCTCTCACTTTAAAGCAATGTCCAGAATGTTATATTCTTGCTATCATTTGGGGAGAGAAAAAAAACAGATTCTGTTTTCTGATGTGCAGGAAGGAGTATTTTAGTTGTTATATTCTGATGGCACTATAGAAAATCAAGCATATCTATAAGCTGTGCTGCAAAATGCAGTGTAGCTTGGGGATATGTCTACTAATTTTAAAGGACTCAACTTGAAAATCAGGAGTTATCTAGTTGTCATTGTACAGTGCTCTGCACTGACTCATATTGCTGTGTTATTTAGGCAAGCTACTTGTCAAGAGTTAACTTGATAAGTGCATCACCTTAGCAACCAGAATATTAACTTACTACAGCAGCAAAATATAGCCAGGGTATACTTTGATTTCAAGCACAGGAGTTTGGGGTGGGGATAGATGTGCTATAGTGCTGTGCAGGATTGGGATAAAAAGTAATGGTAAAGCTAAAGAAGAACCAAATGTAAATTTATTGTGTATCTAATACCTAGGCAGTTGTGGTGACTGGAGTGATTTCAATGTAAAAAAAGTATAAGTAATACATGAGCCAGAATATAGTCAGATCACTCCATGTTCTCTTTCCACTTCTCTGCCTCATCTTCTTTAATTTTACATTTTATTTCTTCTTGAGCAAAACCTATCATAAGCTTTTTAGTAACCCTTATTTTTTCCTGTCATTCATGTGTTTCATCCAATATGCAAAACATTGCATAAATGGAAAATACTTTTAAAGCAGAAAACATGTAGCAAGTGGCAGACACCTTGCAGAGCATAATATAAGAGAATAAAAGGAGCACTTAATCTGACTGGAAGACAAATTCCAGTTTTATTTTTAGGTGGCTCAGTATTTTTCTACATATGGATCCGAAGTAGTGAGAACACCACTATCAAATGCAACATTGCCATCCAGGATAGCCCTGATTCACCCTGTTTTACTGTTTGCCACAGCTGTAGGTGGACTTTTCATTACTTTCTAATGCCCAAAAACTATTTAAAATGAGACCCTGTCTGAACTTAGAACGTACAACTATATTCCGGCGGCGGGGAGACTGTTACTTCCAATGCAGGTGACTTGCTATGACTGTTTCCAGCTTTGGCCCAGAGATGTGAATGTGACTGACCTCCACTTGTGCAGGATGCAGAAAGCTACTTGTATGCCAAACTATTACCTCTAATTTCAAATTCAGATGCAAATCAAAATGAGCATGAGCAAACACTAGAGCACCCAAATGGCTGCTCTAAATCCATGTGGAATAGCTCCATAGAACTCCTCTGCTGGTCAGTTGTGAGACAGCTTTATGTTTCAGTTCTGCTTTGCCCAGATCTTCAGACCTATGTTGTAAAAAACTCCCTCTAGCATTATATTGTCACAAAAAAAGTCTTAATTTGCCTCTTATGAAACAGCTCTTTGTTTATACAGATATTGTACTTCTGGAGGCTGGGATCATGCCTGTAATTTCATCTAAAGAAAAAGCAAAATGTGATATATATATTTTATATATTATTGCTTGTTCACTCCAGTCTTAGATGCAAAAGGTAAATCTTGAATTCTGTTGTTTGAAGTCTGTCTTCTTGTATGCAATAAGCACCTAAACAAAAAAAAAAAAAAAAGCCTGCTAAAAAAATTTCTTGTATACGATGTTTATGACAAATATTTAATGGTCTTTTGATGGCCTCTTTAATATTGTGTCCTGGTGATACCCACAGAACTCTAGGCACTTTGACAAACCTGTATAAGATCATCAACAAGGTGCAGATTTTCACACACAGAAGCAGATGGCAAACAAACTAGCAGTTCAGGGAGACAGGAATCAAGAAATTACAGCAGTGGCAGATATTAAACAATTAGTGCCAGTGGCCCAGTTTCTTAGGTGATGCAAAGTTCTGTACATGATGGTCACTGTATTATGAAAAAAAGGAGGAAAAGGACTAGATACTGTGTGTTACAGTTTTCCTTTTAAAATAATTTGGTCACTATGCGCTAAATATCCTACAACAAGGTCTCTCAGAGTGGTTAAAATGCAAAAAAAAAAAAAACCAAACAAACCCTACTCGAATCTAGATTTTGGTATTTTTTTCTTTGAAACTTTTTGTGCCCTGCAATAATATTCTTTAACTTTTTCACAAATATGACTTGCCACTTTGCTACTGATGAAAGCACTGAATGTGGGACCCAGAGGGGCTGCCTGGGAGGCAGAAGTTAGAATGAGGAAGTCCTCGTGGTGTGCTAGAGAATCAGTTTGATGGAGAAAGAAATTACTGCCCCTACCAGCATAAAATGTCCGGAAATGAATGCAGCTGGGTCATAATCTAAGAGTAAAGAAATGTTTCATACAGGTTTTCCAGCTCACCTGATAGCACATCTTAAATAAAGCATCTGTTACAACAAACCTCTCATTCCGAAAGTAACATAGGCAGATCCTAAAGGAATCAGTTGACTTTATTGTTTTACTTTCTGGGGAGCTCTTTTCAGGAAGGGGATGAGAGAGAACAGCACTTTGAAGGTAAGGAAATTCCTCTCATGACCCTACTTTAAGTAGCCAGGCCCCCAGTCCTAGCCATCTTTCATTATTTTCTCTGTCTAAAAACTTGTTCTTTGCTTCATTCCTGCATCTGCAGAAAGAAAAGAAGGTCCCAGTACTGTCTTTTTTCCTGCAAGTGTACATGGTGTACATGTATTTTTTCTATGTAGGGCAAAGTAGTATTTGGCACCTGTTGGTGTGCAGCATCTGTGTTTATGAAGCAGTAGCTCTGCTGACTTGCATGACTCCTGTAAAGTCAGGTACACTCTGGTGGCAATTTTTCTGGAAGAAAACCCTCAAATTTTAATTCAAGTAAAAATAAAAGTTAGGGAGAAAAGATTATTTTTGGGGGGGAGGGCATGGGGTGGTGGATGGAGAGAAGTGAATTGCAATTACTTGCCTGTTGGGGTAGGAGGAAGGAACTGAAATTTGAAGGCTGGTGCTTTCAGATTTGAGGCTGGCCTTCTGATTTTTAATTCTGCAACCAGTGGCAGCGTTCAATTAGCTTGGATGCTTTCTCTAATGACAGTCAGACCACTAATCTGATGGAAATTCTCTGCCTTATGCTAAGCCCATGAAAATCTGGCTAAGACTAATCGAACCTTTTATTTTGGATTCAGCTGAAGGCGAATTCCCAGGCATCTTGCACTTTGCATAAAGTTGAACAGTGATGCATTGCTGCATAAACAGGATAGTTCCTTCAAGCATGATGGCGTTAATTTTTTTCTTTTTTTTTTTTTTTACCAGTTAATTTCATCAATGTAAACAGCTTTTTTTTTTTTTATTTATTTTTATTTTTATTTTCTCACCCAGTGCTTATTCCAGAATGGAAGGCTGTCAGAAGAACTGTCTTAATTCTGAGGTTCTAAAGAGCTGTTCTGTCCATGGTCTGGAAATGGGGAACTGAGTATGGACCAGCATAACTATGGTTTTATTGATTTCAGTTTTATAGAAGCATTAAAATTGAATTCTTTGTCTTGGATGCTTAGACTATCTACTTAACCAGAGTGATAGATATGCTGAAATTACTGCCCATGTCTTTCACATTTAATGAATTCCATAACCTGATACATATTCCTACTATGAAACCTCTTCCCTGTATAAATGTCTGTCTTGCAATGAACCCTGAAGATTTGGGTTCTGTATATTAACCTGCATTCTCAAAACAACAGCTCTTGCTGGAATATCTCACAAGCTTATGGCATGGCTAATTAGTGATAAAGAACTACTTAAGTTCCTCTGAGTGTCACTTAGGCCTTGTGACAAAGGCATGTGATAGCTGTCAGAAACTCTTTAGGAGAGTAGCATCAGTTTAGTGAGTTATTTGAAACAGTTTAATTATTAGGAAGCCTGGATATTTCCCTCCCACTTCCATATCCATCTTCTACTTTTCTGTGTGGTTAGTTTGCGTTGCAAAAAATTGCATGAAGAAGCATTAAAGGCTAAGTCCACTTTAAATAAGCATATTCTGTTAAATATTATCCTGGCATCTCTTGATTTTGGAATAAAAGAAATGATAGGTCTATATTAAGTTAAATCTGCTGCCAGTAACTGACCATAAATACTGAAAGATTCTCAGAGGAAAGTGAGATGGAAATGCGCAGAAAACCCCCTTCATTTTATGGATTACTTCAGTGTTTCATTTCACTAGCAAGAAGTAAGGAACATCATTTCTGCAGAATTAGGTGCTGCTTAATCAAAGTCAAAACCTAGGAAGTGCCTATAGTTGAAAAAAATAGTAGACTAGATAAGTTCCATGGAAAATTGATTATGAGTTAACAGGATAGTTTGACTGTGCCCTCCCGTTTGTTCAGGAATAGTCTTACTCTGGAACTGTGGGTGTATATGATAAAACATTTCTTAAAAAGCATACGCCACTGAAATTCATAGCTCTAAGCTCAGTCATGGATTTCTGATTACCACTGGCATGGATTTATAAATTCATGATCTGCATTTAATCATATACAAAGAAACCTTGATCTGTGTGATTCACAGCTTCAGCTTTTCATCGTAAACTAAGGCTGATACCAACGGTGCAAAGCTAAAATTCTTGAAAAAGTAGTCTTTTGAGTCTTTGCCAATGACAATGGTTTCCATTCAGATTATTAGCTTTGCCAAACATGATGTGTTAGGTTAATATTTAGTAAAGAGAATGCTTCTTTGTATGTTATTTTATTGGAAAATAAGTTGCTTTGAAATATTATTTTGCTCGATACCTGTTCTTTTTACAATATTTCCCTCAATTTTATTAAAAAATTAAATCTAGATCTGTCTGCAACCTGGTCAAGAGGCGATCATCCTGCTGTATTCAGCACTGGTGTGGCCTCACCTTGAGTATTGTGTGCAGGTTCTGGGACCCACAATTTAAGAATGTTCAGGTCCTTGAATACATCCACAGGGGGACAACAACGCTGGTGACAGGGCTGGAAGGAATGTCCTATGAGGAGTGGCTGAGGACTTTGGGCTTGTCTAGTTTGGAGAAAAAGAGACTGAGGGTCAACCTCATTGCTCTCTACAGCTTTCTGAGAAGTGGACGTGGAGACAGAGGTGCTGAGTTCTTCTCCCTGTTATCCAGTGACAGGATGGGTGGGAATGGTTCAAAGCTGCACCAGGGGAGGTTTAGACCAGACGTTAGGAAGGATTTCTTTACCAGGAGTATGTTCAAACACTGGAACAGGCTCCTAGAGAAGTGGCTGATGCCCCAGGCCTGTCAGTGTGGACAAAAGGCATGTGGACAATGCTCTTAATGACATACTTTAACTTTTGGTCAGTCCTGAATTGGTCAGGCAATTGGACTAGGTGATCTTCATAGGTCCCTTCCAACTGAAATAGTCTATCCTATTCTAGTCTAATGTTTTAGCTTAGGGGTTCTATGCATTTATAATGCCTCAATGGATTTATCCATGAACTTAGCCGGTCATTTTTCTACATTTGGTGTAAAATTTTAACATACACCACATACCATGGTAAATTCTGTAGCTTAACTACATGCTGTGTGAGAAATCAGGCCCTTCTCTTATTCTGAACTAGGGAACTGGCAGCTTTACTGAAGGCCTGCAGCCCTTACATTGGGAGGATCAGGGAGCAACTGATTCCTGTCTATCTATTCCTATCACTCTACACAGATTTTACAGACCTCTATCATGTCCTTCCACAGTTGTCTCTTTTCCCAGCTGAAAAGTCCTAACTTGTTCTGTTTTTTTCTTTTGGAAGCTATTGCATGTTTCAAATCATTATCATTGTCCCTCTCAGAACCCTCTCTGGAGGGAAAAGGAAGGCCAGTGTTATATACGGTGTTCAGTCATGATTATGCACAGTTTGAGAATGATAGTACCCATTTTGCTATTTAATCCTTTCCTAATAATACCTAGCATTTGGTTTGCTTTTCTGACCACTACTGAGGATTGAGTTGATAGTAGCCCCAAGAGCATATTCGGATGGCGGGAAACCCATTGTTCTATATGTGAATATCGGACTGTTTTCCCCATGTTTCTTTAACTGTAATAAAGCTACTTTACTTCTCAGCAACTTCATGAGAAAGCTCAGACATGCTTGCTTTTGTTTCAAGGGATGAAAGTCAACTGTAGGAGAAAATCAGAGAGGAATCCTTGAGATCCAGAAGAACTGAGTTTAAGCTGGTTTTATATTCTGTAATCTCCAAGGGATGTCATATTAAAAAGTATGTTTTTTCTTTTTGGTTTTTTTTTTTTTTCCCCCCCTCTCAAAACTCTGGACTTCTGTTATGCATCCGTGACACTAAACAGTGCCTATGGGCAGCTGTCAATCTTTTGCTGCATGTTCATGCATTAAATTTTATGTACTGTTAGAGGTGAAATGGTGTCATTAGGAGTAAGCAGTATTCCTTTCTAGCATATTGGATACAAAACACTGAAAAACAAGGAAGGAAAATTAATATTTGAAAAAGACGCAGGATTTAGGCTGTGTTAGCAAAACCTCTACTGAGCATTCAACCTTGTCCACCTCCACCTCTGCCTCTTTTATAATGGCTAGGCCTTCAGAAGCAAAGTCCATTTTGCATTGAGCCTTGCTTTGTAGTACAACTCTTAGGTAAATGACAGATTTTGTGCCTGTAATGTCAACAAATCTGGAAAAGAAGCTATCATTTTGATGCAGACAGACGCACAAAGCTTCCAGTTGTGTTACTGAGACTATTCCTGCACTCCTAAAAGTTGATCTGCTTTATCAAATCCCCATCCATGTTACAGATACGTACTTTTAAAGTGTGGGGGAAGAAGGGGAAAAGATAAGGGAAGACAAAATATTTTATTGGCTTCTGGAAGCAGACAGATTTTTATAAAATCTCATAAATAGCTCTGTTCCCAGTGTATGGACTTACAGAAAGATTTAATTTTTTTTTTTCTATTTCTGCTTACAGATATCTGTTCACATTTCCTGGGAATTCTGGGATTTAAACGGCCATCTGCTTCCTACTGTAGCAGCTCAACAACAAAGAGAATTTTCTCAACTAAGAATCTTTGACTAGCATAAAGGCACTGTTAGGAACATATGCTGCTTTTTCCTTTTAACCTTAGTCAATATATTTTTCAGTCCATTTAGATTACACCAATTTACCAAAACAAAATGAATAAGCTGTTCAGCATCTCATGCAGGGAGTCAAAACTCTAAATAAAGCTTCAGGTGTGCTGCCATTGTGTACTTCTGCATAAGCATGTTGCTGAATTCTGCAACCTGGTAAAGATGAAGAAATTCAGTGGGCTTGTACTACAGGCGTATTTGTTTGAACAAGACAGAGTGGAAAAAATACATGGTTTTTACAGTAGAAAGCAAACCAGGCTCAAGCTGCCTAGGAAGAAGAAGGCATCTAGAAGCTGTACACACTCTGTGTGTACCATTCTGCTTAAGCCTAACTGGTCAGCATGAAGTATGAGGTTAACAGGGCTAGCCAGTTTCTGATGTGTGAGCTTGTCTCCGCAGTAATCAGAGTAGACATCCTTTGTGATAGGTTTATGGGCACTGTATTGTGTATTAACTACCTATAACTGGTGCATACTAAATATAATGTTAAAAGGGTCAGTTGTCCCCCACTCCCCAACCCCAAAGGCATTCAGACTGTTATTGACAGTGCTTTGTATTATGTGAATAATCGTATTACACTTCCAAGATATAATGATATAATCTTCCCCTGAGCACTAAAGAAGATCTTCAAGGATTAATTCTGGGACCGATCTCCATTTAAAGTATGTAGCATATGCATTATATATATATTTAATGAACTGAAGTTGGAAGTTACTGTCAATACAGAGGAGATTAAAACAGAGAAGAGCTAAGACAACCTAGAAGAACTTAAAGTGATAAAAAGGGGATACAATACAAGGTCACGAACAAGAATTTCTGCCACACAGTAGGCATTTATTAAATAGAAGCTATGTATATACTCATTAAATGATTCTGATTCTTGGACGCAATTTTAAATTGTACCCAGACATGTATTTCCACTGGTCACAATACATGACATCTGTGATCCTTGTAATGTAGTGTATATTGGTTTTGTTACTGCACTCGGGAAAGATAGATTCCAAACAAGAGAAGAGCTGGAAGGCTAGTCAGAAGAGTGGAGTCTCTGACTTCCAGGCAAGACTTAAAATTAAGTTAGCTCGCTAAAAGGAGGTTAAGAAGAGATGTGTATGCTGTCCATAAATTCAGCAGGAAACAAGCAACAGGGAGAGTAAACTGTGAAGCATTCTGGAAGGTGATGTTGGCACAAAAGTAATAGCTAGCTATGAAAATAATTTATGAAGGATATTAGATTCTGCAATAGCTTTTCAGTAGGAGTGGCATGAACAAAGAACAACCACCTTCACAGAGACTTCAATCAGTTTATGAATGGGATTAAATAATGTATTTTATGGCAATGACCCACAGTGGTTTCCCATAAGAATTTGAGGGAGCTGTCACTCCTGCTCTGCTCTGCTCTGAAGAAAGACTGGGAAATTCTTTGTGATGGACTTGCCTTCAGGCCATGAAGATGCATAAATTGTCTGTTGTTAAGTTATTTATCATTATTTATCATAGTTTTCAACCTTTCTCTGCTCATCTTTTCTTTTTTTTTCCTTTTCTTTCCTTTTTTTTTTTTTTTTAACGTTTTTGCAGGCTTCATTTTCTATTTATTGCTCCATTTGCAGTTACATCTTTTCTCTCCAACAAACATTACAAGGTTTGTTTGTCATGTATCTCCTCTCCTCCCTGCACCTGTTCTCCTTATCCAACTTAGCAAAACTATTAATGTGACTGGTATGAGTTTGCCCATCATGAAATGTGTCCAGCTCTGGATGTGCAGTTGAATTCTTTGAAGATATCCTTTGCAAATGTCTTTTGCCTGTGTTCCTTAGAGGATATCCTAACTTATCTGGGCAAGGGAGTCGATCTTTTGAGAGATCTATGGTGTCTCTGTATCTCTTCCACTTCTGAACTGCACTTTTAAAGCTACCTTATTAGCAACCTGGGGGCTAGTTTAACATTTAGCCAGATGACAGTTATCAAGATAAATTCTTGGCTTTAAAAGTGCTTATAAGGGCCAGCAAAAAAAAAAAAAAAAAAAAAAAAAAAAAAAAAAAAAAGAAAGAAAAAAAACCAACCCAGAAATCCTTGTGAATAAGCTGTTTATCGTTTTGCTCTGGATTTAGTATAAACTACAGATCATCTATGTTCAGAATTCTTACAAGGCTTAAGCCATGTGTCCTGCTATCATGACAGACAAGTCTCCTGGTGGTTCTTATTGCATGTCCATAATAGATTTTTCTCTGGGTAATTCTGGCTAGGAAATTTGAGGGACCAAGTTTCCTACCATATTAAGTCTTATACTTGTGTTGTTGTGGATACAGAACCATGCTTCATCTTACCTATACTCGGTGTTTGTCCAAAAAAATGAAATGAAGCCCATCTTAGTATGTCAAACTTTATAAAAAGTGTAAATTTATGTAATTATTGAGGACAAAACCTCCACAGTCCCACAGTCCACCCATTTGTTGGACTTGAGCTTGACAAACATAATCCAATTTATAATCTCAAAACACAGTGAATGTTATCTAAAAAAAGTATTTTTCATTAAAAATTCCAGTAAGTCTGTTGCTACAGACTACTGATGGGGCACTAAGATTAAAGCATCATGGCAAGCCTTATGTGAAAGGTCAATAGAAGGAAAGTAATTTTTTTTGCTCTCAAATTCTCTACAGGCAGTTCATACCATAACCTTCATGCTGCTGGTACATCTGTGTGCGCAGGTCAGATTTGGTTGAGATTTGTGTTATCACTCCGAAGCATCCCATTGCTAGAAATTTCTATATATGGTCCTCTTTCCAGATCCCCTTAGCTATGAGCGATGCTAAATCTACCACAATTAGAGGACCACATTAGAGAAGTGCCTATACTACTTGGGAATGGGCATATAACCTAGAGTTTTGAAAGCTATTGACTTCTGAAGAGTTAGCTGGGATTTTTTAAAAGCACTGACTCCTTCAAAGATCTGCTGTTTTCCTACCCACAAGACCACCCAGAAATCATTATTCATTTTTAAACCTTGGCCACTGTTATCCATAAATTATATTCCTTTCTGTCCACACAAAACCTTAACATGGTACTGAATTATGGCAACTGACACAGCTTGTCAGAAGACTGTTCACTGTGGAGTCACTTAAAATATGTGGATGCTGGCCAGAGGGTCTCAAGAATACGTGGGATCCCCCTCCCACTGGTATTAGAGCTAGAAGATTAGGGACGTCTCTTGTCTAAGTTCTTTGATGTTGGGGCTGGGGAGAGGAAATAGGAAAAGTGACCTTTTTACTGCACATACAACAAACAAAAATATTTAGGAGGGAGATGGTATGCATCTGTTTCAATAAGCAAAACAAGACAATTAAAAAGGAAAAAAAGGGCCCAAAAGAATTAAAAGAACCATTAGATGAGACACGTCCAAGATGCTGCTGGGATCCATGTACATGCACACAGACACTGACACTGAATTCTGAGTGGTTACTAGAGATTAACTGTCATTTCAAAACTACTAAAGTTGTCCATGCAGATCCACATTTAATATCCAACTGAGATGCATTTAAAACCCATTAGCAAGATAATATTCATATGCCTCATAGAAAGAACATGAAAAGAGCAGATTTTTAAAGAGATGAATCCTCATTGCTGTGAGCTTGCCTAAGGAAGGACGGGGAAAACATTTCATCAGTACTGGCAAATGGGGCCAAAGGGCCAATCGTTTTTGGCAACCAAGTCTTGGCAAAGAAGGAAGCCCTTGAATTCCTTCCTCTCCGGGGGGCCTAGAAAGCTGCTACCCCTACCCAATTGACCAGATTTTTTAGTGGAAACCCATTTACTTAGCTTTCCAATGCTGGAACAGTCTGTCCAAGGCCTGTCTCAGCAACAGGTCAGAATATAAGGTTGCACATCTTCATCTAATTCTGCCTGAATGCTTCCTAATATGTTTTGCTGAAATGTCTAGGGCCTGATCCCTTCCTGGTGATCAAAATATTTTCATTAGTTGAAGCAAAGGAGTTTTGACACTCTCTTACTGGTTTTTGATGAACCAACTCAACAGAAGGGGGAGGGTCTCTTACATTTTAACCAATTTATTTGGTATCACAGTAAGACTTGTTTCCCTAAATACTGTGGTGGGTTGACCCTGGCTGGGTGCTAGGTGCCCACCAAAGTCACTCTATGACTCCCCTCTTCAGCAGGATGGAGGAGAGAAAATATAACAAAAGGTTTATGGGTCAAGAAAAGGACAGGGAGATCACTCAGCAATTACCGTCATGAGAAAAACAGATTTGACTCAAGGAAATTAATTTATTTCCAATCAGATCAGAGTAGACTAATGAGAAATAAAACCAAACCTTCAAACACCCTCCCCCCTCCCTTCTTTCTGGGCTCAGCTTCACTCCCCAATTCTCTATCTTCTTCCCTCAAGCGGCGCAGTGGGACAGGAATGGGAGTTGTCCTTGTTTGAGGTAAAATAGAACAAATTTTCTTTTCAGTAATTTCGCTTTTCAGGTAAGCCTCTTCTAACTAACTAACGCTCTGAAATTAACAACGTATTTTTCAGACAGTGTCCGCTTCTAGAAGATGAGGTCTGATGTTTATAGTGAATACCAAGGACTAGTATGCAGAGACACTCTTGCTTATACTTACTGCTATAACAACCAAGGTCAGCTCACTTCGTTATGCACCAGCTTGGAGGGTTGGAAGCAGAAAAGTGTAGAAGGGTCGCACCTGTGGGGAGGAGCGGGCAAGACAGGTGACCCAAAACTGACCAGCAGGGTATTCCATCCCATCTGCCCCATGCTCAGTATAAAAGCCGAGAGATCAAAGGTGTCAGCCTCTTTCTTCAATGGCTCATGTCTGAGGAGGACTCTGTTCATCTACCTTTGATCCTGATTCGTGTATTCCTGAATCCAGATCCAGAACCCAGTTCCTGTCTGTTGCTGGGTCTAGTCTGGAACTTTTCCAGTGCCTGCTGGGGACATGATCGTCATCCTGGAAGTTTGATACAGGTTGTATGTGTTTCATTATTTTCTTATTAATATTATTATATTTTCTTTTTATTATTTTATTATTAATATTTCATTAAAGTAGTTTAGTTTCTTTACAACTCATAAACCTCTCTCTCTCTCTCTCTCATTTTTTCTCCTCTGCTCTGAAAGGAGATGCTCTCCCTTCTCTGAAGGGGGGAGAGGTTGAATAGAGCATTTGTCATTCATTTTAGTAGCCAGCCCAAACCATGGCAGGGGTTGTTGTCAGTTCATCACACATTTTTTCTTCCCATGGGCTACAGTTCTTCATGAGCTGCTCTAGTTTGGGTCCCCTGTGGGGCCACAAGTCCTGCCAGCAAACCAGTTCCAGCATGGGCTCCTCTCTCCACGGGTCCACAGGTCTTGCCAGGAGCCTGCTCCAGTGTGGGCTTCCCACAGGGTCACAGCCTCCTTTGGGTGCATCCACCTGCTCTGGTGTGGAATCCTCCACGGGCTGCAGATGGATATCTGCTCCGCTGTTAAACTCCATGTGCTGCAGGGGGACAGCCTGCCTCACCATGGTCTTCACCATGGGCTGCAGGGGAATCTCTGCTCCAATGCCTGGAGCACCTCCTCCCCCTCCTTCTTCACTCACCTTGGTTTCTGCAGAGTTGTCTCACGTATTCTCACTCCTCTCTCTGCCACTTTTATTGCCCATCAGCTTTTCCTCTTCTTAAATATGTTATCGTAGAGGTGCTACCACTGTTGCTGATGGGCTCGGCCTTGGCCAGTGGTGGGTCTGTCTTGGAGATGGCTGGCGTTGGCTCTATCGGACATGGGGGAAGCTTCTAGCAGCTTCTCACAGAAACCACCCCTGTAGCCCCCTCACTAACAAAACTTTGCCATGCAAACTCAATACAAACCCAAAGACAACTTGCCCTCTGCTTTGTGTGTGTGTTTAGTACATCACTTATTATCCTCCATTCCTAATTACAGCAGTCAATTTCTATGGAAAACACGTTTTTGTAACTGATTTCCCTCTTTTGTTCTTATGTTCCTTCATTGCTCTTAAGTATGGTGCTAGCTCAATGTTTCGGTCTCATTTACCTTATATAACCGGCATCCTTGCCCCACCTCTATTTTAACACTTCTCTGATACGGACTTATTTTATCCATTTGGATATCTTTCTTGCAATTATTCTTGCCTATATGAGTTTCTGACATAAGAAATAAAACAACTTTCCTTCACCCAACCAAATTAAAACCAACTTCAGGAGCAATTTGGACTTTAATTTTATGGAAGTGCAAAGTGTTAGACTGCAAAATATACTCAGGCTGCTACAGAAATGTAATATATATATATAAAATATATATATAATGTAAAACATACACTTGACACTAGAGCTGCACAAAAAATTGATTGTGTGGCTGTTTTTCTGTTTGACCATTCAACCCAAAACAAATAACGGAACCCTACAAAACAAAAATTGAAGTTTCATTTTGTTTAGGAATGTACCATTCCAATCCAGAGAGTTGAAAGAAAAACAAAAGAGAAAAAGGGCTAAATTCTTGGAATGTGGGGTGGGGAGGGGTCTTTCCACTTTTTCCTGTAGTCCAGGACTACAGGAGTTGTGCAGGAATTGGGATGAGCACCATTGCTGTGGGCAAGACAGTCTTGACTTCTGGAGTTTCACTTAATTTGAAAACAATTAACAAACTTTAAGTTACTGATTTGGGTATTGAAAAAAACGCAAGGTGATAAACAATTTAACACTTACAGAAACATCTTTCGTCTCCCTTCCCCAGCCTCTGTTTCAGTCCAGTACATCTCCTCTTCCCTTTCTAGTCTCAATTCCTCTTGTTTTCACTGTGAGTTGTGTTCAGTTCCCTCTCGATTCCCTCTGTGAGGCAACAGGTGGTGCTGGAGGCTGGGGTCAGCACATAATGGTTTCTTTCAGCTGCTTCTTGCTTCTTACTCTTTTTCTCCGTGCATTTTACTTAGAAAACACAGAACCTGGAAGGTTACAACAGTTTGAATAAATATCCATTTAAAACTCTACAGACTAGACTACATAATAATCCAAATTTGCATTACAAACCTCTAGCCGCCTCCGTGCAAGACTCGCAGCTAAGAACACTACAGCAGTTTGATTACACATGCATTACAAATTCCGCACTCTGCAAGGGAATATCTCCTGTGCAGGAGCGGCAGGATCAGGCCATCACTGATCCCAAGGCCACCTTGGATTCTGCGGGGCAGTGTTTATGAGGAGTACAGCCTCAGGTTACGCAGACCAATACTTGGAACAGTCTGCCCGGGGAAGTGGTGGAATCACCACCCCTGGAGGTATTTTAAAGATGGGTAGACTTGGTGCTTAGGGACATGGTTTATTGGTGGTTTTGGCAGTTTTAGGTTGATTGTTGGACTCGATGATCTGCAGTGCTCCCTCCAACCCCTTCACTGAGGTGACGGGTGGCAGCGTCCCTCTGCCACCTCCTGCTCCTTACTCAGCTTTGTGTTTTTTTGTTTTTTGTTTTTTTTTTTTTTTTTTTTTTTTCTCACCTACTGCTGCTTTGCCGCTCCTCCAGCCTGCCATAGGGTCCTCTGTGGGTCACGGTCCCCTCTGGGCTGCCCTCCTTCCACCATGGGTGAGCCACGGCCCCTCGGGGCTGCCCCTGCCCGGCTGCACGGCGCCCGCTCTCCTGGCACGCCTCAGACGGCTCCTCTGGGCAGCGGAGGGTCTGAAGGGCAGGGGCGGTGGCTTTTGTCACAGTTGGAGCCGGCTGTAACCGGCTGTAACTGGCCGTAACGGGCTGCAGCAGGTGTGAGGCAGCGTGCGGCCTCCCCCGGCCCCCACATACCTCTGTCAGGAGACAGTATTCCCTGGTCCCTGCAACGGGGTGCACCATAGTGGGGCTCTGGGTGTGGGCACGGTGCTGCCTGTGGTCAGCACCGACACGCTCGTCGCTCGAGGGAGGGCAAGCCAAATGGGGTGTCTTTAGTTGCTAGAGTTGGAGGACCATCTTCCTCTGTGGGGTGGAGAATATTCATGGAGCTGGGGTTGTTCAGCCTGGAGAAAAGGAGGCTGAGGGGAGACCTTATCGCTCTCTACAACTACCTGAAAGGAGGGTGTAGCGAGGTGGGGGTCGGTCTCTTCTCCCAAGTAACAGGCAATAGGACAAGAGGAAATGGCCTCAATTTGCGCCAGGGGAGGTTTAGACTGGATTTTGGGAAAAATTTCTTCACTGAAAGGGTTGTCAAACATTGGAACAGGCTGCCCAGGGAAGTGGTGGAATTGCCATCCCTGGAGGTATTTAAAAGATGTGTTCAGGACCATGGTTTAGCGGTGGTTTTGGCGGTGTTACATTGATCATTGGACTTGATGATCTGAAAGGTCCCTTCCAACCTAAACGATTCTATGATTCTATGATCCGAGAGGAACTGAGGGGGTCGAAAAGGGAAACTGTGGGAGCCCTCAGTCAGCAGTGGTGCAGGATGACGTACAGAAGACCCTCACAGAAACAAAAAGGTAAAGCCTAATATAGAGAACTGTGTGTACAGCGATTTCCTGTCAAAGGTCGAGTGGACTGAAAGGGGAACAGTTAGCCAGCAGTAAAAAGGAGGGGGAGAACCTTAGATTATTTTTTTACCCTCAAATTTAAAAAATAACTTTATGAACAATCTATACTTGTGTTTTCCTCTGGCAGTTTCATAAAATTATTTTTGTTACAGTTTTTATGTGGCAAGGTACTTTTTCTCACCAGACCTGTGTATTGTTGGTAACTCCTAAGTGATGCCTACTACTACAGACCACAATACAGAGTGCACGGTAGTTCTGTGCAATTTCGTTCCCTGTCTTGACTCTGAGATGCAATGACAAACTGTTTTCTTGACTTGGCTGGCAACAGAATTGGATCCTTACTTAGCAAGAGTGATGTAGGCGTTTAGGTTTCACTCTTATTGATCCTATTAGCTTTCCTAGCAATTCATGAATATTAATGCCAACATAAAAGCTACGCAGTTCATTTGGTTCCCTTAGAGAGAAAGTTGTATTAAATTGGACATAGTTCAGTGATTTGCAGGCATCAAATATGGCATGTTTTTAACCTCACGAATTTATGCTGAATAAGTATCCAAGTAAATATACAAGTGGTATGCTTTAGCATCTCCTCCTTTCTGTTTTCAGTTGAGTAGGTTGGACTTACTGTGGTCAGAAGCTTAGTCAAAGTCTAATTTGCTTAATGAAAAAATACATGCGGTCCTGTAGGATGTCTCCAAGGATCAGAAATAGAATTAATTTTAGGCCTACAACAGGGTTTTGCTGCTGTTGGAATAGATTACTTCTTTAATCCTGCCTGGTATCTTTTTTTTTTTTTTGAGAAGGTTTTCAGTTTGAAATCTCATGGCAATATCCAAATTGGGAGCTAGATCCTGAAGCACATGAGGAAATGCCACATGTAGCTGACTGAGGGCAAGGATTGTCAATGTGACTCTAAACCATTCCTGTACACTCCTCATCCTTGTGCATTTTGGAGTTTAAATCATCAGCAGTAAGTGGAAGGGTTCCCCCATATATGCAACTTTAGAAAATAATGTAACTTCTCATGCATGTGAGCTGCAGACTGCAGCTTGTAAAGCGTGTCAAACAGACTTCAAGTTATGTTACAGATGTCGTTGTTGTGTTAGAGATGTCATTTCTGGTTCTGAAGATACCACTCCACATACATACTGCAAAAATAGCAGCAGCAGTTCCCTGCATCTGCACTGTAGTGGCCTTTTTGCTGTTAGACATGCTCTTATGTCTACCTGAACACCTCTCCCATCAGTAATTTTTGCTGGGGTGTGCTCTTGCAGACAGGTTTCTGCCACAGATGGTGCTGAGTCATTGCCTTAAGAGTTGTACTTTGGAGGTTTTCGTTTGGTGTAGGAATCTTCTGCTTAACTACTGGGGCTGAGCTGAAGCAATTAAAACCACACAATTAAAAAGAAGGGATATCTGGGAATGCAACCCCTGGAAACTAGCCTGCTACTGCAGCGGTTTCACAGCTGACTGCGTAAGTGGAAATCTGTCTGGTACAACAAATGTTGCTTTGAGCTCTGTTCTCTGCTGAGCCATGGCAGTGATTCCATGGAGGCTTGCTTGTGGGTCTTTACTATTAAAGACTTCTGATTAGAAAAATTAAAACAGCAATGTTCTGACTATTCAGAATCTACCTTTGCCAAAATGAAGGAAATAATGAGGTGAAGACTAACAGGGAGGGGTAAAATACCAGGGACTGCTGTGGTGATTAGTTCTCAGCAAGTTCACAAACTTAAAAAAAAACATTAAAAGTTCATTCTCCTGCTCTGTAAGAGAGGTGAAATCCTAAAACACAGGGAATTTTGAGAATGTTTGTCAAGTCTGTGGTCCACAAATTAAAAGTGATCTTCAGGGGTGGAACTGTGAAATTGTTAACCAAAAAGGAAAAAAAAAAAAAAAAAAAAAAAAAAATGGACACTCACCTCTTTCCAGGAACCCAAACTTGCAAACTCTAAGGTGGCTGGCAAATATGCCAAAGTCTGCCCATTAAAATTAAATTTTGCAAAATCTCTGTATAACTATACAGAGGTTTTAGGAGAGGCCAGGCTAACACAAGGGAATTTAGCACGGAGGCTGGAGGAAGCATTAGCCAGGGAAGATGAAGGAGCGAGAGGTGATGGGGTGTATTGACATTCTGAAAGAAGAGTAAAGAAGCAGGCACTGCAGATCAGTTCAAAAAGGAAGAGAAAACCACAAAAATTCAATTTATTTTACTTGTTCAATTAATTTTAGTTACTTTTACCTTGGTGTTATTAGAAATAAATTTTAATCTCACCCTTTCCAAGGTCACAATGTATCATTAGTCTTGATGAGAATCCAGGTCCAGGCACTGAAATGTTTTCTACTTGTCCTACCACAGATGTTATGGGATGCCTTTCCTATGGACTGTTGCAGAGAGAGTAGTGGTGCCAGTGAAAATAATGTCCTATCATATCACAACAGATGAAAAACACAGACGACTTTCTGACCCTAGTAGATAGTAGCTTAATTGCAGTATTGTCTGAGATACTGCTACTGCTGTTTTGATACTAAGATAAGATATAATGGGGCTATCAACTTAAGAAAAGACTTCTTTTCAGTTTTGTCAGAAAAGCAGGTTATATACACCAGACAACAAAAGCTGTCATTTTACAAGGGAAGGATTGCTGGAAACAATCCAGTGTTGTTCGTATTTCTTTTGTAGTGAAGTAGATAATGGTAATCGGTTTGCCCCTTTTTAAATCATTATTGCCTTTGCACCTATTCTTAGTTATGTATTTGGAACCTGTGAATCTCTCTGATGAACATTGAAACTGTCACTTCCATTAGTGGCAGCTGGAACTTACGCCACTTTCACAGTAAACCTACTTCAATATTAATTCAAAAAGGATTTTGCACTTTTAGCATGGCAGATGAGGAGATATAGAGAAATGTGGCTGAAGGCAGAATTTTAGTAGCTTGGTGTGTCTGAGTTGTCAGGTGGTAGCTTGCTCCTAACCTGTCAGTACAGTGAGGACCTGAAAGTGTAATGTAGTAGTTTCTCCCCTCACCCACGCATATATTCACAAAAGGACATACGGGCGAAATAGTGTGAGGAAAAGCAGTAGAAAGCTATTTCAAAGTCATACCATCGACAGTCCATCAGTTGCTAGAGTTATTTAAGGAAGTGATGACATAAATGCTGCATTTGGCCTCTGATCTTTTAATGCAAGCTCCTTTAGAGAGACTTTAACCTTCTTCCTTTCCTTTTCAGTGTGTGTATTTATGTATGTTTTGCTCTTCTTCTACAGTGACTTAGAGAGTTTTTTCTTCCCAGGAATGGCAGTTACTATTTCATTCCAAAAAGCCTAAAGGAAGATCCATTGCCATGAGGTTTTGGACCCAGATACGTGATGGGAGAAAAATCAGATTGTAGGAGGGGAGAGATTGCTCAGAACTAATTAGCTTTCTTGAAAAACTGTCTTCCAGGGATTCTTAAATTAGATGTACAAAATGATCCATTTTATGAAAAATGAGGTTTCTGTGAATACTTAACGGCTAGCTGGGCTCTCTGAGCAGTATTGGTCACACTCTTTGATCTTAGAGATGGAGCATCTGGGAAACCTTGCCAGCTGGAATGCAGGGCAGGTGAAGTCCTCCTTTTCCCCATACTGGGAAATGGACTGAGGCAGCAGAGAGGAGCACTTTGGTTAGAAAGAGAGCTTTGGCACTGCATTTAAGATAGCTTTTTTCTTTCAATTTTCCTGGCAAAACTAAATACAGCACAGCAAAATAATATTTTTTGGCAGTTTTGGGGCTAAGTTCACAACTATAGCTCCAGTCTCATGCCAGTGCAACTTCACTGATGACTTCCAGCAGTGTGATCGTGGAAGAGTCAAAGCTGTTAAGTAATGTGCTAATAGCATACAATTATTTAACTTAAGTTTTGAAAAATGTTGTAGCTCTTTCAGGTAGGTGGAGATGCTGGAGTGAGGTTTGCCTGAAAGTCTTGTCCTCTTGTTGTGGATGGTATGATGTATGGCTGAATAACGTGGTCTGCCTACTCTGGTTTGTTTATTATAGGCTTCTTTCCCCAGACATTGCTGTTTTTAATGCAGTTTCTCAAGAAACACATTTTGTTCTCAGTGTTGTGCTCCTTAGCTTACCTACTTTGAGTAACTTGCTTCTATCCCTGATCGTATAATCTAGGTGTTCGTCAATGTAGGTGTTCGAATTAAATTTTTTTTAAAGGTAGAGGGTATGGACAGCAATGGGAAGGAGGAGAGCTCTGAGGAATTACATCATGGAGAACGATATAGACTGGCACAAGCTCTGGGTGCCTTGGTGTACTGCAGACCTTAGTTGTGTGACCCCATGTAGAGCAGGAAGAATGTGATGTGCTTCTTGACAGTGGATGAACTCTGTCCTATGTGATTCTGATTTTTTTTGGAAGACACTGGAATGTCAGCTAACGTTCTCTATTTGGGAAGCAGGGTTGTGGATATAGGTGTCTGACATTGTTTCTTTCAGATTTTCTGTTCTCTCCAGTCTTCTACCATTTTCAGACTCTTTTGGTTATGCAATCTGGATAGGTTTTTTCTTGCTGACTGAAGCAATCCAGAGATTTCAGTCTAAGGAAAACACGTTAAAATTGCCAGCAATTCTGTGGGGATTCGAGGGGAATTGAGGCCCTTTTGCTTCTTGGGAGGATTTAGCATCTCCTGTCAGTTGGATTAGAAGACCCAGGATATCCTAGCAAGGGTCCTCCTTGGCAACAGCAAACTGGTTGATATCTTTGTTCCTTCATCTCTTCCTTAGGGCTCTGTGAGAAAACAACCTTTTGGAAAACAATTACCCAAAGTAGCTCATCCTAAGAAGACGCTATATGTGGGCAGGATTATAATCTAGCAGAAATTTTAGTTTTGCTCTTGGAGAGCATCCTGGGGAGATGTAAACTATTCTTTTCTAAGGAAGCTTATGCCTTCACCTGACTACTGTTACCAGGGTTAATTAAGCTAATGATGGATTGCACCTTAATGGCAGCCATATATCTGCCATGAAGCATTCCCCTCAGACACCTTAAGATACCTGGTACCTTTTGTAATCCCTTCATTTTTGTCTCCTTTTGCAACAATTTATTACACTTTTCAAAGCACAACTATCTCATTATGGACTCTAGTCATTATTGTGTAATTTGAGCTATTAATAGGATAACACAATTAATGGGTAGTTTTTCACTCACTGTTTTGTTAATATAAACCCTGGAAAATGTGGATTTTCTTTTAAGGCCAGCAGGTTGTTTGTTCTCCCCAGCCTAAGTTTTTTAATGTCATAATGCTTTTAACTGTCTCAGATTTCACATATAATGGTAGCAACAAGGCTTGGTAGATAGCTGGTGAAAAAGCACCATTCTCCTCATGACCCCCCTTTCCTCCCTTCCTTCGCTGCAGCCTTTGTGATACACAGTTTATGTACATCTTTGTATCCGTCTGCTGTGTCTAGGGAAGTAGTTTTTGAATAATACGAGCTAATGTAGCAATATTTTTAGAGAGCAGTTATTAGCTAGTGGAGGAGACACTAGACTGAAATTCAAGAAATCTACACTGCCTTAGACTATGTGAAATGGTTTACAGTGAAGCTTTACATTGAATGTGGTAAAAATGATTACACATTCCTTATTTATTGTGTTTGATTTTAGACAGGGTGTGCTCAGTTTTAAAGTAGAGAGAAAGAAAATGTGTGAATTAGTCATCCCAAGAACTCCCGTTGGGACCCAGAGGTCGAACTGGTACATTAATTTACGCATCATTGCCAACACCAGAAATTTCCACTGGCAAAGTTATATAGTTATCTCACGTCTTACAGTTATCCCATGTCTTCCACCTATACAGACCTGATTATACAAATGAAAGCCTCATCTATGTGGTATATGTGGCTTTACCTGTGATCATTTATTCTGTGTACTATGCTCTCATGTTTTGAAGAATTAGCAGCCTAAGGCCCTGGGCAAAGAAAGACAGAGATCAAAGAGTACCAGAGGCACACTCTGTTCCTGAACTGGAACTTGTGACACCTTAAGTAGCTGCTGTGGGTACTTATCAGGTTTAAATTAGTGCTGAAAGGCTAACTTGAATGCAGTTGGGGTTTCATTAAAATGGACTAATGGATTATGGGTTTTGTTGTGTGGCACCAAGGTGGGTGACTACAGCTCCTATAACGTGTGTTATGTCCTGTACCAGTCCAGAGGAAACAGAAGAACTTTTTGTTTTAGCATTATTTATTTGAGCTAGAGCTTAGAGTAAGGCCTTAAAAATACCCAAGTGGTTTCTATCTGTAAAAGACATCTTGTGAGGAGCAGCTGTTGACTGTTCACACATGGGAACTGGCAGGGTGGAATAACCTGTTTTGAAATGGTGCCCTGTTACACCTATGATTATGACCGTGAGCCTGCACAGATGCACTTAATTGTCTTCAGTGGGACTGGGGTTTATGGAGAGTAATTGGCTCAGCAGGTGAAATGAAGGCAATGCGATGATGTGTCAGAATTCATATATTCAAACAAAAACCCCATACTTTCCTGACCTGTAGCTATGTTGGTTTTGGAGCACATACAGGAGTAGAAAGCACTTCAAGGAGTTAATTCAGCAAAGATGATTCTGAACGTTCTTGGAAAGTAGGTATGCACAGTGAGCAGATGCTATCTTTACATAGTGTAATTGTCTTGCATGGAGATTGAAGGGTAGGCTTGCTGATGGAGAAGGTATAGCTAAATGTTCAGACGCTGTTTTTGCAGCTGCAGGCTTGGGAATGTGCAGCCTGCTGGCACTTGTAAATGGCAATGGGTCCCATGTATTTAACGCTAGGTACTCTGAGTCTTGGTGCTTACACGTGTGCAGTCAGATTAGTTCAGAGCAAAAGTGTATGTGTGGTGGTGTTTGTTGTGACTGGAGAAGGGCAGGTAATGTGTTTGTGCTTCACTTAAAATTAAAGGTTCTTTTGGGTGGAGATCTAAGGTGAGTTTAGAACGAAGGACTGTCTGGGAGCTTACCTTGGAGAAGGCAGGAGACTGAAGTTTTCAACCTATTTTCATGAGGAAGGTATAAATAAATGAAGGCTAAAAGGATGGTTTGTAGTAGACAGCAAATAATCTCTTGCTGTTACAAAGTCTCCAAACTACTGTATCTGGAGACATAAGCACAATCAAGTACATTACAATGAGGGTGGTGAGACACTGGAACAGGTTGCCCAGAGAGGTGGTGGAGGCCCCATCCCTGGAGACATTCAAGGCCAGGCTTGTTGAGGCTCTGAGCAACCTGATCTAGTTGAAGATGTCCCTGCTTACTGCAGGGGGGTCAGACTAGGTGACCTTTAAAGGTCCCTTCCAACCCAAGACATTCTATGATTCTATTCTATGATTCTGTGTTCGAAGAACCACAGAGGCTGGTAGAGATGCTTGGGGGTCTCCAGTCCAAGTTTCTGCTGAGAGCAGCCCCAGTTGGATCCTGTTACTTGAGTCTGTTTCCGTCCCAATACTGCCAAAGTTAAGTTTGCATGAGTAGTGGGACGAAACAAAGATGCAGTTGTGGTGACCCTGCAGGTGTTTTAAAGAAGTTGAAGGGAATCCAAGAGTTACCTGCTACAAGTCATGGGATGAAATGCCCTCCTGTCCTTTGACAGGAAATCTGCTTGTCCAGGACAGAAGGGAGGCAAAATGCCAGCAGCATGTTTCAGGTGGTGGGAACCAGGAGGGATTGTCTGGGGACAAGTGATACCATGCCTGTAATTAATGGGCTTTGGATCCCATCCATATGTTATATTTTATTTAGTAAGTAAGCAAGCAAGATTCTCACTTCTTGGGCTTGATGGCTGTATGAATAACTGAATAATGTTTCTGCTGTTAGTGTGTATTTTGCTTGATGGTATTTTGAAGATATAAGCAATTGTAACTCTGAGACCATAGTGTCATTATGCTGTCCTGGTTTGGGGTGAAGCAGAGCCAACTTGCTGTGTAGCGAGAGAGGCTCTTGCTTATATGTGTTGCTGTGGCAACCAGGGTCACTGACTGGGTTCTTTACCCTATGGAGGGGTCGTACCTGTGGGGAGGAGCGGACAGGACAGGTAACCCAAAACTGACCAACAGGGTATTCCATCCCATCTGCCATGCTCAGTATGAAAGCTGAGGGAGCAGAGGGCTCAGATTGGCTCTTGTCCAACGTTTCTTCTTCAATGGCTCTCTTCCTTCCATGGCTGATGTCTGAGGAGGACCCTGTCGTCTCATCTGCCTTTGATCCCGGTCAGTGTGTTTCAGTTCCCATTCATCACTGAGTCCAGTCTGGAACTTCCCCAGTGCCTGCTAGTGACATCTCCCTGGGAACTTGATATGGTTTTGCATATATTTGTATATATTGTATCTATTTCATTATTTCTTTTTTTATTTTGTTATTAGTCTTTCATCAAAGCAGTTTAGTTTTTTCTAAACTCATAAATGTCTTTATCTCTCTTCTTTCTCTCTTTGGAGTGAGAGGTGGGGGAGAGCATCTGTTGCCTTTTCATTGGCCAACCCGGCCCAAACTGCGACATATGCTATGGAACAGATGACCTGTGTGGTGTAGCAATTTAGGTCCTGAAGGCAAACATAATACTTTTGGAGACTAAAAATACATGACATTTGACTGTGATTGCAGTATTGTCTTTTGGACACAAATCAAACGTGGATTTTCAGAGATGGGTTGGACAGTCTTACCTATTTAATAACTTGGATGTTTTCCCTTCTCAATGGTGATGGAGAGGAATAAATTAAAAAAAAAGACTGATTAATTTTTTGAGATCAAGCAAGCACTCAGTATAGAGTATTTTCAAGCTTTTCCTTGCAATTGTAAACTTTATACTGAAAGAAGAGTTGCATGCCTAACAGTTGGGCTCCAAAATCTGCAGCTTTCAAAACATACACATGTACCACCAAATCTAGGAAGGGTCACTATAAAAGCTATGTAACATCCAACATTAAATAATTTCTTTCTCTGCAGCTGTTATGCACTGAACCTCCTTCCTTTAAATTTATAGGGAAACTTTGAATGATTTGGGTGGAGGCATGAGAGGAACACATCATCCTGAGCAGGACTGAGGCTTATTCACAAAAACCCTAATCCTTGCCCTGCCAATTCTGTATGGTTTTGATTTTCAACTGTGTTATTTGTTCTTTCAACAGTATTATTTTATTTTTAATCATTGCTTTTCTACCTAGTAAGGTTTTTTTGTACATCCATTTGTTATTATGCAGACTTTAAATATTAGGTGTTTGATTAGGCCTCTAGTTACTGTCTCATGCTCTTTGAGACGAGTTTGTCTTCTGGCCTTGTGTTTTATGTGTGTTTGCAGCTTACAAAGCTGTAGCTGAAATAATTCTGCATTTTTCCAAGGTGTTTCATAGTCAGAGCAGTCAGACATATCAGAGACAAGATACTAATTAATTTAGAAAGTGGCTGTTATTTTGAGATGGCAGTGAAATCATCTCTTAGGAGTAAATCAAGAAAAAATCTTTATTGCTGTCTCCTCCAAGCTGTTCAGCTCTTCCTTCCTTCTACTAAATGTTTAGAGATAACGTATACTATTAGAGAGTCACCTTGACAAACTTGTCAACTGTAGAGTGGAAAGGAAAGGTATCTAATGTGGTGGACTTCACAAGGTAGAAATGTACAATTTTCCCTTAGTTACGACTCATTACATGTAGTCTAAAGAATACAAGCCATCAAAACCTTCTAGAGTGTTTGTAGGAACATCCTAACGTTTATCCAGCAAGACTGTCATGTTTGTTGCAAACTTATCTAAGAGCCTGAGACAGTCAAAGACCCCAGGATTGTAAAGAGCTTACTGTAAGTGAATGCTGAGTTCATACAAAACTGTTCTGGCGTCTATTACTAATGCCTAATTTTGGCAATGCTCTGCATGGGCAGAGAGGTTTTACTGTTTGTACATTTTTAAAGACTGGGAATCAAGAGGTGTATATTTCTGACATAGAAAAGTTTCAAGTTCAGTTTAAGGTTATAAACAGTTACAAAGCAGTTATAACAAACCAATTTTGTGTGAGACCTTTTTTTTTTTTTTTTCCATTTCCTATGTCATAAAAGCATTCAAATGTTGACGAGATGTTGCTTCTTCAGATGCCCTTTTATTTAAAATGGTGCTGGCTTAATTGTGACAGTAACTGGCAAGATAGATAGTTGTTTCCTTTACCACTTAATGACACTTTAGAGTGAGGCCACCCTAAATGAAGATGCCCGTGCCAGATTTACAGAAGCTTGCAGAAAAAAATGAGCTGATG
Source organism: Fratercula arctica (assembly GCA_947846985.1). Lineage (NCBI taxonomy): Eukaryota > Metazoa > Chordata > Aves > Charadriiformes > Alcidae > Fratercula > Fratercula arctica. Next base: position 92,831,460 of record CANTUZ010000002.1, on the reverse strand, counting down.
GACTGACTATTAAATAAGAGAGTTCAGCTGGAGAAGGAAATTAGGCAGTACGTAAGAAGGGATGGGATACAATGGATAAACTGGCAAGCAGTTAGGGATATTTAGTGCTACGGAAAGGTTGAGGTTGTTTAGTGACTGACATTAGTTCCCTTAAAGGGAACTGTCGTGGTTTGGCCTCACAGGGCAACAAAGAACCACATGCCGCTCGCTCGGGTCTTCCCAGTATGGGATGAATCAGAAGAAAAAGGCAAAACTCTTGGGTTGAGACAAAGGCAGTTTAACAGAACAGCAGAGGGAACAAGAAAAACAGCAACAATAACATGGATAGAGGAATATACAAACATGATTACAGAACCGCTGCTCACTGCTCACCGAGCAGACCCAGGATGCCCCCAGCCTGCTCCAAGCTGCGACTTCCTGCCCCCTCCCCCGGCAGCTCAGGGTGGGCATGGCTCACATGGCATGGAATACTTAACCCTATCCCCCCCAGAACCAGGACAGGAACAAATGCTTTAAGAAATTGAGGGAGAATTCTGGAAAGACTTGAGTAATTTCAATACCTGCTTTTAATGCAATATGGACTCCTTCAACATGGCTGTTGTTAGTCCTCACTCTTATCCCTTCTGTTTTTGATTTTGTGAAGTGACTGTAAGGTACTGTTGTACCTCAGTCGGGGTTTAGGTTCGTGCCTGGTGCGCAGCAGCCAAGGAGCGCACAGAGTCAAGATCCATCTTCTAACTTTTAATGCAGTTCTGTACAGAAAGGGGTGCCAGACAATAGTTTGCAAGGCTAGCACACTCCTTCAGAGGGGTTGTAGGTTTTTATACAGTTCACAACAAAGAAAAAGTTATGCAAAACTTGTTCGTTGGTCACCTTTTGATTATATAACTGATGCCTGTCTACACCTGCTCCAATTAGTGGCTAGTTCATTATACAGACGTGGTCTGACCTTAGCATGTAAGGTCTCCTCCCAGGGGTGTGATTTTTACCATGCTAATTAGTCTTAGGTTACCCTAGATTACCTTTGGGCAACCCCCCCTAGTCAGGAGGTGATTCATCCATGATGGCATTGCTAATTCCTATGTTATTTTGTTGTGACTCTTTACTTTGAGGACTGCAATTCCTTTGTATTCCTAAGGAGTTGCAAGCCTTTCAGTCCTCCTCAGGAGACTTTCCCTGTAGGTTTTGGCATTTCTGTACTTGAATGGATGAAGGATGGAAGGAGATAGTGGATTATGAAGGTCTGCACCTTGAGCTGGAGATGTCTCTGTTCTGCACACCTTGGTGCATCTAAACCCATTGGTCTAGCAATGGTCTGTGTTGCAGATGTGTTTGGGGGAGCCCTGCAAGGGACAGTCCTCCCAGGAGGAATGGACCAGCTTGAGTAGTATCGCAGAAATCAGCAAAGTAGGAGAAAAGGCCTTTAAGGAACAGGGAGAGTTTGAGGTCCCATTGATACCTGCCAGTCTTTCCCAGGTGTGTTTTACTTTGGGATAATCACATGCAGTTTATCCTAAGAGAAATGAGATCCAACTCAGGTGATTTTTAAATTATGAAAACTCTTGCCAGACTACAAACTAGTTAAAAAGGTATTTTGCCAAAGGTGTTACTCATGGCTGACTTTGCACTATGAAGCTGATGTATGACTGAAGTATCAGTACATGGAGACTTCTTGACTCCTTTTGCTGTCCTTGATGACTTTGGAATCATGTTTTTGTTGAGGTGGTAGTTTCAAAAATGTGGTGGCATACCACCCTCCCTTTACTTTTTTCTAGCTTGCAGATAAACCACATCTTTCCATATTGAGGCAGTTTAAGGGTTACAGTACAGTAATTATCACTGTATCTTTGCTCTGTCACTCTGCAGCTTGCATCTGATAAAACTGATGTGATCTATTTTTTGTTATATCACAGGTTTCCACAGGATTCATAGAGTTCAAATCTATGGTAAAGATTCATGTTAGGCTGCTGATAGCCAGCCCTTGTGGCAATGTGGCAATTCCCTTTAACTGAACTTAGTGTTAATTTCTTCAGAAGAGTCTGCTGAATATTGTGTGTGTCTTACCTTTGTGTTGTCCTAGCTTGGCTAGAGGAGCTCCTGGTATAATTTAGGTTGAGGTTATTAAGACAACTTGTTACTTTGGAACCATTTCAGGAAACACCTATGTGGAGCCACCCAGATTTTTGGGGGACTGCAAAGTGCTGCCTTCCCCAGGATTAACCCTCCCCTACCTTTGAGATGAGAAAGGTGGAAAGTAGCCTGGTGTGTGTCTCCAGCAGTGCCCAGCTCAGAAGTCTACATTGGATGTTTATGGTACTGTCAGCAGCATAAATGGTAACAGTGTTCAATTAATTTTACCTCCTTGGACCATAGTTCTCTATGTTTTAAATAGGAGTCGCTAATGCTGCCTCCTTTGTAAGGTTTTTTGAGACCTGCTGATGGCAGGTGTTATGGAAGAGCTACGTGCAGCTGGTATTCCTGTCAAACATGAAGTAGGTATATTAGGTGATATGTTGTCATTGCTCTATTAATAAATACAATATGGCATCTTGTTTGGAGAGAAATGGAGCAGTGGTCTCCAAAGTGAGGTGTGCGCAAGATGATGGGAGAAAATACTGGAACTTCTATTTATGTTTATTTTTTTAGGTAAAAAAATAAGAACAAAGTTAGACTTTACTAATATTTTAATATACGGCTTGATACTGATGCCCTCACTTGGTCTGTATATCGGACTGACACATGTGAGGTCTGATACACAAGTACGCACTAACCCTCACAAAATGGACAGGTGTCTTAAAAACATTCCTGCAAAGAAACCATGGATTAAATATAATACTAATAATGTGAGGACAAGTGAACAAGAAGAAAATGGCAGAACTGACACTTCTCCTACTCCTAGTAGAACCTCTTTGTCAGCCACATTATGAGGTAAAAACAATGATGTCCTAATCAGATCTGACAAGAACTTGGCCAATAAAAATTTAAATTATCAGTATCGAAATAAACTGAACTTTGAACCAGTCCTTTGAATTGCTGCATCACAAAGTGTTAAACCACGACTGTCAAAAATAATGGGTCATATTTGATCACATAACTCTCCCTAAAAAATAAAATACGAAAAAAGAAATTAGTTTTGAGGGAGAGCAATTTTTTGTACCATTAATAAGTAAAATAAAAGTTAAAAAATAATTTTTCATCTTTCTCTCATCCTTTTTAATTTATATTTATTGTGTATGTTATAAAACATACATAATGTATAACTACGGTAGTACCTGTATGTAACTTTTAAATAAATATGCATATATTGGGGGTGCGTGCTCCAGTTTTTTTACTGATAGAGGTACATGACCAAAAAGTTTGGAGACCACTGATCTGGTGAATAGGCACTTTAACAGTAAATAACAGACCATTTGCCTTCATTCATTTGGTGTCCTACAACACTGTAGACTGTTGGTGTTGTGGGTGAATTTAAATATTCCTGTGGTTGACCAGTTTGTTTCGCATGGGGTGTTTCAGACTTGAATGAGTTCTGTCAGGTACAGAATGCAGTGTCCTGTGAGGCTGCTGCTACTCTGAGGCCCATATTGTGCAGTGTCTGAGTAATGAATTCGGCTAAAGAGCCTATGTATTAACTACTGGTATTTTGTTGAGTTCATTAATGTCTTTTTTTAGGCTTTAGCTTTTCAAAGTTAATGGCTTTGACTGGAGTGATTAACACCAACCTTGGTGCCTGTGGCAAGGTTAAAATGACATAAAATGTTTTGGAACACAAACTTTGTCATGGTCCTCATTATGTGAAATACCACTGTATAAGTCGGCCAAGGACACCTTGATTAGTCTGTAACGTCCTTCTATTAAAGTTTCTTTTTTTCCCCCAATGATAGATATTTATTAATACAAGGGGTATAATGAAGATTTATTCCTTCTAGAGAACTATATACGTGCTCCTGTATTTCTGATTATATAGCAATTTTTGAACCAGTGGTAAAAGACTAATGACCTGAGGAAAGGCATGTGGAGATTCAAAACTTTGCCAACTCTCATGTATTTAAATGTGAATATCAAACATTAGTCTGTGATAATGAGTTAGCACATTATATTTTGAAAGTGTTGCACAGAGAAATGCAATCAATGACATTTCATGTTCATTTCAGCTAACGTCCTTGTTTTTTATTGCCTTATTTCTGTCTTTTTTTTTTTTTCTCTATAAAAGTTTAATGCTATTTTTGAGTGTGCGTGAAGTAAATCTAATCACATTTATTAAGGGCACAACTTTGCATGCACCCAGACTTTTTCTAAGATTTGAACTATAAGTGTGCAAGTTAAAGCCTGAGATACTAGATTTCCTTGATGCAATTATAATTTCTGGGTAATGAAATGCCTTTACCATGAATAATAACAACCAGAGTAGAAAATACTGTATTTAGTGATTATTTTTTTCTTCTTTTCTTTTTTTTCTTAGATGCTTTTTCTAATGGTTTCCATCATACTTGCTATGCTCTATTCAGAGGAAGTGGGAACGTGAGCATAACTCATGTTTATATCCATAGATTGCCAATACTTTAAAAGGAGCTTGCTCTAATTAACATGAACTGAAACTGGGGTAATAGACTGAGACAGAATTATGCAAAACCTGTTCAGTACATCAAGTTTTCCACCCTTTTTCCTCTGTGGATGAAAGACACTGTGTAACTTCTGGAGTTTCTTTTCCCTATTTGGAGTTTCATCTTTGTATGGTCTTCCTGTGCGTTTTTCCTCTCACTCACTGTAAAGGTAGACCCTTTCCACTTGGTTAGTTATAAACCTGGAATACCTTTCCCTATATCACCTTTATCTGTACCTGTGCATCATTTTTATATGCTTAGGCAATTACTTTTCCCTGACAAATAACTGTAAGGATCATACAGACAAAGCTTCCTCTCCTATGGATCCACCACCCCCTGCACTGATTAAAAACATAGTGCTGATGTTAAGCACAAAACAGAACCTCTGGGATGGGCTGTATCCATTTCTTCCGTGCAGGTGGCCTCTGTAATGCTAATCTCCAATGATGGGCAGTGGGGGATGGTGGTGTGCGTGTGCCGAAAATGTTGCATTTCTGGACTCACTCAGTTTGTACTAGAAAGAATTCTGGTCTTTTTCTGAAAGTAGGAGGAACACCAGAGGAAAAATTGTTACTGTAGCTTACTTGTGTCTTGTGGAGGTAACTGAGTGGCTGATTCTGTTTTCTAGAAAATGCACTGCCAAAATCTTCATAAAGTTTTACTGGGGAGTGGAAGGAGAGTGGGAACAAGTCTTAGAAGATGTAGTTCAACAGAAACCTGGGAGGTAATTTTCTTGCCCGTCAAAGTTTGTCAAACTACCGGGAAGTTTTTCCACCTTATTGTTACAAAAGCCAGCGTTTCCAGATTTTTAAAAGCAGTTGTGTATTTTTCAAAGTTCTAATGCAGTTTAATTTTTTTTTCCTGTTGTTGTATGAAAGAAATTGTATCCATTCTTTATTTCAGGACTCATTCTTACCTCATAATTGCTTTGTTTTACTAAGAAAGTTTGGTTCTACTCTCTTGTGGGGTAACTTTCCAACAACTTATTTACACTTGTATGTTTTCTTCTGTTTTGCTTCAGTTTCTGAAACCCTATCTACTTCAAATTTAATTGCAATTCTGAGACAGGTTTTTCCTGGTTTTGTTGCATTAAATATTTATATCTAATAAAGGGAAATAGTGGAAGAAACAGACAAAGCTGGGATCAGTTATTGTTACCAAGTTGTACCCTGGAGATGCAATGAATGAGTTGGATGTTTAATATGAAAGAGTGATCAATTTCATTTCTGCGTCCTTAGAATCTGTGTATAATCATGTAATTTATCAGTAGTTAGCATAAAGTGACAGTGGTGATAATGTATTTGTTATAAACAGATTTTAATTTGCAGGTAAATGTTAAAATATTGAATGTTGAGGAAGGAAATTAAACTCCTTTTTCCATCTGCTTCTGTGAATTCCCACAGCGATCTTGGGAGTACAGAAGCATGAACATAAATTATGAGTAAAATGTGTTTATTATTTAAGTAACATGTAGTGCTCAGCTTTTAAGGGAGAGGAGAATATCCAGTTCTGCCTTTTGATTTAAAATTCAGTTTTTAAAGGTATGAAGATTTAACTTTGGGTTTAAAAGCAAAACAAATCTAGGGCCTGTCCTACATTTCATTCTAATCTTGTGACCCCTAATTTTTATTTGGAATAAAGCACCACTGAACTCTAATACTGAGTCCTTCACTCTTACTGTTTCTCTCAGCCTTATTTTCTCCTATTCCTTCTCCTGTTCTGTTGTAACTGGGTGTGTCTTTTTAAATCATTTGACCTGAAGCAGCAGAATAAGTGCAGATTATCTTTCTTATGCCCCAGTCTGCTGGTATGATTCTTGGACTGAAATAATATCAAAATTGGAATGAGAGCAGAAGTGGTACTTTATGAAGAAATTAAGTCTGCTTTTCTATGGCTTTTGGTTTAGCGAAACAGAGCTTCTCCAGTAATGGCAAAACAAAATAAAAATGGGGCAGGAAACCATCTTGACACAGATTTTTGGGAATCTGGTTTTAGTAAATCCCGTGTTCCATTGTTTTTCTGTGTTGCCTGGTCAAACAAGTGTAGGTTCTGTCTCAAGGATTAATGTTCCAAAGTTTGCAATGATTTCCACTCCCTCAAACTCTCTTCAGCAGTCAAGATTACAGGTTGATTCTTGAGCAACTTTTTGATTAGGCCATCTCTGAAGAGACAGTTAAATATTACATATAAATAAAAAATGCATGAATTGAGCAAAAAGTCTGATTTTGTGGGTAGCTGTGGACAACTTCATGTATCAAGCTTTTAAATTTACCCTGATTAGCTGTGAAGGAAAAATTCTTCTGCTAACTAGATACCAGATTTCTGCCTATAGTACCTTCCTGCTGCTCTGATGACACAGTTTGAGCATTGTGGTAACTGAGCGGCTGTAAGCAATATCTTTGTAATAGTTCTTTACTTTATCCTTCGTGTATGGAAAAGTACCATATGAACTATAGCTCAATGAAGAAAAAAAATAAAACACAACTGTGTATGTTTTTGCATGTTTTAACATATGTGAATGTAGAGCATGAATAGTCTAACTTCTATGAAAATGGTCTTGCAGAGTGGTGAGAATGCATTTCTGGACTGTCACGGTTCATAAAAGTTTTGTGGATGATGAATTCCACCATACATAACCGCCACATACTTTGTATTTCCTGCTGTGGATGAAGAAACTTCCTGCACTCTGAGGTACAGAGGGGTAAATAATTTATTTGTTCTTCTCATTTTTGAGTTTTGTATGCAAAGGACCAAAATGCTTCTTGCAGTATTAAAAAACAAAACCAAAAAAACCCAGCAAACAAAAAAAAAAACCCAAAAAAACCAAAAAACCCAAACACCCGACACCCACCCCCCCCCTGCCCAAAGCCACCAGATTTTTTTCCTTTTTTCCTTAGTCTATGTTATGCAAGCATCTGGGAAATGCTGTTTGCTCTGTCACAGAGGGGAAAACAAAAACAAAAAAACCCCACCACTATTTAGTTTCAATGCAGTCAAGGAAACTTGAAAGACAGGTTTTCATATATAAATGTCATAATAAGAAGCACCTGTACTATAGTGCAAATTTGCTTTTAATAGCAAGTCAAACTGAGTGCTGTGACTTGGAAGTATCCTTGTTCTTCAAGTCGTCCAAAGGATCTTATCCTAAATTGAATCATACGATACTGTAGCTTTACTAACATCACAGTCTGACCAGTACAATCCTATACATTTCTTCTTGTCTACACCACAACAGATTCATTTGAAATCTCTACCTGTTTATATTTAAGAATGGTGCTAAGAAAAATGGAGTGCCAGCAGCAACAGTGACTACATTTAAAAGCTGAATAATGGCTTGTTTGCAGAGCACTTGTTCTCAGTTTTACGTCTTTTGAAAGCCTTTTATTTTAAGCTTTGTTTCTACTCAACTTGAAAGACTTTAAAAGTAGAGTTATACCAGAGAAAAAGGGGAAACAGGGAGGACTGAAACTGTGGGACTAGGGGAGTCTAATCTGTTTAGAAAAACTCACAAAAGAAGCTTTTGTCATTAAAAGTAGATATGAGTCCTAAATCCTTGTTTTTTTTAATGAAAAATAAGCCTTCTAAGGGATTTGGATGTTTTTGAAAATAAAGTTATGCTCCTAAATTGCTTGTCACTTGATGTAAATCAATTTAATTGGACACAGATTATGCATAGTTCCAGATCTTCACCATGAATGACGCAGGAACATGGAGAGCATCTCTGCTACATAAAGTCTTGTGGAAAAGATGCCAAAGCCAGGCATAAAGTAACTATAAATACATGCATAATGGCAGTACCTTCTATAAAGACTTTTTAAAAATGATGGATTTGGGCAATGAGCGGAAGTGCTGTCTTCCTAAATATGCAGACTTGTATAACTTTCTGGGAGAATTCCTTAATACCCAATAACTGTCTTTTGAAGTTTTTTTTTCCTTTCCTTCCCCTTCCCTCTCTCTATTGTATTTTGTATGTCATGCATTTTGCAGTCATGAAAGCCATGAAAGTGTTTTCACTGTCTGTCACCAAACTTAAAAAAAGAGCACTTTTTATGGTGTATAATAGACAGAGGATAACTTTTTTTTCCTCTTGCCTAACTAGCTCCTTTTTGTATTTTGAATGGAAAAGAGGCTAGGGTAACATATTACAAAACAGTTGCAGCTACTAAACCATTAACTTACTTATTTTAGACTAAAACAATGATGGCCATACCACTTTTTTGTTTTCACTGTGGAAAAAAGTGTGTGATTACATCTTGAAAGGTTACTGAGGAAGTAAAATGACTGTCGTCTCACAGAAACCCTAGGGAAACCTATGGGCAAGAAATAGAAGTTAAAAGCATATACTGATGCTTTGCCATTAAGGAGAAAAATGTAGAGTGCTACTGAAAATGTTAAGAAAATGAAAGAGGCTTTTCTGTTCCACCAGTAGTGAAGCTATCGTGTCTGTGCATATATTTTTTTAAAAATAAAATTAATTTTGAGAAAAATAGCCTCAGTAACTGCAGAACATCAGTCTCTAGGTAGAGGGTTGGAAAGACCAGGCTCCTCTAACTTTTGTGTGAACTTGTGAGGAAGAGGAAATGCATTATGTTTTTTTTGCCAAGGACAGTGACTTAGCCCTCTATAAGTTTTAATCTTTAGTGCATCTCTAAAGGTACTTTTTCCGTATGATTTTCTACTTACTTCCCTTGCCTCCCTTTCTGGTGGCTTGCTCTGGTTGCTGCATTGTTAGTGTGATGCCAGAAGGGAGGAAAATTTCGTCAAATGTCTTTTTACAGTTAGATGTCATGCTTCTGAAAGCAGAGAAAAGATTATATGCGGAAGCTTCCAGAGGAAAAGTTATGGCAGTGTTGCTTATTGAAGTAACAGAACTGAAGGCCCTCACTTCTTTGAACTGTAGTTTGTTTGGTTGTTTTATTGGCAGATCCACAAATATTGTCAAAAACCTGTTTGTTGGTTGGTTTTTTTGTTTGTTTGTTTTTCTGTTTTGTGCTGTTTTTTCCTCCATGGGATTCTGTGCATGTGATGCTTAGTGTGCTTCTTCCATAGCAGTATCACTTAAGGGCAGTTTATTTTAGCAAATGAGACCAAGCTCTTAAAAAATACTGTACAGCTCACTGTACATGTATCGTACACTTAAATGGATGTTGAAACTCTAATCCAGATGGAATCCATTACAAGGCTCCTATTCAGGACCAAGACTTTTGCCTATATTACCTAAGTCCATGTCATGGTAAGCCCAGCCGGCAACTAGGACCACACAGCCCCCATGGCAGGTTGGGGGAGAGAATCAGGAGAGCAAAAGTGAGAGAACTCATGCGTTGAGATACAGACAGTTTAATAGGTAAAGCAAAAGCCATGCGTGCAAGCTGAATTCCTTACAAGTTGCATTACATAAAATAATTACTGTCACTGAGACACTGACGCTTCAGGGTTATATTGCAGGCAAAGGAATGCTTTGGCTGCACGCAAATGGGTAAGTCTTCAATACACCCAGGACAACCATCTAATCTGTAATTACAAAGAGATTTTTGAGATAAAGACTTCCAATATCAAATTCTCAATTTATCAGATGTATTACATGTAGGAGAACAGAGTACTTATTTTATGCTTTTGGCTGAAATCATTTATACCAGACACTTTCAGATGGTATCATCTCAGGTGTTCCAGTCTGTGGACGAGTGTTATTCTGCGGAGCTTTGCCAGCTGTTCTGCAGGGCTGCTCCTTTCCATGAGGAAAGCATCTGTGAAACTACAAATGTGTCATTTTCTGCTACTAAAAGCTATGTTTTGGACCTGTGTGTGTATACACGTGCACTTCTGTGTCCCTCACCCCTGTTTATGACCACAAGAATTGAGAGACAACACAGGTTGAGAAATTTGCAGCTTATTGGAATTCTAAACAAAACAAGAGTGCAGGACTCTGTAGCGTAGATTTGGTGGGAATAAGTTTTAAAGAGTGTTTAGGCAGTAAACTGAATGAGGATAAGGATGTTTTAGAAGTAGTTGAATTCTCCTTGTGTGAGCACTTGCATATGGTTACAGGTATCTGAACAGACACACAGAATGTGCTTTGGAGTGGACTGACTGACTGCGTCTCTGTTTTTAAATGGATGTGCAAACAAACCAGTGCTCTTAACCTGCTTTAAGATAACAGTGAGGTGAAGGTAGAATAGGTCAAAAGTAGAGTATGAATCCCATTGTCCTTGCAGGTTTTAACTATTGATATACATAGAAAACATAATTTCCTTAATCTTTACTGTTGCAATCTGAGTTAGGCAGTGTAGAAAAATGTTTCCTCTGTTTTTATGTATTGCCTCAAGAGCATGTAATCCAAGGATAGTTTTGGACCTCATTGCAATGACACAGGTGATGAACCACAGGATAGTGTTTTCAGGCTTAGCAGAAACAAGAGAGCGCTAGGGACAGTAGGTATTGCCAGCAGCTGTACTTGACTGCATGGCTAGGAATGATGGCCAGAGTTGTTACAGGTAAGTTCAAAAAGGTCTCCACTGTTCCAAAAGCAGTGTGAATATATTGATTGTAGGTGGTGTATTTCAGAGGCATAAAATCAAGGAAAAAAGGCTGTGCTCCCAGAAGGGATTAGAGAACCATGATGTCATATGCACAGAGTGACTGTCATTCGCAAGCAAGCTAGGGATACGTCTTACTAATGGACTTACTCAGATATGAGCAAAACAGTACTGCAGACATGTGAACCACAGCTGACCATGTTATCAGCTTCAGTGATCATTAGATCTGATGGAAAAACAGGAACTGACAGGTGTATGTTTGGAGAAGTGAAGTGCAAGTTTAATTCCACTAATTTAAGATTAAGTGGGCAGAAACTTTTTGGTTGCTGTCTTTGGGAAAAACCTTTCTCAGGCAGTTGCTTATTGGATTAATTGGGAAATTAAACTGTACTCAAAGCAATAGAGAACACTGCTTTTTAAACTTCCTATGAATTACAATGCCACTATTTTATGGGGTTTTTTTAAGATTGAATTTCACCAGCTAGTATCTTTGCTAACTAAGAGCTGATGCTGATGTCTAGGAGTCTAATTCTTAGCGATTACAAAGATACTAGTTATTTGAACAGATTCTGTTGTAAGGAAATAAGATTTTTCTATGTCAAGAACTCTGGAAAATCTACACTACAGGACCATACGTACTGACTCAAACCAAATCATTGTGTGCTCATATCCTATATCTGATAAATGGCTATGAGGTTATAAATAAGCTAAGAGTGGGTACTTACAAAGAGTAAAAGAGCAGGGCAAGTGTCTACAATACATATTCCTAATTCTTGTCGAGTTTAGACTGATTTTTTCTCAAAGAATTCCAGAGCCACCTGTGGTTTCTCCATACTTAAGTAACCCTTCGTGTATTTCCTTGCATAAATGTGTCCAGTCTCTTCTCGAGCTTCTGTAAATTTTTAACATGTGCTATGTCCTTGGCAAGGAGTTCCCCAACTTGTCTCCAACTTAAGAAGTAGTTGACTGGGGTTGAGAAGATGGATGCCTACCATATTCAGAGGTGTCCATTTTACTGAAAGCCTGAAAAAGATGTTAGTTCAGTGGGAGAACATTCACTTTGCCTTCTGCATGGTGTTGACATACATTTTATGTCCAGTGTTTTGTCTACATTTAAGCATCTTAAGCATCTTCATTCATAGCTCTGACTTGGTTAATGCGGAAGAGGAAGCAAGATAGTAGAGGCAACACAATACCAGTTAATCCTTCTGAAATCTGGGGCATGTCAACCTGTGCAAATCAATGTGGCGACTCTAATCATCAGGAATCACTCTGTCTAGTAATTCAGGTATGGGTACTTCTTCCTGCTTTGTAGGAATACCCTATTTTGTTGTCCACCTGTTTCCTTAATGAAGTTGATTCATGTCACCATCTGAAAGCAGAACTGCACTGATTACTGAGAATAAATGACGGGTCGGAGCGTGTATCTTAAAAGGACTTCTTGTGGCATCACCTAACCTGCTTTTCTTCTTTTACTTAGAGTTCAGCAGACATGTGAAGGACAAGCAAGAATTCCTATTTTATATTTGTGTAGAAGTAAATTCAAGTAACTCACTCTCTTAGGTTTCTGTCACCCTCACTTCTGAATTTTATATGAGGAGAAAAATATGCCTGCTGTCAAGTAAATAATGGTAGGATTCCTCTGCTTTGGATTTTTTTGCGTGCTGCAGAGATGGCAGCTTATTGTACCATTGAAATCCTAGCTGAGGCTGTTCTTGGTTACAGATAGTGCAAGCAGTAGCAAGTGTTTGAGGGACAGAGACCAAATCTAAACTAATTAGAAAAGCAAGGTTTTTCTGTTGTCCTCTTACAATGGGAGTGCTCACCTTGATTCTTTAGTAGTCTCTCTAGTTTGATGAAACAGATGGTATTATATTGTGTCTATAAAATCAGAATTTAAACTTGAAATGTCCTGGGATTTGTTCTGTGGTTTTTTTTTTTTTTTTTTATTATTATTTTGCTTGTAAGTAATAGGTCATGATTGTATTTGAAAATACACAAAGGTGTAAATGTATCTGAAGTTTTTCTTTGTGGCAAAAGCAGACTGTTTCAAATGGGGATGAACTGCAAAGTACTACATCGATAATAATAAAAAAGCCTCTCTAAACAGTCCTGTATTATTCAACAAGAGCACTTGCATGAGGGTGTTATTTTAGGAAAATGACTTTAAAACATGCTGAAATATGCAATGGAACTGTATACTTAGGATTGCTCTAGGAATTTGCATTCAGCTCTGCAACTCATTTTTCTGTAGACTGGAAGAAACTTTATGATGGTATCTCCCTTCTAGTGAATCTGTTGTGAATGCATGTTTGTGGTGTCTTTTGTAATTTATTAGAAATTCTGATTTTTCATGAGGCTGCTTCATTTTCATGATGAGTCAAGGAAGTGCAATCATGTTAATGGGAATGCCTGCAGTTGAGCCTAACACTGCAATGCAGGATGATGTAATGTGCACCCTCAGAAACCCCAAAGCTGTTTTTGTGCCCATACTAATGTAGCAAATAATAAAAAATTAATATAATCTCCATTGTTATTTCAGCATGTCTCCTCTTTGGGTATCTCAAAGTACAGTACAAGACCTGTGACACATTTGTGGCAGGAAGTTGTCTCTGTTATGTTCCCGAATGGGTATTTGCTGGTTTGCTTAGTTAGCCCCACAGTTGAATTTATTCTGATTTAATAAATATGTGAGAGCCTGTTCAGATGGCCTCTTCTTTCTGAAGAGAGTGCTAACAGCTCAACATTTATTAACTGAACTTATCTTAAGCCTTTGATTTAGTTCTTTTGTGGTATGGAGCATAAAGGAGCTGGACTTGCATTACTCAAATCCATTCTGAAATGTGTGGTTTAGGACCTTGCTTCTAATAGTTTGTTTTACACAGAAAGCCCTGTATGCTTCCTCAAGGTGTTCTAGGAATGATAACATGAAGAGTGTGTGTGTGTGTGTGTGCATGCATGTGCCTGCTTGGGGCAGATGTTGCCTTAGTCATCCACTGCTGGGGGTTACCTGAGTCCTCAGATGCACAAGGAAAATTGGCTTATCAGTCTGAACAACTCTCAATCTTAAATGAGGCGTGTTCAGTTGTTCATTAAGTTTTTTGATGCATGCTTGCTGACACTGGTTTCTGGAAAAGCAGTTGAAGCTCAAAGCTTCAAATTGCAGAAATGCATTTATGTACAATATAACAACACTGAAGCTGACTCAGGGAAGGGTTACAAGGGAATTTTGTAGGTATTTACAACTTATGGATACCTAACTGTCATTACCTCCTTGAGCTGCTTTCCCAACAGGAACTTTCAACCTGAGGATCAGTAGATCCTTTCAGTCTGTGAGTTAAACAAGAAACAGTTATTTTGTTTATTTTTTATTTGCAAAGGTCTCCTTTCTTCCTTGTGAATAACTTGGCGGTTGAACTGGGTAGGCTGTCCACACCTCTAATATTGTCAGCACTTCAGGAGGAGCACAGGCTGAAATTCCTTCTGGGAAGGAATTTTGAGGCTTCCTGCTATTATAATTCATGTCCAAGATGCTTTGGAATTATGATCTATAGGCTGCAACGTTTACGTCCTTTTGGGTTTCCTTTGCCAGACACCTCTGCTAGAATAAGGCTGTGTCTGTCTTTGCAAGTAGTGCAGCAGATATCATCATGGACCAGGGAGAGCTTTCCTCTCACCTCTAACATGAATTTAAAAAGGTGGTTTCCTCCAAAATTCGTTATTCAAATAATTTCAGACCAGCTGACCAATTCAATGCATCTATTGTAGGATAAACAATAGATGTTGCCTATAACTGTATGACTGGATGCTTCATGAGCTTTGAAAGTAACTTCAGTTTTACATTTCTTCTTTCCTAGGTGTCCTTTGGTAGCATTTCTGACTGTTTAGCTGCTTTACTGTTTTACGGATCTATTACTTTCCATATCATAGAAGGTCTTTTTTGACTATTAAAATATATTTGCTCTGCATTTATATTTGGGAAGAAATGATCAAAGCATATTCCTTTAAGGACACAAGTGAATTTTTGTCATTTTTCTTTCTTGGGATGTGTGTGTGGAAAAATCTCTTCCGATCATACTGTATTCCTTTACACAAACCATCTTCTGTCTTGCTTCTGTTGCCTCAACAGATGTGTTAGTGAGAAATCACTTGAAATAAAACCTGTACCGTGTTTTTTGAACTGAATAATCTGGTTGTATTACTAGGTTATGCCTTTATATCCACTACTTAGATGATGACATTCAGGCATGTGTGTTCTCTGTGCACAGCTGATAAAAACCTTTCCATTACAGAGGGTCTTTCAGACATGAGGCTGCTTCAGAGCAGAATAGCTCAGTGTTTCAGCTGTGTGTGTTTCTTGTTTAGTTACCTATTGGGTTTTTTTGTTGAAACTTTCCTTTCTGTCTCACTCTAAAATGATTTGTGGAAAGCTTTGTCTGACCTTATTCCAGGACCAAAAAAATTGTGTTTTCTCAGTCTCCCTAGGTTACAATGCTTAGTATGTTGGGTCCGGTAAAAAGTGAAAGAAGGTGTTTGTCTTCAAATTGCTTTTCCTTAGTATGAATTGGCTTTTATGAGGCTTTTAGATTTCTCTTTATGTCCAGAGATTTGTTCTTACTGCTGTAATGGATCATGAAGAACCAGGTGAGCAGATGACTGATGGATTTCTGATCTGCTGTCATCTGAAAAGCTTCACTTCCTAGCACTGCATTGTGATGCTAGAGAGAGGGATTGGTTTCTTTTTTCTTTCTTTTTCTCTTTCCTTTCTGTCAAAGCATGGGTTTCTCTTAAAATAAAAAGGAATAATTCAGCTGTAAGCTCATACTGTGCCTATTCAAGAGAATAGGAAAGTACTAACTCTTCTAATTTTAGATGTCATCATCATAGATGCTTAATTCAAATTTCTAAGACAGAAAGTGCTACCAATATTAAAACAGCGTCATCTGAGACTACTCAGTGAACTGATTAGCTGGATTGCTCTGGGTCATAAAAAGTGAACAGCATTGCTTTATGTTGGGATAATAAGTATAAACTGCACTGTGGGTCTCAGAGTTCATTCTTACGGACACACTAGAGAGTTGAAGCTGCATGCATGAGAACTCAGTTTGTTGTATTCTGAAACTGTGAAAAGCATTTATTGCGTTATGAGTGTTGACCTAGAAAATCAATGGTGTTTTCTGTCAAGTCTGTTACTACTGTTTTTCTAATATGAAATACTCTCTCTCTTTGTTTTCAAGATAATTCACAGGACTGCAGAAGCACAAGCCCCTAGGGTTCCAGGAGGCACTGAAATCCTCAAAAAGGTATTCCTTGTTTTGCTCTGGGGCGGTAGCTGGTAAAATAAATGGCTATTGTGCTCTCAGTTACAGCCTTTCAAAATGCTCTAGTTGTGAAGAATTAACATGCAAGGCCAATGGAAATTTATTGGAAATATTTCATAATTCATCAGACCTGAAGAACCAGGGTTCTGAACAACGTGAACTACTCTATCTGCTCAATGGAGTTCCTGTGGTGACCAAAGGCGTTATTGACCTAATTAAGGGTAGTGCTGGGAGGGAGCTGGGTTTCAGGGAGCTCTCCATTCCATAAGTTTCTCTGGGGCAGGAGGTTGCTCTGTGTCCTCAGGAGCTTTTTAGATCTTGGAGAAAACTGTCATATCAGGCCATAATTTTATCAGAAAGGAGACATAGGAAAGTAAGTGAACAGTAACCTAATGTTCAAGGAGTGAAGCTGATACGTCTGACTATCTGTTTGGATGTGATAGTATAACAGGGATAAGGGCAAGATGAAAGTTTTGAAATGAAATTGAATGAAGGTTTTGTGTCATCCTGATTTACTGTTATTTCCTTAGCAAACAAACAAGAACAAGAATAAAAAATAATTCACAGGAATCTTTTCATCTAGTTGTGCAGGATATGTGTGCATCCTCCTAGCTGAATGAGAGGAAATCTATCTCAGTGATGGTATTTGAGATTTGGAAAACTGATTATATTCCTAGTCCTACAATGTGTAAAGCTGACTGAGGGTGAGGAGAAGGAAAACCAGAGTGAATCTTTGTCATGGTTGACAGAGATCCTACTTTTTAACCTGTAGCTCACAGATGAAAGATCATAACACAGGGTAGCCAAATCCACCCATTTGGCTACTCTTTTATATTGCTGTATTTCTGCAGTGATGTTTGCTGTCATTGCTACGTTAAGAGTGATCACCACTGCCCATAGAATGTCAGTAAATCTTGTGAATGGAATGAAGTCTTAGCTGTTTCCTCTCCCTCTCCTCTGTCCCCTTTCCTGTGAGAAGCACTATAAATATTGTTCTTCTGCAGTTCTGTTGAGCTGCTCTCCAGAGAAAGATGTAGATTCAAACAAAACACTTCTGTGTTGTTGGTTTTTTGGGTTATTTTTGATCTAGAATAAATAAATACTGGTTATGTGCAACACGACTAAAATAATGCAACTGTATTGTTGTCATTGGAGTTGAAATAATATAAATTTAAATGCAATAGCTATGTTTAGATTGCAGAAATGATTTGTGCTTGAAATATCAAGAACTTTAATAAGACTTGGAGGGGTGTTGGTTGATGGTTTGGTGTTTTGCTTTTTTTTTTTTTAATTTTTATTTCTACCTTTCTTCCTCCATTTTTATTTAATACATTAGTTGGTAGGACATGCTAACCTCAAATAGAGTTCAAGGTTTGGACACAATAGTAAACAATCTTACTACTGTGGGAAACAATAAGTATTTGAGTTTTTTAGTTATGCAAAACTATCGCTAATGTTTATCCAAGTATAAAGGAATATTTATCTTGGAAAAATACCATCCTATCTACAGCACTAATACTCAGGTAGTTCAAAGCTGTGTCCTGAGATCTTCGAGGATTTAAGAAAATAATGGTTTTTTTGGTCTCTGAAATTCTTCAGCTGATGTATGGCCCTGTTGTTTGGGAGTGAGGTGATCTCAGATTGCATGTTCTGATTTGAATTGTGGATTTTCTCCCTTCTTCCTCTCTCCTCTCAGATCAAATTCTGCCATGATTTTTGGTGATGTCCTTAGTTCTGGTATTACTTTTTAAAATCTTCATGAATGGTACACTTTCACTTAAACTTGGATTATTCAAATGTGTATTTGTAGTGATTCATCGTGTTATAGCATATAATAAACTAAGCTTAGTGTTTGTCTTTACAAACATTAATATTTGTGTAATCCACAAGTTTGATTCCTTGCACATTTGGTTGTGGCATAATAAGACTTTGCATTTAGGCATCAGTATAGAAGAATTTACAACAGCCCAACATTTGCCAGTCACATCTTTTCATTAATTTCTGCCCTCTCTCATTGTATCTAGTAGATAAGCGTGCTTACTTCCTGCACCATGATAGTTTTCCTTACTCCATCTCTCATCAAGATGGTCTTGGAATCTATATTTGGTATATTAATAGCACTTCGCACTTATTTATGCTAACTCTTCTTCCCTGAAATGTGACGTGGGCAGTAAAAATTCACCCAGTATAGGTATCCCTAATAGGAAATACAGGTGAGCCACCCATACTGGGGAAAAAAAAAGTCATTAGCTGATACCTACCCAAAGGCTATTACCTGCTAAATCTTTTCCCCTCTGAATGCTCAATTCACTAATTTAGGATGCCAGGAGGCAGGGATTGTGGGTCTATTTCTTTTCATCTGTTGTTGCATACCCACCTTAACTCTGTCCTTCCCCCCTCCTTTGTACTCAATCATCTCCCTATAAAAATGAGCTTCAGTACAGCAGCTTTGTAGGCCGGGAGCAGCAGTGCCCTTTTTGACAGAGGGACTACACTAAGCTCAGAAACATGCAGTTGGGAAACTTCATACCCCACTGATGTGCCATCTTAATTCCAAATCTGTCTTAATGTTAGAGCTGTTTTGTAATTGAGATATGCATCTGCCATGTGTTGAACAGTTAAAAAAAATAAAACTGCATGGTGGGAAGAAAAAAGGAGGGGATATGGATAGTTTATACAGAGCACTATTACATGAATATGTGTTGGAGTGGGCAAGATATTTGAAATATGGGTGACTTATGTTTATCTTATTCTCAGAAAAGATTCATTTTCTGAGAATGCTCTTTCTGGATAACTAGGGTTTTTTTTTTTAAGTTGTTTACACTGGACATAGGGTTTTGGCATCTTTCACTCATTGAAATGCATTTCACATTTGGAATACCTAGTGGCAAGGGTTACTATTTTTGGCACTTCTTTTACTGTGCTGTTGTCCTCTGCTTGCTCTATTGACTCATTTCTGTGTCTTCCTTGACCATTTCTTTTACATTAAAGCTGAGACTGAACCTGAAGTTTCTAGTTGCTACCCCTGGTTTTAGGGAGTCTAATGGTTACTAGTGTTTCCTTTTCTCTAAGCAAGTTAACAGCAGCCCTATGCTTTGAATTTATTTTTCTTTAAGAAGAATAGCTGAATTTAATGAACTTGTATCTTGGCAAGAATGTAAATAGGACTAAACCAACTTGTTTATGAACTTTACTATCAGAGTAATGAGTCTGACTTAATAGTTAACCGAGATAAACCCAACCCTATCCTTTTTGAAGACCAAGGTGTTAGGCTCACCTTCTCCCTCCCCCTTTTCTTTTAGTGCTCTCTGACCATGTTCCTTCATATTTTTTTTCTCCACTTGTGACCAAGTAACAGCCAGCAAATGGGGCTTTTCTTAAACAGGAGGATACTGGGTATTGTTGGGTTGAAGACGTTTCCTTTTTTTAGTTTCCTTCTTGCTACTTGACTCTCTTGAAGGTAGCAGTAATGTCTACTTATTTCTATTAGGAATCTGAGATATGCTGGAAGGAATTCTTGCTTCTTTAGTTCACTGTGCAAGTTGTTTCTTTAATTGACCATTAGCCTGTGTTCCAATGGGCCTTTTCTTCTCGCCGCTTCATGCAATAGGGCTTTGCAGTCTTTGCAGTATTCAGTCTTTGCAGACTGCTTTGAAGATTTCCTTTGTGCTTCTGGGTTATTTTTGATTAAATTAAATGAACGATTCTTCCTCGTTGATTCTTCACACTGACACAGACTGCTCTGTGGTCTACTGCAGCCGCAACATTCAGTGGGGGATGGTGATAGGAAATGGTGTAATGCTCTTTTAAATTCTAATCTTTGTTTTCTTCTTTTTTCCTCTACAGGGGCAATCCCACTGTCTGAGATCTTTAAGCATAAAACCCCAGAACCAACCCTCCCACCGCGTTGTACAGTCACCTCTGTTCCTGTAGAAGTTCTAGCTGCTGTAACCCAAAGGGTCTAAGCCTTACCACAAGCAATTATTACCATGTTGTTGAAAGTTTTAGCCTTCCACTTGCCCATAATCCCTTCTTGCTCACAAAGTCTTTGAAGTTCAGATGTCTTAGTTTAATCTAAAAGTTATGGTGCCCCATGAAACTATGCCAACTTCTAAAATGAATTTAAAAATCAAAGGCCTTTTCTACATCAACTTATTCAATTGTAGTATTGCAATATCAGTGAGTCCTTCCTTGCATCATCACTGTGGTGATCTTGTGAAGAGACTGAAGAGACAACACAAGCCTGTAGACTAGAGGGACCAAGACCATGGCTGGAAAGTGGTAATTGTTTGGATAGGGCACTTAATACCTCTGTGCCAGGATCTGTCCTACTTGTGCTGTGCCAGTATCTCATAAAATGGTAGAGCATTTAGGATTTTATAGGTCAAGAACCAACACTGTAAAGTCAATCTGGAAGATAATATTAAACAATACTAGACTTTGTGTCATTATGTGGAGATTCAGCATAAAGGTATTATAAACCTTTGAAACAGATGTAGATTTCCAGTACATCTTCAGGTCTGTATCTTAGGGTTCTCCTTGTCTTGGCAATTGCTCTGAAGGGACATGTAAATTACGCCATAGAAGACATTTTCTTTCTGTTAAATGCCTAATGGAAGAGTGCAGTCTTAGTAATAGTAGTTTGCTGACTGAGATGACAGTTGAAGCAGATCCTTCAGTTCAGTAGTCACAAACAGGATTATCTCTCAGTGAATGCTGTGGGAGTGATAAAACCCATAGCATCTCAGGAAGCCTTTTCCTTTTTTATCAAAATCTCTAGCTTTGAAGGAGAGTTGGGGAGTCTCCTTCAAATAACTGCACTTAGTTTGTGCAGTTAATGTGTACTTAGGTGTATGTGGTATAATGGTATAAATGGATGTGAGGAATATTTAGTGGGGTTGTGCCAAGTAAAAATTCAGGCAAAGTCAAAATTACTGACTAGTGAGATGCTTTCATGGGCAGGTGTCTTTTTCAGATGTGCTCTTCTCAAGAGCAGTAGGCTATGTGTGTTGCCCTCACTTCTGAAAGAACAAGTGAACCCTGCTGAACCGCGTGGTATCTTTGCCACTGCTCTGAAGATTTTGACAGGAAGATCTATATTTTGCCTAAGTTTGACTGATCTTTCACTCTTGTATAAAAATTTACTTTTGTTATCTATCTTTTTGATAGTTAGGTGTCTCAGAGTACTTGAGAATCACAGGTTGGAACCTCCAGGTTGGAAGGGACCTCAAGGATACAACCTTTCTTGGCAAAAGCACAGGCTAGACAAGATGGCCCAGGACCTTGTCCACCTGAATCTTTGAAGTGTCCAGTGTTGGGGAATCCACTACTTCCCTGGGGAGATTATTCCAATGGCTAATTGTTCTCATTGTGAGAACAATGAGAACTCCCCAGGAGTAACTTGTGCCCATTACCCCTCATCTTTTCCATGTGACTCCTTGTAAAAAGGGCGTCTCTCCGTCTTCTTTGTAGCCACCCTTTAAATACTGGAACATGGTGATAAGGTGTCCCCTAAGCCTTCTTTTCTCAAGGCCAAACAAACCCAGTTCTCTCAGCCTTTCCTCATATGGCAGGCTTCCCAAGCTTTTGGTCATCTTGACGGCCCTTCTCTGGATCCTCTCCAGCCTGTCCACATCTTTTTTGTATGGCGGGGACCAAAACTGAGCACAATATTCCAGGTATGGCCTGACAAGGACTGAGTAGAGTGGGATAATGACTTCTTTGTCTCTGCTGGTGATGCCTTTGTTGATACAGCCCAGCATCTTGTTGGCTTTCTTTGCTGCAGCAGTACACTGTTCACTCATATCAAGCTTTTTGTCCATCAGGATCCTCAAGTCCCTTTCCACAGAGATGCTCCCCAGCTGGTGAGATACCAGCCTGTGCTGCAGTCCTGTATCATGTTTTCCCAGGTACAAGACCTTACACTTGTCCTTTTTGTACTTTGTAAGGTTGTTGTTAGCCCACTCTTCCAGCCTATCCAGGTCTTTCTGCAGGGTGGCTCTCCCTTCTGAAGTGTCCACTTCCCCACTCAGTTTGGTATCATCAGCAAATTTCATCAGGGCACACTTGATCCCATCATCCAGATCACTTATGAAGTTATTAAACAGTGTTGGATCCAATATCAATCTCTGGGGGACTCCACTTGTGGCAGGTTGCCAGTCTGAAAAAGAGCTATCTACCTATACCTTCTGGGTGTGGCCTGTCAGCCAGTTCCCCCACCCACTGCACAGACCACCTGTCTAGACTGTAATGCATCAGTTTCTCTAGGAGGAGGCTGTGGGAAATCATGTTGAAAGCCTTGGAGAAATCCAGGTAGACAACGTCCACCGCTTGCCCCACATGAACCGAGCAGAGTACTTTGTCATAGAAGGCAATCAGCTTTGTCAAGCACAGTTTGCCCTTGTTGAATCTGTGCTGGCTTTTCCCAATCACGTGCTTCATTTGACTTGGATGATTAGTTCCATAACTTTCCCAGAGACTGAAATAAGACTGATGGGCCTGTAATTTCCTGGGTTCTCCTTTAAGCCCTTCTTGTAAGTGGGGGTGACGTTAGCCTTCTTCCAGTCTTCTGGGACGTCCCCTGATTTCCATGACTTCTCAGAGGTCATGGAGAGTGGCCTTGCAACAATGTCAGACAGCTCTCTTAACACCCTTGGGTGGATAGCGTCAGGGGCCATCTATTTGTAGGGGTTAAGCTCCTGTAATAGTTCACATACCAATTCTTCCTTCACTGACGGTGGGTCTGTGTTTGCATCAAGGCCTGGGGCCCAACAGCGCTGGTAAAGACAGAGGTGAAACGTTGAGAGCTTCCACCTTTTCAGTGTTGTTGGTGACTAATTCACCTCTCCTGTTTAATAGTGGGCCAATATTTTCCTTCTGTTTCTGCTTGTTTACATACCTGAAGAACACTTTCTTTTAGTTTTTGATATCTCTGGCCAATTTAAATTCGAGCTGAGCTTTAGCTTTTCTAACTGCATCTCTGCAAGCTCTGGCAATGCCCTTCTAGTTCTCAAAGCGTATTAATCTGCTTTTCCATCTCTGGTAGACTTCTTTTGGTTTTGAGCAGGCTCAGAAGCTCACAGTTAAGCCAAGGGGATCTCTTGCTTTGCCTACTTCCCTTACATTTAAAGGGGATGAACAGTTTTTGTGCTTCCAAGAGTGCATTCTTTACAAACTCCTGACACTTGCTAACTCCTCTATCCTCCATGGAAGCTTCCCATGGAAGCCGTCCCAGCTGAGCTCTGAGTGAGCTGACGTTTGGTCTTCTAAAATCTAAAAACTTTGTCTTAGTACTAACCTTCAGTGTTCTCAGCAGGATCCCAGACTCCACAATATCATGATCACTGCAGTCAAGGCTATCACTAACTGAGATATTACGAAGCAAGTTGTCTTGGTTTGTGAGTAGCGAGTCCAGCAGTGCCTCATTCCTGGTTGGTACATCTAACATTTGTAGGAGGAAGCAGTCTTCTACGCATTCCAGAACTTCATGGATGACATGTGTGCTACTGTATTGTTCTTCCAACAAATGTCTGGTTAGTTGAAGTCACCCATAGGAACCAGGTTCTGTTGACCTGAAGCTTACTTAAGTGACCCAAATATTGCCTCATTGGCCTTTTTGTCTTGGTTTGGAGGTCAGTAACAGATGTCTACTGTAAGATCCCCATTGGAGATGACCCCTCTAATCTTGACCCAGAGGCATTCAGTAGGGCTTCTGCAATCGCCGTAGTTGACTTCTATATATTCCAGGTTCTCCTTAACGTAGAGTGTGAGTCCTCTTCTTCCTTGCTGTCTTGACAAAAGACCCTATAGCCATACATCGTGATCCTCCAGTCACGTGAGTTGTCCCACCATGTTTCAGTTACTTCTATGATATCCTAACTTTCTGACTGGGCACAGAGCTCTAGTTCCTCTTGTTTGTTCCCCAGGCTGTGTGCATTGGTATACTTACACTTGAGGTGGCTCTACTGGTTTTGACTGGGATAGAGTTAATCTTCTTCATAGCAGCTTGTATGGTGTGATGTTTTGGTTATTGCTGAGCAGTGCTTACACAGAGTCAAGGCCTTTTCTGTTTCTCACCCCACCCTACCAGCGAGTAGGCTGGGGGGGCTCAGGAAACTGGGAGTGGATATAGCCAGAGCAGCTGACCCCAACTGGCCAGAGGGATATTCCATACCATATAACATGCTCAGCAATAACAGCTGGGGAATAAGGAGGAGGGAGTGAAGCTGGGACTGATGGCATTTGTCTTCCCAAGTAACCATTATGCATGATTGAGCCCTGCTTTCCTGGAGATAGCTGAACACCTGCCTGCTTGTGGGAAGCAGTGAATGAATTCCATGTTTTGCTTTGCTTGCGTGTGCAGCTTTTGCTTTACTTATTAAGCTGTCTTTATCTCAACCCACAAGTTCTTGCACTTTTACCCTTCTGATTCTCTCCCCCATTCCACAGCTGTGGAGTGAGCGAGCAGCTGTGTGGTGCTTAGCTGCTCATTGGGGTTAAACCACAACAGTGGCAAATTCTTAAAATGGGTCTGACTGACTTGCACTGTCAGCGCTTTAAATACTGTTTTCCATAGATGTCCACCTCACAATGCAGACCAGGACCCCAACAGAAGCCAATGTGTTCTTGAGGGTTTCAGCTTCCTCTCATCTTTCAAGTGAGCAGGTGATAGGGTCTAGCACAAGTATTATTATTTTTAATTCAGTGTTTATTTGAATAAAGTGGATGCAGTATCCCTACTCAAGCAACGCATGAAAATGGAACAAGACTTTGGGATGTGGACTTAACAGCGTCTGTGCTAGGGCATACATGCAATAATGTGTCTGTTTTTTACTGCCCTCATATCAGTTTCATAGGCAGAACAGTTTGCTGTATATTGTCTGCTGACATTTTTATGGGGAGTTATATTGGATGACTGTGGGAACTACGTTATGACATTGTATTACCTTCTGAAAGTGGTACTATTACTTATGTCAGGGTAGCTTACTTTGTAGTCTGGACACATTCCTTGATGGCTAGAGAGCTAATAACTTAAAAATCATTTTGTGTTTTAAAATAGACTTGTACGTATGCCATCAGGAAAGTAGTGGTCTTCTTTTTGTCATCTGGTCTCATCTCAGGCCTTCATTGAAAGGCCTGAGACACTAAATCACATTTATGCCAAAGGAACTGAGTACCTAACCTTACTTTCTTGAGGTCTTATGTGAAAATGATTCATTTTTAAAGATTTGAAAAAGGAGGCATATGAATCTGCAGTTAAAATGTACTTGCCCAGTCTACCTGAACGTTAGCTGATTTTAACTAGCCAGCCATAAATGTCAGGCTAAACATGAAGTGTTCAAGCTGCTGCTGTTGCTCATTCTGCAAGGTGTTCTGTAGTCAGCCTAGAATTTATTATTAAAAATCAGTTAATCTTTGATTTGGTAATCTTTGTGTCTTCAGAATAACTTCACTAAAAGCATACAACAGATGTTGTATTAAGACCAGCTGATGTTTGTTTTTCTTGCATCTGTCTTCATCTGTACTAACTCTTACTTTCAGACTTTAGGAGCCTATGAAAGACTGGACCTTTAAAATAATTGTCTCAAAGCTTGCTTAAGCTTCTGCAAATTGACAGCAGGCTTGCAGGCCAGTAAGAAGCTTGCTTGTATCTATTTAGCACCTTCTGCAGACCATCCTCCTGCTTGCCAGTCACCACCCAAGACTGCCATCAGCTGAAGAGGGTGTGTTGCTCCCCCCAGCTGGAAAGGGTGTAGGCCTCTGGCTACCAGAGTGGCCAGACCCTGCCTAGCCTGGGGCCCACCTGAGCCTGTGTTGTTAACTCCAAAATTGCTGAAGCCAAGCACTGCCCAAGCAGCAAGGGGGCAGGAAAGGCTTATATGGCAACCGTGTAAAATGACAATTAGCTGGGCAAAGGCCACTGTCACGCTGATTGGTCAAGCTACGGACCGACCTGGGCTACCTGGACGATAACTGGTGTGGTGACCCACCACAATTTGGGAATCGGGACCGAGACCCCCCCCACCATCAACCACGGATCAATAGGACGCCGTTGAACTTCTGGAGGACCGCCAAGACATCATCAGGCCTGTGGTGGTGACTATACTCTTGCTACGCTCCATAATACTGCTTCTCTTTTCTGCCTTTCCTCTACTTCTGCCTTTACTCTATCACTTGTCTCAGTGACTTTTGCTGGGGAATAACAATAAACCTGCAGTGAGTGGCATCTGACCTCATTTGTGTCTTAATTTCACACTTGGAATCATTGTGAACCTCTCCCAGGCCCGACGTAGTTGGACCGGGATGTAACAGGTACTAAGAGTATTTCACATGTGTGGGGAAAAAAATCCCACAAAACCCCCATGCTATAATCAGAGTTTTAAATAAGTGTGTGAACACCTGCTGGTTGGGTTCATTCCAAGGCGCAGAAGTAGCTTTTGCTGTGTTTGGTAGTACTTGGGAAGGGGAGGAAGGTGACACATCCCATCCACCCTGAGTATGAACAAGTAAGTGTATGAATATGGCATACGCGTACATGAATGTTCTTCAAATTCGTTGCTGCCACCTGGAAAATTGTATACCTGGTCATGACATTTACTTGAGAGATGGATCTCAGGTCTGTAGGAAGATTGTCGTGACATTACTTAAAAATCTGTTGGCACAAGACACAATTAAGGTTCAGTTAGGAAAAACACGAGTGCTGTGCTCCATGTCCTAATGGCTGAATGAGATAGTGACATTGCTGCTCTCTGTACCATTTGAAGCTGTTTGGCAGCATCTTGGAATCCAGTTGGCTGTAGGGATAGGCAGAACCCAGGGGCATTATTTGGATACTACTTTGCCTAATCCTTACCTACGTCGACTGTCTTCTTTCATCTATGCAGTAAGTTTTTCTCTAGACACTTTGAAGGCTCAAATTGCTACTTCTGTAACTTTCTAACTTGTGTAATAAAACTTTTGAAGGCTTAGCCTGGAAATGTCACTGTTCTGCTTGAGAAACTTTGTTTTTGGAATATCCAACTCTGGTGTGTAGTAGAAGGATTTATGCTTGGTGACAGAGGTAATTACTGAGGCATGGCAAAGCACCTTTACTTAAAAATTCAGCATTTTTTCCAGGTAAAGAAAAGAAATAGTACAAGTAAATGAAGTGAAGAATGTTTATGCATTAGATGTGATATAAACAAATTAATTTCTGACTCAGCAGCCTGAATTGCTCTGTTTCTGTATTAGAACTGAATGTCATGGATGCCCTTGTCAATATTAAATCCTGGCTATAAACATTCTTTCTTATATATATGTTTGGAGCATCGTAGATTCTTCAAAGGAACTGAACTAATCCATAAGCAAGCATGCTCCTTTAAAGATTCCATGTGGTAGTGCAGGCTATTCTCCTTCTTAAAGGGAAGAAGCAAGTAACAGGTGGCTTCTCGTAGAATTTTAAGAGTGAACTAGTTATTTGTTGTTTATTTCCTTTCTGCTCATGAATACTTACGTTGTCTTTGCCCCATGTCTGAGACATATTAATACCATTGGTCTTAACTGCTGGTTTCAAAAGGTAAACGCAGTTGCGGTCCTGGCCAGCCCTCCTAGAGGGGAAAGTACTGGGAAGGTTTTGAACTATGTTTGACTCTTAGTCTATTGTCCAGTTCTAACTGTGGTTTTGGATAAAGTGTTACCACTTTAGTGGTTATACAGACTCTGGGTACAGTGCCATTGCGACAACAATGCCATTTAGTACTTTTCAGGAGTTCTTAATACCATAACTGGAATCAATAACAGCAGTAATTCTTCTGTATTCTTGGAAGAGATTTGGACAAATTGGTTCACAATAAAGTGAAGTTTAGCTGGTCCCCTAACGCATTTGCCACTTAAAATTGTAAGTGAGGGGAGAAGAAATTTTCACTGGGAGATTTAAAATGAGCACAACTCTTTTTGTTATCTGAAGGAAAAAATGCTTTTACTACATCGTCCTATTTTGTATCTAAATGTAAGAAAATGGGTACTTGATCAGCTCTACCTTTTTTTTTTTTTAAATAAAATGATAGGCAATAAAAATATAATATCACTTAACTGGACATTATTTTCCCCCCCGACTTGTTTCAGTGTGCTCTCAATTTCTAAATTATTCTTTTTTTCACTCCCCAAATTCAGTGTTACTGCTCAAACCATTGGTGCTGTTGGATGGAATCAATAACTCATTATTATTCTGGTTTTAGTGTGCCTACATCTTGCTGAGAGATCAATTTTTCAAATATGAAATCCAAGTGGAAATAATGATTTCTGTGTTAAACGTGTCAGTTTGGTGGGGAAGATTTTGATAAGAAAAAATCACTTCCGAATGTGAGGAGATACTTGGGCAGCGCTGTTCCTGAATAATGCAAGTAGAATGTATGTGCTATTATCTGTCATGTTATGGTCAAGCACAAGAAAACCACTGGTGTCCTGTTCTTTTTGTTTTGAAGTGGATCACATTATATGTTATTTATTGGGGAGGAAATAAAAAAAGATTAACTTTCTCTTCAGGAGTTAAGAAAACACCATCTCAACTTTCCTTACTTATTGCTACAGTATATTGGTGCTGTCTTCCATTTATGCTAATTTTTTGTCAAGATGATCTGTGAATACTTAACAGACCAAGCTTACAAAAATCTTTATTGAAAGAATAGCTTGACTCAGGAAAGAGAGGTGGAAATATAAGTCATTCTAAGATAATTTATTTTTAACTGCCATCTCTGTAACTAAGGTTTTGTAGTATCTGGAGCTGTGGTTTCCAGCTTCTCTTAATCTGGGGACCCTTATGTGCTTTTTCTTTTCTTTTTTTTTTTTTTTTTATGAGGATGATCAACTTCAAGTTGACGAGTCTGAAAGCAGTGCTTTGGCCATGTGTATAATTTCTCCTTAAATTCACTCTGAATGACTGAAAATTGGGAAGTGTTTAAGGAGGAAGGAGTGTTGTAAAAGCGATCAGCACAGCGCTCCTATATGAGATTTATAGTCCCCTGTAAGTACCTGCCCAATGGTCTTATGAAAATAGAAGAGTCATGTATGGCTGAGCAGTTTTTAAGATAAAGCAAATGAACATGAAAAATAAAAATCAGAATACTATTAAGTGAGGCCTTAAAAAGAATTAAATCTAAGTGTGTTCCAAATTTGAGGTAAGAGGAGGCAATAGTGGTTTACCTGTTGTTCTAGTAGTGATCTTACTACGCTTTTGGGAAGGAGCAAGTAGTAGCAATAAAGGTTTGTAGGTAAATAGGAGAGAGAATGCAAAGAACTTGTAGACAATATTTGCAAATTTTACCTTTTCTCAGACTCAGTTGTATTCATAGGTATAAATGTTGGAGATGTTTGGTTTAAACCAGAAACTTCCCTTTTGTTTTCCTGCTTCCCCATTGTTTTTATGTGCCATTATTTCTTTGACTCTTGTAGGAGGAAAATGCAGGATATAAGTTAGGTGGCTCTATGAAGAGCCTGGACATGTTTCTTGCCTTCTGAATGCAGTATGAAACAGCTGAATAGCACTTCAGTATCTTATCCTTTCCTGCTAGAATGAAGAATTTGTGTCTTAGGACTTTAACCAGATTTACCTTAAGGTTGTACAAAACTTGAGGGTTAATTAGAAGTATTGATTTGTCACTGGTCCTTTCAGCTGTACTTTACTCCTCATTAAATACATAAGATTTGAATTTAAAGTTAGTTTTTTCTACTGTCTAGGTTGTAATCACATGAGTCAGTTAAATACTGCCTTTTGTGTATACTTTCAAGTTATCATTAGGGTGTGCTTTTTATCTTCTTTATAGTTTAGCTGAGATGGCACTTTAAAGAACATACTGTGTTATGTTTTACAATTAGTTACAGAACTTACCACTTGTTTCTGTGTCTTGTGAAGACAAATTGGGATGCATTTATTCATTTCACACAGTGAATAATCCTATATCGGGATTCATATATTCTTTCTAATAACTCAGTCTTGATTTTAGTGTATGCAGTTATTGGTAGATATCTCCAAAATAATCTATGTGAGTCACTATCTGTCTGCGATTTGGTTGGTGGTGTTTTTTTCTGATTCTCTGTGCTATTTTTGTTCTTGAGTTGTCATTTTGTCTCTTGCAGAAAAGAGGAATTCTACATTCTCCTACCAATAAGAGTAAATAAGCATTCATTCTAAAAATTCATAAGACTTTTGGGATTTGCAAGTGTTGTTTATACACAATTTGTTACTACAATGCTCCAAGTAACAACAAACAAACAGCTCCGTGAATCACACCATAAAAGTGCCAGGTCATATTTTGTGGCTTGGAACTCTGTTCTGAGGTCCATACCTTTGTTGGAGGGCTCACTTTGACTCTTTTGAGCAGTTGTAATTTAGCTGTCTTCTGCAAGGACAAGATATTGAAACACCTTAAGGGAAAGTGGCTGTTTAGTTCCAAAATGTATTTCTGGCAATGCTTCCAGGCAATGTTTTTTCCATTCACCAGTGCTTCTTTATTCCTTTGTATCCATGGATTTTTTTAGAACAGCAGCTGCTTGTATTGTACCAGTGCTGCCAAAACTCTCAGCTAAACTCTCTTGTGTAACACAGAATTTTCCAGAAAGCTTATTCAGAAGTGCTGTAGCATATTTTAACCTACAACTTGAACATCTTTGTATCTTCCCACTAGTCCATCACTGAATAACAGTTAAGTATGTAATCTGTGTGTTGCAACTGTGTGTGTGCAGGCTTTCAGACAGCTTCCTCTTTCCCTCTTCCCAATTCTGTTCACTTTACATATTTCAACCCACGCACATGATTCGGAATCCTGATTTAACATCACACAGTTGGCCATCTTGAGCATTCCTCCCAAAACATCAAGAATCACTACAATTGGTAACTCTGCTCCTAGATAGGGAGAGTAGAGCAGTTCCTCCTGACTGCTCTTGCTTGTATTTGAGAGCTGGGGGACATGGGGAGTGAGTTTGTGCTAGAGAGAGAAATACTTGCCTTGGATGTGCACTATGGTGGAGAGAAAGAAGGAATTTCTTACTTTCTTTGTGAAGAGCTAGTTGTAGGCTTGTCTGCAGGAAACATCGTTCTCTGTCACCCTGCAGTATTGATATCAGCCTAGCTTTGGATAAAAGCTCTCATCAAAGGTAATAATCAACTGCAAGGGATGCCACTACTCTAACAACCTCTGCCTCAGGCACAGCAAACAAGATTGTATCCCCCGTAGGTGGCAGTAAGTGAACTATTACCATCATGAGAGAATTTGGTAAAAGAAAGATTTCTCCTTTTTGTCTATGCAACATAAATGTTCCAAATGTATATAAGCATTACCCTTAGCCCCATAGCACACCAGGGCCCAGATTAGGGTGGAGTGGGGAACCAAGGAGACAATTCATGTTGGAGCAATCATGGAGGGCTTAATTTGCCATTCCAGCCCAACTGAGACCTTGTGGCTACCTCTGTGCTCTGCTCCAGACATGCAATAGGACTGCAGTACAGCCAGCTGCATTTTACATTGTTGCTACCCCAGCAAGTGCAACAGTTAGCTCAGTCCAGAAAGACACTCTCACTAGACTGATTCGTGATAGCCTAGGAAAGGTGCAGCTTCTCCTGCAGCGTGAAATTCTGGGATAATTTTTCATTCTACGCAGTTTGAGAACAGGACTTCTTTATTTTCCTATGTGTCCTGCATTGAAAGCATTTTAATTTTAGCTGTTGAATTAGAGTGCTTTTTTAGGGTGCATTTTTAAGTAACTTTAGAGTAAGGACAACGGGCACCTAGCAAGCACAGGCACAGCAGGCTTCTCTGAATTCCTTCAAATTTTTTGAAGTTTGCAGTAATGTGTACTTGTTTCCTAAAATTCAGAGACAACACTGCTTTTATGTGGGTGTGGCAGTTTATTTGATTTTGTTTTGGGTTTGCTGTTTTTTTTTTTTTTTTTTTTTCCCTTCCTCAATAACTAAAAATGTTTTGATGGTGGTGAATGATTCTGAACTAGACTGGACTGCTCCTTGGGTCAAATGAGTTTATGTATTTTTAAACTTATTGGCCTTGTGATCATAAGAGCAACAACAGCTCTCTAACTACTTGTATAAAAATTAATTTGCTTAAAAAGTACTCTTCCCATGGCCACAGCTGCGTCTGCAACCCCTCTAAAACATATTTAAGGCAGCCTTGTAAATAGCTGTAACTGACTGTATTTGATGACTTTTTTTTTTTTTTTTTTCCCCATGAGACATTATTCTGCAGAATGTTGAAGTAGTTCTTCCAGGTAGCTCTCCTGAGGGCCGGTTCTGCATCATTCTGGTTTAGTCAGCTACTGTTTGGGCAATAGTTTCCTGTATTACAGGTATTCTGTGTATAGACCAATGGAACATACAGGTGTTGGCATTAAGGAGTGCATTTCTATAGAATTTACCTCTAAAATGTTTGAACAAATCTAATGGCATTTTTCCATCTTAAAAAGAATGGAGTAAGTTTTCTCTACTTGTCAATGTGACAACTTAAAAGAGGATTTTTGTTTTGTGTTTTTTTTTATGTTTTTTATTACTTTTTTTTATTTCCCCTTTTGTGGTAGATGTGGTTTAAATGTGGTGTCTGTTTTAATCAATTGGTTTTGGAAGTTGGGCAGAGGCATCATGAGAGAAGAGCACAGAACATTACATATAATGTGCAACTACACTGAAGCCTGTTGTTTCTTAAAGACCAGGACAACACCATTGTTGACGTGAGCCACACAGCAAAAGATATCTGAAAAATATAACTGCTCCGTCAGCAGCTGATCAAATCTTGTTAGATGATAATATGTGGTAGTTTACTGAAGACTCAAAAGCATAAGAACTCAGCTTACACTTTGCTGTGTTGACTCCAAACACAGCAAAATTGCAAAGTAGGTTGACATTTCCCTTCCTTGTCATTCTGTGCTAATTCTCTAATCCCTGTGAAAGATTAATGATCCAATGTAGGCTTCTTGAGATACTTTGGAGGACAAGTGTGTTAGTTTTCAAAAGATGTGATTGCCCCAAATCTTAAGTACTGAAGAAACCAGCATCTCTGGAAATGAAAGGCCTTCTCCCCCACATTGGATAATAGAAACTGAATATCAGGGAATTTTGTCAATGATGTGCTGTGTTTATTTTTAGAGAACACAATGTTTACTTCCAGCAATGTGCAGTTATGGGCTCAGTACTAGTAAACCTTTCTTACTATATATAAGGAAGGTTATTTGGTTTGATGACAAACAGATTTCATCAAACCCTTGCCTTTTGCTTTCATTAGTGTGATCTGTGCTGTCCAAGGGGAAGGCATTGTGGAAGTGCTTGCCAAAACATGACAGCAGATGCTTCTGCAAATTAGGTTTTTCCAAAGTAATGTGATAGGATGGATCTGCTTACAAAAGTATTAAAGTAAAAAACCGAAATTTTAATCAAGTATGTGTACCAATATAATGTGTGCTGTAAAAGATGATAGCTTTGGCTTTATGTTGCTATAATTCACTTACTGGTGAGCAGTACCTTTTTCTGAAAGTGGCATCATAAGAGTAGGCAATAACTGATTGGAAAGGCCATTTGATAAACCAAGAACTTCAGATGTCTGTTTATTATTGACATTCCCCTTTTCTCTCTTAAACAGAAAACCATTTTCTTTCTGTCATTCTCAAATTTCCACATATATTGCTAGGGGTAGCCAAATACCTTGGCTTCAAGACCCAGAGGTATTCCTCCACTCTTTGCTAGATGTTTCCAGATCCTGTGAGGCTGAGCATGTGCTTCCAGTTGATGTACCCACACAATACAGACACAACTGGTTTTGCAGAGGTTAAAACAGGCAGGAGAGAAACACTTTTAGGGACATCCACAGAAATACAAACAGCATCCACATAAAACATGAACAAAACTCCTGGCCTGACTTGATCTTCCTCTCTTGCTAATTGCGTTTCAAGTATGATCATGGAATACACAAATAAACCCACTGAGCTCATCACCATGGGATTACTAATGGGATTACCTGGGTACTGCTGGTTTTGGGAGATCTGCCTACCAAGAGATCTACCCTCCCCTCCAATTACCAACTGAATTTTGGCCACGTCTCACATAACTCCCCCTTAACCATCTGTGAAATCTGGCCCTCCCTTATGGTGCTTTCAGTAACACATATTAGCTGCTTGATGTTATCTATTTATGTCCAGCAATTTCTTATGTCGCCTCTGGTAGTTTCCCATGTACTGTTCAGTTAGCTAATACTTGGGACAGGATCTAGTCATCTGTCTGCAACCTTAACAAGTTGTGTTCCCCCCTCTTTTTTTTTTTTTGTGTGTGTGTGCTTACTTTTAGTATGATACTAAAGGCTTTGGCCTAATTCTAGGCAGTTGTTGAGGAACATCTCCCATGTGAAACTATCTGATCCGCGCTATTATGTATCAAGTAAATACCATGTGTATTACTCTTAAATTTTTTATATATTAAATTATTTCATGTCCACATACGAGGTTTATTGTTTCAGGCTGCCTGTCACTCTTAAATGAAGCACTTAACTGGATGTGAAAGAATGTCATGATTACAAAAGTAATGAAGATCAACTGTGAATCATCAGATAGATCATTGTAACCAGGTTTAGCACCTGTTTTATTGACAAACTGCTGGTCTTAATACTTCTGAACTCTTCCCATTCCCCCCTCCCTTTCCATTTGTCAGCTTAGCTATAGCAACAGGATTGAAACAGATTCTCTGAATTACATTTCTTAGTATAGCATCCAATATCAATATTTTAGCTTTAGTTTATGGGATCTGGATTTCAGAGAGAGAATTATTTAATACATTGAGAAATCCAGGTGACTTCTCAAGCACGTACTATGTAGGTCTTAAATCTGTTCAGTTTCCTGTATCATAAAGTTAGACTGGGCAGAACACGATTTAAGAAAATGAATATCAGAGCAAATAATGGAATTTTTAATACTTTTTTGGTTGTGAAGGGAAGGTTTAGGAGGGAGGATGGAGAGAGAACAATTGGAGTAAATAGTCAAAAATCAGTATTTTTTATAAAAATAGTACATAATTATGTATTTATTCTAAAAATATGAAAATCTACATGACATTTGGTAAGTAAGCACATTTCTTTCAACAGATGTGAGGATGCTCTTCATCTAAATTGTATAGCATTGTATGATATTGCTTGGCATTCTATATCTTCCTGTAATTATTATTGAGATTTGTACTTCCTTGCTTGTTTAGAGAAATTTTATAGTTTATTTGTAAAGCTTACCATATTCTCGTGATCTTTTTAATGACCTTATTTATCTTCCTGTAAGCTTTATGTACCAGATGACAGAAACTGTTTCTGAACATTCGGTTTTGCCTCTTTTTTTTTTTTTTTTTCTGGATCTTGACTATAGAAAATTCCCGCTGATGTATTACTTGGTTTATGTAGATTGCACAAAAAAGCATGATGTAGAAATACTAAGTTTAATGGAGAATACACCATTTCCTCAGATTTTGAAAAGACCATTAATTTTTCAGTACGGCTATGCCTTTCCATATATAACTACTCAGGAGCAGGTGTTTTTCCTCTCTCTCATATCCACTTTCTTAAATTGAAATATCTGAAAGTTACAGAAAGAAAAAAAGAAGATAATACTGTTTAAAACCAGCTTTGCAGCAGTGAAATGGGATGAGGCAAAATTTTTCCTGAGTATGGTTTAATTTAGAGTTGCTCAACAAGCTTAAGCTGGCTTTGGGTGAGCTTGGTGGTAGAACAAGCACACAGCTATCACCTGTGAACATGGGTTAGATGTAACTCAGTTTCTAGCAAAAAAGAGATGCTTCATTGGGCATTTCCCTTCAAATTATTCATTTACAGAAAATCAACAATCAATATGTTTTTCAGTCTTAATGAGGTTACAAAAATTAAATGTGCACTTTCTCATTGGTTAATTTTATAACCCTTTAGTTTTCAACTCTTTAATTGCTTCAGTTGAAATATGTCAGTTCTCTTAAGGATTTACTTCCACTTTATAATATTTTTTGGAATAATGTCAACTCGGGAATGCTGGGTACGTGATGTAATAATGATAAATCTTTAAATATTAAATATAAATATTAAAACTTAGCACTCATTTCACAGCTTTCACTGTCTACTTCTAAGTAGTAAACCATAATCTGATACTGCAGATGCAAAAAATTAATGTGGGGCAATTTTTTGGGTTTTTTTTGTGTGTGTTTTTTTTTTTTTTTTTAATAAGTACAGGCTAGTTATTGCATTGGTTAAACAGACTACCTACCAGCTCTAAACTGATATTGTTTTACTTTTTTCAAGTAGGCCTCATACCTATTTGCTAATATTAGATGAGATTAGGGAAGATCCAGAAAAAGAGAACATATGTTTTGAAGAGATATGTCACTTTTTATAACGTGGACAATGCTTAATTTTGATAGGCTTGAGAAAATTTCTGCTATGTGAGAGGTGAATAATTAATTTAAATGGTTCTAAGAATAT
Source organism: Fratercula arctica (assembly GCA_947846985.1). NCBI lineage: Eukaryota > Metazoa > Chordata > Aves > Charadriiformes > Alcidae > Fratercula > Fratercula arctica. The sequence goes on along the minus strand of CANTUZ010000002.1, from coordinate 92,794,528 downwards.
TTAGATACAAGGATCCAATATGCAACCTCCACTCTCCATCAAGTCAATGCAAACTGACCACTAAAAAGTGCTAGGTCCCTACAGGGCATGGATGAAATACTGCATTACAAACCTGTTGCTTCATTCAGTAAGAACGTTTCAGTCTTTCTCATCCCAGAGGGAGCACTCTATTTCACAGTGGTCAGGAATGTATAATACATGGGAATACTCATATTCATTATTCAGGAAAACAATGTTCATTGCATTATGGAGAAGTCTGAGCTACATCACTTCATGATTTGAGACAGACATATTCATTATGAGTTTCTTCAGGACACATTTTTGAGAGGGCTGTCCCTTAAAAATACTTCTGCAATGAAGTTGAGTGTATTTATGGAGGCACAGACACTAATAAATAAACTAAGATTTCCATTTGCACTTTTAGGTAGGTTAAGTATAATTCTGGAAAGTCTTATAAGCAAAAGAACTATAAGAAGTATCTTCAGGTGAGAGAGACTTTCTCCTGGGTTTCTTTCATATATATTCTTTCTTTCATGATACCGGTCAGACTTCATCCTTCCTTAAGGAGGAAGAGCTAGACTATAAATTTATTCTGTACCAGCATCTTGATGTCAAAACCCCTTGTTGTTCTTTAGCTCTCCAATAAATAGTTTCTGATTAATTTGGTATAATACACCTTGGAACGATTTAGTGGACTGGTTTCTTTTCCAACTGATGCATCAGATTGGGATTCCTTGAGCTCCTTTGCACCTTATGGCTCTAGGTTTGTACTTTACACCATTTGTTTCTCCTGTTGTTCCACTGTTCTTGAGTTCCTATGATTATCATATAGATTCCTGTGCAAGACTGGTCTTTTCTTACTGCAGACATCCTATTTATAGAGAAGGTGCAGTTTCAGGCTTTCCTCCTGCTCCCTTGATTATCTGATCTCACTACTCATACAGGACCAGATCCACCCTTGCCACTTTCTGCCTGGAAAGAATTGCTTTTGATGTGCTTCCTACTCACAGAAACCTGATGCAGTGCTGGTTATTGGTGCCTTCTGCTTCCATACTTACTTTCTTTCTGCAGTAATTTCTTGGGCCAACAGAAGATCCATGATATGGTGTATTGAAGATGTCATGCAAGAGAGGAATTCGTCATAACAGACGCTTTTTTGTATGAATGGGATCAAATAAATAGATATTCTTGCAAAGATATTCAGAGGTGACTTATTGGTTGGGGGTCAGCTGCCTGGAAAGCAGCTGTGGAGAGAAGGACCTTGGGGTCCCAGTGGATAGGAAGCTGCATAACCCAGTAATGCACCCTTGCAGCAAAAAAAGCCAACAGCATCCTGGCCTGCATTAGAAAGAGCACTGACAGCAGGTCACGGGAGGTGATCCTGTCCCTCTATTCAACCTTAGAAGGCTCAGGGGCGATCTTAACATATATAAATACCTGATGGGACGGAATGAAGAAGACAGAGCCAGGCTTTTTTAAGTGGTGTCTGTGATTGGGCAAGAAGCAATGGGCACAAAGTCACACACATGAAGTTCCATCTGAACACAAGAAAATGCTGTTTTACTGTGAGGGGTGTCAAGCAGAGGAAGAGGTTGTGCAGAGATATTGTGGAGTCTCCATTTTTGGAGATATTCAAAACTTGACTGGACACAGTCCTGGGCAACCTGCCCTAGCTGATGCTGCTTGAGCAGGGGGCTGGGACTGTATTACCTTGAGGTTGCTTTCCAGCCTCAGTGATTCTGAGATCCCTGATCATAGCCATCACAATTATTTTTTTTTTTTTTTTTTTTACCTTGTGTACCTTAAATTATAATTCAATTAATGCATGCATTTAAAGGCAATTACTTTCTTTGTACCTGATGAGAAAGATTTTATTCTTAAGCAGTAGATGTCATCGGGAACCTGCAGACCAATTTGCAAGAGAAAAGCATATTCTTTTTTACCACCTACATGCAGTGTTCTGAAAATGTAAATGATTACAATGTTTCTACAATCTTTTCCTTGTAGGACTTTAGTCGGGATGTTTTCATATACTAGAGTAAGCTAGTTAGAAAAATTTGTTACCTCATTTACATGTCAAAATGTAGACTGGGTACCTACATGCAAAATACCTGCAGTAGCTTGAACATTTTTCTGGTCTTAATGTTGTCTTGCATGAAAAGGAAAAAAAAAATTCAGATGACAATACTTCATATTCCTTCTTAAGAAGAAACAACAGTAAGCAAGATGGTGCAAAGTGCAAAACACTTCTCCAAAGATGGGGAATAACTCTTATTTCTCCTCTATTCTGAAGTCAAAGGGTTATTTTGTTGGTACAGACAGGATGGGCTAGAAGAGTGCATTTAAGCCAAAAGCTAGAAAGTTTGCTTAATAGTGCTTTATTATTTATGTATTTAGCATTTCAATAGAGCCTGGAGGCTCCCACATATTCATTGTGTAGACTTGTGCCAAAGAGATGATTCCTTTCTGGTAGCTCATAATTATTACTGTAAAGGTGTTAACCTCAATGCTCTACTTATTCCTGTTTTTCACACTGTTTATGCCACTTTTTCTTTTTTTTTTTTTCTTACCAGTATGAAGGCAATCAAGAATTAAAATGCACATACAGTAAATATCAACTCTGCTGTACTGCTGAAATGCTAAGTAAAACTTCGAGAGGGGAAAGAGAGAAAAGGCCGTTTGTGGCAGTTTCACTGGTGAGATGTAAACACCTCTTTGATAGATGTTTGTGGAACAACTGTCAAATTTGCCTGGGAAGATCATACAGTAGAGAGTGGATTAGATTTTAATTCTAGCCTTTTCTGCTAGTCAGCCAAAGCCCTTCTTTGCTTGGTGGTGTGAACCTAACTCTTTTTAATGTTTTTGGAATATCGCAAATCATCAAGATGTGTCCAAGGCTGGACTTGTAGTTCCTTTCCTAGGTTGTCATTTTGTGGCCTGACATTTTTCTTAACAGTGGTTCTGAAATAGGGAGAGCTAGTTTGTTCTTGGCACAACATTGATGTGTTCCAGGTTGCTCTATGGATGCAGCTAGGAAGGCTGCACTAGACTTTGAGGTCTTACTTTCCATGTTTATTATAAGCAGATAGGAAGCATATCGAACTACAGTAGAGCCAAAAAGGAGCTTTTCTTTTGGTGACTCTCTATGTGTAAAAGGTTTCATATTTCTGGACTGAAAATAAATTGAAGAATTGTGAAATCAGTGATAGATATGAACAATGTTTGGATTATGTTCACTAATGATAATACAAGGCTAAAGAACGTGCTTTGTGAAAAGACAGATAATGCCAGTGTAGTAACTCCGTGCACCATGCCACTATACAAGCAAAACTTTTAACAATTAGCTGTATGTCCAAAAGCTTATTATTTTATCTTGGACAAACAGAATATGAATGTATTGAGGTCAAAACATAGATTGGTTGAAGGAGAGAAGGGAACAGGACTGTTCTTAATGCATGTGCAAAAAGAATGATGGTGCGTAGCAGGGGTGACTGGGTGTAATGTCATCTACAGAAATTAAACCAGTTCAACCCTTGGCTGCTGAGTGTACACAGACAGGTTTGCTGCAAATATTCATATACAGCCACCTCTTAAAGCAACGGGAATACTTTATGAGGTGCTAAGTAATACATAAGTTTGTTGGGAGGTAAGATGAACACAAAAAACAATGAATGAATTCATGTCCTTGATTTAGGATGGACTGACCTACTCTTATAAATGTAAAAATCTTGAAAAAACAATCAAGAAGGTAAACTTTCCAAAATTTCTGAACTTGTGAAATAAATGGCTATGATTGCTATACAGACTTTAGGTAGGATTTAATGAGGAAAAATCGAACATACTTTCAGATAGTGATTATGTATAATTTTAAAAAATAATGAAATATTTTTCAAGGAGTTCCTAGGAACAGCTTGAATTTTCCAAGAATGAAACGCCAGTCTTATTAAAACCTTTGCAATATTCTTATAAGAACAATTGTTTGCAGTCAACGGCACGGATTATGGGGGAAACTTTCTTCCCTTCAGCAGCCAACACAAAGTTTAGATAACACTTAAATCATTACAGTGATCTTTTAGAGTAGTGTACTAATTTTCTCATCCTTTGTTCTCATGGTAGAGATGAAATAGTGCGAGTAAGATACCAGCACCAGCCCCTTGAAGGCAAGGTGTCATCAGTAACCTGTTTAGTTCTTTATAATGTGTCAGTCCCCTGCTATGTGTGGCATTCAAAATTGACAGATATGGCTTCTTAGAGGTATGTATGTGAAGAGCTGAGGAACTACTAAAACTATAGTTTAAGCTTTAAGAAGAAGGTCAGTAGTTCACTGCCACTGGATCTACTACTTAAGCAGTGATGGAAATTTTACTTTTCCTTGTTGAGTACAATCTCTTACATTTTCATATCCTCCTTTCTAGCAGTCCTCAACTCTGTGCAAGCTGACTGTTCTGTGGGGCAGCAAGAAAATAGCTTTCACTGTAGATTACTCAAAAAGCCAGGTGCTAGTTTGCAAGGTGGCAGATGGTTTTGATGCTGAACTGAGAGCAAGCATTTTTAGAGGAGAGACACAGATGATAAAAAATATTGTACTGTTTTAAAAGAACAAGAAGAAACTGGAATATTTCTTAAGGAATCTATTGGTCAAGAAGAACCTATTGGTCAAGCATCCACATTATTTTCTAAGATTTAGGTTAATTAAAATGCACATACTGCAATTTAAGTTTTCCTGTTGTGTTTTAGTATTAGATCACTATATTCTGGGTATGCAAGTGATAAACAGCATTACTTTGACCCAATTACCAATTAATTGGGCAATAAAAACAGCTAAAGAGGGAAGGAGAATGTCTGAGGGGATAGGAGTCTTTTCTGAAAAAATAACTACACAGTGAGAAGCACATGAAAAATGTGATACCTCATTAGTGGTATTGCATTAATACTGATATTTTAATTGGTTGTATTAATAGCTAAAATGTATGGCACTTGTTCCAGGGTCTAATTTAACTTGTGGTTATAATGAATAGGAGAGTTCTTGAAAGTTATTTTAGCTGAAGGCATCAGCGTAGACACCTTTATATCATGTAAGTTGATCAACAGGACAATCACTAAGTAGAGTTTAGCATTGAATCTTTTCTCTGCAGCTATATGAAATGAATTATTATACTATAGTGTTTGACTCCTCTTTCTTAATGGAAATAAGTTTCTTGGTACTTGCATGGTTTAAGCAAAATAAGGAAAATAAATTGTGCATAGAGCTCATGCCTTTTCAGAGGTAAAATAAAAGCCAAAGAAAACAAACAAAAAACAGAATGGAGAGAAAAGAAAAGCCTCCAGGAAATAATAATTCACTAGCAGATAATCCACCCAAAGTTTTCACAAAAGTTTCCAAAGTAAAATGCTTTTACCATCAGGTTACTAGCAGGGTAAATTTTTTTTTTTTTCTTATTGTACTGCATATATGCAATACACTAAAATCTGTTAGTGTGAATAGTTGTGTGCATTGTTTTGTATTGAATTATGTAATGGCTGCCTTATGCTTGATGGGTGAATATGTGATTATATAGGTCTTGTCTAGTAAATGAACCTAAATGTTTTGGCATGATCATGCTCTATATGTTTAATATTTCAGAAGAGTGTTTGTGTAGCTGTAAAAAAGTTGATGTTTGATTTTCGCTTTTTTTGGTTGTTCTCATGTTTTGCAAAATGCCCAGGCCATCCAGATGCATGTGGATGTGTGCACCTGTGTGTCTATGTGTACAAAAATATCTGTTCAATATGGTAAGCATAGTATCCATCATTAGATCTCCGGAATTTCAGGCTTTTAGATTGAACAGCCCAAGCCATTTCAAAAATCCTAAAAATGCTCATAAAAACTTATTGGCTTCCTAAAATAAGGTATACCTTTGTTCTGAACAACAACTAGTTCCAAATCTGTCTTCAGAAAAAGCTTTAGGATCTGTGAAGCCGTGGCATTGGCTTCTGCTTTCTCTCTTACATGATGCTGTCTTTTCTTATGACTTGCTGGTTTAATAAAAATTGTATCTTGTCCGTTAAAACTATTGTGATGATGGGAGTACCGAATTTCTGTAAGTACATTATGACACTCGCAATTTCCCATCTTTAGCCTGATTTTTGAAGTTCTCATCTGTTATTGAAGCTGTGTATGATCAGGAAAAGCTGAGCTAAGTCCCTGTTCTTTAACTCAGTCCTGTCTAAAATAGGATAGTGATATTAGAACTTGGCTTTGCGTTTTGTTCTGATCCCATAACATTGGAGGAAATGGAAGAAAAAGGTGGATTCTGAAATGCATAAGTTCAGTTTGCTGTATTTCTCCGCTAGTGTTTGTATGGATTGGATTAATGTTGCTGCTGAATTTACTTTGCAGTTCTTACTCCTTGTAGTAGCAATATGCAAGTGTTATGATCTATCTGGGCAGCATAGATAGTTTAGTGTCTTACTTTAAGCCATAATAGAGTGGCATCTCTTTAATCCCTACCAGGGGGATCAGCAATATGCAAATTGACCCAAGGAGACTATATTAATTTATTAAACTAGTTTTTATGAATGTTGATACTGTAGAGTAGCTTCAGAAACTTGTCAGTTAGCCATTAGAAATTAGTGTTAGTTATTGAGGCAATTTGTTGATTGAGAACGTAGTGAAGTTTGGATCCAAAGGTGTTTAGATTCAAACACCTTTGACTTTGTCCTGCAGTCTCCAAGGGGAGCAAAATGAAACCAAGTAAAACGGTAAAACGGTGAGACATCAGTGGTATTATAAAACAGTCCAACAGGCATGGAGAATGATATTTGTTCCATGCGACATAAAATAAGTTGTATTGTTTGCCCTTGAGAGATCAGACAATAAGATCAAGAGAATATCAATCACCCCTCTGTAATATATTTATTTGCAGGCTTCAGTCTCTGAATTGGCAAAATCTGTTACTGCCAAAGCATTTTGTTTGCCTCGTTGGAATGCTCAGTATTAATTTCCATGTCCCATTTCAGTGTCTGAAAAGCATTTCAGCCAGCAGTGCTTCTACAAAACACCTGAGTGTCTATTTTATTGATGATCCTGAATTTGCACAATATTTAACTTGCGAGCTGGTGGAGGGGTAGAAAATCTGCTGATTTATTTTATTGCTGGCAGAGAGAGCTTATCCAGACAATTGTAGCTGTTAACTGTTTCTCATTACCACATTTCAATAGTATGGAATTTATTGTAGTAATTAAGACAGGTGAAAGTCAGATTTGACATGATACTTTTCAAGGCAAGGTATTTGCTTTTGTGTCTTGTTTTTGAAAAGGGATAGACTATTTGTCAGGAGGGTGGATAATGTGATATGTAATGGCAGGGGGAAGGTGAGACGCATGACTTGATCTGCACGTAGAGAGTGTGCCAGGCTAAAGATGAACAACTGAATCTCAAAGTTTAAAATTGCAACAAAATTCAAAATAGTCACTAGAAGCAAACCGCAATGTTAAATCCAGAAATGACATCTAGGAGATTTTTCTAGTTGTTTTCAGGAAACCTGTGAAGAGAAATATGATGGAGTATCATGGGTTGGTGTGAATCCATCTCTCAGGCTTGATATAGCTTTGTAGAAGCACACCAAAATGTGTGTGCACAAAGCAGTGATTTCCGTAACTGACTGTAACAGGATGTAGAATGCTGAATGGTCAGCATCAAGTTATTCAAGAATGACGGGCGAAGATATATTGGGGTCACTGAGTATTTTAGCAGTGACTGAACAGGCACAGGACCTTGATTTAATAAGATAATGCAACAGAAGATAGCCAGCCATTCCTTTCAGTATTCCATAGGCACGTAGCTGTCTTCCATACCGCTCTCCCTCAGTAGCAATGTAAGGCTAACACGTCTGACTGGGGAGTAATATAATTAACATTAGGAGAAATAAATTATTTGGGTTATATTGTCCTGTTCATTTTAATTTGCTGTAATGTGAAAACAAAACAACCTAAATAAAACTGAAAGGAAGAATGGCATTTACATACCCGAGTCCAGGATTTAAATCACTTTTCAAGGAACAGGGAAGTTTTAGGATTTACAGCAGGCAGTTATTAAAAGGGAATGTAGAGAGAAGCAAGCAGTGAGATAAGGTACCAAGTCTGACAGGGGGAGATGCTGCAGAAAGATGTCTGAACTTAAATTTTTCTCTAAGAGGAAAATGTGGCACGGGTAGGCACAGAAGTTTCCTACCTAGCCCAAAACTAGTTTTTGTGAGTATCTCAGTAGGCAGCTAGTATGTCCCTGCCTTGTGAAGCCGATTTGAAAGATGCAGAGGTGTGATGGCCCTGACTTTCTTCCTCTCTCTAGTGCATGGAGCACTAGTTCAAGACACAGAAGTCTAAGCTTTGCGTGGTTTTTCCCCGCACCTATGTACAAAATGAATTGGTGGCCTGTGCTCTCTAGCTGTTTGACTTCAGTCTGAATAAAATGCTTGAAAACATAGTTATAAACTAGTTCAGGGAAGAACCTGTCTCTCCGCTTAAAGCTATGCTGTTTTTCAGCCATAAAATCGAGGTTTATGGACCAGAGGTAACACGAGAGAGGGAACATTACTGGTAGCCTGCTCATGAGGGCGTCCATGTGCTAGAACAAAACTATGGGCACCGGCATGGTTTCTGTGTTTTTTTGTGGTGAATGTATGGACTTCATGAAATATGGTACCCCATCTTACCTTCTTCCTTCCTCTGTCACCCTCTCACCTGGGGCCTCAACATCATAAAACACCCCACATTTTGCCAGCCATTGGAAGGAGAAAGAAAACAGAATAGTTTTGTGAAGTTGCTGATAAATACCAGTATATTTTTTGATGCATTCCACCAGTTTGCATGGTACCAGTAACTCAAGATTTTCATAGTCCTCTCCGGTGTTTAATAAGGAAGGTATATTGTGGCCTTAGACACTGGTGTGGGAAAACACTTAAATAGGGCATTGTCATTATCTGCCTTTTGTTGAGGCAGTACTATGTGCATGCCTAACTATAAGTTTAAACATAAAATTAAGAATGTTCTTGAGCGCTACCCTTGCCAAGGAGATGCTCTCCTGAACAGATGTGTGTTTCTACTGATGACAAGTCATGCTGTTTTGATGTAGAAATCTTACTAATTGCAAATGAAAATGTATCGTGATTTATATTTTTTTGAACTCGGTTACCTCCTTGTTTACTATAATTCTAAATAACAAATCTAAAAAACAAATCTAGAAATTTGAAGTAACAACTATTCAGAAAAGTATGTAAAGCTCATGTCTGTGTGGTGCTGTAGTGCATAGTTTGGGCTTAAAGCTAAGTACCAGGTTAAACCAACTTTAAAACCAATTCTACTGATGAATAACACTGTCAAGCCTCATTTTACCCCACCTGTTTCTCCATTCTTGAGTTTTCATTCATAATTTTTAAACCTGTGACTACTCTAACAATGTTTGAACTGAACATTTTCCGCAAACTCTGGAATGTATAGTACTGGTGTATTCACTTTTTCCTCTCTCTCCTCTTCCATGATTCTTTCCCTTCCTCCTTCTCTTCCTCCCTTCTTGCTCCCTGCCAGCCTCTAAGTTGCAGGCTGTTCACAAAGGTAAATTTGAATTTTGTGGTTTGGTCTTCTCTTCTTATTAACACAACATTGCGCAACAGAGATTAATACCTGCCCATTTCTTCAAGGGTTCACATCTTGCACACTGTGGCAATTTGGAGGTATAGGTCTCTTTCCAGCTTTTGAGGCTAAAGATATCATCTTGCCTGTGTCTTACTATGACTCCTACAGAAAAGTATATTCAGCATTTCTTATTGCAGTACCATTCAATGTTTGTCCCTTTGTTCTTTCAAAGGATCCAATTTCTAATGGGGACATTGGATGCCAACTATCTCTGTCCTTGTCATTTTTTATGGTACGTGTTGCATGTTTCCTCTGTGCATTGCCCCTGTCTAACACTAATTAACTGATTTTTAGAGAGATGTAGGAGTGAAATATTTAATGGTTAAGATTGTTTGGAGCAAACTATTTTAAAAGAGATGAATCGTAAAATTGAGTTTGTTTAAAACAATAAGCTTTCCAGAAGACATGATTCGAAAAGCAAAGCAGTAGATTGAGGATCCTAAAATTCAGGTAGCACACTGAAACACCTAAATCACAATTATTTCTACTGTGTGTGCTGAACAGATTGGTGGCGATCATTGCTGCTGGGCAAATGCCTGCCTGTAGTAGTTGATGAGTATTTTGCTTCTGACACCAAAAGGAGTTGGGATTTTACTGTTTTGTGGGTATAGGAGGTAAGCAGCAAGAAGTTTATGACTTGTCTGTCCAGGGAAGGAGGGATAAGACTGTTCTCCATCCTGGTGTCTGTCATAACATCCTTCCTTACTGTTTAAAACCTGCTTGCCTCCCCCTGCTGCATCTTATCCAAAAGAGATGTTGTGGTCTAAGAGCGCTGGACAAAGGGCTGTTTTGTAGTCTGGTAAGTTTACCAAGTTTACAGTTTGCTGGTAAGACCACTGTGAAGGGACATGTGTTACATGGAGAGCAAAAGATAACTATTTGTGGACAGTTTTGCTGGGTTCCTGCAAAAGTAAGGATGCAAGGAGGCCTAGAGAAATTCAGAAATAATCATCATGCCAGCTTCCTTTGGCAGTTTTGCTGCTGTCCGCTCAGATGGTGCAGCAGCAGTGTCCCAGAAACCTCTCTGGACAATTTTTTCTGGAGGTATGAAACAGCTGTAGATGGTCCTGTTCACTGACCCTGAAGTCTGCAAATGGAAATAAGTTGTTGATACTTTCTGTTTCTTTAAAAAAAGGTGAAAAGAAGAAGTGGGGGGAGAGGAAAACAGAAAAAAAGCCATTGTGTATGGCTCCTTGTTCTATGAACACTTATATGTTGCCAAGTAACATCCCTTAGTAGAATTTGAACAGGGGACAGGAGTGGTATTAATGATCTGTACGGGACATTTGAATGTTTAGCAATTGATACTGAATATCAGTTTTGTTTGAATTATACCAAGAATGTTTTTCAGCTTTTCTTTCGCAAGATAAATCATACGTCTTCCATTATCCTGGCACTAAATAATTCTGCTACACATTGGGTTGTAATCTTACAGTTGTCCCAATGGAATTAATTTACTTTTTAAGATGTCACCTTTCTTTGAATGTAATTGAATCATTTGTTTGGAATGAGTGAAATTTAGTTTCAGCCATGTCTCATAAGTAAAATATCTGTATTCAGGGAGATAAAGACCTCTAATTTAAAGCTTGACACATAAAAAGTCATATTCAGTCTCTGTGCTCCCATTGAATTCTGCCAGCTTAGTACAGCCGTACAATGGAAGCTGTAAGACATTATCTAGTTCTCTGTACGTATCTGCATAGGTAGATGACATTAAATGAGCTTTATTTACCAAAGGGAAGAAGTAATAGAATAATCCTCCCTAAAATGTAAAAACTCAAACGTAACTTCCAGTCAAACAAATTCACAGCAATATAGTACTAAGGAGAATGATGTTTTAGAATTAGGTGGCAGACTGGTCTGTTAATATATTGTACTAAAACCAGTAAATGCAAAATGTCCATTAAGGTAATTGAATGTTAGTATGTCTTAGTGCTGCTGAAGGTGGACAAAAATGAATGTAGAAGCATATCAAGAATAACACAAAAAGCCAAGCTAGGAATGCCATAGCATGTGTTGCTTTATTTATTGCAAATACTGGCCAACAAAGAAATATAGAAAACCACACAAAGACAGTTATCTACGAGATCTTTAAAACTGTCTATAGAACTATCTCAACAAATGCCTGTTCAACAGTTTGTAAATTAAACTTTTTTTGTCAGGTATAAGCAAAGATGATTCTGTTAAGGTTGCCACCAGAAAATAAATACATTTTATTCCTCCCTCAGCTGTTTTCATTTGGAGCATCTATTCACAGAAGAGGAACTACAGATAGATAACTTCTGAGGTCATTTAGGCCAGTCAGATGCCATGTAGCGTTTGTTGCTTATACAGCTAGGGAGTATAAACCCATTGGTGTTCTAGATGTCCCAGTGGTAGGCTGCTTCATGATGGATACATAACCTGAAAATGTCCTTCTTCATAATGTCTACTTCCAAAGACTTAGCATTTGAAGTATATTTCTGGGTTCCCAACAGCCCCGAGCACAGAATCTGACAGTACATAACTTTCATTTCCTTCAGTTTACTTGAGTCAATACGGTTGGGAGTAACAGAGGGGCCACAGCTATCTAAAACCAGTTCTTTTCTACTATCCTAATTTTGTAGTCTCAGACCCCACAACTAGTTGATTATTGCCTGTAGACATGGTATAACTTTACTTTTTCATCTGAAACCAAGGTCACAGTACACTTTCAGCCATCATTAACTAAGTTAAGAACAGTCACAGTTTTCCAGTGAATTAGGAAGCATGGCGGAATACATCATCAGTGATTAAAGGTTGTTTTGCTGGAAGCAGATTAACATCACTTTGAATTTCTCCTGTGGCAGCAAGGGTATTGTGTTGACAATATGTGCAGAGACACCCCCCTCCCCCCCCCCACCATGAGTGCAGTTTGGCTTAGTGGTGGCCTATTTCAGTGGTCGGAGCAGACTTAATTTTCCTACCTTTCTTATTGGTAAGCAGGTGGAGAGATACCTTTCTGCAATGGAGTTCCTGCAAAACTCCAGGAACAGTTAAATCTGGCTTTGAATAAACAAGCTATCCATCCTGAGGAAACTAAGAAGTTTGGGCCCATTTTAAACTGTTTAATGCATGCATTTCCCTTTGGGGAAAATGGGAAAACTTCTCATTGCATTTTCACTTAAAAGACTGTACTTCCTTTGTGTCTGTGTGTTTGTATTTGAGTTTTAATAGAAGTATTTGGCAGGAATCACAGGGAAATTGAAACTGGTGGTTTCAGAATGAGATATATCTTGCTGTATTGGGCGTAGGTGGTAAGGTTTTGATAGTGGTGGTGGCTGCAGGGGTGGTCTCTGTGGGGAAATATCAGGGGCTACTCAAGGCTGGACGCAGCTGGTTCCAACTATCTCTGCAATGGACCCACTGCAGGACACAGCTGATCCCATCAGCCATGGGTGGGCACCTCTGTGAAAACTTACGTAAGAGTGGTCAAGAGCAAGTGGAAGAATTGAGGGTGGAGGTGAGATACAACTTGTGTGCTGAGAATTATCTTAGCATGGATGTACTGGGAGTTAGGGAGGGTAGAAGATAAGGGTGAATGCCTGTTTGTCAAGAGATTTTTAATTAAATCTATTTTATCAATTATTGAGAATGTATCAGCTTTGCCCCTCTTTGATGTTGTTGGATTTCTTTGGTGAAGAGTAAACACAACCTCGTATGGATTGTGAATAAAGCTAGTTAGTTTTTTTTTAAACACTTATCCTCCTACCAAAAAGAATAACTATTTGGGTTATCACTCCCTATGCAAAAATCGGAGCATTAGATGAGGGGGCTGGTAAATGGATTCTGAAGTTTCAGCATTTTCTGTGATACTGCATTATTTTAAATGAAAATAAATCTCCAAGCCCAACAACCACTAACAAGACAATTTTTTAACAATGTGTGAAACCAGCATGTAGACTAATTTTGTTATCCCTGTTTTTGCCTATATGTTATTTAAATTGAGCACTTAACATTAAGCATATGACTAGGCCTCTTTGCTAGCACATATGTTGCCTCCCCTTAACAGTGATCTGAAGAACTGAGCCAAATGACCTTCAGCTTGCAAGGAGACTCTTCACTGTATATAGAGATAAAGGTGTAAATAGTTGCTTGAGGACTGAGCATGAAGAGTTTAAGGCCTTCTGGGATGATGCTTGAATGAGAAATGTGATTGTCTTCCTTAGCCCCCTCGGAAGCTTGTTTCTTCTTCAGTATCTTCTGGCATTATGTCTTGCCCCCATGGAAAGTCTCTTTTACTTTCTTGGACATCTGAAGGGAGTCCCAGCTGATGGACCCTCAGGCAGGATTGATGTCTGATAGTATAATATTTAACTTCTTTTTCTTGCATTTCCCCAGTTTGGTGAGGGGGAAAAAGGTGAGAAATCATTGCTGATGTCTCTAAAGTTCTCTGAGACTTAGGCACAAATGGTGTTATGCCGAATACAAGTTATTGTGATTAAATATCTCACAGAAAAAAGTTTTTATGCATAATTTTCATAATCTGTAAGATATTATATGTAAAATGACATAGCTTTAATTTACAAAGAGAAAGTGGTAAGTAATGGGTACATAGAAGGGACAAGTGAAAGTAAATAAGGAGGTGAATACGAGGGTAGGAATTTGAGCATAATAGTTTATTGGTGATGTGTAACTAGAGTGTAATTACTTGAATTTATAATCCTATTTTACATGTTTAGGTGTATACTAATCTTTTTGCTCTCAGAATGACACAATATAGCAATGTTGATACCTATAAGCACCTGAATCACACCAAATAATACCAAGAGCTTGATTGGGAGCAGTAACTGAATAGCAGACCTGTGGGAGTAAGCTTCATGCTGTTAAAATGTGAGTTTATACAATATGTTGCTGCTGGGCTTGCCTGGCATTCAGACAGCTTTGCAGATGTCAATTCACCTGTGTAATCATATGATAATTTAGAGCAATTAGCATGTGAAATACTTCAGCATCTCCATATAGTTGGCTCGTAATTATAAAGCAAATGTGTACTTACCAAGGTGTTTCCTTGCCCTGTGGTCACCCAGTAACTTCATCTACTATGTCATTATGTGTATGTGGAAGGTGTTGAAGTAGAGGTGTCACAGAAGTGTTAGCTCAAAAATACTGATAAAAGCAAAATAACATATTGTGGAAGGAGAGAAAAAAAAAGGGAATAATCCATATGCCTTCCTGTGCTGTAGTAAATGAACAACAGTCTCAGATCTGAACATCTATATGAACAGTTTGCAAAGGACTTCTGGTAGTTGCTCACCTGCAGTCAAAAAATGCAAACAGGGTCTCGATGTGTCTGAGGAAGGAGACAGAATATAGTGAAGGCAATAAGCACAGTGAATAAGCCAAAAAATAAAACACTATTAATTTCTAAACTATATTTATAGTTTCATCTGGAATACTGTTTTTACTGGCAGCTACCTCCCCTAATGCTACTGCTTGAGTTTTGCTGAAAATTACGCAGATGGTTTAAGGCATAATTATCCTTGTTAAAGGATGTGAATGAGAATAAGCTCACCTATTTTAGAAGGGAGATTAATGGAAGGGGATGCATTAAGGATTATACAGGGCAATGGAAAAGGTAAACCCCATGCTGGAATAACTTTCTATTCTGGGCTGTTGATTAGAGGAGCTCCTTGTCCCACTGTAGCTAGAAGAGCACAGTGTGTGAAGGCCAAGAGAAACTGGGAGGGTCTCAAACTTTTCAGAGGAAGTCTGGTAAGAAACCACCTGCAGATTCAAATATGATTAATTTCTACCCCTTGAAAGTGGAAAGAGGACCCATGTTATCAATTGAAAAGGATAAAAGGAATGCTGCACAGGCAAGAGAACAAAGTTAATCCCTCTTAAAACTCCTTTGGGTTCCCTGAGAATGGAAAGTGAGAGACTGAACCCAATAATAAACAAGAAAAAGATGCTTTGTTGATGCTTTTTTTAGTGAAACATTGAAGGAGGATGATTTTTAAAATGTTAAAAGGAAATACTAATCATGCTCTAAGGCTTCAGGTAATTTCACAAATCAAATTCATTGCCATGGGCTATTAGTAAACCAAGAAGTTAGCAAGATGCAAATGAGGTCTTTAAAAATGTTTGTATGGATAGGCAAAAAAAAAAAAAAGAAAAAAAAAAAGAAAAAAGGGAACCTGAATATCAAAAGACAGGAGGCAAAACAAAGCAATATTTGGAAGGATGGTTCAAAACGACCGTTTGTCAACAGTCTTTAAACTAAATGGCTGTATTCTGAACAGTGCAACCTGATTAAGTCTACCCTGGTAGGGCCAGCTCTCCTGGGGAATGATGCTTGCTCCTCTGGTCAAGCGCTGGGAAAGTGCTGGAGGACTATGTGTAGGGAGCAGAATGCCAAACCTGTAATGTTGTCTTTCTTGATAGATGGGAGCAGCCTGCCCCATAGGGGATGATGGCAACTTGCTGATCTGCAGGAGGCTGGTATGATACCTTTATTTTCTCACCTTGGAAGTGTCAAAAGGCATCAACAACTTCAAAAAGGAAGTTTCTTGTCAATAACTTCTGGAAAGAGATTTTTGGGGAGATTGTTTGGAAAGACATAGGTTTGTAGTTTTCCCACACGTACCTAGTGCACAGGATTTCTTATGTTGACAACAGGCTATTCAGCAGAAAGCTCCGGAAGAAGTTGAATCACGGACTTGATGTTCTGCACACAGTTCTTGTGTTTCTTAGCTGCTTGCTGTTCTGCATGGGAGAGGTGCAGGAATCTTTCTGGATCTCAAAAATAAAGGTGAAACAGTAAAAAGTATAAAAATAAAACTGCTTTAATAGTAAGATAGGTATAGGAAGAAAAACGTAGGTAGCGAGTAAATATTAATGTCTTTTCAGATGCTGGGAACCCTGCTTTTGTGCAGCATCGGATGGACCCCTGGTGGACAACCACAGCATGCTGCTCAGATCCCATCCGTGTAGAGATTCACTCTTGCCCCAGTGCTGTGGCTGCTTATATCTAGTAAAACTTGTAAAAAAAAAAAAAACAAAACCCAAAACTATACATCTTGTTTTCATAGGTAGGAATGCTCTCTCGTTCTCAGTGCCCACCAAATCACTCTTAGCTACATGTATCTAAGAACTGTATCTAGGATGAGTACATATCCTGAACCTTACCTTTTTAAATACTTTGGGGTTCTATAGCAGTCACTCATGCTAAAATATGTGTATCTCAGGCCTTAGGTACAAGGCCCAGTACAGCTGCCAGAGCTTGCTCAAAGTAGATAACTTGCCAAATGTATCTTCCACAAGCCTCCCAATACATTACTTATGTCTACACAATGTTTCTGGTTTGGAGTTAGCCTCCCGATAGGAGTTCTCACTGCTGTTAGCGATATAGGACTATAGGTTTTGTGCTGCTTAGTAAAGGTGTGTGGATAAACAGGTTGTATAAGGTGAATACGGTTGATGTTGACTACATCCACCAAGGGTTTTGCATTCAGACAGGCTATACAACCGAGGTGTACCGCTCAAACATAGACCAGTTGAAACAAAAATGAATGAAAACTGCAAACTGTTTTTCTTCTGCGTGTATTGTCACTGGCAGTTGCTTTAAGTGCATGTCTGCTGTTTCTTTGAATGTCTAAACCGAATGTTTTGTTGCAGTGGGCTGGCTGGAAGGCATTTCCAACTGCCAGCTCTCAGGCATGACTGGCAGAGAGGTAGTTTTCACTTTGTAGGGGAAAGTGGCTTTGCCGGAGTCTCAGTGTAACGCATTCAGTAACTGCACATGCAGGAGCATAATGAAGCATAAATCTCTGTTGGAATGAGAGAAGTCTTAAATTACTGACAAGTCCATGAACAAAGGTCTTGTCAAATGGAGTTTTGGCATCAAACCTGATGCCTGCTATCCTTCGTTGTTCCTTGTTAATGGTTCCTCTCTGTATGAAACAGTAACTTGGTGATTGCCGATTTGATGCATCTGGTCCTCGCTCAGGATGAATTTGTTTTTCCCTGACTCGCTAGTGCGGTAGAACACTTTACCTGTACGGAATAGCTTCTTTGCATGGAAGGGTCTCAGATGATTTTTGTATTTGTATTGGAAATGAAGAGGGGTAAGACAGGAAGGAGGCACTGGCTTTGACCAGTGAAAGAACAGTGATACTGTTTCCAGTGAATCCAACAGAGAGCATCTGGTAGACCCAGCTGGACTGCTATGTTGTGCCCAGATGGAGTAGCTGATACTTTGGCACGATCTGCTGTATTTATTCAGTGTGGCCTGTAATGATTCGTTACAGTCCCATTACTTATGTTGGTATGCTATAGTTTTCATATCTTACAGACGCTATATGCTCCTTCAGTGTCATATTGGTGATTCAGGATCAATATGTAAATTGATTAGAAATTTGCAAAGTGGGGGGAGGGAAGAAAAATGAAAAAAATTGTTACAATTTTTGATGAAAGCTTCTGCACAGTTGAAAAGGCAACTTGTTTTTTGTTTGTTCCCATGATAATCTTGGATTCTGTAATGAAGCACAGCAGGTAGGAAGATTCTGTACAGATTTCAAAAGAGATTTTCAACTGTACAATAAAGCATACTTTTAAGCACTGGTGCATTGTATAATGTCATTACCTTCATAAATAAAACTGCTAAATGCCTATTTTGGAAGTCATTCAACTTTGACGGGAGTTGAACGAAATATAGTTGTCAATTAAAAGTACATTTGCAGAAGACCATACAAAGCAAGAAGGCATGCATGTGTAATTCCCCACAAGGTCTAAATAATAATATTTAAAGAAACTTGTAAGATGAAATAAAACAAAAGAGAAATCTGTGCATCAGTATGCCAATTTGGCTCCAAAATTATTATGGTCTATTTGTTGACTCTTCAGGATATTTGGAGGTGTTTTGTAGTTGCCATAAGATAGCTGTTTGATTATGACTTTAGACATTTACTGACATGGGGGCTGAATATCATCTACAATTCTAGTTCAGCTGGGCCTAAGTTTCCAACTTCAGAACACTGAATCCGTCGCTGCACTCAACACTAAATTGTAAAGAGTTTGTATCTTAGCACATAAAAGAAGGAGCTGTGATTCCAGGATATGTAAGTGGGTTTTTTTTTTCTGCACAACAGTTAAATATTTTAATACTTACTTGTTAACTGTCAGCAAGGTATGTATGCAGTAATTTAGGAAGCAATTTGTAATTAATTAGGAGGACCTGTACTGTACACTAAATGTGAAAAAGAAGGAAAGATTGGAAAGAAGGAACTAACTCAATGTGCAGCATTGTGCTTCTAGTTCTACAGTTCTTGTCCATCACTTGATAAAAGTAAAAAAGACCAGCTTCTTCACAGGTTAACTTTGCAAACTCTCTGTTTTCCTGCTCCCACTCTGAATACCTACTGCACTCCCAGTTGGCTGTTGATTGCCTACCCCTGCTTTTGCTTTGTCCTTACTGTAATTTCATTACTGACTAATTTTATTTTATTTTTTTTTTTAATTTTGGGGTGCAATTTTCGTTGGTCATTGGGTTGTGGCAATATAAGAATTTTTGCTGATTCTTCTGCCACTTCAGTCTGATTTCCTTTTGTTCTCTGTTAGTCTCCTAATGTACAGCTTTGTGTTTTTCCTTCAAGTAGTCCCAGCTGGTGTGGTCTTCCCTCACATTAGGCCATTTTTCTGTTCTATGTTTGGAGCACTCCTCTGACTCTAATTTTACTCCTCCTGCACAGATTCCAGCAGCTTACATCATGTCTTATGGTTCTTGTTTTCCATTTCCATTGTTCATTCCTTTTGTGATATTTAGTCAGTAACAATGGTCAGGTGTTAAAATTGTTTGATGATGAAAATTCACAGGTGTATCCCTAAGATACTGCAGCTCAATGACATATCTTTGAATACCTCATTAATTAATTGGCTTAAGTAAATTAAAGCAGCTGTGTAGAGGTGAGATGAGTTAGCTGAGAAGACGCTTCCTGTTCCACTCACATTTTTCACTCCACAGTATGTTTCCTTTGGGAGTGGTGAGGAGTGCCTAAATTTTTCTCCTTCCTTTGCTGGTTGAGTAGCAATGTATAGAATTGAAAAAGTCAGCATTGATTCTGGGTGTCATCATTTTCAGCGTGGTTGAGAGAAATTTTTGCTCTGCTCTCATCACCTGCCACTGCAATTTGAAATTACACCTTTTAAAAATTCATCTGTCCAGCCTCAGTCGATGGCCAGCTGAAGCCTCCTTCTATTGCTTTGTTAATGTTCTTTGATCACATCCTTCCTTTTGTCTTCTCTGTATCCATTCACTTTTCTGTCCTTTTAAAGTCTGTGAGTTTAGAAACTTGCTACTCTAAAGCATAAGATGCTAACAGAAGAAAGAGCTTAGCATCAAGAACTAGATCACCCTTTTGAATTTAACATCTGTGAATTGTATATAAAATGTGCTCAGGGAGAGGGAAACTGGCAAGATGCCTTACTTTTCACCTGGGTATTTTTCATGTACATGTGGACTTCCTTTCTGAAATGGTGCAACCGGGAAGGTGAAGGGGCTCTGCACACAGATTCTAGCATGTTACAAATGGTGCTAAGGCCTAGCCAGTCCTGGCCAACGGCACAAATTTTTTTGTCTGCTCTACCAGCAGCATAATAAAAGGGTAAAAAACTAAAATGTCATGCTATTTTTGTTAAATGCCATAGAGCAAGGCAGCTGCCACGTGTCCTTTCTCACTAATTGCATTTCCTTAGCAAACCTGTGAGCAGGGTTAATACTTCTGCTAATAGCCGTCTCACTCATTACAAATACTGCATCTCGGACCTCTGAAGCTGCAACAACTATTCAAGTCCATGCAGTAGTCAGCTGCACAAGTGAACAGGGGTTTGCACCTTGGATATCATCCTGCCATGAGCACACCGTCAGAGAGTTCAAAAAATGCGTAACAGAACACTTTAGATCTGCTTTTAGGCAGCACTACTGTGAAACGTGCACCAACAGTGTCCAACAGGATAACTATTCCCTTTGGTTTTATTTCTTTCCAACAGTATTAGTGTTATGTATCAAAATATTTCTTAGCTCCGTGTTTAATTGTTTTTATTAACAAAACAACTGAAGCAGGTTTGCTGCATGAGTAAAAAGGATATAAATTAAATGAATACAAATAGATGTAATTTAAGGAATTACAAACAAGTATTTGATCAAATGGCAAAGATGTAATGTTGAAGTTTGCAGCACCTGAGCTGAGCAGGAACACTGACATGTTCCACTCTCCACTGAAATGATTAGGCTCAATGTCTAGATTAAAATTACACCATTTAATTGTGACTCCTTAGACTTACTGGGTTCTAAAAGCTCAAAAGACAGCCACAGTGTAGAGTGCTCCTGCTTTTTGGAAACATCTGAGGCTGTTGCTGGGCTGCAGCAGGATTCCATAGAGAGATACACAAGATAGGTCCATCCTATCAAGTGTTCTAATAGTACACAAAACCATGCCGCTCAGCTACAGCTCTGTAGCTGTGTTAGTGTAGCACCAAACCCAAGATAATAACCCTAGGGGTGTAATTACCTCAAGTGCAATGTAGTAGAGGCAGAGTTATACTGTCACTGGCTCTGGACTTACTGTGATTTTTCTCTCCCTTTGCTCTGTCTTCACTGCAGTCAATAAACTTGTCCCCTTTCTTTTTTGCTTAAAGGGAAACTTTGGTTAGTTGCCTTGAGTCACGTTTCTCAAGGAGAGCTTTCTATTTGTACCTGTAGGTGGAGCTCCAAACTCATCTTCTACTAAGACAAATGAACTAGTGTTAAAGCACAAGCAAACCGAAAAGGAAAACCTTAAAAGACCACTTCTAAATACAATATCCAAATTGTAAAATTTTACAGAAGAAGATGCTTAAAATTTTATAACAGAATGCTTTCAGTTTTCGAAATAATGAGAACTGATAGCAGTTTTATGGTTAAAAAATCATGTTGTTTGTTTCCTTTAGTTGCTCAGTCATCTCCGTGGAAGCAATTTCTTCCTGTTCAGGCGCCTTATTTAGTCTTATAAAATTTTAAATCTTACTCAGGAAAAGGTAATAAAAAAGAAATTTTTTTTTCTTCTTTTTAACGAGTGCTCTGTTATGAATGTTTAGTGTATTAAACATAAAGCTATGACTAGCTTCCTGATAAAAAGATGTGTCTGGGGTCTGTTTTTGCCTATGAAACTGATTTGATTTTCTGCTGTGAAATATTATAGATGTAGCAGACATCAAAGCCTGAATCTGCCCTTTGCATTATAGTCCGTCATTCAGCAGGAAGTAATTTCAGAATCACCACTGTCCCAGCGAGCAGCGTGAACTACCTCAGGTGTAATGGAGGGGTTTGGATTCTGTCATGAGAAGAACTAATGCAACCATGCTATAGAATGGCTATTGTTAGTCATTCTTGTGATTAGCTTAATTATCTCTTTCTGAGAGGACTGGGAGAGTTGGAATGTTGTTATGCTGAGAACTGAATTTGTGTCATAACGTGGGAGTTTTCAGGTGATTCCTCACGTATGTGTTGCAGGTGTTCACTGAATGCTTTTTTTTCCTTATTGTTTAATCAGAGGAAATAAAAAGAAATCTGTCTTCTTAATGGGTATTACTGGAAGAACTGTAATTTTACCTTGTGTGTTTTCTAGTGACATCATTTTTTTTTCCATTCAAATATAGACACAAATGCTGCATCTGAAAGAAATCTCTTCTCCATACTGACTTTATCCATTCTTCTCCAGAAGAGTAATGGTGAAAAGTAGCTGTTAGCGTGCTTGGAAGAATGGAGGTGAGTAAATCACTAGTATTCATGAAGACAGACCAACAGAACACCACAGGTATTGAATCTGTACAGTGTAGGCACTGTGCAGGAAGATGCATTATTGGTTCTTTTAATGTACTGCTAGTCCATTTTCATGTTATACTATAAAACAAACCAATTTTTTTCTGGGACAAATGGATTTTTAAGAATGGACACAGGATGTATTTTGATGGAGGTTTCATTTTGCAGTGCCTTTAGATAGAATGTTGATATTGTCCATTGACTGAATTATGCTGTCAAAAAAGTGCATTCTTCTCAGGATCTGTTTTGTTTAATTCTTTACAGAAATGTTGTTTCAGTATATGGTACTATATTTGTCTGGGTTGAAGGACTACTTGTGTGTCTGCAATAAAGATTTGTTAGAAGAAAAGGAAACTGTCCACTGGGCTTAGCTATGTGGCAAGGAAGGGCTAGCTTGAAAGGGATCAGCTAAAAATAGAAAAGGTGTAGTCAAAGTGGTAACTGAGAAAGACAGGGTAAAGGCCAGAAGAGCTGCAAATGAAGAGAGTGATGTAAAAAGACTTAAAGCTCCGTGAGATCTAGGAAAGAAAATTTGTCATGTTTTGCAGTGCCAAATTAGATCAGCAAATAAAGTATGTTTTGTTCTGTGATATGTACGTAATATGACCGTTAGGCATTTGGACAATAAACAATAAGAACACTAA
Organism: Fratercula arctica; assembly: GCA_947846985.1. Classification (NCBI taxonomy): domain Eukaryota; kingdom Metazoa; phylum Chordata; class Aves; order Charadriiformes; family Alcidae; genus Fratercula; species Fratercula arctica. The sequence continues at coordinate 92,771,395 of CANTUZ010000002.1, read as the reverse complement.
GAGAGCCATTAGTACTTATAATCTTGGTAGATTTTTTTTTTTTCTTTTTAAACTAGTAAGCATTTATTGAAACAATGGGATTGTTCAATGTCAGTGAAACAGTCTTCATCAATTAGGAAAGAGTAAAATGGCTGGAATAAAAAAAACACTGACCACTATTATTCTGTCATGTGTCTTGCCTCTATATATGAGCTGAAGGTTTAAAGTTCAATCAAAACCCTCTGTGATAAGGTTCAACCCCTACCTTGTGAATTAGGGCTCTTTAATAAACTTTCCCAAGTCCCTGCATCTGTCCTGAAGTCAGGGAAACAGATTCAGATTGCTTGCGGAAATTGTAGAGTTGCCTGGAGGTTGCAGAGTTGACTAACAAAATATGAGGGAAGGTTAAGAGCTGGAGATGTTAAGAGACTGGAAAGACAATTGAGGACTTTCCAAGCAGAGGAAAGGTGTGTAAGATGTTGTCAGATGATACAAAAAAAACCAGAACAACCCATTACCCACTCTAGTGTTACAGTTTTATTTACAGTGGTTGTTCCAATCTTTTGAACATCTGAAATAAAGCCTATAATGCTGCTAAGAAGATGACAGAGCTCTTGTTTCTTAAAGTTTTGAAGGGCACTAAGATTTCCTGAGGGAAACTTGAGATAGTAAGAGGAGGAGGGAATGGATTTTCCCAACTAATGGGTGACAGCTTGGTCATATAGCTGAAGTGCAGTGTGATGTTTGCTTTCACAGGTATGCAGACTTGTTACTCATGTGGTTTTGATATTAAAGAAAAAAAAAAAGGCATCCTGGTGCCTCTAATGTATTTTGGGTTTTGTGGGTTATTTGATATACATAAAATACAGAGAAATGTGTATTTCGTGTTGAAATGACATAGGCAAAAATTTTAGGATCATAGAATGGTTTGGGTTGGAAGGGACCTTAAAGATCATCTAGTTCCAATCCCCCTGCCACAGGCAGGGACACCTCCCACTAGACCTGGTTGCTCAAAGTCCCATCCAGCCTGGCCTTGAACACTTCCAGGGATGGGGCATCCACAACTTCTCTGGGCAACCTGTTCCAGTGCCTCACCACCCTCATAGTGAAAAAACTTCTTCCTAATATCTAATTGAAATCTACCTTCTTACAGTTTGAAGCCATTACCCCATGTTCTATCACTACGTGCCCTTGTAAAAAGTCCCTCTACAGCTGTCTTGCAGACACCCTTCAGATACTGGAAAGCTGCTATAAGGTCTCCATGGCATCTTCTTTTCCCCAGGCTGATCAAGCCCGACTCTCTCAGCCTGTCTTCATACGAGAGGTGCTCCAGCCCTCTGATCATCTTCGTGACCCTCCGCTGGACCCATTCCAACAGGTCCATGTCCTTATTTTGGAGGGTCCAGAGCTGGACGTAGTACTCCAGGTAGGGTCTCATGAGAGCAGAGTATAGGTGCAGAATCACCTTCCTTGCCCGGCTGGCCACAGTTAGAGGCAGACCAGGATATGGTTGGCTTTCTGGGCTTTCAGTGATATGTGTCTGCCCAAAGCATGATTTTAGGGAAGGTTTTGGCCAAAACAGTTTTGGTAGTAGCACGGAGACTAGGAGTAACACTTGCCACCTCAGGTCTGTTTTGTTTTCTTTTCCCTTTCTTTCTTATCCTATTTTTGTCTTTAAGGAGTTCTCCTGTACCTTGCTCCATTTCAGAAGGAAATAAAAAACAAGGCTCCTTGTACTTCTAGGCAGAAGATATAATATCTTCCCTTCTGCCATCTCTGGACTACAGGTTAGCTGATTCTATCTTCAGTTTCCTCTGGTCTAAAGTTCAGGCTGCAAAGCCTTGTGATTGTTGTCAAAAATGCACTGCTCTCTAAATACAAAATTCACCTAGTCTGTCTACTCCACCAAATTCTTAATTTTGGTCTGTATCTTACATTAAAGATATGGATATTAGGGATTTGTGACCTTTGTTAAAATCCTAGAGACTGATTAGGTCTGTTGAAATCTGTTCATGTTCATTTGTAGTTTTTCAATAGGGCTGGGACAGGCAAATGGATCATGCCAGTGTGTTTCATGCTGATAATGCCTGCAACCAAATGAATGCTCTGGGTGCAAAGGCATGTCAAATCTGCCTTATGGAACTGATGCTTGACTGTTAAAATGCCAGTTTTACTCTTCCCCTGCAGAATGCATATTTCTGAGGCACTTTAGGAAATGGATGTATTGATACATGGCTAACTTGTGGGAAAAGAACAGAAGCTCCAGAACTACCATAAAATCAAAAGGAAAAAAAAATACAAAAGAGTGGGGAGATCCTGGGAACTAAACATACAAATCAGAAGAAAAAAAAAAAAAAAAAAGGACATTTATTAAAAGCATATTGGTGAGTTTCTTGCTCTCAAATAAATGTTCCCTTAGTTTCAGAGTATGTGATAGAATGGTTATAGGAATTTTCATTCTGAATGTTTTTCCCCAAAAGTATTTATAAACCCCAAGGTTACATCGTATAGCTAGTTTGTCTTTTTCAATTAATTTTTTTTGACCAAATTTAGCTAAGTGACATGCTTGTGATATTCTGCAGAATTACTGTAAACTTAAAGTGTGTGATTTTGACTTTGCAGTATTGATCATGTTGTAGAAACAGAAATTGAAGGGTTTTTTTCCCCCTCAGTCTCTAATTACTGAGTATTGTACTTTGTCAGTACTACTTCTTGAAAAGGTGAGATTCTGTTATTGGCTTGACATGTTTTGAATGGAACACTTAACTGTGGTTATTGTTTGTGTCCCTTTGCATTGTGGTGTAGTTCCATGTATACATTCTAAATGTGCTTGGCCTGTAGCAATGTCATGTTAAATAAAAGTCACAATGATATCAGCAAAACAACTAAAGATCTATTCCAAAGTCCACATAAGTCACCCAAAAGCCTCCCATTCAGCACAACTGTCACTCCATTATGCACCACCAGCTTAAATACTTGTTAAAATAATTTCCCTTTAGAAGTCTTTATTCTATGATATGAAAATCCTAGCAAATGTAGTATATATGCAGTTCCTTTAGGTAAGTTTATAAACTAGTCTTTAAAAATTTATGGCAAGGAGACAGGTTATTCACTATTAATCTCTTCATTCTCTAAAATAGTCAATGCTGGAATCCTGTTGCAGGGTCTAAACCCTATGAAATTCTGTGACACTTTTCCGTTTCTTGTACGCTTAATACAAGATTTTTGCTGATATCTTCCTGTTAAAACTTGTAGTCGTAGACCATTGTTTTCTAATGACAAAAGTAATTAGCACTAAGACATGTTAATGGCTGTGTTATAAGGTAATGATGTCTTCATTAATGCATGGCTCTAATCTCTGAAATAACTTTGTGCTGCCAGTGGAAGGAATGCTTAGGCAGGAGGGAACGGTTTGATGTATCAACTGTCCAAATTCATTAACTGCATAAAACTCAGTCCTGTCTACTTGATGGTGGGGCTACATCACAGGTCTTTAAAGGCCAGGCTTGAATTCCCATGAATTTACACTAGAAACCCTCAGTCATATCTGTTTCTGTTTTGTATGTGCACACATTTGTTGAATTCAAATGCCGTATAGCTGATTGGTGAGGGTTTATTTGAATATCTAAGGGTTATGGAGACTAATGTGCTAGAAGAAATCTTTGTTTGGATTCTGAATTGAATTTTTGGTAAGCACCTTCTCTCTGCATTGGACTGAACCAGACTGTTGTAGCCTGGGCCCTAGAGACAAGGTGAAAGATGAAATATGATTATGGGTTACAAATAGCTTGGAACAGCTTTTTTTTTTTTTTTAAATAAAATTTTTTCTAGGATTATCATGGAGACTGCATGGGATTCAGAGAAACCACTAATGTTGTTAATGTACCAGTGACTTTTCGCAAGTTGAAATGGTTTATGACCTTTACAAATATATACATGAGTGAGGATGTAGGTGTGTATTTCTCCTAAAGAGAACAAACATTTTGCTGAAGATGCTGTGGCTAGGAAAGCAATAGGATCCTGTAAATCATAATACAAATAAGCCTGTACATTGTATGGTATTAATCCCATAGTTGACAGAGGGAAACAAAACAGGGAAATCGTCACGTAACTAGTTTTGCGATTCTTTGTTTAGATATTTCCTTTTTTGTTTTAGGGTCCTTATATACTTTTGCTCCTTTTCCATTTTAACTTCCAGCTCTTGGCCATTCTCCTGCAAACTGTAATTGTACTTTAAACACTAAAATAAGAGGGAATTTTTGTTTGCAGTTGCCTACGTAGTAGGTATTTATTAAGTTGGAGCTACATGATGGAATTTGCATAACTTTTCTCTAGCTGCAGAAACTTGTTTTCTAAGTAAAATAGTCACAGCTTGCTATTTATAAATAACCACATTTCTATTTCTGATGCTTAAAATGAATAGGTTTCCATTGTAAATATGTTTTTGATTGCAATGTGAAAAATATGTATTTGCTCCTATTAAATTTATGCTTTCTGAGCATTTCATTGGAGGTGTGATACTCTAAAGGAATAGCTTAAGGTGAAAGCAACATTTTTTTGTTTTGGGGTTGGGTTTTTTGGTCAAACTGGAGCCTCCCTGCCTTAAATAAGGAAATGGTTAGATGTTGAAGTATTCTGTCCTTTCACCCTCTATGCCTAAATGCTTTGCCCCCAAGCTCTGAAGAAAACCCAACCTGAAAGTCTAGCATCCAAGGCCAAACAGTAGAAACAGCTTGCCAGGAAACAAATGTAGTTGTGAAGCTTTGTTGTGTATTTTTTCCAGTAGTATCACCTGTCTTGGCTAGTTTCCTCATAGTTATATGGAAAACCAGTGATCTGTCATTGGTTTTGTTCATGGAAGTGAATGCTACCACTTACTCTTGTGAATTCTAGGCTTGTTTTTTCTCTCATGTTGTCAAGTGAAGCATACATCAGTTTGAAAACTACTCTATTATCTTTAATGTGAATCTATTGCTGCTTTTAAAAGATTGGGGTCCTCTAAGACTATCTATCTGTGGATGTCCTTAAAAATATTTATGGATTTGTAAAAAATTATCACCAGCTCTTGAGAATGTGCTAGTTCCCTGTTTAGAGATGTTGATCTGTGAATGGTTCTGAAAATGTAAACCAGTTTTTTAGTACTGGTGATTATTATTTTGCCATCTGGCTGTAGTAGAACACTCAATTTTCTGAAAAGTGAGGCAAGATTCTATTTTCTCTCTTTCATAGAAACATCACAATTTCAAGACTTCTCTAATGAAATAAAAAAATATGCCCTTATATCTCAACTATCCTGTGTCTGATGATGATAAAGAAATGGAATCCTGTGTTTTCTTTTCTGTACCTTTTATAGGTGATATTTTCAGAGGTAGTCTTGGGACTGTTTCACTTCTTCTTACTATAGAGTGTCGCTTATGCTTGACCAGGTAAACACACAGCAAATGGAGATTTTTTGATAGCTTAAATAATTCACTGGGAAGGCAATGAAGGCTGTTGGCAGCAGCAATATTATACCAGACCCGGAGACTTTTCTCCCTGATTTGTTAACTTCCCTTCGTCTAAAAATTAATAATGATACCTCGACCACTGTGGAGGTAGTGTGACCCACTGAGGCATTCCCTTTTCAGACAAAATGTCACACTGGAACTTAGAAATTCCAGTCTTACAACTCTCTTCATGGCTAGTAAGTAGTATGAGGATAGGAATGTCTAAAAACGTATTGTGGTGAAAGTGATTAAGATAGGTTATAAGTCGTGTCTGTTAATGTGCTGTGGAGGGAGTGAGAATAGCTGTAAAGATGAGAGAGAGAGTAAAGAAGAAATCCAATGTGGAAGAGGAATTATGCCAGGTTTGTGCTTTAGTAATTGTCATGAAGCACCTCTCGCACTTTATGGAAGTCCTTAAAAACTATGGCTCTACTGGGTGAAAGTTTCATATGAAAAGAGCTTGTTTCTGGTTTGTTCAAATGTTAAACAATGTTAAAATTGTGTAGTCCCTTGAAATAACTGAATCTGAGGACTGGAGTTTAATATCATGTGAAACTCACTGAAGAAGATGTTTGCATATGGTCTGCTGAGGATTCTTTCATCAGTTTCATGATGTTTGAACCTTATAAAAGAGAGTTCTTTATGGCTTGTTGATTATTTTGCAGTTGAGAGAATCCTTAAAATAGTTTCCAGGATCATTAGATCATTTATGGACCATACTTTTGTTCACTGGGATCAGTGGTAAAAATCCTGCTGTTCTATGCAACATTATCAATCCGTTGGAAAAGGTTTTTGTAACGTAAAATGACTGTGGTTTAAAACAATAGAGGCAATCTGCACTGTGTATTCAGCACATGAATTGTTCTTCCTGTCCTGGAAAATTATAATTATTAGTGAAAATAGAAGAGTGAATGAGGAAAAAAAGTTTTTTTGGGGAAATCGGGAGAATAACTCAGTAACTTAAAAGTGTAATTATATTGAATGATTTGCCATTGGTTCCTGATCTCCATGTAGATTTTTTTACACCTTTGTTTTGCATGTATTGTGTTTGACTGGCAAACAAAGAACAGTTGTGTCACTTTTGTTCCTTGAAAGCCTTTTACCTTTAGAGAGAAACAGAGCACTCCATACAACCCTGTCACTATGTGTTTATTTTTAAAGTTCTTCCATATAGCAAAGATTTACTAAGTGTTTCATAAAAGGCTCTCTTTCTTTTAGAAAGCTTGTCACATATATTTTTCTTAATCATTCACAGGCTTTTGGGCTGCACCTTGCTGCACTGTTGCACATGGACTTAAACATTTGCAGTTCTCTGAAGACAGCCAAATTTATTTTGCCAAAATATTATTAGCCAAAAGTATTATTAGGCAAATGCTCAATGGTATGTACATCTTTTTTACTCTTTGTGGCTACGGAAGCATTGGAAGTTGGCCCAATTCCTTGTGGAATTTTGCTGTGAATTGCCTTTTTCTTGTGGTGAATGACCTGTATTCATATGATGTTTTTTTACTAATCTTGTTTGGTGTTAGAAGATAACCAAAAAGAGTGAAGTCCTCCTCGTATTTCAGCCAATATTTTTCTGGTATTTAGAGAATTCAAACCCAGAGATTAGTGTCATAAAGTCTGGGATCTAATTATTTTGTGTTTTGCCCTTTTCATTGTGTAGTTGGTGACTGGAGCAAATGTGGTGGTGTTCATGGTCTGTGATTAGATAATCTAAAATTTCTGAATGGAAGGAATGCCCGAGAAGAGCCATTAGGATTATAACTCTGAAGAGAGTACAGGGTGATGTTTTTTTTTTCAAGTCTAAATTTTTAAGTAAGCTCTAAATCTTTTTTCGCTTTTTGAAGAAGCAGAAGTATGTCTAGCAATGCCTGCAGAGAGATCCAGGCTGTTTAGCAAGACTCGCACTTCATCCTCTGTGGTCGCAATTACTGCATTTTTATGGTCTTAGTGTGTTTGTTGCCTGTATTGTTACACATGCCTTTTTTTTCTACACAAGGAAACAGAGACAGGAAAGATAGGTTCTGTCAGTGTACCCGTTTCTCTGTAATGTGATCACCAGGCTGCACCTTTTAGGCAAACTTGCAATAGTAGCATTGTTTCAATTTTTCTTCCCTTTAAGCCAGGCAGTGCTAGTAGCAATTGTCCTGTAGGAAAGAGCTATAAATGTCAAGTGTGCTTAATGGTTTAAACATGATCTGAAACTCTCTGTGTAAACATTTCTGGTTGACTGAAATAGATAACAAAAGGGATGATAATCCAGGTGGTTGTACATGTTCTTTGCATGCATAGACACACAATCTGTCCTTTGGTCATCCGGGTCACTCTACTAATTTAAGGCACATGAATGAAAAGAGAGAGATGCTAACAGAAAACCAAAATTTTTTCTTAAAAACCTGTTTGTAGGCACAGGTCATGTGCTTCTCCTTGAGTGTCCAACATACTTGCCATTGCTACCACTGGAGTGGCTATATGTATCCCTGGACCAGGGTACATGTCATGGCTTAGTCCTTATGGCTGAGCCAGCGTCTCTGCCAGGAGATGGCAGGGACTCATACTTGATTCCCGTGATTAAGATGGATAAGTCTCAGTGAACCTCCAAGGCAAGCTGATAATATACAGAAAAAGCAAGTTAGTAGCATTAATCAGACTTAAAGGGCATGAAATCAAGAGGAGAAACATGACAATCTTGAGATGAGAAACTGTTGTAGCAGCAGATAAATACTTGCAGCTAATCCTCTAATGGACAACATGTCAGGAAGACCACATGATGGCTTTCTCTGTGTACAACCTCTGTGCTTACCAAGTTCCCCATCTTATGCTTCACAGTTGTACCACATGTCACACTCCAGTGCCTTTGTTAGTCTACCATGTAGAGAGTCATTGGAGATTTATTTGCAGCCTGACATTTACATATTTTTAGATGTCTTTTCAAGCCTTTTCCGGCTTTCCAAATTCTCAGAACTGTTGATTTCAGTATGTATATGCAACTGTATAGTTGTTTTTCCTGGTTATGATATTTTAGAAAAGAGTATCTGGTGGTTTTTTGTTGTTTATTTCCCCCCCCCCCCCGACTTTATACTAAAAGAGATTATTAATGCTTCATTAATCAACTGTTCAAAGTGTGATTGCTCCTGAATAGCTCTCAAAATTTGGCTTTTTACTACTTACTTTCATTAGTGCTTAATTAACAGAGGAGATGAAAATGAAATTCTTCAGCCCTCTCAAGGATGAGATACTGCTTTTCAGAAGAGGGTTTCAGAACATGGTCTGTTTTGCAAGTGAGTTGCAAAAATGCTTTAAGTTTAGACCAACGTTTTCTGTATAGACTAGAAATATCCTTGAATTACTGCAAGAATGAAATAACATTTGAGATTGGCATCGGGCATCTAGCTTGCTTAATGTATTATATGCTGCTTATTACCCTTTGAAAGAAGAAATCTACATATAATGTACATATGCACATCTACATATAATGTAAAGTTTAAAACTACAAGAATACAACTAAGATATTTGAGAGACTGATGCTGGTGTTTGTGCATAAGTTGTAAGGTGTCAACCTAGTGTGGAGATACTGAGTTGAATATGTTTCCTGATTGTTCTTCAGTGAAAATAACTTTGAGTTTTCTCTGATGCAGCATATGTTTATGTTTTTCTTTGAATCCTTTTGTTCATACAGCATCACCATAACAGCTGAAATCCCTGTAGGTCAGTAGATATGGTGACATTGAGGTAAAATTTATATCAAACATGTTACAAACTAGTTAGTCACACAGTTTATTTTCCCCTAAATGGGAGTTTTGGTTATCCTGGTTGATTACATCATAGATATATCACAGTCTTTTTAACATGGGTAATGTATTTAAGTATTAGGGAACAGAATATTTATTTCACCATTTTCATTGTTGCTTGACATTGTGTAACTCTTTAGTTTAATGAAGAATACTACAAGTACTGTATCTAAAAGTGTTACCAGACATTAGAATAAGCACTAGTGTTTAGGACTGACTTTTGTGTTGTTGCTCCAGACATTTAGGTTGAAATAAGTACCTAGGTTTCAAATACTTGAACACTTTGCCTTGTGGGTGCAAATTGGGAAGTGTTCTTAAATGTGGTTTGTTAGTATATTTTATGACAATGCATTTTATATTTTTCTACTCCTCTGTAGGTGTATACACATATATATATTGTTTTCCCCTTCCCATAATGTTCTAAGGATTACCTTAGCAAGTGCTTTACCATGATGCTAATAGTAAATTTTTTTTGGTCCTACTCTAGTTCCCATTATTCAATATTCTATTGCATTAGATATGCGTTTAGAAGAGAAAGTCTGTGAAAAACTCTAAGGTGTCATACTGTTATAAAATCTACAATAAGCATACTATAGCCTCCCTGCAAATAACTCTAGCAGTTTTTAGAGGGGAAAATGAAGGTAATGCTTTAACTTATGGACAAACATCGGAACTGGTTAGGGCCTCAGATCACTGAATCTGTAGGTGTTTAACTTCCTTGAAATCTGTGATGATTACATGTAAAAACACCTTTAAAGATTTAGCTAGAAATTTGGAAGCGTTGATTCTCCAAAGGTAACCTGTCACGTGCATTAGCTGTATGCATGAGCATGTGCTCTCCCTGCCCTGCTCCAACCCTGTAGTTCTGTTAGGCATGCATTTTTATTGTAAGTAACAAGAAATCCCCAGGTGAAGGCAATTTTTGAGAGACGTGAAGACAGATTGGAGAAATGGGCTGATGAGAACCTCATGAAGTTCAACAAGGGTAAGTGCCAAGTCATGCATCTGGGGAGGAACAAGCCCATGCACCAATACATGCTGGGGACCCCCCAGCTGGAAAACAGCTGTGCAGGAAAGGACCTGGGGGCTTTGGTGGACATCTAGTGGAACACAAGCCAGCGATGTGCCCTTGCTGCAAAGAAGGCTGATGGCATCCTGGGCTGTGTTAGGCAGAGCATTGCCAGCAGGTTGAGGGAGGTGGTCCTTCCCCTCTGCTCGGTGCTGGTAAGTCTGCACCTGGGTCCTGTTCTGGGCTGCTGTTATGTCCCAGTCTGACTACATTGGGCCTGGGAGAAGTTCACAATGATTCCGAGTGTGAAATTAAGAACAAACAAGGTCAGATGCCACTCACTGCAGGTTTATTGTTATTCCCCAGCAAAAGTCACTGAGACAAGTGATAGAGTAAAGGCAGAAGTAGAGGAAAGGAAGAAAAGAGAAGCAGTATTACGGAGTGTAGCAAGAGTATAGTCACCACCACAGGCCTGATGACATCTTGGTGGTCCTCCGGAAGATCAGCGGCGTCCTGTTGATCCGTGGTTGATGGTGGTGGGGATCTCGGTCCCGATTCCCAAATTGTGGTGGGTTGCCGCACCAGTTATCGTCCAGGTAGCCCAGGTCAGTCCGTAGCTTGACCAATCAGCGTGACGGTGGCCTTTGCCCAGCTAATTGTCATTTTACATGGTTGCCATATAAGCCTTTCCTGCCCCCTTACTGCTTGGGCAGCGCTTGGCTTCAGCAATTTTGGAGTTAACAACACAGGCTCAGGTGAGCCCCAGGCTAGGCAGGGTCTGGCCACTCTGATAGCCAGAAGCCTACACCCTTTCCAGCTGGGGGGAGCAACACACCCTCTTCAGCTGATGGCAGTCTTGGGTGGTGACTGGCAAGCAGGAGGATGGTCTGCAGAAGGTGCTAAATAGATACAAGCAAGCTTCTTACTGGCCTGCAAGCCTGCTGTCAATTTGCAGAAGCTTAAGCAAGCTTTGAGAAAATTATTTTAAAGTTCCAGTCTTTCACAGCTGCCCAATACAAGAGACACATGGACATACTGGAGAGAGTCTAGAGGAGGGCAACAAAGATGTTAAGGGACTGGAGCACCTCGCATATGAGGAAAGGCTGAGAGAGCTGGAACTGTTCACCACGGAGAAAAGAAGGCTCAAGGGAATTTGGTTAATGTATATAAGTACCCGAGAGCAGGGTCCAAGGGGGACAGAGCCAGGTTCTTTTCAGTGAGTGCCTAGTGACAGTACCAGAAGCAACAGGCACAAGCTGAAAAACAGGAAGTTCCATCTGAACATCAGGAAATACTTTTTCGCTGTGAAGATGACGAAGCTTGGGGATGTTGTGGAGTCATCTGGAAATGGTCTTGGTCAACTGGCTCTAGGTAGCCTTGCTTGAGCGGGGTTTGGAGTAGATGAGCTCCAGAGGTCCCTTTCAGCTTCAGCCCTTCTGTGATTTTGTGAAAATTCATGTAGAATCCATTAGCTGTTTAGTCTTGAGAGACTTGCTGCCTCTTTACAAATTCTCCATCAGTAACCCATAGGAAGGCTGCTATGGATCAGATGTTCTTTTTGTCCTTGCTGTGTGATTTTTTTCTGAAAATTTTATGATTTAAAGCTGCATAGCTGTTGGAAATGACTGACATGCGTAAAGAAACCATATGTCATGGTTGCAGAAGAAACAAGTATTTTTAAAGTCACTGGAGGTCAGATGATGTAGCACACTTGGGCTAGCCCTTTCTCACTTTAAATGACTTGAACATATTTTTCTGTACTTAATTGATACTGGGAGGTTTTATGGGAAATTTAATCAGTCAGGCTTTGCCAGTTTTCAAAAATAACCCTGTGGAACAATATTTATGTGATACTAAACCACTAGGAGTTACCAGAAAGGCTAATTAAAGCAGAATTATTTGCTAGTTTAAAGCTATATTACATTTTTGTATTTCATTCATGTCTGAGCAGTTAAATATATGTGTCGAGGAACATCAAAACAACCATCTATGTATATGTGTATGTATTCTATATATTTAACTTGTGCAGTATATCATGAACCAGAGTTAATTTGATGTCTGATTTTTTTTTTTTTTAAATTAAGTGTGAAGTATGTGCACCAGACAGGATCAGAGGTAATTAAACAGGTACTGCTTGCTTTCTTTATCCCCAGTGCCAGAAATAGTTCCATATCAGCTGATAAAGGATGGAATATGGTTCATTATGTATGTTTGTTTTAACCAAACACTTTAAAATACAAAATTAATTTTTACATAGCTCAGTAGTATTAAAGCTCTTATTACAGAATGAGAGTACATACTTTGCAAAAGATGACAAGGGGCTAATGTAATTTGTGGCATTTAAAGTATGATTTCCAAACCGCAGGATTTTTTGGGTTATTTTACAGGAAGGGATGTTTTTATTGACCTAGAGATGGAGCAATAGGAAGACCAACCTCTGCACTGTGGACAAGTGTAGAAATGGTGATGGATGATCTGGCAAGATGCATTTGGCTTTCTGGGGTAAATATACCTATAAATGCCAAATAATTCCTTTCCTCATGCTGTAGATGTGTCATTCAGTAAACCATATATTCCTGTCAAGCACGGTCATTTTGCAGCAGACTAAGAGCTTGGTGTGTGATGAAGACAAGTGAGCTTATTCTTAAACATCTTCCCTTCATCAATAACAGAGGTGTAAAAATAATATAAGCAAAAAGCTGCCTGTAATATATTTTTATTTTTGTGTTGCTTAAAAAAAAAAAAAAAAAGAAACAAAGAAAAACCTATGTTGCTACGAGAGATTGCTCAGGTGAGGGCTGGTGTGTGTATGCCTATAAATCCAAAGAGCTCTTGAACTCTTCACTGGCCAGAGGAATGCAGTTTTGGATGGAAAACCTGATAAGCAAAGATGCTGAAGTCAAAAATAAGTCATGGTGACTTCCCAGACAATTAAGGGATTTGTCTCTTCCTTTTTTTTTTTTTTCTCCAGAACAAATACCAATATCCTGTTTTGATCTCTTTTCTTGGAAACATTGTAAGTTACGCGCTGCATGCAGTGCATCCTTTTATATTGAAGTGAAGTCTGTATGAATAATGTATGCTAACTTGAAAACTGTGTTGACATTGATATAATCACTTTAATACTCTGTTTTTGGTGTTTTAAGGAATGACACAGCAAATGTTTCTCAAATATTCACATTTGAAGTGAGGAGATGTCATACTGCAGAAAACATGGAAAATATTTTATTAATTACAGAGCCTCAGGTAGGTAGTCTTGAACTGGTTTCTTTATCTAGCTTGAGTCTTTTCAGCGACAGTGTTGCATGTCATGACTTCAGGTGAGAAGTCCTTTAATGAAATTGGTTAAATTCAACCTGAGTTTAAGCAGGAGAAACTCCAAAGATTACAGCTGGTGTTATGCCCCACTTATTCCAGGGCTTGATGTCTATTTGCTGACTTTGTCACAGCAGTAGTTCGAGTCATTTACAGTAGACAGCTGTGCAGATGAGGATCAGATGTCTGCTAAAATAAACATTTGCATTTTTACCCTAAATCTGTGCCAGGCTGTTACAAAAAAATGTACACTAGAAAACACTGATTTATGAGTTAGTGTCTGTTAAGCTGATATTTCCACGAAGTCTTACAGGTTTAATCTCTGGAAAAAAATACATTCTCACCATTTGGAAATGTGGTGGGTTGGCACTGGCCAGCAGCTAAACCACCACCCAGTCACTTGCTCACTTTTCCACAGTAGGATGAGCAAAACCAAGAAAAACTTGTCGGTCGAGATAAAGACAGTTTAATAATTGAAGGAAAAAAACCCAACAAACCAAGTGGTGCTAAGGCAGTCACTCATCACCTCTGGGTGGCAGACCGATGCCCAGCCAGTCTCAGAGCAACAGCTACTTTGGAGAAACTGGCCTCTGCCAGTTTCATAGCTGAGCATGATGTTAAATGGTATGGAAAATCTCTTTGGTCAATTTGAGTCAGCTGTCATGGCTGTATCTGCCCACAACCTCTTGCCCAACCCTAACCTAGTCCCCGGAGGTGGCAGAGTGGGAAACTGAGGCTGCCTTGGATATCCTGGAAGTTTTTGTTGGAACTTGTGAAGAATTGTATTTGGCCTCAGAAGGCAAGTACTCAAGTCTTTTTGTCAGGCAATGTCTGTGAATTCTTATTTCCTATTTCCAGTTAGCATTTCCACCTTTAAGAAAAAGAAGAAACTCAGGTGAAAACAAACTCTTTTAATTTAAAAATATGCAATAAATAGGAAGGAGGCATAGTTTAGCAGAAACGTAAGCAGTAATATTACTGAACTTCTTTAACTTGTTCAGATCCAACTTCAACGTGAAGTTACAAATATGGACTAACATATACTTCTGAAAAACACTTACTTTGTATGTTAATCTTGATCTTCCAGTATCTTTTTAAAGTCATAACCTTGTTCTAGATTGGTAAAATTAAGCTCAAGTACTCTGTCACAAAATAAAGCACAGTATAGGTTGAATGACAAACCCATTTCATCATGGTTTATAATAACCAATATTGGTCTTTTTATATTACAAATTCATGAAACAGTTGAAGGAAAATTCTCACTTCTCTTCTGTAGGTTGAAAAGTCTTTACTTTTCTAAAATAATGAGGTAAAATCTCCGTAATTTCATTTGAACTTGTCTTTTTTTGTCCAGCGAGTTCAAGGAGGTTTTGCATAGTTTAGGTAGGCCTTGTACTTTCAAATATCTTCAGTTTGCTCTGATGCTTTTTATATTGGATCCTTTAAAACCTCCTATATAGGGGTTGTAAAACTCTGAAGATTTATTTAATACAGCCATGTTAATTTTTCTCACTTTCTTTTATAGTTACTTCTCCTTCCTCCTCCTTTTTAAAAGTAGTCGCTGAAATGTCTCTCTTCCTAGAAGAATCAGCTTTTTTTTTTTTGGTATATTGTAACAAGAAAGAAAAAGTTTTATGGCAACAGTTTGAGAGAAAACTGTTGGACATTGTAATAGGTTTGCTCTCCACTGGGTGTGTTGAATGAGATATTTAGACAGTTCTTTGATAAAGAATCAATTTCCATTGTCCCTGAGAATCTGTTTTCCAAAACACCCTTGTGTTCCTTATTTCTAAATTTCTGTATGACTTACTGTTGGGTTTTTTTTTGTTTTTTTTTTGGTTTTTTTTTTTTTACTTATGAGTCTTTGTGTTTGAAGACTGCAAATTTAAATAGTTCGAATCATAAATTGTGGACTAGAGAAGTCTTTTTCTGGTCATGGCGACTTCATGTGGAGAAATTGTTGCATTGAGGTTTAATAGCAAGTCCTCAGTGGGGGATAACTAGACCAAAGAAATACAGTCCACAGAATCTTAGAGCAAATAGTGAAATGCAGTTCTCTTAATAGAGCAATCATTACATATGTAGCAGTATGATATAGAGTATTAGAGTGATGAGTTCTACTTACTTGATTCCAAACGGTGATACGACTGCAGTGGGCTGTTTCTGCTGTAGACTTACATATTCTTTAAAGGAAGCTTCACCGGTGCTATCAGTTACAGGCAGTTTCATTAAGCAGTGATTCTGGTATCATCCTGTTCAAATACTTTCAAAGCGACTGCAGTCTTACACTCGTGGGGAGGGTCCTGCTGCAGCCTTGTGTCTACCCACTTTTACATACATTCTTATTACAAAGTCATATATAGTTCACACTACACAACAGTGGTGTTCAAAAGCATATATATTTGTATGAATATAGATAGATACATGTAAACAAGCAAGTATGGGTATAATACTTTCTAAACTGCTTTTTATTAATAGCTGTCTAATTGTAGCGATGTTACTGGTATGAACATAGAATAAGATTCTTTTCGAAGAAAGAAAAGAAGGAAAAGTTGTAAGAAAATGCAATAGACTAAAGAGTTGGTGAGTGTATTAACTACGTTTTGTGAGTTCTGCTGGTATTTGTAGAAGTTTTTTG
This sequence comes from Fratercula arctica, assembly GCA_947846985.1. Lineage (NCBI taxonomy): Eukaryota > Metazoa > Chordata > Aves > Charadriiformes > Alcidae > Fratercula > Fratercula arctica. Next base: position 92,755,174 of record CANTUZ010000002.1, on the reverse strand, counting down.
AAAATTTTTTTTCTATTTTCTTTTATTTTGAGAAAAGCTGATAATGTTGCTTGAGATGAAAATTCCTGGGAAAGTGGTTAAGGCTCTAGCAACAGTCAAAAACTATTATTGGACTCGTGTTTAATTCTTGCATGATTTGTTCACCTATGTTTTTGTTTCAGAAGAAGAGTTTTGTTTCCCCAAATAGTAGTTCTTAATTTTTCTGAGTAAAGACTGCAGTATTCAGCATGTGTTACAGTTTTCTTGTATTGATAAGCTCACATTATTTTCCATGCTGGTTGTTGCCTGGCAATAACGTATACTTTGGTGTTCTTAGTAAAGGTGGCAATGCAATATTGGTTTGCAGCATTGCTGTCTGTTAGAACTGTTTATTAAGCTGTGGGCTCTTTTTGCCTTCCTTTGCTAGTCATGTATCGCTGCTGTGGTTTTTTAGGCCTCAAGAAGGGTAAGCAACAGGTTGTTTCTTTGCAGTTGCCAAAGAAACCCCTCAAGGCTGTACAATGAAACACCTGTATTATTGCCACCCATTGCACTATTCCACCAATACCAGAACATATGGACTAATTGAACTTTAGAGTTGCATTTCTTTGGTTCTTTGTCTAGGCTGGGCATGATTTTTTGCAACCAGTGCTTATCAACAGGAGCGGCCTCCTTATCCATGCCATCTTTCCATCTGATTGTTGGAAAGTCTGGGTCTTAATTGAGCTAATAATAATTCTGAAGCCTTTGTTATTTTTATTTTGTGAGCTCAAATTTTTTATGCAGGCTGAGGTGAGGATTTGACTCCCTTTCCCACTTTTTCTTTTTTTTTCAGATGCATCAGAACCTTGAGAATTTTTGGCATTGTAGTTGCAAAGGTGGTGTTTTGCTCAATGTCATCAAAACTTCTACCACATTGATGATTCCCTGATAAGCAACTCAATCTTCAAATAATTCTATCCTTTGTTCCCCACATCACCTGTAGTCTGTTCACCATATGAGGTCAGTGTTTTACCTTACCCCTTTTTTTCTTTTTTTTTGGGGGGGGGTTTCAGGGGGGCTTGGGGTGAAGAGTAGTAAGATTTTGGACCTGAGTGGTGGATGGTGAAGTAGTCTTTCAGTGGACATCCTCTTGGACTCTTTTCTCAGTGGTTGTGTTTTGTTTTGGTTTTTTTTTTTTTCCCCTCCTCTTGTGCAATTGTGAGAATTATTAATGTCTGTCTTGGCCCATCTTCTGTGTGTAGGCAAAGTAAAGCTGTTTTAGCATGTGTTCTCCAGATTAAAAGTAACTGTGTTGTTGTTTGTCTTAAGAAATCTCTGCCCATCAAAAAGATATTATTGCACAAACGTGCAAACTGGAGCATGCCAGTTATAGCATGTCACCCAAGTAGTAGTAGTCCCTTAACTTAAGGAGGCTTTGAATTGATTGCTTTGGATGACAGGAAGATAATAGGAGCTCTGTGTTTTTAAGGAGAGAATTCATTCGGGATGTAACATTTATGTTCTATCTCAATATCTGTTTGTAAATTAGTGGAGTCAGTGTTTAACTGGAATGTATAAAAACATTATAAAAACATTAACATGTCTGTGTTTTGTTGGAACTGCTCTGCTTTTCTGAAGATAAGTAGGAATACGTAATAGGCCATGTACTGGAACATTTCATTCACTCATACTGTATTTTGTACACTTTGCCCCTCATTGTGTTGTGATGTGAATGGATAATCCTAAACATGATCTCTTTCCTGTTCATTTTGTTCTTCCTATAGAGTGTTTTGCTTCAGTGTGAGATCTCCTCTATCTCATTTCCATCAGATTACATCCTGTCAGTTAAATCAAAAGTGACTTATCTTTAGTGAGATTTAATAACATGGTCTGGTTCTAAACAGAACATATTGGAAGAAAATATTGTAAGCTGTGTTTTCCATGAGACTTGCACACATCTCCACATCCATTTTCTCACACAACAGTTATAGCATCAGCTTAGTAGGTGATTAGCAGTAACTTGTATTTTGTTGTATATTTTTCCACTGGGAGTGTTGGTGGCTGAAAATGATTATATTTCTGTTGGTAAGAAATCTGATGCATGGGTAGTTTTGTCCTATATTTCCTTTCCTTGATAAAGCTTAATTCCAAGCAGATGTTCTATGCCTTCAGAGCGATACTGTATAATTTTAATCATGTGGTAGATGCTGTGTTGGTTTTTTTGGGTATGATCAACACAGGTGTTGTAGAATGTGTTGCGCTCAGTATCTGTTGGCAGTGTTTTCCTGTTGGTGATATTTAGCTTGTCCATGTGGAGTGAAACAGCAGGCTTTACGGGGTAAGAAGAGAGCTATTACCACTGCTGTTGCTGCCTCCAGCAGTTTTGTTAATCCAAACTCTGGGTTCCTTTGACTTTTAGTACAAGTTCCTGAAAATGAAAGTTTTCAGCTTTGTTACAATGTGCTGGTTTTTCACTTCCCAAAATGTACAGTGTGTTTTGGCCTTAGTTTTGTCTGAATCAAAATGGAATGCAAACTTCTTTGAGAAACAAAGGAAAACAATTTTCAAGATCTATTTTTTTGGTTTAGGAGGTGAACCAAAATCCAAATTTATTTTTTTGCTCTTGGTCATATATGTGGAAAGACGGTAAGGAAAATATGCTTTATTTCTTCCCTTCCTCTCTACAGCCTATAATCTGAGATTTTTATACTTTTTTACTAAGACCAGGAGATTTTCATCACAAAAGTGATAGCTTCGAAAAGAGGCACACTGTAAGAGTGGGAATTGACTTCCATAAAAGGCCACAGGGCTCTGAATTGATATTTTTGGTAATAATGTAAGAACTGTGTCCTGAGGGTTATATTCTCCTCATGTTCCGTTCTCTGTAAGTGTTCATTGGGTTTGACGTGAATATAGGATGAGGGATTGGATAATATTTTTTCCTTCCTGTATGACTCTGACTTCTAAAAACCTTGTGGGAGGAATTGAACCCGCTGACATATCTTTTGAAAAGTTGAAATTTTTTTTATATAGAAAATGTCAAAAATTAAACATTTGGACTTTTTCGAGTGAAATGCCCTATTTTGAAAATGTTGCTGTAAAATGTGTCAATATTGTCAAATTCCCTCTTTCATTAAGGCTAAGCTACCTTGCCAAATTTGACTTGCATATATGATTAGTTTTTCTTTGAGACAGAGCATCTGATTAAATTACTATTCCCTGAGGTGTTCTTTGAGCTTTAAAGAAAAAGTCTGTCAGGTTTTTCTACTTTTTTCCAATTATATGGCATTTATGATTTCATTTGGTTTCTCTTATTTTCACAATTAAGTAGTGTTGGCAATCGTAGCCTACATTTATGCATATATAATTTTAGCCTTTAACAATTGTATCACGACTGAAATTAAATTAAAGCATTAACAAATAATGCTAAAAACTATCAGACTAGACATAGCCTGAGGGGGCCAGGTTGTTTGAACTCTTGAAACAATTTGTGTTTCTAAAGTCTTTGTGCAATCATTTCACAGCTCCCATGACTTTGTTTTAAAATCAAACTTTTACCTGAAGCAATTAAAAACTGTTAAATGTTAAACTGCCATTTTGATTTCAAAAATACACGGGAGGTGATGTCAGACAGCTTTTTCTAATGAAGCTATTTTTGGGGAGTTTGTGGAATGGTTAGTCAGTGTATTGATGGTGCTACTGCTGTTGAGGTAAGATGATGAGAAATCTAAGGTCTTCCTATAACTGTTGATGTAATAAAGTTTACTGTCTTTCCTACATATTCCCATTATATGCATGTCTGCTATTTACAATTGCTTTGAACTGATCCTTTAGATGTTTAAAATATTTCTCCCCAAGTAATTCAACTTATTGTGTTTTTTCTTCTTTAAAAAAAAAGAAAAAGAGCTTGCTTTACCAATATTCTTTTATAATCTATCATCTGTAGCTTCCCTTTTAACATGAAAAAATAAATCTGTTAAATAGAACAAAGTATATGAGTATGATAATGTCTGTGTTCTTCTATTATGGGAAGCTCAGAGGTGACCTCTAAAGGCCAACGAAATCAAGGGAAGAGAGAAAATTTCCTCCTAGAAAAGGAATATCTCTGGTCAGAGAAGATATATCTGTGTAAACAACCGGTACAGTGTGAAGAGGGGAGCCTTGGAGTAGTGTAGGTTTGACTCGAACATGTACCAAAAAAGAGAACTTACTGTGCACTTATTCATGTAGACTCACTTAGTGTCCCAGTGACGGACAGGTGTCAAGTGTTAAATGATGGGACAATGAAAATTTCTTCCTTGGGATGCTGCATCAGGTCTTCCAGTAACTCAACCAGAGCTGACAGATCCTCACAGTACATCAGTCCTTTCTCTGTCACTTGGGAAACACGCTGCAAGGTGGCAAGAGTTTTTATTTGCTCTGAGCTTGATGGGTATAAGTTTCTATACATGCTGAGGACAACCTCTGTTCTGTAATGGGTGTGCCTACCACCTGGTGTCCTGTACAGATCGTTCACCAATTGCAGAGCTTGAGAGACCTGTAAAATGACAGCTCCTTTGTCCGTGCAGCTGGATTGCCTCCCAAAGGAAACCAGCTTATATAAGATGTGCACTTATGCCGTGTCCCACATACGTTTAGGAGGTGCAAAGGGTGTGCTCAGGAATGAGGATGGTGAGTGCATCAGTGCTGTGGTACAGGCACAGTGTCTGTTAGTATTATGTATACATCTGTCTGTCTCCTTGCTAACTACTTCTCCACTATCAAATAATTCTTTTTCTCCTATGATTTGAATAATCTCTAATGAATACTTCTCCTGTAGGAAAGGAGAGAGATTAACAGGTGCTTCATGATGCTTATCTCTGCAGAGCTGTACTGTACAGCAGAATCAGTTCCTTTTGCCAAATTTTAGAAATTTTTATGCAAATCTGAACACTTTCAAGACAACAAGTTTGGCCGCTTTAGCTTCTTTGTAAGTTATATACATGTGTGGATAAGCTAACAAAAACATAACTTTGAAAGCATTTATTTTTAAACCAGGAATAATGAAGTGATAGTAAATATTTGTGTATCATTGGAAAAGTGTGAGAAACGTTCATTGTCTTTCTTTTCTTCATATTGAAATTGATAATTTAATTGTGAAGTTTATCATTCAGTATTTCTTACTTTAGTAGTAAAAATTGCCATTTAGTACTCCTTTAATTGTAAAAGTATGAAACATTGTAGTATGCTGATTGTAGGAAAACCACTTCTAAGTTAAGTTGTTAAACCTTTTTAACATACTCTATAAGGCAATACAAAAGACAGATTGGCAGAATTGGAATGGTGAAACCTATGTCCAAATATTTTGTTGCATATACTGGGTTTACTGCAGTTAATACTGTACTAAATTATATGCTTTATGTACTTAACTTGAAACAAAAAAACCCACACTTTAATGTTACTTGTAAATGCCACAAATTCTAAGCATTTGGTAAGCTTGAATCAGATCTCCTATGTTTATATTTTATTTATGATGTAAACACAAAGTAGTCACAAGTCAATTTTTTATTACAATTAGTGAAGTCATCCTTGTTCCTTCATGCCAAACGATTGCCTCTGAGGGAAACAAGGGTGTAAAAATGAAGAGAATTTGACGTGACATGCATCCTTCATTGATTAGCTTGAAAGTGAGATTGTTATTGTGCTATGGCAAAAGTAATTTGGCTTGGATTCAGCGTGTCTTTTAAGCATCATTTTTGTAGTTGCTCTTCATGTAGGATGTAACCTCAGCCACTCTCTCCATGCAGTTTAGCAGGGTTGCAGGGTATAACTGACTGCAGAATTATCCACCTAATGCAAAGCCAATGGAAGAGGTCTGGATTACAGTAACCTTGAATTGTGTCTTCAGAACACTGACTTGGCATAGGGCAGAAAGCAAGACGTTTTTGTGTTGCTGGTACCATTCTGCAGCGGTCAGTGTATGCAAAATTAATTGCTACAAGGTGAAGAGGCCACCATCATGCAGGCCACCCTCCTTGTGAGGAAATATTTGTTTCTCTTATAGGATGATTTAAGATTTTTTCCTCTTTTATGGTAGCACTCCTTCTTTCTAACCTCAGAGCTCTGTGCTGATGTAAATATCTTTTCCAGTTAAAAACAACTCTGACTTCTAGTGTAAGGTAAGCAAGCAAGGAGACATCTGGTAAATATTAGGGCTTTTATATGAAATCATCATGGATGCTGCCAATTTATTTTTTTGTTTTTTTTTTTTTTCCCCTGTGATAGGAAGTTCAGTGACATTTCTATATCAATTTCCATAGTGGTGAGAAAGGTATGCTATTGAAAAAGAGAATTATTCGCTCTTTGAAAGAAGTCCCACTTGATGACAAGAAAGCGTAAGAAATGCCCTCCTAGCTCAGTGGTGTCTGTCAGTCCGTGCACTCCATCTCCAATGGTGACAATGGGAGATGAGGGTTAGGGAGGTCTTGTGTGCTTGTATGTGTTCTCTGGTCCTTTCTGCTTGTACTCTTCCAGGATCTACAGCTGTATTAGACATGTTAGAGCGTGCATCGTTGCACAGTCCTTTTAGTACCCACCACGCACGGTGCCTGAATTTGTCTAACCTGTCTTTAAACCTGCTAATGTAGTCTGCCTCCACAGCTTCCCGTGGCAGCAAGGTCTACAAATTCTCTGCTTGCTGTCCAAAGAAGCACTTTTACCTGTTTTGGTCTATCGTCCACTGGTTTCATCAAGTGGCCACTTCGTTCTTGTGTTGCAGGATTTGCTGAATGGCAGTTTATCTGTTGCTTTTGTGACTTTATAAACTGCAAATCTACCCTCCTTCAGGCTTCTTCTATCCAGACCTAGGGTCCCAGTGGTGTTCTTTGCAGTCCCCAAGCTCTGTGTGTGTATCCCACTCGTCTACCTGTGCTCTGTTTGTGAACAGAGCTTGTGTAGTTAGAGTCCAGCCTTATGGTGTTGGACAGTCTTGAGGTAACGGGGCTGCTGGTAATGAGTTTCGAGTATGATTTCTGTGGTGTTACTAATGTCTACCACCTCTCAGATCAGCGAATGTTATTTTCCACCTCTGTAGAAGTTTCCATATGAAAATCTGGAAATGTTTATATAAATATTGATGAGTTCTACTTTAAAGGAGCTTTATGAGGGTTGCAGTAAGAAAGAGAGAGAAGCATAATATGTTTCTAAGTGGAAAGTCCTAAAATATACCGTACTTTAAGTGATATTCTGCACTGCCTAATTCTTTTTACATAAACTATTAAATCTGATTTTATTACATTATCGGTTAAAATTGCTTCAATCAAGACATTGCTTTGCGATTTGAGTTTTTTTAACTATGATCTTTTGATTAGACCCATTAAATCTGCAGAGTAAAAGTGATTAAAATGTTATGTTCTGCATATGTCCCCCAAGTATACGGAGTTTTTACTGCTTGTTAAAATAGAAAAGTGATGACATTATTATGAGGTAGCCTGTATATAACCTACTTAATATAAAATGATACTGAGAACACATAGATTCCTGTATTCTAAGTATTTTTAGGATTTCTTAGAAATTCATATTGTTTAAATTATGAATATAATATTACCCATATTGTGGTTATTAAGATACAATAACTAAAATTTCCAGCTGATAAATCAAATGTTTTGAGAATTTCTTCTTGAAGCTTGGTTAAATGCTTGCCTAAAATTCATGTTTTGTCCACACTTAAATGTAATTCTCAAATTTATCTGAAGTTACTCTAAGAATATTTTTACTCTAGGATAATAATTCTGAATTGGGAGTATCTATCCTAGAATTATTCTTATTATCTGGTGTCATGACAGTCTAAAATAGGTTATGGGAAAGAGGAACATACTCTGAATATACTGCTACTGCAAACTAACTTCTGAGTTCAGATTTTGGGAAAATAGGTTTCTCTCTAACTCCGGGAATGTTCATAATTGATGACGAGGAACATATTGTATTGTTTTTCTCTTTGCCCACCATAGCCAACAGGAAGGGGGTGATAAGGGAGGGGCACAAAGATACCACTGCAGTACTGCAATTCTAAATAAACCTGGCAATAAAATTATTTGCTGCTATTGAAAGACACTACCTATGCAAAGTGGGCACCTCTTTTGTCCAAAAGACTTAGTAGTAATATCACAATACATTTCAGTATTGAGATACTTTTTCTTATATATTGGAAGCTTTCAAGTGATATCTTCCCTTTCAAGTATGCACTTAAATTTCTGGTGACTAGTCCATTTTAAGTTGGCTCTGTGCATGTGTGGAATAGTGTGTGTGCTTCTGCAGTATGAAACTGTTCATGAAGCAGAAAACAAAGGTTATTTCAAGAAGTAGCAGCTGTTTCTTAGGATGCATTGTTTTCCTGGCTTTATGTTGCCCACAGATGCCACAGATTTCTCTTGCTCGCCTTGTTGTTTGATGACTGTTTACACATTGCAGTTTTATTCATAGATCTGCTCTGAATATTGCTTTTTTCTTGGTAGCTTGCTTCTTTACCCACTTCAAGAAGAGCCTTTGTACATGTGATTTCAGACTCTGGACTACACTAAATACAAATCACTTGCCTGTGCTCTGGGTTATGAGAAAATATTTGTTTGTCACAGGCAATGCTAAAAAGAGAATTTGCTGCTTAAATATAGCTAATGAAGAACTGACCCTCACCATTTTGCAGGGGAAACCATTTGGGCTTCATGGAGAGGAGGGATGAAGGAGAGCAGAAAGAAGTCAACTCAGTTTTAACATACGTACTGCTTTTAAATTTCCCTGCTGGCTCAGTGCATTAGTTGGCTTGTCACATCACATTTTCTGAGCTTCTTTGTATTATGTCACATAATATGACAGAGATAACCCTTGTGACAAATCACACAAGCCAGTGTGTCAGCGGGGAAATAGGAAACTGACAGTTTTCTGAACAGTCCCATAAAAACACTCAATAGAATTCTGTAAAAATTAACTTTTTAGAAATCTAGACCCGTGTTTTTTCTTGCTGAAAACCTTCTCTTCAAAAAAACTTCAGAACACAAATTTTAAAAAATTAAGAAAAAAGATGAAAATAACTGACATAGTTGGGGCTCTCGCTGATGCGTGGGAAAAGCTTAGACTGGGATGGTGGAGAAGGGGATCCAGCACCAACTTTCTCTTCTGCCGCTACTGCACAGATGTTTGAGCTGCTCATCTCTCACTCCTGGCCTGCAGTTTTGCAGTCTTAAAGCACAGCACTGGAAATTATACTGACTCATGAGTAGCTCGTGAGCAGCTTCTGTATGAGGAGAGCCAGGTAATATTTTGCCAGCCATACTAAAATAAGCAGCTATTACTTGCCCTCATACAGAGGTGGACTGAATCGGTAGATCCTCCCTCCCATCCCCAACCCCCTTTCTGTCTTTCACACTAAACAGTAAGGAAGCTTTTAGTCACTCTTTTCTGTTGTAAGATGCTGACATTGTCTGTGTATTCATATTTATTATTTGTATTCATTCTATTTCAAAGACACCCCCCTTTTCCCTTCTCAGTTTTCTATTTAGCAAGTGGCTCTATAATGGGGTGGGGGAAAGAGTGGTTTTGACAAAATATCTTTGGGTCTTGGGTGGCACAACCCTGCAGCTGTTATTAAAAGAGAAAGCTATTAGAGGTGAACTTTCACATTTTGAAAAAAACCTTTGTTGCTTTTTTTTTTTTAAAAAAAAAAGTGCATGGTGTGTGCTTACAAAATAACCAAAGCAACACACACATCTACTCAGTCTGTTCAAATCTAGCTGCAACGTTCTCACTGAAATTACAAAGACAGTCACAAATTTAGAAGTTTGTGGGAAACTTTGTCCTGAAATCAAAAAGGGGACTTATGGGTAGCTGGGAATGGTAGCTATTTATGTAGGTAATGGGCTCTGTTTATTGCTGTCAATGACTCTTTCCAAATAACAATAGGAAAAAAACAACTTCACTACAGTCAGTGCTAAAGTTAAGTTGTATGTACAAATATAGGACCTAGAAAAACTGATATACCATTGCTTTCATTGGTTTCCTGTGGTTTTAAAATTTAAAGGAAGCTGACTGATTGATAAAGCCCTCAGGCTGTCTTAAAAATATGATCATGTTTCTCTCCGCTACAATTACTTCTGCCAGTTCGTGTTTTCCATGTTCCTGGACAGCTAAAGCAGTAGCATTACTTAGAGAGCTTTATGATCAATTTGACAAACTCATGTGTGGGTGGCATATCCCCATTTATTTTCCATTATTGTTTAAAATAAATAAAAGATACTGTAGTAGCTCCATCTCTCAAGGCTGTGACTTATGTTCCCTAAAATAAAAATATTACAGTAGTTTGGGATGCTACTGCAACTGTGAATGCTACCCTAGTCTTCCCCTAGAAGTTATGATCCCCAGGGTAGTCAGCACTTCCATCAATCCTGTTACAAAGCAATCATCTCTGGCAGAGGGCTATAATGGACGGTTAGAAGGGATATCTTCTTAAACTCTTGCAATTAGATATATATACCAGGGTCTGTACGGAGTTCAGTTTAACCAGGTTTATATGGATAAACAAAAGGTTTGTTGCCATTGTACTCTCTTGTTGTACTGAGACCTGAGAGGATGAGTAGTGATAGGATGTTTGTTTTTGTAGAACTTCTGTGTGTGAATAATGTCTGCATCCTTACTCTGCACTGGGAGGAAGTAGAAGATGAGAGGGAGAGAGAAGTGGTGCAGGGTTCTTTCTGGAACTCAGTAAGAAAGACCTGACAACAAATGTTTTAATAGGATAGAATTTAGAAGAGGAACACAGATGGCAAGTAAATCTTATGTCCGTTCAGATGCTGGGAACTGCAGTTTCATGCATCATCAGACAGATCCTGGATGGACTTTCCCACAGCATGCTGCGCAGGTCCTGTTCATGGACAGGTTCCTCCTCCCTCACACACCCTTGTACCTTTTATTTTGCGTAACAACCAGAATCATGCATCTTCTCCTGAGAGGTTGGATGTTATCTCTTCATAACATCCACCAGTGTGCGGCACAGGGCACTCTGGCAGACTCCCTTACAGCAGATACTCATGCTAACACATGGGTTTCTCAAGCTAGTTACTCATTAGCTACTCGTGCTCAAGTACATATTTCTCCCAAGGTATAAGGACGAGTGCAGCAGACATGGCCTATTCAAGACCTTGAAGTCTTCTGCAAGGTTCACAGTACAATCCTCTAGTTGATGTTAGCTACTGGTTTTCAAAACAATGTTTTTAACTAGGGCTATGTTGAAGTTGCATGAGGAGGAGAGGCTGGAATCCTAGAGAGAAAGGGAAAATTAAATTTTTCCTGGATCCTTCATGAGTGGGTACTTGTGAACTTGAAAACCATAGTTAAGTATTTTGCAATGTCTACTGTAATGAATCTTGATGACATGCAAAAAAATCTCTGATGGAAACAGCTTAGGGATTATTCTTTGGTCAGATAACTGCAAACATTGAGTCAGAGATGTAGTTCTCTGTTCCCAAATTTATTTTCTGTGATGATAGAATCAATTGCATTTACTCATGTTGATTCTGAAATAGGAAAATAATTTGTTGCATGACTCTTGCTGTTGCCATCAATATTTAAATGTTCCTAAAAATTTGTAAAATAAACTCCTGTTTTGCACTTGTGGGAAATTTTCCTGTGCTTACAGAAGATTATATAGGAGGTCCTGTAGAGCTTGTTACTGACTTTTCTTTAGGAAGACATTGCAATCTGTAATCCAAACCCAATCAAATTCTGCACCTGTACGGACGGGAAATTTGATAAGGTGTATGTGCAACATAGTCAATAAAAGAATTCAATACATTTTGGGGGGAGAAGGATCATTTAGTGTAATCTATTCTAGATCATAGCTTGTTAAACTTCAGTTATCTCTGTTTTGAGCCCAGCAGTTTCACTAAAATACATCCATCAGAATAGGATCCACTATTAACTTCCTTACTTCCATTAGCAATCCCATACACATGTTCCATAAGAGAAAGAAATAGCATCTGAAATCACAGTTTCCCTGTATTCCTGTGGTTTGGTGTGTCATTTATGTGAAATGGCTTTAGCAGTGTATCATCCTCCCTCCAAAACAGCTTAATCTTGGTTTTTCCTTGTTAATATTTATAAATTGCTCTATATAAAAAGATTGCTTACAGTTGATGATGTGTGGTACTTGCCTTGGTTAAGATAACTTCATTTTTCTTCGTTTTCATTACCTGATGCTTAAAAGCACCATCAGCCCTGATATACTTATGCAGCAGTTGCAGAAAAGCATGAAAATAGCGCCTTTCATCCTGGTGTTCAGTGAGGATGTTTTGGGAGTCGCTTCTATTAGACAAGCTGCTTCTTTACCACTTGTGTGTTTCCCTTTTGCAGTCCAACTGTGTGCAATTCAGTGGACTTCACCTTCAGCTGCGTCTTTCATTCTTCCAAGCCAATTTCAGTCTGTGATGGCACCTAGCATTTGAAATTTATGACAATTCTGTACTCACTTTCAGCAGTGGTGTTATATTCCATCACTGTTAACCATTCTGTTGTACATAAACAATCTTCTGTGAAAATACTAGCTAGACAGGAGTTTTCAAAGTTCAGTGCTCTGCTGTATCAGTCTACGGGTGGAATAGTTATGCAGTACTGTATAGTATTAGATAATTGTGTCAAGTGCAGTAGGTCCATACATTTGTAATTATAACTAACACTTTCCTGGTCTGATTTTCATGATTTTTCTATGTGGTTTTGTAGTATCTGTGGTACGGTTAGTTCCTCCCAAAAGTGAGGTTTTGCACATTAATCCCTATTTGGTTTTAGTACTTGTTGCTTTTCCTACTTCATGACTGTTTTCATTTTTGTAGTTCTTACATGTATAGCCTTACCACGGCTTTTGTCATTAGTAACATGATATACTGAATACTGTGTGAAATTCACCCGTTCTTTTTTTTCCCTTGGAGAGGGGCATTTTCTCTGGTGGTGATGCAGTGACAGAAAAGCATTAATGAATAGCTCCTTCACATAAATGAGACTGTTTAGTGTATCTGCATACTCTGTATGCAAATATTACAAAATCAGTGTGCTTTTTTGTATTATATAATTCCATGAAGGCTTGGAATCATGTGAAGGATATTTGTCTGACAAATTCATAGGCAGATCAGTTGATGCTTAACTAAAATCTTAATCCATTTTTTGGGAGGTTTGAGATAAGGGACAGTTAGTTGAAAAACATCTCAGTAAAGGAAGGATATATATTTTCACTATCCAAAGTACTTTTATCAGTTCTTAACATCAACATAACTGTCAGGAAGTGCAAGTGTGAAAATTTTAGTGTTTACATACTTGGTATTTTGGTTGTGTACCCTGTAGTGCATACTCCCAATCTTCAAAATGCCCCAAATGAGGTGTGAGATCTCACATCTGTATGGTGGTTGTCTTGGACAGGCTAGAGAGTTGGACAGAGAGGAACCTAATGAAGTTCAACAAGTCCAAGTGTAGGGTACTGCACCTGGGGAGAAATAACCCCATGCACCAGTACAGGTTGGGGGTTGACCTGCTGGAAAGCAGTTCTGCAGAGAGGGACCTGGGAGTCCTGGTAGACAACAGGTTGACCATGAGCCAGCAATGTGTCCTTGTGGCCAAGAAGGCCAATGGTCTCCTGGGATGCACTAAAAAGAGCATGGCCAGCAGGTTGAGGAAGGTCATCCTCCCCCTCTACTCTGCCCTGGTGAGGCCACATCTGGAGCACTGTGTCCAGTTCTGGGCTCCCCAGTTCAAGAAAGACAAGGAACTACTCGGGGGGAGTCCAGCAGAGGGCTACGAAGATGATCAAGGGACCAGAGCACCTCTCTTACAAGGAAAGGCAGAGAGATCTGGGTCTGTTTAGCCTGGAGAAGACTGAGAGGGGATCTCATCAATGGTAAAGGGTGGGTGTCAAGAGCATGGGGCCAGGCTCTTTTCAGTGGTGCCCAGCAACAGGACAAGAGGCAACAGGCACAAACTGTAACACAGGAAATTCCATCTGAACATAAGGAAAAAATTCTTAAGGGTGACAGAGCACTGGAACAGGCTGCCCAGAGAGGCTGTGGAGTCTCCTTCTCTGGAGATCTTCAAAACCCACCTGGATGCGTTCCTGTCCACCCTGCTCCAGGTGAACCTGCTCTGGCAGGGTGTGGGACTAGTGATCTCCCAAGGTCATTTCCAATGCCTGCCATTCTGTGAAAGAGTAGTGTACTTCAAATAAGAATATGTAAGAACATAAATTTTATTTAGGAAGTTTCTTGCTATTATTTCTTGCTCCCCCTCCTACCCCCTTGTTTTAATGAAACCCTGGTTGGTTTTTTTTTCAGGGATACTTTTACTGGCGTTTACTTCTTTAAGGTTATTAAACCCACAGGATCTGACTGACTTAGCAGTTTATTCCCCATTTGGCTTGGTCTTTCTACCTTCTGTTTATAATTCTCTTCTTTCTGACAGATACGTGTGCCTTCCTTGCACTTGGCCAATTTGTGCTTTATTTCCCTTTTCACTTTGACAATTCTATTCATGTTGTGAGCTTGCTAGTTCATTCTCTTTTTAATGATTATGAATAATTGAACATAGCCTTTTTAGTTTATTTTCTGCTTTCCCATAACAAAAACTGTGAGAAAAAATATCTTGCTGGATTTATTTTGGTTTAACACAGTTATGTTTAAAGTCAAAATGGAAGAGCTTTTTGTATGTGTTCTTCTCTGTTCACTTATATACTTGTTTGCCAAGTGCACAGAAGTCTGACTTTTAAATATTGCATGACAGTTGAAACTGGCTATACCTGATCCCACTTGTTTTTTATATAGCTATGATATTAAATGTCATGAAAATTTTGCACATAGGAAATTCTGTACAGATTGTTTTCCATAATTTTTGATTTTTCAAAACCAATATTATTAGTAATTTCCAAGTTTCTGGTAACCATCATTAAATATATTGGAAAAGTTCTTTGTCTGTGGACATGTATGGATCACAAATATCAGAACAAACACACTGATTATGTTTGTTTTTACCAAGTTACATTCCTTTCATTGTCCATTGTCATGGATTTACTTTCCATGGTTGCACATACTCTTTATTGCAGGGTTATCAGGAGAAATAACAGGAATGTCACTGTCAGCTGAGCGTTGATTTGGTATGGTTTGGTGAAGTCGGTCACCAGAGGTGGCTGGAAAAAAAGGAACTGTTGTGACATGTTTGAAGATTTTGAAACTTTTCAGTCAACAATGAAAAAAAAAAACCCTCAACAATTGTGTGTAATTTCATGAAATGGTCTTTTCCTCCAAGTTTTTTTTTTTTTTTCTTGTGTACTTCGGGCTTGATAAGAAAGATATCTCCCTCTACCTATATTTGGCAAAGTTTGACTGAAGTTTCCAACACTTACACTGGAGAACTGCTGATTTAGTGTAAGCTTTTATTTGTTTGTGGTAAACTATAATTGATCACTGCAGCTTCAAAAGCTGGACAGATTGATTGTGTTCTTTTATCTCTATGACAAAGCGACCAAGGTGGAGTTAGAGTGATATTGTGGTGATGGATAAGTCTACACACATGATTGGCAGTTATCAGGCTTCTAGTTTGTAGATTTTTCCTCTACAGCTTTATTTAATACTTTTGTTTCTAAGCTTTTTCTAGCATCACGCCAAAGACTTTGCAGCCATTTTCTGAAACCATGCATTTGAAGACTCTTGACAGTCTAGGCACAAGAGGGCATATTCCTTGCACATTGCTTCCATTCTCTAACTGCTGGGTGATGCCTTTATGAGCATGATGCTGTTCTTTTCAGGTTTTATTTTTTGGACATGTGCCTTTACAGGACATTTCTCTCACATCTTCAAACTGTAGATAGCAGCAATGATAAAAGAGCAGGAGAACCATCTGATATAAAGCTTAAAAATGGTTTCAATCTTGTAGAATTAAAAAAATAAACACCAACAAAAATAGAAAATGGTGAGATTATATGCAGGCAATAGAGGTATGTACCTTGAGGAGCTGTATCTTGGAGTTATGAAGTGACATTAAATATTCAAGCTCTTCAGTTTTCCTTGTTCTTGGATCTTTGTTGCACTGCAACTTACTTTTCCCTGGCATTGCCTTTGTGCAGCTTGAGCACCTGAGCTGTGTCCTGGGCAACAAAGTCCAGTCAAGAATCTGGCACTAAAGGCAGGTCTTGTCCACTCTCCCCCTGCGTCATGCATCAGGATGTTCAAGTAAAAACATCTTTGTTGAGTTTCAAATACAGAATTTCTTAAAAAAGGTGATAATGTTTGCAGATGGAAGAGGGAAATTTTTCTACATTTATCAATTAACAGAAAAAAAAAAACAAAACCCAGCACCAAAAACCAAAAAACCCCTTGCAAAATCAACCAGTTGGATGCTTTGGCTATTTTTTATTGCTTTTTTTTTTCTGATGAGTTCTTTATTGTGTACTTATTTAACTAGAAATGATCCTTTGTTGGAGATAATAATCCAACTGAACACTTGAAACAAACTTTGTGTGAGACAGGAGTGCTTTTGGGCTTTTTTTTTTTTTTCTTATAATGAAAGCAGTTTTAATCCTTTTCTTCTCTATCTCAGAAATCTGCCAAATAAGCCTTTTCATATTTGAACCAGCAACAGGAGGAGAGAAGTGCTGTGTAAAGGTGCCTGACAGTGACATATTGCAATGTATTTCTCAAATCATAAAGCTGTCAGTGAGAAAGTGAAATTTCAAGATGCTTTAGTGGTAAAGGTGATATTCTGTTAAAGCCACTTTCTTATCAAGTTATTATTGCTAAATTATTAAAAAGATATGTTGCTGGAAAACTTAGTAACTGGTGAAATTAAAAAAAAAATAAGAAAGCTGGGAATAAAAAATTACCTTTCACTTTGCCTTGAGCTTGGTGGTTTTTTTTTTTTTTTTTTTTTTTTTTTTTTTTTTTTGTAATGATAGCTCATTTGGTACTGCTGTGAAAACTGTTCTGGTTATCCAATATAGTTAATATTTACTGAGTATGCTTAAGCATCAGCCAGTTAAATTGAGTGGTTTAGAGTCAACAGCCACTGTCTGTTCACTGTTTCCACATCTCTAAAATGATTCAAAATTAGGTCAAGAGAAACTGAGCAGGGAAAGAAGGAACACAAAGTCTCCAGACACTGGGATTTATTTCTACACAGGAAACCATTACTGCCAAGCCAAAGTGGTAGGCCTTGTTAATCTTCAGGGATCTGCAGTGGGCACATTGATTTTATCAATGTAATTGGAATTGTGGTGTAATAATGTTGTCATGGTAAAACACACTGTAGATTTACTTAAATACTCATGAGTGTGTTAAGTCATGCTCTTACAAGAAATCGAGCATGGTTGAATTTTTCTATGGTATTTTCAATAAATACTTACCTTCTGTCTCTTTGTCAGTGAGACAGTCTCTGTGGGATGTTGCTGGTTTTGTCCTTTGTTCAATGTTAAAAAAAATAAAGAAATAAATCATGCTAACCTCCTTGTGCATAAGGAGAAGAAGGTTTCAAGTGATGCAGACATCATCTGTCCAGACATTTACAGTGTGGAAAGAAACATCGCTATAACTGGTTGACTCCAGAACTAGTATTTTGTGGGCAAGATGGTTATTTTGTTGCTAAAGTCAGTAGGACATATGCCTTTGAAATTGCTTGCTCTACGTGTTTACCACTGTTCACGGAGGTGGACTGTGCTGTGGAGTAACCTCGTTTTTTACTGTGTGCATAAATATGGGATATTCACAGTGCCTTGATTTTAATCACTTACTGTAGGTTCCTGGGTCAGGCGCAGGGTCTGGGCCCTTTGGAGTCAATGAAGATAGTCTTCTCCAAATGCAAATTGGACAACGTAAATCAGCTCCTCCACTGAGCTAACAACAGAACTGGGAAAGAGTCTCTAGCTATGATAGGGTGGTGTGGTTTTCCCTGATGGTAATTTTACAGTGACCTATCTAAGGTCATTACAATGTATGTAATTAAAATTTTATTTTTAATTTGCTGTAGCAAAAGAAGAAGAGAAGCTTGTGCTTTTATTTACACAGTACAGCCTGGAAAAATGCAATATTATTTTGGTAATGGTTGCATTATTTGAAATTGGTCCTGGACATATATTTTCTGTATGCTGTTCTAAGAAGTACAGCAGAAAATCCAGATTTTTTTTCTGCTTTTTTTGTCTAAGAAGTTATTTATGCTGGGCTTTTTTTTAATATGTTCTGTGCTTTATATAGTTTTGTGTATGGAAAAATAAAAAGGAAGTTTCCTCTGGGAAATGCTGCTATTATAAAAGGTCTGGTTTGGAAGCTGTTTTTTAGGCAGTATCAGCTGTACTTATTGATACCTGCATCTGGCATGTCTAAGTCAGAAGCAGGATCAGAACCAAGGCAGGTTATTTTAAAATATTGCAGATCCTGATGAGCAAACAGGTTTTATTGTCAATTTTCTCACCAATGTCAACATTATTTTAGTGCTGGAGATCACTCTATTTATTTTTGTACAAAACCTGTTTCTGCCCTCTACACCTCTAAAAGTATTATTTGGACAAACAAGAAGAATGAGATTTAAAAAAACCCAAAAAAACTACTGTTGCTTTTGACAAAATAGAATTTCTGTATTTGTGTTATGGGAACCTGAGGGTCTTATCCCATTGCTTTCGCTTGAACCCTGTTTGTACCATGCCAAATCAACACACTCTGTGCCAAGAGCCTTGTTCTCAACACTTACCTGAATGGGAAGCAGATAAAATGCTTAAAGACAAGTAAAGGGCAAGCGTGGTTATCTGAATCTGCAGCTTTAGTTCTAGGGCTGTGTCTAGTAACCTTGAATAAAGCTGGCTGTCTTGGAGGTAGACCTGTGCAGAGGGTGCCTGACGAGCTGTGTCTGAGCACACAGTAAAAACTGCTGGGAAGCTTTTTGCTTTCCTTGATGACTATTGTGTTGGCTGTCACTCCTTGGGAAACTTCTTTGTTGAAGTTAAATGCTCTGTATGTTGCTCTGTTTGGTGATACTGCTACACATTCTTCTCTCCAAATGGTCTGGACTCTGGTCTTAAGTATCCAAACTGGTGTTAGGCATAAAAGGGATTGACTTTTGTAATGTTTACTCTTGCCTTACCACTGGGTGGGGATGGGGGCGGGGGGGGATGTTGGTGTGCGGGTGTCTCTGTGTGTGTGTAGAACACATACCTGTGCTCTGAATATACCATTTCAGTGGCCCAGTTCTAGCCTGATTGTCACAGGATAACTAAAGGTTTGTGAGGATCTGTGCTACTAAGTCAATTGGAGTTTGGATATGGGTACATAAACGTGTGTTCTGTGAGCCACGTGGACATATGGTGAAAGTGTCATGGGATAGTTCGTTAAGTATGAAGCTCCAGTCCTGGAGAGAAGGCACTGGGGAAGCAGGACAGCCAGGAGGGGTGGAATAGAGGAATAGGTAAGAGTAAGACTGGTTGGAAAACACAAAGGAAGAGAAAAAGAAGTAACTCGGAGGACAAATGGTGCAGAATTCCCACCAATTCTTGTTTATGCTAGAGAGATTTTGATAAATTCTGTGAAGTGCAGCACTAGATTCCGAGGGCTTGTGTTAACCTGCAGCTCATTAGCTAAAGATAATGCATAAGACCTAGAAAGAACTCTAGCTTGAGAAACAAACAACATACACATTGGCTTGCCCTTTGCTCCATCTGATGTTATGCTGTCGGCTAGTGTATTGCCAATAGATTTTTACCTCTTTATTCTTGAGTACAAGCTCTTGTATTTGTACATAAGCAGATGATCTAAAAAGAGCTATAAATACGGACTGGGCTCTGTAAGAAGTAAATCCTGAATTATGTGGTCAGGCAAGGAAGAGTTCTTTTAGAACAGTGCTTTATTTTATTGCAGATACTGGAAGAGGGTGAAGAAAGAAAGGAAAGAGAAGGTGACAGGCATGGAAGGTTTACTTGTCCATATTAGTTTAAGAAGGGGTTTTGCTCGTGTTCTCCTATTGGACTTTGTCTATAGCTATGTAAGCACAGAAGTCTCCAGTCAAAATACGGATTCCAAGCCAGTTACAGTGCTTTAAATCAAACCACGCAGATTGAAATTAAATTGAAAAGTTTTGCTATTTTTTGTTCAAGGGCAATCCTTTCTTAGCAAGTGTCTGTAGGTGCTCCAGTAGGTATCTGAGCCATCTTCTGCCAACCATCTTCCTATTTACCCACTTAATGAGGGGGGAGCATGGAAAATAGTTCTGCATGGAACTTTGTTTGCTGGATGTTTTCCCCAGCTATTTCTCTGTGTAAGGAAAAGGCAAGTAGGGCTCAGTTCAGAAAGGATAGAAAAAGCTGCTTTGCCAGTTTACCTGGGGGATATTTTGAGGTTCCAACTTTTATAATGAAAGGGAACCACTCACCGTCCTACCTAAGAGATGGCTTATCACCATTGTGCTGAGCCAGTATGGTTCCTACTCTGTGAGACCAGATAAGAATGTTCCACGTTCCCAGGTAACAGGGCAAGCTTGTTAAAGTAAATGCCTTCCCCTCTAGGCAATAAACATACTAGAACAGTGGTGAGTTGAGAGCCAACATCTATTGCAGGAGGAGAGGTTCATTGCATGAATAGTGAGAAGCTTTCCTAGATGACTTCAAAACTTCTGAACTCTCAGTATGAGAGAGGTCAGAAGCTGCTGAACCCTTGTTGTCGGCATTTAAACAAAACCAGAGAAGATTTCCGGCTAGTTTCAGTAGACTTGTGGTTTGTATAGGAAATGGACACGTCTCTCTTGTAATAGAACTTGCTCTATCTGTTGTCTATTCTTGATTATAGAGGAAGCACAGGGGTCTGCCTGTGAGCAAATGATCACAAATAGGGAACTGGTATCAATAGCACATTAGAAGAATGGGTTTTTTCTTAATTTTTCAGTATGTTCTTTGTGAAATAAGGACAAACTTGCACACAAACCTAAAAAAAAATAAATCTCTCACCAAGGAAAATCAGAAGAGAAGATCCTTCCCTCTACCCTTACAAAGCTGCTGTATATTATACTAGACAGTGTTTACGTTCACAGACAGTACAGACTAAGCACTAGAGAAATGTCAGTAAATAAAACAATAATCAGTGAACTGCCTGAGAGAGTCCTTTCTCTTTTATTCGGGATGTTTGAAGTAATTTTCATATGGGATAACTCTGGTTTAGTGGTGAAACGTTTATGCGGTGCCTCACAATAGCTGTAACTGAAAAACCTGTAGGCTGCTGGCAAGGATTCTGCTGTCTGTGTAGAAGAATAAAGGACATACTTCAGTAAAATATTCACGACGTGGCAGGTATATTTTGTTACTATGTTTTGCGAATGCACAAAATAGATCCCTACGGGGCTGGAGAATGAGATGAAGGGAAATCCACAAAACTCATCATGCTGAAACCAGTGCTGTAAATGCATGCTTGAAAGGACAAGGGGTAGGTACTTGAGAAAGACTGTGTGCGTGCACACTTGTATGTTAAAACAGTGGAGGCCAAATCTCAAGAGCTTTGGGTGACTGAAACACTACCTGTTTTTAATTCTATCATGGTGTCCCTAATCACGTGTGAGAGAGGCATTTTGCAAGGATGAAGCTATTCTCAAGTGTTCTGAGGTCCAGGCCTGGGTTTCTTTGCTACTGTTTGCCATGGTGCTTACCTTTCCGCACAAACGAGCATGACAGCCCAGTATTTGAGAGGTGGAAATACATCTTCCTCCTTGGTATTAAGTGCTCTGCTTAGCTTGCTGCACCTGGCTTGGCTTTTTCCCTAAAGCTTCTCTGGATTCCGTGGATTTAAAATTTGGAATAAATTAAATCCCTTATATTAAACAGATGGTTTTAACAAGCCTGAAATATTAAAGGCACTCATTCCTCCAGCATTTTGGTGATTATTATTTTTTTTTTTTTAAAGACTTGAAGCATTCATTATATGCCGTGTTTATTTATAATCAGCTTCATAATCCATGTGCTTGAACCTCCCAACCAAAAGCCAGAGCAGCTCTCAGAGTCCTTCCCCCTTTCCTCTAAGGACACATTAATAAGAATTTTTAAACTTTTTTCTTAATCTGCCAGGAATAAAGTTTTGCTATTAAAGGATTACATGTAATAAT
Organism: Fratercula arctica; assembly: GCA_947846985.1. Taxonomy (NCBI): domain Eukaryota; kingdom Metazoa; phylum Chordata; class Aves; order Charadriiformes; family Alcidae; genus Fratercula; species Fratercula arctica. Next base: position 92,733,091 of record CANTUZ010000002.1, on the reverse strand, counting down.
GCATCACTATTCCATACTTCCCTGTCTTGACATTCTTAGCATTACAAAAATCAAGGGACAGAGCCTGTGCTTTGTATGCATGCATAAGTGTGACAATAATTCATTTGGCTCTGAAAATATGTTTTCCTTGGAATGTGCATTTCTAAAACCTGCATTTCCCTCTAGATGTTTGTCTACCACTGCATAGAGACCTGTCCTTTCCCGTTCATCCTTTGCATAGCTCACAGCTGTTATTCTCTCATTCCTCATGCCCTTGACAAAAATGTAGCACTTACGGTTTAAAAAGGGAACTCTTTCTTGTTTCATTAAGATCTCTTTAGTTTGCCCTGTTAACTGGTTGAAGGGGACTTTTGTCCGTCGGCTGACTCCCTCTTCCTTTCACAAAGGGCTTGTGTTTTTAAAGGCTTTTTTATGTCACAGCTGGCTTCTGCGGCCATTAGCTTCAGAACTGGAGTGAGATGCTTTGACACGCAGAGTGCCGTGCTGCTCTCTGCCTCATGAGACACCTCTTTCCTGCCTCTGCAGTGGACCAGCAGCCCATCTCCTAGACCACTAGCAGTTAAGTTTGCCCTCATTTGGCCTTCTCTTGCTCAGTTCAGTGTTTTGTTGTTTGATTAAATGCAGTTCTTTATTGTCATGAGTTACGTGTTAAGTGAGATAAATTTTATGTTTTGAAGAAATTGCAAAGAAAAAGAGATGTCGAGCCTTGAACACATGAAATGTGTCAGAGTTGTATATGATGGTCTTAAAAAAATTGTTTAGGGAGGAACAAGTACGTGTTGACCTAACTGTCAGAAATGGTGTTTTGTGTTTTGGCTTTCCCCCCCCCCCCCCTCCCCTCTTTGCTACTAACCCAGAACTGGCTCAGGCTGATGATACACATGTTGTTCTTTGCTGTGTGATCTGACAAATAAATGTATGACTATTTCCAGTGTTAGCTGAGGTCAGCCGTGACTTTGTGTAGCCACAGCAAGTCTTGAAATGCTCTAAGGATGGGGATTCCCTAACCTGTGTGGAAGACCTAAGTATGTGTACGCGTATCTCTGAAGGAAGCAGCAGAGAACAAATCACTTTGAACAGTAGTGCTGAAACACTTTAATAGACCTGAGGTTTATTGCTGCTACAGTTACTGGTGCTGGCAACTGTCATCTTTGCAATGGCACAGCACAGCCTTGATTCACAAGCTTTTGGCTGGCAGGAGCAAACTAGGTACTTCTGCAATGTTTCACCTCCGTTGGCTTTTAGGACGTGTGTAATGGCTTTCCTTTTTTTAACATGCAGCCTTTCTGCACTTAGTAGGTTGCTGATTATAGTCCTTTTGTTTGCTTTTATCAGTGTTGTTCAGTCACTTGTCCTTCAAGCAGTGTAATCGTCCTTATGGGTTTGTGCTTCAGCCAGTACATCAGCGTCTGTCTCGCTAAACACATGATTCCATAGCCATCCAGTGAGCTCTGGGTAATCCTTGTAGTCAACATCTTTGCAGAAAAAAAGCAGCACGGTATCTTGTTCAAACGAAACACAGGTGCAGGAATCCTGTACCATACCTGACTTCTGCATCTCATTGAAATTGTAAAGTCTAAGTATTTCTTCTGCTGAAAACAATTGAACAAACAAAACACCAGCACAGCTGAGGCAGGCAGACAGCAGGAACTGAAAGTGGAAAATTCTAGTGCAAAACTGGTAGCAAAAAGACCTAAATGTAGTCAATCGTCACAAATCCGTTTGTATTACTGGCATAAATAACATAAAGATGATTTTTTTAATTACTGTTATTTTTATGTCTAGAAGACCTAGTTGTGAACAAGGACTCGTTGCACTATTGTAACAATATGCTACAGAACAAGGAATCACTGCCTGACAGCAGCAGAGTTACAAATGTACACACAGATGCAAACTCTGAAACTGCAGCCACCGGTGAGTATCTGAAGACTTGTGCAGCACAGCAAATACACTGGACACAGTAAGGAGGGAGAGTCCAACCCCAAACTCATAACAAATCTCATCTTGACTCCAAAACATTTTGGTGTTTTGGTGAGGTTTTTTTAGAGCTGGCTGGTAGAAGTCAAACGAAGTTGTTTCATGAGTAGCAGAACTAACACCCCTAGGTTTTCTATGGATTTGTCCCCCCCATCCCCTAGTTTTTCATCCTTGTCTGCACTGTGCTCCCCTACCCAGTATGTTTGGCTGAGGAGAAATTGCATCCCATATGTCAAGTTACAAACTAACTGCAGCGCGCTGATTTAGAGGCTGGGTGCTGCCTCTTGATTACATAAAGACTGAAGTTACAAATTGTTATTTAATGATCTACTCAGCCACTTATTTTTTAATGAAACTTGTAAGAATTTAATTAATATGTTTAAGGCAGCTTCCTTCTGTCAAACTCAATCAAATGTGGCTAATAGATTCAAAAGTTAGAGGACAGTGAAGTGCTGCACAGTAAGGTCAACCTGAATGAGAGAACATTTTACAAAGCATCGTATGAGCGTCATGGAGAAGTGTGCTCTTGTACGCTAAAAGTGTACAAGTGCAAGGTCTCTGGGAAATGAGAGGTAATTAGTGGTGCCACATTCCACAAGGGCTTGGTAGCCTCACAAAAGCGCACCTGCAGACACCGAAAGCAAAAGTCGAAATAAAGGAAGGGCAGCAGCTGATCTCTGAAATGGAACAGAATTATCTTTTCAAATAATAAAAGACTGTAAACAGAGGCAAGTGAGGGCAAATCCACCATATAGCAAACCGATTTTTTCATATGTGCAGGTTTGGATTAATGTTCTGTCAGACTGAACAGCATAGTTTGGATTTTGACTAATATTTGTTTCTGTCAGACTGAACAGCATAGTTTGGATTTTGACTAATATTTGTATTTTCTGTAGTAATTCTTTGTGTGTATTTGCTGACAATAACAGACAGAAGGAGCTTGGAGCTAGATAAACCCAACATTGCAGATACTGTCACCATCAGTAAAAGAAAGAGTTAAAGCTTTTTTGCAGTCATAATTTTCACTTAAAAATAAGCTAGTGACATTCTTAGCCATGGTCTGTGGTCTGATGCAGCATTTTAGAAGTGAGGTGTGTTCCTCTAGCCTTTTGTATTTTGAGTAGCCAAAATACAAAATAGTAGTACAAAATACTTGTAATTCCCGCACATTTAAAAAGTAACAATATAGTGAGACAGATGAGCAGACTTTAATGCAAAATGAACAGCAAACAGTGATCATTATATAAACTCCTCCTTCACTTTGAGCCTGGGTCACATGAACTCTCTTGGGCTTCATGATTAAAATATATATTTTTGTAGTAGGAGAAAGCCAGAGTAACTTGTGGTAAATAATGGTTTGTGCGTTCTTCAAAATTGCACAACTTGATTTCAAGCAAACAAAAAACTTCAATGCTCCCCTCAACCCTCCCCAGCTGAAGTGCTTTTCTTTAAGAAGTGAGAGCTTGTTTTCACAACAATTTTGAGTCACATTTTTATGTTTATATAACGTACAGTTTATTCAAATCAACCCTCATCTGAATAATACTGTGTAGTTCATTGTGGATGTGAGTCAAGCTGCCTACAAAAATTTCAAACTCTAGCTTGCTTTTGGTGTCACTTTTTTGGCTTCTTTGTTCCATTCTTTTATTTTTCTAAATGTATCTTATTCTGATTTCCTTGGCTTAGTTTTTGTTTCTCTGTTTTCTATTATAATTCAAGCATTTTCTACTGTCTTTTTGAAAGCAGTGTAATCAATTCAGTGTAGCATTAAAATAATTCACTGTATAATTAACTTCAGGTCTTTCAATACTTGCTTTTGATATGATGTACAAAGTTATTTCCCTTATGAATTTCAATAAGTTTAAACTCTACGGAGCTTAATGAAACTTTAATGAAATGATGTTTTATCACACTAGTAGTATTTTCTGCCATCTTCAGTTTTGAAATGGGTGACAAATCAGTGAATGTAACTCTTGCATTTCCTAAATATCTTTGCAGAATATAAGGGATAAATACAGGCTCAATCCAGCTGCATTAATGGTACTGGTTGATGGTTGTTCCTTGTATAAACACGTGTGAGTAATTTTTTTTTTTTTTTTTTTTTTTTTAGTTTTATTCACATTCTTTTAAACTGGAACATGTTTCACATCCTTTAAAACAAGCCATAATGTTGGAATTAGATTCACCACTTGCTCAGTGTGTTCTTTGGCTGTTGATCTTTTTTCTTTTTTTCTTTCTTAAGTATCCAATCCCTTGATTAAAAAAACCCAAACAACAAACAACCCACAAAAAAAGCCACACAAAACCAAAGCAACAGAAACACCCAGCAGGAAGTGGATTAAGAGATGGCATATGTGAAGCGGCTGTGGGATTTCATTTGGTTTTCTGATATGTGGTATGTGAGGGACCTTTCCTTTCTTTCCATAACCCCATAATAATAGAACTGTGCAGGAGTCCTACAAAGCAGTGGAGGGGAGGAATGAAATAGAGAGCTCAATAATACAAATTGCAAAAAGAAAGGTGACATATGAATTGACTGATTTGCTGGAGAGTTTCTGAGTGACCTTACTAGCTAGCATTTTTTTGTTTTTATAAAATGTTATTTCTAGCATCTTGTTTCTTCTTCCTGAAGTGTTTTCTTCAGTGTTTTATCACCATTCAATTCACGCATGTTTTTCACATTAAAAAAAATAAATCTGTAAGTTAAAAAATAAAGATAAAATAAAGAAAAAAAAGTGGTAAGGAACAAGGCAGAAGGAGAATATTCCATTTCAAGGTACTATAAAATCCACAATTTCCAAGGCATTTTTTTAAGTTGGCTGGAAAATCTGTTCCCCCCTAGTCCTGCCCCTTACTTTTTTTTTTTTTTTTTTTAAATTAAATCTTGCATTGTCTGTAAATCCAAGGTTCTTCTATACAGCTACATTTGATAAGACAGTAGGTCTATTCTTTTGGCATAGGAGGAGATTAATTTTTCCATTGCCAAAGGAGAAATTCTTGCTTTCAGTTTTAATCCTCCATAATCCCCTCAGCACCTCCGTGCAAAAGTGCACAGAATAATTTAGATATGTTTCCAGGCTCAGAGGGGCTGAAGGTGGATTTGGGTTTTAATTTAATTTTTCATCACAACTTTGTTCTGAAAGCATGAATGATAATTAATTGAGTTGTGTGAGCCTACTCCGTACTCTACCATGAGGAAAGGCAGTCCTTTCTACAGAGGTACTAGTTAAAAAACTGTGGACTACACAATTTAGACCTAAGGCTCACAATATTTGAACATGATTGACAATACCCAAATTTTGATCTATCAAACTGACAATTGCACCAGTAAGTGAATGGAAGTGAATCTAGACCAAAAGCATATCCAAGGAATATTAAACTCTTCATGAAAACTTGTTGTTCCTCTGGCATAGATATTCTTTCTCTAGCCAAAGTTAGAAGATAAGTAACAGTGTGTCATCCACCCTGTTAGTTTTTTATTTAAAGATTTGATCTTGGATTACTTACTAGGTAATACTAGGTGTATTTCGGATAGTCACTTATTTGTAGAAAGCAGAATAGCTCATTAGCTATCATGGAAAGACGCACCATCAAGAACAAAGAAAGGAAATGATCAGGGTATGCATAAAGGTGGAGGGAGTTTGCAGAGGAGATGACTAAATATTAGGCAGTGTACATATGGAAAATGGGGAGAAGAAGGTAGTTTGGAGTGCAGAGTTCAAAAGAACTATTGTAGGAGCTCATGAGCAAGGCAGGAGAGGGTGCGATTGGAAGATAGTCTTTAGCCACGAGTGTTTTGAATGAACTGTGCAGAAAAAAGATTAAAGCAGATAAGCAGCATGCAAGGAATGAGTAATTTAGTAAGGATGGTATTAGTCTTGAACTGCTTTCTGTCAGGAAATTGCACATGTGGCTTAGTATGGTTTACCTTGACTCCCTCAGTGTGCAATGCAACTCTATGGAACAATTCATCCTATGTTTTTTAAACACCTCTCTTAAAAAGTAGCCAGTTGTCTCTTGGAGGTGCCTGTTTCTCTTCGTGAAGAGGGATGTCTTAAGTGGTGGCCTCAAGTGGGCTTCTTAGCCTGTATGCAGCTGGAGCCAGGCGCTTCTCATCCTAAACAAAGGTAAAGAACTGGAGGAGTGCCAAAAAAGCACAGGGACAAGGGAGTGTTGGTGAGATTCCTGACTTTGCCAGAAACCTGAGTTCAGTGGTCCCCAACCCACGCTTCCCTGCACATGCAAGTATCTGTCCTTCTGGCCACAGAAAGATCAAGTTTAAAGTGTAACTCCAAAGACGGAGCCAATTGTGCTATAACCTGGACCATTCTGCTTTCTCGGGAGGCTTCCCCGGCTTCTGACAGGATTAGGCACCCTTGCTTCAGTTAGCCTGAAGAGTCTGTCTCTGTGTTCAAGAATTGGTCTTTATGCATTTTTAAGCAGTTAAGATCTCACTGCCATTCCTGACAGTTTTTCCAATGGAAAGAAAGAGCTATTTATTGATTTCTTACAAATCACCTGACTCGAAGATTCTCTTTCAAAGCCAATCCCTAGAGGCCATAGAAATTGTAAGTAATACACAGTTTTCATGCAATTCAGTGGGCTCATTTCTATGAATAATGAAAATGGAACTGTACCTAAAATTTAGAGATATATACTGTATGTTTATTTAAGGAAGTTTTCCACATACTGCATTTTCTCTACTGTTATTTAAAATGTTTGTCTTTTAGGCAAGATTTAATCCCCTGGGCCTTTTTAAGTCTCTAGAGTTTTCTGTCCTGGAGCTTAAAGCATTGCATCCATCATACCTTTTTTACCCTTCAAATGGCAATTGTTCTTTTGTAATTTTAGTGGTTTTTTTTAATGTCACTATCATATTGAATAACAGTACGATGCAGCACATTTGTATTCAATGTGCATAGTCGTATTAATGAGAAAACACATTGAGAAACTTCTCAAAAGCTCAGCATTGGAAGGAGGTAAGTTTTTCTTATGTTCTGGGAGAAAAATTCCTAGTATAGCAGTTGTTAAAAATCCAACTGCCTTTATGTGCAGAGACAAGAATTGATCTATTTATTCTGAGCATTTTATCCTGGACATTTGGGAAGAAAGACATGGGGGAAGGAACATGTCTTCACTAAGACCATTTCCAGTTGTTACCTGGGATAATGGAACGTTAATGCATAACAGAATGATGTTCTTGATCTTTTCTTCATCTTTTCCCTTTTCTGAAGGGGTTGTCCCAGTCTTTTCCCTTCTAATAAGTTTCCAGCCTGTCACAGGACTTCTGATGTTTTCCCTCAAGGATGCCATGCCTCCCTGTGTAAAGATGAAGGAGACACTTCAAAAATTGTCATCTATTCTGGACGTTAGGAGTCCTGACCTACAGTTTTCAGATCCTCTAAGAATTTCCCTCTAAATCCATTACCTTCTGTGTTATTGGAAAGTTTTATCCTGTGAGCAAATTCTACATGCAAATATATTATCTCACAAGTAAGTAAATGACAATTTAATTAAGTCTTGTTGAAGTCAATAGGAATTCTCATGCACATGGCTTTGCAGGTGCTAAAGGGTAGGTCATTTTGTATTTGGGAACAGGGACTAGAAATCAGAAGCAAACATTCATAAAACATGCTTGAGAGTTTGTTCTAGTTTTATATTAAATGCTTGTCAATTCATATGCTGTACTCTATTGGAATAACAGTATTGTATGAAAAATTGTCGTTCACAGACATTTAAAGCATTTGCTCCTCAATGCAAAACAGAGTCAGCAAATTTAAAAGATGAACAAGAATTTAAAAAATGTATTATGAATATTCAGGATTGCACTAGCCAATAAATATAAAAATATATTTTTAAAGAGGCACACTTATTTTCAAGAATGTAGAAGATTCCACACTGAGACATAGTGGGTCTCATAAAATTCTTCTAAAAGATTGATTTAAAGCTGTTTCCAGTTCAAATATGAGTTGATGTTCTTTGTGTCATTCTTTTATAAAAGCTTTGCAGTAAACCATTATGCATATGCTCATCCCTGTATTTCTCTTATTTATATCATATCTGTGCTTTTAGTATTATCCTACTAGGTATATTAGGAAGCTAACCTTTGAAGGGCACTGAGTTTTAAAGCATTCCAAGACTGTTGATTATTTTAACATCAGATAAAAGTTAACGAGATGCAAATCAGTCCTTCGGTATTCTTGAATCAAAGTTCTGTTAAAAGTAAATGTTTTCTTCGCAATATTACAAAGAAGAAAAGCAGACTCATAGACTCTAAAAGAAATAATTGTGCAGTACATTGGATTTTTTAAACAATAAGTACAAAAGGTTTTGCTCCAGGGAAAGCTGGGTCCATTTTGCTGTCATAAGAATTAGAAATTAAGTATTTTTTTGGCATAAAGCCCTGAGGCTCCACAGATCTTCCCTTGTTTCCTTTATCCATCTGAGTATGTGGACTTGGGCTTTTTGTATTAGTTAACTGTTTGTGCCTTTGTTTCTGATTTTTGATGCTATCTGGTAAGGTAAATCCTGATTTTTTTGTTGTTGCTGTTTTAAGACAATGCTGAATTTCACAAGTTTTAAGTTTGAAGTTTCTCGCCAGGTCTTAAGACTTGTGTGCTTTTCTGAACTTGTATTTAAATTTAACTCTTTAAGCACAGCTTTTCACCTCGTTGGAAATGTACCTGGACATTCAAATAAAAACAAAGCAAAGTCAAAGCCAATAGCATGATGTATTTTAAAAATGCCAAGCCTAGTACTGTAGAAACAGTATCCCGGATCTCTTATTCAGCCAGGATAATTATCAGTGCTTTGTTAGATGACAATTTCCTGCATACAATTCCAACACACAGTTTGTTCAGAGCTGCCTCTGTTTCACAGGTAGGAATAGCTCACCCTCTGCGGCATGGTGCACTTGGGCTGGCGTGTTGAGATTCTGTATTGAGCCAGAGTGTGTTAGTACATGTGTTCATAGGAGCTGGCTGGAGTAGTTATGCTAGGAAAGAGATCTCGTGTCAGCTCACCTAGAACACGGGCTGCTTATTAAACAAGAAATTCTTCAGCCAATCAGTCCAGTTAATTAAGTGATGAACTATTTTATTAATAGCTAAGAACGAAACTCAAGTGAGAAAAAAGTAATAAAACAGCAGCTGGAGGAATCACTTGCTCTTTGGGGCACTTTTAAATGTTCAGCTAATTGGAATATTTAATCAGAAATTGGAGGTGGCAGTTACAGATTTGATTAAGGGATGGAATGAATAGGAGATAGTTAGAAACCCATAAAAAGAAACTTCAGGTCATGGATTGCAGGTTTTTGCTGCAGTTCATGGGCACTTTTTGCATTTTTCAGTAATATTCCAAAATGAAGCAGTAGTAGAAAATTAGTGAGCAAGTAATAAAGAATAAGACAGACCAGCATAAGAATTATGAATACCAGTGTTTATTAAGTATCAATATTGCATAAGTGTATGCATTTGTGTACACAGACACATATTTGCGCTACACGTGTATAAAATAATCTTAAAACCCATAGAAGTGTAAATGTCTGCCAATGGCTATCTCATAAAACTATTGACGCCTGCACTTTTAAGAGCTTTGGGTGTGTATGAAGTTGTGTAGAGTGTGTGTTTGTATGATCAATGAAATACTGGGCAAAATTAGATATTTGCTTTGACAGCAGAAGTACACATTGTTGAGGTGCTACAGAACCTGCTACCAGCTGCTGAAACACTGCAGATTACAAAAAGCAGATCAGAAGTGGCAAAAAACCCCCTGCTATTTCAGTGTTTCTCAGCCTCTCTTCCTTTTTAGTAGTAGAGTTTAAATGTACATACTTTTATGTTGTTAAATAATGCAAATGAAAATGAATATGCTTTGAATCTCATTGGAAATCTGCTCATGACAATGAAAGGAAGGCTGTTAACTTCAGTAAACACTTGGGTCATGCTTTGCATTAAGAAACACTGAAAATGGAGCCTAAGTCAGCTCATATTTATTGAACTAATTCCTAATGCTATTACTGTTTCATTGAGAAATACAGTCTCGCTCAAGATATTTCCCAGAAAACTTTCAGTCTTCAATTTAGTTACATTTAAAGTTTGAAGCAAGGAAATTATTTTGATCATATCATACATATGCATGCACGTGTATGATAATGTAAATGCCTATTTAGTATATCTTAGGAAACTTGAGGCTTTAATGGTATTGGTGTGAATTGATGCTTAAACACATGGTAAATTATGTTTCTGTTGAACACTATTTAGTGAAACATAATTAACATACAGTTTTTGATGATTTAGACTTAAGAAATGTCCATCTTAATCTTCAATCGCAAAAGTCTGAGTAAGGTCCAAAAAGGTACATGTGTAAATGATCAATGGTCATAACAATTTTGTAAGTACATGATAAGCCTTAAGTTATTCCTCTATCTAATTCCTAAAGAACAGTGTAAGTGGTGGTGGAAATGGAAGGTCGCTGCTGTTCTCCTATTTGTGCACATTGTACACTTCCTTCTTTTGTGGTCCTTCTTTCATGCTTTTGTATTGACTGTGTTAAAGTCAAGGTGCTTATTTATGGGGACTCCTGATCTGATTTGGTATTTAATTTCTATGTTTCTAAAGATATTTTTAATTTTCAGTGGTTGTTCAAAATAATGTGTTAATTGTACCAAGCTGTCAAGAGTTTTGGAGAGAGGACTCTGTGCAGAGACGCAGGCAGATATGACAACTGGGACTGCCTAGGGGCAGGTTTTAATGACACACCTACACATGATCTGTTTAGTGTGGCTCAGCCCTGGACAGGTAGAAGCAGGTTCCATACCACCAATGGCACAAATTCTTTTCAGCTGGTTGGGTGTTTCAACAAAAAATTTTCTGGTAGACTTGAGCATGTGCATGTAAAGACCTCGAGGGATGCCTTGGCTACTAGGCTAGTTCACTGGGCAGGGTTTTGTGAGCAGCCAAGAGGACCTAGTTGGTACCAGCCCTTATTCATATGGGCCAGATTTAGTCATCCTTGCAGTACTTGAGATTATTTTGTATCGAAGGTACATAAAATCCCCAGCACAGCTGAACTGCAACTGTAGAATTTAAAAATTAGTGATTAAAGTTGAATTTAATGAAATTACTTATGAATTTGTCTGTGGAAGGCAAGCTCTTGGCACACTGTAAGGTTCATTTTTTAAATCTACATAACACAGATCAGATTTCAGAATATTGGTCAGCCTTGTCATTGTCACCCGTCAGCTATTGTGTGCATTATATTGATATCTGCAGCTCTGTTTATTCTGTGCTTAACCATTACTTTATTTGAAAGATGAATCTGTGGTGAAGCATCATCTCGTCTGCAGCCTAACATACGTATGGTTCTGAATACTGTTGAAGGACTCACGTTGAGATCATGGTGAATTTCTACCTTATGGAAATCTGACTTGATTAAATTAGCATTTTCTCGACAGCTTTATAACTTTCAGAATCTGTGACTGCTGCCTCTGATAAATGCTTTCCTCTTGAGAGAGTGAGAAGTACTTTTAGCAAGCTGTAGCTGTATTGTGGATTCATTTTGGTGTCCAGCATGCAGTGATGGCTTGTACAAGCATTCTCTGATGACAGTGAACAAAAGCAGTAATGAACAGTGAGCAGCCCTGAACAAACGTTACGTTTTTAAGTGGAAGTCAAGGATGTGATGGCTGGTAGCTTCTTGGTTATTTTTGGCCTTTTGTTCTGCAACTAATAACATTACAAATAACATTTTCTGTTGATGTGTTCAGAACATGAATTTGGTTAGCAAGCTTACTCAAGATAAAAAATTGTAAATGACTATTAAACATATTGTTTCAGGGCATTGTTTTAAATCACAGGGCATAAAAGAGAGGTCCACGCACCCAGGTGGTAACTCAGTCATGTCATTCTTACTGTTGGCAGGCTATAGCCATCAGGCATCCAGTTGTCCTGACAAGCCTGTAACCATCAAGTCTACCTAAGACACTGATTGGTCATCAGCAATCGCCTGGCTCTCGGGGATGGTGCAGGAAGACATGGTTGCAGAGAAGGAGGGCTAAAGCTGGCCAGGGCAATTGGCACATGTGGGCCCCAACGATGAGATGGAGCCTTTGGAGTTAATCCAGATAACACACAATTCAGGGCAAAGGTTTCCCCCTTGGCTTCAATGGATTTTGAGGCAGGTTTTAAGGCAATTATACCTGGCTGTGCTTGCTCACTTAGCCCTCTTAACGAATACATGATCCCTCTCACTACCCATCCTTTTGTTAGCTTCAATGGCCATCATTTCCATAGGAGAGGGAGGCCTTGTTTTTCTCTTTCTGCAAACAGGTGTGTGTATTGCCACTTTTAGCATTTAACTTGTACCTAAAGTTCATTTCATTGCTTCATAGAATTTTATTTGTGTTTCTTTACATTTTTATGAAGTCCTGTGTCAGGCTGTTAATAGATTATCAATCCCTTACCTCTTTTTAAAGGAGGCAGCAGACTCCTCTAAAAGATTGCTTGCAATGCTAGTAATTCGATCTGCAAATTAATTAAGTGCTGCAGTTCTGATGTTTTTTTCAATTTTCCATGTTTTCTTGTATACAGCTGTCTCATATTCTGAATTTGTGAAAATGGTAGCAAAGCATATTACAATCTTCTGGCTATTTTTATGGTGTCTGAAGGACATTCTAAAAGGAGGTTTATTTATGTTTTCAAAAAGTAATGCGAAAAATTAACTGATGGAAATTTCATATTGAGTTAATGACCCAAAAACCAATCTGTCATTAGATTTTGTCTATTGCTAAAAATGGGAGAAAGAGTTCTTAGAGGGAATTTACAGGGACTACAAGAAATTATGTTCTGTATTTTTAATATCAGATGGTCACCTTATTAGCCTTGCTTGTGAAATGTCTACATTTGAAGAATTAAATAAAAACATGGTAAGTCTGCTGTTTATTTCCAATATAAATTCATTCTGCAACTGTATTAGTTTCAGTAATTGTTAAGACCTTGTAAGAGTTCAAGATTGTTCTCTTGTTAACTGCCACACATTTCTTTTTATCTTTGTAAGTTTGTGTTTACTCACTATATATTTAGCATAGAAGGAAATACTGTCTAACCTTTCATAACACAAAGTGTGATCTCGACCATTGTCATCTGCAGTTTGAATAAGGAAGGGATAAAATAATACCTGATGGTACCAACTTTGGATTGGTTAAATGGGGAATACTGAAATGCAGCTTCATATGCTAAAATGTTTTCAGCCCCATGCAATCCTTGTGATTGTTGCTGCATTAAGGTTAAAATAAGTCACAGGATTTCAGAGTGGGTTTAGTGTGTGTTTTTTTTTTTTTTTTTTTTTCTCTAGGGGAGCAATCTAAATGCAAATTCTATACCTGAATAAAATCCAAGAAGCAAGTATAAATGAGGCTTGAGGGTAAAAAATTCAGCCGTGATGACACTTAGTAAGTTAGTCTGCCATGCACTTTGAATGTGAAAGCATATTATTTTTTTCTTGATTCGTATTGCATTTATAAAGCAATAGAACAAAATCAGCTTTTTATACGTTGGTCATCTAAAATTATACAGATGCATACTGAGTGAACTAGTCTGAACTAAAATGACAAAGAAGGCTACTGTGATGCCAATAGGTTAAGAGTTCTGAATCTGTGAATTGAGTGTTCTGTTGATTTCATTCGAAGTAAGACTGTAGAACACAGTTTCAATGACAAAGTCTTAATAAGAAAGCGTAAAAATGAGGAAAGGGAATTCTCTGAGTTCTAGAAATTTGGAGAAGATTAGAGTATAGTAATCCAATGTTGTTCAAATCTGTTACTATTACAATGAAAAACATACTCTGGAAACTGCTGATGTCCCCTATTTCTTCCTGCTCCTCCCAGTCTGATACCAAACTCTAATTGAATAATGTGTCCTTGGCCCCTGGATCTCTCCGATAGAACAGTTCAGTGTTTTCTGAAAGATACGTTTCCAGGCCTGTTAGTATTTTTGCCACATTTCAGACATGGGAAGAACTTATGCAGTTATTGCTGGAAACCAGTATTTTTTTCTTATGATCCCTATTAGTGAAGCTCTCAAACCCAACCAATTGAGTTTTGAGCAAAGACCTCTTTTGCTACGTTCTGCATCAATACCTTCCGCAGCAATTTACCGGGGAGTGTGTAGGGTGTGTAAGGGATCACCATGTGCGAAGGTCTGGAATACAATCAGTTGAAGTTACCAGGAGAGCACTCTTAAGATTAGTCAATTTAAGATAAATTGCCAATTTAAAATAGTTGCTTACAAGATTTGATATAGTGTATTTCATTTGTTATGAAATATACAGATGAAGAAATGAAAGACTATTAATCTACTTTATTGGGATCAAACTTAAATGAGTTACAGAATCACAGAATGATAGGGGTTGGAAGGTAGGTGGTTCCTCCCTTCCCTCTCTTCAGTTTTGTTGCTGCAGGTATCAGGGAATCACTGTGTTTTAACATTGTTTACTACTTAAATCACATTCACTAGACAGAACAAGTTCCTGGTGAAGCATGTAGTTTTTACAGCTCGTGTTCCTTGGAGTTTCTGGGAGTTCTGTTTATATCTGTTTTGTTTTTTTTTTTCCTTAAAGCTTTTTTGCTTCTGAACTTCTCAGGAAGCAGTCTTGCCGATTCTCCCCTGATCTTGTGAACTGCCCTTCTTCATTAGAAACACCAGTGCTGTTTTATCAGATCTGTTGTAATCCCTGAGTCAAGACTGGATGATTGATGCCTTCACTTGCGGAAGTAAGAATTTCTTTATAGCAATGCAATGTGTGAATATATCCAGCATATGTATTTAATATCTCAACCTGCTGAACTTGGGGTTTCATTTTAACGTGTGGACTGTGAAATATTTTATGCAATCATATAAATTGCACTTTAATCACTGTTTTTTTGCTTGAGATCCTGTATGATAGTAATTGACCACTGTGAGCCGTAACAGTTTTGGGTGTTACTGAATGCAAGCTGTAAATGCAGTCTATTTAAAAAACAAACAAACAAACAAACAAGCAAAAAAACCAAACAAACCCAAAACAAACCCAAACCAAAACCACAGAAAACCTTTTACAGAAAAACTCAGGTGATTTTCAATCTTCAGGTCTGTTCCGAAAAGTTACTTTACAAATGGCATAGAGAGCCTCTTTACTTGTTCCTACAAATCTGTTTGAAGATCAGAAAAAATTATACCTCTTATTTCATATGTACATTTGGTGAACTGGAGTTAGAAACTTTCACTTCACCTTTCACAGAACCCCTGGGAGACTAGCTGATACTGGGCCTGTATGCTAATATCCAATGATTAGGATCAGGATCAGATACTCAAGCTCTTCCATTTTCAAAGTGCTCATTAGGTAATTGGAGAATAATGGAGGAATGAGGGTGTGCATCTCCCACTTCCTAGGAATGCCTGTGCCCTTTTGTTCCCAGATATCCACAGACATATTTTTTAATCTAAGAAATTTATTTGGTGGTATGGTTTGTGAATAAGATATGGCAATCCATCAGAAATATATTTTCAGAGGAATGGATATAGAAACAATCAATGCTTTCTACCCAGTTGCTTCCCACACACAAAGGAAGAAAAACCCCTACCCAAACCAAAACTCTTACCATGCAAACATTATCAGTCCCAGCACTGAACACTGAAGATTGTTTTTGTTCCAGCTGTAAAGCTCTTCTCCTGCATATAAGTGAGTAAATGATTGATCACTGAGCATACATAAAAAAGAGCAAGGGCATTCATAGATTGAGATTCTTTTTTGGGATGTTCGACACATTTAAGTTAATTAGTCTTTTGTAAAGAGACAGTATATTAAGGAGCAAAGTTAATGTGTCTTTTTGTTTCCTGCTAAAGTTAGGCTGGCTGAATGTAATTTTTTTGGGTTTGATACTGATCTCAAGTTCCTCCATCTTTGCTTGTCTTGTCATATATTAATCTTCCAGACCTATGCTTTGCCAATGTGTTAATATACACATTTGGTATTGGGAGAAAAAGAGACTTGGTTTTAATTAAATTGTTGATGGATCTCATTAAATAATGAAAAGGGTTTTTTTGACTCTGAAATGCAAAACCCCCATATATTAACATATAATGTAAAAACATATAGTAAATTATCATACTAGTGTTCATATTTTATCAAATTGTATAACGTGGTTAAAACTTCTAAGCATATTTCCATTTTAATTTTGCATTTATCTACTAATCTGTTCTATATTCATTAGGATTAGAGGAGTTTCCGCCATATCTTTAGTTTTGTTTTAAAACTTTTCAAAATGGTTGTCTGTCATAGTGGAATTAAAGCTCTTGGTGCCATGTATACCAAAAGAACTGGTGAAAGCAGATTGCTCAAGCTGTAGTCCTGAAAAGTAAGTGGCTGGTAGCTGGCTTTGTCGTTGTTACCTGTCAAAGTATCCATCTTTGACATGACGTGATGTGGTATTTTGTCTATTGTATATGAATAATCAAATGTCAAATGTTCTTCCAAATTTTTTACCTATGGATACAATGATGTGAATATATCGCAAAGATGAAAGTCCATTCTGTATCACACCATCCTGTACCTAACCTCACCTAAGGCTTACAATGGATTTATGAGTGATCCTGAAGGATTCTTCCAGACACAGAGCTAGGATTCGACCAAAGATGGCTCATCACTGGCTCTATAAGGATGGGTCTTATGTCATTTTATCTGCTCTTCTTGATTGGTTTGTATCCTTTCCAAATAGACTTCTCTTCCAGTTTATCAGCTCACAGTCAAGATGATATCAAGTCAAGAAGCAGCCTAGTTTCTTGGTTAATGGCTTAGTTAACCCGGTGTGCCAGCACAGAAACAATTAAAATTATATCTTCTGCTTTTTTTTTTGTTCTGACAATCATATAGAGAAATGAGAAAAGTAATTTTACATCTGAATAAACTGAAATGTAAACATTAATAA
Source organism: Fratercula arctica (assembly GCA_947846985.1). Lineage (NCBI taxonomy): Eukaryota > Metazoa > Chordata > Aves > Charadriiformes > Alcidae > Fratercula > Fratercula arctica. Next base: position 92,716,152 of record CANTUZ010000002.1, on the reverse strand, counting down.
TAAAAGTTCTCATAGTGCACTTAAATCAAGAAAAAAACCATTCTGTCTCTGAAACAGTTGGTTATAGTCCTGTCTCACCAGGTTCAGAATCTGGCGCCTGGCTTCAGCTGAAAATGAGCTTCTCTGATATCTGTTACTTGTTTTTTATTTTTAAGGGCACTGTGTTCATACTCTTTCCTGTTGCTTTGAACCTCAGCTCTTCCCACAGTGACTTATGGTGCCAAAAGGTCAAAAATGACCTGCTAGCCACTTTGACACAGTCTAATGCTTAGTGTGAGATCCTCGTTGTTCTGGCCACAGGACAGGAAATTGTAAAGGAAATGTGCTTTTCGCTATATGGCTGCAAGCAATGTGGAATGTAGGTCTGATTAGCTTCAAGGGACGTGTCAAGACTCAGTTTTATCTTGAAATGAATTAAAGGAAATGAGTTTTGAGGACCTTGGAGGGGTCTGAAGTGCGAATATGGACTGTGAGCCTATCTAATACTGTACAACTGATCAAAGCTTAAAGTCACCTGAGCTGAGAGTGGCTGCTCAGGAACAGAGCAGGAGGGTGGGTACAAAACTTGACTGGAGCAGAAGATATAACTGAAGGATAAGCAATATGAGTTCAGGATCAGACTGAATGGAAATGGTGAGAGTAAAAGTCACTGCTCCTGGTGAAACTTTCCAGTAGTAAACAGAACAAAGCTTTTAAGCAAAAGTGTCCTTAGCACCTGCCCTGCTTTTTCCTTTTTTGTTTTTAAAGGATATAATTGAAATCTCCAGGTACGTGAAAATTACAGGCTGTAGCTGATCACTTCCTTTCTTTCAGGAAACAAAGGTGGAGTTAAAGTTATAATATAACTGGGGCTGTTGTAGAGCTTGGGTCCTGCAGGGTTCTGAAATTCCTGTCATCACTGTCACAAATTGATGCTTCCCTTTTGCTTCTTGAAGGTACAAAATAGTGGCATCATGTGTTTCAAACCAACTTTCTTTTGTATAAGGTGTTTGCTGAGAGTGAGTGTACAGCTAACACTCCTTTACCCGTAGCGTTTTGTAGTGCACATGGACTGTTAATGGACTTGAGAACTTATGCCACTTTAGTCATATATTTTTTGTTCTAGAAATGGTTGGCTGTTTCCAGTGTGTTTGCCAAGACAGTGAGCCCTACAGTCAGTATGTTTGTCAACAGCTCCAAGTTTACTGACAAAGATGTAATTAGATTCGTGTCTAAGTGTACTTCTAGGGAAAAGTACAAATGTTACCTGTCAACAGAGATGTTGTTTTCCCCAGAGACTATTGTAAAGGGACAGGTTTCCCATGGAACTGTTGTGCTTTCCTTTGACAATCTGGGGAGAAAAAGGCTTTTATCAAAGACAGTATCATGTGCATGCCTAGTAATTCTCTCTCTCCTGTCAGCGTGAGCAGCATTCTTAACCCATAATTGCAAAATAGTGGGGGCACTGAGAGACTGAGATGCAGATCCCTAAAGTTATTTAAATCTTGTCATTTGACATTAAAAGCTTAGATAGGAGCTGGATGGTTAAATCCTTTGCAGGTTACCTGTGTGATTTAACCAAGATTTAACATAAAGACCTAAAACCTAGTTTTGCATAATGTTGAGCAAAAGCACAAACAAATGTGATAATAAAAGACTGCTCTGGTGCTATAAGAACATATATAGCATGAATATTAAAATTTAAAACAATTTTGTGCTTGCTCTGATATTACTTTAATATATTTTAAGAAATATTAGGCTGGGGGAGGGAGATCCTTACCTGCTCGTGTCCTAGAGGAAGTATGGTTATTGCTGTCCTGACTAGCTATTTCTGAGTCTTACCCTCTCTCTCTCAGATTTCCCTTTTGTCCCACACTCACTTGAATAGCTGGAATTGAGACTCTTAGGGCTGAACAACTGAATGAAAATGTTGGGGTGCCCTTGGCACTTTTTGCACTGCCAAGACATGGAAAATATCCATGCTTTAATGTATTTTCAGTCTAGATCAGAGTTAAGCAGACTGACAGTCTGAAAAAGATAGAGTTTTAAACCAGTGTTTTTCTTACTTCAGAAGTATGGATTCCTACTTGGTCCAGGAATTTTATTATTTCAGTCAGTATACCATGTTGTGTTATAATCTTTTAGGCCTTTCCTGGAACAAGTAGGTCTAAACTTATCGAGACTGTGATGTTTCTTCAAATGTAACACTGGCGATCATATAAGGCACTTGGAATTGCCTGCCTTGTGTTTTCTAATTCTTAAAAGTGGTGTCAGTGAAAAGAATTTTTAAATGTAATGTTCTACCTAAGTGGTAAATATACAAGATGCATTATTCATATCGTGACTTTAGGGCACGTTCGGTACTTGGTAGACTTAATAAAGAAAATAAACAGTTGCTGGACATAATATATAGTATTGTTTTCTGTTACTAGCAAAGGCAAATAATTACTAGTAGCGTATCATATAGCACATCAACAACTTTTACACTTAATTGTATTGCTTAGAGGCAAAATCATATTCCTGATTCACTTGTACCCAAGGGGTTTCTTTAAGATCAGAATAGTTAAGAGCAGTTAAAATATAATTTAAGTTTTGAAATAAAAATTTAAAGAAATTTTCTAAGAATTAAAGCTCAACCCTGGTGGAGAGCTTGTACAAGGAGGAAAACAAGTAATTTCTGAGAGCCAAAGGCAAGTTATGTCAAATCTTGTTCCTCACATTTGGATCTCTGACTCAGTGAAGGTTTCTGTCTTGATTTACCAAAGGTCCTAAATTTGTGCCAATTAACATCATTGTTAAATGGCAGAAGTTTGAGACAAGTGTTTGAAGCAAAAGAGAAACGAGGTAGGAAGTAAGTTGTAGTAAAGTAAAAAAGATAGTGGAAAGGTCCATACTATAGGACATTGTAGTGTTTGGTAGGAACAATGAAAATGAGGTGGAAGTGGAAAAGGACCTTAAAAGATGGAAAAGTTTGTTGTTTTTTTTTTTTTTTTCCTTGAGTTTCACATAGGGAGAGAAGTTTACTAGATATGGAATTGTATATGTGAACAGAGTATCTCTGTACAGTAGACTTTCCAGTAGATTTACATATGTAAAAATCTACTAAATCTGAGAAATTATAACAAAATGTAATAAATGGAGAGTGTTCAGCATTTTTTACTGTTGGCATAAGGTGTAAAGGAATTCGGAGATAAATACTGGAGATAGATCTTCTCTTTCTTATCCTGCAGGTAGGAGAACAACTGTGGTGAAGGGGAGAAACTTTAATTTGGCCTCAACTGAATTGGTTGTATGGTCTGGTTACTAGTCTGGTCTTACTTGTGATCAGAAGCAGATTGTTTGCCTGCAAAATAAGTGAGATATTGATGAGGAGACCAGCATTATCTCCGCACAGCCTGTCACAAAATGAATAAAATTGAATGGGATTTGAATGGCAGTTAAATGATCCTTTCATGCAGATGAGGTTGTTGGGATTATTTTAAATTACATTTGTTCTCTTTTTCTCTATTATTGATACTTCTAGATACCCAGTTTTATACCGGTACAGATTTGGAATGATAGTCACCCATTTTGGCAAAACTGGATATCAAGTCATGGGAAAGAAGAGCAAACTGTTTCTCTTTACCAGAAAATAATTTTGAAGAAACAAGAAATGACATGTGATTTTCAACTTTAACTGCTTGTGAATTGGAACATTGTATGGGTAGAGCAGTTTTAGGAAAGCACCATGAATTACCTAGAAAAAAAGAAAAAAAAACTTATTTAAGAAGAAAATTTATATCCTGAAACAAAAAGGTGATGTTGAAATGTTGAAAGACTGACTAAAATGGCACTATGAAGAAATAGATAAGAAAAGAAAAAGATTATACAACTGGATCAATAAATAGAAAAAAACCAGAAAAGGTGGAAGCTGGAAAATATACATTGGGTATAAGTGTGCAAAAGTGACTAGAAATTCTGAAGGCAATTCTAGTCTGGTTGAAGATAGAACTGGAGAATGGTGGAAGACAGAAAAGACTAATTTGAGTGTTTTCAAAAGTGATTTCCTGATATAGCTGCAGGTGGTTCCCTGAGTTCCATAACTGGCATAGTAATCAAATCTTATTGTAATACTTGGATGAAACAATTATGATATTAAGTAAATATGCAGATGAATAACATGAATAACAGATCAGGAGCTCATACCATATCAGTAGGGTTCCTGGAAGTTCCTCTGTTCCTCTGTTGTGAAATTTTTTAATCCTTGGGTAAAACAAATATAGAAGAAATTAAGGTCTGGAATTTGAGTGACTTGTTACACTAGTTTAATTCTCAACTCCACTGGAGATTAAGTTTTAGATGGTAAAATTTTGACAGTATATCTCCTACACCACATCTTAACAATAAATGATCTCTCAAAATTTATTCGCATAAGGGAATGTATGCATGTATTTAGAATCTGGACATTGAGATTACATTTTGTATACTTTCTTTAACAACTAGAAGTCTGATTAAGACATGTCTGTGTGACTCGTTTAAATATTGAAAATAAAACAATTTTGAGAGCATTTTTATACAATTACCATAATACTTTGCTACAGAGTGCTAAGTATTCAGAACAGAAATTAAGCTTTGTGTATGTTTAATAGGAGAAGTATGGAAAAGAAATAGCCAAGAAAGACTTAAAGCACACAACGAAAGTTGGGAAATGGGCATGTCAGATGAACAGCTTCTCGAGCAGAGCAAGAAATCCTAAAAGAAAAATGTTGAGGTATCTTTAGTGTGCAGAGGTCTCAATTTCAATCTTAATCATATTAAAAGCCTTGTGAATACACTGTATTTCCCAGATGTTTTGGAGTAGGTTTGAAACTTGGTGTTTGTAATTTGGTTGCTAATACTATGTGAAGAGGATTCTAGAGGGCAACTTCTCAGGCTTTCAAGATACATCTACTGAAACTGTCTTGCACTTGCTGAAGACCATGAGCTGTGTAGGTTCAATGATATAGCTGTCATAAAACCATTATGTTTGGCTGTTTATTTCTCCTTGGCTATGTATATAGCTTTCTTAGACAGAAACTTTTGAAGATTTTTTTTTTTTTTTTAATGAGTTATCACCAGTACAGGCTAAACTATTTTGTAGTTCTTTATTCTACAATTTGCATTATTGCTAATATATTTCTGCTGGAGTACTTAATTTTGATGGCATGGTTTTGTTTGATAACGTGTTCTTTTTTTATGCAGCATGTAAAGAGGTCCAAATCTGTTCTGACACCATTTTTGCAGGGATATCAACTTAAACAGCTATTTCAGTAAATACAAAACATGAATATCCTCACACTATAAGCTTAGACATCATTTAGTATGTGCTACACAGTCATCTAACCTGCAGCGCACTCATAGCTATTAGAGTGGTGCTGTGTGTTACCTCTTGTAGAGAAAACAGAATTTTTGAGACTCTCTGACCCGCGTAAAATAACAAAGTTCAGAGAGAATATTGGTCCATATTTAAGCAGATGATAGTTGGCTGTAAAGACAAGTGTCAGTGCTTTTATGCATCAGTAATGATTCCTAAGATTTCATTGTAAATCAGCCCAGGAAACAAACAGTAGGTGCAATGTCTGATGCACATCAGGGGTTTGATTAGTTGCAATTTCTTCTTTCTCTGAGCAAGCAGATTCAGCTGGTGGTGCTGTATAAGCACTACTAAATCTGCCTAGAAACACATTAATGTAAATACAGAGAGGTAATTAACCCTTATCAGGCAAGTTACCTGAAGTAAATCATCACCTGCTTGTGATCAAAAAAGAAAGACAGAATTTATCTTCTGGCTTACAGGGAAACTTCTGTGTTATATTTCTCTCACACTAAGAAAGACACTTTTTTTTTTTTTTTCCATTCAGGTTTGTTGCTTTCTGCTGCTTTGAGGAATGGAAGAAGTGGTACAACAAACTTGCACTCTATTTTTATATAGTCTCAAATGTCTTCCACAGTTGTTCTTTTTGTTACTGATAAAGTTCTTTACTTCTTTTTACTATGGTCCTGATTCTAATTAGAAGCCTTTTCCAAAAGGAGTTTGGTAGTTTCATTTTTCTCTAGTCATAAGGCTCTTCTCTCCTATTAGCTTCTTTGGCTACAGGGCTAACAAAATTAAGCATAAAAGAATGTATGAAAATCATCATGTTTAAACAATGAGACATAATATAGAAGAAAGATATAAATAATTATGCATAAGGAAATTGTTAGTTTTTTTGCAGCTGCTTACTGCTACAATATTTGAGGACAGAAAAAGGACTGCTTCAGTTTGAATGTGCTGACTGAATACAGACTCCCCCACATATATGTGTGTGTGAAAGGGCATCTTTTGAATTACTGAATATTAAGAGTTAACTAGAAACTAGAAAAATGGATCTTTTTTTGTATTCAGTCTCATCAGTTTGAATAGAGTAAATTAAGACTGACTTTTATGTTGTTCTTAGGAAAAGATCCACAAAAAGGAATAATAATAAAAAAAAGCTACTGCCTATGAAAGAATAGGTTGATACTTCCTCAAAAACTAACAAAAAGAAGAGCTTAAAATTATCATGTTTTTCTGCATGATGATGATGCATTTTTGCCTATCTACTGTTTCTTATTCCTATTTAATGTAGATAAGTGTATTTTTAAACAGGTTAGGCTATATGTGGTTCAAATCTTAATTCCCGTAGGTCCACTAACATTGCTTTTTCTTTTAATATGTCATAACTTTGAAAATATTGCCATGTGTAGAAGGGAGGCTAAAATTGTTCTGTGTTGCTTCAAATAGTCTGGTGCATGCAATGATTCTGTTCTCAGTTAAGAAAGTTGATAAAAATTGTCATTGGCACATAACAGATGCTGGGTAATTTTGGGTAAACAGTTCATTTCAATCTACCATACACCGGGGAGTAATTAGCATTCTTAGTGGCTCAACATACTAAGTGCTTAATAGGACATATTTTTCTTATTGGTCTCTATGTGGCTGTAGTTCATCCACTTCATTATTCCACCAGGTTTAACTTGCATATGTTTGCTCAGTTTGTCTAGAGTTCAGATACTCTTCTGCTGTTGAAGAAAATGCTTTAGTCCTCACACAACTTCAAGACATACAAATCGGACCTGGATGACATTCAAACGGCTGTTAGTTGTTTTTGGAGCATTGTTTCTTGTGCAGTGACTGCCGACTATAAAATGCTTGTTTGTGAACCATATTCTATTTCTTTTGAACTTGCAATTTTTATTGGTTGTCAAAATGCTCTTTTCATGCAGTTGCAAGAGTAAGGAAAAGTGTATTCATGGTATGATCTTAAATTCAATTTCCACTCTTTCCTGAGCTGGCTTTATCCTTTAATACTTAACTTTGAAGGCCTCTAGGCCTTAGGTTCTATCATAATTGAACATATACTGTATTTAGACTATATTAATTCAATTTCCTGTGGTGGTGAAAACGTCAAATGTGCTCCTTTCCGATTTCAGTGAAACTCTTACTGGTTTTATTGCCCAGTTGGAAAAATATTTATTTAGTAAACTGTGTAAGGAATGTTTTGCAAATTGTTTATTGAGATTCTCTGGCATTTGGGATGCCAGTTATTTGAAGCCTCAGTTCATTATTGCCATCTCCTAATTACAAGTGCACAGTTCACATACCAAAGTTAACAGGGCTAAGCCTCAGAATCAATTTCCTGGGGAATTTTCTGTAAGGCACTATGAAACCTCAACCTTATCATTGTTCTGCTGCTGTTCAGCATTACACATTCAAGTTCATTTATTTTTAATATGTTTGCTAGTATCTTTTTTATATGGTGTCTCGGTAACTACTAGCTGCTGCTTATTTTGATTGTGTATAAATTTCATGAAGTAATTGTGATCTTGAGCTCCTGTCTCTCTTTGGCTGTAAATGTTTTTTTTCAAGCAGAATAGTGATCAGCATGAAGTCAGTGAGCTGGCTCTCGTGATAATTGTATTACACAGGTTTTTTTGCTCTTCATTATTCGTACATAGGTGGCTGAAATTTACCTTTGCTTTCTATTAACTGTCTTTAAAACGGTATGGGTAGGGTGTCATTATGGTCTGCATATGGTCTGGGCACCTTCAGCTTCATCTCACCAGTACAGCTACTTATTTTAGGATGACAGAGGCCATTCTCCAGAGATTTGTGTCTCTCTACATTGCAGGACATTCTTCCTTAAACCATAGTCAGAAAAAATAATGAAAAGACTCTTATGTTTCTGATCTTGTGCTACTTATGAAACTGTTATCTATGCATCAAAGTCATTAACCTGCTTATTGGCAGCCCAAGAAAATTATGTTATGAACCCCTGATCTTTACATCCAGAATTAAATAAGTTTATTTGCGATTCATCTTAGATCAAGTCTGATTGTTGTTGTTAGTGGTGGGGGTCCATTTATTGATAGATAAGCCAAAACATTTTCAAGGTATCAATGTTGATTCTGAGATGTCACTATAATATGAGGAGTGCAACTTGTCTCATTAGAGATAAAAGTTACAGAAAATAGAAATTCTGTGTGACTGACTGAGTTTATAAATGACTTCTAGGTGAGAGAGTCACCTGTCATTAAGCTGTGGAGGATTGCATTGTAACTTTTGAAAGACTTCGAGCATCCTTTACAGATTTTGGACTAGAAATGATCCTGCATTACAACCTTCACATACTGTAATTTTTTCCCAGATTAAAAATGCTAGAGACATCATAATTCATAAATACTGCTCTGTATGTTGCTGCATATTTGCATTTTGGCTAGAATTACCTTTTTCAATCATATGTTAAAGAATATAATCCAGGCTTTTTCAGTCTACTTTAGGTGGTTTTTAGACTTCCAACTGAAAGATGTAAATCATCTTGACTTTATCTGCTAGGTCTTTACATGGAAATGTTTAAACCCCTCCCCCAAATAAAATCCATTCTCCATAAAGGCAGATTTGAATATTTTTGTTTAAATGGATTCCCCTTACTATCACAGTGTTATTACTTTGATTTAAAAGTACACTAGAGTGTTAACTTTGGACAATTTGTGAAAATGGAATAAATGTCATGATGTTTGTGGGTGTAACTTTATATTCTTAGTTAGCTTAATGAATTTACCATCACTGATGAGCTCTCCATAAGAGGTAACTCAAGACTTTTGTTCATTAAAGAACTTGTTGACTTCACTTATTTACATGTTCACAACATCTTCTTGCTGCAGTGGCATCTATAATGTTGACACCTGAATGTTGACATCTATGATGTCTTCCACAGGTAAGGAATAGGAGGACAAAGAAACAAAAGAAAATAATGAATGATGGAGAATTCCTTGTTATCACACTACTTTTCCAAAGCTTGTCTTGTGGTGAAGAAGAGAGCAATCTCCTAATCTCCTAAAGTAAAGGAGAAACACACCACATAGGTCATTAAAACAGAGATGGATATTGGTGTTGAACTGGGTAGCAGAGAAATGGAAGAATATCTGCTGATACGAACCAGATCATAATGAAGACTTCTGTGGAGCTGAGATGACAACTGATCTTTGACTTCAGAAGGATAAGACAGAACAGAAAGGAGAAGGAAAGGGTCCTCCCAGATGTGAATTATACAGATCTGGTTCTTTAAGGGATTTGCATGACTCCATTTTACTTGCAAGGGGTTTTAGTTTAATATAGCATTTTATTATTTTTAGGTACAAAACAAAAGAATGTCTTCTGCTTGAGTTTTAGTTGTCGCAGGACAAAGCTTTGTGATAATATGACACACATTTATATATCTTTTATAATTTTTGTTGTTTATTTATTTGGATAAGCATTTTGTTGCTAGGATTTGAAAATCAAATGGAAAGAAATATGTGATTTAAAGAGGCAAATGTGAGATTTTCTGGTCAGTAAGGGCTAAGGTAATAATGTTAGAAGGCGTCTTTTCTCTGTGGCTTTTTTGTGTATGTATGTGGTGTAGAAAGTAACAGAAATATAATAAGCCAGGATGCCAGAGAACAGTAGAAGTCTTATCAGCTTGTGTAATATAATGTCCATATATTACATAAGTAGACCTATGAAAACATAAAATATTCTTTGTCAATTAAAGGTCTTACTAAAAAAAAAAACAAACACTAAACCGCAAACCAACAACAAAAAACAATCTTGGAGTTTATTTCTAATATAGTTTTGAAATGTACTTATTGAATCTGTAGAGCAAAATCGAACTCCAGTACTCATGAAGAAAAATAATGCAGCAGTGTAAACTTGATGTCTCGGGGAAAATTGGAAAACCTTTCACTCCTACATCTTTTTTTGAAGTGTGACTGAAGGGATTTTGTGTTAGGTTGGGTGGCAGTCCCTGTCGAGTGTCTAGGAACAATTGCTGGCATGCAGATAACAGCAGTGTAATTGACAGCAGATGTGAATTTGTAGATACGCTCCTGAAGTGAACTCGTAAAACATTTTTGTAAGAATATTTTTACGTCTAAAATTGTTCTATATACTTCTCATATCAAATGTTAGAAGCTGTCAGATGCCAGAACTCAAAGTAATGACTTATGTAACTACTGTCTTTCCTTTTAACAGTAATTAAAACACAGCCGTACACATGAAATCAAGACATCCACCCAATTAAAGTGAATATTATCACATGTTTTCCTAGAACATAATTCATGATGTATATTTCTTAGATGTATTAATTTGATATAATTGCAGTCAATGGCTAATTATACTTAGATTAGGGAGAACTGGACGATTGGTTTACAAGGAGGATTGGATGAATTATATATGTATTGGCTAATCAGATGTCCACACCTATATTAGATTAAACCCCAAGCAAATTGGACAGTTATTTAAGCATAAGAGAAGATGTCTGGCTAGTTAAAATAATTCAAGTTAAACAGGCTGTTCGATCTACGTAACAAATCTTTCTTCTGGGCTGAGGAATTAACCATGGGAAGCAGCAGCATGAAAATATCTTGTGAATTTAAAGCTAAGACTGCTTGTAGAAGCGCAATCACCTGGGATGAAGGTGACCAACATGATGCTGTAGGTGACCAAAGTGAGGCTTTATGAATCCTGTCTTTCTGTTACATTGGTTTTGGAAAAAGATCCTGAACTTTTTGGCATGGGAAAATTAAAGATAAAAGTAAATGACCTGTTAATCTTGGGCTCCAGCTTAGTGTATTTACTCACATGGCACATACTATATGTGCAATGTATCAGAGAATCACAGAATGGTAGGGGTTGGAAGGGACCTCTGGAGATCATCTAGTCCAACCCCCTGCCAGAGCGGGTTTTGAAAGTCTCCAGAGATGGAGACTCCACCACCTCTCTGGGCAACCTGTTCCAGTGCTCTGCCACCCTCAAACTAAAGAAGTTCCTCCTCATGTTTAGGTGGAACTTCCTATGTTCAAGTTTGTGCCCATTACCTCTTGTCCTGTCGCTGGGCACCACTGAAAAGAGCCTGGCCCCATCCTCCTGACACCCACCCTTTATGTATTTATAAGTGTTGATAAGATCCCCCCCTCAGATGTCTTCTTTCCAGACTGAAGAGACCCAAATCCCTCAGCCTTTCCTCATAAGAGAGATGTTCCAATCCCCTAATCATCTTGGTGGCCCTTTGCTGCACCCTCTCCAGCAGTTCCCTGTCCTTCTGGAACTGGGGAGCCCAGAACTGGACACAGCACTCCAGATGTGGCCTCACCAGGGCAGAGTAGAGGGGGAGGATGACCTCCCTTGACCTGCTGGCCACACTCTTCTTCATGCACCCCAGGATGCCATTGGCCGTCTTGGCCACAAGGGCACATTGCTGGCTCATGGTCATCCTGTTGTCCACCAGGACTCCCAGTTCTCCTCCATACTCTTGGTTGCCTTTACTGAGATCTGTGATGTATGTTGCAATTCCACTATTACTGGGGGCTGGGTTTGTTGGTTAGTTTGTTGGTTTGTTGTTTTTTTTTTTCCTTCCCAAAGTCACTGTTACTCTGGAAAAGCACAACATGAAACGCAAACAAGTTTGAATACAGTTTTAACAGGGCATGGCATACAACTGGTTCTAGTTAAACTGCTTAGATATGTGTGTTTCTGCAATGTCTCTTCAGGCAGCGCTAGGACTCTGACAGATGGTAAATCTGACACGTGGCTGTGACTAAAAACTCAGCTTTGCCAAGAGGAGAGAAGGAAGAAGTGAGAGGGGAGTGAACTGAAATGCAACTTCTCAGCTCTGGAAGGCAAGTGATATCTTTTCCCATCTCAAATTAATTACTTCATTATTAGGAATCTGTGATGAATTGATTTAGAGCTCATACTCTAGGGTATCCATTCATATCTACATGGTTTGATGCACATTATTAAAGCTACCTGCTAGCTTTTAATAGCAGTGTTTTAAATTAATACAAACCTTGAAAACCAGTTGTATAAGGAACAAAAAATAATTGTTATAAAATATAGCCTAATTTTAATAATAATACAGGACTCGTTTCTCTGTGTCCTCAGAGACCACAGCAACGCTCAGCGTACACGTGTTAACCTGTAAGCATTGTTGGAAGCCAACCATCCCTGCACATAATTTCTTCCTCACTGTGCCATCAAACAGACTACATATTCCACAGCTGCAAATGTTCCCAGATGTCTGATGTTAATCTACCACGTGCCTCAGAGAGACTTTAACAAAATCAGTACCTACAGTCCTCAGTAGATGAACACCTTCAAAGCACTGCCATCATTTAATATATTTAAGTTGCTTGGTATCACAGATAACAGTAAGTTTAACATCCTCAAGAAGGAAAAGGAGTCTTTTTTTTTTTTGTCCGACAGCACTTGTCACACAGCACAGAGCAGCGATTAGTGCGAGTAGCAGCCATGGTACAATCCTAAGGGTTTAAAGAACATTTTTGACATTCAAATGCTTTACAAATCTGATCTAATAAAGTCCCCTGCATGGAAGAAATGAAGCAGCATTATAGATACATAGAAAAAGTCAAGAATTATCAGGCAAACAGATTGAATGATATTGCAGACGCTAGATTAGGACTGTGAGTTAATACTACTGATTTCCAGTCCTGTGGTCTATTACTATTTTTCAGTTGGTGGTTTGCAGAATCTGGGGGGTGCTCTATGAATAAATTCTGATTAATCCATGAAAGAAGACAAAGCTGGTTAATTTATACTATTTAGCAATGTGGCAGGTGACAACTCTAGAAGAGGTTTCATGTTCCTTGAAAATGATAGAACGTTGCAGACTGAAACCAAAAAGCTTGCTCTTACGTTTTGAAACCTAGCAGTAGCTGTTTTCTATAACAAAAACCTACAAGAAACATATGCTTATGTACACAATTAATTATCCTGTATAACTGAAAAAAAAGTTACGTGCTCAAACCTAGCAACCTACATGTTCTAATCACTGCTTACATGACAATAGAGTGTTTGCAGTGACATTCTAAATACACCACCATAGCAGTGCAAAAACCCTGCCATAGAATTTATAGTAAGTCATTACCATTTATTAGTCAAATCTCAGGTCAGTTACATGAGCTGGAGACTAACTTATTTTCATTGTCTGGGTCCATATTTTCCTATTTGCTTTTTCAAACTTGAGGATCATTTAACAGACCAAATATACTTTTAAATATTCCGGCTCATGTAATTAACTCTCTGGATAGATTAATATATAGCAATCACTGGTATAAAGCACAGCAAAAGTGTAATTGAACTGTAATTGCCAAGTGTTACATTGTTATTATGATCACTCAGTGATAAGGTACAATTATGAAATTAAAATGTTAGAGGCTTGTGTGTAGACAATATTACTACTTTCTGGAGAAGATGCTACTCTATCTCTGTCACTAAACTTCATTTTTTCAGAAACATCCCTTTTCCTGAGAAAGGGTCTTCAGTCTTTTTTCCATCCTGGTTTCATTATTGTCCATAAAAACAGCCAAACAGCAGTAACAAGAATTATTAGAACTGATCTGTAGATTTTTTTAAGACTGTATTGCAATTCATACATGATAAAATATGGGGAGAAGGATATTTGCAAGAAGAGGAGATGTTCTATAGTGAGGATTTATAGGGAACAGAACAACTGCCTATGTGACAGGATCATTCAAGATTTCAGAAGGAAGACAGTGACAGCTTAATTGTACATTCAACTGGTCAAAAATATTCAGTGCAGGAGGGGGCAAAACAGCCCCACATCCTTCATTGTTTGTACGTAATCAAAGCACTGTAACCCAGGGGTGAATCGGTACAAGTTTTCAGGAAGTCTGCTTTCCCCTTTCATAGCGACAGCCACAGCACTAACATGATACATGCTCTGCCTCGTTCTGCTTTCTGTTGTGATCCTCCGGTTGGACAAATGAAACAAATAGTTGCATGCAAGTACCTGAATTTCTCCTCTTGGTGAGCTGCTCACAACCTATAGAACAAATGCAGAATGCAAATTAATATGCAGTAATTCTAACGGATACTACATGTCAAATCTCATCTAAAGTAGTTATCATCATTCATGATTCAGCAAAAACCAGTCATGACTAGTGTAATCTCTAATCTCTGTAGCGAAGATTCTTCAGAAGAAATCTAGTTTACTATAAAAAAAACCCCTTCTCTCCTATAGCAAATCACAAGTTGGTATTCTATTTTTATGCGAGATATTTAACTTATTTGTGAGACATCTAATTCTAAAAATAGGTACAGCCACATGACGGGGCTTTGACCAACCTGGTCTAGTGGGAGGTGTCGTGCCCATGGCAGGGGGCTTGGAACAAGATGATCTTTAAGGGCCCTTCCAACCCAAAGCATTCTGTGATTCTATGATTAATCAGTGCACATTAAATACAAATAATCTCTTTATAAAGGAGTACTCTCTAATCTAGGTATAATGAGTTACTAGTTCAACTACATAAAATTAATACAGCTTGAAACAATATACATTATCAGTTATACTGTATGACAATAAATTCTTTTGACATATTTTATGTGGGTGGGCTTCTTGTTTGTGCACATGTGGCTCCAATTTAGTTTCTTTTCCAAAGCACAGTTACTTTTCACAGTTTTTCTTCATGCTTTTCTACTTATTTAGCTAATAGAAAACAAGTCCTTTTTGTAAGAATCAGAGTCCTGAAGTCTTGTCCAGAGCATGCTTGGTGTCATTGAGACTAACTAAGAGCCATTAAATAAAAATTTTGCAGACCACGCCTTTCATCCCAGGCTACTGGAGTTCGGAAAACTCCTGATCTACTCTGTTGTTATAGATGGAACATAGCTATAACAATGATTCTTTAAGAGCAATGAAATAACAAAGATTTACTGTTCACTGAGCATATTACTTCTCTCTTTTATGATGTTGAACATTGCACCCTTTTATCTAGCTTTTCTATTTCAACTATCAGTTGGGGAAGTAGGACAATTTCATTACTAATATTTTTGTATCAGAACCATGAATGAGGAGCTGAAGACTTCTTTGGATCCCAGCTACTAACACAGCAAATATAAGCAGTAAGAACAAAACTGTTCACATGCCTAGAAAGCCTCTATTGCTTAATAGCTGACTGTAGAGTTGGCTTCTATACATCTCCTCCCTCTACCATATCCTACTGTATTGACCAGAAGGCTGTGCCACAATACAGCAAGACCTGGACTGGCTGGAGACTTGGGCAGAGAGAAACCTTATGAAATTCAACAAGGGCAAGTGTAGGGTGCTGCACCTGCGGAGGAATAACCCCATGCACCAGTACAGGTTGGGGGCTGACCTGCTGGAGAGCAGCTCGGTGGAAAGAGACCTGGGAGTCCTGGTGGACAACAGGATGACCATGAGCCAGCAATGTGCCTTTCTGGCCAAGGAGGCCAATGGCATCCTGGGGTGCATGAAGAAGAGTGTGGCCAGCAGGTCGAGGGAGGTCATCCTCCCCCTCTACTCTGCCTTGGTGAGGCCGCATCTGGAGTACTGTGTCCAGTTCTGGGCTCCCCAGTTCCAGAAGGACAGGGAACTGCTGGAGAGGGTGCAGTAAAGGGCCACCAAGAGGATTAGGGGACTGGAACATCTCTCTTATGAGGAAAGGCTGAGGGATTTGGGTCTCTTCAGTCTGGAAAGAAGACAACTGAGGGGGGGATCTTATCAATGCTTATAAATACTCAAAGGGTGGGTGTCAGGAGGATGGGGCCAGGCTCTTTTCAGTGGTGCCCAGCGACAGGACAAGAAGTAATGGGCACAAACTTGAACATAGGAAGTTCCACCTAAACATGAGGAGGAACTTCTTTACTTTGAGGGTGGCAGAGCACTGGAACAGGCTGCCCAGAGAGGTGGTGGAGTCTCCATCTCTGGAGACTTTCAAAACCCGCCTGGACGTGTTCCTGTGCAACCTGCTCTAGGTGACCCTGCTCTGGCAGGGGGTTAGACTAGATGATCTCCAGAGGTCCCTTCCAACCCCTACCATTCTGTGATTCTGTGATATAATTTAGGTAGTAATGAGATGACTGTTATTTCAAAACTTACAGCATGATAACATATAAATCCAGAGACTAAATCCTACAAATAAGATGTGATAATTGAGAACAAAATGAAAGTGTGAGGAATTAATGCTAATCTTCTGGGCAAATACAACTGCCACGTGGAGCTGTGCATTATGTAGTTAAAGCTGCTATGCTGAAACCACTTGTTGTATCTGTGATATAATAATGAGTTCAAGTATTCCCCGACTGGGATGGAATGAGGCATGCACATGACCTGAGCCAACCTTTTCTGTATCAGAACCGAGAGTGACTTTGGCAGGCGAGCTGACTGTAATTGGCTACACTCAGCACCTTAGCAGATGTGCTCAGCACGCATTAGGATCAGAATATTTTGTCTCTATGCGGCAAAACACCACTGAAAGCCACTGGAGGCTTTGCTTGACTGAAGTTTCCAAACTGGCCACTGGGTCTGTTTTCACTCTGAAGAAATATATAATTCTCTCATGTATCTTTTTTTTTTTTTTTTTTTCTCCAGGAATCTTCTTAGCCTAGCTAGTATTTTGTGTGCTCAATTGGAAATATCCTGAGAGGGAAATGTGATATGTGTTGGATTAGATAGATTCACCTCTGCATTTGTACGTGTTTAAGAATGTTGTAGAATGATTAAAATGATGCTAGGTGATGTAGCAGTGGGGGTTTATTTTTCAGGTGAGGGGTTGATGAAAATGTGCTCCCTAAAGAATTTTTTTTTTTTCTAGGGAAACCTGTTTTAATTCTATCACCTCACAGGCTGGTTCATCCTTCAGAGTGGTGGTTATGGAAAACTAGAGATTGTATTTAAGCAATATTCTGGTAATTTTAGTTCATGTAGTCTTAACAAGCATGTTTCTGTGTACTAACAGAACCTTATGGTTATTTGCAGGATTATTATGTTGTTTAAAACTAATTGATACGAAGGACATAGCTCCAAATAGTATGTTTCCAGAGGGCATATATTTTATAGTGAGTAATGTATAAGGTGATAAGATTTGAAGCCTGAATCCCTGTTCTCATTTGGGAATCCATTATTACTTCCCCACCAAACAGTGTGCTGGAGTGTTTTTCTTTTTGTCTGACTGAACTAAAGCTGTGAACAAAAGGTAATTGAAAGTGCATTGCCAGATAGATAGCATTTGAATGTTCCCAGATCAAGAGATACATACAGCCTGTGTCTAACTACAAGTAGAATGAAAAAGAACATTTTTACTGGTTTGGTAAAACTAAGAAAAAAACGTCCAACAATTTACTTAGTAATAACGGTGAGTGAAACAAGTGCCAATAAGAATCAGACTGTAATCTGTATTTATACAAATCCACAAAGTGTGAGTATAGCACAAGACATTTCCTGGATACCTTTGACAAATGCCAGCAAGAATAGCAGGGACTTCACTCTTAATATCAATATGATGATCAGATTTCCTGTTACAGGTAAGGAAGACGTGAGGCTTTTGCTCTTGTCCTTTTCTGCTGGCTCAGTTCCAGGGCAGCAGGCTCTGTACCAGCGCTAATCTGGGCTGGAATACCGGATGTAGAAAAATCAACTTCCAGAAGCATCAGACCTACTGTAGTGGCTGTATCTGCAAAGCTGGTTTCACTCCCTCTGTCAGAGACCATTTTCTCTACCTGCTGTCTTTTGAGGGCAGAATCGGTTTGTAGCGTTTAAGCTAGCTTTTTAATTCAGAAGTTGATTAAATGCTAGATCATAGATGATAAATAACTAAATAATTAAATTATATCAGGCTAAGTAAATTGTCAGATGTTGTGAGAATTCGCTCTTGCCTCGTCTAGGAACCTTGACCTTCAACACAGAGTTTAGTACTTGAAAGAGTTCTTTATCAGAATATCTAAATATTTAAATTCAGATTTTCTTCTAGGTAGCATTGTCTGCCTGCATTTATTCCTTGACAAACTTGCATTGAGGACCTTACTTTCCCTTCCATGATTTTTCCCAATGAGTTTACAGTTATTTGTGTTCAGAGGGTTTGTGTTAGCCTAATACTCAAGAAAAGGATCTTATCACACAACTGTAAAGAGCAGTAAGTGCCTTTGCTCCCATTACTTTTGCTCCTGAAGATGACTTTAGAAATTGAACTGAACTGTGTCTGTTCTTTTCCATTGGCTTAAATATTTTTAAAAATATTTTATATTTATTGTAAGTTATTTTATTTTACTTAGCTATTAGCTTAACTAGAGGTGTTCTTTCCACCTTCTGCCCTGTGCCTAGTTTCTCAGTTCCTCTCTCGTGGAGTTAACACTGCTATTACCCTCAGAGGCTGTAAGAGACGCATTAGTGCATTAGCTACCTACGTAAGTGTTAGATAAATCACAGTATGTCTTGACAAAGTCCTCTTATGGCTTATTTGAATCCTGGAAGTTCCATGGAGGGGGAGAAAGAAGACAGTTGTCAGAAGATAAAACTTTTTTGACCAGATTGTCTAGAGATTAATGTGAAACCAATGAAGCAGAAGATTGTCAGTAGTTCCAAAAGTCTTAACATGGCAGTTTTCAGAACTAAAACATGACAAAGGCTTTTTTAGACCCAGGAAGAAACTTTATTTCTTTGGAAACATTGGATCAGTTCCAGCTATTGTTTATGGCTCTCTTTATCTACAAAGTTGACTTTTTGATATTTTAAACGTAAGGTGCCAGTACAATTTTTCTTCAACAATTTGATCTTCAGTAGAGACACATTTCTGCAGAAGCATACCTCCTTGCCTGAAACCTAATAAACAAGCCTTAAAAAAACCCCACAGCCCTCAAATCTCTCAGAACTTTTGATGACTTTCAGGTTGGTTGTAGTCAATGTAATCTAATCATAGTTTGTTGCTGTTATTCTTACAGTATAACAGTTCCCAACCTGGTATGTGTTGGAGAGACTTCCCCTTCTCACAGTGTCCTGATCTTTATCAAATTCAAGGCTAAAAAAATTTAAAAATGAATTTCAACTTTGGGCGGGGGGGAAGAAAGATCACTCGGACACATTCCACAGCTGTGTTCAAACACCACTTCAGTGAATAGAGAACTTTGTGCAAATTAAGTGTAGAGCAGAAGTGTCATATATATCCTAGACCAAGTTTCAGACCCCCCAGGCTATGCAGCACTCCAAAGCCTTGCAGTCACTGCCAGACCTTGAGAAATGGTTGAGGAGCTACTAATGACAACTGTAGCCTGGCAGGCAGAAGAAGTGAGAGTGCCCAATGCTGGATGGGTAAAAAGGGATCTAAACTGAGTAGGCTGCTTATGTCTCTCACCAAAGTGAAAGCAAAAGCAACAATATGAAGTGTGGATTCCCTTGAGATAAGTATGAGAATATTGATGTTCAATATCTATATTAATGATTTGGAGAGAGAATCAGATAACAAAAGTAACATTTCTTGACAATGTACAGTCATCCCTAGGACATGGAAAAATGGGCAAAGTATGGAAGAGAAATATTAACTGAATCTATGTGTTTGCTTCCTTCTGCTTGCTTTCTTAGTTCTTTTACCTAATGCAATGCACTTCAAAATCACCCTGAATCTGAACTTTCTGATTGAGAGTCCTAATGTATTGACTTCATTAGGACTCACAGCACAGAAAATAAAAAAAAAAAATTAAAGCAATCTGCAGATAGAGCTGGGAGTTTTACCTCCATGTGGCATGGCACCTGTGAATGACGATGGATTCAACCTGAAGCTGGGAAATGCTGTAAACTCTCTTGTGACTGGGAAACCAAAAAGTAAAGACTGCATTGGTGATATAAAACAGGGCAGTATAACAGCTTTTACTGATGGCAGAAAACTCATTCTCACACTCGGGAGGTGCCTGGGAGCTGACAGCATCTGTGTCAGGTTAGGTATCTCACAGTTCTGTATGTTTCTTTTTTCTTTATTGTCGTGTTGCTCAGTGCTTTGAAAAATTCCAGCTACCTATTTCTTGAAGAAGAAGGACCTATATAGTAAAGGTTAATAAAATCATAAAGGCCCCAGAAAGGTGAAATAGCTTCCCACAGAAAGCATAGGGAGCATCAGATGATACTGATGTAATGTTCATAAGAAACCAATGGTAGTCGTTCTTTAACTTACACATAGCTTGTAAGTAACCTCTACAACCCCTTCTTTATTATGGATATTTAGGATTTATGAAAAACAAATAGATAATTTCCTAAAAGAAGAAATCTACATTGGCATAGGAATTCTTCCTTTGACAAAAACCACAGTGCTTCTGGCTCAAGATTTCACTGAGCTGCCAATTGGAAAGTATTCATATGAAATAGCAATGCCTGCTTTCCTAGACGACTTCTACAGACCATACTTCTACAGCGTACAAGGCTAGACAGATCTTTGGCTGGATTTTGTATGGCTACTCTTGGACAGCCATATTGCATCTGCTAGGCTGGGACTCATTGGGCTATTGGCCAGAGGGTTTGGCTAGGTCTACATCAGCATGTAACGCTGTGCAGAAGGACAGGATCATTAGACTGAAGCTGAGGCCCCTACATCTATGATGTGCACTACTTAGGGTTTTTCTTTGGACTAGCTTTAATCTCATCCTCTGCGCTGGATATCCCCATCATATATGCAACCATGATGTATTTGACTCAGTATTAGGGAATAGATAGTGGTTTGTGTACTCCTGAAGCAGAACTTCCGGTTTGACTTTCTGTAGAGGTAATCTGATTTGTCCTCATCCAATCCATCGAGCGTGCTGAACCAATGCACGGTAAGTGGGGACAGCAAGGAATTTTTTTCAAATTTAGACTGATACTCTGAACCAAAATATTACTATAGCTTAGTTCATCTTTGTCTTGGTTTCTTGCAAACAGATTTTTCTTTCCATTTGTGTTGCACTGATGTTGGTAATGGAATGGCTACTATTTCTGAGCGACTCTTTTCTGGTATGTGGGGCTTGTCTGATGCCCTAGCCAAACAAGTCCAGTAATTAGTTAATTACTATTATTAATGTGCGTGCTCAATAGGCATGTCTGCAGAAATAAGGGAATTGGCTATGTTGGATATTATTACAGAGCAGATTTGTAAAATGTGCTGAAGTCCATCCTTTTGGATGACTTGGTGACACAGAAGAAAAAAATTCAGTATGACAAAACTTCTAACTGAGGAGTGAAGAACAAATTCAACAACATGATGATCTGAACATTTTCTGTTTGTATTTGTGAATTACATCTCTGTCACATAACAGAGACGGCAGTCTGATAACGGTGATACAGGTGCTGCGGAGCAGATCTGGAGAAGCTCGTTTACATTTAGATGGAATAGTGCTGGCTCTCATGAGGCAGATGGTGTGACAGAGGCAGGACCGTTATGGAGGCACTGGACTGTAGGCAAAAAGTGTGAGGCCATGAACCCTGGGGAGACAAGGACCAGAGCAAATTTCCTTTGCCTTTCCTTTGGCTTCCACTGTGCAGGTGGAGGAGGTTAGGATTTCCTTCTGGCATTGTAGAGTGGACAGGTTTGGGAATTGGACTGATGATCAGTGGTTGTGGCACTGGGAGGAAGAATGTGGATGCTGCTGTTTTGAGGGGAAGAGCTGGTCAGTTGTATCTTCTCTTTGCCAGCAGCTCCTGGTGAGCTTTTGCAGGCATTGAGACTGCAGTATGAAACTAGTCTATGGAATCTAATCATCCTGCAAGTATCTGTGTCATGCTTATGTGGCTGGAAGGATTGAAGGGACAAAAATCTTGGTTGTAACTTCTGTTCTTTGGTCTTTCCCAGCTATCTTTTGAAGTAGGATTCTGAGGGGATTTAATTATGGAAATAATTGGGTGCAGACATACTGTTTTTTAAAACCTCGAATGCAATGCCTGGTATAATTAACTGGATATAATGGGAATATTCTGAGAGTAATGTATTTTGTATTCTTTCTACACAAAATAGCATAGCTGAAGCAGATGGCTAATAATTTTTGTCTTCATAGAAAAAAAAATAACGTTATGGCATTTGTTGGCCCTCCATCAGTGAGACATTAGATACCATTGGATTCAAGCCAGAACTAAGTATTTTCAGTTTGAAAAACCAAGCGTAACGTATGTGATTAAATGACAGTCATTCAGATAGAGAGGAAAAAATCCATATTCAGATGCGTTTTTCCTTTTCTTTATGATGAAGTTGTGTTTCATTCTGAATTTTGAGAGAATCATGGCTGATTTAAGAGGGGCGTATTTAAAGGCCTTCTGTGTGACACATCATTACTGCTTGAAATCTTTGGCAGTATCATCTAATCTATTGTATGTCATCTTAGATTGTTTGGGTAAAAAAAATATGAATTCTGACTTTTGGTGGTTGTTTTCAGGCTTTTTTTTCATCATACAAGAGTCCTAGATTTAACAGAACGAACTACGTGAGATGATGGATCTCATAAAACACTTCAAAACACTTCACTGCCAAGATGAATGAAAACCTCCAACACCCAATGAAGTCAGTGAAAGCTGAGAGTTTCCTCTGAAGGTATGTCTGGTAAATTTTAGGTTAAAGCTTTCTCTGCAAAACGCATCTTACTCTGAGTCTATGCTACAGCCTTTCTTACTGTTTAGTCAAAGATCTAGATCTGACCTTAGATACAATTAAGCTAGGCATGTAGATCTTAATCCATGATTTACAGCAGGTTTATGTTCAGTTTAAGGGGGATAAAATGTTCTTGAGTTGTAGGGCCTTCACCTGGGTGATGTAAGAGTCCTTAGGTACAAAACTTATTTGTGTGTAGTAAATCATCCTATCATTCATTCAATTGCACAGACAGAATTTACAGCAACATCCAGGATGTAGTCCTAGAATAACTTTGTGGGATTTCTTTAAATGCAAAAATGACACATATCGCTGGCTTAGTCTAAATAATACCTTGTTCGTAAAAGCTTTTCCACATTAGGCTATTACACTCTAATGATTATAGCTGTACTTTACATACAAATACTGTCATAATTTAGTAGTGAAAGAATAAGTCATGCATACATAAGTTTGAGCTAATTCTAGCTTTGGAAAAACAACCATTTACAAGCTTATTACCTTATTTGATGCAAGAATGAGTCATCTTTTGCAGTAATGCTCCTTTGAATGAGGTAAGATAACACCCATGCAGGGTATATTGGACAACCCATATGTAAATACTGGGTGTTTGCTGTGCCTTTCTGTATGGATTGTGACCATATGGTAGTCTCTTCCTTTTACAATACGTGATAATCAGCTGAACATTTCATGCATAATAACATGGCGTGTCTGTGTAATGGAGCAGAATGAAATACTTCTGTTTAAATGGGTAATTTTGTCTTGTTACTGAAATTCACCTTGCTGTTAATACAGTCACACATTTTTGGAAAGTATTTGTGGATGTTAGAGCATGGTGGAAACTTTATAACTTTTAGGGTGGGTGTTCTGCTAGGAACGAAATTCCTTTCCATCAGCATTTAAATTAGAAAAGAAAGGAAAACATAATGGAAACACACTGGTCCTTGTTAAACCTGCAACTGCCCTTTCGTGAAGGAATGGATTTTAAATATTTAATGCTAGTAAATTTTGTTTCTTTGTTAAAAATGGCCTATTTAATCTCAGTGTGAGGAAAATTAGGAACTAAATACCAACAAAAACTTGAGAAATTATTGCTATAACAGGGCTATTAGGAAAAGGGGAGGCAAATGCTTTTAAAAAGTTATTAATTAGAAATGTCTTTTTACACCACTCTTGTTTTTTGTCAAAATAGTGATTGGAGTGGACATGCTGCTATCTGTTTTACTAAAGAGACGAAGTTAAGAAATATGGGAATCCATTTGGCTGAACTACAGATGTTGAAATGGCTCCAGTTTATCAAAACTTTCACACATTCCCATTTCCAAACCAATAGTGGATATCACCTGTCCCATCTCAATAGACCCTGTCAAGAGGCACGTCAGCTGGCATAAAATGACAGTTCCTTTTAAGAAAGTGGGGAAGAAATGCTGGTACTCTTACTCACCTTGATTGTAGAACATGGGACACAATGGGCTGCGTGAAGCAGAAGTAAGGGATTTGTCTGAAGAGATATATAATAAAGGAGGCAGGAGTGAAGTTGCTGCAGATGTTTCAGTTTTAGTCATGTAGGAAAGAAGGCGTAAGATGATAATGAGAGGGAAAAGGCAGGAAAGAATGAAAAGAGGAGACAGAAATGGAGTATGTAAAAGGGAAAAGGCAGGAAAGAATGAAAAGAGGAGACAGAAATGGAGTATGTAAAAGATGCAAAGGGAGAGTAGAAAAGATACACAAATATAAAAACATTAAGCCCAAGGTGTCCCCTCTGGCTTATGAGAACTGCGTTGCTGGAAGCTGAGAGGGCATGTGAAGGAGTTGGCACTTGCCTTTCTGTGCTTTTCTTGCAGTTTTTGGTCCTAGCTGTTGCTGAGATAGAGCATGGGACTAGATGGCTTTGTGCAATGACCCAGGAAGGGCATTCTTGTATTCTTGATACATTTTGCAAGAGTAGTGAGGAGCCGGAAGCCTGAAGGCAAGAAAAAGAGGCAGCCTTATAATGAGCAAAATGCACCCTTATAGTTCGATTTCACATTTGCTGCCTGTGGATGTGTTTAGGAAACTGGCCAAAGAAATAAAAATGCCAGTTTAACTCTGGTCTAGCTTCAGGCAAATTATATAATCTTGCTACATGAATGATAAATACAGAACAAAAAATACAGACCAACCTCACCCAGCATACTCAGGGGATGCTTATGTCAGTGGTCATGCAAAGTGTATGTTGCATGCTGTATAAAAAAAACATTAATGTGATTCCATTATTCTCAGTTGAACTCCTGATAAAACTGTGATGTGCGGGTGGGAGGGCTTCTGGGAGTCCGCTGTTAAGGTCTGCCTGCCACCAAAGTGAAAGCAAGGTACCATTGCGCCAAGTGGAGTTCAGCTGCCTCTATTTGTACTGTCAATCATACTTTCATGAAATTGAGTTTTTTCTTGGCTTTCGTTAAAAATATTTCTGGAGTTCATATCTCTTTGCTGTCAGAGAGGGTCAAATATCATTAAAGGTAAGGAATTAAAAATAAATTTCCTTGGGAGAAGATGCATCTGTTCTTCCACTGTCTTTTACACATAGCTTTATGTGCAGCCATAAGTTCCTGCATCTGTAAGGTATATAAGTTATTTAATGTACACAACATTTATATGTACACATTACATATATTTTAAGTAAATAAAATTAGTAATAAATGTTACACACATATACATAGACACATGCAAATTTTTTATTTTTATTTTATTTTTATTTATTTATTTATTTATTTATTGGTAGAAGATAGTAACTGTTTCCAAACTGTATCGCTTTGTGGTATCCTGCAGGGTTACTGCTCTGGGTAAGTGCTGCGCTTGGGGAGGAACAACCCCAGACACTAGTATATACTGGGGCTGACTGACTGGAAAGCATCTTTGCAGAAAAGGACCTAAGTGTCCTGGTGTACACCAACTTGGACATGAGACAGCAATGTGCCCTTGCAGCAAAGAAGGTGAATGGCATGCTGGGCTGCATGAGGAGGGGTGTTGCCAGCAGGTCGAGGGAGGTTCTCTCTCTGCTCAGCACTGGTGAGGCCACACGTGGAGTGCTGGGTCCAGTTCTGGGCTCCCCAGTGCCAGAGAGACATGGACATACTGGAGAGAGTGCAATGGAAGGCCATGAAAATGATCAGGGGACATACCACATATGAGGAAAGGCTGAGGGGGCTGGGGCTGTTCAGCCTGGAGAAGAGAAGGCTCAGGGGGAATTTTATTAATAAATACCTGAAGGCAGGATGCGAGGAGGATGGAGCTGGACTCTTTTCAGTGGGTGCCCAGTGACAGTACTAGAGGTGACAGGCACAAACTCAAACACGGGAACTTCCGTCTGAACAAGAAATACTTTCTCACTGTGAGGGTGACCTAGTACTTGCACGTGTTGCCCGGGGAGGTTGTGGAGTTCTTATCGTTGGAGGCATTCTAAAGCTGTCTGGGTATGGTCCTGGGCAGCCAGCTCATTGTCAGTCTGTACAGACGTAGTAGAGCATGTTTAATCAGTAAAAAAAAAAGAGCTTGTGAATGAGAATAAGCTGGATGTGATTATTTGGAACAGTGCTCATATTTCTTCTCATCCAAAGGAAGATACACACACACTCATGCTTTCTTTCATTACTGTGGTACATCAGAATATAAAGGAAATAACTTACAGTAGTTTACTGCAATAAAGATAAAAACCTGATTTTTATAATGCTAAAGCGGCAATTTACTACAGTGGAAAAGAAGCAATGGAATTCTCTGTAAGCTTAATTCAAGGAGCTGAAAAGAATGCAGGGCATAAAATCAAATTTATTTTTGAACAGGTATAAAAATTCTATAAATGATTTTACATTTAAGGAGAATGAACCAGCCTGAAGACTCCTCATTAACTTTCAAGGGCCATTTGGCAGATAATGGAATTCACCCACTGAAACATTTATTTTTCTTGTCTTATAGACACACATGCCTATCTCTGAACAACAACATCCACTGTCGGAAGAAAAAGCTGCTTATTTTGCATAGACACCAGGCGTAAAAATGGCAGAGAAATAAGATGGGGGGAGGGCGATAAGGTTGAGGATAGAGAGGAATATACAGAGTAGATGGAAAAACAAATTTCCATGCCACAATGAACAAGACACATGAAAAACTACTGGAGGCTTACGCTTTTGTCCAGGAAAAAAACCCATGAAGATGCAATTCCAAACTGACAGCTTAGCTTTAAAAAGACGCATCATTTGTTTTATTTGAAATCCTGTGGTGACGTTTAGCTAGTTGTTTTTGATTTTGTAGAACCATGGAAAACCTGAGACTGGTTTGTGTCCCCTGTATGTCCTGCTCTCCCCGCAAGGCTTCAGCATCCATTCACTGTGGAGGGGGCAAGCCTGGGACTCTGTGGTTTACTAAAGCTGACATTGCAACGATTGGGAGACTTCTCAGTGGAAAGCAATGGATGCAGTCCTTTTGCATTTTGAAAACATAAATGAAACAAAGTTGGGAATCTGACATAAAAAGTGAAGCCTATGCAGTAACAAACCAAAATTGTTTATATTTCAGCCATTAATATAAACTTACGGGGTTTTTTTTTGGGTAAAGAAACTCAAAGTGCTTTATTTGTCACCAAAAAGTTGAGAGGACAAAAGGTTGCAGAAAAGGGTTTTTTCAAAAACTTTTGAATATGCAACACCTTTCGTTACTTGGAAACAAATGATCTGCAGGTTTTTAGCCAATGAAAAGGTATACAGTGGGTTAGTCTCTCCTGCATTTTTTCTGATGCCCTTAATTTCACCGGCTCCTTGTGCCAGAGAGTACACTTTAGTTTCAACAGCACATTGAGAAATTGGAAGAAAATGTAAGGCAGTGTAGCATTAACCCTCTGAGATGTTATGAAAATATACTGTGTATTCACAGAGGATAGGTATATACCATATATCTTCTCTGATTTTGTGTTAGGACCTGTTCAAGAATTATTGTTTCTGTTTATTTTCCCTATTTTCCATCCTCATCCATGCATGCCAGTCTACAGCTTGAGAATAGAATCTGTAGAACAATCAACAAAAATGGAAACTGGTTGTCTTGTGAATTTTTTCCTGTTGCAATTTATTTATGTTGCGGGCATGGAAAGTGGAAACCAGTCAGTCTGTCTCCAAGCCACAGTGAGTTCTCTCAAGTACCTACACTTGACTTCAAGTTTTCCTCCATAGATTCTGTTTTCTTAGGTGCATTCATATAGGGTGCCCCACGCTTTCTTAATGAAGGAATTAAAAAACACAAGCTAACTTCCACACTACTCGAATTCCAGCTTCCTTTCCCATTGCTACTGAAGGTTGCTGCTGTGGCAGTGGCAGCTGTAAGGCCTTACAGAGGACAGCAGGGAAACAAGTTTGGTCACCTAGGCATTTTATTTTTCATTTTGTGTGTCATGCAGAGTTGTGTGATTTCCTAATCTTCTATAAGATTTCCCAATCTTCTGTCAGGATAGAAGAAGGTATGCAAGCAGCAAAAGAGGTTTTCTAATTGCTCTGTTCTCTGATTTAAGATAGGATGGAAAGAAATAGACTTGCATGTATTCTGTGACTACACATGTATTTTATTAGAAACAAGTACGGGTCAGCCTATACCAGGATGCATTTGGCTTCAGCTGGAAGCTAGCTTGTAACATCTATTGCTGCTCAGCAGTGGGTCAGTGCTGGTGGTAGAGAAAGCCATTCCTGAGTTGGTCTGTTCTGGCACTGGCTTATCCCTCCCGAAGCCTCTGTAGCTATGTTTTTTTCCTCTACACTATCTCCTTTTCCCACTATTGCTGCTCTTCCATTTCTAGTCGCTTACACATGCATCTCGGTTTGCAGCCCTGCCCCCCTGCTCTCCTCTCTGTTGAGACAGGTTGTTTCCTCGTGTTCCAGAGGAGATCAGCAGAGAAGGGGCATCAGCAGCACCGATTAGTCATTTCCCTGACTCTTTGCCTGTCTCTAAAACAGCTTTAAGTCTCAAGCTGCAGGGCAAAATTGCTGGCCCTAGCCATAGGGTGAGCTACTTAATTGATAGGTGTTCTTTGGAGAAGGTGGCTTCCAAACGTTAAAATGCAAGTCTTCACAAAAGAAGTCTGCACTCAGTATATGCAAGATACAGTTTTTTTCTGTGGCTTAATATATGGAGACAGGCAGACATCGTCAGATGGCGCATGCTTGGCATAAGGTGGATGTTGTCTTTCACAAACTTCTAATCTTTGTCCCACAGATAGGGACTTAGAGTTTCCCTGTGAAGTGACTGCTGGAAATTTTCGTATTTAAGTAATTGAATTTTTACAAGTAGGTGTGGTTTTTTTTTTTTTCCCAATGGTTCTCCTAAACATTCAACCTACAGAAAATACTGCCCATGGAGTTGCACTGAAGTGAAAATAGGATCTTGGAATGAGACAGGTTTGATAAGTTTAAGTAAATACAGATGTTGTCTCTGATATTTTCTGGTATCAGTACCCTGTCCTTCCTCTGCAGAAACAAGAAGA
This sequence comes from Fratercula arctica, assembly GCA_947846985.1. Classification (NCBI taxonomy): domain Eukaryota; kingdom Metazoa; phylum Chordata; class Aves; order Charadriiformes; family Alcidae; genus Fratercula; species Fratercula arctica. The sequence continues at coordinate 92,686,724 of CANTUZ010000002.1, read as the reverse complement.
AACAGATTATTTCGCCTTGTAACTCATCCCATAGTAAGGATGTCATTTGGATGGGGAAAATGGAGGAGAGGCAATTGAACCCTTGCCTATAACCCAGTGTGCTGGGTGGAGGAGTCCTGGGGAAGTAATCTACAAAGTAGAAACTAAAGACCTATTGTGCAAAGGCTTAGCAAGAAGGTACAATTCTGTGTAATTATCTCTCTTTAGGCTGTCTTCTGGAGTCACGCACCTGCCTGTTAACCATTGGAAATCTCTTAAAAATTAAATGACTTGCCATATGCCACTAATTGGGTACAGTTATGCCCTAGTTTTGGAAGGGAACTCAAAAACTTCTCTTCCATCCTCATGCTTTCCCATAGAAATAAAGAGGGGAGATTTTTCTTGGTAGTTCTAAAGAAACTGTTTGAAGACAAGGGGAAACTCAACACTTAATAATTAGTACAATTGTATCAAATACTCAGAGTAGTTGCAAAACAAAGTTGTCTAAAAAACATCTGTTGATTGTGTTAGAGATGGAAGTTCTAAATTATTTTGTTAAGACTCACTACATCTTTTTTTAGAAGGTGTGACAAGGGATATGACTGAATGAACATAGTACATGTTCCATTTAAGTAAAAAAGTAATTCAACTGATAAACTGATAAATTTTTAGGGATTTGGAAGATTTATTCAAAATACTGATATCAAAACTTGTATGATTTAGAAGTCTGTGTCTTTAAAAATCCCCTCAAGTACTTCATGTGCGTTGTACTCTCAGAGAATAAGATTTGCATGATGAATACAGAGTGTACATTAGAATTGCAGGAACATGCCAATACCTCATTAGTGTTTCAGGAAACCATGGTTAAGTCACATTCTTCAAGCGTGTCCAGTCAGTGTTCTAGCAGGTACCAATTCAATGGTAATAAACAATTACAGTAACTTACCAAGAAATAGCCAACGGTTTAGATTTGTTCTTTTATTTTTGCAAATCATTGCTTTTGATTCACTGAGGAGTTTAAAATTTATGATAAGACTAACATTCTCCTTCTTTTCATGGTTTTCCCCTGACCTTCTTATAAATGTTGTATTTGTACTATTTCAAAAACCTATTGGTTCTAAATGCTTTGGGCTACTCTAAAAACAGCTAAAACAGCCCAACCCAGTCTGTATAAGCCTGGTAAGCCTAGGTGATTCTTTTAACAAGTGCTTTTGTGACTCTGCATTTATTCAGTGTTGTGACCAGCAGTTCCATTTAACTGCCTTAGAGTTCCTGGCCCACTTGTTCCGATATACATTTAAAACGAGATGGGATTTAGGAGAGAAGTAATGCTTTAAATTATATGATGTGCATTTTTATTGCTGTTGGAAATAAATGTGTTGACATTTCCATGAATTAATTCTTTCTAATGGAAGGCTGTTTTTTTTTTTTCCCCCCTTATTTTAAGAAAATGGAAATCAAAATGTATGATTTACATCATTGTTTAGTAACTGTTTTATAGAATTGTATTCTTGTAAGCTTCACTCTCCATGTTTCATACTGTATCACCTTGTATAATAGGTTAAATCCCAATCCTGAACCTGTTGAACTTTCTTTCTGAAATGCTGCTTCTTACATGGGTTCTGTACTAGGTCTCTGACATGTACAGGTCCAGATGTGCAAACACATGCATTTGCATAGTCCTACATAGGGCTATTTAGGACATTACTCATCATAATCTGCACTTTTTAATAAAGGAGCATGGTCTTCTTTCAATATGACAGACTGCACAAGGGACAGATGCCGGGAGCAAAGCAGCACGTTGTGTGTGGGTATTTCTGTCTCTGTACTAGGCCAAATTCTGCCTACATTTGCCTGTGCAATGCAGGTATGTTACTTCTTATTGTGTGTCAGGGAGAACAGAGAAATACTTTATATCAACTGCTTTTTTCCCCAGTGACACAGCTGCTGAGTGCAGACATTGCAAAGGCATCATGTGCATAGAGCAATCAAGTGGGTCAAGGTGGGCTCAGCATGTGTTGCTAGATACTGTCCTCAGCTGTCCTCCTGTCTCCTGCTACCTCCTGTCTGCCTCTGCCTCGCTGCTTATTCTGCCTCTTGGTTCTCTTATTGGTTTGTTGCCATGGCTTGACAGTTTCTGGTGAGAGTGCGTGAAAGATGACGTACATTTTGGACTGTAGGACACCAGGAGAGGAAGAGCAAAGCTTTAAAAAAATCAGGTTGTTAAATTGAAACCTATACACTATGATTTTAAGTAGAAATTTACGCATACATGAAAAGACCCATCGATTCCGTATATTGTAAGAGTGAGGAAGATTGTTTACTATAAGGAGGGGAAGAATCCTGCTATATGAGGAGAAGAATTATGTGTGTGGCATAAACAATTGCTCAATGTGAAAATTCTCCTATGCAAAGATATGTATAGCTTGAATTTTTTTCAAACTTCTTATACGCTGGAGTTTGTTAGGGTTTTTTTGCATTTGTGGTTTGTTTTTTTTTTGTTTTTCTTTTTTTTTTTTTTTTTTAAAACTTAGGAGATCCAATTCATGTGGGATAAAGTAAGTGTGTGTATGAGCCCATTCGTGCTGATTAGATATTTCCAAAATTACAGGGCTATAAAAATACCTAAAGCATTTGCTATGGAGTTTTATCTTAAATTTGCATTGTCTATATTCAAAAGAAGAAGGGTGGCTGAATGGGTGGTTCATTTTTTCATTGGCATACTGAACATTTGGCTGCAAACTGAAAAGCTTTGGGGTTTTGATTTGTGACAGAAAAAAATATATATTTTCCTTGTAATATTTTTTCCAGTGCTTTCTGAGGAATTCCGTTCTTCACCAAGTTTTTCAAAACTGTGTGTTGGCATCTTTAATTTCAGAAAGCACTGATTCTAGAAAATGTTGGCATTTGGTGCCCCTCATATGGAGGTTTTCAGAACTAGATATCCATCTGTAGCTGATTTATGAATTATCAACTCTCTTGTGGATAGAGCATCTTCATTGCTTGCCCTCTGCTCCAAGTTCTGATGAGATTGCTTTTTAGTGCTAGTACCACAAATAACTTTATTGTTATGGGCACATGCACTCTTATGCATTATCAAATGGGTTGAAACAACTGACTGAATTTGAAAATGCCAATAACCAGCCATCATATACAAATGTAACTAATGTAGATTATTATACTGAATGTGTAAACAAGGTATATGAGCAACTCTGCTGATTATCAACAGGAGAAGAGCTCCAAAGCTTATTAGCTTTGGATTATATACAGAGCAGCTTTGGTCTATTAAGTTGTAATAAATATTCCTATTCAATTTTCCCTTCCCTCTTGGTATTGTGCTTTTGTGTTCTTGGGCTTTGTGATGGTTCATGCTTTCTTCATTTATGGAGATGTCAGTTAAACTGGCCAGACTATTGCTCTGCCTTGTGTTTAAAGAAAAAGATGTTCGTTCTTTGCTCCAAAATGTGAAGGGATAGGAAGGGAAGGACACACCTGTGCCCTGTGAAGATGGTAGCATAATTAGACTATAGTGTCTGGACATGTGACACGTTGCATTTATATAGCAGTAATGCAGAACAGAAGTTGAAAATAAGGTATCGTGTCTTGGTTATATTCTTGTCCCAGCTGTAAATTAGATAGGATTGTGTTTGCTTTTCAGTGCCTGCATTATCATACTTACCGTAAAAAAATCTTCTGTTTCTTTACCTACTGCTCCTAGTCACTTGTATTTTCTCCTCTCTCTATTAACCCTAAATTGTCTGTCCTAGGAACAACTTAGAAAAAGACCAGATTACAGTTCCTGTTATGCATTTCATAAGGTTACAATTAAGCTGTCGTTCTTTGCCCAGTCTCCTAGTGTCTTTAAATTCAAATTCTCTCAGTCTTCCATGGATGTGACCGATTGTGAATTATGATGCAATAGAACACTTACTCTTATGAAGTGTGAGGCTAGAAGTCAAGTACCATTAAATGCACAAATGCGTGAATGGTTGTGCCATAAGTCACATATTAAAATGTCATGTGATTGTAAGTTGGCCCAGTGCAATTCTTTACTTAAAAAATGATAGAGAAAGTTCATGAATAATTTATTTAAAATTATTTTTAAGTTACTTTATAATTCTGAGTAATTTATTGTTTTAAATTGAATACAAATTAAATAGGTTAAAATGATGAAATACATGTTCTCTAGTTTAGGTTAACACTAAAAAGTCTATAAATGGTTTTTGATGAAAGAGAGTGTAGGTGTGCATTTTCAAAGCTAATAGAATTACTGTATTCTGCCGGATGAGGGTCCCTAAATTCTTTCTAAATGGATACATTTTTATCATAGACAGAAACTTGCAAAAGTGTCTGAGGATTTTGAGCATCCCTTCTGATATATGTCATAAAGAGAATAGGCCCTGCAGTCTTTTGTTATGATTTCTTCTTGCACTAGGTGTTTAGAAGTTGACCAAAGTAACTTTGCAGTAGAATAGTATGTGGTAATTTTCTGTTAGTAAAAGCATTATTGTAATGCCCAATATTTAGAGCTAAGATCTATTTAAGATCTACAACAAAGAGGGTTTTTTGCAGTCCTCAAATGCTTTATGCTTAGTTTAAATATTAGAACTTGGATTTCTTGTTGACTTTCTAAAATCCCATGCCACCCTTATCCTAAGGTCTTGGTGAAGGTGTTCCATACCAATATGCCCAGAGATAAGTTTTGCAGCCTTGCGGGGGATGAGCAAGACTTTTCTGTTTTTGTAGAATTTTTATAGAATTTCTTAGATATTTCCCAGAGCATTAAGATGTACGTCTCCCTTAATTTTCCACCCCAGGTGAATCTTGACCATTGTCAATTTAAGCTTTGTGTTTAGAAAGGTGAATTGGATCAGTTTTTCACATTCAGTTTCAAATTCCAAGAGTGAAGATGGTGGTAGAGCTCACTGAAAAATGAAATTTCTGTCCCCTGCAGACTTCCAAGAGTTCATAAGATTGTTCTGTGGCTATGTGAGATTGAGTTGAGATCTTGGAATTTCATTTTGATAAATCTAAAATACCATCTTCATTTTGCCATGTTACACTATACAGCATTCTATTATGTATAAATAATAGCTTTAAGTAGAAAAGGTATAAATCCTTCTTAAAAGTGTGAGTTAAGTAACACACTATCATAAAACTTCAATTTTTTTGCATTTTCTGTTGGTTATGGATTCTGTAAGAGGGAAATATTTGACAGCTGTCATTGAGAGCAATGACTAAATGGGCAAAGGTTACCAAGGCCTCCTTTTTTGATTTTGCATGGTGAGACAGGTATGAAAAATTAAGCCTCTTTTAAGTTCTGCTTTTTTAATACTGTACAGAAAAAATAAAGTGTGTGAAACTCAGAGTACTCTGAATTCCTGAGTTTGAAATACAGTAAATTCAATGGGTAGCAGTTTCACCATCTGTCACCAACTTTGCAATTCTATGCAACCTTAATTTAATGAGGAAAACGCTCTAAAGAGGTAGGATAGCATTATTGGCTCCATTTGACGTGTATGAAAATTGCAACATAGAAAAATGAAGGAAGAAATGTGTCCTTGAAGACTCATGTTTAAAAATGACCTCTAAATCAAACTTCAGTAATAGTGACTTAGGTTTGGGAGCAAGCACATGCCTTTAAAAGTATTTAAAAGTGCTTTAAAAGTAATATCTGAAGTGTCTGGTTTGAAAATGCACAATAAAGTTTTGGGAGCAGTCTTACTACATGGGCATCCAAACTCCCCTTGTTTTTTTCTGCTGCAGTAGCGACTCACATACATCTTGGCTTGAGTCAGAGTCCCTCTCTTGCTTAGCATTTGACAGTCCCTAAATATCCCAACAGGCAGAAGGTGAATCATGGGCTTCATCACTGCTAGTCTTCCCAGTTCAGACAACTTGTGACTTCTGCTGCCTCCAAACAAATGTCCCTCTGTAAGGCAAATTGTCACTGTAACCTTCTACATTCCTTTCTAATGAGCACTAAGCAGGTAGTTACGATTTATTAATATCTCTGGTCACAAGCACTACAATGTAATTAATGCAGTGCAGATTTTCGGCTCATTTTACAGCATAATATGTGGCTGTTAAAGTGTTTCAGGGAGCTATGGAGGCCAGCTGTGTGGGTGGTTCTTAGGGGTAGACTAATACAGGAATGGAGGAAAGTAAAATTAAAGCAAGTACTAAATATAGTAGTGTATTTTTTTATCAGCAATTTTGTGTGACCCTTTTTATGTGAGATCCGTTATGAGTATTAAAACAAAAGCCAAAAGGTGTTGACTTATGCTGTTCTTAGAATGGGAGCACTCAGACTCACAGTGAATGTCTTCCAGCTACTGACATGCAGTAGGCGGTGGAAGCGTGATTAAGGGTCAAAGAACAGCTTCTCTGTCTGAAATAGAGAAATCTTTATTTTCATCTTTTTGTCTTTATCTTAGGAAAAAAAGCAATCAAAGCTTATTAAACTCCCTTTAGGAGGGTGATACCTAAGACTCATTTTCATGAAGGTGCTTGCTGAATTTTAAATGTTTACGTTCCATTTAAGTAGTATCATTCCTCTTCTGACATTTGGATTTGGATTAAAATGGTTCCAAAGCTTGTCCTACAGCTGCTTGTCAAGTGCTCACACTGTAGAAGTAAGGGAATCTTATCACATTACATCTAGTTGCTCAGGTTTTGCCTGCCAGCCTGTGACATGGTCAAAGCAGAGCACAAAGCTCTGAGTTACATTTAAAAACAAGATATAATAGATTTCTCAATACAGGTGCCTGAATTTGAAACAAATGGAGAAAAGGGACTGTTTTTTCACAGTTCTGGCAATGTAGGCAATGGTATTGCATTGTCCCCTGGCTGGAGCCAAATTCTGAGAGATGCCAAGCACTTAGTATTCCAAGATAATTTAATGTGCCTTGGAAATTTTCATTCAGATGTTTTTCACATCTGAGGATTTTGACTAATAATTCTCCCGTGGATGTATTTGCTAGTCAATAGATTTTAGCTAATTACCGAGCGGTGAAGATATAATTTCTTGTGGTGGGCTTTTAAATTGTACAGTTCCACGGCTATTGTTGCTACGAACAATTGTGTAACTATGCCTTCAGTGTTGCGGATGCAATGCATACATGGGGCTGTTTCTTCTTTTTTTCTTTCCCTTTGCTTTTTTTTCTCTGAGCTTCTGAACACATGGCTTCAAGTCAAAGGTATTGCACTGGTACGTGCAAACGAATTTTCACTGACAACTCCTTATGAGTGTATAAATGGAATTGCATTGCCAGCTTAGAAAAAGAGCCTCAGAAAACAGTGCAAAGCCAGAGGTTGGCAGAAGTAGTCAGAGGCCTAGAGTTGGAGGTGAGTTTTTAATGGAATTTGTAAGAGAGGATGAATTAGTTCATACCTCGGTTTTGAGAGGTTTAAAGGGAGTAAGGCAACTAGTCCGTTAGGAGATTAATTATTTATAATACCTTCAAATTACGTTTTCCCATGTGTGACTGAGTGTGACTGGCTATTGTTCCCTTTATCAGAACATGGACAATGTGATGGAAAATGCTAGTGAAGGATGTTCTTTTTTAAAACAACTTTGACAGGAAAGCAGAATTATGCAGTGGAACTTGCAGCATTTATATTAAGTACAAAATAAATAGGAAAACTGCTTCAATCAGGTATAAGTATGGAAAACAGAGAAGTTACATACTCTAATTAAAAAAGAAACAACAACAAGAACAACTTTAATCTTTATACCTTCTCATGCAGATAACGAAATGATCTCTTGGGAGGTGGACACATATTCGGTATTATTTAGGTGATAAATTATCCTTTGTGTGTTGGAACTACTAGTAGATATGAACGAATAATGTAAACAGTTTCTCTGTGGTGCTCAGCTTAAATTAAGCGGTCCCTCCCACCAAAACTCAATAATCCCCTCTTCCTGCCTCTGCAGATACCACATTTTTGTGAGTGGCAGAGTAACTGAAATAGAATTTCCTGTGGCATTCAATCCACCAGATAGATTCTCTAATGTCTGATGTGCTATACGTGCAAGTTGAAGATTGTATTCAGGTGATTTTTCTGTTGTCTTATCATAAGAGTTCACTTCATAGTATGATCTTTTTTTACTGTGGCACTGATACTGTTGTTTTTGGGTTTTTTTTTTTTTTTTTTTTTTTTTTTTTTTTTTTTTTGTTTTTTTTGTTTTTTTTTTTTTTTTTTACCAGCTAATCTTTCTGGATACATTAACTTACTCTGAAGTTCCTGCAGGAACTTAATATCAGAATATCTGTTTTGTTTGGTTGCGTATTAGAAAATTATTGACAGTAAACAAGAGGATAAATGTGTGCACATAGATATAGTAGGTTTGTGTAAGATTTGTCTCCTTAGACACTAGGTTAGAGAAGAAACGTGTGATCAGCATTTGCAATTCTATAATGGTTGTTCTTAGGGAAATAACCAGCTGGCTGATGGTACAGGTGGTCACAACTGCACATTCAACTCTGGTCTATGCATGTGCAAATTAGAATGATGGGACATGTATTAGCCTGGCTGTCTCAAGGGGTAAATCAGCAAAGTTGTCGATTCCTACCTGTTGGAAAAAGAGTACCCTGGTCCTATAAGTCAGTTGTATGCATGTGGGAAGGTCATTCACTTTTGTGGGGATATCCATTAGAAACATTTATCTCCCTCTCTCCTTCTCCTTAGAGGGCTCAATAGGGGCTGTTTTGGCATTGAAAACAGGCCTGTTTATGAACTAGACACTTGAATCATTATCCTGAAGTTATTATTTTTTTATGTAAATATGTCTTGTATGATGAGGGCGAATATATAAATTAATGAAGCCAGTTATAGGAATAAACGTTAGTCGACCCATCAAAAGCTGTAAACTGTATTTTTAATCCTTCAAAGGAACGGCAGGTAATCCATTCCTTGCTTTCTCTATCTTCCTACTTTCTCACCTATCTGTGAACTGTTTAGAGAACAATTTGGCTCTTAATGTCCAGCTGAGGCAGTTTAGAATAAAACAAGACAGTAGTAATTTAAGAGTGACTTACAGCCTGTATAAACCCACAAAAATTGCAATTGTAATAAGTTGGTGCATCAGTCAGTTCCAGGTCTAATCTTGTAGCTTTTAACAGACGTAGCTTGTGGTAAAACTTCCTGTCTATGGGCTGAGCCAAATTGGAGGAATGCATTAATCTGGTTCTTAATACAGATTCCTCAGTCTAAGGCTTCAGTTCCTTGCAGGTAATAAAGGGTTCAGTTGAAAACCCCGCAAAATTTATCTACCAGTAAAGTTAGTGAGAATATTGATATTAACATCTAGGGAATAATGCTGAGAATGTCTGAAATTCCTTCCTGGTTTATAGACTTCAGATTGTTCTAGTTTTTTCTTCTTTAAAGTTAAAGAGATTGTATATCAAAAGAACCTCAGAAGATCAAAAAAAAGTCTTCCTGTACTTACTGCACTATAAAATTTTCAGTGATTTCTTCTGGAGGCTGCTGTTTATTGGAGCCCCTTGGAAAGGTAAAATCACTTGAGAGATACATATGAAGACGGAGATGGTGTGCTTTACTTCTTGAGCATCTGTTGTTACAGCTATGTGCTGGTCTGCTTGCCTGTCATCTAATCCAGTTTCTCTTGGCTGCCCAGAAAGGATTATGATCGTTGCACAATACTGTTTGCTGGAATTATCAAATCAATATTAAAAATGCATTGGCCTTGGATATTTCCAGAATCCAGCAGAACTTGCAGTATATATGACACATGTACAGTTAAATACGTTAAAACATTTAGGTCACTAGAATTAGTTACAAGGGTTGAATGATGTAGTTTAGCAATTAGTTAATCTTTTTAATGAAGCAAGCCCTCTGTGGTGAACTAATTAACTGTATAACATACCATTCATATACTCTTTATGCTATGTTTCCATTCATATTCTAATAAGCTCTTTTGCTGGAACAGATTTCATCTGGATCTCTCTTTCCTATATAGCCAAAGCATGAATTATTTCAAATGTTAAAATATTATTATTACATTGTTAGAGTACCCCACTTTAGCTGTTTGGAATAGGAGATAATGGTGGCAGACACTCACGATGTTTTAGCAAATATTCATACGTCCAGTCCAACTTCAGAGTGAGTTTCTGTTTCAAAAACTGATTCTAAAATATCCCTGTGTTTCTTAACAGATCAGGTATGCTTGCATGGGCTTATATCCTTTGTGTTAAGAACTATATCTGTTTCTTTGGTATTACTTTTTTCTTCAGCTGTAGATAAGGGATGTTTAAATACACTACCCTGAGTTTGAAAAATGGGTAGATATTGTAATTAGAAATGTTATTAAACATACTTATTTCGGTGTTCCTTAGCTTAGTGCCTATTTTCGTATCTGAATTGATGTGATGAAAGATTTATCACAGGAAAAAAATTAACAGTTTTTAGTTGAGTGGGTTCATAACTGTCTCTGCTACAGTGGTTCTGTAGAGGTCAAATTGTAGCACACTGACACATTACACGTTTCATTACTCAAAAATCTTGTTGGGAGGCTTATTATTGATGTCAGCTAGCTGTGGTTGCTTGAATGATTTTCCCTAGCTGGACGACTATGGTGTGATAAAACCACTTCGTCTTTGTTTCTAAGTATAGGACACATGTATTTCCCGTAGAGAGCAGGAATACTGTGTAAAAACCTCACCAGTCATGTTTGAGGGTGGTGGGTTTAAATTGGCATAGGTGCTAAACTGAGCAGGAAAAGGGAAAGCCAGTGTTGCTATGGAAGGAGATGAGAAAAGCCTGGCTTGCATCTAGTGAAACGAAGATGGAGAAGATGTATGTTGAGTTCCCTGAATTGGTCAGTGCACCAAATACTGAGGAAGAAAAATTCCTTAAGCAAAATGACAAACTTAGGAGGTAAATGGACATAAAATGAGCATTAATAGATTTCAAGCTGAAATTAGGAGTTTTTTAATGAGGAAAGGAATATGGTGGTGAAAGAAGAGTAGTAATTGTGGAAAAGTGATTTAAGCTTGACTATCTGACATGATTTCTGCAATTTCATTGCAATATCGGCTCTGGCATTCCTTTTTCATTTTGAGTGTCTGTGATTGTAAGCTTTGCTGAGCAGCTCTTCTGTATCTCTCCTGAACTTGTACAGAACATAGCATGGTAGGACACCAGTCCCTCTGGAGTTTTAGAGATCCTGCAAATATTAATGTGGGCAGAATCCCAATTATGTATGAAATTCCAGTAGTGAGTCAAATGCATCTTTTATTTTGTTACGTAGCAATTTATGTATAACATCTAGAAACAAATTTAGCAATACATAATAAATAGCCTGAAAAAAAAATCACTATAGAAGAGCAAAATGTCATGGAAAGAATATTCAGCTGAATGAACGGATGAGCAAAATATTTTGCTGGTGGGTGCGAGATTTAGATTATGAAGTCACAAATAAAGTTTTCAAGGAGACCTGGTCCATTGCTTAGGCAGTGGTTAAGTGTTTTTTCTCAAAGCAACAAAATTACAGCCTGGATTTATCTGAGTATTGATGTGGCTTCCTGAAAAGGAAGTTTGTCTTAGATGAGATAAAAGGCACAGACTAAAAACAGGCTCTTCTTAAATGTAGTATTCCGGTCATTTAAAATGATTGTGTATTTTCATTGTGTGGGAACAGGCAGAAGCATGGACTGCGGTGAGGCTTATTGATTGCTGCAGGAGTGAGTACTTCCTAAGCAACTGTATCAGCAAAATCAAAGATTTATCAAAACTGATGAGAATTTTTAAATAAAATAGAATTTCTTAGTCAAACTATTAGCAAGTTCTGTCCATTTGAAAAATGGTACATGCGTACACAGGTATTGCTGTTCATGATGAACATTTGGAGTATTATGGCTAGCTCTAGTCATAGTGCTACGTAGCAGGGATATTGACATCATGTCTTACTGAATAGTTAAGTATTCATCATCACTTTCTTTCACAAGTCCTTTCATTTAACTAAAAGCATAAGAAAAGCCAAACGTGAAAAAGAAGTCCTTCCCTAAGTCTACAGTGTCCTTCAGTTCTTATGCTTTTCCTTTGAAATACTTAGGTTTGGTACAGTCTACCAATTGCAAACATTTACTTTACAATGGTGGCAGATCAGATGACTTGAAACCCTGGATTGGCTACAAACATGATTTTGTTTCAAATGAAACTGATTCCCTTTTGTGTTTCATTCTCTCCTTTTACCTTAGACTCTTCCTCTTCCTTTTGGCTTTCAGATTCTCCTTTTATTTTTTTCCTACTAACTCTGGACTAGTGTTTTTTTGGAGTGTTGGTTTTGGATTTTTTTCTGTATGTATTGTGCTTTGCTTCCTGGCTATATAATGCAGCATTTTTAATCTTCATCTCTGTTCCTTTTGATGTCAGCCTGCTCTGTTCTTTATTTCATCTTTTATAAGCTTCTTGATAGCTTCTCTTTTGCTCCTGATATCTCCTGATAGCATCCCTTTTGCAGGATTTCCCTTTTTTGGCTGATTCATGATATCTTAAGAAGAGTGAGTATTGTTTTCCAAATGAATAGTTTTATTCAGTGAAAACTGCAGTTTTAGTCAACCTAAAATCTTTGTGACTTGTAAAATTTAGGTGAATACTTTTGGACCTTTAATTTAAAAAACAGTTCCATGATAACATTTGCTGAAATATATCCAAAGTATCTCTCAGTCTGGATTCATCAGGGATGCAGCAGCATTTACAAAAGCAGTCTGGAGGAGGTAGTTGATCCTTTTCAGAAGCTTTTTGCAGTCACAAAATTTATTAAGTAGTCTTTCATATCTAAGAAGATAGAAACAATGAACAAAGAATTTTGAATGGATTTTTCCTGTTCTTTCCTGCTGAAGCTGTTCTGTATTGATAATTATATTCTTATACTTCAGGCTATAATGTGAGAATGATCATCTGTGCAGTCAGGAAGATCTCGGTTCCAGTCCCCATTCCAATGATTATTCAGGTAAATGACATAAAGTGAAACCGTTTAAAAGGAAATGAAGACAAGTCTGGTGCTTTGAATGTGGGGAAATGTTCTGAAGGTGCACAGAGGGGATTTGAAGCCCGCTCTCCAGAGAAATCATCTAGCCAAATGTTCATAAAGTAGAAAGAACAATATAACTTTGGACTTGAACTCTTTGGAAGTTTTAGATACAGCTCTTAGGTGTGCAGGTGTATCTCTTTGTTCATCTAGCCCTCCACTTCAACCAAAAAAGTTGAAAATGTAATGAAATAATTTTGCTTTAAACTTATCAAAATGTATGATTTCAAATGCAAGCTATTATGTCAAATCTTACTTTTGGCTTTGCCTGAAACACATTTTCACTACTTTGGCCATTGAATTGAAAAAAATTAGCCATTCATTGAGCCATAGTCTAGACCAAAAGGATCAGACCAGTCATCTTTGTCAAATTCTTCAAGCGATACGTCAGCAGCAGCTCTGTTGCCTTCATAAGAGCTTTAGCCTTGTATTATATCAAACTTGGGTACCTGGAAAGAAAATTAATCTCTTTTAACAACAGCAGTTGGCTAGCAACTGACTTTTAAATCTCTACCTGAGTCTAATATCTTGGATGAGAGATCCCAGTGTACATCCAGTAAATCTAACCAGATAATTTGTTTAGTGGTTAATTTCTTATTTTTCAGAGAGAACAACTCTGGAAAGCTTGACATTGTTATTAAAATATGCTACAGTATTCTCCTATCTCCTCTTGTGAATATGCAAGACCACTTTCTGTAAAATACAAATGCTTTTTAAGTCTTTTTTTCTCCATTGAAAAAAGGAGAAAGAAAAAAAAAATATTTATTCACAGAACTTGGAGAAAACTGGATTTTTTAGCTAGGTTGTTGATGGCATAAGCCATAAACTATCAAGCTATGTTCATGGGTCAGTGAGCACTTCATGACTGGAGATGTATGAAAGTCTGCTGAGAGAGCACATCACGCCCTACTCTCATTCTAACATCACTCAGTTGTTTTTGAGAGGTGAGAGATTTCTATTTCCCATGCCATCCCTTTTTATTATTTTTGACACCAGCTTTCTGAGCATCCTTTTTTCCCTCCACCCTTTGTCCTTGTTTTGTTTTATTTGCAAGAATAGGTGACTGTGTGGAAGGAAAAATACCAAAAATATGATAGTGACAGGATGTTGATACAGGCAGTGGTTTAGATAGTGAGCTGCTCTCTTTGTCCTATGCTGCTGTCTCCAAATTCAAGCAACATTTTAAATTTTTTATACCTTTTGTATTTTAAAATTAAAAAGGGAAGGACTGGTGTGCGCACAAGCTGAGACACTATAAAGTAGCAGAAATTGTATTTATAGTTTAGCCAGAGATTTTGTACTGAAAAACACCTCTTTGTCCCAAAATCTTGAAAATATTCTTAGAGATCTTGTTTTATTGTTGTGTGCTTTGATAGTGGTGTGTTGTGCAAATAACTGTATCCAATTTACCTGGGACATGGGATTGTACGAGCATCCCCCTTCCTCAGCAAAGCTCACTGAATTTCTCACTGCCAGTACTATGACAGGGAGACTTTTGTTTATGCAGTCATGTAGATTGAAATAACTGCCTGTATATATTTATATATTTAATTTGGTAAGCAGAATTTCGGATCATATTTGGATCCATTTATGTCTCATGGCATCCTCCTAATTTGCACTCTAGATGCTTGATATTTCTGGCCACAAAACAATACTAATTGAGGTTGGTTTTGAATTCAGTTGTGCTGTTTGAACAACTACAGAAAATGGGTTTTTCCTTTTCTGTTGTGCTTTAATATATTCCTGAACCACACAGGATTATGTTAATTATCTCTATAAAAGTTAAAGTTACCAGTGTTCTCAAAAGTAAAATACAGAATAGTTGGCATTGTTACTATAATGATGGACTTTTATTTAGACATACTTCAATCACAAAAGCAATGTGTAATCCATGTTTAATACTTAGTCTCAGATGAGCAAAACGCTAAACACTCACCATTTTCTGTGGTAATTGTAAAAAACTGAAGTTCTTATCAATTCTTATAGTGAAGAAACAAAACAGGGAAGGCAGACTTTGTAGTGGGTGAGTGACGCTAAGTCTGAGTCAGATTGACTCGGTTATATGTGGCTGTTTCAATACCGTTAAAAACTTGTAGGCTCTGGATTTTCAAACCAGTGTGAGCCTCATTTTCCACATTGGAATCCTGTTACATTTTATGTATTTGCTCAGGTATTGTTGTTAGTTTAGTTAGACTGACTCTGCTTTACATGAGAAGAATCATGAAAGGAGGTCCTGTTTAGAACTCCTTGTAAAGTGAAATACAAATAATTGGCTAAAGTTATACATTAGCAAATATTCTCGAACTGATTATTCATCATCATACACATGCACAATTATCTGATAGAACAGACTGTGCCCACTGTGAGCTAGGTCCATACATGCATGGAATGGTACAGAATTTTTAACCTTAGTGTTTATTTTAAATTCTGAATAGCTAAGCCTCTAAATATTACTCTGAATTTAATCTGAAATATTAAATCTGAATATTTCTTTTTTTTTTTTTAAGTATTATGAATGGCAGTATCATCTTCTAATCAATGCCTCTGGCAACAGCTGATTCTACATAAACTAAGGTAACTCAAAAATTCCTCTAACAGCTGCCTTGTCATCATATAACTGACAGAGTTTCTGCTGAAACATCTGTTGCCATGTTGCTAAGATTCCCTTTTTAATTATTTATGTTCAATTTTCATTCACAGGCAGAGGCTGTCAAATTACAGAAGCATAGGAATACTATACTGAATAATTAGCAAGAGAATACATTTTTATATTTTCATTTGATTATGGATGCTTTTATCCTGTACATTCATTCTTCTTTCTTCTTGTAAGTTCCACGTTCATCTCATTCCCGTCCTTCCCTATTTTCCTCTGTTCAGTGGGGGTCCCATTTCAGAAACTGGAATTTCACTCAATTCTTCCTGCCTTTAGTGGGTTTCGGATCAAATTTCCATACAAGACCTGACTGCTATTTCTTAGAAGGGACACCTGAATTAACATAATAACTTTGAGTGTCCCATTTGAACTATCCCAGGCAAGTAAAGATCAATACCTGAAATGATGCATTTAAGGACTACTGTCCTGCGCTCTCTGTTCTGTATTCTAAATACTTTACTTTCATGTGTAGAGATGATAGTGCCAAATCTATTTATTCAGCTCTCATTCTGGAGTATATTTTGTGAGCTAATTGGGTTTAAGTCTAATCTCTAGGCAAGATCCAACTGATAAAAGATCTTAAATGAAAGATTTCTGCTGACTTCGGCGTTTTTGTTAAATCCCTGAACTTTTGATGAGTGCAACTTTGATTCGGTATATCTGTAGTTTTTTAATGTAGCAAAAGCACTTGAAACTCTATGAAATTTGCTATGAAGTTAATGCTCACATTTTTTACTTTAATATTTGACAATTTGTTGAAATCTATATATTTAACAAATTTTTTTTGATCATCATAAAGATTTGAATTTAAGTAAGGTATAAAAGACCCCTTTTAAAAAGCTACCTTTTGTTTAGGAAAGAGAAAAAGCAGAAATTTCTCATACAGAAGTTGGAAGAAAGCCTCCAGGATTTTCTGTGATTGGCTAACTACTAATTTAAGTCTTACTCTTACATTCTCAAGTGGGCAATCAAAATCTATTCTTGGAAAAGGCAGGTAGAAGAACCTTAAAATAATATTAATAAAAAACTCCAGAACCCACAAAAAAATTCCCAACCCAATGAACTTAAAAAAGACAACTTTTAACAGATTCAAAAAAATAATAAATTTAATCCTCTGAGAAACAAACACAAAGGTAAATGGAGTCTGGAATAGCCGACAGTTCCTTAAAGTGTATTAAGGGTGCTAACTCAAACTCTCGCACTCCAGAAGAAAGAAAAGGTGGGACACATCAAGGAAACTAGGGCAAATTATAAACTACATGCATGAAGTAAGAACACAGAAACAAATCCTGAAAGACTGAGGCACAAGTGGAAACCCAGCTGTTGGGATAACGCATATAATAGAGGTTCACTACTAAATTGCAGGGGCATGTTGAGCTTGACGGAGGAATTTCCTAGGACTGCTGCTACTTAATATTTTCATTTACAAGTTGAAAAATAAAGTCTGTTTATTAAATTCACAGATTATGCCTCCCAGAAGGAAATATGCTGGAAGGGAGCATTAGAATTCAAGATGACGCTGACAGCTTAAGGCAAAGTCCTAAAAATATGGTGAAATTCTTTAAGGTCAGCACAAAGTTTCCTGCTAAATAAGAACTAATCAATTGTGTAAATGCAGGATAGCTAAGTAGCAGCTCTTCCAAAGTGGATGTGGGAAATAATGAATCACAAGCTCCACTGTGATAAAGGTATTGCAGAAAGGGAAAGGAAAAAGCAATACTGTATCGGGAAGTGTTAATAAGACTACCATTTTCAGATGTGCAAATTCATCTGCCCACTGCTTTTGCTGTCCAGAAAGCATCAGGTGCAGAATTACAAGAATGCCACCACAGAGCGTGCAGGGATGAAACAAGGAAAGCCAAGGCCGCCTTGGAATTAGACCTGGCTAGGGATGTTAAGCACAACAAAAAGAGCTTCTACAAGTATATTGGAAGCAAAAGGAAGACCAGAGAAGTTGTGGGCCCACTGTTGAATGAGACAGGAGTCATGGTGACGGAGGATGCGGAGAAGGCAGAGTTACTGAATGCCTTCTTTGCTTCGGTCTTTTCTGCTCGGCCCAGCCCTCAGAAGTCCCAGGCATTGAATAAAGTAACAGGGAAAGAAGAAGACTTCCCTTGGGTTGAGGAGGAGCGAGTGAGGGATCAATTAGATCATTTAGATATTCACAAGTCCATGGGCCCCGATGGGATGCACCCGAGAGTGCTGAGGGAGCTGGCAGAAGTCATTGCTGGGCCGCTCTCCATCATCTTTGAAAGGTCCTGGAGAACAGGCGAGGTGCCTGAGGACTGGAGGAAAGCCAATGTCACTCCAGTCTTCAAAAAAGGCAAGAAGGAGGAGCCAGGGAACTACAGGCCGGTCAGCCTCACCTCCATCCCTGGAAAGATGATGGAACAGCTTGTTCTGGGCGTCATCTCAAGGCACGTGGAGGAAAAGAAAGCTATCAGAAGTACTCAACATGGATTCACCAAGGGGAAATCATGTCTGACTAATCTGATAGCCTTCTATGATGGCATGACTGGATGGATAGATGAGGGGAGGGCGGTAGATGTGGTCTATCTTGACTTAAGCAAAGCGTTTGACACGGTCTCCCACAGCATCCTCATAGGGAAGCTTAGGAAGTGTGGGTTAGATGAATGGACAGTAAGGTGGATAGAAAACTGGTTGAAAGATAGAGCTCAGAGGGTTGTGATTAGGGGCACAGAATCTAGTTGGAGACCAGTGACGAGTGGTGTTCCCCAGGGGTCAGTACTGGGTCCAGTCCTCTTCAATATATTCATCAATGACCTGGATGAGGGGATAGAGTGCACCCTCAGCAAGTTTGCTGATGACACAAAGCTGGGGGGGGCGGCTGACACACCGGAGAGCTGTGCTGCCATACAGAGAGACCTGGACAGGTTGGAGATCTGGGCAGAGAGAAACCTTATGAAATTCAACAAGGGCAAGTGTAGGGTGCTGCACCTGGGGAGGAACAACCCCATGCACCAGTACAGGTTGGGGGCTGACCTGCTGGAGAGCAGCTCTGTGGAAAGAGACCTGGGAGTCCTGGTGGACAACATGATGACCACGAGCCAGCAATGTGCCCTTGTGGCCAAGAAGGCCAATGGCATCCTGGGGTGCATCAAAAAGAGTGTGGCCAGCAGGTCAAGGGAGGTCATCCTCCCCCTCTACTCTGCATTGGTGAGGCCACACCTGGAGTACTGTGTCCAGTTCTGGGCTCCCCGGTTCCAGAAGGACAGGGAACTGCTGGAGAGGGTGCAGCAGAGGGCTACCAAGATGATGAGGGGACTGGAACACCTCTCTTATGAGGAAAGGCTGAGGGATTTGGGTCTCTTCAGTCTGGAAAAAAGACGGCTGAGGGGGGATCTTATCAACACTTATAAATACTTCAAGGGTGGGTGTCAGGAGGATGGGACCAGGCTCTTTTCAGTAGTGCCCGGGGACAGGACAAGAGGCAATGGGCACAAACTTGAGCACAAGAAGTTCCACCTAAACATGAGGAGGAACTTCTTTACCCTGAGGGTGGCAGAGCACTGGAACAGGCTGCCCAGAGAGGTGGTGGAGTCTCCAACTCTGGAGACATTCAAAACCCGCCTGGACGTGTTCCTGTGTAACCTGCTCTAGGTGACCCTGCTCTGGCAGGGAGGTTGGACTAGATGATCTCCAGAGGTCCCTTCCAACCCTATGGTTCTATGATTCTATGATTCTATGATTCTATGATTCTATGAATTACTTTCAGTTTTAGGCATTGCTATGCAAGAAAGCCATGGTGCTGGCCATGTGCGTATGTATATTGCATGTATGTCTATTCAGCATACGGGTGCCACCTTGCTGCTGGCTGTGTCTGGGGTTATGCAACTGCAGCAGCCTTGCTTCTATTGACCTACGAGATTTGGCAATTCATGACAAGTATATTTGGAGAAAGCTCAGAGACCAACAATAAAAATGATGATAATTGTGAAGAAATGGAAGTTTTCTAGGTAAAAAGAGAAGTAAGGAAAAGACAGTGCTCTTTAGTATTTAAGAGGAAATGTATAGGGGAGGGAAATAATCTGTTGTCCAGATTCAAGTACTTGCAGCAAAGGAGACAAAGTTTAAATGTTACAGCAAACTATCTGAGAGAGAGGAAAGTCAATGCTGATGTAGTTTGTGTGTCTGTGTTGTAGAACTTCCATCCATAAGGGTTTTTAAACAGTAGGTCCTACAGCCTTCAGTGAGGAATGATAGTTATGGCTTCCTTTGTGCTTGCATGCTTTGATCTTATTGCACTTACAAATTTCTCATTTTATTTTGATTTGGTATTGAAAATCTCATGTTTTATGATGCCAGATATCTATCTGCTGATAGGAAGTTGAGGGATTTGTCCTGTTGGACCTCTAATGTCCTGCAGCAAGTAGGTGAATTCTAAGTCCTCTGCATCCTGGAGGCTCAGCCTCAGACCCAAGTTTTCTGGGTCACAGTGGGCTCTGAACGAGCCTTGGATCTGGGAGATTTTTGTATGGAAAGCTAACAATCAGGATCTGAAGACAAATTTTAAAGTTGACCAGTCCTCTGTGTGGACGTAGCTTTTTTTAATGTTAATATAACTCTTGTTTTGTCTTTTTTCTGTATCTCTTTCCTTGAATGAACACATATTGCTTTGCAAGGTGCCCTTATTCTGTGTGACTTGGCTTGAAGCAGCAGACAGACACTTCTTGCTTTTTGATGACAGATATTTAGTGGGCTGAGGGCTATCAAGGCAGGATTCTTCCAACGTCATCACTACTTATCTGTCTCATCCGAGTAGCTGTGCAAGTGGTTCATGGGGCACTGCTATATGAAGTGGTAATTATTTATTGATTTATTTCACTGCAGAAAGCCTTCCACCTTCATTCTGTGAGATGAAAAAGGAAACTTTAAAGCAGAATGTCAGAGAAAATATCCAAATGATAACTCCAGGATAAGCCACAGCAAATGGGTCCTACTTCTAGCAGCGGACAAAGGCTGAGGCAACAGGCTACTCTGAAGCAAGTTCCCTCAGTGGACCCCTTTGGAGAGGAGGGGAGGAAAGGTAGTTCTGGTTCACATGGGAGAGAAGTAGCTGTGGAGCCTTTGCAGGATGATGGCCAGGAAGTGAAGTCAGGGAGATCTGAATAAGGAACGGTGAGCAAGGTCGATGTTTGATGATGGTGGCTCTGCTGGAAGAAATGCAGACCCAGAAACACAGCTGGTCAGGGCTGCAGGAAGGGGAGTATAATGCTTCCTGGAGATGGAGTTATTTCTGATTTGGTAATGGGGACAGGGCACAGAGTGGGCAGTACATGTAAATGAGCAGCCTCTGATGCAGCCCAGAGGCTGGTTATAATTGCAAGAAGGAAGAGGAGGCTGGGCTTGAGGACATGCTGGGCCATACTGACAGGATCTGTGTGAGACACAAAGCTTGGACAGGGAGAGAGACGGGAGCCTCCTAAACTGTTACAGGCTGCTAAAGAGCAGAAATTAATTCCACGTATGCTCTATGATTTTATTTCCAATCCCTATTGAGCATATCTGGAAGGGGAAAAACGTGGTCATACGTAGCCTAAGGCTGTGACATTGTCTGCAAATTATACAAGAATGGAGGCTTTATACATTCCCACTTTCTTGAGAAAAGTTTCCTTACTGCCATAATGAAAATAACAACACCCGACAGCTTGTTGATTTAATTTACTATTTTGGGAGTATCAAATCTCTGTGCTGCTTTGAGAATAGCAGTATGGCCTTGTTGGAATAGTTGGAAGGTGGGCCAGGAAACACAGAAGATTGAGTTCACATCTAAAACAATTACAGGCAAGATACTGCATCTTTTGTTGAGAAGATATTCTGCATACATGTATGAAAAGAACTAGGGATATTAGAGTATCAATGTGTCCTTCCAGAGGAGTGGCTTGTCAGTTGCTGCCCTCTCACACCACTTCCTCTTAACCTGTTAAGTGACATGCTGAGGATTCAAAGGCGGTTAGGGAAGTTGATATGGATATCAACCTATCAAAATAGGTAACCCTATTTTGTGGTCTGCTAGGGAGAAAGCTAACACGCAGTAGGCCTCTTCCAACAGCACCACTGTACTGAGAAAGTAACAACACTAAAGAAATTCCTGGTGGAAATTTCACTGAGTGCTTTTCTGGAGAGTTTCACATCAGAGTGGAAGGACTGCTACCTGACGTCAGTGAACTCCATAAATCTAGGTACCTGTGCTTTGTTCATCAAGGAAGAAGGAGGCAGGAGTACTTCTGCAGAGGAAGAGGTTTCAGTGTTAGTCTTTGCTCATGAGCAGCCAAGATATCACTGTTATCAGGTGCTGATATTATTGCAGGTGCTGCAGTAGTAGAGAGTAAAAGATCTCTTTAGCACTGGCTGGGGGTACTTGTCTACCTTTGAGACGAGACTTTGTATTGCTGCTGCAGTATAGGAGATAAGGAAGGAACAATGAAAAACACTGTTCTTATTCCTCAGCAATGCTTCATACCTCCGTTTCCTCTGTTGTGGCACATCTGGTCACACTAATTTTCAGTGCACCAGGACAGGATCCCTCTGGATGGAGAATGAGAAAGTTGGCCTTGGGAGCAAGCGGAGCACTGGAGTACAAAGCCCTAAGGAATACAAGACTAAAAACTCAAAGCTGGTTCCTTGGTGTCTTTAGAGATGAATCCCAAAAATGCTGGTCTTGGATTCTTTCCTCATGTATGGTAGAGCTCCCTTTTTAACATTACTAAGCCAAATGAAACATTCTGAAATGGTTAAAATTATTCATTTTCATTCTGTCCAAAACTTCTTTGTATTTCCTTTGTGGAGAATGATACTGGCTTTTCTTCCTGATTTTTTTTTTTCTTTTCAACACTTTTCAACATTCTTTTTTCCAAATCAGAATGCAAACTAGACTTTGAAATTTTTTGTGAGAGACATATTGCTGTTCTTCATCTATGTTTATAAATAGTGTTTTAATAGCTTACATAATTTTCCTTTAGGGGCCATTCCTTCTTTCATCTATTGTCTACTCACTTTGTTGTAAATGCTAAGGGTTGAAAAGATTTTGTTTTTTCTTCTTTGAAATATCCACTCTCTTGAAAATATTTAACTTCAAGACTTACCTTACTGGCACCCCAAGATCTTCAACTTCATAAGCAGAAAAATAGAAAACAAAAGTATAATAAAAGCTGTCAACTGGTTTTCCTTAATGACTCACTTAAACAGCAGTCATGCTGATTTTGCCCTAGTTATTTTGTGTTAGCCATCTTTGGCCAAAAGAGACAACTGTGAATTCAGTAAAACAGCTTGCCATGCTGTCTGGGAAGAGCATTTGTTCAAGTTCTTGTGAGGACTAAAAATGCTTTGAATGCTTTATTTTCATTCTTCCTTCTGCTTTTCAAAAAGCAGTTTTGAAACCATACAGAGTCTATCAATTACTTAGTAATTCAGCATTTCTGTTAACACTCACTCAATTACTGCACCCTAATTAGAAATAAATTATCACTCTTATAAAGACAGATCTGGCTTATATTCACCATTTTGAGAATGTGCCACGAGAACTGTACTTCAGACCAGATCTCACCCATATCATCAGTACTTTCCTATTGTTATTGCAAACGCGCAGCTATTGGAATGCACTGCTATTGCTTTGTTTGCCTGTTTTATGGTAGCATCGCATTAGTGGGCTGAAGTCATAAAGGCTGGTAGATTGATAAATTTAGGTCTTGTTACTTCGGCCATTTCCATGAGTGATCAATTTGAAGCAGACTTTCTTCTAAGCCTTATACAGCATTCCAGTCCCTCTTCTTGCTTACTGGTGATGCTATATATCTTCTTGTCGGTGGGTATCCCACGCCTACTTTTTGAGTTAACGTCATTAATGAGAGTATGGAGCAAAATTTCCCCCAAGATTAATTCTTGTAATACTCCACTAATGGCTTTTTTGTTTGTTCATTTTAGTCTCCTTAATATGATATAACTCAGTTTGACTTTTGGATGTTTTAATTTCATCCTTGCCTTTTCTGACATCTTATTCAGAGCTTTCCTTAGTGGTCTTCTCATCTTCCATTCCATTCCATTCTTTTACATTTGGAGATCTATGTATTACAAATACTAGATATTGAGGTATTAAGCTGGATATTCATCCTCTGAGTTCAAACACTAGGGGAAGTTTTCTTCCTTTTCCTTAGATTTCCAGTTTGAAAGGCACTGTTGCAGCTGCCTGATTTCTTATGTGACAGAGTGTAGATTTTTATGTAGGGGAGCATCTTAGTCAAGTGCTTACTGAAGCGGTCTCCCATTTCTGCAATGTTTTTAGAAAAGGGAAGTCACCAGACTTCTTCATGAATTGCATGAAAATCCAAGGCAGAATCCAACATACATCGCTGTCTAGATTTTCTTGTGATTTGAGTGAAATAATCTTTTAAATAAAATGTTTATAACAATAATGTGAACTCTTGCAGCCTAGGCTGCTCACGACTGTTGCGCATAGGCTCAGGGAGTACGCATGTACGGCTTGAAGTATGTACAAACTAGTTTTTCTTTAACTAAAACTGTAAATATATTCATACATTCAGGTGACATAAAGGTGGCATAGCTACCTCAATGTGCAATACAGGTTTCTATCAGCTGAAGATCTATACTGTATATCCTCACAGTAGCTTTATTGTTACTCAGATTCAAAGCCTGACAATTCAGTCTTTGGTCTAAAGGCCCTGAAGGTCACTGCCCTGTGAGAGAAGGCATCTGACAGAAACACAATGGGCTTCTTGAAAAATGTCTGTGCTTTTGGTCTTTTACCAAAGAAAATGCATCTCCCCTGAGACTAGCACTGTTGTTGGCAGTCTCAAGGGAAAGGGGAAGGTCTAATTTACACTTTTTTCCCTGAAGGTCTCACTGGGTAAGAGTCACATCAAGCTGGCAAAGCAGCATGCGGAAGTCTCTCCTGCCATGACTTGCACTGTAGTGACTTTGAGGGGAGGATAGATGAGTTCAGTGTGCAGGTCAGTTTGTGCTAAGGAGCAGATCTCCAACCTTAGGTAGAACTCCGTCTGAGCTCCCTGGCAGTGTTGCTGTGCTGAGCAGTGGTGTGTTTGTCTACATGCATGTTGAAAATATAATAGCAGATTTGGGGGATTTAGAAATATTTATTTGCAGCCTCAAAATGCCTCAACATGTCAAGTTAATTCAAATCACATTAAAGACTGTCATATAGTGTGTGATATGACAGCAGCATAATAGGATTGATAGAGTTGGTCTTGACAGGGCACAAACGGACAGGTCAAACAAGGATAGCTTTTTCCCCCCTCGCTGCTAAAGTTGTTGTCCTCTTCTGACTCAAGGGAAAGGGGCTGCTGCTAGATAAAAATCAAAGAAAAGAAACAAGCAGATTTGAAAGTCTGATAAATACTTTGAAGTATGAGAAAGGTTTTTATTTTTTTTTAATACGTAATGTGAACTAGTTTATTAAAAGAATTCTTAACATATTCTTGTCAGAATATAGGTGTATTTTATGTATGCTATCAGTCTCATCTACCAAAATGGGTCCATTTCTGTGCTGAAGAAGGTGACTTGAGGTTCACCAACTTTTCTTCTGCACCAAAATGCCCTTGTCTCTGTAGCTTCAAGAAATAAATGTTCTTTGGTCATCTAGTTACAATGAAAAGTTTGTGTGCTTTTGGTCTGTTACCAAGGGAAAATGCAACTCCCCTGTGATTAGCATGGTTGGTAGTCTCAAGGGAAAAGAGAACATCTTATTTACACTTTTTTTCCTAAAGAAGGTCTCTCTGGATAAGTGTAGCATCAAGCTATCAGAGCAGTGTGCAGAAGCCTCTTCTGCTATGGCTTGTACTGTCATGTAATTACACTGAAATCCCTGTAAAACCTCTATAAAATGGTATTGAAGTAGACTTTATGAAAAAATAAAGCAAGTTAAGAAATACACAGGAAATTCTGTTGATTATGCATGAAGTTATAAATTGTTGTTTTTAATCCCAAGAATGCTGCATCTTTTGACTCATATTATTTAGTAACATGCTATAGTTCTTTTAGGGTGCTTATAATTGTCTGAATAGTCTTTATGTTTGCTTTTTATTACTTCATTTACGTATAGAGCTGCATGTATTCTTGGTGTCCATCATGAAATCTGAGCTAGGAATTGCTGAATAAAATACTTGTGCAAATGTAGAATAAATATTCCAGATAATTAACTTTTCTGGTTTTACAATCCTTCGTGGTCATTCAGAAGAATGAAGTTTTTTCTTTTTTCCTTGCAATACTTGTGAAAACCAGAAGTTTTGTCACTAGGTATAAATACATTTCAGTGAGCACATTAATAACAGGACTGCTATGGAGGCTTCTCATAAATAGTCATAGAGTATTTTAGCATCAGCTCCATTTTGAGCAGAAATTGAGTGGCAAAAAGGTTTATTCTCTGAGATTTGAAGCTAAATGCAAATTTGTGTGCTTTCTTGGATTGACAATGTGGAAAGATCAGGAAATGGGAACTCTGAAGAAGTATAACAGAAATGTAGAATATCCTACTGATATTTCGTTTGGTACTGTCTTCAACTGTCTGAGCAGAAAAGAAACCACACATTATTTCATAACCAAAAAAAAAAAAAAAAACCCCACCAAACTAAAAATCAGTGAAAAAACCATACATTTAGCCTTTTCTTATTTATAATCCAAAGATATTTGTTCATAAAACTTTCAAGAATCTGTTCCAGATTTCATATGAATTTTTATTTTTCAGTGATTTGTAGATGCTTATTAGTTAGTCACTATTCTCCTGCCAGGGAATTCACTGATGCACCAAGTAGTAACACATTTGGCAGGCTAACTCAAGCAATGGCAAAGCAGTGAATTTACAAATAAACATGAGATAAATGTTGCATGAAAACTCAGAAATTAACTTCCAGATATAAAATAATTACTGGTTTATCAATGGTGACACCCACTCTGACTTTTTTTTCTTTAGAGAAGCTATGTACCCTTTTTTTAGTGAATCTCCTGATTATTCCTATTTCCTAGGCATTCTTCAAGTTTGCCAAATAGTTTTGGTACGTGTATTCTTTTTTTGGCAGGAAACTGATCTGCAAGCCACGGTTAAAATCTATTTTTTTTAAATCCTTTTTTTCCTTTTTTTTTTCTTTTTTTTTTTTCCCTCTTTTCTGTTTGTTTTTACTCCATCAGGGCTTTCTGAAGAAGGTGAAGATCTGGCTATTTGGCTAACATCAGCTTGGGTATGAGCCAAAATCCTCCAAAATCAGTGAGACTTAGCACTGAATTCTGTAGGTACAGAATCATGCCTCTAATTTTGTGAAGAGTATCACAACATAAGAGAATAAATTTGTATTGAGAACAAAAGATGTATCTCATATCTATTGTTATATTTTCAGTTCCCATTAATTGCATGTTCATCACAAAACCTATAGGTTAACTGCAGAGCAGTAAAGTGTGATTATATTATTATTCTATCCAGCTAAAAGGGATGTTTACATCTGTTTTTTTCAGTAGTAGAGTTTTGTGAGATGAGTGGATTGTGTGAAAATAGAAGAAAAGAAAAAAAAGAAAAAAATAATCTGAGAAAATAAAGAAGAAATACTTTACTGCAGCTGCTCGTATTGTTTTATAGGTGAAGCTAACTAGTATTTAAAGGCTAATATCTTGAAATGAACTCAGTTATTTTATTGAGTGCTGAGTGTAAAGACTTTAGAGGGAAAGTCTGTTTTAATGTATATATCATAAGCATGAGAGCTGCTGTGCATGAGGCTACCAAGAGACGATTTGGAAAAGTATAGCTTGAACTTTTTCAGTCAGAGCCCTATCTGAAGTTATCTGATTGTCTGTGAGAAATAAATGGGGCTTGGGGCACTAATGGGTTTGGTTCTGAAGAGTAATGCATGTTCAGCAGTTGAGAAATTAAGGCACTGTCTAGAAAATTTATCTCGCTTACTGCTAGGCTTCCAAATACGCAGAGGATTTTGGGAACAACCTGACAGAAACCCCTGAGTGACAAGTAGGAGGATGATTAAGGGATGAATTAAGACACACGAGGCCAAACTGTGGTCCTGATTACTCCTATGGGGACGTGCAAAGACATCTCTGTGCAGGATTTTGTGGACAGAATCAAATTTGCACTGCCTGTGTTGCCAGATGCATTCAAGCTGATTCTGCACTAAAAGCTGTGAGTCTGTGGGTTTAAGATGAGGTATTAAGCCTGAGGTGAAGTCTATTAATATTTGAGGCTTCAGAAGTTTGTGGTTGGGGTTTTTTTTGTTTTGTCTTGTTTTGTTTTTTTTCCTGTTTGAATTCTGTACATCTGTTTAAGGTTGAAGTATTAAAAATAAAGCCTTCTGTCTCCCAGTGTAGCCAGAAATTGGACAGGGACACAACATTGTGAGACAAAAAATAGAATTAAAAAGGACAAAACTGAAACCCTAAGCTTCCTACGTTTCAGACTAGTCTATGGCTAGCAGAAATAGGCATGATTGTTCTTAAAAAGAAAAAAAGAAAAAAAAAAAAACCCACTGTGTGTGTATGTTTTATTGACGTTTGTTTCTAACTCTTGATGACAGGCCCTACCATAATATTACGACAATGTACAAAGGAAGAAATGCTTATATTTCCTCTGAAGTTATGCTCAGAGATAAATTCCTGGAACAGTTACAAAATGTCTGTTGGCAAAATACAACAATCAGTGGACTGTTCCTAGCTTGTTTTTCATGTCAGTTTTACTCAAATTACTGCTAATTCTGAATTACTTATTCCAGATTTACAGTGGTGTGTAAATTAAAGGACAATAAACTTGTTAAACATTGCTATTAGTGCAATTTGTCATTCTTCCATGGTGGCCATTTTATTTCACCACAAGTTCTGAGAGAAGTGTGTGGCCTTGGTAGATACTGTCCTTTCGCAATTTCTTTAACCGAGGTAGATGATGATAGGTTTATTAAGTCAATCCGTTTCAATAATGGAAAAATATCCCTCAAGAGCTGAATGCTGACATTAATTAAATGGTTATTTTAAAACTAAATTTAGCCTTTACATGTTGCTAAGTTTCTATGAACTTTAAGCAATGCAATTTCAAAACTAAAACTCCATAATCTCAAAGCAAGCACTGGGATGATCAGTGACCTGGCTTTGAAGAGTTAGTTTCCAGAATATTGGCAATGAGGGAAATACAATTCTCAGTCCCAGAATGTAGTTTAGAGCTTTCCAGTCCTTCATGCCTTCAGGTAAGAAGAAATAACACAAATAGCTTTGCATATTCACCTCTCAATTTCCAGGTAAGAGAGGTTGGATTATTGTTCTTTGAAGAAGTGGAGAGACATGACAGTGGAAAATAGGAGAGAAATGAAGGGGAAAGATAAGAAAAATGTGGTTTTAGTGTTCAAGGTACCTGAAACTTAAAGAAGGTGATTTTTAATGCCAGGTTCTGACAGTGGCTTTCAGCAGTCACTGTTTCTCTTCAGCTTCTCTGCTTCTTCAGTGCTGTCTGCTCTGTAAGGAGAGAACTCCCCTGAGACTTGGCTCTTTTGAGATCAATTACTGAATATATCGGAAGGAGGGGGAACTAGTGACAGGGATGGGACAGATTAAGAAGGGTAAGATGAGTGAGCGGAGAAAAATAAGACTCAGTTGTGAAAGTGCTAATACAAACTGGGAAATTGAGTGGCCAC
This sequence comes from Fratercula arctica, assembly GCA_947846985.1. NCBI lineage: Eukaryota > Metazoa > Chordata > Aves > Charadriiformes > Alcidae > Fratercula > Fratercula arctica. The sequence continues at coordinate 92,657,371 of CANTUZ010000002.1, read as the reverse complement.
AGCAAAAATTTTGGAAAGGCATGAGTGTTGACAGAGGGGGAATGTGAAAACCTAAGCAATTAGCACAAGAACTGAGAAAAAGTGGGGGAAGGAGGGATTTATGAGAAGGAATATTACCAGTTTTTGAAAAACAAGGGTAATGAACAGAAAAAGAAATAGGAAAAAGGGGAAAATTGGCAAAGAAAATTGAGGGAAAGTAATGAAAGTTAGAAAAAAATCACACAAATCCCAAATTTTGTTAAGTATTTTTAATTAAAACTGCCTTTTGAACAGTAAGAGTAGCAATATGTGGTGTCCTTGATTTGGGGTGTGAAGTCCTTCAAGATCATTATAGTGAAGGATTAAAAGAAGATAAGCTGGCCAGGATGGGAAGGATTCATAGTCCATCTATCATTATAGAAATATAGGAAGTGGAAATAACTTTCCTATTTTTCTAACATGCTTATGTTTTTGTGTAGGTATCCTGACTTTTGGTAACTGTAAAATATGAATATCAGCAATCAATTTTTGCCTTTGAGCACATTATCTTCCACCTGATTAGTGCCTTAGTTGTACTCTTCGAAACATGTAATTTGGGAAAATTAAGCTCCAATAGGATACTGTCACTGACATGAATGGGAAACATTCTACATTGAAATGAAAGCTTCAGTCCTCCTGGTAAAATGTCATGAAAAGTGAACAACTGTGCAAAATGTTAATGCCAAATCAGGCCATGCCACTTAATGGTGTGATGGAAACTGACTTTGGTATGTTTGAAAATAGTGTTATATAGATGACCTAGCTGGGACCAGGGGCTGCTTAGTCTTGAAATCCTTCCCTGCCTTCAAACTATCTTCAGCATAAATTGTCTCTTATACTTACCATGGCTCATTGCATAACTAATAGGTGAATAATTAGACAAAATATAAATTGGGACATTTCTGTGATATTCTTTTGACTGAAGGATCCTCTAATTTCTTAGCTTTACAGTGAAGATGATGAAGATGACTGGCTACTCGCAGCCTGGATGAGCATGCGATCTGCTAGATCAAGCACTGGCTGGATGGACGATCCCAAAGAGTGGTGGTCAATGGATTTAAATCCAGCTGGTGGCTGGTCACAAGTGGTGTCCCTCAGGGCTCAGTGTTGGGGCCATTTCTGTTTAACATCTTTATTGATGACCTTGATAAGGACATAGAGTGTATCATCAGTAAGTTTGCAGATGACACCAAGTTAAGCGGGAGTGTTGATCTGCATGAGGATAGAGAAGATCTACAGAGAGACTTGGATAGATTGGATTGATGGGCCAACGCTAACGGTATGAGCTTCAACAAGGCCAAGTGCCAGGTCCTGCACTTGGGCCACAACAACCCCATGCATCGCTACAGGCTGGGGGAAGTGTGGCTGGAGAGCTGCCTGGCAGAAAAGGACTTGGGGGTTCTAATTGACAAGCGGCTGAACATGAGCCAGCGGTGTGCCCAGGTGGCCAAGAAAGCCAATGGCATCCTGGCTTGTATTAGAAATAGTGTGACCAGCAGAAGGAGGGAGGTGATTGTCCCCCTGTGCTCAGCATTGGTGAGGCCACACCTTGAGTATTGTATCCAGTTTTGGGCACCTCAATAAGAGAGAGGTATCGAGGTGCTGGAGCGAGTGCAGAAGAGGGCAACAAAACTGGTGAAGGACCTGCAGAATAAATCTTATGGGGAATGATTGAAGGAGCTGGGACTGTTTAGTTTGAGGAAGAGGAGGCTGAGGGGAGACCTCATCACTCTCTACAACTACTTGGAAGGACATTGTAGAGAGGTTGGTGCTGGTCTCTTCTCACAGGTAATTAGCGATAGAACAAGACGGAATGGCTTCAAGCTGCAACAGGGTAGGTTTAGACTGGACATTAGGAAAAAAATTCTTCACAGAAAGAGTGGTGAGACACTGGAATAGGCTGCCCAGGGAGGTGGTGGAGTCACCATCCCTGAATGTAAGAGTCGTTTAGATGTGATGTTGAGGGATATGGTGTAGGGGAGAACTTTGTAGAGTGGGGTTGATGGTTGGACTCGATGATCCCAAGGGTCTTTTCCAACCTAAATGATTCTATGATTCTATGATTTGTTTGAAGTACAGCCAGTTCTGCCTGTCAGTGGACAAGGTATTTCTAGAAGTATCAGCTTCAAAGTTCTTGTGCAAGTTAACACCTCTTACACAAAGAACAACTGACAGTAAAATAAAACACGTATGAAGACTGCAAAAGCTTTTCTCTCTGAGCTGACAAACACACTGCATTCTCATGTCTTTTTTAAAAATGGTGTTGCTTCTATGTTTTGGTCAACATTTCTATGTGATGACATTAGCATGATGATAGTGAGTCTGAATGTCTGGTAAATTTAGGCAAGCAGAGTTCCACAACTATGCTTAAATCATTGTGGTTTGACTCTCAGTGTTGCTTTTAGGACAATTTTTGTCATCTTTGCTCATACAGTGGATGTTGAGGTCTATATTGTGCATGACTAGTGACTGACTAACATCTGTGCTTGTGAACTATAAAGTATTATAACTGAGATATGCCATAGGGAAGGAAAGAGAAATCTGGGGAAAAATCAGAATACTTACTGAGAAATACAGTTCAGCTCTGTTCCAAAAAATTATTTTGGAAGAAAGCCCTTATTTTAATTTCCACTGAATTTTTTTGAAATCTCACACGTTAATGAAATGTCAACAATTATAGTGCAAAGATACAAACCTTCCAACAGTGGATGTACTACCTCTGCTCACTTCTTTAGTTAATTCATTTGAATAGCACATGTAGCTAATTACTTCAGTATCAGATTTAATATGGAACAAATGATACATGCATGAATGCAAGTCTCTGCATTAGATCTCCCTGTCCTTGTGGGTTAAGTATCGTAGTACAATTATTACTAAGAAATCAATTTGTTTGTAACTAAATAGAGTTGGCTTTTAGTAAAGTTTTTCAGATTACTTTAAAGAAGGTAATGTGTTCATTGAAAACAATGGATTTAGTTTTGCATTTTCTTAAGCTTCTCTCCAGGCAACTGCCTGACAGTTTAATAATGATGGGATATTACTTCATGTTCTGCATTAATATTTTTAGCACCAGCATTTCTAATGATTGTCTTTTGTAATCACTCTGTGAAGAGTTTCCCTGAAATATCTGCTAGCTAAAGTTTTTTCTTTTTTTTTTTTTTTTAATTGCTTTCTTTTATGATGGATTTTCTTTCTTTTGCAGTCCAGAATAATTTACACAAATTAAAAAGTTTTTTTTAACTTTCAAAACAGCAGGTGCATTTCTGGAATACTATTGTATGCTAGCCAAACCATCTTTACTTACTCAACAACAAGAAGAAAAATAGGTTTATTTTACTTTACCCTATTAATATTCTGCTTGAAGAGACAATGGGGAATTTATTTTCACCTTACAGATCAGTTGATTTTTATTCTTTTGAACTTGAACAGGACCATCCTCAGACCTGAGTATTTTTCTCTGTTTCTTCAGGGATTACATCTTACATGAATTGTTGGCAAAAGCAGGTGATAATATTTTTGCTGCCTCCAGAACCAAGGCTACTTACATGTATATATTCCCTAGCCTTGCTTCACTTTTGGACCTGATATGGCTGATAAACTGTTAGAATCTGGCAAAAGGCATTAGTGTCAGACAACAAGGGATTCACACAAGAAATCTGGATAAAAGGTTAGATCTCTGTATTGTAGATCCAATTCTCCCTAGAAGACAGAAAGCTCTCCCTGGTCAGGACAACAATCCAGAGACTAGGAACGCCATTTTCAGTGTGTGACATGAAGTTTTAAGCTGTGCAAATTTCATTAGTATTAATGGAAGAAGTATATCTCAATCTGTGTGGATTTTCCTAAAGCCTTGTCCTCAGCTGTCTGTTATTATCATGGAGAGACAGAGGCAAGAAAACATGTTTGTTTGCTTTGTGATGGCGATCAATATTGTGGTTTAACACCAGCCATCAACTAAGCACACGCAGCTGCTCACTTGCTCCGCCCTGGTGGGGTGAGGGAGAGAATCAGAAGAGTGAGAAAACTTGTGGGCTGAGATAAAGCCAGTTTAATAAGTAAAGCAAAAGCCATGCATGCAAGCAAAATTTAACAAGGAATTAATTCACTACTTCCCATCGGCAGGTGGGTGTTCAGCCATCTCCAGGAAAGCAGGGCTTCATCACGCATAAAGGATACTTGGGAATACAAACGCCATCACTCTGAATGTCCTCCCCTTCCTTCTTCTTCCCCCAGCTTTATATGCTGAGCATGACGTCATGTGGTATGGAATATCCCTTTGGTCAGTTGGGGTCAGCTGTCCCGGCTGTGTCCCCTCCCAACTTTTTGTGCACCCCCAGCCTGCTCACTGGTGGGGTGGGGTGAGAAGCAGAAAAGGCCTTGACTCTGTGTAAGCACTACTCAGCAATAATGAAAACATCCCTGCATTATCAATGCTGTTTTCATCCCAAATCCAAAACAAAGACCCATACTAGCTACTATGAAGAAAGTTAACTCTATCAGAGCCAAAGCCAGCACAATCAACAACCACCATCCTCTGAAGACCACTTGCCTAGGTGACATGTCCCCTTACATGTTACTGTGTTTGTTCTTTTAACCATGCTCAAAAGAGGACTACTCATAAGTGACGCTAAAGACCAGTTTAGGTATGAAATAATGATCAGATCTGTAACTCCACTGATAAGTCATTACAGTACTTCAATGTTTTGGAGAGAAGAGATGACAGTAGAATGCCCACTTGAAAAGCAGTATTAAGAAGCTGTTCCAAGTATTAGCCAGATGTGAAGCTTTCTGATATAATCAATAACATGTCTTTCAAGAGTAGAAACTTTGGGTTGCTTTTCTAGCCATAATGACTTCTAAAATAAACTTGTATATCTGTGAAAACTCACATCAAATAATGCTCGTTTTCACTCCTTTTTTCTTTCTCTAGGAGAATTGTATCCTGATTATTTTATATTTATTCAGTCTTCATGTGACCCAGACATGGTTCTTCAGGTATGCTTTTATTGAAAAAATAAAGATGTGGAAGATGGAAGCCTGCCTGTTGTAGCTTCACCAGTTTGTAGTGGTGCAAAAGCACAGATGAGGTTGCTAAAAGTAAACCACATGCCTATAACCCTTTTTTACTGTGTTACTTGTATAGCCTTGCCTTCTGAGAAGTCTGTCTCATCCAACATACTCAGATTGTGCCTAAATTTCGCAATTCTGCCTCTATAAATTCTGTTGCCTTCCTTTTTCTTTTTCTTTTTCTTTTTCTTTTTCTTTTTCTTTTTCTTTTTCTTTTTCTTTTTCTTTTTCTTTTTCTTTCTCTTTCTCTTTCTCTTTCTCTTTCTCTTTCTCTTTCTCTTTCTCTTTCTCTTTCTTTTCCTTTTCCTTTTCCTTTTCCTTTTCCTTTTCCTTTTCCTTTTCCTTTTCCTTTTCCTTTTCCTTTTCCTTTTCCTTTTCCTTTTCCTTTTCCTTTTCCTTTTCCTTTTCCTTTTCCTTTTCCTTTTTTGCTTATTGGCCTTCAATCACAAGTTCAGAAAGATCCCATAGGTCCTATGTCATATTGGTTGACCCCATGTGTATACCTAGTATAACCCGGGGTGTCTCAAATATGACGGACTTATGCTTTGGCACTTAGCCTGTGCCCACCATGCCCTGCTTCTAAGATTGCCATGCTTCGCTTTTCTCAGTGGAAGCAGGTAACTGCAGTTTGTAGGCTGCTTCCCACAACAGGAGAAATCAGTGATGTTGAGACTTGTTATTTTTTTTAATTTAGCAACTTTTATGCATTGAAATAGCAAAGTTTCTGTATAGCTGGTCAATGGGCCACGTTCCAAGTACCTCTGCCATAAGAACTGATTTCAATTAGACACAAGCACACTTTCCTGCTTCTAGCGTAATGCTGTTTGTAAGGATGACAAAGTACTACGTAGCTTAACCCTTAAATACCTCTTAGCAACATGGATCATCTTACCACCTGAGAAAAGAAAATCTCCATATAGTAGCTTTTGGTGATGCTTGTCATACTAAAAAATCTTCATCTCTTCTTCTGAACTGTTTTCCAGCCTTCTTTGATTTGTTTTCATTAATCAGGCATCTTTTACCACATGACACTTGACCTTCCTAGATTTACATTAAACCCCTTATATAATAACATTTGCACGTATTTATCTGACCTCATTTCTCTTCATGTTTTGGTAATTATGAAGATCTAAATATTGTTTCTTTTTTTGCAGTATTTCTCTTAATCTCTCACATTATTTTCATGTTGCTTCTTACTCACATAATGTTTTTTCCTATACAGGTGTTGCGGATGGAAGCAATGCGCTTCACTCATAGAGAGAAGTAGCAATACATATATTGATATAAAACAGTGATTTAACAAAGTTTGATGATAAATGCAACAGTGTTTAACAAGATTTGAGATGGTGAGGCACACTTGGTTATTTACTGCACTGAGGACAGGGTCAGACAGAGCTGTCAGGGAGACCCTCGCGTTGAGTCACGGTGTTCAGAGAGGACCCCCTTGCTTTCTAAACTCCTTCTCAGAGAGGAGTCCAGAGGCAGCTGGATCCAGTCCTAGTCCCAGACTTGGTCAACGGTTTATGTCTAAAGGATTATATATGCGCAATTAATCCTTTATATCACTTAGCTAAGATTTCAAAGTTTAGCATGCTATTAGTCACTAACCGAGAATCTGTTGTGGAAAGGAATCTCTCAGCCTCAAGAAGTAAACGTAACCTTGAGAGGCATCCCTGCTCAAGGGGAGATCCTGGTGTGCAGCCTGCTGCTGTTCAGGAGAGCTCAAAGGGCTCTTGGGCTGTTCACTATTTATGGAAGGAAGATGATTGACCTATAGTCGTATTTGCATATTGACCACAGTACCAGCATTGCTCAAATTATCCCTTGGCTATTGCGTTGTTGTCTGTCTCACTGAAACCACGCTGAACCCGGTGCAGCCATCACGACTACCTGCACCCACTGTGACCACCACGGGTGGTTATTGTTTAGGCAGAGTTACAGGAGATAAAGGTCAGGTTGGCGCCTGGAAAGGGGGAGCACACTGCCACAACAGGCTAACCTTCATCTAAACTCATCTTTAAATCTTTTATGCGTAATACTACAAGAACTGAAAAAAAAAAAAAAAAAATCTTTTGTGTAAATTATTAACATTAAAAGAATATATTAGCTGAAAAAGACTGTAATTGTACTGCTGTGCTTTCAGTCTCTCCTGTGTTAAGTCATTGAATTTCCTCAGTATGGTGATAGCAAGCAATGGAGAACAAGTGAAAATGGGCAAAAATTGAAAACTGACTGACTAAAATTAGATCTTAAAATCTATATCTAAAAATTTATAAAAATATCCTCATTTTTAAAGCTGAGGAACCATGCTTGAAGTCACTGGAGCACAAAACTATCTTAAAATCAGGCTCATTTGATTTAATACTCTCTTAATGTTCGTAAGTAAAGGTTTTAGGATACCAATTTTTATCTTTCTAAAATGTTGATCTGTGCTGCTTCTAGAAGATGTACCTATGTGGTGTTAAGCAGACTTATCAAAAGAAAGTTGTTGAGAAATATTTTCAAAACTGACACTACAACAGTATTCATTGATATTAAACAAACAAATATTTTGTAATTACTCATGCAGTAAATAATAATTAAATACTGCTCTTCTGCCTGGCTGTGTTTTTCAGGTATGGAGGTGCCTGCATCAGGGAGCACCACATTCCTTTTGATACCTTGGGGCACGTGAGATTCAGTCTTCTAACAACCACAAGCGGTAATAGCAGCCCAAGTTTAGGCTACCCACAGATGCCCAGCAGCAAGTGCCACTGGGGTCCCTCTAGTGAGAAACCAGGTGGGTTTTTTTGTTTGTTACTGGCCACCAGATGAGAAAGCAGCTGGACCATTGCTTTGCTGCTGGTGAACGCCTGGGTCGGTGGAAAGCCTGCATAGGCACCCACTTCTGCTTGCCTTCCATGGCTTCTGGCCATGGATACTTCATGGCCTTGATACTTCCATCTCATTTATCCATGATCATGGAATTGTGTGAAATCCATGTAGGTGGCTAATGAGTTTAAACTTGACTGTGCACTCAGGTCAGTATTTGATAGGCAGCTATATGTATCCTTATGTTCATATTTTCAATGCCTATGTCATGTGAAGCTTTATCAATCAATTAGGTATGGTGTATTTATAGTCATAAAGTGAAGGAAAAATAATGCAGAAATGAACTTTTCAAAATTATTTTCAAAAATCTCTCATGCTTTTAAGTTCATAAAAAAAAGATTATCTGAACCTGTGTGCTTTTTTCTGTTGTGGAGAAGTTGCTGCTTGGGAAAGTTAGATTTCTTTTCCTCTAATTTTTGATAAAATTTAAGCTGAAAATAAGATAATGTGGTATGAAACAAATTCTGTGCTTTAGGGAGCATATTTTTCCCACACTGTATACAGCAATGGAACTGCAAGAAGTCCATGAAAATATGAAGTAAATGACTACTAAGTGCAAAAACTCAAGGGGCAGAAAATACCTTCCTTTTTTTAAAAGAAAAGAACTTAGCAGGGACAGAATAAGCCCTCTTCTTGAAGGCAGCTTATCTCATTATTCTGTGTCTAGGTGAAGATGTCTCAGACTAGACTTTACATGAGCACTTGCAGAAACAATTACTAGACCTATGTGAGTTACAACTGGAACATTTGCACTATTCTGACAGCTTTTAAAATGTGATTTGAATAAATTTTCTTGCATTAATTTAGCTGTAAATCAAATGTTACTGTTCACAGTTCTAGTTCTTATACAGCCTCCTGGACTGGGATTTGGACTATTTTAATCCTGTGCGCAAAGAGTTTAAGTAAGGGTAAATGTCATATTTATTTCTGGAGCTGTCACTACTGTGGTATCTAAATGCTCAAAATGTGTTTAAAAGGAATTAATGTACTCAAATTTCAGTCTGATCAAAGCTACCAATAGATTATCAGAAGTGTTCTCTGCTTTTTACCCTACAAATTCTTTCCCTGTTTTTAAGGAGTTCGGGCCTTTCTGAGTAGATCAGATAAGAATTTTTCATGTAGGTTGCTTCAAAGAAAGATGTGCATTATTACACAGAATCAGTGACCACAGAATCACAGACTGGAGGGGACCCTAGAGATGGTCTAGCCTATCCCATATGCTCAAAGCAGAGTCAGCCAAGCCAGGTTGCTCAGGACTGTGTCCAATTGAGTGTTGGATATCTCCAAGGATGGAGACTCCACAATCTCTTTGGGCAACCCGTTCCAGTATTCAATCATGCTTACAGCAGAATAATATTTTTTGTATATTTAAATAGAATTTCTTGGGTTTTTTGATTTATGCCCAGTAGCTCTTGTCTTGTCAAGGGCACCACAGAGAAGAGTCTTAATTCATCTTCATTACTTCCCACCATCAGTATTTATACACATTGATAAAATGCCCCATGAACCTTCTCCAGGCTAAACAATCCCAGCTCCCTCACCCTCTCCCCATATATCAGATGCTCTGGTACCTTAATTATTTTTATGGCACTTCATTGGATTCAGCCCAGTATGTCCAACTCTTTCTTGTGCTTGGGAGGTCAGACCTGGACAGACCAGCCTCACCAGTGCTGAGCAGAGGGGAAGGATCACCTCCCTTGACCTACTTGTGACACGCTTTCTAATGCAGCCCAGAATGGTGTTGGCCTTCTTTTCTGCAAGGGCACATAGCTGGTTCATGTTCAATTTGCCACCCACCAGGAACCCCAGGTGCTTTTCTGCAAAGCTGTTTTCCATTCCGGCTGCTTGGCCCCCAGTCTCTGCCTGTGCCTGAGGTTATTCCTGAGGTTATTCCAGGTGCATAACTTTGTATTTCCCCTTATTAATGTTAATAAGGTTCCTCTCTCTCTTCATTTCTTCAGCATGTCCAGAACACCAATCTGGTCTATCAGACAGTCCTCCCAATTTTGAGTCATCTGCAAACTTACTGAGAGAAGATGCACACTGTCCCATTGTCTAGGTCATTGCCGAAGATATTCAGCAATATTAGTCCCAGTATCAAATGCTGAGGTACACCACTGGTGACTGGCTTCCAGATGGACTTTGTGATGCTGATTACAACCCTCTAAACCCAGCAGTTCAACCACTTTTCAGCACACCTCACTGGCCACTTATTTGGCTTGTGCTTCATCAGTTTTCCTATGAGGATGTTATGGGAGAAACTGTCAAAAGCCTTACTAAAGTTGAGATAAACAACATAACTGCACTTCTCTCAGCCATCAAGACAATTCTCCCATGATAGAAAGATATTGGTTTGCTTGAGGATGATTTCTTCTTTGTAAAGCTTTGGTGACTACTCCCAGGTACCTTCTTACCCTTTATATGTTTAGCAATGGCTTCCGGGATTATTTGTTCCAACACCTTCCCAGGGATCAAGGCAAAGCTGGCTATCCTGTGGCTCCCCAGATCCCCCTTCATACACTTCCTGAAGATACATGACGTCTGCTGTCTTCCAGTCTTCAGGAACCTGTCTGAGCTGCCACCACCTTTGAAAGATGATCAAGACTTGCCTTACAGTGACATTGCCCAGCTCCTCAACACTCGTGAGTGCTGCCTGTCAGGTCCTGTGGACTTGCGTATGTCCAGTTTGATTAAATTTTCCCTAACATGCTTCTCCTACACAGTGGGTAAGTATTCACTGCTCCAGACTTTTCCACTGGTCTCGGAGACCTGGGATTCTTGAAGGCAAATCTTACCATTAAAGACCAAGGCAAAGCAGGCATTGAGTAGCTCGACCTTTTCCATGTCTTTTTTCAGCAGCACTCCTGCCCCATTCACCAGTGGGATCAGGTTTGCTGCTGATGTATATTTGTAGCATTAAAAATAATATTTCTGAATTTGGTAAGGAGGTCTTAGCAGTCGGTTTCCCTACTTGTCATGCTTCTGTTGTATCTCACATTCCTTTCTGCTGGTGTTACACTAGCAGCTTAATTCAACTGGGGGCATGTTGCATGTTACAAAGTGGTTTTCTCCTGAATTCTTGGTAACTAAAAAGGCCTTGTGCAAACTCTTTCACTTCCTTATAGCAGTGCAGAACTGGACGTGTAAATTTGAAAGATTATGCAAATCTTACTGGAGAGAGAAGAGTTTTGTCAGTACTGTCTATGAAATACTAAAGTAGGAGAACTTTTGTTAAAAAAGGGTTACCAATAACTGCTGTCCCATAATCAATTTTAAATGAAGAAGACTGCAAGCATTAACACTCAAAATTTGTGCATGCAGTGTGCTTGTTATAGAATCACAGAATGGTTCGGATTGGAAGGGACCTTGAAGATCACCTAGTTCCAATGCCCCTGCCATGAGCAGAGACAGCTCCCACTAGACCAGGTTGCTCAAAGTCCCCTCTAGCCTTGTCTTGAACACTTCCAGGGATGGGGTGTCCACAGCTTTCCTGGGCAACCTGTTCCAGTGGCTCACCACCCCTCAAAGTAAAGAATTTCTTCCTAATAAGTAATCTAAATTTACTCTCTTTCAGTTTAAAACCATTACCCCTTGTCCTATCACTACATTCCCTGATAAAAAGTCCCTCCCCATGTCTTCTGTAGGTTCCCTTTAGGTACTGGAAGGCTGCTATAAGGTCTCCCAGGAACCTTCTCTTCTCCAGGCTTGGGAGCTTGATTTCTTTTATGTAACTGATGTTCTTTCTTCCAGTTTTCTTTTTTTCATGCACTTCTGCATGTACTTTCACTGCCAGACAGCACCCTCTGCCTATGGAACCAGCTGGCAGCAGCATACTTGCAGGTCTGCAAGACTTAGTGTCGCTTAACTTAGCAAGTTGGAACTCTACCATACAAGTTGTTTTGACTCTAGATGCCTTCTCTAAATGTGAATGAGAACCTTTCATTTAGCACTTGAGGGAGAATTTGTGTCCATCTCGTGTTTCCTGCCACAGTGCAGTGGATGGAGTACGTGTAGGGAAGATACACCACGTTGACTAGAATGTGTAGAGCCAGTGTTGGGTGGCTTGCATCTCATCCCTGTACAGTGTGAAAACAAAAGCCCTTCACTGTCTCTAGTCAACTTCATTCACACTTCAAGGAAAAAAAGAGCAGAAACACTTATACCAAGCTGTTTTCCTAGAATGACATGGCATTTAGACAATCCTTCTGCAGTGGTATAATTCTCCTGTCTTGTTTACTTTTTGAAGGGTAGGAAATATGAAGGGAAAAATTCTAAAAGAAAACCGTGCTGTTAGATGAAAAGGTAACCTGTCAAAATAGGTTCTCTGGTGTTACTCTAGCTAAATACCAGGCACCAATCATAGTTAAAAGTGTTGTATTAAGTGGGCCATGTTAAATTCCCCTACCTACCCTGGCCCTCATTATACTAGTCATTTATGAAGGTTTGGATCCTGCAAAGACCTATGACCTATGTTTATCTGGAGACTTGCTTTCTAAGCAGATGCGCTACTGTTGCATGTGGTGATCTATGCCTATAAGTCTTTTCACTGTGGAAGAAATGAATTAAACTTTGTCATTCTTAAAGTCAATAGCAAAAGTCTTACTGGACTGAGTGTAGCCAAGATGTTCTATTTTCTCTCTCCTTTATGGAACCAGATATTTTCAGTAACTACTAGAAGCACTGCTGTTTCCTTTCAGTTCTCTGAATGTCCATTTATATACTGCTGGTCCATTTTTTATTGCAGTTAACTGTTACTATTGCTAATCCCTCAGGTCCCTATTAATTTTTTCTGAGTCGCTATCACCCCAGAGTTGTGGAATTTCTGGTCTGTAGACAGAAAAGTAGAAGGAAATTTTTGTCCTTTTCCAGAATATGCCCAGATGGGAGCTTGGTAACTGGAGAGCTCATTCAGCTCAATGCCAAAGCTGCTTATCTCCACAGGCAGGGGCTTGTGGAAATGTAAGGCATCAGGAAATAATTTGTCTTATTTATATCAGAGCTTTTTATGGAGTCAGCGTTGTACTGTAGAATGTTCAGATACTGTAGAGTCAGCGTTTGAACATAAGACACTCCTAGCAAAAGATTTTCAGTTGATTCTACCACCTGATTGCATTGAGATAGAATTATTACAGTAGTGTATTTCATGAACTGTGCAGTTCACGAGCAATGAAATTTTAATCCATCTGCACAGTAATTTTGAGAACTGTGAGAATGTCATCTTAACTTGATATCCTGGCTGCCTTAAATCCTGGCATATGCCTATGGAGAGAGACAAATTAGATTTAGTAGTAGCTGGCAGGAAAAGATGTGAGAGTGAGAAGAACAAAGTTAGCTAATAAGGAAGTTTAGGGATTAAACTAAACCTTTCCAATGTTCTCATCCATTACTCAGTGAAAGAGAAAATGGTACACTGTGCACACACCTTGAATACACTAATCAACAGTTTCCTGGCTGAGAATTGCACTAATGAAAATATATTTCAAGCGACACGTGATCTGGAAACATCACTGTGTGTGTCTAGGCCAGACAAATTCATTCTCAGCTTAAGGAATGGGAACAAACATCAGCTGTATCTCCAGCCATGCATAAATAGCTAAATAAATAAAATGGCTGGCTAAGGGTTTCCAAGGTGTCAGTGAACATCATCTGTTTTGATTCAAAGAGGTAGCTGTCAAGTCATCGTGTTCTCCAGATGACTTACTGAGTACCAGCAGGTGTCCAAAGCACATCCTCAGTGCTCATAGTTGCATTGTCGTGGGCAGAATGACCATTTTTAACATAGAGAGCACCACATCAGTTTTAAAGATGGATCTGGAAAGCTGCCTAGATTATACATCTGTTTGGGTGCCTTCCACCTTGAAAGGAAGGTAGAGATTGAAAAAAACCTTTTAAAATGTATATATGGCCTCTTCTTGAACAAATGTAATTATTATCAATAATTATGACTTTCTTCCTAGCTCTCCTCTTCCCTCCTCCACATATCCACCCTTCCACCTCCTTTATTGTGCCGACAGAGTCCAGCTGAGGACTGGCTGACTTTACGCATATGTACATGAGTGGAAGAGCTGTAAACTGTATAAAACAGATCCTAGTCATTGCATATTTGAGCTTCTACTTAAGTGCCCAGAATAGACCTACTGTGTTAAGTCATCCTAAAGTATGGAGCAGTGATCCTTTTGTTGGAAGCATTCTTCAAGGCTGTGTTATGTCTTAGCTCTGTACATGCAATAAATCAATATGAAGAAATCTGTAGTTGCAAATGCAGAATAATGGATAAGAACTAAATACTGCTGTTCTGAGTGATTTCTGGGAGGTTATAACTTCCAATGCAGTGACTATAACTGTAGGGCTCAAAAGCTGTTTAAAAGATCGCATGATAAAATTTCTGTTCTTGACAGGATCTTTTAATATTTTGGGGAAGTTGCATGTATGCCTTTGCGATGTATGGACCCACCTTTGCTCCTGAAGAGCAAAGAAGAGTTTCTTTCTCTCATTCAATAGCCTGTGTATTTGCAGACTAGGTAATCTGCGTCATGGAAAAAGGAAAAATCATGTTTCTTTGGGGCATTCACTCTCCAGTTCTTATAATCAACAAAACAAGGACTCTCAAGCTGTGGAGTGTGTTTAAAACCACTGATTACCTTCTCTTCTGGGGATACGTCTAATTCTTTTGTTTAACTCGCATGTTTGACCTCCACATTCCATAGCAGTGAGTGCTGTAGTTACCTGTCCTTTCTGTGGAAAAGAAATTCTGTTTATTTGTTTTAAACTTGCTACGTAATGAATTAATTGATCATTCACAGGTTCTTGTCTCATAAGAAACAGTGAAAATCATTCCCAGCTTAGTTTCTCCACATCTTTCAACACTTTATCAACTTCTAGCATATTCCTCTTTGTTTGTATATTTTCAAGACTAAACTATACAGTTTTCCACACATTGGATCACTCTTACAGGGTTTTTTTTTTTGGAGTTTACCATACCTCTTTTAGTTCTTTTGGATAGTTTTTTGTGTGGAGTGATAAGAATTAGGCATATCGTGGCTTAAGCAGTAGTAAAATGACACTGGTGATTACTATTCCTTTTAAAGCAATTGCAAATGTTTTATTTGCTCATCTTTTGGTGGAGCTTTGGATTTTCAAAAGGCTCAGGGTGCCAAGATGTCTTTCTGAATTGGTATCAGTAGAGTCCATCACTGTAAATGCATTGATAATGTTATTTTTCCATGTGTGTTACTATGCACTTTTCTATGTTGAATTTCATCTGCTCCTGCTTTTATCACTATATTATCTTTCAGCCCCATCAGTGTTGCAAGAGCCGCTGCAACTGTTTGCATTCAGCTTATATTTTGATGATCCTGAATAATTTGTATCTTCACTTTATGTCAACCCTTTTCCTAGATCATTTATAAAGATGTGGAAGTGAGAAGATTCATATGTGATCCTCCTGGTAACTGCCCTTCTTCCCCCACAGATAGAAGTAGTCATATAATTCTATCCTACAATTCCTTTCTTTTAATAAATTAAATGATAAAGGGCCTTTCTTTTATCTCCCGACAGCTGACATTTTTAGGAAACATTAGTGATGGGAATTTTAAAGCTTTTTGAAAATTGAAGTACACTGTATTGGTTGATTGTTTGTAAAGGATGCTTACTGAAGATTTCTCAACAACCTACTTCAAAGGGATACCTCAAATATGGTTGGTGAATCCAATACTGGGTACCTGGACGTGGATCCTAAAGGAATTTGGAAAAAATGTTTTTATAGAAGAATCTCAATTGTAAAATACTGCTAAGGACTGAATCATCAGTCCCTAACCCAGACCCTTACAAACTAGAGGTGTATTGATATATCTAAATAGGTTTAACTATAGGTATAACTGAGATTTTACTTTGAAGAACACCTGTCTTATTTAGGTGTGGTAGAAGGTGTAATTTGCTCTCCCATTTATTGATAATGTGGTTCTTTGCTGTGAGTAAGCTCAAAGCCCATCTTTTGACTTGTAGGCGGAAGATAATCACTGGGGATAACAGATGTTACACCATTTTAATACCTTCTAAGGAGTCCGATTCATTGACGTTAGGTTACTCAAATAATGTCAGTATTTTTAACTGAATTATTAGTTAATGCATTTAAGAGCCTGATACTAACATAAGCATAATATAAATTGGATAGTGTTTAGGCACTCTCCCACCTGCTTACCTCTTAGGAAAGGAATAAATTATTTTTTTTTGCTCTGTCGGATGCTTTGTTGCTGATTAACGTGCAATAAGAACAAATGGCATGCAAGTGGTACAAGTTTTTAGTTAACCAAGATTCACAACTGTCCTGCAGAGCTAAGGTGTAAAGCATATGGCAGTCATCTACTAAAGAAAGAAAGCACTTTGATTAATATGTATCTTTTCCAATATATTGCACAACTTACCTGGTCTGTTGTGACCGAAACAGCAATGTTCATTCTGACATCTGTTATTTTCACTGTCAGTTTTGCAACCTTTCAGCCTGTTTTGTGCACTAGCAATTTCCTTTGGGGGTGGCAATTCCTCAGAGACAGCTGGGGTTGAAAGGTGCTGCATTTCCTCTATGTAAGTCCCTCTTAAAACTTGACGTAAAGCCTGAAATCTCAAGAGCCTTCTGGTGGACAGGTAAGGAATTCACAGAGATATATAGACCTTCAGTTTAAATGACAGTCTACCTGTTAAATTGATGTTAGAGGCAAAGTAAAGAAAAACCTCAACAACCTACCTCTAGATTTTCCTCACCATATTTTTGACACAACGGAAACATCCACGTTAGAAACCTAGTTACCATATGCACCCTGTGTAATTAATTAGTAGAGGGTGAATCACCACACTCTTTGACAGTGTCTCAAATATAAATGATTATACAATGATATTGATGTAGGTTTCTTTGTAGAGACAAAATGTTTGAAATTAGCGAGAAATGGAGTTTGCAGGGTATTCTAACTTCTAAGCTGTGACTCCTTGTCATGTAGACATTCTTAAATTTCTCTGGAATATTGATTTTAGAAGCCTGTGGTTTTAATACCTGATGATTAAGCTAAAAACCACTCGAGTCAGTAGAAGTCTTTATTCACTTTTACATGGTTTTTTATTTCACTTGTTAAGCTGCAGGTTCTTGCATTTCTCATTTGTAAAATTATGTCCAAAATTCTGGTGCTTCATTACTGAAGACTTGCGTTTCAGTTATAAATTTCTTATACATTATCATCGAGTTTCAGTATTTTGTCATTTAGCAAATGTTCTCCCTAAAAGAAGGAAGTTGCTCTAAGAAACTATACCTCCATTTGTCTTATAAAACATGCAGTTGCTTTAGTGGAAAATTTTTTCCTAGCACAAAGGAATACAGAATCAGATATCCTCAAAATGAACGCTTCTACAAAAATTACAGTTTTATTGCCTTTTTTTATTTTAATTTTTTAACCTGTGGAAAACAATCCAAACACTTTAACTGCACTTATTGCCTATACCTGCACTTGGACAAAAAGGGGGAAAAAAGATGCAGACATCACACTGAGCAAGGCTTTGAATAGTGTTTAAAAGGCAATTTCAGACAGGCAGCAGGCATGCTGACAAATGTTACACCTTCTCTGAAATAACCAGACAATCCTAACATGGTATTCTCTGGCTTTGTTGGACTGGGAAAAAAAAAAAAAAAAAAAAAAAAAAAAAAATATTAAAATGTATCAAAAAAACCTAGTGCAAGAAACAGATGTTAGTATAATGGTAGATAGATTGTAAAAAATATACCCACATAACCATAAAGGAAGCTTTTTAAAAAATCCAGGCTTAAACCACCATGAATGAATATGAAAACATGGTACAATATTTACTTATAATGAAATTTAGGAGTTGTTAGTAGGGATCCCATTTTGCATGGAGCTGAGTCACAGTGTTTGTTTCTGTCATGTCCCTCATTTTGTGGACTGCAATTTTTTTTTCCCAAAAGTACTTAATTTCATGCTGATTTGGTGACTCTGGAATATTCATGCTAAACCCTATTTCGTATAAAGTGTGTGTTTGTAGAGAGAGCAGATGAAAACAGTAATTTTAATTTTCCATGGGGAAGTGGCACTCATAGAGCAACTCTGGATGGAACAATCTTTTGGGGTTTTTTGTCTACTTTGTCTCATATTTGGTATCATACTTTGGAAAGATGGCCTATTGAAAGAAATGCACCCCTATGGAAGAGCCAATGAGCATGTGATATAAAAAAGCAGAAAATTTGATGATGATTTTCTTCATCTTTAAAAGGTTATTAAAAAATAAAAGGAATACAGTGATTGTCATTTGGTTTTGAATTTTTTTTTCTTCTATTGAACACCTGATGCTGTGTACTGAGTGTGTTGCATGCTTGCAGGTTGGTGGGGGAAGTGTGTGACTACGCAGTACCATAAACTCATTCCCTTTATAACCCCAGCTCTTGTGAGGATAGACTGCGTATGTAGAATGCATAGTCTGGATTTCATTTGATGTTAGTATTGATCTTCCTGAGGCAAGCTGAATACATTTAGGCTTGTTCTGAAGACTGTTGATTAGCGGATCTCAGAACATCTGTATGCAGCTTGGAGTTGGGGGGTCCCACAATGAAAGCCAGTAAAGAACAGGATGCCTTTTTACTTCTTGCACAAGGTACAGCAATCTGTATTTCATAATGTTAAACAACAGTCGTATTAATTGTGTGATTGTCAAGGTTGCAGAAGAATTCTAAATAAGCACCTCTTGATGACATCATGTAGCAGGTACCTTTTAGTTTTGCGTCATATTAATGACATGTGCCTGTTCCACTTAGGTTTATGATGCCTTTCTACAGTGAGGATCAGAACAGGTTATAGTAATGGCTCTTGGCTCTTTCTGTCCTTAAGGTATATAAATCTGTTAATCCCTTTATGCTCTGGTCATATGCGATCTAGGGTTTCTGGCTGAGTGGAAATGCTCTGAGCACAGCCATATGTGTTACGGAAGATTTAAAGGAAAATGAGGAATCTCATCAGAAGCTGTCAAGGGACCTTTATGGCTTTGCTGTTACAGGATTGAATTGAGGGAACTTCCTTGCTTCTTATGGGTGGGCTCAAAATCATCTAATCCTTCAGAAAGCTGCTCAGCGTTGGGTTTCCATTTAGGCCTAGTGTCTCTGAAATATAATGTCCTTTCTGGAGGCAGTGCAGTATGCAGCAATCCACCGGCGGCCGTGAATTCTGGAGATATGTTGTCAGGCATTTCTGGTGTTAGGAAAACTTCTGTAAGATCTGCTTGTTCCTCACTTGACTTTCAGAGGGCTTTTAGAGTCCTTTCTAGTCTCTTGGCTGAAGCTCAAATTCAGAGCTGCCACAGTGTGCATGTCCAAATCCTATTGAGGGCAAATAATTTCTAAAAAAAGTTTGTCCTGTTGATGAAGAACAGCTCTCAGACATGCTGTTTCTGTGCATGTCTTTACTCCAGAACATTTTTCTCATGTTTAACATGCATCAGTCTTGCTGCGCTTTACATCCATAATTCATTGTTCATGGGCATGGAGGAAAGATTGTTCTGTTCTTTGCAGCAGCTTCTGTATTCGAAGCTGTTGTCATTGTCCCCCTTCTTCTAACTCCATTCTCTAAGATTTTGCTTCCTAACCGCGGGTTTATACACCCAAGTAGGATGTTTATCTTTTCTTCATGGTATTGTTGACTCTTTTCTGAAGGGTTGTTATACAAGTAGCTGATCCTAGACCTGTAGTTGTGTGGTTCATTATTCCTCTCTCAGTTAAGTACTCATCCTTCCTCTTCCTAAAACAGATCTCTTAGAAAATCTGCTCAATGCATCTTTTCATTCTCACAGGCAAGCAGCTGCCTGGGTGTGGTTGCCACTGACCTTTGCACTTACCCTGTAGCAGTTTCATCAGCATTATATTTCCCTAGTTAATTTATGAGAATGCCAATCAAGAGCAGCAATAAAAAAACCTTAACTCGGTCAATGACTGCGCATCTCCCTTATCCAGATTTCCTTATATTTTTGTTGCTTGCTGTAGCCAATGCTATTTCAGTTGTAAAATAAACTGCAAAGCAGGGAGACAAAAGGAAAGAAGAAAAGCAGAAAAAGGAGGGTGTAGGACTGGTTGGTATCCTTTTCCTTTTCCAGTGAAGAAAGATTTTGGCACTGGCATGAATTTTTAGGCAAATTACTTTCTCTCTTTTACTGCATTCTCTAAATTATAAAGCAAATGTTTGCATGCCAGTAATTTGCTTGCCATTAGAGGGCTTTCTTCATATCTTAATATTAGCAAATTAACTTTTTAGCATTTTCTGGATCCCTTCTTTAAGGTAATATACACACCTAGTTGACACTTGGCATCTTCTTACAGATGATACTGCAAGCAATAGCCCAGCTAGCAGTTTTTTTCACCATCATAACAAATAAACATCACACAATATGGCATATTTCAACATAGCATGAGATTTCCCAACAGATTATGTCATCATAAAATGAACTTTATGATGATGCATAAAATGCATCATAAAGAGCATCTCCATGCTCTGTACCACTTGCTGGCTAAAACAGTATTTTTATACTTTATCTAAAGAAAAGAATACAATAAACAAGAACAGCCCTAGCTAAACAGATTGTAATACTAGTGTTAACACACTCTTTCATATCCCAGGCATATTAATTAATTTCAGGAAGAAATGTGTTGAATATTTTTAATGCAATGACTGAGTAGAAAGTGACTATTTTTATTGTATGGTCAGTGACACATTAGCTCTCTTATCTTTGAGAGATAGAATAGCTTGGCCAATACAGAACAACATAAGCAATATTAAGGTGATACAAGTCTGACATTCATAGAGTTGCTTCTTCCCTATTTACACACATTAATTAAGCACACTACATTAATTTTGAGATCTACTTAAATCAACTGAAATGCTAAACTGAGTTTCCTCCAGCAAATTTGACTCTACGAACACAAGGTAGCCCAAATGCCAAGGTCAGATTTTGTTGCTTCTGTTCACATAACTTTTGCTAGAAAATTGTACGATGTTCCAAAACATGTATAAGCAGATGATATTCATGTTTTGAAGCTGCTTGTTGCCCTGGAGTCCCTTGACCCGATTGGGCATTTGATTGAAGTGTTTTCAGAACAGGTTTAAAAACTGTTTCTCTCCCTCCTAATGTCTCAGGTAAGTCTGATCACGATACATTTCTTACTCAAGTGAAACAAAGTGTGAAAAAAGTGAAAAAAAGTGACAAAGTAGATATTTTGAATCACAGCGGTAACCACTGAAATAATAGGAGCAAAATTTTCTGCATAGGTTTAAATGAATACCCATCTCATTTTCTTGAATGGATGACCAAATGAGTTAAGCATCTGTTGATGCTGTTAACTCCACATGAGAGGTCAACATGAAGCTCATTATGGCTACAGCATCAACACTGAGCATTTATTGTACCAGAAATTCAGTAAGGGCAGGATTAGGCCTTCCATATCTGCCACGTCCATTGTGCATCACACACTGTCCCTTTCCTTATCTGCAGGGCAACAGTAGGTTTAAAAACATATTTGTTGTAATATAGGGAATTGAAATACATGGCGTAACTGCAGTGATTAAAGGAGGAAAAGACTATTACAGCTATATTTCTTAGTAACTGGAAAGCGTTAACTACAGTGATAGTCCTTTTTCAATGTGATATTTAACAATTTTACTAAATAACCCTTATAAAAATATTCACGTTTGTGTTCTTACATGCCGATTTGAAGCTCTTCAGTAATGCAAATGTGTAAAGCTCTTCAGACAGAGTTTAATTTTATTACACACTCAATAGAATTTAAAATCTTTTCATGAACAGTTGAATGGGAAAAATATCCTGGAAATTCATTGCGAAAATTTAGCTAGAAGTCATGTCAAGTTTAAGATGACATTCTTTAATTTCCTTGTCAGACACCGCACTTATCTTCTGCTTCTTGTCAGTTGTTTGTAGCAAAGGTCGCTTAAGTATGTGTTAATACCTCTGTTAACCTGACAGGGTGGAATAGTAAATACAATATTTATGGTATTTCTTTTAATCTTCTACGTGTCTTAAGAAACAGGACACTGTTGTGTTGATCTGCCGTGTTGATTCCTACTTGGTTTTTTAAAATGATATAATTCACATATAAATTTTGTTGCATCTCAGTTTTCTTTTAACTAGAAACATCAATTTTATTATTATTGCTATTCTAATTCATCTCTAGGTGTTTGAGTCTTTTGTAGCTAACACTGATCTTCCAAAGCTGGGAACTGAGTTTTCTTAATGTGATGTGTTAATGCCAATATAATAACACTGACAGCAGGGAGCCTGGATTGATGTTCTCGTAGAGCTTAACATGGATTTAAAGTACTTTTTCTAGAGAGAGATAATTATTACTACTTTCAATATTCTTTTATATCTTAATTGTTTACCAAAGAACCCTAGGTACCACCAAGCCGCCTTGCAGTGTTCGTGGTAAATCCTCAAAGTCAGCCTTCATACATAACGTCTCCAACCTCAAAAGAAACAAACCAAAATATATGTTTCAACACTAGTAACCAGTTCTTCACAATTCTCTAGGAAGTCAGTATCCTACACAATCCTCTGATGTTGACCTGTATAAGTACTTAACAGGTTACTATTCTTTTGTCCCAAACTGCATACCCCTTGTAACTCTCAGATACATCGTTTATGCTGGTTTTCAGCCCTACAGGTGTAGGCTCAGCCTCCTGTTTTTAGGATCCAAGGAAGATTCCTGTGAAGGTAAATGCCTCTGTTTCAGAGGGGTGTGTTAACTCATGCTTATGTCTAGCAAATACATTTTTTCCTGCGCCATGGCAGATTATGGAGTTCTGCATTTTGACAAGGCACTTTTTCCTGCTATAAAAATGAAAATTGTCTTTGTTTCTTAGTGAAAGGCTTTTAACATGTGTTTCATACATTCTGCTGAGGCTTTGCTATCTGAAAGCTCTTTGCCAGGTTGTATTTCTGCAAGCTTAAAAGCGGGAGCATAAAAAAAAACAACCAAAACAAAACAACAAAAAAAAAAAACCAACCCCCCCAAAAAAACCCCAAAAACAACCTACTTCCTGCATATCCATCTCTATGCAAGTTGTAATAATGCTCATGGGTTTTGTATTTTGATCTGTTATTGGAGAAAGGAGCATGTATCCGAAGAGTATGAATGAGTCTTATTTGCCATTCAATAATTTTTGTTCCATTCAACTATGCTTCCATGCAAATGGACGTTGTCCTTTGATGTACGAAGAGCTTCATTAGTTGCCATGACTTTCAGAGGTCCAAACTGCTCTTAGATGGAAGCAGGGAACTCCACAAAGAGAATGGGACCAAACAAGTGGGAAAGCATGGGTGTTTGGCCAGAGGAAGTCAGATGGGTGCTCCTGCTTCGTGCTAGGTACGGACAAATTTTGCTTCAGGTCCTCCTAAAACCAAAGGAACTTACTCAAGAAGAGAGAAGGTACTTATATATTTTATTGTTCCAGGGCCTTTCTGTGGGTACATTCCTGCGTTGCTAACTGCAAGCATGCATTTGCTAAAGGGAAGAAAATTCCTTCTGCCCAGGCTGTGTTGCCTTCTCTGGACTGGCAGGCACCGCAGAAATGCATGAAGACTAAAAGTCCCATATTTCCTAAGCACTGAATTGTAGTTCCTGCTGACTTCAAGGATAGATTGCAAGCCAGTATATATACTCTGTCTATAGAAGGAGATATATGCTTTATTTTTCTTGTAAACTGTCACCTGTAGATTTATAACTGGTTGAGTACTGATTTATTTTCCACATACGACTCATTTTTGAAATACATTGAAGTATTTTTAAGGAACCTTCGCTTAAGTTACTCCTCAAAAACAAGATATATGATACTGCAGATGCCAAACCCAAGATCTCAAAAATTATGAATAAGGTTTAAACCGCCCTCCCCCCACTTTGAGATTATTACAGTAACAAGAATGATAAATTGTTACTGTTGCTTTTCTAATGTCTGAGTTTTTTTACAGGACACCTACTCCTTGCCTTAAAGGTTTGTTTGGTTTTGGTGTTTTGTGTTGGGTTTTTTTTTTTTTTTTTTCCTTCTTATTTTTCTAGACAGTGCACGCTTGAGAAACTTTATTTGGTAACAAAAGCTGAAATTTTCTAATAGCCTAACTAGTGTAGCTTTTGGGGCATAACAGAAAAAATGTATTGGAAGACTGGATAAATCTATGGCTGTATGGAATGTGTAGCATTGACAGGAGCTTAGATGGTCATTTATGGTTTTAATAGTTTCATTTATTTCCTTTTTGATCTTAATAAAAAGTTCTATTTCTTGTTGCATAGATTTAAATCTGCATAATGTTTCTCGTCAAGATACTGCAAAATATTAGTTGTTAATATTTATCTTTCTAATAATCTTGCACAGGATATGAAAATAAGAGAAAACTGAAGAAATGGAGCCTGAGAATTAAGTTGTTCATACAATTTTAACAAGAAATTGAAAACATAGTTGGCAGTACAACCGCCCCAGCTCTACAGCAGTGGTAGAAGCTAACCAGTGTATGCGTGCTGTCCTGAATATTGCATTGCTGTAGTATTTGAAAGCCTTGGCCTTGAATACGTAATACATATAAAGGTTCTTTTATGCAATTTGAGTACAAAACTCAGTACCAGGGGATGTAAACTCACACTCTTGTATTCCTTAACTGAACAGAAGGAAATGGTTTTGAAATAATTCTTGTTCTTAATATTTTTTTTAACTCTGTCATCTGTTAGTTCTTACTACTGTGTGAACAATCAATCCCATAGATTTTAAAAAATGCTTTATTTTAGTAACAATTATCAAGAGACATCAAATTTTGCTAATCTTTCTTCACTGGTTTTATGTGATTTGTCACAAGGAAATTGTATTACTGCACCATAACACCATTACAAAAAAATGGGCACAGCCTTTATTTAAATTTCAGTCAAAACATCTGGACCACAGCCTTGGAATACAGCATGAAACTGGAAATGTTTGCCTTGAAATCATGTAAAACATGTTTCTTAGGCAAGATAAATTAAAGAAAAACAAATAAAAAATCAGTGGGGTAAATAGATACTGTGACTCCAGTGCAAAATACTTAAATGAGTTATTTTACATAACTTGGACACTATTCCTTTGTAAGCAACCAAGAAGAAGGTCTGATTTATAGAAAACAGTAAGTTTCAGTTCTTAGGAATCTTATGACTTAGAAAGTTACAAAACTGATAGCACCTTAACACTTGAGGGCTCTATTAAAAGGCCTCCTGAGATTTGGAGCGGTTTTTGTGTGATTACTGATAAGATGTTTAAGGTAGAAGAAATGTGTAACTTCTGTATAGTCGTAGTACTTCCAAACCCATAGACCTTTTCCACTGCCTCTACTATTCTTACATACCTGTAACCCATTCTGTTTCGAAAGAACATGTTGAAGACCTTTTGGCAGGATTTCTCAGGAGCACGTGGGGATGTGATGCTTTCAAGAAGGTGTTGGTTTCTTGGAACTGGTGAGCTCGTTGCAGATTTTAGTGGAGTTTCTTATCTCCACAAAAAAATGAGTGCATTGCAGGGGGTCATTTATTAGTTATAACATTAGTTATGTGCTTGTCTCTACATGCCCCTAATTAGAAGAGGCTTAATCTTTTATTATTTGATGACAACTAGTTAACTAGTTGTTGTCATAACTTTGCAAATAGTTACCAGTTCTATGGAGAACTGCTTCTATTTGATGAAGAAATCTAAATGTTTTGTAAGACAGTATATTTTGCACTGTTAACAGTTAAAAGAGATGAATTAACTGTGAAGTCAATGATCTTTTAAATTGTGCTTTAGCCTGCTTAAAAGACATATGCTCTCTTGTCCGATCAAAATCTTGTTAAACCCTCCATTGGTAATAAATTAAAACATCTGTATTATCACTGATTTTTATAAAAACCCTAGTGGTTGGGGTGATTAATTGATATTTTCATTTTTTATTTGATTTGATTTAATTTTTACTACAGCAGTCCATTTTAGGATGATAGCTACCTCCTGACTGAAAGCTTGGCAACACAACAAAGGAGGAAATGCCTGCCACTAATCAAAAAACAGTGCTTAGTAATAAATCACAATTGTCAAGCAAGGACTCTTGTGAGACAATAGAGAAAAACTAATTGCATGTAAGGTACGTGCCACAGACAGAGCTTACAGGAAGCCTACCTCACTCTGCGTTGGGCTATTACATTGCCTGTAGGTGTCCATTAGTAATACCTTGTATCTTAAATCACATATAGCCTGATCCAGCTTCAAAAATCCCTCTACCTGATTCATATCCCATGTGAATGGCACTGTCTACGTGTTTCTCCTATTACAAGTCTGTGCTTTTACAGGAACACGTAAGTATCTTCACATTATGCATTCTACAGGCTATTAAAAGAAGCAGATATATCAGACAAACTATCAACAATCATTTGTATAGCATGGATCCCACAAACCTTGTCTGATTTTTGAGCAACTTCTGAGCAGAGTAGTTTTTGGAGGCAGAGGTTTTAGATGCTGTATTGTGTAGAGACCATGTGTACACAAAGCAGAAAACTATATGTCACTGTTTTTATAATGATACAGAATATTTGGGGGATTTTTTTGACTTGAGCATTCTGTAAAATGTGAGAGGTTACTGAGTGCTGGCTATTTACATGTGAATATACATAGATAGGTTATCTACTGATTGTTGATTTTGTCATGTGATTCTCATCCCGAGTGTAGGGAAGTATTATTAGTAATATTAAGTTTTCTTAGAACTGTAGTAAAGCAGGTGGAAAGACCTCTCAAAGGTACAATTCCTATCTAATCAAGAACTTTGTTAATTGACCTAATGGAAACGGAGTAGAATTCTATCTGTGATGACTTTCCGTTAATGCAGAACATAGCATTAATTTAAAACACTGAGTGGTAAAGCAGTAAAGCATGAGGGTATGCTAATTTCTGAGACTGGAGTTTGTTAGATTTTGTTAGGTTGGGAGATAAACATAAACCATTTGTGAGACTGAGCTTTTTGAAGTTTTATGCTGTTTATGAGATCACTGGTGCCTCAACAATGTTCATACACTAGAAGGATTCTTGCAAGTAAGTGGATGTTTAATGAATGAAACAAGGTACCACAAAATTTTGCATAAAGTGTCACCATATTTATTTACAAGTAAATACGCTTGTGAGCTTATATCTGTTATATAAGGCCATGGAAGAGCAGTCAAGATGATATATTGAATATCTCTTGATCATGCCAGGTAAAGAGGGATTAAAGATGAGAAGGATAGTAAACTATTACCAAGCGTTTGCTTTGTAAGCATGCTTGTTTGATTATAATAATAATGAATGTTAGCTTTCCCTCTTAATTTCTGCTCAGCTAAATCTGTGATTAAAAAAACAAACACAAATTAGTGTTACTGGTCAGAAACAAACCTAGAAAAAATGACATGCATTAGATGGGCTTTATCTAATCCCAGTCTATGCCTCCGAGGCCATGCGCACAGACGTACTTTTTTCCCCAGAATTTCTTTACTTCTGGGGAATACTCTGAATCCAGTTCCCCTTTCAGATTCTTCTGAAACCACCAGCCCCTCTCAAGGCTTTCTCTGACAGCGATGTTGCTCTGAAGTACCTCTTTCAAGATGCAGGGGCAAATCTTGTTGTAGAGATTTGTAGTGACATGAAATGTAGAAACACTACAATTGGCATCAATGGGGAATGAAGGGGAATGTCTAGGTATGGAAGCAAGAGAAGGAAGGGGAGAAAGGCTTTCAGAGTGGCAGGTGCTGGTGACACTAGGTTACCCACAATAACAAGATCACAGCACATCAGCATGCAAATTCTCAGGACACTCATTCTGGGAAAGCACAGAAGCGCCTGAGACCAGAGACAGCCCTCACCCAGACTAGAACAGACACAAGCCATTAAGAAATAATGACAAAAAGATAGAGAACAGAGTTGGAGACCTAACATACGCACATCAGGAGACCAAAGGAAATTCACAGAAGTTGAAGAGGACAGATGCACAGGTTTTCTTAATCATTATTAGATCGAAAACCAGCACATGGTCTCCTACCTAAGAAAAAACAAGTTGTAACGAAGACTCAATAGCCAGAGCCCCTTGCCTTCCTACGTCATTACAAGAAATTCTGGCCAAACCACTAAGTACATATGTCTTGTGCCTGAATGCTGAACAGTGTGCTTGGACGTAAGCATCTCAGTGCATATGGGAGCTTGGCTGTGTGAGCAAAACCTGTTTTGTTTTAAAATAAAATCATTTTCTCCTCCCACAGCCCATTGCACTGAACATTGCTATATGGTTGCATTATGTTGCAGCCTGTTTTCCTTTACTGTGAAAGTGATTTTTCTTTTAATGCTTGTCAATATCATTGCTTGAAATAGAAGGTCAGTAGGGTAGAAACCCAGGGACTGGTGGGTGCTGCATGCTTGCATGGATGGATGGTTATTGTTCCTCCTTCACCATGTGAGGTGGGTTCCACAAAACACCTGTGCAAGATGCAGGCGAACAGAAGGTGAATCACCGGGAACGGTTCTAAAGGAGAAAGCCAAGGAATTAACACTTGTGTATATCAGCCAGGTAGGAAAAGTATGTAGATAAAAACAGTTATGCAGGGAATGAAGCAATATAGTGAATAACGAAAGCAGAGTGTTTTGAAGGAGAATGTGGCCTATAGATTTTGGGACAAGTTTAGAAAATACTCATATTTTATCGTTCTTTCAGCCAAACAGGTATAACATGGATCCTTGCCTTAAACTGATTGTGGAGGTTTGCATCACTAAGTAAAACCCAGTTGTGAAGCCTAGAGCCTCTTTTTGTTGCGGGTTTTCAGAGAGAAACTTGAATACAATAAGAAATACTATTTTCTTAACAAGAAAATGTGAATAAGAGAGTTATAGCTCTCTTGTAGGAGGAGAGGAAAAAACATGTTTATTCCTCAAATGAAAATAGTATGATCTCCATAACCTTATAGCTATAAGGCCCTGCTGTTCATGAAGAAATTATGAACTGTTGCAGTGTCTCAACTTGGGAGAGTACAGAGGGAATTTCTTCAGCGTGTGTCACTAGAAGACAGTAGATTAAATGGGGTCTTAAAAAGGCAAACCTTTTATGCAAATAACATCTGTATGCTTCCTACACATCTACAATAAAGAGCTCCTAAAACATCCTAGAAGTCAATTATTAGTGATACAGCCTGAAGTCTTTTTTCTTCAATTTATTTATGTTTCAACTTTCTGCCTACATAAGTTTAATGGGAAGACACTTACGCAAACTTTTACAAATAGCTTTCCTTATTTTAAGTGTAATCTATAGCTATCTTAAATCGCTGTCAGGGCTATGTTGGGTGGGTATTTTTAAAACCCGCGTAGGCTTTCTGAAATATTTAAAGTTGCTAGATATTGTAAAGCTGAGATTCTCTCTATAAGTATACTCCACTCCAGGAAAAATGCATATGCACAAATTTAACTTTAAACATTTAAAGTAGGGTGTATTTAAATTGAAGGCTGTGCAGAAGTGTTTTGTTGGCTCTGACACACAGATTTTGTAGTCAAGCTAGGTACTATGCGTATTTCAGTAACGACAATAAGAGGGAAGATGATTAGAATTGGTAATAAACAACAGTACTGTGAGCACCAGTACTAACAACTTGATTTCCAGCAGTTTTGTAGGTTGTGAATGTGCAACAATGCTACTTTGGGAATAAGCAGCAATTCCAGATCGTTTTCTCCCTTGCTTCATGTGCTGTGTTTACTACATACTTCTGCTAAAACATCTCACGGTTCAATTTTCTTCCCACCGTATGTTCACAGAGGAACAACTGGCAAGTAAATAGAATTTCTTTATTGTAAGCAATACAATCATCACTAACCTATGAATAGGGTTTTCCTGTATCTCTCTAGATGCTGCTCTGTATATGGAGAGAGGAGATAAAGGACACAGCATAAATTATTTCTGCACAAGCAAGGAAGAGCGAATGGTAATTCACACATAGATAGATACACACACATAAATAGAACTGCTGTGTCCTCTGTGTGTATAGATATTAGGGACCAAAAACCTGTCATAGGTATACAGGCAGACAACATAACTGCAGCAAGCCTAGTTAATTTAGAGAAGTTTTTAAAAACTAGGCTGAAAACAGTTCAGGGGAAGCTACTGAGAACTTCTTAAAGTCAGGTCTTTTATGTCAAGGAGCCTAACTTTTAAGAGCGATACTCTGATTGAGGAGAACATTACTGGTAGGAAGAGAATGTAAGACTAGAATAAGATATGTCCTCCAAGCCCTTTAAGATATTGAAGTTAGGCTTGTAATAAATGCTTTCCTGAATATAAATGAAAAGAAGCATGAGCCTTTGTGCTTTCCAAGGCTTAAAGCTTAAGGCGGAAAATGCTTGTTCACATTGGCAGCAAAACTTTGCTGAGAACATATATGTGATTGGGACCTTCAGATTTATTTTGCTATGCCATGTTTTATAAGAAGCAATACTCCATTTTCATAATACGAATTTAGAATTACTGGGGAGTTTGTGCTGGACCTTTGCTAAAAACATCACTGTGAAGAAATATGCAGAGACATTATAATGGATAGAGCTGGATGGCTACAAAGGTTGACTAAGAATGGCTATTGGAGATTTTTATATCAACTTTATCACTTTTTACCATATACTTAAGTTTCATTCATATAAATGCTTATGAGAAACAAACTGAGATTGATCAGTGGCATTCAATAATAACTCTCAGACATCAGTGTTGTCTTGACTTGCTAGAGATAAATCTGAAACTTATCTATTGAACAACCCCTGTGGAATTCTTTGCCTCTTGGCTCGCCTGGCTTAAAGCTTTGAACATTAAAATTCTGTGCTTTTACAATCTAGGCACAGTCTGCCAGAAATACAAGAAAGGTTCTCACTAGAATCTATGAGATCTCAGGAAATTCACTCACTCTGGAATGTTTAAAAGATTCTTCAGGCTCTATGAAATAGTATTTCCTAATGAGTTTTTCATTTCACGATTCTACTTGTGACATGGACATTACTGCATCTCTTGTGCTGCACTGTAGAGAAGGACATGATCCTGAAGTTTAATCTGTTTTATCAAGCTAAGGAATGTGATCTTCATTTGAAATCTACTTCCATACATCTGTATCTGAGGATTTGGAAGTCTTGCCAGGGACGTGTTTTGGCATTAAGAAAAGTGGCAGAGACTGTCAATAAAGAGTCATTATAGATTGTCAAATCGCTTGCACGAAGAAGTTGAATGTTAAATATGGAGAGTTTTACAGCAAGTAGACAGCTCCATAAAGGACAATAATTTTTTCACTAATTTCATGGTAGTCTTTTTAGTAGAATTAAAGATCCTTCATTAAATATGGTCTATATGTAGGAAGTATTAATGCCATACATTAGAGTAATAATGGAAAATCTTGAAGCTTACCCCATTTGTGTTTGCCTGTGTTTCACAGATGTGACAGAATCAAAGATTTCTCAGAATAAGCTTCATCTTCCTCCATAAATCACTATGATCTAAAGATTTATATAGTGGCTTATTACATGCATTTATAATCTTCTACCCTATAAGTAGCATCAATGATATTTTAGAATAATTCCTGAAAAAGAAATTCTCAGCCCTTGGCATGCGCACCAGCAATGCCCATTACTTCTTGCAGTGATTGCTGAGCAGAAATCCGTCATATCTGTATAACCAGAATGACTTCTCAGAAATTGTGCAGAGGGATGGAATTGCAAAGACAAAGTGAGGTCTGAAGCAGGTTCTTAACACTCAGACAATTGAAGTCTTTATCAAATCATATGGTTGTCATCCATTCAAATTTGTCAATCTCTTTCAAATGGAGTGCTCAATCATTTGCTCTAGGAAGTTACACTTCATGGAAGTTTTCTTATGAAATAACAGAGAACTGGAAAAGCCTCCAGTTTGGAAAAGACAGTAAAGTATGGACAAAAAGAAGACGAAAACTCTAAGTATACCTTAGAGAAAGTTTTAGACATGTGTTTAGTACATATATATTTATAGTGGAAAGATCCAGGACTCTTCACATGAAAACCCTGCTCCTGGCATTGCCAGTTAATTAGTTACTAAATATCGCTTTCATCTGCAGCTTTGAAATGTTGAAGGAGTTTAATACCTGATCACCCTAGAGTCAAAAGTATTTCAGTGTGGAAAAGGGGGGTGATAGATCCATGGGTAAGAACCTGCAGACTTGATATTTGCAGAACTTGGCAGTCTGTGGCAATGCTTCTTCACAGAAGCCAAAGAAACTTTGCAGAATACATTTCTTTATCCAGTATGGCATTTTCCAGGTATCTTTATTAGGAGAATCTACCTACTCTTCCTCTCTGTAGGCCTGCTCTGAATACCTTTGTCTGTGCTCTGCACAGCAATTTTAGACCAGTACTTCTCAGTATGGCTAGATTACCTCAGGCAAAAAAGACACTTGAGCAGCAAATTAAGGGAGACTTATAATGAATCTCCTCTCCTACATAGTGAAGGATGAAATGGGAGGTAGTTATGAGGATTTAATTCCCTTTTATGTGTAAAGACCTTTGAGGTCTTCAGCGGGGAGCTCCATGGCTGTGCAATTTTCTATACTGATGGTAACTGAATAGAAAAAAAATTACATTGTGGGCCTAAAGACTGTCTCCTGTGCTTTATTCCCCAAGAGATTAGGTTGTAGCAATAGCTGGAATACTGGGCAGCTTCACATCCAGAGTAAGTGGCAAAAAGACTCCTACAGCTCTGTATGTAGGATTGTGAATTTCATTCAAGGGAGTGGGGAAAAAAGGAAAGAGGAGTGGTATGTGCTATATGAGGTGCTATATGATGAGATGGTTTATGATTTCTCTGTTCCCTCTTCTCCGAGTCTGGGCTAAATACAGGATACACGAACTAGCAGCTTAGCCTCAGGGCTACAAAGTGAGCTTTGGTTCCCACCATTGTTAATGTGACAGTAGCCAAGTGACTACTTTATTGAATTTCAAAGAGATAGATATCACACTTTGCTGTTTCCTGATGATAGATTGCATTATAGAGTGGTCAACTGGAAATCATTCCTCAGTGTTCAGGTTTGCTAGGATGCCTACAAACAGGAGAGGCAGCTGATCTGTTATGCCTGTTTCTTACTTGAATCTCACTATTTAGTCTTTAAATTTTTTTTGCAGGATCCACCCAAGTTTTTAATTTTAAACTGTGAACTGTACATCACACATAAGAGACCTTTCTATTTCTGTATTTTTATCATGCCTGTTGTAGGGGAACACACATTTCTTGACTGAAATGTTAAGGCTTGTGAGTACTATCGGGATACATATAAAGTTTTCTTTGCATTAGTTCTATGAACTGTTTTTGTAACTGAGCTGTTGGTGTTCATCAAATAAGAATCTGAATCTCTGTGAGTTACTTTACCTAGTACTTTATTTCACACTGCGACAAATGTGAGAGACTAGGATGTGTTACCCAGCAAACAATTACATTTCATCCTCTGTGTATTTCCATGTATATTTAAGTAATATGTACTAATCGTATTTAAGATATATCCAAATATCACTGTCTCCAAAAGCTACTGCTTTTTCTGTATTATTCATCCAGAAATACAACATTCTGGCTAGAAGTCTTTTTAATGAAGAAATTCACTCATTGCTTTTTCTCAGCACTCATTGATTTTTTTAACAAATGTCAGGGCGATACTGCTTTGCAGAGAACTTGAGGCTGTTGGTTCAAGTCCAGATCTGTGGCTGATTCATTTGTAGATCATCCTGAGCTGAACTGGAATATTTTTCCCCTGAAATTCTTAACCTGCATTGTGTAAGGTTGTTGGGGTGTTTTTTTTAAACATACTGTTGCTTAACGTTATTACTAGAAGGAAATAAGTAAAGGATATTCAAAGATGATGATTACTCTTGAGAAAATCATTAATCTACTTGAGATATCAGATTCAAAGGGGTATATTAAGAAGGTAAAAATAATGCTGGAATAAGTCCAGAGTTGAAGTAACCAACTTTTCAAGAAAAGATCTTTCTAGATCAGCATTGTTCATTCATTAAACGACCTTTATGGGGACAACAAACTATCACCTTTTAAGCTCATGAATGAATATGTGTGTCTTATGGTATAAATATCAGATCTCCTATAAGCAATAAATTCAGCACACACATACATATGTGCTCTCTCACATGTGTTGAAAAACACATCCAGAGCAAAGCAAGGTTCCTTGCAGAAAAGCTATATAAAGCTGTGTCAAATGTTGAATTCTAACTAGTCATACATGTCATTCTTAATATAATACATATTCATATTTTTTTGAATTTGAAAGCTATTGTCATTTCCCCATAGTTTTTCCTCCTGTAGGATAAATAATGCCGTTTCTTTTGTTTTCTCCTCCTTTTGTACTCTTACAGTCATTTGCCTTTCCTGATGATAGATTGCATTATAGAGTAGTCAACTGGAAATCATTCCTCAGTGTTCAGGTTTGCTAGGATGCCTACAAACACAGGAGAGGC
Organism: Fratercula arctica; assembly: GCA_947846985.1. Taxonomy (NCBI): domain Eukaryota; kingdom Metazoa; phylum Chordata; class Aves; order Charadriiformes; family Alcidae; genus Fratercula; species Fratercula arctica. Next base: position 92,622,857 of record CANTUZ010000002.1, on the reverse strand, counting down.
AAACCTTCACTAGACCTTCTCCAACCCTTCTGCTTCTTTCTGACAGTGCTCCTTAGGCCTTTCTGAGGCTGAGCAGAAAGGATCAAGTGTTTTACAGGTCTCACTGCCTCTTATCCTTGCTATATGCGTCAATGGAAAGTGTTAATAAGAACTGAATGAAACTGATCTGTACTGTATTATTTGTTCTTGTTAATGCCTTATTCATGGCAGTTATTGATCAGTTCCAGGATTGGGAAATACCACTTTACACTGATAGAATGTAAGAAAAGTTGTGCAGTATGTGATTTCATATAACAACTTTTGGTTATTTTATCAATTTTTGTCAAGTGAATTATGACAAATTTAGTGTTATGTAGGAGGTTTCCAGGTTTAAGCAGCTTCATAAGTCAGCATCTGATCAATAGTAGTAACTAATGGCCCTTAGTTCTCCACTGGTGACAAGCGGGGCTGATCGCGGTTGGAAGGCATGTGTTAGATATTAATGTTTGAGATGGAGTTTTACCACTTCAGATTGCAATACAGAGTAATTACTATTGCTTTTAGTGTGTCAGGATGGTAAATTTCTTTCACGAAAATGTAAGGTCAGCTCTTTAGTGTCAAACATTTCTTTTGAGTCTGTAAATATCAAGTAATTAAGAAAATAAATGTGTTGGAAATATGTTTAGAAAAAAATATTGTACCCTTATTGGGGACTAGGGAACTTCTTGTCGTAGCAGGTCATTGTGTAAATTTTGGTTGAGAGTAAACCTGCAAATAGACCCAACCTAACCTCTATAAAAGCCATTATGCCTTTTTTTTTCATTATTTTATTGGGCGGGACATCTGGGACATTTGTCTGTATCATATAGTTGGTCTTAGCTTAAAAATGATTATTTTTTGAGTTTCAGCTCAATTGAATTACCCATTTTTCTATTAAAGGGTATTGGAAAAAGAAGAAAATAAATGCAACTCCTTTTGTTTCAGAGTACCAGAGGAGGACATTTGTATTTGCAGAATGCCATTGAATGTCGTGAAAAACTCACTGGAGAACCAATGAGTAGAAATGTCCCATGATCTTGATTCAGTCCTATAGGAGTCATTGATATTGTGATGGGTGTTTATTTAAGTGGTCATGTGTATGGTGTAGCCATTATAATTGGAAGTTTTAAAAATGTCTCTCTGGAGGGCATAGGTGCCACAATATTTTGAGAGATTTCAGATCTTACAGAAAGGATTTTTCCTGATTGTCAAGCAGAAGAATGTAATTTCTTTGGTCCTTGCTAGGGGCACCCTCTGCTGTTCTAACCACCACTCTGATCACTCTGCTTTAAGTTAGCTTTGAATCTTGGGTATTATCAACTAGAAAGTATGAAGCATATGAAATTCTCTGGATTCACTAACTAGAGTTGTGAAAAGGAGTAGAAAGAGAAGAGTATACTGGTTTTGATCAGGAAAGGGAATGTGCACTGGAAGGAACTTCTGTTTAAAATAAGATTGACCAAAAACCCCAAAAAGAATAAGAAAAGATTTGAAGGAAATAGATAACATCCACTGGGCACTGGATTGGTTAATACCACATCGGGAGGATATAGATAAGGAGCTGAATTATTTTAAAACTGAAAGAGAATTATATTTGCACAAGGTTTCCTTGCAGTTCTCACACATTTTAATGTAATTTCTCCTGAGAAGAATGTTGATACTCCTTAAAATATATAGTCTAATAAAATGTAGAAATATATAATGAAGATACTAAATTTGTAGGAGTTTATGTGAGCTAGCAACAGAAACATCTCTTACTCTAATAGAAGAATGTGCAGGTATTTAAAATGTGAAGTAACGGAGATAAAACTAAACCATTCTTTATCTTTACCTTCAATATTAACCAGCCCTAAAATAAGATTCTTAAAGAAACTTGATTGTCTCTTTCTTTCTTTCTTTCTTTCTTTCTTTCTTTCTTTCTTTCTTTCTTTCTTTCTTTCTTTCTTTCTTTCTTTCTTTCTTTCTTTCTTTCTTTCTTTCTTTCTTTCTTTCTTTCTTTCTTTCTTTCTTTCTTTCTTTCTTTCTTTCTTTCTTTCTTTCTTTCTTTCTTTCTTTCTTTCTTTCTTTCTTTCTTTCTTTCTTCCCTCCTTCCCTCCTTCCCTCCTTCCCTCCTTCCCTCCTTCCCTCCTTCCCTCCTTCCCTCCTTCCCTCCTTCCCTCCTTCCCTCCTTCCCTCCTTTCTTCCCTCCTTTCTTCCCTCCTTTCTTCCCTCCTTTCTTCCCTCCTTTCTTCCCTCCTTTCTTCCTTCCTTTCTTCCTTCCTTCCTTCCTTCCTTCCTTCCTTCCTTCCTTCCTTCCTTTAATAAGATTCTTAAAGATTCTTAATAAGATTCTTATTAAGATTCTTAAAGATTCTTTAAGATTAATGACTCTTAAAGAAACTTGATTATCTTTTTCTTTCCCTCTCTCTTTCTCTCTCTCCTCTTTCTCTGTCTCCTCTTTCTCTCTTTTTTTTCTTTCTTTTTTTTTTTTTTTTTTTTTTTTCTTTCCACTGTTGCAGTGCAATAAAAGGGCTGAAATGGTTCTGATCTGGCAGTTTTAGGATATTTCCCTCCCATTTTTACAGAGTTGGAGGAACCAATATTTCTGATTATCGGTTAAAATCTACAGAAACTTCACTTAGTTACATGCAGGTTTGTGACACTGTGGAAATTCACCATCACTGGCTAGTGTCTCTGGGACTTTCTGATAATTTTGGAAATGAACTCTTGCTAGACTTCTCTTTTATTTCACTCTCACTTTTTAAACATTCTTTACATCAGTGTTCATATCTGGCAATTGCTACCCTTTGAAAATGTGCTTCTCAGGATCTCCAAAGCATTCCCATCCCATCATTTATGGCCAGAAGGAGGTCCCCCAAAATATCTTTCTGCTATAAAATCTTACTTGTTTGGAAAACATTTAGAATTATATTAGAATGATCTCAATTTAGAATTACTATACTAAATGATCTCAATTAAAGTTTCACATAAATGTTCCTCTGTATTTTTATGTCCCACTGCTGGTTTTATCCCTGTGTGTACTGTTTGTTATATAATCTGATTGGCCACAGGTTAAAAAAAATATTCTTTTGATTGCATTTATTCTCCTTTTTATACTGAAGTTCATACTAACTAGTTATAACGATGCCACTGAACTGAAAATTTACAGCACCATAACTGAATATCTCTTTTTGCTAATAACGAGTATTTCTCATTCTTGATGATAGTTTTTAAAAAAAAAAATAATTCAAAGCTTAAAAAAAGTCAATCTTCTTAACTGATAATAAATCTTATTGGCATAAGAAGGTTTAAAGACTTAGACCAATTTAAAAAAAAAAAAAAAAAATCAAATATTTACCTGCCCTCTTTTTTTCATCTCCCACTCCTAAAATATGTTGATAAAGAATAGTTTCATAAAGTAGTTTATACCTCTTGTCAAAAAGGTAAATATTCAATTATGATCCAGGACAATACCTAATGATCTTAATGTATTTCATAGAAAGAGTCAGCATCATTCCCTCCAATAGATGGTAGTTAATGTGCTCATGAACATCCGTTCACGTACATTATAGCTTCTTTTACTGCTCCCTGTTCATAGCTTCCAGCTATCTAATTTCTAATTTATTTGATAATGTAAGGCTTGACAGGTGGTTTTAATTTTCTGGACCACTGAGAGAGAGAGAGACATGAGATTACAGTCAGGGAATACAAACATCACCAAGATATTTATTTTAATATGATTATTTTGGTTGGTTTTCTTGCAAATGTGTAAGGGTATTTTACAGGCTTGGAACAAATAGGAGCAAGGGATTTAGGCTGTTTGTAGGGTCAGGTTGTCTGATTAGTAGGACAAGAATGTGTTTTCAAAAGAATAATTTTCCTGTGCACTTTTCCTGTTTAAGATTTTTGCTGTAAAAATATTTTTCAAAGGACAAGTATCTCACTGGAGTACTTTCTGATACAGTAGCAAGAGTCTTGCAAGTTGGAGACCATTGTTTTAATAGACATTTCTCTGAAAAGGGGTCTTAAGAACTTTAATAATGATATCTAAATAGTACAACAGTTTCAGAAATGCTAACACCTAGTTAAAATAAGTGCTATTCTCTGTCTCATCCATAACAGTGTCATCATTTTTGTCTATGTGTTCTTGAATATCTTACAGTGCTGGAATGAAAAAACTGGATAGTTCTACCTGTTTTGCTCTCACTGCTGTAATAGTGGATCGTCTTGCAGTTGTGGATCAATTTTAACTAAAATGGGCATGAGAGGCAAGGGAGTTATTTCCTACTCACTGATAGAAAATTGAGACATGGCATAGATCAAGTGGCAGTCTCACAAAATGTAAAGGTTGGAGGGGAAGAGAGGCAGTTTTAGGTGAAAGGCTCCTAAAATCAGATCTCTTGATTTCTGATGTATTGCACTGTTTACTAAAACATCTTTCTTTCACCAGTATATCCCTACTCTTAAGGCAGAACTCAAGAATGATAGATTTTATCCAGTTTTATATTACTTACAGAAACCTCGATTCAAAATTACTTAATAGGCAAACGTTTCCAAACCAGCCTTATCTGTATTGCAGTCTTCTGTACATAGGTAAAGCTCATGTGTGGTAAACTACATAGCTTCTGACTAAAGTAAAAAGAATTAGGAGGGAAACACTACTTGTAGAAAGTATCAGAGTATTAAAAAGGAAAAGAATGACAGCAACATTCATATAAGGTTTGAATTCATCAGTCTTGTCCTGTGATTGGTGACCTGGTTGATTACCTACTGCGTATAGTTGTTTGAGTATTCCAGCCTCAGATAACCTTGGAAACTCTTGGCCAGTCCTAGCCTTGTGAGAAAGGGAGGCAGCAGTCCTGGAGCAAATTATTTCTTATGAAGACTTAAGGAGTCAGTCAGGTGGAGGAGTGGGACCTTGCTAAGCACTGCCATGAGGAAATGCAGTGGAAGTTCATTCTGAAAGTTGGAAACTTCTGTGGATAGCAATAGTTTGGGAATGTAAAGGATTATTTAGAGAATGCAAAATCAGCTTTTCTGAGGAGTTCCTTACAACACAGATCCTTTATCTGACTCCTAGTGGACAGAGGTTTATGCAGTAGTGACTCCCTGAAGTCAATAGGTAGTTACATTGGGATCAAGACACCATCCTTCACAGATGGCTGCAAGATCTGCACAAAGAAATTATGTTCAAAGTGATCATAGAATCCTTTAGAATCATAGAATCATTTAGGTTGGAAAAAACCCCTAAGATCATTGCGTCCAACTGTTAACCTAACACTGCCAAGCCCACTACTAAACTATGTCCCTAAGCACTACATCTACACGACTTTTAAATACCTCCAGGGATGGTGACTCAGCCACTTTTCTGGGCAGTTTGTTCCAGGGCTTGACAACCCTGGAAACCCAAGAAATTTTACTTAATAGCCAATCTAAACCTTCCCTGGCACAACTTGAGACCGTTTCCTCTCACTGTTTCTTGGGAGAAGAGACCGACACCAACCTCGCTACAAGCTCCTTTCAGGTAGTTGTAGAGAGTGATAAGGTCTCCCCTGAATCTCCTTTTCTCCAGGCTAAACAACCCTGGTTCCCTCAGCCACTGCTCGTAAGACTTGTTATCTAGACCCTTCACCAGCTTCATTGCTCTTCTTTGTACGCACTCCAGCACCTCAATGTCTTTCTTGTAGTGAGTGGCCCAAAAGTGAACACGGTATTTGAGGTGTGGCCTCACCATTATGCCTGTTGGAGTTTGGCTAAAGAGACAAGGAATGTCTTTTTCTTACTCACCTACATTCAGTACTACTAATGGTAAAATACTGCTCCCATTCTTCCATTTTTATCTGACAGCGTATTCAATCTGGTTTGACCATACTGTGCTAAGCTTCTTTTCCGAAGTAAAAATTACTTGCTGCTTCCCTGTATGTTGGCCTTAGTTATGCGATAGCTCTACCAGTGCAATGCTCATGAGCAGCCAGTGAGGGTATTACCCAGGGAAGGGTTAGGGTCAACACCTAGAGAGTTTGACTATGAGATACAAACAAAGAGGATACGATGAAGGAAAAAAACTACACCAAGAAATAAGTCAGCAACCTCTTCAATCAAGTCTTATAGAATAAGTTTGGTTTTGTTACTTGGGCTGCTCATGACCTCTGACTGATTCATCTTTTTCTTACAGAATAGCAGCCAACGTAAGTCTCTTATTTATGTCTCCTTAGAAGTAGCATTCTAGGAATTATCTCCTTGTACCATTCATAATGAAGTTCAGAGAGGTCTTAAGTCTGTAAAAGGTGGTGTTTTCTAGGAAATATTTTTTTGCATACTGAAACTTATTTTGGTATAAGATGCTAGCATTCCTATGTAGAGTGATACAGATAGAATAATATCTAGCATTATTTTGGAAAATGAAAGAAAAATCTGCATTTTCACAAATGAATGGAGACAACACACTGCGACATAGATAAATGAAGACCTTTTCAAAGGTCTGAAAAACAAATATGTTCAGGAGGGGTTTGTTTTCCTTTTTGGGTGGGCGGGGGGGAAGTTTACATAATGAAATACCAGTTCATTGAAACCAGACTTTTCTTTGGGTAAATTTGATTTAAACAATTGTTTTCAGCTTAAAATATGGGTATTCTGATAATTTTAGAGCTGTTCCCAAGTCATTATTCCATTTAAAGTCTCTTTTCACTTTGGAACAGACAGTCTAAAAAAATGTAGAAATTTAAGCAAAACACTTCAGAGTGGCCACTAGTAAATGCATGTATTACCCTGAGTCATTTCCCACTTAGAATTTTGGTTTGTGGTAATTTTTGATATTTCAGCTTTTTGTCACCTTGTACGGTGCGGAAAAAGAAAGCTTAAACTCAGTGAGCTCAGGAAAAATATGTATCTTTAAATCTTTGGCTATATATATCTTTATATATTTAAAAAGAATTTACTTGAAAGTATAAGTTTTGGGGAGCCTCAGTGGGTTTGTTGCTCTGTATTGCAAAATTATTTCTTGCAGATAAAGCTGTGTAGGCTTTGTACCTTTGAAAATCACATTCCATTTTGAGTGTCTAAAAATGAATTGAAATCTTGGCAGTCAGATTTGGAAAATTGCCTGCATGCTGCGTAAATAGGAAACATTTTCTGCTCTGAGATGAAAAAAAAAAAACCAAGAGAAAATAAAAGAAAATAAAAGCAGTAGATATTTTAGTGAAACCTTACTGTACCCCATCTATACACGTTCCCCGTTCATGAGTTTGTCATAGACTAAAGGAAAAAAAAAAGCCTTTGTCAAAAATGTCACCAGCGCATGAGGCCGTAATCAACCATTTACTATGCTCAGGAAGGACAGAAGTGCTACTTGGTTATTTACGACTTTACCCTGTATTAGAATTCCACCAACAACACATGCGAAATAGTAAAGGGACTCAGGAACTCATCTGCAATATTGAAAAAAGGGTCTTGGTACCATTATATAGGTTTTTTAAATTGACCTGGTTCTGTTTGTCATACTACCTGTTGCCCTAGGATTTTTGTTTAAATATTAATCTATTATTAAATATTAATGCAGAGCAAAATTACAAACTGAAACAAACATTTGATCAGTGACTCTGCATATACCACCACTTAATCATATTTGAATGCATGTTCAGCATTTAACAGTTCTACTGTCATCTTCATCTCCATTCTCACCTGCTTTCTTCCCTCCTGTGTTTTCTAAAGAAATGGTTTTGTGAGACCACTTGATGACAGTCTCCTTTTTTAAAGGTTCTGCCTGGCCTTGATGTACAATCTTAGATATTTTGACTTTATCAGTGGCATAACTCTGTAATTTTGAATCTGAATTAATCCCTTTAATGAAATATTCTCCTGCTTTATAGGAGCAGTTAAATGGCTGTCCTTGTAAACTGAGCCATTTTTCCATAGAGGAGATAACCAAGAATGACTGACCTGCGAGTAAGCAGAGAGCAAATGGTTTCAGGAATTCAAGAGGCTAATGGGATCTAGTTCAGAAAGAAAAAGTCTTGCTAAGGAAAATCAGCATGCCTTGGAGCTCTTCCTTTCTGAGCTATAGTGAGTAGCAGAGAGAAAGACTACAGAGCAACATGCAAGATTAGGCAGCTGTCTGAAAAGGCTGTGTAAGTAAACCAGAGCAGGCATTTCTCTGCTGGCACAAGGACGGATAGAAATAACAGTTGCCTCTCTCCTGTTGAGAGGCAGCAGTGAACATACGTGGAAAATGAAGCTCTGAAGTTTGCTAGGCCTACACCTCGCAAAAGAAGGCAATGCAGTTATTTGGTTGGGCCATCTGCTCTTGGACAAATAAAAAGACTTCATCAGAAAAGAGCACTGAAAAATTCTTTGGCAAATTCCATTTCAAGTAAGATTCTGGCTCCCCTAAGTTTGCTAACAGCAAAGATTCTTAGGGAAAATTAGATCTACCTAAAAAAAATCAGATCTACCTAATTCGAAAATTAGGTAGAAATCTAGTGTTTTGTCTTCAAAGTATCTAGGCTGCTATAGACTGTGAATATCAATGTAAAAAAAAAATGTTTAAACAGTACCAACCATTACTTGACCATTCTGCCAAATAGTAGGTTTGGCAAGTAAACAAAATGTGATTAATTAATAGAATTTCTTGACATGAACATTAAATGGATTTCCATATCTCACAAATCTTATTAGTAGACTGGCAAAAGATCACTTTCCAATACAGGGTTACCTTATGTGAAAAAAGAAGGCCAAGAGTGCAGAGCTGGGAGAGAACGTAGGGTGCTAGAGAGTAAGGAATACTTACAGAAATTTGCAGTTTCTCCTATTGGGAAATAAAAATGTTTGATATATTAATGATATGTTGATATGTTAAGTTAGCAATAACTGGAAAAAAAGCAATTATTGCAACCCAAGTGTTGGAAAAGATCAGTAATAGTGTCTGGTTTTAATGTAGCTCCCAATTTCTTGATGTATTCTCTGCGTGGGAGAGGTTCCTTTACTTCCATCCACAGAGTGATTGGGAGGAAACTCTATAGGGCTCTACTTTCCTACCCAAAATTGAAAAGTGAAAGAATAAGAACAGAGGAGGGCATTCATACCAGCATTCCCTGTCTTCCCCTCGAATCACCAGGCAACGTAGTTGCATGATGTAGGGGAAAGTAATCTGTGAGAAACTTCCCTTTGGAGACACTGCGTTCCTCCGTTGCAGTTTACCACCATATCTGTTCTACATAGGTAGTAACACCTCCCCCATCACCTTGCAAGGTTTGGGAAGAGAAACTGTGATGAGAATTAACTAATAGGAACATATCTGAGGAGTGTGTTATTCTTGCTTCTGAAAATGGGGTATATGGTAAAGTGGCTGGTATGCCTAGTGGTCACAAAATTTAATGAGGGCAGTAGGGGATCTGTGATTCCTGGAGTGAATGTAGAATGAGAAAGGAAGGGGACACCCATGTCATTGCTTTAGCTTTATAGTAGAGCTTCTTGAACTAATTTTTATGTTTTGTTTTGAAAGTTTTCGTTTTCTTCAGTTTCCTCCCAAGGGATATGGTGCTTTTTATTCCTATTTTTCTTGTTTGAAATCTTCTTTCACTCAATCTGCCTATATGTTTCCCAGTCAAAAATGTCTTCTATGAAAAGAATGAAATCTTTTTACACTGTATTATGTCATGTTGCAAGAAGCACAGAGGTAGTTAAGTCCCACTGTTACCTTCTTTTACCCTGCCTCCTACCAAGACATCCCAATGCAGCAGGAGTGAGCCTCTGGTCATTCCACCTCTATGGTCAAATCAATAACAAATGGTTCAGCAAAGGCATATTTGCAGTTTGAATCATCTCTACCTCTGCAATGAGTTGTGTCCTCTCATCTCAGGGGCAAGAAGGCAAATGCATGGTTTTCTTTTCTCTAAAAGGACACATTGATTTTGCAGCTTGCTAATTGGGATGATCAAGTTGGTTGTTTGCTTTTACCATGTTGATAATATCCCCTTTGAAAAATTTAAAATGTCAGGAGGCTGTCACACTGAGGGAGACTAGCATTCTCTCCCCAGCATAACTAAGGACTGTAGAGTATATCTTTCTCCAGTGGTTTTATAAGCGTCACTCAGCAAATCTGCAAATTCAGGTCTGATACACCTGAGTGGAGCACATGCCTCTTGCTCAGAATAGTGTAGAAGGCACTGTTGTTAGCCTTGTTGTGGTTTCTTATTTCACTGTTGTCAATCCTCATAAGTTGGAAGAAATCTGAAAGTAAATGAAAGGTCTGTTTTTCTCTGGTGCTGTGTGAGAAACTAGCTCATGGTAGTCTTTGTCCAGCCATTACTCATTGTGTGTCAATATTTCTGTAAAATAAAAAGATCATAATGTAGAGAGGTCAAATATGCTGACAGGACAGAATAACTGTGCTTCAAAAGCAACCTTAAGGAGGCATGAGGAACTCATGTCGGTATTAGTACATCTCCAAGAATCACTACCTATCGTGTGAGATACGTGTGAGAACGTGAGACCACATGTTCTATCGTGTGAGATAGAACCCAACCAGGCAATCTCCTTCTAGTCACTGATTCCTCCTACTCACTTTTTTTCTAGCATCTCTGACTCTCATTACCTGTTCTGTGGTTAAAGGTAAACAAGCAGCTGTGTTTTGTAGTGCTATATATATATGGGATAGCTTAAAACAGCATGGAATGTAAAGGTTCTAATTCTCAGTTTTACACTGAGAAGCAGATGAACACTAGGAAAAAAAGATAAGGAGGATTGCAGAAGTCTTACAGTTGCTAGCCCTTGTACTTGTGGGGTCTTAAATTTATCAGATGTCTGCTGGAAATACAATACAGCAGAGAGGAAACAGTCTACGAGGTTTCTGTAGTGTGTGCAAGATAACTTCCTGACACAGCTGGTGAGTGAGCCAACTAGGGAAGGCACCCCGCTGGACCTGTTCGTTGTGAACAGAGGACTTGTGGGTGATGGGATGGCTGGAGGCCATCTTGGGCATAGTGATCACAAAGTGATAGAGTTTTCAATTCTTGGAGAAGTAAGGAAAGGGGTCAGCAGAACTGCTACCTTGGACTTCCAGAGGGCAGACTTTGGCCTGTTTAGAAGTCTGGTTGACAGAGTCCATTGGGAGGCAGTCCTGAAGGGCAAAAGAGTCCAGGAAGGCTGGATATTCTTCAAGAAGGAAATCTTAAAGGTGCAGGAGCAGGCTGTCCCCATGTACTGAAAGATGAGCTAGTGGGGAAGAAGACTGGCTTGGCTGAACAGAGAGCTTTGGCTGGAACTCAGGAAAAAAAGGAGAGTTTATGACCTTTGGAAGAATGGGCAGGTGTCTCAGGAGGACTGCAAGGATGTTGTGAGGTTATGCAGGGAAAAAATCAGACAGGCCAAACCCCAACTAGAGCTTTATCTGGCTACTTCTATAAAAGACAATAAAAAATACATTATCAACAAAAGAAGGGCTAAGGAGAATCTCCATCCTTTATTGGATGCGGGGGAAACATAGTGACAAAGGGTGAGGAAAAGGCTGAGGTACTTAATGTCTTCTTTGCTTCAGTCTTTAATAGTAAGGCCAGTTGTTCTCTGGGTACCCAGCCCCCTGAGCTGGATGATAGCGTTGGGGAGCAGCATGAAACCCCCATAATCCAAGGGGAAATGATGAGTGACCTGCTACACCACTTAGGTGTACACAAGTCTTGGGGCCAGGTGGGATCCATCCGAGGGTACTGAGGGAGCTGTCAGAAGTGCTCACCAAGCTGCTTTCCATCATTTATCAGCAGTTCTGGCTGTCTGGGGAGGTCCCAGTTGACTGGAAGCTAGCAAACATGACTCCCATCTACAAGAAGTGCCGGAAGGAGGATCCAGGGAACTATGAGCCTGTAAGTCTGACCTCGGTGCTGGGGGAATGTTATGGAACAGATCATCCTGAGTACCATTACACAGCACATGCAGGACAACCAGGTGACCAGGCCCTGTTAGCATGGCTTTATGAAAGGCAGGTCCTGCTTGACAAACCTGACCTCCTTCTATGACACGGTGACCTGTTTAGTGGATGAGGGAAAGGCTGTGGATATTGTCTACCTAGACATGAGTAAAGTCTTTGACACCGTTTCCCACAGCATTCTGCTGGAGAAACTGGCTGTCCATGGCTTGAACAGGCATACTCTTCACTGGGTAAAAAACTATCTGGATGTCCACGTCCAAGGAGTGGTGGTGAATGGAGTTAAATCCACTTGGCAGCTGGTCACAAGCCGTGTTCCCCAGGGCCCAGTTTTGGGGCCAGTTCTCTTTAATACCTTTATCAATGATCTGGACAAGGGGATTGAATGCACCCTCAGTAAGTTTGCAGACGACACCAAGTTGTGTGGGAGTGTTGATCTGTTGAAGGTAGGAAGGCTCTACAGAGGGATCTGGACAGGGTGGATTGATGGAACGAGGACAATGGTATGAGGTTCAACAAGGGCAAGTGCTGGGTCCTGCACTTGGGTCACAACAACCCCATGCAGTGCTACAGGCTTGGGGAAGAGTAGCTGGAGAGATGCCTGGAAGAAAAGGACTTGGGGGTGTTGCTCAACAGCCAGCTGGATATGAGTGAGTAATGTGCCCATGTGGCCAAGAAGGCCAATAGCATCCTGGCTTGTATCAGGACTAGTGTGGCTAGCAGGACTAGGGAGGTGATTGTCCCCTGTACTTGTCACTGGTGTGGCTGCATCTCAAATACTGTGTTCAGTTTTGGGACCTTCACTACAAGAAACACATTGAGGTGCTGGAGTGTGTCCAGACAAGGGCAACAGAGCTAGTGAGGGGTCCAGAGCATGTCTTATGAGGAACAGCTGAAGGAACTGGCGTTGTTTAGCCTGGAGAAAAGGAGATTCAGGGGAGACCTTATCGCTCTCTAGAACACCTGAAAGGAGGTTGTAGAGAGGTGGGGGTCAGTCTCTTCTCCCAAGTAACAGGCAATAGGACAAGAGGAAATGGCCTCAAGTTGTGCCTGGGGAGGTTTAGACTGGGTATTCAAAAAAAATTTCTTCACTGAAAGGGTTGTCAAGCATTGGAACAGGCTGCCCAGGGAAGTGGTTGAGTCACCGTCCCTGGAGGTATATAAAAGCCACGTAGGGACATGGTTTAGGGGTGGACTTGGTAGTGTTAGGTTAACGGTTGGACTCAATGATCCTAAAGGTCTTTTCCAACCTAAATGATTCTATGATTTTATGAAAAAGGAAAGAGAAATTCATACGTTAAAATTCTGAGGATGTCTTGTAAGTACCATCTAAAGCACAATTTCTGTTGGTAAACAGATACAGGAAAGAAAAAAACCACAGGAATTTAAGATATGAATGATGCATATATTTAATGTCTATGTAAATGCTATTGCATGAGGAATATGATTAATTAATACTAATTATAAAAATTCATTTCTATTTTTTCATTAATTAATTTACAAGTATATAAATAATATTTTTATTTTGAGATAAACAGTTACTTAATATTGATATGATAACCTCTCTAAAAACTGAAGGTGTAAAATTAATACATACTACAAACCCATGATTTTCACTAAATCTGTTTATTTCAGCTTTTTATGGAATTGTAGTTAATTAAGCAGTCTTTAAAATGCCCCTATAAGTCTGTAAATGTTAAAAATGTAGCATTTTGTACATTCGTAGGGAGAAATAGAAGTAGATGATACCTTCCATTGAGTTCCAAAAAAAAAAAACCCAACCCAACCCCTATTTAAAATATGTCTTTGTTTCATAGATGAGATTTCTGTAACACCACATCTAATTAAAAAGAGCCGCATTACAAAGAAACAAAAAATGAAACTATAAAAAACCAGTCTAATTGGTTTATAAATTTTCTTAAAGGCTGGTTGGCCTCTCCTTGTCCTATCCCCAACAATAAATTGGAAGGTGTGTTTGAAAAAAAAAAAAAACACATGCTTACTTTCAGAGTGATGTGTATATACAAAGAATCAACAAAGCTAAAACTATTTGGTTCAGCTTCATCTGTTTCTTCATATGGATGTTAATAGATACATTATCTTAATGGCTCACCTAATCAACGTAACGAGAATTTCTGATTTTGCCTGATGACAATCCATTCACGTCTTTTGTGAAACAATTATACTGAGGATGTCAAGGCAACAACATCTTTAATTTGAATTGTGTATATGTGGCTTAAGAATGTAAAGCAAAATTGCAGTGCATTATAGTGAAAGCTGTAAAATATAACAATCTTATTAAAGCAGCCTCCTATCTTCAAGTAAACAGCCCCAAACTATTCCAAAACATATGGGAAGTGGAGTTGCTTTACCTTCATTAGCAAACCTACCTCCATTTTTACATTTGCAATAGGAAGGTTTGGGGAGTTGTTTGTTCTGTTTCTGCCTCTCTTTTGGTGCATGTACTCACAAAGTCTGAAGTTTTGAGTCAGGAAATATTTTCTGCTGTCTGTGAGAATGCCATAAATGGAGGGTTTTCTTTAGAATCAAGAAAGTCATGGCTGCTAGCTTTCATCAGTAGATCTGACAGCGTTTTACAAATGACATCAGGGTTGTTTTTCCCAAAGCAAAGCACAGAGAAGAGGAGGTCACCAGGGAGGCCAGAGGCAGAAATAAAATTGAATTGAGGGTCCTGGCTATTTGTACTGCTTTTTGTTCACTTGAAAACTCAGAAACCAGAGGATAAGACCCCGCACTTGGATTTCTACTCGCTCTCTACCTGCACTGATTGACCACAGTAACAGGCTTTACAAACTCCCTGTGTTGTGGAATTGGCTCTTTTGTCACTTGGAATGGTGGATATTTTATGTTGCAGGCGTGGTAAGGCAGCTCTGTGAGAACAGGAATAAAAGAGGCTGGAGAAGAAATATTATCTTCTGTTAGACAAGTGTATGTCAATGGAGCAACAAACCAGATGCCGTGCAGTGACTTTTTCGGGTCTGAAACAGAAGCAGCTGATGTGAAGCGAAATCCAGCTTTTCTGTCACTACCTAGATTTGTTGGCTTGTAGAAGAGCTCCAAGATACAGTCCTCAGTGGGTAATTTTAGCTAGGTTTAGATTGAGTAGTGAGCAAACATAACTACCCTTCCCATGATCTTCATTCCCTAGTTGCTGCTCCCACCTTCCTGCAATGAGCTGCAGTTCTCCTGTGGGAATCAAGGCACGGGTTGAAGGACAACTGTCTGCCATGGCCAGGCCTCCCACCACGGGGAGCTGCAATGCCGGTGGAAGGCATGGCTGACAGCAGGCACTCAGAAGCACTTCAAGGCCCTGGAGTTTCTCGAGTGTTATTTCATAGTTGTCCTTTGCAGGAGGAGAGAAATTCAGGTGCAGTGCACGATGCACCTGCTACATGCTGTTTGTGCACGCTGCTTGGGAGTTCTGAGAGAAACTGTAGCAGGGCAGGGAACAGAAACTGGAGTTTCTGTCTTGCACCTCTGTGTTTATGGCTTTATGGCTTCCTATTTCTGCAGGGTGCGCAGGCTATGCATGGCATATTTTTAGCATGTGAGATTCTTCTGTCTCTAAACCAGTGCATTTTTGGGTGTTTAAATACAGGTTACCACACCATTTTAAATGGCCTGACATATCCCTCCTGACCTACAGCTTTTTTTCCTAAAGGGCACAGGTCTGTTGTAGGTTCTGTATGATGATTACAAGCCCTGTGTGGATCTCTTGAAGGTTTTAAGATGTTTTCAGTGTCACTCAACATCCATATTTAGACATCGGAATTGTCCTTTTTCTGTATTGCTGAGACACCATTTGCTTATTTGGATTTTATCTTCCTGCACCTACTCTAATTATTTTTCAGTAAAGCCAAACAATTCAGTTCAAGCTTCTGTGAAGCTTGTTCTAACAGCATTGGACCAGGACTCTTAAGTAATCACTCCCCCACTGGGTACCACCTGGGTAAGAACTAAATGGTTTTGTGGGTGGTCGTGCAAGTCCATCTTGACTGAAATAAAGTAGAGAAAGTTTCAGGTTTCACAGACAGTGGTTACGAAGTTTAGGGGCTAATCGAATTCTTTGTTTGTAAAATAAAATATCTGAGAAGGTCAGTGAATTTCCCTTTATATTGGTTTCTTATTTTCATAGACATGACTACTGATAAAATTGTGACCAAATTTGATTGTACAGTTTACCTGTGGGTTATTTGACTTATGTAAGTTATTTGTTCTTTCTTAATTGTGCTCTGTGGTTGGTTATCTAATTTACATGTCAATAAATTTATTGGCGGCAGAAACCTCTCCAGCAGAAGACTAATTACTGGCAAGTGTTGCCTGGCTCACAGTGGATTCTAAATAATGTATAAACCTGACTGTGCATAAGTAGCCTTGTTACATGTAAATCACCATTGTGGCAGGAGAAACAATCATTCTCCAAATGTTTGTGCAAACAAAAAGGAATGTCCAATTTGGAAATGGAAGATGCAGCACTTCTGAAGTGACTGCCTGACATAGGCTACTTGGTGGGTTTTCTTCTGGGTCTGGATAAATGCTGCTTTTTCACGGTTTGGGCCACCTCTGCATTTTTGGTTGTTGGGGTTTTTTTTTTTCCCCTTTTCCCTGGCTATCTTGAATCATTTGTATTACCTTTTTCACACTATGCTTCTGATTGCTGGTTGTCTTCCAGCTATCTTATTTAAATTTTGAAAGTACCCTTGTACTATTTGATGGATATTAGAGAAGTGTTACACCTAAGAAGAGCCACTGCAGTGCACGTAACCATTCATTCTGCCTTACACAATATCCCAGTATAAATTCTATGTCAGTAGACTTACTCCAGATTTATACTGGTGTAATTGAGTAAAGAATGTGCAATTGTAATACATCAGGGTGTAAATGCTCCAAACAAATATTTGGTCTGGGGGAAAAAGGTTGGAATTTTTGGAGGGATTTGGATTGGTCTGGTTGTTTCCTAGCTGAGGTTCAGTAGGATTTGTGCATCAAGAGCTATACTGCGTTCTCTGAAAGTTCATATACAAAATTTCAAGGTGTATTTCTGACCCTCTGGAGTAGATGGCATTAGCCAGAAATTCACCATGAGGGCAGCCAGCACACAACACAAGTGTATACGCATGTGCACATGCATATTTATTGTTAGTTATCCTTTCAGACCAGAGTGTTAACCCTAACTAGCAGATTGTTCTAAGAAATTTTCAAGCCTTTGCTGATGCCCATTTCTCTAGACTTTACTGATCATGCCTGGAAGAAAAGGTTAGAAAGAGTGAGGCCTCATTGGGAGCATCAGTTATCTCCAGCAAGTGTGCGCAGAAGAAGCCACAGAGGAAAACAAGCATGATGCCGATACCTCTCAGATGCAACTTGTGCTTGTCTGGGAAAGCAGCTCTCCTCCACTTGTCCAGTACACAGAAAGATGAGTCAGCTTAAGTCACCTGTGGCCTGACTAGGTTGAAGCTGAGCAGGGGTGTATCAGTAGTCTCAGCTAGGAGGTCACAGATGCTGTACTTCGGTGGAGTTTAGTGCCCATAGGTAGTGAGAGGAACGTGAGTATTCATCACCAAAGACAACTGTGTGAGAGTCGACTCCTCTGTTTTCCTGCAAACTGGAACAGTAAAGTAGTTTTCACGTAGTCCAGGCTGCTGTCAGACAAGAAATGGCCTCCAGCAAGCCATTTGGCTGTAATGCCTCAGTTTTAGTGTGCTTTCTAATTTTGTTACAGCAGTGGGGGTTAGATCATTGCCTGAGCCAGTTCTTTGGGCTTGGGCCCAATTCAAACATACGATATAAACATACCCAGAAAATTGAACTATAAAGGCATAGATTTGCTCAATAGATCTGCATGTCAAAAAAATTAGTAGAGTAATCCTAAACAGATATTCTCAAAATTAATTGCCTTTTTCTTCCATAATTATATGATTTCAATAAGATTACCGGAGTAAAAGGTTTCTACTGAACTTTGAAACATCAGCGTTGCAGTATTTGTTGTTGATTTGATGTACTCCTTTTTGATCCATTTCCCTCCAGCTTCAGTATGTACACAAATCTGTCAGGAATAATGTTTCCTGTGCTATTCCTTTGCACTGCATTTTTTTGCCCTGTCTTGAAGTATTAAAAATGCATTGCATCTAAAATCAATACCAACTTTTAAATGGGTACCAAATCCAGGGAAAAAAGCTTCAAATTATCTGTGGACTCTCCTCTCCGTGAAAAATAAAGGTGAGACTGTGCAGTCTTTTCCTCTGCAATTGCATTAGGGATTAGGATAATGAACACTAACACTGCAGACTGTAAAAAATGTGTTAGTTTTGACTAGAGAAACAGTAGGGAAAAGCAAATTAATCAGCAAAGGGAATAATTGCTGAAGTCATGCACTGGAAATTCCCACTACTCAAAAATGTTTGATTTTTTTTTTTCTTAATTAATTATAGTAAACTGCCAGTGTCTTCCTGCTATTTAAATACATAATAATAAAAAAAGGATTAGTTAGTGGCTCTACCTGTGTTACACTCAGATGAGTCCAAGGACAAGATTTGGACTGCAGCTGAAAGGTCTCTCCCAGCCTTCCTTCCTCTGCTGCCTCCCCTTACGGGTGTAAGTAATCTGCATGGGAACTGTTCCTTCGGGCTGTGCTCCTTCAAACGTCACGACTGAACTGGCAGGCACGCTGACAGAGGTATTATCATTGCTGGAGCCATATCCCTTCCCTCTGCTTTCTGCACCCACTTTATGCTGAGTTGAGACCAGGGCCTTCACTGCTTCTTTGTGATAAGCGCGGTTCTTTCAGCACACTCGGCGGGTGATGCTCTCAACTTTATTTCGGTTGTGGACTCACACAATTAACCAAGCGTACTCTTAAATAACTTCTAAAATGGAAAGGAGGTTTAGCTTTTCTTTCTGTGGTTTTTATCTGTTCTAAACAAAATCCTGTTTGCAGGGCTTCCAGTGCTGATGCTTGACCTGAGTTCAGCTGTATGAGAAGCCATTAGATCTCTGCCCTCCTCTCTGCTGAAAGCCTTCGCCACTCGACAGCTTCTCGATAGGCAATCCCCTGCGGTGCTCAGTCATGGCAAAGTACCAAGAGTGAATGAGTAGATGAGCAGCAGAAAGGAATGAAATAAACGTGCTTTGCCCCTGGAAATTATTTAGCAGAGCAGTATTTTTCTGAATAATAAGCTTTAGTATTGCTTAAAAGTCAGTATTTCCAGGAGGATTATTATTTCTGTATTATTCAGGCATTTTAACTTATTTTACAGAAAATAAACCAAATATTATGACAGGTGTCAACAGAAAAGCAATGACTTTTTCTGTCACGCTCTCATGAAGTCTCTCAGGTTCAAATGCACATTAGTAATAATTAATAACTGTAGTAGACTTTTTCTTATGGAAGCAAATCTTTCTAGGTATCAATCAGAATAGCTGAATTACTTTGCAGGAGTGGGGAAGTGGAGACTTAATACTACCATGTTCTGCTATTGTTATTCTTTTCCTGATACAAATGGGATAGAAAAGATCTTGCCACAAATAACTCCATCAAGTTTTTCCTGAACTACAGTAAATAGAAGCCGTGCCAGAGTCCGTATAATGGTTTTGCCCTCAGGGCATTGGAATCAAATGCAGATGCTGGGATGGTTATGATACAAGGGGTTTTCATCCTTCTCTCCTTTTCCAGTCTATAACTGATGGAGAATAAGAGCAACTTTGTTAGCCCCGTGCCTCCCATATTACATTGCAATGGTTCCTCCAGTAAAGAAATCTCTTAAAGATGGTCGGGTTTTTTTTTTTTTTTGCACTGGTGCCATAGTGTTGGGGAGTAGGAAGGGGGAGGATTTTTCCTGATGTTTGGCCACTCTCCTAAACAAATGCATACTGAGCACAGACAAAAGCTAAAGGCAGCCAGGAAACTGGCAAGATAGAAGTGGTGCAAAGAGTGGTTTTCTTTTTTATTGTGGCATTTTAAAAAAAGACAGAAAGCGTAAGACATTGTGAAGTGTCAGAAGTCAGGAAGGGGAAGGAAAGGCAAATGAGAGAAAGGGAACGTGCACAGGGGGCTTGAGTCTGCCCTTAATGCCATAAACTTTCACCGAACTCCATCATCGCTCTGGCTGAGACTGTGGCTCCTGATGTTTGCAGGAATCACTTTGAGGAATGGTGAGCGGCATGATCGGTTCAGTACAGCATGAGGACTAAGAAGATCCATAGGCTGATGCTCACTTACTTATAAAGTCAGGTACTACTGCTGTTCTCCCTGTGTTGTGTGTGTTTGATATAGCTGCAAAAACGCTTCACTGAGTTCTAGCACGGAACTCAAAGGCAAAGAGAAAAATGTGCTGCAAATTTTGCCTTATTCATCATCTGCTTTTGCACACAACAATTGGCAACCACAAAGTATGAATCATTCTCCAGTCTTTAGCTCAGAAAAACTTGATACTTAAGGATTTATTTGAAAATCACTTTTTAAAACTGTTTATTTTTGAGTTGTATCACTGAGAAGTTAAGAGAAAAGCCATGAGAAAAGCTAAGAAACCTAGAGGAGGTCTTGGGGATCTCAAACTGAGAATGGGAGACCCTAAAAGTAGACAAAGTGTGATCTTTGCTTCCTTCAGACACATCTTGCCCTTCCTACGAGTTCTTCTCTTTGCTTCCATCAGTGGAGCACCTGTGAGCATTGTTCTTTGGGAGGAGCAGCTCACTCTGCTTTTCAAGTGCAGCTGGGAAGAGCATTGATCTCTTCCTTACATATTTATCGACTTTTTCACGGTCTAATGGTAAATTTTTATGAAACAGTTGAAGTATGGTCAAAAGAGGTATTATTTTTCTTCCCATTGAAGATGAGTAAGAAGGTGAGGGGTAGCAAGAATGCACTTAGTGCTGTAGGCTCTTTGAAATGTATTTCTGTGGTGACATCGGCATGAAAATTGTCTTGTACCTTTGTCAGACTGATCAGATAACTTTAAAATCAAGTATGGGTAATATATGCATATGTAAATATTACTTAAAATAAAAACTTCTAGAGGAGACACTTTTCCTGGAAGTTGTGAAATCAGTAAGGATTTTGTTCTTCTCCAGACTGTGGTGTTAGAACTACGGTATAACTATTTTTACTCAGAAATTAATTTACAGTGTTAATCATGAGTTATCTCCAGTTACATATGCAATTACTAACGTACATATGCACTCATCATATATTTTAAGATAAATTATTATTTAATTTGCAGCTCTGGAAATGTAGTTGCAATTGTTTGTTCATGAGTTTTTTTGGGAGAGACGATGTTCTGCTTACTCAGCTAAGACCAGAAGGTAGGTGTTTATCATTTTCAGACTGAGATGATATAGTTGAGTCTGGACCTGAACTTTAGCCTGTTCAATGTTTAATATCTTAAAGATAACTCGTTCCCAAAGACTATCTTTTGGCATTTGAGTCAACATTTTAGTCACCCAGATCCTCTGGGGAGGAAAAAAATCCAAACCAAAACAGCCTTGAAAGGTTTCAGCAAAAGCCAAGTGCACCGTTTATAGCTCTCCAGTCCTTACCAAGGTCTGGACCTTTTTCTGTGTAATCAGTTTAACTCTGGGAGCCAAGATTCACATCATGGCAAACGAAAACATTTTCAAAGCATTTGGAAGTGGTTGGGTGTCATTAACTTTGCTTGATTTAGAAAACTGTTCACATTCTGCAGTTCAATATCTCAAAAATTCATTAACTGTTAATTAATTCAAGATTTATGCTTTTGATAACCCACAGTGCTTGACATAATAAAACAAAGAAAATGCTGTTAATCATTGAAATGCCCCATAAATTGATACTGTTACATATTAAACATAGTAACTACATTTGACTCAGGAGAGCTAATTAGGAAATGTCTGCTATAGCCTTTGGTTACTGAAATCCTAGACAGCCTATGTATTTGCATGAACTATTGATTTCACAGTTGTAGAAAGCTTCTGTAGACTCACCATTTTCTGCGTATATTTTTCTCACAACCCCCAACAGCACCGGCTGGAACAGGAGAATGCAGTCATGCAACGTAATGTTTAACTTAACAAAACAGCACAAGAAGTAGAAGATTCTGGCAAATAGCCAATATGGGACCCTTGTTTTACTCTTAGGCTCAACAGAGCGTTCTCTTCATTGGAAGGGGTGAGCAGGGCTCACCGGTTAGCCTGAATAAGTGTTTCCCTGTTCGCCACTGCTACTGGTTCCAGTACACAAACAGCTGAGGTTTGTGGAGAGGCTTTGGTGGGCTTTGTAAAACTGGACAAGATGGTCTGTGCATCAACTACTCCATTTTAATAGAAATATTCATAATTACAGGAGACACTCTTTATAAAACATTGATTGCTCAAAATGATTTATCCCTGGATGTTTTCTGTTGCAAAGTTTTGTGTGCATGCAGACTATAAGTACTACCTAAGTTCATGAAAAAGCTGTCTTATTTTGGCGAAACGTACTTTCAATCATACGATCAGGCTTAGTGTTTTAATCTTTTTAAAAAAAAAAAAAAACAACTAGCATGGATTTTTTAAAAATTATTTCCATCCACAATATTTTTATGTAGCTAAGTCCTTCCTAGTTGTCAAAACCTTCCACACCCAGATGTAATTACTTCTGTCTCTGCAAAAGCTTCACACTCTAATTTCTTTGTTTGAGTGCTCTCCAGTGTTGTCTGAAGAGAAATATGAATTTTCTGTGTGTTTATTAGCATTCTTACAGGCTACTGTGAAATTGTAATAAATAAAAAAGTAAATAGCAGTCTGGCTGTTGCTCACATATGCCACATGCAGGGTGCCATACAGTTGCAGCTCATGCTGCTGTTTAATGAGAGCTGAAGGTAGCTCCTACGTTGAAGGAAGTTCTGCTCCAGGGCAAAACTAAAACATTGCTGTATATCCATGCTGAGAGCTCTGTTTACTCATTTTTCCAATTCTAGTAAGGAAGCAAGCCCAATTAAGTGGAATAAGCCAGTCAATTATGCTATGGAAGATTTTAAACTGAATATTTTAGAAGGGGCTTAGGGAGTTGGGTGCCTAAGCTCCCTTACCAGAACTACTGTGGTTCTCAGGATATTGCACGCACCACCACATGTGAAGCAGAGAATGCCCTATCTGTTTGACACAACTGTAGTTTCCCTACTGAAATATGCAAAGGTTGGATCTGTTTCCAAGGACACGTTAGCTGTTTTCCCTTAAATACACCAGAGTAGGGGACTGATGTGTAACGACTGTGGGAAAAGAACAAGTAGTTATGTTGCTTGCTTCTGGAGTTATTAAGGCTGGATGACTTCAATTTCCAAAGTAGCTGCAGTTAGCTGCGAGTAAGTGCAATTCTTAGATCTTGATCAGGACTGTAGGAGACTGTTCACTGCAGTGTCCTTAGCAGTACTCACTGATATGACCTTAATTGTTTGGGTTGTTTGTTTGGTTGTTTTTTTTTTATTTTTTTTTTTTTTTTTTTTTTTTTTATAAAAAGGAACATTTTTGGTCATTGTAATCGTGTTACTAAATAATTTATTTCCCAATGAAATCTATGGGAAACTAAAATTCTGTCTTTACAAAGCTTTCCTGAGAACATGAACATAATGTTCTGTTTAATGAAATCCCCCCCAAAATACTGTGAACAAATGGAGGTGACACATGTATTTTTCTTTGC
This sequence comes from Fratercula arctica, assembly GCA_947846985.1. Classification (NCBI taxonomy): domain Eukaryota; kingdom Metazoa; phylum Chordata; class Aves; order Charadriiformes; family Alcidae; genus Fratercula; species Fratercula arctica. Next base: position 92,599,272 of record CANTUZ010000002.1, on the reverse strand, counting down.
AGTTGTCAATAGAACATGTCTATTAACCAAGATAATGGTATTTAAAAAAGGTACTCAGTTTGCTTGGCATTTTTCACTTTGGTGAAATAAAAAAAAAGTTTTAAGCAAAAAAAGAAAGGAAACCTTTGGGTTGCTAACTTTTCGTTAAAAAAAACCCACCCCAGAATACCTGTAATCTTTGCTTTCTTCCATTATAAAAATAGATACAGGGGGGAAAAAGAAAGCAGAAATAGAATTGAGAGATTTCTTTTTAGTTTGTAGAAGATGTAAGTGAAAGATGCAAGTGAATTTTTAAACACTGGAAACACAATCTCTAGGCGTAATTAAATAGTTAATATTTAGTATTGAGACTTTCATGAAAAAATTCAAATGAAATCTTTCCATGCCCTAGTGTATGAAATATTTATCATTTTGAGTAACTCTAGTGCTAAAGAAAAATTCTAACTCTAGAAGTCAAAATACAATGTATAATCTGTTCCACCATACTTTAATTAAAAATCCCATTTCTCTTGCAGCATAGTCCAGTGCAAAACTGGTAAATAATTGTGTCTGTTTTGGGGTCTTACTTCCTACTTTCATTGACATATTTTATGATAAGTATGTGAAGCTATAAATTACAGCTCACATGGTGTTTGAAACTAAATAAGCTGTTATGGCTTTGCCAACAAACAAGAATGCCATCTTTCAAGGGATCTGTTTTATTGGTGGTTAACCACAGGTATTTTCTTTAACAATGCCAATAAATTTCAGGTGTAGATCTAGTTTTATTTTAGGCAGTGTATGTTAGCACAGACAGCTGTCGGTCAGCCAAGAGTTATCCTCAAATAAAAGTGCTTCAAATCCTGTGTATCTCCAAATATCTTAACTCTTGCTCAGAAATATACAAGAATTTCAAAGGACTCCCCTTGAAACACCATTCAACATCACAATTCCCAGACACCTGGGATCAAAGCAATTACTTATGGCTAATAACTGCAGCAACATGCCTGTTTCCAATGTGTAATGGCAGTACCAGCAAGGATTCTACCTTCTTTGTGCAGGAGTCCGTATTTTCAAAAGTCAACTTGGTACACTGAGTCAGTGTGAGGGAAGCGTGCATTTCAGTTTTTGCTCGGACTTTCTTTTGAGGTTTTTCTCCCCATTTTTGTCTTCTTGACAGCAAGGTAACTAAAGCAAGACCTTGTATAGTCTGTTTTCATGTCCAGACCGTGCTCTAACAAAGTGTAATTCAGGCTGCTACAAAACTTCAGTAAAGCTTGTTGGGGAGTTTGTAGGAATTTGACATACGCCACTAGGGAAACGCAGGAATAGCCCTTTATTCAGACCTTTGTACATTCTTCTGTGACTTGTACTTCCCTTGGCTGCATATTGGGGCCCTGTGGGGGAGCTGTAGGATAGCATGGGGAAATCAATGCTGGTTTGAATAGCTTTAGTGGTGGCTACTGCAGAATTTATTTGGGGTGATAAAAACTGGCATATATACCTTAGGCACTGTTTCCCAGCTATGTAGAACTGAAAGATTTTCTAACCTTTCTGGAAAAGACAAATAAAAAGCCTGTGGACAAACCAACACAATACAGAGGAGGGTAAACTTTGAATATTTGTTTCTTAGATTTTTCCTCTTTTTGCTTTATATTTTGCAGTCACTTTCCAGACTGTCATCTGATTTCCAGTGGATAATCAATGTTTCATAAACCAAAGATTAATTTGTGCTTGTATAACTTATATTTATATAGTACCAATCAAAAACGCCAGTCAGTTCTTGACACTGTTTTAACTGTGCCTTTGTGGAAGAAAAGGCAAGAACAAGGTATCTGTTTAAGGGATTAAAGAGTTACCGAAGTAATTAGTTGGACCTATAAATACCTACTGGTATCTGTGGTTAAACTTCTCTCTGAACAAATCTAACTTCATGTGACTAAGTGGCAAAGGCACAAGACAGCCAGAATAAACTTGGTTTTTGAAAAGCATATGAAAAAACATCAGCTGAATAAAAATGGACAAAATGCCAAACCAGAAGTAAACTCAAAGGAGGCTCTAAGGAAAATCTGAAAAGGTTAATTAAATCCAGTTGTGTAATGCTGAGCTAGATTCTGTGTTTCTTCACGGTTCTTGACTTTGCTGGGGAGAATTTATCAGGTGCCTGGAAAGGGTGAATGTTCCCTTTCTCCTTTACCATTATGTAAGGTTGAAAGACTGGAAATGTGTTTAGACCAAAGTGTGTGTCACCTGCGACAGCTGCTTTGCTGCTGAGGCCAGTAAAATGGCTCTGAAACAAAATATTTGTCTGTGTGCTTGAATGTGGACAGGAAAGAGTGAAAAACTGACCAGACAAGAACAAGGTAGAAAACAAATTTATTGCACGCAGTTGGATGTCATTACATTGCACTGAAGTCCTTTGAACCTGTATTAAAACAACAAGTACCAGGCCTGTTAATTCAAATAGCTTTGTATTCCAGTGCCTTGAGGGCTGGGGGAGATGGGGAGGGAAGTGCTGAAGGAAATAGGTCAGGCTGTTTCTTCACTAATGGCTAGAATTGAATATTTGTGTCAAATACTTGCAGGGATGTATTTGTATCATTGCACCATTTTCCTTGTTGCAAGGCACTGGGGACAGATACGCTCCCATCCTGACAAGATTCATGCTATTATCAACACTCACAGGTTTTCCTTTCCCCTGAATTTTCCAGCAAACACGACTGGTTATAGAAAGTATAGTTTATTCTTGAAGAAGCCTTTTGTTTCTTTTTGGTTTTGTTTTTTTGTTTGTTTTGTTTTGTTTTGTTTTGTATTCCCATGAATAATTTCTATCCCAAAGGGTGCTTTTCTCAGTTTTTTTTTTGTTTGTTTGTTTGGATTTTTTTGGGTTTTTTTTTGGTTTTTTTTAATGGTTTTGGCCCCTTTTTATTTTCTGTCTTTAGGACAGTGCTGATACTACATCCTATATTAGTATCATCAAACTGAAATCTAAAGCTGTCTAAAATGATATTAAAAATAGTTCAGTCTCCACAAACTTTTCTGCCATATTTCATAGGATCACAGAATCACAGAATACCAGGTTAGAAGTGACCGCAAGGATTCAACCTTTCTTGGCAAAAGCAGGGTCTAGACAAGATGGCCCAGCACCGTGTCCAGCTGAATCTTAAAATGTCCAATGTTGGGGAATCCACCGCTTCCCTGGGGAGATTATTCCAATGCCAGATTGTTCTGATTGTGAAAAATTTTCCTCTTGTGTGCAGTCGGAATCTCCCCAGGAGTAACCTGTACCCATTACCCCTCATCTTGTCCATGTGACTCCTTGTAAAAAGGAAGTCTTCATCTTCTTTGCAGACTGCCTTTTTATTCCTTATTTGTGACCTTTCGTATACAGCCATTCATATCCAAGCAGCAAATTCAGACAAATGTTGTTTATTTATGTTGCATGAAAAAAGGGGGTAAAAACTGAGTGAATTTATTGGGAAAGAATAAAACAGGTAAAACACTGAGTCAGTCATCTGATAAAGAACTACATCATAAAACAAGACTAAGGGTTTAGATACTAAGAAGACGTTTGCTAAGTGGTGCTAACCTCTGCAGTGTCATGCAGGTCTGGAAGCATGTTTATTTTCAGTAAAATAGATACAGAAGGAATTATGCAAATATGTCTTTCTTGGAATTTGCATTATCGAAAGAGTTTTAAAGGTAAGTTTTGTCTGTGTTGCCTTACTTCTCAGTAACACTTTGTGTAGAAAATTTTATTCACATACAGTACAAAACGCAACAAGGTATTTTAGTGCTTCCTCTCTTCCCTGCAGCCTGCCTGCTTCTCTGGCTGCTGATTTTGCCTTTTGCTTCAAACTGCCTTTGCAAACAAACCTACAGTCGTTCTCCCTGGGCCACTGAAAAACAGGCAGACGCAGCCACAATTAACCGCGTTCCCTGGAAATTATTGGGCTGTGTTAGCTCTTTGCCAAGCTATAGCTTTTTCATTTAAAAGTAGGTTATTTTAATTATGTAATAGAAGATGTGCTTTATATATTGGGAAATTATTCTTTTTAATGGGACCTAAACTCCAACACAAATGGAGCAGTCTGGACGTTATTTGTGACAAGATAATGTATGAATATATAGAAATGGAAAAAAACTCTCAAATAGCATATATACATATATATATATATATTCAACTTTCTTGCTTTCAAATGTTTCACAGGTATTACCTAACAGTAAGAAAATAAAAAAAAACAAATGACAATATTTTTTTTTCACAACTGATAATAAAAGTATTGATTTTATAATCCACAGAGCTCTAAAAATTGCATCTTTATATTTTCTTAGAAGCAGAATGATTATAGCTGTGTCTGAGATGCAAGCTATTATGAAACTGAAACAGTTATATGTACTTTCTCCTGTGTTGTGCTTACAATTTATAGCCTCTGTTATTTGAAATTCACACCGGATTTCTGATTGAAGCTTCTCATCCTAAACATCCACAGGTCAACAGACATTCTGAAATGATCTTTTGGAACAACATCTAGAATGTTACCTGAAAAAAGTATCTGATGACTACGTTTGTTTCATGTTTCTGATCCCTTTCTTGAGATTCAAAATGACCTATAAATTGAATTTTTTTTCTTAATTTGTTCCTCCGATCAGCTGGACACAAGGGAAGGCTCCTCTGTAAACAGGAGAGCTTTTGCAGAGCAGAAAGCTCTTTGGAAAGAGTTCAGCAATTTTGTCAGGCAGCACCTTCAATCAGGCACTGAGACCCAGGACCAAGCTAAACAAGCATCGGCCTTCTTGAACATGCCTCCATTTTCTTTCATCATTTTGATTTTTCCCTTGAATGACAGGCACATTTCCTTATTTTTCTCTCCCTTCTTCTTACATCCTCAAGGAGAACCTGTGAAGAGAATCAGATGTTTCCTTTCATCTCTGTAGGCCTCTCAAAATCATGTGGAGGCAAGATTTTTTCCTGTGGATGAGTGAGTATATTTACTGTGGTTGCTGAGTATAATTCTCCAGCAGAATCCTGTTCAGTAAGGGCAAAGGAAGTACAAGAATAAACAGTAAAAATAATGGTGATGGATTGTAGTTGTAGCCTCTTTCTCACAGTTCTGGGCTGGCTGTTTCAGTGGCTGATTTACTACATTCCAAAGCAGGTAATTGCTTTTCCCAAAAGTGATGCACTGTTAGGAGTACCACTGGCTGCTACTCTGAAAAAGGCTCAGAAAGGCAAACATAATAAGAGAAATGAGAAAAGGAGGCCTCCTTTCCTTCTAGCAAAATTCTGAATTCACCTCATGAATTTTTACTCACTTGGTTGACTTTAAGACTTTCCTTGCCTTGTATGTTCTTCAGTTCTTTTTTTTCTCATTGCTCACATCATGATGTGAAACTCCTCCCTTCCTTCTCCCTTACTCTGTCTCAATGGACAATTAAATGTTTAGTGTAGCTTTGGGGAAAAAAGTCTTACCTGGACCTGGAAGCAAGAATCCTCATAATTTATGACAACTGTCAAAACTTCAGGCATAGTGGTTTTAAAAGTCGTTGCTGATAAAAGCTCCCGCTTACGGTAAGGTCAGACCTGCGTGAGTGGTACAGTGCATTTTTGAGCTTTGCTTCCGTGCCTGAGGGGTACTGCAAATCAGAGGCTTCGGAGTATAGGAAGACATGCTGACTTGTGCCAAGGGACTAGGCCATCAGCTTGCACCATTTACGGATAAATTTCAGCTTATTGTAAAATTTCAAACCTCATAAAATGCCAGACATAAAATATTTTGGTGAAGTCAGTTGACATGTTAAGAAACTGAACGCTTTTTTGAACCAATTTTTTTCTTTCTCGATAAGAACTTACTTTTGCAAATGACTTGTGGCCATTGTAAGTTGTTGGGCAGGGCAGGTACTGAGGTATCTTGTAGTCAAAGCCAGATGTGCTCATCTCATATCAGTGGGATGATGGGAAGAGGGTGAGGGCGATGCCTCATTGCTTTACTCTCTTTGTAATTTCTCACTTGCCTGAGTCAGTCTCCACTGTAGGGGAACAACTGGATTGCTGCAGCTATGTGTATTTAGGACTAGCAGGTGGAGAAGTAGCTTGTCTCTATTGCATGACACTTCTTCACAATGAATAAAGCTCAATGGATGAAAAAATGTACTTTGTTTACTGAAAGGTATTTCTTCTTGCTGCACTTCCCATGAAGGTGTGTTGCTAGTTTAATGATGGATGGTGCTTCAAGCCATGTGTCAGTAGGCCTGAAAGGATGCGCTGGGAATTCACTCACCTTTTATTGCTAAAACTGAACCCTTGTTTTTCTTGTGTCCATACATTTCATGATTGCAGTTGGCAGCCTCTAAGATTTCTGGAATTAGGAATGGATACCTTCACAGTTTTGGTGTAAATCTAGTTACTGTTTCCCGAAGTACTAAGCAGTTTGTACTGTTTTTACTGTAATGCATTTTTCTGACAGGGCCTTCAGTTCTAATCTTAAAAGCTTCCTTTTAATGTTGACATTGGAAAGATGTTATTGTACTGGTAGTTCTCATGCAGTTGGCTACAATTTCTCTGCTTCTACTTATGTTCCAATGCATGGCTAAATTCCATAGTTTTTAAAATGTGGTTCTGTAAAGTAATTTTGGTCTTGATTCCAGAAATCATTAAAGGTGAAAGATACGTGTGGTGAATTAGATATCAGACCTCGAAACAGACACTCTGAAAGCTCCCTGACCTCTTGGTGTTTGGATGTAAATGTCAAAGTTGAAAAAACCCTAACAAAACAGTATTGTCTCTCACTTAAGAATGACTCAGGACTTTCACTGAGAGTCATGAGACAGCTATCGAATTTCCCCACCTATTTTATCTATTGGGCCTCAAACAAAGGAAAGTCATCAAAAAAGGACATGTCTTTGGTTCATTTCTTTGAAGAACATTGTGGTTAGAGAAGTCAGCTGGAATCTAGGGGTCAAAATATCAAATCCCACAGATGCTTGAGGAGACTTGAGGACTGGGTCATGTCTTTCACTATAGTGTCCTAAATTCCAATTAGCGGGATATTTCATGGTTAACATTCTCTCAACCCCTCCTGCTGAAGCCATTACAGGTCGCATGAAAAAAAAATCATATTTATTTTAGAGTTAAAATAGAATGGGTACTTTGGCAGAAAGGTTTTGTGGGAGGCTTATTCAATAATGGAGGAAAAGCTTGGTTTCTGTTTTCTGTTTCAGTTCATTTTAAATCAGTTCATTTTAAATCTTTTTATAGAAAACATTGTGAAGGCAACTGGTGAGATGGAGGAATGCATCTGGATCTCCAGAATAGTCTATAGCCGTGTGACTGGCCTTGAATGTTGGAGAAATAACCCACCAGGAAAGAGAAAGATTTAAAAGTAACTCAGATCTGTGGAAATTGCTTTAGCCACTAGAGCATTACGCCAAAGAACAACCCACATCAATCAAATTGGTTTGTATGTTTTGAGTAGTGATACTTTCCTTAACTGACATCTTTGATGTTAAAAATACTCTGTGCATACATAAAATATTCTGTTAATAAGCGTAGCTGATAGGCATAAGGAATCAGTTCTTTAAATCATTTTGGTGGAGTGCAAAATTATTGATCCCAAGCTAGGAAATGGGGTAGAGCTATGCTCCTTCTTTTTTTTTTTTTCCTCCTCCCTCTATTTTATTGAAAATATTTCTGGCTGGACAAACAGCTGCACGGAGGCTCTAATGGTTGAATGCACAGAGCAGCCTCATCCAGGCACACAAGTCGGCAGGAAAAGATAGGATGAGTTCCAGACACTGAAGCTCTTATAAGTGTCAAACTCCTGACAAGTGATTTCAGTGCCTGATCCTGCTGCATGTGAAGTGATGCTTTAATTTGCAATTGAATGACAAAGTCCTCAAGTCATCCTTATCTCCAGAGTAATTGAAGAAAGACTCTGCAGTGTAAAAACTCATTATGATTCTTCTGTGTCATTTTGCACCTTTGGAAAGGAATATTTTATCATTATATTGCTCTCTGGCATATTTTTATTAGCACTGAGCTGCAAAATATGAGATGTACACCTAGATTATGTGCTTGTATTTACAGATGAAATTGAAGATTAAAAAGAGAATTCATATTGCATCTGTGCTAATTCCACAGAGCCTCTCTGCCATTGATCTTTACACTTCATAATGGTTTCTTTCAAGCTCTGATGAGAAAATAAAATATAACCATTCTTTGTAAGTGTTATTTGTTGCTGTCCATAACAGAGGAAGAGATGATTTTATAGTCGTTTTACAAGTGGAGATTAATCTAATGAAGTAATTAGAGTAAGTTAAGATAAAATCTAAGATCAGAAACTTTGAAATGGGAGACAGAATATTTTCTACTGTCTAATGTGCTTCTCTCTGTTTCCTGGAGCTGGAGAATGGCAATTTTTGGATCACTTTCTGCCCTGTTAGAACTTGAAAACAGACCTGGAAGTCTTTCAAGAGATGGATTTCTCTCTTTTGGGAGTTTGAAGAAGGGGCACTGGTCACTGAGTCTTTAGTTTGTAGAAAGTAGATTAGGAACTAACTGGCAGCTGTTACAGAATTATCTGCACATGTGGTGGGCTAGATCCACTGATAGGCTATGAGTACTTTGTGCCATTTTGGCTAAGCAAGGGAGCATTTGTGGTCGCTTTCTTTTTTCACAGCATCTGAGAGAAAGTAAGACATACCAGCATGTTCTCTGCATTATTTATGATATCATTTTACAAGTTACCACAGGGATATTGCACACACAGAAATGAGATTCGCAAGGAATGGGAAGAAAGGTGAGAAAGCATCAGGGCCAGGAGTGTTCTAAAGTTCTTCTTCTGTAACAGAGCTATAATGGAGATACTTCATGGCCTCATGCACCTCAGGTCTCAACCTGCAGTTGGATGCATCAAAGGATGAATTTAAATGAGAATGTGTTGGCAGTGAAAGCACATGAACCGCTGTGCACCTCTCTGGATCATGAGCTGCAGAACAAGTAGAACAGAGCCTAGGGTGAGTTCTGTAGCTTTGGTGACAGAAGTAAAGCATAAATTGGCTCTAAATTTTTTGACCTCTTATTTATTTTCTCATTCTAGAACTGGCCATTGTCTTATCCCTGCACAAGATGTTTATTCTGGCCTCAGCCCTGAGACCACTGAATCCCAAGTATGTTCCAGGTGAGTCCTCTTTCTATTTGATGGAATTATTCCTTGGGGGTAAAGCAACAGTAGGTCTCTACTTTAGTTCATGATGATAATTTATGTACAGAAACTAGTGTCCCCACTTTTTACTGCTTTTAACAATCAGCTGTGATTGATTTATAGCACATTGTGTTGCTTTGTGACCATAAGCATTAAGGCTGTCATACTGCAACTTCTCTGCATTCATTAGGGAATTTGGTCTACAAGTCATCCACTGTTCTGGAAGTCTATACATAAGAAGTGTTTTGGTTGCTGTTGAGACTGGGATTTTCTCCTTTGCAGGAAGAAACTTCTTCCTGGATGAGTGCATTATTTTTGTGTCTGTGTTGCATTCATCTATTTACACTTGAACATAAAAGAATGAACCAAAAGCTAAGAATGTTTCAAGGTAGTTATTGGTTTGTGTCTAATATGTCTTCAGGGTGGTGGTTTGTTTTTTTTTTGGTTTTAAATTCATGACTACTGTGAATCGGGCTGTGAGCATACAGCATCTCCAAAACATTGTTCAGTGCAGAGAGGAAGCATTGCAAACGAAGAGGAACCATTTTGTGATCCTAGTGACGTCCATACCATCTGTATTCCAGATGGGGTTTCTCTGTCCGGTGAGTGAGACCTCAGTTCCCCGTGCCTTGGAACTTCTGTTTGGAAATACTCTGAGGCATGGCCAGTTGAGGACCCTGCCTATGGAAATGAATGCATGCCTTTGTAAAATGCCTTGTCTCTATATTAACTGTAGTTGGGGATTTGGCTTTACCTTATTTAGTGCTAGGAAATGTTTGGCATCTGGGGATTTGAGAACAATACAGTTGAGAACTGCACTTTCTGACTCACTGTTTGAATTTCTATTAATTTTCTTTTTGCGCTGTACAATCTGTTTTATTGTTTGGGGGGTAACTGTCCCTTAAATTTGCAAATCATGTAGATTAAATCAAATAAAATTAATTTCTCAATTCTATATTGTTGGTCTGAGAGTAAACAGTATAATATTTGCCTCATGGGAATGCTGGCTTTGTGTAGAGCTGCCACAGCGTGTATTCTTTTTGGTAAATGTGGGTGGTTGAAAAGTGTGAAGTAAACATCAGTATATTGTTAACCATGGACACATAATCCTTCAGACTGAATAGTTTCTGAAACATGAACAATGGGGACTTTGGAAAACAAATGACTCATGCAATTGCACACTTAATTTTGGAGAAAGCGCTGCACAAATCTTTGTCTCATTGCTATAGGGCAGAGATATATGCCATCACCTTCAAATGATGGAAACAAGTCTTGTGAGAAATTGATTAAAAAGTTGCCCCTGCTCTAATGTCTTTTTCCCAGGATAAATGGGACAGGAGACACAGTCTCTCCCTTCTGCCACAGTGATAATGTTAGAAGGATGATAATTTGTCCTCAGATCAGCTCTTCTGGGTAAGACCACATTCCCTGTGACTATCCTGTGCTGTGTTTTCCACCCTGCTCCCAGGCGACATGGGGAAATGGTGATTCTGATCTGAGTTCAGCCATTGCTGACAAAGTTAATAAACAGCTAAAGTTTATGTCTTAATTTTACTTTATCTTTGAACAGTCTTTGCCTTCTAGATGCACTGTGATTTGAGTTGAATTTAAAGAAGATGGACCAAGTTAATCAATCAAATTCAAGAATTTGGCCCTAATAACAAATGTGTCCTCAATCTGAGTGCTGTAGATTACGCTCTGCTAGAGCATACTTCTTGCAAGTCATTCCCTGGGAGACTGTATCCCTGTGCAAGGCACCCACGTTATGTGTCTTAAATTGAATGATCTGACCGCCTCTGCAAATGTGCTCTAAGGAGAGCTGAGTATAACTGGAGATAGGTGTATCCCTTGTGGGTGAAAAAGATATTTATTTCTATTTTCTGATCTCTTTATCCATCATATCGTACTTATCTGAGACTGTGAGCTGCCTCATGCGTAATAATTGCTACCATACTGTAAATAGCAAGGAACTCTTTTCCCCCCAAAGTTACAAAATTGTTATCATTATTCCTGAAAAATTGTGGTTTTGAAAAATCAAATGCCAGTGAAGGTATAATATAGAGATCTTTATAATTTTATTAATTTTTATGAACTTTGTTTCAGCCAGGGAGAGTGATATGAAAGCTGCAAAACTGGTGAAATAGCAGTGTCTTGCTGTGTCTTCAGATTTGTGAGTGTTTGTATCTGAAGAGCATTGATTTATACTGAGAATTTCAATCCGGCTTCAGACGGGTCGTAGACTCCTCTTGTCACTCAGTAATGACTTTCTTACCACAGAGGGTCAGAAGAGCCCTCGTCAGTACTTTCAGATTTCAATAGCCTCTGGTATGGTGGGTCACCAGATAGCAGAGCCTCCACCGGGTGGTTCTGCTGTCAGTTTAGATGCTCTGGACTGTTTCTCATCAGAGCAGGTTGGAGCTGCCTAAATCTATCAGGGGGCTCTCATGAGGCCCTGCTCCAGTTATGGACAGAGATCTTAGGGTCACTGATAACCTCAATGCACTTCATTTTTTTCCCAGTGTTGCCATTTAAAGATGTCTTGCTAAAATTTGGCCCCTGATGCTGCTGATAATAGGCAGCAATGTCCCTCTTATTCGCTTTGCAACAGGAGCAGGAGTGACACGTTACAGATCTCTTCACTCATGTTGTCAAAAACTAGGTCACTCAGAAGTGACAGGTCTGGATGGTGAAAAGGCTGGGGAAGGAGCATGAGGGAATTTGTTTTGGTATGATGCCTGGTATAGGGCACTAACATACATAAATGTACATAATCAAAATGCAATGTAAAAAGAAATTATTTTGCTTTGCATGTGATAGTGTAGTCAGAAGCCTATGTCTATTTAATAAACCATAATATTTGATGCAGTCACTTATATTTTAAGGGGCTTTGACAAGAGGCAGTTGGATCTATATCAGTGCTTTGGCATCCTGTGCTGTTGCACACCTGCCTGGCTTGGCAATGGAGCTGAGCGAGGCAGGCGCCTCCGCGACCCACTGCTTGCCTCCAAGCGATTCCTGCACAGCACAAGACCTACTATCCAGGAGAAATCCAAGTTGTTTCTTGTGCAGAAGGGGATGTTATGGAAAACACAGAGGAAAAAAAAATACTGATGATTTCAAAAGGGCCAACGTTTAATCTCAGGGAGCTTTATGCCCATGCCTGGAGTTTCCCCTCTCAGGAAGACTGCTGGGCCCTCAATTTCCATGCTGTATATTCATTGGATGCTCACTTGCTTGAGCTCAAGGCCAGATTGTAACAACATGGTTTTGCTGAACTACTTGAGTATTTGGCCAGCTTGTCCAAAATGCAGTAATTATTATAGAATAGAATCATAGAATTATAATCATGCAGCCTGAGAATGGAAGATGACATTCTGCTCTGTTTTCACCGGTGGATTCACATTTTTAGCTATCAGTACAATTATGCATCACATCAGATTTTCCTTGTGTGCTAAGTGGTTTAGAAGCAGCTTGATCCTCAGGTTGTGCTCTCATATTTACAGTGAGTTGTCATGGCTCTTGTGAAGTCCAAAGAACAGAGATATAGGCTCAGACACAGGAGATCTGAGCTGTATTTTTGCCTTTGGCACTGCCTTGGAGACAGAATTTATGAAAGTAATCTCCTGTCTCTCTGGTTTCCCTTCCCTCCCATTTATATGTGGCTTGCAAGTTTCCTGTGACGTGAGCTTTTACTCTTTGCAATGGCCGTTTCTGACTGGGAGAGGAAGTTCCCCACTAATGAAGGGAAGGACCTGGGGATGTGACGTGTGAGTGCCATGGCCAAGGTGAAGGCCTGTGGGGGGTGGCAGGAACATCTGCCCTCCCAGCACGGGGCTTGTGCTGTGCCTCTCATCATGTGTTACATGTGCACAGCGGTTGGTTAGGTTAATGGAGATTTGGTCCTGGCTGCTATTACCTCCTAAGCACTAAGGTAATGTAAATAACAGTCACAGGGTCTTTTCCTCTGAAAGCTTAAAAATGTGTGGCTTTAAGACTGCAAAAGTTCGCAAGAGTGTCTGTATCTTTGTTCTTGTGGCTTTGGTGTGTTGGATGACACCAGTTTTCTCCTGGGACTTGAAAAGGCGCTTGGAAAAGGCTCTTTTAGGAAGTTAGCTTTATAGGATTATTTTAATCATAATGCAGCTTTCAAGGCACACCAATTGTATTTATTATTTTGAATTATGTTTAATGATTTCTGTTTTCCTCTTGTGCATACTTATTTTTATCATGTGCTTTGCTCTGTATTTAAAGTGTCTAGGATGCTTTCACAGACAGGTGCTACATAAATAAAGTGTATTATTAGTTTAATAAGTTGCTGCAGGACGGCAATTAGGAAAACCCATATGTTCATATTGTCTTTTGAATCATTGGTATTGCCAGGATTTACCATTCGGGGAGAAGGGTGAAGTGGAAAGGAACTTCCATGTGGGAGAGGGAAACTGCTCCTCTCTCCCATATGTCCACTGAAGGAATGTTTCCCTGAAGGCACTGAAATAGATGCTATAAGTTATATGTTAGTGTTACGTTCAGCCGTTCTCTTCCTGTCTCTTGCAACATTGTGGAAAGGGTAATGAGGAACTTTTAAATGTTTGGCTGATAGGGGAGGCTTCAGGACACTGGTGTGACCACAGCCTACCATGTTTAGTGACGAATGTGACATGACACAGCCATGCAGGAAAACATGCAGCCAGCTGTGCTCAAAATGTTTGTCGTGTGTACAAGCAGGAGGGTTTCCACTGTTTCTTGCATTAAACCCCCAAACCAAACATTTCTGAAGAGTCAGAGATGTTCTGTTAGCTGATATTCTTCAGTTATTTGTTGTTGTAAACTTCTGTACTTCCAAAAGCAAGCTGGTCTTACAAACACAAAATATCAAAATAATACTTGAAAGACGAGAAGAAAAAAACACAAAGTACTATTTCCAGATGGGAATGCCAGCAGAAAAACTAAAAATCTCTTTAGAAATACCATTTTTTTTCTGTGATATCCAGCTATAAGTAGAAAGTTGTGGTGGTACAAAGCCGGGGGTGGCAGACTGCAGGAGCAGACATTAGCCAGGACCCAGGCTGTCCTGGGGTTGCCTCCCAGCTCGGCAGGGCCAGCACACCTTCAACCAGCCACTTCACTGCTGCTCTCCCTTCCTCTTTTTTGGTCCGGTGACTGTTTCTGAGTGTGTCCTTTTATAAGTAGAAAGTGACCAAGATCTAAACTGATGCCTAAGCTCGATCAGAATTCAAATAATCACTCTGATGTTTAACTATTGTTAACTGTAACCATAAAGAGGGTTTTTCTCTGGAGATAATCTATGATTTCTATTTTGAGTTTCTGACTTTGTCAGGGATCCTTTTTGACTTACACTGCTGTAAATCAGACCAGACCCTGGTGCTTTGTACACAGTACTTCTGTTTTGCACATTGTGAAAGTAGAAAACTAGATAGGGCTACTTAAATTTTATCAAAATCTATGTCGCTGTATATTGCATTTTGAAAACCAGCCATTTTTTTACATGTGGTTTCTACAGTGTAGTAAAGCGTGCACATAAGCACGCCTACACACCAATTCTGTAGTACAGGGGTATATATTTTATTTCCACTGGAACTCTTTTGTTGCAGTTTTAATTGTAGGCTTTCTTCCTTTTTTTTTTTTTTTTTTGCAGTCATCAGAATTTGTTACACTAATTCTGTAATATTGATTGTGTAAAGGGTACCTAAGGCATTTTGTTGTTATTGCGAACTGAGAAAACAGTTATAGTTTTGTTTTTCTTACTGGAAGATAGACTGCTGGTAGGAGATGCACAGCTAGTCCCTTGCAGAAGGTCAGCCCACCTGCCTGTTGCAGGGTCTGGCCGCCCACAAGTGAGGAAAATGCTTTGTTCTCAATGCTGTGACCAGCAACAACATATGATAGCTGTTTCCCAGCACTGGGGCCTGCTTTCCTCAACCAAGCTCACTATAACATCTCAGGAACTTGGGAGAAATGTAGGAAATATAGGGTCCCACAGGAGTACATCACATGGTTGGGACCGGGCCATTTCTCAGTAAAATTTACTCATATCCTGAATGAAGGGTAGAATCCAACATTTGAGTGCGCAGTCCTATATTACAAAGCTTGTTTTGTGAAATATGGGATCTTTGGAGTTGGTTAAAACATTGGGTTTAATTACGTTGTTTGGTTTGTTTTCTTTAAGTTTAGAAAACATAGGAAGACTGAGTATTCCTTATCTCTATTATAAAAAATTCTTTTACAGAGATGAGATTTCTTTTAGCTCTACATCTTTGGAACTAATTACTCACATTATATTTCTGCCGACATGCATTTAAAACAAATAATGGTTTATCTGTAACTCTTCCTGTTGTCCAAAGAAGTTGGATCCGATGTACCTCATTTACTTGATATACCTCATCTTATTGTTGGCTGGAGAAGTTGTCCAAATGCAGAACAAAAAATAGTCATTGCTCTGAGCTTGCATTTGAGGTGTAAGTTACAACTGGCAGATACATGCAGATGGGAAATGCAAGTGGTGCTATTAGTTAAGATGACAGTCAGGATCCTCAGCGCAGCAGAAGCTTAACCATCGTCGTGTTATACAGGCATCAGGAAAGGCAGTGCTCTAAGGAGGTTTGGAAAACAGCAATAGAACAGATTGCAGATGCTTCTGAGATGCTGAAAGGGGAATGGGACGGAGCACAAAGGTGATTGATTGTTTTAAAATTGAACAAGAGTTTGATGGGGACTAGCAGGAGTTCAGTACTGCCCAGCCATCCTATTCGTTTCTGATGATGCGAAATGGGAGAAGCTTGTTACCCGAAGGACCGGTTGCTATGTACTATCCTTCTGCAGCTTCCAGCTGTTGTCTGAATTGTGCCACTTTGTAACTAATATCCCTAGGACAGATAAATTGTCTTTCTGCCCAGAGGAGAGGTAGGAATATAGAGAAAAGGCAGTAAAAACAGGTTAGGAAAAGAAACATACTGTATCCTCTTGAAAATATTGGGGGGAAGGCAGGGGAGGGAAGGTAGTGGGGATGCAGCAGAAATGGAAAAAAAAGCTGTTGTTATACACCTGTGATGTATATAGGTAAGTAAGCTTCATGTATGTCATTTGTTTCCTGCACCTTCAAGTGCTTCCTTGACTGTGTTTTGTGGAAAATGGCTGTTTTGTAGCAGCACGGCATCTTATGGATCATCCCAGTACTATTATCTCCGGCATAAAGGTTTAGCTTTGGCTCATCTTTTATTTTTTCTTTTTTTTTTTTCTCCCCTTCCCACTTTTCTTTTTTTTCTCTTAATCAAAATTAAAAGTCATTCAGTTTGAAAGGATGGACTTATTCTGGTAAGTGGAAAAACAATGCTGTATTTTAGATCTTTCCTTGGGCACCTTTACACACAAGGCTCATCTGGCATTGGTACCTTATTCAGGATGTCACAGGGACAGATGACAACCTGCCATGTTCTTATGACAAATAGTATTGTGTCATGAAAGCTTCAGAAGCCAAATTTAGCAGTACTCCAGGCAATGTTTTCCAAAATGTAACTATAGCAACTAAATCTTCACTGCCAAATGTTAACACAATCTTTGTTTTAAAAGAAACCAAAAAACTCACAAAGCATCTCCCCTCCTTGGTCCCACACCTACACATGCTACGCAGCATATTAGCTACTAGCTGGCTACCTGCATTATTAGATATTTAGATTTAAAAACCAAAACAAACAAACAAAACCAAAACCAAACAAACAAAAAAACCCCCCAAAACTGAACAAAACAAATACCTGTAGTTACTTCAAAAGAAAAGTTTTGTGGCTTCTCGTAACAACTTTCCCTCACCAGCTTTATCTGTGTCACTGCAGTTGCTGTTCCGCTTGCAGCCACTTTCTATTTTTCATTTCCCCGGTGCCACACGGTGGTGCTCCTGACTCCACATTGCTCAGCAGCCTGAGCTGGCTGAGAGGAGTTACAGATGCAGTGTGCATATCAAAGCTGGTTTTGGAGCGAGGGCTAGCACTCAGTTCTGCAATGAAGGTGAATCATGCTATGGGATGGGGGATGTACATTTCTCCCAGGACTTGGCTACTAAGTCAGATATGGGAAGAAAGCTCAATAGTGTCAGCTGATAAAAATCCTTAGTGTTGTGCGTGTATGCTCACATACACATGTACTCGACCTCTTTTACACTTTGTTACTATGTGAATTTTGCATGCTGGATTTGTTTTGGTAGCTTTTGCACCTTCCTGTTTCCTCTGTTTGATCAGCAGAAGACACATCCATGTTCACATCTCAGTATTCTCCTGTGAGCAAAGACAGCATACTTTTCTCTAGGTCTACGATAAAAATGCAGAGAAGCAAGGCAGAGGGAGGGGGATGCATCTTCTTCTCCATCTAAGGAGAAGCCAGTACAGAATCAGGAGCTGCTGCAGTGGCCCCAGGCTGGATCCCCAGACTGGAAGGTAGCCAGCAGTAGTGCTGGCCTGATGTCAATTGGAAGATCCCTTTTCCTCACAAAAGAAGCTCTGTATCTGAGTGGACATCCTTGCCTGAATCAAGCCTACAGCTCGCTGAAATCAGCAGGAATGATTTCATTGACTTGTGTGTACTTTGAATCTGATCCTGTGAACTGTAACGTTCCGCCAGTTAAAGTTTAGCCGCATGCATTTAGGAGTTCACTTCACCTCCCACTGAGAATTTCTTGTAGCTTTACTGAAAATTGTATCAGGCATTTAGATATTTATGTGAGTCTTGGTTTTAAATTGTAGGACACCATCTTTTTAATTAATCCTTACAGAAACAATTGAATGCATGACCTACAAGTATAATTACTTACTTGTGTTCTGCTTTGATTATTTTGGATTTGTATTGCACTATGTGATCTTAAAGAGGAGCTCTAATAAAGTCCATGTACATACTACAGTATGAACTTTTTAGAACTGGCAGACATGTTTTCTATATAAACACCTTATTCTGTAAGGTCTTATTATTAGCATAAATTATTAAGGGTTTGTCTTTGCTGTCTTTGCATGTCTTCAGATTATTTATACCACATACGTACATCTTCCATAAATCAACTATTGTATAAAATGTTTATGGCTTCTAAAAATACCTTAAATTAGTGTTCTATTTATGGACAAGTTGAATGGCCTTATGTCACGAGTTCCCCTGAATTTAAGGAAGTGTGATTAGTTTCTGAGATTACTATTTCCACTATAGCTTGTTATCCATTGTGTGTAGTCTCTATGAAGAGCTCATGTTAAGCAGAATACTGTTATTAAATACAATTGTAAGTGATTCTCCAAATATGAGTAAGTGAAGGTTACAGATGGAAGCTGGTCTTGAGTGAAAACTGAGATATGACTAGACATCACCAGGAAGCACCTCTCTGCATTATATAAATGGTTTGAGGGACAAGGCAGGCAGCATTACCTCTGCCCACATCTGACCAGTGACGATTTTGCACTTCAAGTGCAACATTACATATCAAAGACAAATGCTGAAAATATTAAAAATTCCATTAATATGGAAACTACAGTTTGATAGTTTGAGTGCGTTCATTCTGAGCAGGAAGAAATAACCCGGGTGTATTTGCAATGAATAGTGTCTCTGATGAGTGGTGGGTATAGACAAGAGAAAAGTTTCAACTGAAGTAAGATCAGCTGTGCAGGAAGACAGTGCCTATAGGGCAAGGCTGCTTGTTCTCTAACAGGCTTGAAAATTATCCCGCCAGTTCGCCTTGTTTCTTATCTTTATTAACTGAACGACCCATACAGAAACTGATGACATTAAAGTAGTGGGGAGATATTAAGACATTTATTCAGTTATTTCATTGCATCTTTTTCCAAATGGAAGTGCAAGCTGATTGTGTCAAAGCAGAGCCAACTACTTACATCATCACAGGATGACATTTTGCTATTGATGGTATTTGGGGAAAAGCTGAATTGAATTTGTGCTCGCTGGCAAGAAATCCTGAGTGGAATTTTTTCCCTGAGACAGAATGAAATGGAATCACCCAGACCAACCAAGAGACCTCTCTGTTGTCTTTATTCAATAATCATATAATCTTACAACAAAATCAGATCACCGCACACCCAATTCCTAATGAATACCTTAAAGCGTAAAAGCTTGGTGGCAAGGAAAGTCATAAAATGTACATAGTTTTTCTATATATAGACTGGTAGAGACTTGGAGGGTTTATTTCCCTTGTTTCTCTCACCAGAATGGATAAAAAGATTAATATTTTGCTGATCCCAAATCAGAAGATACTGATCAAAATAAAATGCAAATAATGAAGTAGTCCCTGAAAGATGAATACCAGAAGTCATTAAGAATGTATAACTATGTAAAAGCAATGCAAGTTTACGAAAACATAGAACCATGTCCACCAGCTTGTCCTGATACAATCAGTATTGTTTTCTGCACTGGCTCACAGCTCACTTCCAATGCCATTTTAAGATCTCAGTGCAAGTTCTTACCCTTTGCTGTCTTCCCCTCTTAGGCAAGAACTGCATATTTATGCGTGCCTGAGAGGACTCCTTAGAAGCACAAGGACATGCATTTGCTCTTTCCAGCCTAGCAGGGTGTAACCTCAGCTCATCCTGGAGCACAGCTCGTGGCCTGTTTGCACAGATCACTTTATGCTCATCTCCTACTGCCAAGGGGACAGCACATCCAAAAGTTTTCTGATTTCACCACATCCTCTGGCAATAGACAGCTTGAACAACAAAACATATAGATTGTTTTGCTTACATGAAGATAAACGTTTGAAAACAAAAGGTTACAAATAAAACAATTTTAGTGGGTTTTTTTGTATGCCTTCTCAGTTGTTCTGACATATTTCACTGGGAATGCAGTTCTTGGGGTTAGCAGTGGGAGGTCTGGCCATCCAGGTCTCTCGCATATATTCTGTTCTTTGACTATTGAATAACTTTTCTCTGTTTTCCTGCCTAGATATACTACACTCAGTTTCTCCTTGATTCACTGCAGTTGGAGGATTGAAGGCTGGGAGAGAGGGGAGGTTAAAGGGTAATGGTCAGGAGGAGGTATGTTGTCTTTCTGTTTTCAGTTTTTCACTCTGCTCTCTTGACACACCTGCCTTGCTAGATGTCGTTGTGTTTTAACTTATAATAATATTTTTCATGACTAGATGGTCTTGAATACTTTCTTCACATTTTCCTTTTCTTTTTTTTTTTTTTTTTATTTAAAGTTTACAATATTAAAATAGTACATGCTGAAAACATCTATTCTTCATAACACCTCTGCAGGTGATGATCTCCCATGCCATACTAGTTTTCTGAAGAGATCACACAAAGGCATTTTAATTAATCTATTTAGAACAGATGGAAGACATTGACATTTGATATATCCATGTGGTGAGTGAAAGCCACATGTCTTTGTCCAGTATTTATTCTCGGGGTTCGTGGTCTAAACGAATGTTTTTCCATTAGGTCCCTTGCTCTCATTTTCCAGAAGGGGAGTATAATCAAAACACTAGACTAGATGATATTTGCAAAAATTGAGAAGAAGGAGTTTGTGTGTGTGTTTATGTATGTGATAATAGCTTTAAAAATGTAATGATACAAGAAGGAATGGAATTCCTTCTGCGTGGAATGAGGTATTGTCAGATAGTTCCCAGATGACTACATTTAAGTCATGGCATAGCTAAGCTTTGCTTATCACATCCTGTCTCTCTTCGTACATTTCTGAGAAAACATTAAGTAGATTCATATAAGGCGCTTCAAGTAGGAACACACACAAAAGATAACTACAAATCCTCTGGCAGTTTGAGCATCCAGAGGTTTCCTCTGTTCTGTTGTCTAATGGAGAAATTTTCTGGATTCCGTATGTGACTCTCAGTGTCATATACAGGCAGCAGGCAGGAAACTTCACTTAAACTGTGGATGTTAATTTAGAAGGTGATTCACTTCACTGAATTAACCAAAACATGCAAAGAAGAAGAGCTATGAGTTTTGTGGGTAGAGGTTTCCTATAACACCCCTGTGGGTGAAAAAGTCCCCATTCGATGAACCATTAATCATGGGACGTGCACTGTGAGAAGCTTGTTTTAAGATCTAGAAAGTATGAATTACTCATTTTTTTTGTAGTAGCAGTAGCAGTGTTAACAACTTAGGAAGTCTGTTTTTCCACCAAAATGTGGTTTGAAAGGAAGCTAACCATGTACACCTAGTCTCTGGGAAAAGTGTGGAAGCCGAATGACTAAACTGGGGCTTTGAACTCACACAAATGTACTTAGCTATCTCATTTGGGATCTCCAGGATTTTAATGTTTAGCTTATGTGACTACTGTATGAACCAGATAAGTGCAGCATCAAGGGAAGTAAATAATGCAATCTGTCCCCAAACCACAATACTAAGCAACTACAAGAACACATTTACTGTTTTCAGTGATAGGATTAGTGTATGTGATCCTTGCAAAGCGGTTACATGTTGACAAATGCTTTAACATTTGGTGATTCTGCAGCAAGATGAATATATTTTTAAATATTTCATCCTCATACACATACATATATGTATACTAGAAATATGTCTTTCTGTATGGCAAATTGAAAAAAAAAAATCTCTGTATGTGTTTGTATATGTAACTATATATACAGATGCACAAATCCATACCAATGGATTTTTAAATGTTTTGGTCAAAGAAATATATTTTTGAATCCTTCTTGAATACATGGGACTAATAGTTACGTTTTAGGTTTGCATTGCCTTAATATATTCTTTTCAGCTGGAGGAGTTTATTAGTCCATAGGAAAGCTGTGTCTCCAGCTCATGAGTATCTTGATAGCTTTAGTTTTTGAGGGAATGTCATTCATAGTCACATTGTCTTTTTTAGTATGAAGTTCAACAGTACTGTTTGGTGATGTGTAAACAAAGCTTCAAGTTTTATCTTCCATTAATGAAGTTGAAATGAGTTAATATAAAGCAAAGTGAGAAAGCCAGACCAGCTAATAATAATTCTTTCTTTATTGCTTCTGGGGTTGGAACGAATGAAAACGTCCATTATTATCAATTTGTTTTGATTCCCGTGCTCTCCCGGGTGACAATTAATTTTTAATCCAATAATTTGTTTGACATTGAAAATGTCTATAATTACTACAAAATTAAATGAAGAAGTGGTCACGCTTAGGAGGTTATAAGCATGATGTGGGGTTTTTTTTGTTTCCAGAGAAAATGCAAAGTCATCTAGTAACAACAGAAGGTAGGTCAAGAAGACTGCATTAGTATGGTGGTGGTTATCGTTCATGGTTTTAAAACAAACACTAATTTCTACAGGTTTAATGGTAAATATTTGTTACCATTTAAATATTCATGGCAGTTTATAAGAATGCTTGAAATGAACTGAGCCCATTAAAGATAAGACATGTCAGTCTTTGGCTTCTGCTGTGAGGATTTTGTCAAAATGATTATTCTGACTTCCTTATTTGTCTTTGGTACCAACCTTAAACCATGCCCAGCTCTTTTTTCCTCTGCGAGTTCAACAACAGCCTCAAGTCCTGCCTTGAGAAAAGCCTTCACTAGCACATTGTGACAAGCTATTCTGACCAGAAAACAGCCTGTTGGGAAGAATTCAAGTGTTATTGTGCTGCTGCTTTTGTGAAATGGCTGCAACGCAGTGTCCTAACAGAGCACCTATTCCATCACACACAGTCTTAATTAACGTCTGGTGTAAAGGCTCATTGCAATCCAGATGCTTGCAAATAACTGAGCTATGAAGCTTTTTCACTACATCCATTTTAAGTGAAGTGAAATTGCTGCAGTTCAATGTAGGAGGCTAAGTTTGTACTCTGTAAAGCCCTATCAGTCTAGGTATGGTTTAGAAAAACAAAATGAGAGATGAATAGAATCTTGTCTTCATTTTATTCAAAGCACAGAGGTTCAGACAGGAATAAGAGGAGGAAGGAAAATCAAATAAAAGTGTTCAGCTTTTGACTTAGTCTGAGTGATAGCTTTTACAAAATTCCATTTTAATAATTTGCTATGTCAAGATTAAAAGTAACATTATTCTGTGAGAATCTGAGAGAGAAAGATATATTGTAGAAAAGTAGTTTAATTTCTTTGCATCTCTCCCTCCCCTGATAATATTGTAACCTTTAAGCCTTTTCACTGGCCTCTGTGCTTTACAAATGAATCTTTTTGCTCCTTCTCATTCTCATGGTGGTCAGCTCCACTGTCAGTCTTTGTAGTCCCCAGCATGAAACCTGACCAGGTTCCCACCTATTTTGTTAATCCCATTGTTGCTGGTGTCACAGGACCATCATTATATTTTTTTCTTTTTATCAATAAAATATTGTTTCATGCTGTACACCTTCCATGCAGATTGGGCACCCTCGTAAAGACAGGGGGAGCAGTGAGTGGAGAGTTCAAAAATATCTGAGGTGAATGTCCCTGAAGTGAATGTCTTGCCTGATGGGAGAATGATACGTTTAGGACAGAGTAGCAAGTTTTATGTGAATGCAAGAGAATAAATGATCCGCTTACATTAGTGGTATCTTTCTGACAGGAACATATGTCGTACCTAGTTTATAGAAACACACCTCCAACGTATTTCACTCAAAGCTTGTTTGTGTCAGATACCAGTAGTCAGAAAGCCAGGCTTTGGAGGAGTGTGTGAAGAGCTGCTTGCTAGGCTGAGATTTTTTAGAGATATAAAAGGTAACAGATATGGCACAAACATATGCAATTGAAAATAAACCAGTTATGTCTCATATGCAGACCTAAGCAGTGTAACTTCTTGGTATCGCTGCTAGATCTCACTTTTGTGAACACCTGAAGGAGGTGGCAGACTTAGTAACGCATGAAAAGTTTTTTGCTCGTGGGATGGTGTGAAGTATGTTCAGTGACCTTCAAATGAAGGAAGTGGAGACACTGCAGCTTCGAAAGTTGAGGACATGAACAGTGTATCGAAGTGAAAGTCTGGGGAAGGAAGGTTTAGAGATCTCTGTTCCTTTTTGCCGTCTGTAATGTAAAATTTATTTACCTGAGATCCTTCAGTGTGGGTAGTGACAGAGTAGAGTTGGAGGTGTTTCAGAGTCAGATACTTGTGGTTGGGAGACAAGAGCAAGATAATAAAAAAAACCAAACCCAAACAACCCACAAAAAATGGGCAAAATTTCTGGGATTACTTCCTTCTCTTCACTTTGATGATTAATGCAACAGCTGTCCAGAGCTTCCAGTGGACCTCCAGACTCCAACACTCTCCTTAGCACTTCTCCAAATAGCAGCTCTCATTTCTGAACCCTTCTTGTGCTGCTAAACAAGCAAGAAAACAAAACAATTTTCTTCATGTTGTTACTCATGACCTTCACCCCTTTTGGGTCTATTGACTCTTAGCAGGTTTTCTATATTAGGGACTACAGTCCCTAATTTGTCCCTGAAATGTTTGCAATAGCTCTGTCACCAGAAAAAGGACACTGATGGAAACAACTATTCAGGCTTTCCTGCATCTATCTTTCCTCTGTGGGAAGATTTTATCTTCAGATAAAAGGTCATTATGTTATTGTGCCAACACTCAGGCTCTGTTTAGTCCAAAAAAACATTGTATGATAATCCTGCAAACATGTTTTCTTCAGCTTCTCTTTTTCCATTTAAAACATTGAATGATGCTATAATAAAAAGCAGTTATTGTTGATTATTGCTTTTGCTAGCTATAATTTGACTGTCAGAGTTGCATTTAAAGAGTTGTATTAGAATAGCATTAACAAGGTTCTTCCAAAACAAGCAGGAAAAACTAAACTTGTTCTTACTTAGATGAAATATTCTCAGTCTCTTTGTTTTACACTAAGATGGACGACTACTCCATTTCTTTGTTCAAAGAAAATAAAAATGTAAATACCACCCACCATAAATTTACAACCTTAGAGAAAAGTGGAAGGATTTGCTAGAACCCATCAGTTCACCACAAAAAACATTTAGGAAGAGTTTCCTAAGGGGAATACATACCTGAGGGAATATTTTACAAGTTATAAATAAAGAAGCTTCAGAATAAAGAACAGCTTCCCCATTGTTCCCTATTGCTTAAGCAGTCCCTATGGTTCTTTAAGTAAATGTAGACATAGGCAAGATGACTTATGTATAAAAGTGACAGTCTGCTGCTTTTTTTTTTTTTTTTTTTTTTTTTTTTTTTATTAAATTGTCTTTTAGGTGGTTTATATGCATACCTGAGTTATAGGACTATTTGAAAAATTCATTTACAGGAATGTTTTCCTTTTTATTTGGTGACAAGAAAATGAAGCACAAATAAAGAAGAATGAACCTTGCAATATAGTAACAAATAGCCTGCTTTCCTGTTTGCTTCAGGTTTTTGTACCATTTACACTAAACTATTGCATTTGGCTTCCAAATAAAAAACCCACAAAAGCATGTCTTAGCTTGCTTATCAAGCCTGGGACATATGGTAAATAAAATTTTACAAGAGGCTGTAGAAGGAATATGCTTAGAGAAACATTCTTAAAACAATGAATTAATTCAGAATTTACCATTACTCAAATGTTTTTTAAAAAATATAAGAGAAAGAACATCAAATTGACCTACTGCAAAGCATAAAGAAACACATGACATAAAACTGGAAGTCAAGAGGGATATTTGCTTGAATATGCATTGATGTAACTCTAGAGTACTCCTTTATTTGGGATGGGATTTTTCAGATGGCAAATTTTTCTCTAGATCTGGATGTTGAATAAATTTTGACTGAAAATCTCAAAGGATCTGCACATGTTTATCTTCATAGCCTAGTGAGAAATTCTGAACAAAATGGGTTTTCCCTGTTTCTTCCACTGTGAAGCCAGTACATAGCACACAGTCTCCCATTGAGCAAAATATGATAAAACTAACCCTCAGGTCCCTAATAAAAAAAAATAATCATTAAATAGCTTTGAGTTAAAAAACAAAACAAAACAAAACAAAACAAAAACCTGGGATTTAAAACCAAACCAAAATGGAAATAATGAATATTGTAACTGAAATTGCACCCCACTTTGCACCGCTAAAAAATTGGTATTAAAATAGATGAAATTCTATTGATTATACCATATTGGACTAGATGCTAGGCTGATATAAATTACTACCGAATATTTGCAACAGCTACAGATCTACACTGTCACCTCTGGGAAAGAAGTTGTCAAAAGTTACCAGGAAAGTGAATCAAGAATGGGAGAAGAAATGAAGAGGAAAATTATAGATCTACAGCACAGTAAATTATATCCTCCCCAGTGCAAATGATCTGAAACCAAAACAAAAATGAAAATTGACCTTGTCCTAGATCTATACGTGTGGCTATACGCCCCATGCAGAGACTCACCTGAGCTTTACAAACCAGCAGTTCTTTGCATTTCAACTACATCCCAGAGACGCTGACGTTCCCTCCCCCTCCATACACAAAGTGTATGTATAGATGATAGATCGCACTTGGCCTGCTGGTATTGTAGAAGAGCTTAGAAGCCTTCTATGGGATGTCAGAATGAGGTGATCTTTTGGTGAAAATATTCTGGCAAAATTGGTTGGCATAAATAAGCTCTTGATACATGGAGTTATAAATTTCAGTTGATTTTGAATGCTCTGTATTTGGCTATAACTTTCAATGTGGATTAAATCTCTCAAGCAAATTTCTACAAACAGCACTCGACAACACCTAAGGAAGAAAGCAGAGGTGTTAACAGCCATATGCAGGTGCTTTGCTATGACATTGGAGCCTGCTGAGTGACTTTCCAGTAATAGCTCCTTGCCTGTCAGCCCCCAGGGGAGTGGAGACTGCCAGAAGCTCTGCAGAAGAGGCTGATAGGACCAGGTACTGGTTTTAAAATATGGCACGCTCTCTAATTTTCAGATGATCCCTGAAGGGTTATGTTACTAACTTGAATCTTTTCTACATAGCGTGCTTCTGGGAAGAATGTATGTAAAAGAATAGAGAGACTTCGGAGAGACTTACTGCTTTCTGGGGAAGCCTGGAACACGATATTACCTTGTAAGAGAATTCTTCCGGACCCTGACAGGTACCTGCTTCATGCAGTGTTTGTTTTCTACATAAAGCAGTCGTCTTTCTAATATAGGGTGTGATATATAATTCAACTGGTTTATGCCAGCATTGCTCAAAGGTACAATTCCTTACATCTTTATTTCCCAACCAAATATATCAATAACAAAGAAAATGAACATAATTACATTTCAATTATTCATAGCCAATCTATTAGTTATACTAAGTAGTCTTTATTTCCTGTGCTGTAGCTTTCACTATGGGCTAAGTTTAATCATCTTACATTGCTAAGAGCATATGAAACAACATTTACCATAGTAAGTTGTGTGAGGTTTAAATTAAATTTAAACAAGTCTCCATCTTGAGAGTGGTTTATATTCCCATCTTCTTGACTGGATGGGAATATTACAATAAAGTACAATAAAAATATAATAATAAAATTACCCTCTCTTTCAAGCTACTTGTAACCCCTCTTACTTAAGGCTCACTTTTCCCACGCCACCTTGAAGGAATTACCTAATATGCTGATTTCTATGCTGGGATAATCTACTGGGGTAGTTTAGGACATTGGTTCAACGGCAGCTGGGAAAGGTCTTTGCTTTTAGTCAGATGTGATTGGAATTCATCATACATATACGTTTACTCTGAGAGAGAGAAAAATATTCTCTGACCTGATACAGGTCAGTTTTTTTTCCCTTTCTTTATCAGCACCACACCAACGCATGGATGCTTATGGACATTCATGTAATATTCCTCATCCATTATTTTTCCTGGTACAAAGCTGTCTTTTAACAATAGACATTTATGAAATATTTCAGGAACTTCAGCTATGGGAAATTGACTACTTGAACAATAAACTTTCATATTATCATCCTACGGTGAACAAAGACGAGATTTTAATGCAAAACCGGTATAGTCCATATGTACATAATCAGTTTGACATATAACTGACTTCATAAGCATAACCATATCCCTTTTTGAATGCATGAGGTACGAAGCTTGGTTTAACTTTGTTGTAATTAAGTCCCTGCTGGTTTAATTGTCAGACAGTTCTCTGTGGGGCATACTGGAATTGTTTAGAGTTGCTTAATCTATGTTAGAACAAAAAAAAAAAAAAAAAAAAAGGTATGGGGCTGCAGAAAACACCCACTAGGAATACAGTTCATTGCCAAATTTCAGTACAGCAAAAGAGTCCTGATGTACCCTGAAATCATGTAGCAAAGCTCTCTTCAGTGCGTAGATTCAACTTAAACTGATGCACACTCAGATTTATGAATTCTTTAAAGGTCCAGTAAGTTGGAACTCATTTGCAATTGAAATAAAGTGTTATTTGAAAGTCATTCTCTAAAAAGGAAAAAAATGAAAAAAAAGAAGAGCTTTTCTGCTGAAAAGACTCTGGCAATTAATTAAACCTCTTCTGGAAATAGCATAAGAGCTTACAAATAAATAGTGGTTATTATCAGGAACAAGAGCAACAGTGGCAGGACAGCCAGATTACTTTCCAGTGACAAATTAATTGATTTTTTAAAGTTATTCAGAGCATAATATTTTAACAGCACTAGATAGTTTAATAAGGAAGAAATCCAAATTGTTTCATTAACAGACTGTGGTTGCTACTGTACATTTCCTCTTGTTCTTTTTAGATTCTTGAGTGTAAAAGCCACCTTTTTAATAGGAAATAGAATTTTTCAAGGTTTCACTTTAAATGACTTTACAGAGAATTATTCCAGAAAAGTGGATGTGGAACCTCTTTACCCACAGGTCAAATGTTATGTATTGTTTTTACTTTATGTTTACCTGTATAGTTGAAGATGAAGATATTCCTACTATTTTCTGGTTAAAAGTTGTGGGAGTACAAGTGATAAGTAGTAAAGTTGTTATGTGTGTTCTTAGTGGTTAGAGCACTAGAGGAGGAACATTGAACTGCAGAATTCTGCCACTGACTTGCACTCTACTGCTACAGAAGGTATTTAATCAGTGTTTTCTTAGCTTACCCACTTTCCAAAAATAGTAGCATTGTATAATTAAATCAAAGCACCTTCTACAGTGACTGTGGCTCAATGCATGGAGCTTACCAGTGCCCTTTCAGTGCTTTGAATTAGATTCTGTGTCACTACAACCACTTCAGAGTAGGATTCATCACCCTCTATCCACCCAGTAAGTTAGATATCTAATCTACTTAATTGTTCAGGCTACCCTTATGGTAAACAGAAATGCTCTGTTATTTCCACACTGACATTATTAGACATTTATGCAGAGTAGGATAATTTGCTGTATGGAGGTGGCTCTTTCTCCCACTGCCCACAGAAAGGGTCTAGACAATTAGTGTAGACTAAACATGTAATCTTTAAACATTGCGTGAGATGAATACCATGCTCAATTCAGGGGAAATAGCTCTGATGTCCTAGGTGCCTTTTATCAATGTATTTGGAATTTTTGGAGGTTTTGTGGTTGTAAGACATGCTGATCACTGCAAATCAGGCTTTCCGTGTCCCCAGAAGTGCAGGTATATACTTGTTCTGCCAAGAGAAAATCTCTTTACCTGTATCACTCAAAAGGTATGAGATTTTACCAGTTTTTTTTTTGCAGGAATGTACTACAGTGGTAGGGAGAATGGACCTGAAATGTAATGAAGAAATTGGTTTTCCATAGGACAAGAACTCTATCTTATGGGTTTCCAGAGGCTGAGAACATTGTTAACTCTAGGACTATAATTCATTGGTAAAAATTGGTTTTATCTGTGAGATATAACTTATGATTTTTTTTAGAACATCTTTTCCCTCTGTCAGAATTTACATAGCAGCTTTATACCTTTTACTTTCCTAATGTAACTCTTATCACCATCATTTCTAAGAAGCCCAACCTGCCTTTTAGATTTAGTCTTTATTAATGTGTTGGCCCCTGTTTTCATTATCTTATATTAATTTTTAGTACACTTCTTTCATTTTATTGTATTTAAGCCTTAAATCAATAAAAAGCATAAAAGCTGTGTCATTTGAGATTGGA
Source organism: Fratercula arctica (assembly GCA_947846985.1). NCBI lineage: Eukaryota > Metazoa > Chordata > Aves > Charadriiformes > Alcidae > Fratercula > Fratercula arctica. The sequence goes on along the minus strand of CANTUZ010000002.1, from coordinate 92,569,114 downwards.
GGAGCTGTCCAATTTTACTGTCCCCTTTGATGATATGATCTAAACCATAAGCTATTATCACCATTATAGCTATAACAAAAATTTATTTTTTTGTTTTTATGGTGTGGTATGTTTCTTTATTTGGAGAATGACTACTAAAAAATTCAATATGGTAATGTGGATTGACAAGCTTCATTTTGTAGTATTAAATTTAATTATATTAAAACCAAATTTGTCCCACTAGAACTCTAGGGGTAACGTAAAGTACTTTTAACTTTGATGTCTGCTGTAACTCTTGATGAAACATAAAAGTTAACAGTTTAAGTAGGCCTTTTATTTCTTTAAAGAAATACTACAGGTCAGAAGAATTTTGTGAGCTATTTGTGTAAGCAGGAACAATTCTTAGAATTGCAGAAAACAAGCTGATTCTGGATAAGAAAAAGTCAGCAAGGTGTATGGTTTAACAAATACACTGACCAGTTCTTTTTTTGGTTAAAAGTCAATCAACAACTATTGCAAAAAAAAAAAAAAGAAAGATTGTTCAGCAGTTTATCAAACAAAACTCCTGACAATGCTTGACCCTCTTCCCTGTTTCGCTGTTCAGATATACTTGAACATTGGGAAATATTAATGAGAAGTTCATTCAGTCAGGAAACAGGATCAGCCATTTTGGCAAATCATTCACAGTTCCATAGCATGGAAAAGTGCCCCTTGCAACACCCATTGCTTTTGGTGAAATTTACAGACAATTCATTGGTCAAAATAAGGGGTTTTCTGTGGAGGAATGGGGAAGTAACAAGCAGTTTAGTGTCTCTAGGTGCACTGTAGGTTTGTCTTACCTGATCACTTACCCGATTCTTTCTAGGCTGTGGAGTTGGATTTTGGATACAAAACTCATTTCTGGATTCAAAGCAGAACATTACACAAGTTATATAGTATTTCAAACTAGGATTTGAGTTGTTTTAGTGCTAGGAAGCAGGGTGTATAATCTGAAGCTAATTTAAAGCTTCCTCAAAGTTTGGGATTTTTTCTATTTACTTAATCTATCTAAATTGGATAGGTTTTGCTTCCCAGGCAAAACAGATAGAGCCAAATGACAGAGTGCACCTCCAAAACTGAAAACCCTATGAATAGCTGCTAATTTAGTCATTCAGACTACTATAAGGGTATAGCTATCTAGCTGACAGTTGAAGTGCACTACTGTCTCTGAATATTTCTTCTGATAAAAATGCTCATGTTGTTTAATATTTTGAGAATGGTTTCACAAAACCACAAAACATCTGTTATATTTGGCATACCTCTGGATGGTCTTTGGGACCTTGTCTCTAAATAATTAAAGACTGAAAGGCATCCAGCAGTTAACAAAATCTGATAGGCAGGGGTATGATATGGTGGAAAAGAGGTGGGAAGGACTTCCTTGGGTCAGCTTACTCTGCTCATTCTCTTCAGCTTTGCCACTCAACCATCACTATAATGAGTAAGGCATTGATTTATATATATGTAGGAAAAAAGTATTTGTTGCACAGAATATTCCTATTCCTCTCAATTGACTATGAGTAGGAATCCTTGAAAATAGCTGCATGCACAAGAAACTTCCCTATCATAAGCAACCATGCCACTCCAAGCTTTTCCTGGATTACCAGTTCTTTTTTATTTTACTTATTAAGTAGCAGAATATTTCTTTTCTCCTAGGTGCTTTAAGTACCTTTGTGTTAAAGGTTTACCTGCAGGAAATTCAGTTTATTTTTAATCCCTTATCGTATAGAACAATTTACTTACAATGTATAGCTATGTTCCCTACACAGTGCAGGATAAAATATTACTTTAAAATTTTTCTTGAAAAAAAGAAAGAAAAAAAGTTAGATTTTGGAGGGAGCAAATCCTCTCTAACCAGGTCTAACCATTTCTAAATCGTTCCTTCTAGTTACTTAGTGATCTATAAGGAGAGGGAAAAATCTATTTCTTTCACAGATTTCTCTTGTTTCACAGAATCGTAGGGTTGGAAGGGACCTCTGGAGATCATCTAGTCCAACCCCCCTGCCAGAGCAGAGTCACCTAGAGCAGGTTGCACAGGAACGTGCCCAGATGGGTTTTGAATGTCTCCAGAGACGGAGACTCCACCACCTCTCTGGGCAGCCTGTGCCAGTGCTCTGCCACCCTCAGGGTAAAGAAGTTCCTCCTCACGTTTAGGTGGAACTTCCTGTGTTCAAGTTTGTGCCTGTTACCTCTTATCCTGTTGCTGGGCACCACTGAAAAGAGCCTGGCCCTATCCTCCTGACACCCACCCTTTAAGTATTTATAAGCGTTGATAAGACCCTCCCTCAGTCGCCTTTTTTCCAGACTGAAGAGATCCCAAAGTCCCTCAGCCTTTCTTCATAAGAGAGATGTTCCAATCCCCTAATCATCTTCGTGGCCCTTTGCTGCACCCTCTCCAGCAGTTCCCTGTACTTCTTGAACAGGGGACCCCAGAGCTGGACACAGTACTCCAGAGGTGGCCTCACCAAGGCAGAGTAGATGGGGAGGATGACCTCCCTCGACCTGCTGGCCACACTCTTCTTCATGCACCCTGTGAAAAATGCATGTGTGGCCAATAAGGTAAAGAGAATTTAAACTGGTGGAACTGTGACTAGACTCCTTTTGCTCTCGTCCCAACCTAAGTGACCTCACTTACTTGCACACCTGTATGACTTCTACTGCTCTTTTGGAAAATCATGATGCTTGGACGCATCACCTGCATTTGGTCACAGAATTTAGGCTTTCATGTAAGCAGTGCAAGTGAGATAGAGTGGCTGTTCCTCAGCTCCACTTCTTCATAAACTGCTCATACATTCTTGTCTCTTCCCAGCTGAGAATATTAGCCCAGTGGTACTGAGAGCGTTAGCACACCAGCACACTGACATTGCAAATGTCAGCAAGAGCTTCTTGAGTTGCCTTTTGCTCTGTATTGCCATAGGAATCCAGTCTTGAGCAAGACAGGCCTGTAGGAAAGCTTTCTTGAAAGGGTCTCAGACACTCTTCTGGAGGGGCTAAGCGTGTCGAAGGTCTGGTTTATTAATGTCTGTCACTCTGTCTGATTTTTGTTTTGTTTTTAATTAAGAAAATGGTGTTCAGGCATCAACAGTGCCACGGAGATAGTATTGATGGTTGTACATAAATGCCCGAGCTTTATTTGGTTGACAGTTATGATTCTGTATGTTATCCTTTGATAGATGATCCTACTCTCCAATCATAAAATATGCCAAGAGCATGACATACAGGAATCCTCAGCCTTGAGTCTTACTACATTGTCAGATATAATCACCTCTATTTCATACATGAGAAATGAATATTTTTGTCGTAAAATGCTGACCCCAGCAAATGGTGAAAATAATCTCCATAATAATGATACTAATACTTCCAGGGAGGGAAAAGAAGGGTCATAGATTATAAAATTAATTCTTCTGGTTTAATTCTTGTTGAACAGATTGGATTCTTAATAGTAAATGAGTTAATGGCTGCTAATTACTATTTTAACTCTTTTTGATAAGGTAAAACTAAATGAGAACAGATTTGCTAACTTCTAAGATAAATATTTCAGGTTGTCCTGGATTAATAAAAAGAATAGATAGCTCTTTCTATTCAACTATCCAAATAAAATATAACAAAATAGTTCTGCATGAAGGTTGAGGCCTTCTGGAGCTGGGCAGTAGTTCACTGTAAGAAATCAAGGTTGTCTTGAGACGTTGAAGGTGAACCCCTCACATCATGTACACTGAGATCTGATTTTTGTGCCAAGCGGTGGCCAGCCATGCAGTCATTTGAATGCCCATGGGATTAAGTTGGTTCTTTCACAGTAAATTACACGCTTGCCTAGTGGATGCCAAACAAGTTTCCGAAGAAGTAAAGATGCAAAGGAAGCTTCTTTTCCAGGAACTTCAATGAAGGTGTCCTTGTTCTGTCCCCACAATTCAGCCCCTTTGCTAGTCCTCTGCCTCCAGCATCCCTCGGGGTCTTCATTTTGTCACACACGGTTCTGCTTTTCCACTGCAGTCCCTCAGAGGAAATGCCCCAAAGTCCTGCACCTTTGCAGATATCTGGAGAGGTGACCTGCTCATTATCTTCCTCTCCCATGCAGCTGCTTTGCTGTACTAAAGGAGATTTTTGTAGAGGTTGCATTTTTTGAAGAAAAAAAACAAAAAAGGTTTACCCACTAACTTGAGGTGCCCAGGGCACAGCACTGCTGTGGGTGAAGCCTGTGAAAACAACCAAGCTAAGTTTAAATTCCCATATGACTGACTTTTAAATTAAGAACTATGCATTATCCGAGGTGTGAGTTTGTGCACACAACAAAAGTGCATTTATTCAGGCACTCACATGGTCATGGAGGAGCGAGCATCTCAGGCACCTTTTGTGATGATGATGTGGCCCAAGGAAAGCAACACATGGCTTTACGGTAAAACACTGTCTGTTGTATGTGTGTGCAGCAGCAAAAGGTGCAGAGCACGGAGCCATCACGTGTGGCCCTGGAAAAGGCCCCAGTGCCACAGGGAGGACCTGGGGCAGATAGCGCCGCGTTGCTTCATAGTTCAGTAACGTGGTTTTACCTGAAGACACACACTGGTAGCCTGTATCTTCCTCCTTGTGGCACCCACTATTTTTTGATTTCATTGTTATTCATCTATTTTGTTTAAATAGAGTGGAGGAGTGCAGAGGACCTGTATGGAAAAAGGGGTTGCTTGTTTCATGGGGGGCAGATGAAGAGACTGTAGAAGCCTCAACTGAGAGACCTGCAGGTCAAGTGCAAAGCCTGGGAGTGCAAGGAGGTCCTGATGGCAGGAATGACCTGAGGACTGGGGGGATGGAACAGAGCTTGCTACCGCTCAGAAAATGTTTGAAGTTACTAAAACGAAGAGTGAGAACAGTGAAAAAAGGAGCAGTGTAGCCACCTTTTACATCTATTCAGTCTTTCCTAGTCACTTTGAACTTTCTCTACTTAAGAAGTTAACTATTCTAGTTCATATTCTCATAAAACCAGGGTTTTTTTTAAGTTTCAAAGTCTTCTGATCTTCTTTGAGGTTCTCACTGATGTGAGCTCCTGTCGTTCTGCTCTGTGACATGAACATAAGATATCAGGTGTGGTATTTGCAGCTAAGAATATTATCATCATCAGTAGCTGTATAGTACCAGAAATTAATTAGCATAAGAAGTAGCAAATTAGTGGTAGAAATATGTTCCCTGCATTGTTGATCTTCACTGTATATTAGAAGTACACAGATGAGTGGTCCAGACTTACAAATCTGTTTTGTAAATCTTCAGCACAGAGAGCAAATGCAAATTAATAAGAACATATGGTTAAACTGCTAATCAGATTAAAAGATTTTAAAATATTGACAAATATTATTAATTTACTTCTGGAATCTATATTATGAAATTACACTTAAGTGAGAAAAGATTGATTGGCAGTGGGAAAAAAAGATCACATTGTAAACTGAAGGAGTGTCAAAGTGAACATACCCTACCTTACAGGATGCTTGATGGTGGGAGAGCTGTATAATCATTACTAACTATATTGCCAGGCTGAAAAAAATGAGGTTGGAGATGGAACTGAGGATCAAAACATCACAGTTTCCCTGATCTCACCTGAGGAATAGTGTGCAAGTGGGAATCTGAAAGACCTGTCTCCGAAGCGATTAATGTATTAAGCATCTGAAAAAGTGCTTAGCAACAGTTTGTTTAAAAAACTATTACAAATCCATGGAGCTGTGTCCTGTGTTTTTCTCCCCTCTGCATTTAAATGAATATGAGAAAAGAAGAAATATTTATAAAGCTTTTACTGGAAGAGTGCATGGCAGGGTTTCTAAAGTACTTTCTAATATACGACCTGTCATTTAGAGTGATTGCTTTCCTGTATATAAGTAGAAGAACTTTATAAAGGCTAAAGGAAATAAAAATGATGTCTAACCCATATGCTTGAGATATAAGAATTAAAAAAAAGTCCAGTGTGTATGCATAGATAAGGTCATGGATTCTCTTCTACTGTAGTTCTTCTATGCTTTTAGGCAATCTCAGCCAGAGTATTTCCCTCTGAGTTATAACTCTGTGAACTGTGATTAAGGATAAGGGGCAGTAGCACATCTTTTAATGTGTGTGAATAAGAGGACAGACAAATACGTATTATTCAAGGTCTAGGGAATCTTTCTTCGGAAGTTTGCTTTTTGACAACTGCTAAAAGAGTAGCTGCTGACAATAGTGTTATAAAGGAATAAATATACCTTTTAGTGTTTACCTGGGGCTAAGAAATTAAGAAAAACTTTTAGAAGTATGCACAGTATAGAGAAGCCAACAAAGCTGCTTCCTTTCCCACTCTGTTGTGGTGACTGCGGTAGGAAGGAGCCATGTCCCTCTTCTGGTCCATGAGCTGCTGCTCACACGTAAGGGACCTGACACACATGAGCGTGAGTAAGAGCAGGAGAGACATGTTTCAAACTCTATTACTCACTGTTCCAGAGCTTTTCATGTCCTGCCCTCAGGACTGCATTCCTTTTCTCTTTAACTGTGCATGACTCAAAAGCTACGTACAGGCTATGTTCGCTAAAAGGTGACCTTCACGATATAAAGGGATAGAAAAAGCAAAAAAGATCCCCCTCTTTGCAGGGGAACTTGCCAGAAACAAGCAGTCTGCGAATAAAGGCAAGCAGACTGGTCGCATGGGGGACCTGGAAAGAAGTGGGTTCAACGCTTTGGCCCTTTGGAGAGCTAATGTCAGTAACCTAAATTATGATGGCCCAGTGGAGCTCTAACTTTGTTTGGGATGATGGCCCTAAAGGGAGACCATGATTTTCCTCTGCACTTTGACAGGGAGAATGTTTGGAGCTGGGACCTCACATATTTACAAAAATCTGCCATTTTTTCTTCATACTCTGGATCTGTTTAGGGTTTTACTTCTTGATCTACAGAGGCGAGGCTCTGGTACTCCTTCCTTTTGGAATACTTAACTCACTGAGATGAAAATGTCATGAGGATGGAAAACGAAGCACTTAATAAAATTAACTCTCTTTTTATTTCTCTTCCGGAAAGTATTTAGCTCATTACAAATAGCTGCAGAAAGATTTTATTGTAGATACTTTAAGAAATACGGTTATTGCTTGCAATTTACTGTTTGTTAATTATTTTATCCAGAGTTCTCTAATTAAAAGCTTCTGTCCTTTTCTACCTCCAGTGACTCAGATAAAACAGATAACAATAAAATAAGTTTTAATGAAAAGAATAGAATCCAATAAGTCAAGAGTACTTTACCACTAAAACAGTGTGATAAAGACTAGCTGAGATAAACATTCACTGTGTTATCATTATGGTATGCCCAGAAGGACCAAAAAGATGAAACAACACCGTCTGTTTATAGATGAATTTTCTATTATTAGAAAAACAATTGTGGTGACCCCAAGGTCATAATAAAAAGACGGAACTTAAAAAAAGTTACAGTTTTCTCCTTCTAGTACTTCAGCCTCAGCTCTTTCAGAGCCTACAAAAAAGCGTCCCTTACTTGTATCCTCTTACGGTGTAAACCTTACCCACAGGATCACAGTGATAATCTGCAGTATTGTAGAATGGAAAGTCCTTATTCTGCCACTTAAAATACACCAGTCACTTAAGTACTCTCATAGGCCACTGAATCATAATGCACTCTCTCACTCTCTTTTCCCCCTACCCTTCCTTTTATTAGGATGTAAACAGGAGCTGTGAACCTATATAGGGATTGTCTCTATAAGATCAAGAATCAGGACTTCTTCATGCTCAGACTGTTACTCAATGCTTGGTGTCTGTTTTCCTCTTGCTTTTTTCCCTGTATTTATGACTAATAATGATCTCATCAATTACAGTGGCTTAGTCAGCACATAATTCCAATGGCATAAATAAGACTGGCAAGTACTCCCAATGGACAAATGTGTGAGTGATTGTAAAATCAAAATCCAAAGCCTTGCACCATCCGTGCCTAGTTAAAGCAGGCATATGTTTCCATTCTGAATCGGAAGCTCGTTTTAACCTGCTTTGAATGAAGGTCCAGCTGCGGTTCTAGTGGTAAATTCCAGGGAGACTACAGAATATAGAAAAAAAAAATGGTGACATTTATGCCTGTCTGAAAGCATCTGCTGCCACCTGAGAAAAAACTGGAGAGGGCTTTTTTGTCTTTTTCATTCATGTAGGTGTTTCAGAGCTAGTGTAGTTATATTCCATGTTGAACAGGATTTTTGTTTTGCTTGATTTGAGCATTTCTTTGAGTCTTGGGTACATTCTGTGTTTTAGACTCTCTCTTACCTTATTCTAAGAATGGATTTACCTTTGTATTTTTCAGAATGGGACCTACCACGTAAACCACCCTAACAAAAATCTGTAGTGCTATTTTTTTTATTTGTAGTGAAACAGTGATAACATAACAATGTTTTGACTGTTGCTGAGCAGTACTTGCACGGCATTTTGTCTTTTCCCCACTCTTCTCCCCCTGTGATTAGGCTGAGGGTGGGCAAGAGGTGACCCGAACTGACCAGAGGGACATTCCATACCTTCCATACCACATGATTTCACGCTCAGCCATAAAAGCTCAGGGAAAGGGAGAGGAAGGGGGAGCATTTGTGGTTATGGCATTTGTCTTCCCAAGTAACCATTACACGTGATGAAGCCCTGTTTTCTTGGAAGTGTCTGAACAGATGTTTATTCACTACTGCCAATGGGAAGTAGTGAATAAATACCTTAATTTGCTTTACTTTGCTTGTGTGCACAGCTTTTCTTTGCCTATTGAAATGTCTTTGTCTCAACCTACAAGTTTCCTCACTTTTACCCTTTCAATTCTCTCTCCCAGCCCACTGTGGGGGAGCGATCAAGTGGCTGGGTGGATATCTAGTTGCTGGCCAGGCTCAATCCACCACGGTAATACATATAGCATAGGTAACAATAATTGGTGGCACACTGAAATATTTCTAATGAAGTCAGTCAAAAGAAACAATTGCAAAACTTCTTTCTCAAAATATCTTAAAATACTGAACCTCAAGAACAAAGCCAGTAAGGGATTTTGATAGTAAAGAACTATCTAGGTGGAGTTGGTAAGCCTAGATGCAAAATTACAGTCCAGCACCTACCTTGCTGGCCTTGCAGACATCCCTGGGATGCTTGCAAAAATTCCCTGGATGTCTAGAGTGAAATCTGCTCTTACTCTGAGCAGCAGAGTTCAATCTATGACACAAATCAGGACTCAGAAGTTAAGTGTTCCTGCAGAGCTCTAGCAGATGCCTGCTTTGGTAGGAAGACACAAAATAAATGCAAAGAAACCCCAAGCTAGTTACAGAATCAGTCCTTTTCAGACTACATTCTTCTTTGAAAAGCAACAAGATGAGTGCAAAGCAAAGGAGGTGGTGGTTTTTAGTATGTGTTTTCATGCAAGTCATAGAATCATCCTAGAGCAGTTGTGCAGGAATTGAGGTACCTCAGTTCAAATATCACTTTGGCCTGAAGGAAGTTAAGCCTATGTTTCTCACATTCCCAGAGAGTGCTAATTGAGCTACAATTTAGCCTTGATTGAGATGAGAGATTATGAGGTGGAGACCACTACTTTTCTCAATGCTCAGCCAGTAATTTGCCTTTACCTTTTCTTGTCTCCTGCTGGTATTGTAACTGCTTATGAGATCTCTTATTTATCTTCAGTCACATTTGGTCTATAGTTATTTCTATTCTCAACATATTCTTGAGAGAATTTCCATTTTCCAGTGCCTAGATACTAAAGAATCGGTGCTTTTTGTGTGCGATGCTGTCCTGAGACTTACCTCACTGGACCAGTTTGAGTGTGCTTAGAAGACATGTGAAGACTTCAGTCCTGGTGTCTGACCCACATGGGAGATTGTTTGGTGTTAGAACCTGTACGTCTCTTTCATAGTTTGTTTTCAGATTCTTTCTAGTCTTTACCTTGAAAACTGCCATATAAGTGACTTGCCTGATACATTCATGTTTTATTTTTTTTGGGTTCAGTACTCAGCTGCTTTATTTTTATGTTGGAGAGCTGCTCTTTTGTTGTGCTCCCGTTCTCATGGCACGCATCTACGCTGATGTGCTGCTTATCCTTTGAAGGACTGACAGTGATTTTTAAAAGTCCTCAGTAATGGTTTATGATTCGTAGTTTTCTGTCCGTGAGCATCCTAGTCAAAGTTTCCATGGATTAACACTATTGCAGTACCTTTTTTTTTCCAAAAAGGGCCCACTTTGCTCAAGTTATGCTGGTGCAAATCCTTCTGTCTCCTCCTGTCCTGTGAGCAAAGTTCCAGGGCCAGTCTCTGTCATTAAAAGGTATGCTTGCATCATCGTTCATGCCAAACATTTTTAGGATTGGATAGAGGGTTCTCAACCCCTTGATGCTTACACAGGGAGGTTAAGTCATGATCAGATGATTATGCTCATACTGTGTAGATGAGGTCCAGTAGTCATGGAAAGTTTTGAGATATATCTGAGGCATTTGGTTTAAATTACATAAAATAATCTGAAGGCCTTTATTAATCTATCAACTAACCAAAGTATGGTCACCTGCTGTACTGGTTTTACTGTTTTTTAGATTTTAGTCAGGGTATTTTGGAAATTAGCAAATATGCCTTAGTTGGTAAAGGCATAATTTCAGATAGTTTTTAGTTTTTATGTAATTTTAGATTAATTTTCTGGTTTCATTTTAATGCGGTGTTTTGGTCATGACAATGAGAAAGAGAATTCCCAGGCCAGGGAGAAAATTTCAGTCATAGCTCATAATTAACTATAAAACTCAAATTTGTAGAGAAACAATGAGTTTTCTATTGCTTTGCTGCTTGCAGAACTACTTGTTTCACCTAGGCCAGTCAGGTTATGTTCTTTCACTGTTTGTGTGTAATGTTTGTTTTAGGTTTCCAAAAGTTAAATTCATTAAGTTAAACATAAATGATGAATTAAGTTCATTAATGTTTAGAAAAGTTGTGTGTACTCCTTGACTTTTCTGTGTATTTATTATGTTTTGACTTTTTAAATTAATTTCTTTTGTCCCAGTTTGGTTTTTTTTTTGGCATTCTGTGGTTATAAAGAGGCTATAATTGATTGTGGTTTTACTGTTTTCTCTTCTACAAGGCTGAAGATTTCAGCTATTCCACTTGCAATATATTCCCATTTCAATCTTGTCAGTGTCCACCCCTACCTACAAGCTTTACCAAGTCCATTTGCTGAGGGACTAGATTTTAGTTTACCATTATAATTGTTATTCCTCCCTTGTACCTGTTTTTGCTCCTTATTGTTATTTTTTAATATCAAATGTTTGCAGGAGCTTGAATCCTACTGAGTAATCAAGGTTTTTTTTAAAAAAAAAAAATATTGCAATGTTCAAGCTTGATTTATCTTTCCCGCCAATGTAAACACACCGTAAATAAAATTGCAATATATCACTGTAGTCACCTAATAGGTGAGTCACCTAATACTAATAATTAGTAATATATCACCTAATACTCACCTAATAGAGTAAACACTCTATTAGGAAGCTAAATGTTACAGTGTTTACTGTGCAAAATTTGTGTACTCTAAAGACAGGGTGATGTTGCTAAACCATAACTCACACCCTCTGGTTTTAAAAAGTAAAGAGTAGCTTTGGGAAGCACATCCAGGCCTTCCAAGCTGTGGAACTGAAGTTGTTAATCTAGGAATTTCACTTCAGTTTTTCTGATAATTGTCAAATAGAGACTTCTGAAGCAGTACAGTGTTGCTTCGGGGTTAAAGTAGAAGTGTAGTTTTTGACAGACTGTGAATTAATCCTCATCTGAAAGAAAATCCTACTCCCCTACAACCAAATGGAGAACAAAGAAAAAAAAAAAAACACCTCAGTTTTGAAGTTCTCTTGATATCTAGAAGGCCAGAGTTTCTTACTTTTTATGTCATGTTTCTGTTAGTCCCAATTTAGAAGTTCATGTAGCCTTTTTCCTAGTTGTGGAAACAGTTTAATATGGAATCAATTCAAATTGTAAATAATAATCATGATAGACTGAAGAATCTCTTTTATTCTCCAAACTGAACTTTACAAGAATGGTGTTCTTGAACATAAAAGATTAATATCGGTCATGGGATTATTACTCAGAGTAGCAATGCCTGAAAAAGTAATCTTATAATTAAATTTAGCACCAGCTAACACTCCCTCAGAAAGTAACTATAAATCTATATATAGGCAGGGATTTATTATAATAAAGTTTGAAATCCTGTAGTTAGTCTCTCCCAAATACTGTTGTCACATCCAGAAATAATAAGGCAGCTATGGAGATTTTGTTAACCTTTATCTTCTTCTATTTTCATCCAAGATCACTCTGAATCAAGAAAATGACTGACAGAGGCGGGGTCAGAAGGGGTGTGCTGGAGGTGGAGAAATATCTCCCTAATAGTGAATCTCCATAAATGCCTGTCTGGTGAAAGTAGCTTAAAGGAACATTTTCAAATTATGCTTGGCCTGACATTTACAATACACAAGAGGAATCTCTTATTAAGCATAAACCACTAGAAATACCTGTTTTGTTTGGTTTTTGGTTTGTGTTTGTTTATGCTTAAATAGGAAATGCTATGGTTATGCTTAAAGAGGGAAATACTGTATACTATTTCCATTAAACTGTTGTTTGAAGGACTTGAATTCCAGGTGCAGATCTGTTCGTATCTAGCAGATGGGAAGTATAATGCTAACCTTTTTGTATAATGCTTTGTGATCAAATGATTAAAGGAACAAGCCAATATTAAAATTAAACTTTTCTTGCTCTGACGGCACCGCTAACAAATATGACAGGAAAAAGGGACTGGAAAGTAATATATAATAGAAACTGTAGTAAAGAAAAAAGTCTGAAACAGAAAACACACAAGACAGACATTTAAAAATGTCCGTGATGACTTAAAGTTTTTTCCTGGTTGTTTTAATGCTCATGAATGTTGAACGGGGTAGGAATTATTGTGATGCTTGAGGAGGATGTGGAGCCTTGCAGGCACCCACCCTGAGAGCCACAGGATTTGTCTGCATGGAAAAGGCTATGCTTCTTGGGAAGTCAGTGGGAGAGGGAATTGCCCGGGCGAAGGTGATTCCTAACACCCAGAAAACAAGCTGCTGTCCCATGTCCAGTGAGGGCAGCCTCCGTGTTCTTCCTGAGTACTGGGTCTTGCCTTCTCTTTAGGGACTTTGTGCATGAGCAGTGTTCCAAACTGTGCCAAGCAGATGACAAGTACACCTGAGGGTTATGCAGCTATGAAGAAAAAATTGGGGTTCTTCTGGGAAGGAAGATGTAGAGTTTGTATTTGTATAACTGGAAAAATAAGTAAATTATGTATTCTTTGGCACTCTTAATTCCAGTATAATCCCCCAAAATTGTTACTTTAGGGTCTGCTGCAAAATAAGTAACTTTATTCAAACTCTTTCCTGTTAAATATCAATAATTTCTCTAGTGCTTAGGAGTTATAATCAGGGAAACCCAATGACAGCCAAGTAGCATCTTATGCATCTATCTTCTGAAGAGGCTATTACATGCAAAAAAATCCAAAAGAACAAAATCATTGCTCATGCAAAACAAACTGCCTGACTATTTTTCCCTTTGGAAGACTAAAAAGCCGGTGTTCAGAGTTTTCCTGCTCTCTGTTATGGACTGAATGGTTTGGAACAGCAAAACTGTTTTCATTAGTGGTGACAGCTCTGACCAGGAAGAGAAAACTCGTCCCGGTAAATGCTCTTAGGATAATATGCTAGCGCGTTAGTATCAGGAAAGTTAGTTGTTTCACTAGCACAAGGAGCAAATGGATTATAAACTTTCTCCTTAGATGATGTCTCAGGAAAGATGTAGCTGGACAATTTTAAAAACAAAGCAAGCCAGTTTATCCCTTTTTGACTCCTTATCTCACTCCTGCTCCCAAATCCTTCTCTTCAACTTGTCTTTTACTCCTGCTACATGGAGTGGCAGAACAGAGAGGTCTTCTTGAACAGATTAAAATGGGATAAGAAGGATTTCTGGCTTCTTTTCAGTCTGAGTGAAATCAGGATTTCCTTTCCTGGCTCAGAAACCTTAAAAAAACAACAATAACAAACCCCCCGACATTTGCCCAAAGCAGTCTTTTCCTTTCCTATTTTTGACTCCCAAAACAGTGCTGTTGTTTGGGAGACTTCTTTGTTGCACCTTGAATAACATGTGTGACTTCTAAGAGGAAAATGAAGTAAAATTATACAAGCCAACACCACATCTAAATGATGAAAACTTCTAACTCAGATAAATGCTTATAAAGGCCCCAATAAAAGTTAATGCTCCTGGTGTTTGATTCTGATGGAAAAAATTGTAAAATGTCAGCCTTGTAATAAATGCACTAAAGGGTGAATGCCACATTCAAATAAATAAAACCTTATGTCTGAAAAGCAAGAACACTAAAATCCATGAGTATGTAATAAGAACGTATTAACTTGATGGGCCTCATCTGCTCTTGCTCAGAGGATTGTGAAACAGGACTAAATCTGAAGAACTGGAGAGAGTTACACATGCATGAAATAGTAAAGATTAAGTGAAATGACGTGTAAGAGCCACAAGTTACTTGGACATCAGCAACTGATATTTTTTGTCCAACTGTAAATGTCTCTGCGTAACAACATTTCTTTCCTTATTTTGTGGTGTGTTTAAACATATGCAGGGAGCCAGTTTTTCGGAGTTGTTTATATCACTGAAAACGTTTGGATTGTCAGTGGAGCTGTAACTTTTGATAAGGTATAAGCAATCAGCTGATGATGTAGAAAATACCATAGTACATGTTAAAAGTTTGTATAGCTACTTTGTACAGCAGGATCACAATCTGGTTTCAGAAATCACTTTGTGATTAACAGTTGTAAGGTTCATACATTTAGACTGATGCATAATCTACCAGCGTGATGATAAGAAATATCATAAGTATATTTTGAGACTGTACCTCAGGATTTTGAGATTTGAGAATGTCCTCTGTTTGATACTCAGTTCACTACGTGTTGCTTGTCATTAGTCAATATAAATGTCACCCTGCTGTGGTATACTTGCTGTACCACCTCATCGACATGTAACAGTTTGACAGCAGATATTAATTTCATTTCTCTGGCTGTTGACTTAAATTCATTTTCTCTTCCCACTATTAACAGCATTTATGTAGTTATGAGGCATGAGGATGTGGTAACAGAGATGTATTTCCTAGCCTCATAGAGGAAATTACACTTTCTTCCTCTTTGATCAATGAAAATGCTACTGCCAGCATTTGGTGTGCCTCACTAGCATAGCTACATATCCAGTAGATGTCAGATGGTTGAGGTGTACAGCTGTACTCCAAGGAAATATACTCCTCCTGTTTCAAGGCCGGAGAGTCCCATGCTCGCTTACCTAACGTGAAAGGGCTTCTGTTGCGGCTTTGCCCTTCAGCACTGAGAGTGTCTCTTGTCTTTAATTTTACTCTGAGGTATGGAGTGGGTAATAGACTTCCAGAGTAATTTATTTCTGGAATAAATCCTGCTATGGTTATTCTCAAACCCTGTTTTTCCCTGCAAGTCACCTGGTAAACTGTGTGTGAGATGGCTTTCTCTCCCTCCTCCTTACTCCTGGCTTCTCCCTGTTCTCCACGAAACCATTAAAAAAATAAGCCTTAAGGGAGATAGTCCTTTTGAGAAAAATCAGGGAGTGGAGCTGTATGGAAAGCAAGTGAATGTGCTCACATAATACAATATGTGAACACACAGTAGCATTAATTTTTTTGAAGTGTTTGTGTTTTGCCAAGTATCCAGGAATATAGAAGTGTGACTCGTGGATTTTTAGAGTTTGCGTTTGGGTACCATCTTAGCTGCTTTTCCCTGCGTAGCAAGCCATTACTTATCTGGCCTATGTGCTGTGTCAGGTGTTTCTGCTTTTCTGAGTAGAAGAAACTTGGACACTTGAGGGATTGCTCTGCCACCTCCTCTCCCCTCCACTCCTAAACTTCTAACCTGAGCTTTATGGCATTTTTTGACTTTCAACCTGTTGATATGACACTGAAGCTCATAAGGTGGAGAAGATTTATTGTATTACAATGTGATTTGTTGATGTGTGATTTTTCTTTCTATCAGTAGGTTACTTTATTGAGAACATAAAATGAAAATCATTTTTTCATTTCAACCTCCCACTTGTTCCCTCTTAATTTATTGAAACAATTCTGCAAAGAGTAAAAGAGATTCATTTCCAGTGTTTTTAAACTAGGAGAGCAGTTCTAAGGATGAGAGAAAGTGTTTTACAATAGAGATGAAAGAGAAGTTGAGAAAATGGAAAATTGAATGCCTTCACAGTGTTTTATTGAATATGTTCAACTTTGATGAAGCACAAAGGCATTGTTATGTATTTTAAGTTGGCAGGTAATAAATTTTGAGGGGCAAAACAAAAGACGAAGTAGAGTAGTTAATTTTTCCCTTTCTGATCTGTTGATGAGAGAAACATACAGTGGGTGTTATTAAAAACTGGACATTATCTATTCACAGTAATTAAATCAACCATAGTGTTTATCTAGTATCTTAGGCTTGGAAATAACAGGACGAATGCAGCAAAAAGAAATGCTTAATGGTGCTATTCTATGCCTAAATGAAGAGATTAAACTGCAACTAGAAATGCCAGCTAATTATGTGACCATTAAACAAGCAATTAACTATGCAAATGTGCTATCATTTAGTCACCTTCTTTGTAATGTAAAAGGTTCCCGTATTAGTCCTCTCTCTGTTGTTTCTATATTCACTTCTACTGATAGGTGACATGTTAGGGATTTCAAAAGGAAAATGTGGATGGAAACAATTTTGGTCCAAAGGCTGTCATTTTACTGTGTTTGCAGGATGCCTAATGTAACGAGGAAGTTATTTTGACTGGAGTTGCTGCTATAACTGTCATAAACACTATTCAAAAGAGACACCTACCCTCTTCAGTGTGTGTACACTATCTAAATGACAGTAAGTACACTGGGGAGCCAAGCAAGTATTTTGATTTTTGGAAGTTAAATTAAAGAATTGTTCTGATTAAAAGGCAAAGTGTGAACAGAAGACTCAGATGGCTAATAAAGTTGTTGTTAGAAAAATATCTCCAGTAGATTTTGAAATGGAAACATTTCTGAAAGCGTAGCCAGATGGAAAGAGCTGCATGATGCTGATGTCTGCAGGACCTGAAGGAGACAGATGGTCAGCAACTTAAAAGGTTGAACACATTCAAATATACATGGGACAGAAAGAAAGAGAATGAGAATCCAATGGACAAATAACCCTTGATGATCATAAGTCTCCAACTTATTTGAAGTATGTGAGCCATCTGAAAGCACTTCCATTCAAACTAAAAGCTTTCATGAGAGGATCCAAGGCTCACTAGACACCAAAGATGAATTGGAAGCTCAGCCGCTGATCATAAAACTGTGCATTTGTAGATGAAGATGACAAGTTGAAACAGAATTTTAATGGGATCATACCTCAGAGAGAGATGAAAACCTATTAACTGTAGGTGGCCTGACCCTAGAGAAGGAAAATAGAATCAAATGAATGCACAGGACTCCTTAGGAGCTAATGAAAATACTAAAAAATGCCTGTGAGAAGAATAAGCATCTGGGTAGTCACAAACATGAACTTAAGTGACATAAGTGCTAAAGGGATGATCTCACACTCTGGTAAGGATGGAAAAGTAGGAGCATAGAAAAGATGAAGGAATAGTTGTAGTGAGTATGAGTTACATGACTTAAATTTAAAACGTGTAATGTACAACTTGTATGAAAATGTGTGGAACAGCGTGTATATGTGGCTTTTTATTTATGTGTGCAGATCTGATAACTGCAAGATCTCAGAAGCAAGGGAGTATATACCAATGATAAAAAGTAATTTGGTAATTGGATCTAGGGCATCTAAACTGGGCTTAGCTTTGGTATAAGCAATAGAAACTGAGGTGCATGGCACAGTCAGAATGAAGAACGCTAAGATAACCAAAATGTTTTAAAAGAAGTGGAGTATTTTGTTTAAATCATTTATACGGATGCCACCCATGGTCAGATTACTGAGATGGAAAACATTAGCTCAGTGAATGATAGTGGAAACACAGCCAAACAAATAAGAACAATTTTGATCTTCTAGACAGCCACGAGGAGCTTAACCTGCAACTCTGCAGGCTAAGTTATAGCTGTAAAGATGAATCACAACCACTAGACTAAATTCTAAGTTGCTAGGTCTTTCTGATCTTCAAAGGCCTCTTTGGATGTTCTTGAAAAAACTGAAGTGGATATGTAGACCCTGAGGAGATGCTCACTGCACATCTTCTGCAGCAATTGAGATTATGACAGATTCTTCCAGCCTCAGAACCTGAAGAACCAATGTCACAAGGACTGAGAGAAAACTCTTGTTTTAATTTGATGTAGATTTAGAGTGCTCTTCCTCTCTTAATGCATTCCAGCTTGCAGAGTTCCAAACCAGAGTCCTTTCCATTGGATTTATCACCTGCAGTGAGCTCACCTCAAGGTGTGTCACCAAAATTGCAGCAGGGGTCACTCACAGGCCAAATAGTCAGAAGGACAACTAATTCAGGTTCAAGAATAAGAGAGGTATCCCTTTTGACCTTCAAAATCTTTATCAGCATTAGGACTCTAAGGACGCAAGGAATATATATGGATCAGCTGTTCTCAGTGTAACTTAAATCACTGTTACTGAGAATATAATACCAGACTGAAGCGTCACTCATGGGGTATCAGTCCCAATGAATCCACAACAGATGTACAGTGAAAATTACTAGATAATAACTTCTTTAGACAAAAGGTATTTATGCATCTTCCTCCTATTTCTATTTGTTTCGGTGAGGTGTTCAAACAGCTTTGTGAATCTGGGCTTTATTATCATATGAATAAAACAAACAAAAAGGATATTGAAATTTACTGGGCAAGCACATGGTGTTTCTGTACCCATCACTTTTAATCACTCACAAAAAACTATAGACAAAAGTTAAAAATTGCACAGAAGAATAAAAAATATGCCACGATGAAAAAGAAATCATAGGCTTAGATCTGCTGCAGAAAGTCTGTCCTGTTCATAATTTAACAGGCTACTGATCCATGGAGAAGAGTGGAGCATGGTCATATGAGATGTTGGCTCTTTTTTCACGATCAAATCTCATAGACTAATTGAGCTTTAAGGCAAAAAAGGTGGAAAATTTAGGTAATTGAGTCAGATCTTCTCCATCTTATTTGGCAAAAATCATCACCCAACAACACCATCTACTAACAATATCCTCACTCAACACCACCACCCTTGCCACATTCATATACAGCTTGTTTAGACTGCTTTTTTTTTTTACGTTGATTTTTGTGTGTAACCTACAAGATCTGTTAAAACTGCAGAGTAATTTTTTGAATTTCAGTGTTAATTACAGCTTTCAAATATCTATTAAGTAATTTACTATCTCTGCCAGCCAGCAATTTTTAACTTTCACCTTCAGTGCTTAGAAAAACTGAGACCTTATTCCCATTTACACTCATACCAGTCCATTGTGTATTTTGTTACATAAAGAACATCTATAGTGTGTATTTTCTATGTACATCTTCATACACATGTACACACATCTTCATACAAACCCACAATGCATTAAGCTTAGCAGAGTATTGTTTTTCTTCATAAGGATTTACCTTGTAGACTGACTCACACTTTTAAATTTAAAAAGTCACGAAACCTATTATCAAGGTTATTTCCAAGGCAATTGCACTGGTGCTAAAATTAATACCTTTAACAAAATGGTTAATGGTTAAGTGTTAAATTCTACAATAAATTTTGTCGTGATAGTTGTTAAGACTAATTCTCTTAATTCTCAAGCTGCTATTGCTTTCGCATGGGACCATCTATATTGATAGTATGTCCTTGTATTGCTGTATATTATTATTTGATTTACATGAATTGTGGAGCGTCATCAGAGAAAAGCTACTGCTTTATCACATGCTCTTTTAAATGTCCAGTAAGATGTCTTTCATTTTTGTCTGTTGAAGAATTGTTTCTAAACATTCACACCAAATTCTTAAAATGTGAGTGTTTCCAAATTGCCCTGTATCCCTCTGTCTTTGAATTTTTCAGCTGTGGCCATAGAACAGTACAAATGTAAAGAGTCTATGTTATGTGTCCCAGGTTGTCTGGTCTAAGTGGAACAAGCTGTATCTGAAGCTGGTATGACTGGTATAGGAGAAACATCAAGGTTGAGCTAATCAAAAAGGCACACGACTTCTGTTAACTATTTGAGTTTGAGAAAATATTTAGTCCATTTTCCCTACATTTTCCCTGTGAGCCCAAAGAGGAGAGGGCTTCCTTCATATCATGGTCATGGGAAGATTACTGGTGTGTTATATTTAGCGTACTCTGTGGTGACTTTTGTTCAGATTTTGACTATCACATTCAAAAGATCCTATTTCTTCACATCAAATTCATGTCATCTCCATCTTGAATGACTTCATTTTAATAGCCCATAATCCCGTGCTCATAAAGCCATGAAGATTTGGTGATTTTAGGTCAACACATCACAAGAAGTTCATTCTCACCTGGCACCTTTTAAATCTATTGGCCACTTTCAACCAGAATAGGCAAAACAGTCAGGGACATTGATATCCTACAAATGCTGTGGATCAGAGAGAGACACTTTTAATAGAAATCTGAGAATACTTATGGAAGCTTCGTCCTAAGACACAAATCCACAGGAAAATGAGATTGTAGTTCTGCTGCTCATTGAACTTCTTGGTAATTAGCAGAAGATCACAGCAGAGACAGAATAGCTAAGCTGAGTCAATTCAGTTCACCTATTCATGGAAAAATCAGTCATTCGTCGTTGTTGTGGTTAAAGCCAGCTGCTGTGGCAGCATTATTCTGACAGGTGAATGAAGATTGGTGTTGCTTTTTATGAAACATGAGTGCAATAGTACTTTTATGGTTGCAGAGTGTTGTAGAAAAAAATAGAAAATGAAATCTTAAAATGTTTGGAAAAATTTGTGGGGTTCTGTGTTTGGTGGGGTTTCTTTTTCAATTTTTTTTTTTTTTTTTTTTGTTTTAAATTCCTGTTAGAAAACCAAATGAGCATTGTGATTCATTTATTTGTGGTACAGTTTTAACATGCTAAAAATGTCAGACAATCTGTCAGACCTTAATCTGTTTTTTCATAAATAAAAATTTCAGGAAAAGTTTGAATGTATATATCTGCTCTATGCAATGGTACTGATTCAGATACCATAGCATAGCAGTATTTCTTTAAAAAGCAGATAGTCTAAAGATTCAGAAATTGAGACATTTTGGGGAAAATTTACCTCTTTTCTGATGAAATTAGCTATTTGTTGCAAACATGTTATGGGAATATTTCCATTTTTCATTTGTTTCTTTCCATTTTTGTTATAAAATAGAAATGACAACTGAGAAGTTTCAGTTCAGAGAACTATCTTTAGCTCCAGTATGCAGAAAGGACATTACTTTATTAATTAATAGGAAAAGCTGTTACACTATTTCATCAACCAAAATTCCAACTTTTTTTTTTTTTTTTTTTTTTTTTTTTTTTAATTCTCTTTCATATTTCTCTGGAAATGTCAATATTCCCATGTGAGGATGCTCCTACTCTTTTCATTGACTTCATTACTTTTTCACTGGGCTGTGCATGTGCTTACATTCCTTACATGCATGGAACTAAAGAAAATAGAGATTTTTAATTTTATCAAGTAAAATTCAGGCACAAAGATTGAACTATGGTCCATATTATATAGAGTTGTTCTGGTGTGGAGTGGAGTGGTTGTAGTCCTGCTTTTCCAGATATGTTTAAGTTCATTTCTCATTTGAGCGGTAGGGGTTTTTTTTCAGTTTTCCTTGTGACAGATACCATATGACTGCTGCCACATCTCACATCTCCCTTTTTTTAGTGTCCCCTTTTCCTAATTCCCTTTGTTCTTCAGTTTTTTGCTTTACTTTGGTATTTACTTACTTCCTCAATTAATTCTTCCAGTTGAACTAGCTGCCCAATGAAGTGCAAATACAAAATCATATTGCTTTCAAATTTGGGAGTTTTTTGCAGTAAGTGTATCTTTTATCTATTATCACTTGCTCTTTGTGCAGTGCATCATTAAAATCAGAATCTGAAAATGAGCCAGAACGTTTTTTATAAAGATGAAACCAAAAACTGCTTAGTCCTGAAGAGCTCAATTTTCTTCTTTTTGTGCTTTGCTGTACTGAGCATATATTTTCTCTTTTGTATTTTCTTTGACCTTTTCTTTAATCTTAGCAACCATGTTGCTATTCTTCTTGATCATTCCTTGACCAACAGTCACAATTATGATTTTTCTGTGCCTCTACTCTATTGATCAAAAGAGAGTTATGGGCAAAAGACAGCTGCCAGTGCTACTGAGATGCTAAGTCATGGCTTACATTGCAAGGATGGAAGGCAAAACACAGGAGCGGGGGGGGGGGGAAGAAGTTTTTATTAGGAAAAAATGTCCTGGTGTTCAAAACATTAGGCATCTGAAACACATTAGGCACTCCCTAACTACAGATCACAGAATCACAGAATGGTTCGGGTTGGAAGGGACCTTCAAGATCATCTAGTTCCAACCCCCCTGCCATGGGCAGGGACACCTCCCACTAGACCAGGCTGCTCAAAGCCCCATCCAGCCTGGCCTTGGACACTTCAGGAGTACAGAGTGCTTTAAAGTTCCGTTGTACACACTGAAGCATATTAGAAAGCCTGAAGTTTAGGCATTGTGTTTGAACAGGCAAGTTTTTACTTTGGTTGCATTTTAATTTTTTAAAACATTATATTTTTACTTCTTCCCATGTTACTTTAAGGTTAAAAGGGCTGTTTTATGCCATGTTGTCCAAGTCACCAATGGACAAGCAAAGATCTACTTTAATCATTGATATCCTATATTTAGGTAGTGGATTTAAATAAATTACATGATAAAAAAAGGAAAACTTTTAACACAACATAAAAATTTTAAATTCTGAAAAGAAAGTAAAGTTTTTCACATTTTCAGTTTAATGTGATTAAGTTTTGGTCCACTTTTTATTTCTTTTCATAAAGTCAGTATTGGGATTGTCTATGTTCACTGCTATGCTGCAGAGAAAATTTGTTGCTACTACTTTCTTCTAATTACTCTGAATGAACCCCTGCCTTGGTTCACAGATTAGAGTATAATGGATTTGCTAGTCATATGTTTCATTGGTGTATGTTCCTACCATTTCTCATGTAATGTTGATCTACCTGTACATTGTACTAATTTATTGTCATATGGGTAGATAACTCTATCTGTATTCACAGTTAACCCAGATTGCTAGAACAAATATGTGATGGAGACTAAGCCATGAAAAAGAGTAATCTAGCACACAGGAACAGCTGGGCAATGGTTGATTTTCAGCATAAACATAAACAAATCCCAAGCCTGTGTAACTTTGAGGGATTTCTTAGACAATGCTGTGTCACGCAGGACTGTAATCATTACAAGTTTGGTCTCCGGGTTTCTTTTCTTACCGACTTCAATGGAAAGTAGGCTGCCCATGCTTCAGAAGGGGTCAGATGCTTTGTATTGACTCTGATAAAAGCCTTCATGGAGCAAGGTTTTATTTTCAGCTCTTACTTCCTGGGAGAGAGGATTAATATGCTTGTAGTGACAACATCTCCATTATTCCAAAGCTGCAAACATTTATCCCAATCAGAAAGACTACCTTGGAGCCTACCCATGCACCTCCCTAATATATCAACACATTTAGTACTAATAATGGTGCAAATGTTAAGTTGGTTGTGTTGACTTTTTTCCCCAGATATTCCTGCTACGTGGGATTAGAATGGTTCTTGTTTACCCTCTAATGTATGTAGCTTCACATACTATTTGTGAGGAGACTTTGGTTGTAAGCTCTGTAAGCTATCAGGTTTCTTTAGTGCTTTTCGGCAAGTATTGTCTATAGTAAACATCCATATTGATACAATTACTTCTTTTCTTTGTCAGGGTCTATTGCTTTTCCTACAGTTTATTCTGGGGCATCCAGCACACTCCCGAGGACATCTTTTTTTCACCTCCAGGTACCAATCATCTGATTGCTTATCAGGAATCCAAATAGTTTTGAAAATTGCAAGAATATCTCACCAGCTTCTTATCAGTCATAGATTCTTCACACTTTCTTCTTTTTCTTGCTGATTAAAAGATCTCATTAATTTCATTTTTATCTGAAGTGTAGTATTACACTTTGATTTAGTCTCACTGTCATGTTCCTCTGAATCTTAAAAACATAAATCATTTCACAGCTTGTGTCTGACTCTCTTCCTCTTTTGCTCATCTACTCCCTGCACATGTAAAGTGAGTTTTGTTTGTCCCATTACCAGAGTTTCACATTCTTATTTCAACAATTAACATTTATTTTGATGCCTTGCTTTTGGGAATTAGGTCATCAAACACTTGGAGCCAAAGAGTCCAGAAGAAGTTTTCTTTGTTCTGTTTCTGAGCACTGGCATTTCCAAGTGAGTCTCAGTGTTTGACCTCTGCAGAACACAGCGATGGTCAGGTGACAGTATTTTAATGCTGGGTCCTCATTTTTTTTTCTGAGTATTTTCTTCTCTAATTGGTTTTGATCCTCAGTGAGCCACCTAGCTGAAAAAACAGCTAGGTAGTAAGTATGTGTCGTGTGTGCCCATGTATTCCTGACGCCATGTATTACTGCACTTGTTTTGTTGGAATAATCTTAGGAAAAATTGTTCTTGCTCATGGGATTCAGCAAAGACTTAGAATCCATTCTTCAAAGAAAGAAAAGTGCCTGACAGAAGCAGTAAGTGAGATGATTTCCATTACATAGAAACTATTCCCTTTTTTCTCTTAAAGCAAAGCTGATTGAGCATGGTTTGTAAAAGTGTACATCTTGGCACATCAGCCCAAAACAGTTTTCTCTGCACAATTAATAAAACTTACATTAAGTTTATGTTCAGAGAAAAACTTAGACAAAGTCTATGTTTGTATCAATTAATTTCAAGCCTACGTTTGGAGCGTCTGGCAAATAAGCAAACAAAAACTTCTAAGAAAAAGTGCTGGAGGGTAAAATGGGTCTGGCAGCTACCTCCCTTCTGTAATGGCCTTGGGGTAAGATTTGACAAAGAGGTTGGCATACACCAAAACTTTGTTCTGTTTTGCTAAATGGAAGTGGGCAAATGCCTGAGAGAAGGCTGAAGTACTGAGCAGGGAACTGCAGATGGTGATGTGATGTTCATTACAAGTGCACCATGGCCTTGTCTGCAGAGGTATCAGGAAACCACGTAGCAAAAATGTGATTTCTACTGTACGAAGGAAGGAGGTGCATGGAAGAAAAGTGTTACTTCCACCACAAACTACATTTCTGTTAAAGTAGTAATACCTTTTTCCAGGGTGGGAGACATTTTGATCAACGTAGAAGGCAGAAGTGGAATAACGTAGAACGGTAATACTTATTTCCGTGGAATGAATGGGTACATTAATGACAAGTGTACCTCAATAAGTGTACCTCAGCACTGCTGTTACATTTGGGAGTTCCTACATGCCCCTCTGTACATAATGTTCTCCTCTCTCCCTCCACCCAGACATTTGCATGGTTTTACTATGCCTTTAAGTGATATTTTCTTCTTTGAGAACAAACATTTCAATAGCTACTAATAGAATGGAGCTAGAGGGGTTTACAGTTGTGACTCAACACAGTATGTTAACTAAACACAGGACAAAGCAATGTCAGCACTGGTGAAATCAATTGAGAGAACACCCATGTCCCGCCAAGTCTTTCATATATTTTATAATGTAATCAATGGAGAATTACTTTTTTAGAAAAAAAATGTGTTGTGCTCAAGAATACCTTCTCTTCTCTGGCAGAAGCCTTTTTTCCTTCAGTTGCTGTGCTTTCTGGATATATTCTTTAGCTTCACAGTGAATTTCAAGTCTCTGTAGAGCCATACTGTTACCACCATTAAGCATTCCTCTCATTTTACTGTAAAAAATTGACACTGTGGAATTTCATACTTAGTCCCTTAATAATTTCCACATCACAAATGTGGGCATATTTTATTTCCTCTAGCAAAGTAGACCCTTCCAACCTTCTATTCTACTACTAGGAATAATACTGACCAAATTATGCAGAAAATCCAGGAGTAGAGATAAAACTTGATGAAAGCACCATGTTTAAGTATGCTTGAAATTTGGACATGTGCAACACAAACTGGACATTTGCAAGTGTCCATTTTTCTCAATGGCTGCTGTCGTACACCTCAGGCCTGATCCATGCCTAAATTAGCCAAAAGACCTGCATTTCCTTTTCTGTGTTTTGGATCAGGTTGCAACTCTGTGTATATGTGTGCTGATTTTCATAGAATCATAGAATTGTCCAGGTTTAGGGACCTTTAAGATCATCGAGTCCAACCATTAACCTTACACTGCCAAAACCACCACTAAACCATTCACCACATCTATCTGTCTTTTAAATACCTCCAGGGATGGTGATTCCACCAATTCCCTGGGCAGCCTGTTCCAATGTTTGATCACCCTTTCCATGAAGAAATTTTTTCATAATATCCACCCTAAACCTCCCCTGGTGCAACCTGAGGTTTTATTCTGTCACTCTTACATTTATGATTTCAATCTATCACTTCCATTTGGAGGTCAACACAAAAAGTGTCTTTCCCTTTTAAGAACGGTTATGTCATAAGCAGTATCCTGCCCTTTACAATCTCATTTTTATCAGCGCAGGATTACTGACAAAATCCTTGTGAGAGATTAACAGAGTAAAGCTGCCCTTGACCTGTACCTTCATTGTCTTTCAAAAGATGCCTAACTGGTTCATTTAGTTTTAAAAGCAATTTGAACAATCCTATTACTTAATCTATTATTGGAAATGTGTGAAAGGGATTTTAGATAAAGCTGTACAAAAGCACGTTTTAATGCTCAGAATTTTTAGAAAG
This sequence comes from Fratercula arctica, assembly GCA_947846985.1. Lineage (NCBI taxonomy): Eukaryota > Metazoa > Chordata > Aves > Charadriiformes > Alcidae > Fratercula > Fratercula arctica. The sequence goes on along the minus strand of CANTUZ010000002.1, from coordinate 92,542,196 downwards.
AAAATCTCTTTTGAGAGTCTTGCTTGATATATGTCCAAATGGGACAATATAATAGTTTATATTGGAAAGAGAATGATAATACTGCATGTGACAAAAGCAGAATATGTAAGTAAGCTTACCCAGGTTTTGGGGCTTGTATAAGAAGGTATGGCACTCAAAATTGGTGGTGTTAGGGAAAAAGGCATGGGTTTCAGAAATAACTACAAGAGGGAAATAGAAGGTCTGAACCTTATGGGACACCCTGGGTTACAGAAGTAGAGAGTGAAAAGGAATAGGACTCTGTGAAAAGTGGAGTGATGGGGGAGAGAAGATAGGGAAGATGTGGATCTTGTACTTCCTTACCGTATCTGCAGTAAATGTGACCTTTAGGAAGCACAGGGAGTTTTGCTAAAAGAGATATGCAATAGCAGGTGTCTTTGTCAAGTAGGGGAGAAGGAGACTTGGAAGGAAAATCAGAATTCTGGAGAAGAAAGACTGGATTTTTCATGGTAAAAGTGTAGACAAGGGGGAAGAAATGGAGGAAGAGATGTCTGGAAGAAACAGAGAATGGAAAAAGTGGAATAAGGGATGAATTGGGTGAATTTGAGAGGGCAGTTTTTCAAGGAGAGAGAAACATATAACTAGGAAAGGAAGCAGCATCAGAGGGATGGATATTGGGGGATTTTCAGAGCAGGGAGGTAGGGAGGAGTTCGAGATAAGGAAAGGCACAAAAGGTGGAAGATTGAGGAATCTCTTGGGAGAGCTGAAAGATGAAAGAGGGAGAGGTATTCTGAGGGAGGGCTAAGAGAGAAAGAGTTGTGATAGGAGAAAGAATGAGAGTAATACAGATGGAGGAATAGGGGAGGCAAATGATGGAAAACCAGCAAGTGCTAAGCTACAACAAGCACTCAGAGTATCTCTTTCTGACTGCAGTCAGCGGTAATCCATGTGCTATATGACTGAGCACTTTTCATTGACTCTTAGATTGACAGTTTGGGAATGACTAAGACCGTCTGTGTCACTCCATTTTACCCTGTTATAACTGTACTTCATTGTCAGGGAGCTGGGTTGTCTAGAGGCACTAGTTCTCCTTCATGAGTCTTTTGAGGTTCACTAGCTCTACAGTGCTGAGATAAACTACCTGAGCTGCTATGGCTGCAATGCTTCTTCTCTCTGAGCTTGCTCATTTAAAGAGTTTAAGTATTGTCACAATTTGCCTTCATCCTGTTAGATGAGAAGAAAATACTGAGAATGGTTTTCTTTTTTATTACAACACTAAAATGTATGAGTTAGAAATTACAGAAAATAACACCATTTACAAGAATTACAAAATAAATTTAACTTAGGCTGTTACAGCCAATGAAACAAATCTAGTTATTTTAAATCCAAAGCATCTCATGCTTGTGCAAGAGTGCTGTTATTTTCTTCTTTAAAAGTAGCAGAGCAGGTCAGTCTGAGTTCAGAGTGGCCTGAAACTCTTCGTACACTGAAATAGTGATAGGCACGGAAGAATGGAGATTCAAAATATGGCCTGAATCCTTCTCATCTTTCCTCTATGAAAAAAAAAGTCAAGGTTCATGTTTGATGGTTTCCTCTCAGAGGAATGCTGTGCTGTAACTTGCCCAGCTCTGGATCAGCATCCTTAACAGGCATCCACCTGTTCAGTGATGAGTACTCTTTCTCATTTTCTGTTCATTCTTCTCATAAACTCATCATCTTCTAGGTTTTTGTTTGTTTGGCTCTTTTTACAGTTTTGCTACCGCTGTGGTTATGAGAGACAACTATTTAAAAATGACTCTCATAGCCTCAGGACTGTGAAATGCCATTGTGTGGAAGGGCAATACAAAGATGATGATCCTCTTGAGCCTTGTTAGTTGTGAACGGTTCAAATACAGCTCATTGTGGGACTCACCTGAGGCTGATATTGCTGCCCTGAAGGCACAGATATCTGGAGTGGTCTGGAATATGCAGCCATTGCAGGTCCTGGGAATTGTGCTTCTAGCTCTTCTTCTAGTTTGCTCTCCACTTTATATAGTAAATGTTCACTGGCCTCTATCAACGTAAGAATTTGAGTTGCAAATTCCAGAAGACTGTAGCCACTTCTACTGCTGTGTATTACTCTCTTACAAAATTAAAGGTTGTGTTGTGTTCTAAGGTGGTTGATTTGGATAACAGCCTGGGACACAGACTTCCTTGTACAGGTCTCAGATTTTTGTGCTCCTTCCTTCTTTACATGTTGTGATAGACTAAGCATATTTTAGTCTACTTTTTGGTTTATAACTTTAAAACACAAAATGCTAGTATACCCCTTGTTGTATTCTACAATTTATTCTGCAAGGGATTTATTCGTTGTTCAGCTTAAGCCCTGCAGCTATAACTCTCTCTTTTTCTTTTTCTTTTATACCACTGGACTGTTGTCATTATAGATCTTAGTACCTTGTTTCAGTTTTTTCCTCTGTGGATTTTCTCAGGTGCCTGAATGTAGAACCTAAATGACACTTTAGAGAAAAGTTGACTATCGTAGGTATTTGTATGTAAATGTAGATTTTTCTTACTTCTGTCTGTTAGAACTCTACTTGAAGAATTAAGTAACTTATTATTTTTGTGGGGTTTTGTTTTTGTTTTTGTTTTTTTTTTTTTCCTTCCCAGAGCAACACGCTGGCCAAGCTGGGCTTTATTCTGAGTGTGTTGAGAACTTCCACTTCTCCCAGAGCCACTCCTTAAATTCTCCTTCAGATGTTTTTGTCCCTTTGCCTTTTTCAAAAGTTACATCCTCTTGAAAGAGAGAACATGGGCTTATTTTTAACCCAATAACCTTTTAAAGTACTTTTTCCACAGTACTATTACAAATTGTATTTGTACCAACTTCAGAATCATATTTAGTTCATGAACTTGTTTAAGAGATTAGATCAGCACTGCAACTTTTATTGTTTTGTTGATTTCTTTTCTGTGGTAATGTAATTGACAGGAGCTGATAAGCCTCTAAACTCAAAAATAAATATCGAGTGTACTTCCAAACTAATAGCCCATTCATCTTCATCTGCAGTGTTGTCCATTGTCCCTGTGAAGAATTACTCTGAGCTAGTGGTGCTTTTACTCCTGATATGAGCCCATCCTGATACCCATGTACTTTTACAGAATGATGTATACAATTGCTGTTCTTGCATGTTTTTCAAAATATGAATTTCCAAAAACATCATACTTTTAATTGTCTTCTTTACCGATGTTCTGGGCCCCAGTTTTCAGAGAGTGACTTTGTGCCTTTCCCCAATGGCATGGCACTATACTGTCTGCCTACACTGTTTTTTTGCATGGATATTATTTCATAGGAATGTTCTTATTACTCATCAAAATTCCCTCTGTAGTCCCCCTCTAAATTTTCTTGTCCTGGATCCTGACACAGCATGAGAATAGAAAAGATGGCTTTGTTTTCTATAATTTATAAGCTCTTTATGATTGTCATAAGCCTTTATGAAAATAAAAAACTTCCAGTTTTACCCAGGATAGAAAAGGTAGCCAACTTATTTTACAAAAATTAAGTGTATAATTCTAGGTCAGTGCATTAAAGCTATGTTCCGTCTTTCTTACTCTCATTCTTTGTTGGTAAAGCAGAAAGTAGTGTTTAAATTTTAGTTACCACCTACATTCCCAAGGAATTTGAGCCACATTGCTAGCAGTCTTAATCGAGCCCCTACCTGCCCCATCTTGCAAACCTGAGATTCCACCAGATGCACTCCCTTGCTGTCGACAAAGGCATGATTCTCCCTTCCTGTTAATGTGTCCAACTTGCTCCAGTGCAGAAGCTTTCTCTCCAGCTCCTGCTTGTATGCCTGATTGGGAATGGATCTCCATCCCTTTTTACTATATTTCTTAGGTTATAGTAAGTGTGTCAGAGATATCTCCATCATTGACAACTTTGACAGGAATCTGTCAATCACTTTTTTACATTTGGTCTGTTTTAGTGTGTTGTCTTTGTGCCGAAAGTCTAAATTAAATTTAAACAGTGGAAGAAAAAGTGCATACATACCATAAGAAAATAAACTAATTACAATGAGTAGTAGTTCAGGATTTCAGAGTAAAACTAAGTAAGAGAAGTCTGCAATTGTTTCTTTGCTATGGAGAAATCTCACAGAGACTAAGCTGTTGGATAGTTGCATCTTAATATATTTAACTCTCTGGCTTCTTATCGTGCTGACACTTTTAGGTGCATCACTCTTAAAGATTAATTACAATGTAAATATTTTAAAATACAGTAATGACGGTATTCTCACATACCGATTTCCTGAAGGCAGCTCCTGGAAAATTAGGCTGAGAGTAATTCTAGTTTATGAAAAGACCTTCCTCTTGTTTATGATATTGCACAGTTGCAAAAGAAAGTTATCACTGTACTTCAAACATTCATCGTGCTAAGTGCAGAAAATAAATCATCCTGACTGCAGAAACACAATTTTATAGCTATAAATTATTGGACTGTAAATTACCTTCCTGGAAAACATGATTTTAGTCTGGGATTCTCTTACAAGGAATCTTTATGATCTCATTAGGTTTCCCCTTTGCATCAGAAATTTAAATAATTTATCTTTTGATTACTAATTTATGGCAAAGTAATTTGAGAATGTTTACATTCCATAAAGCTCATCCATTAAATTATTTATCATCTGATATCATTTAAAGAGGCATTTGTTTAATTTTTCATGCTTTACATACAATGCCATTATAACAACAATACTCCACAGTGGTGATTACTGTAGAGAAGCTCCCTATTTTTGAACAGAAAGATATGAATGAATATTTTCAAACAATATAACTTTGCTTGTCCCATTTGCTTCTGTCTCCCCACAAACCTTGTTGATAATATGTACTGTGATCTTGTACTACATTTACCACTGGAAATTACTGGCAGTATGAAAACAGAATCAAATGTATAATACTGCTGACAAGAGGGATTTACAGTGGCTATTTAACCTTGTTTGCAGCAGAACTTTGTTTCTAGTGAAGTGTTTGGAGAATGAGCTCGTAGGTGAAACACAATTCAATGAGGCATCACTGTGAACAAGAAGGAAAGTTGTTTCTCGTATCTGGATACGAGGTCAAGGGAGCACATGCAGACTATTGGGGGTGGGGTGTGATGCTGGCCAGGCTGTGGCCAACTGTATAAACTCTCACTTGGGAGTGGATAGTATTTGAGTGATTGTAGCAGGACTGTGTAGCCTTGTGTTCGGTAAGACATAAGCACCAAGCCTAGAGCTTTTGAGTATGTGTGGTGTTATTGATCAGTAGCAATAAAAAGTATTTTTGCTTGCTTGCTTATGTATTGTACTGAGTAACATAGAACCCCTTGCTGTGGGCTTTTATTGGAATATAATTATTTCAAGAAAATTTTTTCCACTAATGCAAACTAGAAGAGCTTATGTGGTGAGGTTCAGTCTTAGTATGCGTAGCAGAACTTGACCTGCATTGATGTTTGGGTTGGGCTGTGTATTTCTGTTTTGCTTTCATTCATTGAACTCTGTCTTTGAATTTGCAAGTTATTTAAAAAACTTCATTGAATTTGAAACTAGGTCAGATAATATCCACAGGGTTTCTTGCCTAAGATCGCACTGCAATGCATATCATTATTACTTATTGGCATATAATAGTATTAGTATTAATGCTATTGGTAGATGGTGAATAAATAGGTAAATGAGCAGTGGTGATAAGACTGTGTGTTAGAGATTATTTGTACTTATTGCTTCAATCTAAGATTTGGAAGAACTACAAAGTTTCAGAGAGGAGGAACCTATAGAGTTGTTTACTTATTTTTTCCATTTCAAATCTCAAATCAGAAATCTGGTGTTTAAACTCAGACTGATGTAGCATAGCAAAACTCTTGTTAACTTATATATGAGCTTTACTGAGAGAAGAGGATAGACCTCAAGAGACTGATCCTGTGGGATATGTTTGAGCTACATAGAATGTTTCTTTATTTAAGTGAAAAGTTTTCAGGGATTTGCTGGATTTGCAAATGTGTCAGTGTCTTTACTATTAGCTGAACATGGTCTGTCCTTACTCTGTGTTAATTCAAACAGATACTAAATTTGTCTCGTAATTCATTAAATAATTCACAGAAACCAAAAGATTACTTGAAATGAGCAAGTAAATGAATAAGCTGGGGGTTTTTTGTTTTTTTTTTTTTTTTTTTTTTTTTTTGTTTTTTTTTTTGTTTTTGTTTTTGGTTTTTTTTTTTTTTTTTTTTTTTTCCTTTTGGCTCATACCTTATCAGCTTGGGCTACTCATATCCACCTCCTCCCCTGCTTTCAAGGAAACTAAGCAGCATTAGGTCCCTATAATAACTCATGCTAATGTTTTCCCTTATTCTGTATACAATCTAGAAGAGTGATTTTTGTAGATACAGCACAAACATAAAATGTTCAAAGTGACAGTAGTTTATGCTGTTATGTCTGGAATTGGGTCAATGATATTTCAAGCAAGATTAATTACTTTGAAACTTGTTTGGTGGACTTTCTCTCTTAATGTTCTACTTGCAACTTGTCTTGCAGCTGACATTCTTAAATTCTGTAGTTAAAATTATATGCTATGTTAAATAATTCTTATTCTTTGTCATTGTATTTAGTGGTTCATTATAGGGCACTGGAATGTACAGAAATGGAAGGGAATTTGTTATCAGTCATCTTGGAAGGTTGATATTCCTGTTCTTATTTGGATGACTATCTGCTATAAATGCATAAAATACTGGCTTTTTTTTTTTTTTTTTTTTTTTAGTCCTGTGAACATTCACCTGGTAAGGTGAATGCTTAAAAAAACTACCAACAGCCTGCACAGACTTGTAGTGGAGTTCCTAATGCTAGTTCTTGTATTTGCAAGTTCAACCTTATCTTTCTGTAAATGTGATATAGCATCATAGAATTGTTTGGGTTGGAAGGGACCTTAAAGATCATCTGGTTCCATCCCCCCTGCCATGGGCAGAGACACCTTCCACTAAACCAGGTTGCTCAAAGTCCCATCCAACCTGGTCTTGAACATTTCCAGGGATGGGACATCCACAACTTCTCTTGGCAACCTGTTCCAATGTCTCACCACCCTCACAGGAAAGAATTCATTCCTAATATCTAATCTAACTCTGCCTTCTTTCAGGTGAAAACCATTACCTCTTGTCCTATCTCTACACTCCTTGATAAAGAGTTCCTTCCAATCTTTCCTGTGGGCCCTGTTTAAGTACTGGAAGAGTGCTATAAGGTCTCCCCAATGTCTTCTCTTCTTCAGGCTGAACAACCCCAACTCTCCAGCTCTCCAGCATGTTGACTGCACCACACAACTTGATGTCATCAACAAACTTGCTGAGGGCGTACTCAATCCTGCTGTCCATGTCACTGACAAAAATGTTAAACAATGCCAGTCCCAATACCAACCCCTGAGGAACGCCATTCACCACTGGTCTCCACTTGGACATCAAGCCATTGACCACAACTCTTTGAGTTGGACCGAGTGGTCCATCTGTCAAATGCATGTATCTCCAATTTAGAGGCAAGGAGGTCATGTGAGACCGTGTCAAATGCTTTGCAGACGTCCAGGTAGATGATGTCAGTTGCTCATTCCTTATCCACCAATGCTGTAACACCATCGTAGAAAGCCATCAAATTTGTCAGGCATGATTTGCCCTTAGTGAAACCATGTTGGCTGTCACCACTTACCTCCTTATTTTCCATGTGCCTTAGCATAGCCTCCAGGAGGACCTGTTGCATGATTCTGCTGGGCAAAAAAGTGAGACTGGCTGGCCTGTAGTTCCCTGGGTCTTCCTTTTTTCCCTTTTTGAAAATGAGGGTTATGTTTCCCCTTTTCCAGTCAGTGGGAACATCCCTGGACTGCCACAATATCTCAAATATGATGGATAGTGGCTTGGCAACTTGGCAACTTCATCTGCCAGTTCCCTCAGGACCTGTGGATGCATCTCATCAGGTCCTGCAGACTTGTGCACGTCCAGATTCCTTAGATGGTCTCGAATCTGGTCTTCTCCTACAGTGGGTGGTTCTTCATATGGTAGTTGATAAAATTTGCTCATTCTGTCAGTGCACTTTCTAATAAAATGTTTTAATTATTTCATTTATAGAAAGCCATTGAGAAATAAGTCTATATAGAAAAATTGAGAGGATTCAGCTGTTTCAGTTCAGAGCTATTTGCTCTGCTTTGATAGTGTGGCCATATACTTAATCATTTATACACATGTCATTTTGAGGGGAATTATATCTTAGATTTTTTATGTGTCATGCTTCATATCTGCGGGTGAGATATAGAGATATGAAAGTTGTACTTTTCAACAATATAGTTTTAAAGTGAGTGTTAAATAACTTTTTCTCAGCATAACAAAGACATAAATAAAAAAAAAGAAATCTAGGCCTTTAGATAGTTTTTGATGCTGCTGTAGAGCACAAATAACACATGAAATTTTCATGAATGTAGAACAGCCAAAAGAAAAAAGAATTGCTAGGGGCAGTATTTTAGTATCTACAAACATAATTGCTGGGGTAGTACCACGGCTAGTGATAACAAGAAATTAGCTGAAAGAAGTTTACTAGAAAGGTCAATTTCATTTTAATTGTTTGAAGTTTAAGTAATCAAACACTGGAATCTATATATGCTCATCAAGCATGATGGATGAGAATGTAAATTGGAAAAAAAAAATCTCATCCTTTAAACTTACGAGTAGGTTCTTTTTCAGTAGTTCTTTGTAGTAGTGCTTTGCAATCTTTTCATAAACCACTTTATTTTTCATATGATTACTTCTGAATGTGTTTCTTCTTTCATACTCATACTAAGGGAGTTGTAAGTGTGGGTTGTTTTGTATTGAAGAGGACTCCCGAGGCGACAGAGATGATGGGCTGTGGACAAAGCTCTTGCAGTGCAGAGTCCTGGACTGAGAGAAGACTGTGCAATGACAGAGGTCAGATCTGCTGATTGGAGACTGTAGAAGGTATAAAGATCAAACTAATAAGCTTGGTTTGGGCCTTGTCTGAGATAAAACCATTAGAGGTTGCCAGCTGGTTGTGTGTTGGTTTAGTTTGTAAAAAGGGGTCGGGGGGAAACAAGGAGAGAAATCCAAAACTTCCTTTCTGATTTCTGTCATTCCTCCTCTCCACCAAAAATAGTTTGATAGAATACCTAATTTGTAGCTACATATGTCTTTTTTTTTTTTTTTTCTTTAGAAGGGCATAGTCATATGTTAATTACAGACCATAAGGTATAAAGTAAATAATCATCTCTAGTTCAACTGAGCAAGGGAAAAAAAAAGACAGTTTGGCATATGGGAAAATGAAAACTTTGTGAAATTATAGAAGGAACACTGATAAGTGTGCAAGAAGCTCTTTAAAAGTTATATTCACTTTATGGAAATTTACTCCACGTTCAGTGGCACACTAGTGTAGATAGGGTTAAGTGTGGGTCATATTTTTGCATTACAAAAGCAGAAAATGAGAACTGTAGATGTGCTACGTTAATTTTCAGGTCACTTGTGAGTAGGATAGCTGTCCTCCATGTCCTGTGGGATCATTGTGGTAGGCTGGGGGTAGCTTTGTTTACAATGAGATATTGTGTATTTTAGCAACTCTGACCTGAAGGCTAACCCCTTACATTTTGTAGGACTAAAAGAAAATACTAGAAAATCAAACCAAATTAGAAGTCTGAAAAGACTTCAAAACTTCTGCAGAGTTCCTGACCTGGTAGATTACTGATAAGGATATTAGCACGTAAAAACTGAGAGATTATTCCTCCCTTTCGCTGTATAATGTTGTAATATCATAGGAAGTTTCCTTCCTTCATGAAGTATAAAAGCAAAGGGTGGCCCTTTTTAACACATTCTATACGTCTTTTTTTAGAGGAATGACTTGAATATTAATTTTTTTTTTCCCCACTGCCATCATTACTTTAGTGTGTATAAGGCTAGTTTTAACTACCCTTGTGGATCAGCTGTGACTAGCACGCTTATAAAAGTTATATCCTGCTTGCATATGTTATGGCCTTTGTGGCTTAACAGCCTCATCTGAACAAGATCATTCTAGACCGAATCCTTTTCCTTCAATGCTCTGATGCATTCACTTGTTAAAAATGTATGTTACTAGAAAACATGCTACTAAACTAGTAATGCAATTGCAACTATAGGGAGACAGGACAAAACCATAAAAAAAAAATAGTAGTCTTTTCCATGACATTTAACAGGAAGCAGTGTATATGCTTTTCCACTGAACAATTATGATTGTGTCATGAAGGACTCCAGCTTTAACTCTTCTGTTCTGAACCTGAATACTGTGTGGAGGGCCATAAGTAGAGAAATGAGTTATTTGCGGGAAGAACATAGGCAGTGTAACTTAACCTTTACACGCCAGGGGGAGAAAATGTGTCACAAACCCAGCACTTCTGCAGTTTTCCAGGTATTTGTTTCATGTTCTCCTCAGGACCCATCTAGAATTTTTGGGTTTGATCTTCAAAGAGATTGAAGATGATTTAAATGGCACGTATGCAAGTATGTGGATGTGGACCTAAGGCTTCAGTCCCAAGACATCCTTCTCCTAATTGAAGTTCATATTCTAGGGGAATTTTTTGGACCCAGATAACTTTAAAACCAGGATATAAGGAGGAAATTTGAGAGCTTGCCACTGCCCTAACTTAGTATTTTTAGTCTTTACGCTTAAACACTATGTCACAGTGATAATGTTTGCTTCCAATTTTGTAAATATACTGGAGACCCATGTGCCATCTCTGATTGTAAGCACAGTTGACAAATTCACAGAAAGCAGCAGATTAATGCTTGCTTATGAAAAAGAGTTTTATGAAACTAACTTAAAATAAAACAGAAAATAAGTCTTTGATCTTCCAAATGTTCACAGATCTGATTAGTTTTAGCCATGGGAACAGTTCATATGTGTGACGAAAACCAAAATTAATTGTCTTTAGCTTTGATTTGTTGTACCAACTTGTGGTCAAAATCTGTCCACAGAGGTCAGATGAGTCATTGAATTACACGGATTTTGGATTTTCACTGGTTTGGATTTAAATGAGGCCATTGCTTTTTGCTCTCCATGCTGCTTGTATTACTCATATGGGTAGGAAGAAGAGAGCTGGTCTACAGATTGAAGAAAATGATTGAGGGGATCTGTTTCTCTGTTTTAACTAACAATTACCAAGGTGATCTTTCATAGAAGGATAGCTAAATAATGTCATAAAGCTTTATTTTTGAGAACACTTACTTTTAAGGTGTTAGTGGCACTGTGAGAATAGATACATGATTAGAAAAAAGTCCTTGACAAATGATGCTTTTGTCACTTACTTTCAATTAAAAAGAAGAACTTGGGGAATAGTTAAAGGCCAGAAAATCTTATTCTAAGCTAGATCAAACCAAGATGAAGACATGAAAGGAAAACCCGAATATGGTAGCTCTGTATATATCCGTACAAGTACATTTTTAGTGGGCTCTACCCTTTACAATTGTTGAATCTATATTTACATGTGTACACTGAAATGTGTTGTCAGAGCATATATGTTTGTAAGCAGTCTGATAGTTCTGTCTTGCCTGTTAAGAACAGCTTAAAAGGAACTGTAGCATCTCTACGCCCCACGCATATTTCCCTGACGTTACAAGGGAATCATCTCAGTACCTATTGTGTGAGGAGGTTGTTCTCTGACAGTCAAACTCTCACAGTGCTTTTACTGCACTTAAAATGGCAAGGCTGAAATGTTTTCTGAAAATTCAACAATCCTGTCTCGTGGGTGAGCAACCCCTCTCTGAAAGAGCAGCACTCGCTTTTCTGCAATGCTGTTGGTAATACTCTATCTAGATGACTAGAAAAAGTAGTTTCACCCTGAAAATAAAGGGCTTGGATGCGTCTCTCTCCTGAAGCCATTGGAAATGCAATGAATTTTTGTGAAGAATATCTCTGGGAGAAAAGCTGCTATTCTCTGCAGTGAACTCATTGTTTTCCAGTGTCAAACACGATCTGAGAATGCCTCCTGGATCTGTCCTTATAGAGGAATGTGTTTCATTCCCGCTAGGTTTTAGTGACTAGCTATTAGAGCTCGGAATAGGAACATAACACTAAACTTATCTTGGGTTTAGGTTCCTGTATAATGAGCCTGGTACTGAAGAATTAATTATGCTAATTTTCAATTGGGCAATAGAAATCCTCCAAGATGTCAGAGTCTGTATGCAACTCATCACCACAGCAGAAATATTTAGTATGTACTAAGTGTGCCTCAGGTGGTGGGTTAAAACTTGCCAATTTTCTTAGGCATTAGAGTGAGTGGACAGGACATAGAGGTCAGGATTGCTTTTTTTGGCAGATGGTATTAATTGAAGTCCTTTGTGACACTGCAGCTGTGGATGTGATATAAAGCAGTTATTTCTAGGGTCCCAGAGGAGAAGGCAGAGAATATATTCAATCTAAGAGCTGCTGTGAGTGCCTGGATTTGAAAAGGAGAGTGTGCGGCTGATGTGTTTTTGTTCAGATCAGGAGTGTGCTTTTGAAGTTAACCTCCTGATGGTCCCCACTTACTGAGGTTTGGCCCAGGTTATGGAGTTCTTTCAGACTGTGAACTCAAAAATGCAAGATTTGCTCCAAGAGTAAGTTGGTATTGTTCTCCGCCTAGTGGACATTCAATGCACGCCATGGGATTTGAGCCAGTAAGAAGCGAAAACCTCCTGAAACACACAATGTGTGGTTCCTGGCTCTTCAGCAGCAGCCATTTCACTCTGCATCTGCTGCCATTGCACTCCATTCTTTATAATATAATCAGGTTGTGATTACAGGAGAAGACCAATCATGCTAGAACTGAGAGCACAGGCAATGATTATTGTGCAGTCCATTTTACCCAGCTGATCTGAGAGTTTTCCCTCACAACATTCATCTCATCTAGAGATATGGAGAAACCAAGCCAGTCTTGTTGTTGTTTGTAGTCTAAAAATAAATTAGTTTCACAGAGTGAAAGTCATCAGTGCATTCAAGGTTCAGACAGGCTCAAGGTTTGCATAAGATGTCAGGGTAACCTCCTTTATTGTAAGGATAATGCAGTGCTGGAACAGGATTCTTACATCCCTGATGATTTGCAGGTCTCAGATAGAGAGTGCCATGGATCTGGTGCTGAATTTTAAATGCATGGGGTGGCTAAACTGAGAAGCTTTAGGAAAAATACTTTAAAAATGGCACTTATGCCTTCATATAAAGGCTGAGTACTAGCCACAGTCTGGAAAATTGTGATATGTTATCTCTTAGCATTGAAAAGAGAAGAAATCCAATCACAGATTTGGTATGAAATACAGGTAAAGTGAATCCTGCTTTGAACAGGCCCTTTCCACAGCTCTGACACTGTGGTGATGTACAAGCATGGGGGCTGATGGGGAAAGACGAAAACATGGGCTAGTTCCAGCTAGGATGACCAGGTTAGAAGCATGTCCTGCCTGGAGAGCTCTTTCCATTCTCTATTGCTGGGTTTTACTTAATTGATTTCTTTTTAACCTACAGCTCCTTTTTAACCTAACCTGTGTACAAATGCAGCAGCAGCAACTAGTCCTTCAATGTGAGCATAGATAACCTTCTTAAAGAAAACTTATCAATTGTTCCCCTTATAAAACCAATGTTCCATCATTTTAGCTTTATGCCTATGCTGTAGCTGTAGTTATATGTCTGGTTGCAGAGAAAATATGAAGCTGTACTTGGTTTATACAGTTTAACAGGAGTGTTTTTTACCCCAGGAAAATCTATCTAAAACTGAAATAAATTACATAAATGAGCTTTCTATATGTTTCACTTTGCCGGTATTTCATACCGAATCTATGCTTGGATTTCTTCTCTTTTCAATGCTAAGAGATAATATATCACAATTTTCCAGGCTGTGGCTAGTACTCAGCCTTTATATGAAGGCATAAGTGCCATTTTTAAAGTATTTTTCCTAAAGCTTCTCAGTTTAGCTACCCAATGAATTTAAAATTCAGGCCCCAAAACTCACTACAGCATTTCAAAAATGTTATTTTTTTTGTAGTTTGAGTCATACCTTTTCAACATTAAGGTTTGGAAATACTTGCTGTGTGACAGCAAGAAGTAACTTATGAACTCAATATATTTTAAGGTTATGGAAACCTTGTGAACAGTCCAAGTTGAAGATATACTTCTAAAGGAATAACTAAGATTTCTTCTTTCATTTACTATTGCTTTGTAAATAAGTAGTTTGATCCCTCTTCCATCATCTTTAAGAAGGATGTAACTAGTCTAAGTATTCTCTGAAAAGCTGAAGGATGTGGATGTCCCCTTTCCATCTGTGTCCCCTCTTCTTTATGGGCACATCCCTAGAAGTTGTCATGCCTTCATGCAGAGGAGTTTGTTTTGCTACTGTCCTATTTACTTAACTAGAATTGGATAAAGATGTAGTAGACCAAGAGGACTTGGTTTGAAACGAAAACTGGTATAGCTGCTTCACCAAGTTGAAAACTACCATGCTTGGAGTGCGACATCACCTATGGATTAGGTAGGCCTTTGTGAGAGGAGTGGGGCGCCCCTGAGAAGGACAAGGTACAATAGTGAAAATTTAATATTGTGATTATAATATGCTGCTGTAAGGTTATTGAAGTCCTAAGCATATTTATTTATGGGAAGGAATGTGTACAGTTGATTTCCAAGCTTGAATGATCATCTCTTCACTAAAATGGCCTTACAACACACCTAAAATAATAGCAGTTGTTTAAGTGAGTAGTTCAGCGTTCTTATAGATGGCTTTTTTAAATTTTTCTTTTCGTAACATTTCATCTTCAGAGATATACACAAGAATAAGTCCATTGGAAAGCTTCTGTTGACATGGTACTTTTTAGTTTTAATACTCTGAAGAATCTGTTCTTCATGCAAAGGTAATTCCATTGGGGTATGTGTGCACACGGTATACACAAATACACTACTCAATACACAAAAATCAATTTGACCTATTTAACTAAGTCCATTGATAACTATTACAAGAAGTCCTAAAAACTTGCAGGTATGTTTCATTGGTTTCAAAGTGATCAAAAGGGAAACTGTGTTTCATGTAACACCTGTTCTTCATAAAAATAATCTCTTTAATGCTCTTAACTGTTATGTGAGTAACTGGGGCAATACAAAATCCCACAGTCCCCAGGCCAACCCCCCCTCCCCCTCCCCTTACCTTACTTTCAAATGACATTTTGCTGAATGAATTGACAGACCTGAGCAACCTTAAAATGCATAAGTATTTTAAGCTTCACTGTATTTGATAATGATGCTTGATTGCTGAATGAGTGCAAGGTTATAATCATCTCCCTTGGCTTTTTTGTCATTCATAAACTGCTTGAGCTGCTCTCTGCTAGCTTATGACATTTCCAGGATCTCTCAAGTGAATTGTAACCTTGTGTGTAGTCAGTGAATTCCAAGGACTGGTCCTTCTAAATGCTCTTTAAGGAAACAAGCTTTTTTCCTCTGTCATTTGAGAAAGGGTTTCATGCCATACAATTTGTTTCTCAATGCCTTAAAATGCTCACAAAACAAGGTTTGTGACTAAGAAATGAAAAGTAATTTAAACCGTCCAAGTCCTCTGTTTGCTTCTTAAAGATTTCATATCACTTTATATATTTAATGATAACACAGAAAATATGGCTTTAAAAATAGTTTTTGAAGCTTTGCCTAAAATATCATTGCTGTTGCTATTTTCTTGTTTGTGCTAACCTCTTTTTTCAAACCATACCCTGTTTTGTTATCAGAGCATTTTCCAATGAAAACCAGTATGTATTCTCCTTGGAGTAAGATTGTCTGGGTACATTGCTTCTTAATTGTTATTGATTTTTATTTTTTCTTATTTTGCCCTAGGAATCAATACAGTATCATTCCTATTAATTGATGGAATATCACTATACGACCCTTATGTATTACAAAAATATTTGATACTTTCCTTAATACCATTATTGCAACATACTGATTCTTGTTGTTAGCAATATGTAAGCCAGCATTTTCAAAATAATAGCAATAAAGCATGTGGTTAGAATAATGTCCTTCTGGTTTTGAACAACTTGCTTACATCCTGGTGAGTGACATGCAATGCGATATGAGAGACTATGTATGAAGGCAGTGTCAACTTTGTGCCCAGAAGGGAAGCTGGCAGCTTGTTTGACCTTGTAACAGCCAAAGGAAATCACAAAGGGCTTCACAGAGAAAGATGTTTTGAATAGGCTGCAGAGAGAGCATGCTATAGCAGATAAATTTGACAGCATCTTCTGCACTGCTGGAAAGTCATGGCCATGACCTGTCCTTGATTCACAAGTAGAGTATCTCTGTCTCCAGGGAGTATTGTGCATGTGAACAGTGCATATACTCCATTTCTTTCCTCCTTCTCTTCTTAGTAAGATCAGTTTATTTAGACAACATCAAATGACATATATAATCCTATGATGGGGAATTTTGGTGACTTTTTTCTTCTGCCTGTCACTTTCAATTGTTCCTTTGTGCTTGGCTATACGCCACTTCTTCCCAAGCAGCTTCGGATGTTAAATAGCAGTTACATTCAGCCTGTGACTTCAAAGGTCGGGTTGAATAAAAGCACATGGCAGTTGTATGAGGCAAATTACTTCTGCTGGGCTAATTAAAGACCACAGGTCAAATCGCTTCTTGTGTTAAGTGGGTGTAATTCCCTTGGATTTGGCCCAGGTGTGCAAGCAATGGATTTGTTTCTCTGTATCTGGTTAAACTTCACTATATTTAAACTTCATGTATTTCACTCTTTTTTTATAATTGCTTTTTTTTCTTTTCCTGAAAATTGCATTTTCTCTTTTAATGGTATATCCCTGCATCTTCTCTTTTGCTTTGTATTTGTTTCCTGTTATCTGTTTCACAATTCTACCTTGTCTGTCTGACTAGGGATAGTATAATTTTGGACAAAGCCTGTAAGCCTTGTTCTCTCTGCCTCTTCTTTTCCCTTTTGGCCATGTCTCAACCTGCAGGAGTTGAGAGAGTATTTGAAGCTGTCATTCAGGAATGGACAGTTGTACCAAGAAAGAAAGACTACCTGCAAAGGAGAAACTCTGCTTGAGTGCTAAAATACCCTTTCCTAAACAGGATTTGGATAATCATGTCTGAAAACTGTTCATGTGTTTTCTTTGGGGCACGCATAATGAATGACTGATTTCAGTGGTGCCACTGCATACACAGAGAGTTTGCTTATATACTTGTAATAATTACACTTAATATCTCAATAAATAATAGATTTGTGTATGGAATTAACAGTCATTAAGGCTTAAGGGGCTTTCTTTTTCTGGTTAGAAAATTGGTTGGCAAGGCTTGGGAAGTGCTGGTCCTTAGTTAGTCAGAGCACAGTGGTCTGAACACCTTCTGGTGTACACTGTCTGGTGGGACAGTGGCTATAAGGACCTTGAACATCTGATAGCCCTGAAAGGGTGCTAGAAGTCTGCCTTCCTGGTGACTGAGGCTAGAAGGCCTCAGGACTCACTCAGTACTCTATTTTAATTGGCAAGAAATTAAGTTTTGCTTGAGTTTATTTTGCCTGTGAAGGTACTTGGTGAGTGATGTCCCTGTCTTTATCTTGACCCATGAGCATTTTTATATAACTTTCTCCCCTGTCTTGCTGGGGAGGGTGAAAGAGTGGATGGGTTGGCAGCTGAGGTGAACCTACCACAGGTGATAAGTGCATTTTTCAAGTTCTTCACTAAATTTGTCGTCTTTTTTTTTTTTTTTTTTTTTTTTTAGGCACAACTTGACCATAGAGGGTTCTTGTAAATGGCTGGGTTTGCAGGTTTGCACCAAATTCCTTTAATGTGCATCATTCGTTCTTTTAGGCTACTTAAACACTACAGATTTTGTGCTATTCTAAAGATACCCATTACATCAGGAAGTGCAAAAGGGCATTTGAACACCTCTCCCCCTCTCAGTGTAATAGTGTTTTTTTACATACAAGTCCCTTCATGTCAACTTTTTACTTCTCAGCAGAGACAGGTTTAGCCAGACAGCTTGAAATTTATATTGCCTTACAAAGTGTGATCTGGAACAGGTTCAGCTACTCTAACAGATTTAAGACCTTTTCTGTGCTCATAAATTATTACGCAAACATAAACTTAGTTTGTTTGAAGAATAGTTTGAGCTTACAATGCTGTCTCTTATTTCTTGCTTTCTGAACAGTGACCATAAGTCTTCCTCCTTAGAAGTGTTAAGAGGCAGAAGAGTGCTGCTGCTACCCCCCTCATTCCATATAGGGGAAGTTTGGTGTAAATAACGTGCATCTTACAGAGAAGCTTTTCCAAGGAGAGCACCTATTAGCAATTCCAAATAGCTGCTTGTGCATCTACCAGTCAGGACATTTTAGCTCCATATATGCATCTTATTCTCCATGCATTATTTGAAGGTTTTGAATCTAAGACATTTCAAATCTGAGGGAGCAAAGATTTTGCTCTAGCCATGGAAATGCACACAACGTTCAGAGAAGTCGAAGTTTGATTATACCTATTGCTGTAATTGCTGCAGTCAGAAACGCCTGTCATAAATGAAAATATTCATTCCAGGAAAGAAGTATCTTTGGATAAATTTCACTCACAGCACAATTATGTGATGAACCTATTAGCAGTCATACTCTGGCCATAGTCTGATGAGAAGAATGCTATGTGTTGAAAAGTTTGCCTCAAGCTACTGAGCAGAAGTTGACTAATTTGATGACGCAACAAAAGGGACTGAATGAAGTTATCTCAGAAGTGGAAGATGAGCCATTTGGCCACTTCATGTTACATTAAGAATTAATTCTTGCTGAATATTGCTTATTCTGGAAAGAAAATAATTTGTGATAGGGCAAGAGAGATAAGGATTTTAAGTGTTTCTTTATATTGATACAAGAAATAGGCAGGCTACAAAGGCTCAACAGAAGCTGTACATTGAAACAAAGAGATCATATCTGAAAATACTATTTTCTCAATTCATATAGAGATCATTAATGATTAGAAGAAAAATCCTGATCTGAAAAAGAGCATAAACATTGAAGCAGGAAATAAGTGGAATTTGCCTCCAAATATATGGTTCCAAAAAGTCTCTTTAGTATCTGTCTAACTCTGAAGATCTCATCTCTATTTACATAAGCAATTTACCTTAAAGATTCTAAATATTGTAATATTCTGCTTCTGCGTATGTCCATGGTGCTTCCAGTCTTGTCCAGATAGAGCTGCTTGCTGTGTGTCTTGCATTCAGACCTTACCGTGACCTGGAAACTAGAATATAACCCTTCTCTGAGCACACCGAGCATATGCAGACAGGATCAAGCTTTGTACAAAATGCATCAAGCGTTACTATTTCTCTTTAAGAGAACAGGAGGAGCTGATGATACCTTTTTTTCAGTAACAGCTGTAAGGTACAAAATAATCAGAATGAGAGGATTTATCTTGTTTTTTACCACTCTTGACTGGCTTATCTAACCTCTTATTGTGTGAAGAGCTCTGTGCTGGGACAAGGTAAACCTCTGTTTACCCCTCACTTCAAATCCTCTTCACCTTGTGCTTTTTTATTTTTATTTATAAAAAAGAAAAAGCAAGCAACTTGTCTGGAAGAGAGTTTATAATCAGTACTTGCTTAATAATTTTGACTTCACTGGAATAATGCTAAAACCTTTAGCTAATGCAAATTATGAAATTGTACAGCAGTTGTTATTTATTGTGTCAGATGTGCACCTCAAGTGTGAGTAACTTGGGACCTCATGTTTCTTCAAGGAGATATTTGCATACTACTGCATTATTTCCTATCTGTTGTGAAAGCAGGAAAACAGCAGTTGCTTCCATGTTCAGCTTTGAGTATTAGGTTTCACCAGCCTCACCCATTCATTTCGCTGCAGAGTGATGTTCACTTCTAAGATTCCTGAGGGATAAATGGAGTGGAGACTCTTCACAGGAACATTACTGTTAGGAACTTTGTTGCCATAATTTGCTATTTATCAAAGGTTAATCTGGAATCACAATGTCAGGAAGTGGTGAATCTTTTCAAGGCAAATTGTAATCTGATTTTTGGTCCTGAGAGGATTTTCCTAATAATAATAGATGACTAGATCTCGTGTAGTTCTTTCATTTCTTCTCTGTGTTTGGAAGATGTTTTCTCTAACAGAGACTTCTTTTTTAATTCCTTTTTCTCTCTCAAAGAGAAAAACACACTTACAAGATCCTCTTTAATTTAAATATAAATGAGGGTCAGAGCTCAATTGTCCTCAATTAATAGTGGAAATAATGAAAAATGTACCTCATGGAGTGTTCCCTTTTAATAGTGCTGCATTAGAGCTGCCTCTGAACTGGGTAGTGTTTTCTGGATATACATAAGATTCCAAGGCATTAAAGGTCCTCGTGAAGAAATCTCATAATTTTGGCTGAGTTCAATGAGACGTGAATAAAAATGTTTCTGTAAATAGGAGTTGATTTTTTTTTCACTGATGCTTTTCTTTAGTTCATCTTATAGTGCACTAATAAATGCATTCAGTTACTGTAAGACAAATAGAAGAATAATGGATATCCTATGAACCAATATTAAACAGAATATTCTAGTGATCCTTGACCCTCACCTGCATGTATCTGTGATACATTCTGATTTTTCTCTGGGAGAAGCTGTTGCTAAGTCACCTTGTTTGTAGACCAAGAATAGCTGCAGAGCAGTCAGGTAGAAGAATATTAGAATTTCCATACCAGTCGCAATATGAAATCCTTCTAATCTTTTGTTCTGGTCTCCCTTGGATAATCTATACTAATTTGAGACATTGTCATAATTGATTATTCTAGCATAGGCTTTTTCTAGTCATTTTCTGATCCTGCGTAATTGCAGTTCAGTTAAAAAACTCCTGTTGACATCAGTGATGCAGGATCAAACATACTGTTTGATCCCATGGTGTTAAAAATAAATGTCAGGATGAAATTAACCTAAAGAAAATAAATTGATTTCAGCTGAAATTTGGAGACACACCTTTCTATTAGGTTCTGGAACATCTACGATTTTGCTTTTGCAGAAAGACAATGTTGCCATAGTTTCTTCATTTACATTTAAGGAAAGAGCTCTAGTCTATTTAGATTTCGTACATATGAGATGGACTTCAGCAGACAGGTGTAATGGCCTGTAATGAAGTTTTTTAAAAATAAAAATCCCCCCAAAAAAAGATTACAAAGAAACAAGAAAAGAACATGTATTTCAATAGTCATGTAGTCAATCAGTGTAGGATCACATATATTCTTGCATTGCAGGTGGCCATACTTTTTTGTTCCTGGTTGTGTTTTTTAATGAACTCAGCACTCAGCTCCCCTTTAAGCAATTAAACTGAAGGTCAGAGTTGCGAGGGCCTTCTGATTCCAATGAAAGCAGCAAGAACATGTTGGATACAGACTGCTTTGAATTTCGAATATCTGTGCACTTTGTTTAATATCTTCTATCTCCTTAATTATCAGCTCAACTGTGAGTGTGTTTTCCGGGGCTTCAGGTTAGTGTACTGCAGTTGAAAGCTATGGCTGTGCTGTAATTTTCTGTAGCAGCTTGTATTATAAGGGTTGAATTCTGTCCATTATACTTGGAGAATGAAGTTCACTACCTAACACAAGATAAGTGTCTGTCCAAAGAAAATTATTTTTAACATGTTTTGTGAATGTGGTACAAGTAATATTTGGCTGGAAGTGTTCCTTTCTTTACTCGTAGGGTCCTTTTTTGAATTGTGTGTGTGGCTTCTTTTTATTCACGGTAAAACAATTCATTTGTAGTACTTCTCACATTGAGAGGAGTAGGAGCTATGTAGTAATATTTAACTACAATTAAATACTTTCTGATATCTAGTCATGTAATAAGACACTCTTGCCCTCTTTAAAACCCCGGGTTTTATGAACTTCTGATAAGCATTACATATTTCAAAAGAATCATAGAATCATAAAAGACTCTTAATTCTTCTTTCTAAGGTGAAGAAATTGATTATTTTCAGTAGGATGCAGTAGAAATCAGATCCATTCCATCCATTTTTCAGACTTCTTGTATGTGAATACTAGATCTTGATAGTTTTGGGGATTTTTTGTTTTTTTTTGTTTTGTTTTTTTTTTTTTTTTTTGTTTTGTTTTTTTTTTGGTTTTTTTTTTTTTTTTTGTATTTTGAAGATGATATTCAAAAATAAAAAGAAGAAAGCAGAGTTTTCTCTATAGAGCCAGGCTCTATAAATTGAGTACAGATGAAAACAACAGGTCTTCAGGGTAATTTCTATAAAAGCACATATAGAACATATATGGAAGTATATGGCTATGATAGGGATACATCTTTTTAGACCTATAAGTGCAATACAGAAATACGTCACTATCTGTATGTAAGACTGGATGAGAACATTAAAATTTTGTGGGAACAGTTGCATGAGGGAAGAAAGAAGGGGTTACCAACTATGATATTTGAACTGTAGCCTTTCAAGGGGATGGGAGGGGAAGGAGAACAGCTGACCTTAGGGCTTAGAACTGCCTGCTGCAGAGCTGACACCGTCAGTACTCTTGGTTGTACCTGAGGCCTGTAGAAACTCAGTGGCCTTAGATACTTTACAGCTTCTAGCTAAGTTGGAAACAGACACGAGGGTCTTGTTCTCAATCTTCAATAATTTTATGAACCATATGTCAGGATTGTTATCTATGGAAACTGTTTGACTTTTAAATAATTGGGTACTGCTGCAAGTTTACAAAAATTTGAGTTCTATGTTTGTAGTTTTCCCTTTTGGGGTACTTGATTATTTTTTTTTTTCCCTAGGGTTTTCTTTAAAGCATGGAAGGTACAGACTAAATCATAGGTTAGAAGAGCTGTTGCTTTACGTGGATGCTTTTGTACTTTAAAGGATGGTATTTCTCAGAGCAGTGAATGAACAAATGCAAGGCATAATACTCAGTGAGAAGGTTCTGGAGGTAATTTTAGAAGCAATGAAATCTCCTCCAAAGAACAGAATTAAAACTACATGGAAGGAGAGATTTATACAGGGTGTTGCTAGGTATATGTCTTACGTTTAGTTGGTGATGTTCCGTTGCCATTTTAGCTTCTATTATTTCATTGGTATTGTAGAGCTGAACACAGCTCAGACCTGCAGTGTTGATTTATCTAAGAAATCTTTGTTCGTGCAAACTCTCAGGTTCATGTAAAATGGTGTTTTAACTCAACAATAGATGTTTATAAATCTTTTGTTACCAATGTCTCTTCTCTCAAGTCAATACCATTACAATTACAGAAAATAGTAGTTGAAATGAGATTTAGCTTGTGATTTTTTGTGTGTTGCTAAGCATTGGGATCTGCTAGCAAGTGCTTTTCAAATCTGTGGGCTATTGTGGATCTTATTGAATAATACTAATTGTCTACATTAATACTTAAATGAGGGAGCAATTAAGGGCCCTGCTTCTTAGTAATTGTTAAAAGAATAAAAGTTATTGCTCAAAGCACAGCTAAGTTACACTGCTAGGTTTTTGTTCATTACATGAGAAATTTCCTTTAAGACATACTACAAATGCAAGGGTGTTGCAAATGTGGCAGAAACAATTGCTGAAGGCATGCAATTACTAGGAGAAAGTAAAGAGAGAAGTTCCTTTAGAGTTAAACTTTAGTTGGAAAGTAAGTCTGGAAACTGAACAAGAAGGAACTACCCCCTTTTCTTTTGTTCAGGAAAACAGGGTTTGGTTTACGTTCTCCATAAACAGGATTACAGTGACTCAATACCTCACACAGTACCTTCTAACTCTGTTCTCTTGTCTTGAGGTAAATTCCATACTAGTTCACTAGAAGGGCCTTGAGGCGATGCAGTTAAATATATATTTTTCATTTTCATTGTGGCTTAGTAGTTTTCTTTACTAAGGCAAAACCTTGCGTTTGTGAGACAGCTCATGTGAGCAAAGCTTCCCTGATGCGGTCCACAGACAACAAAATAAATACTTCTGGATTCATCTCTTTCTGTTTTCTTCCATTGCTTTTTTTGTCTAATCTGTCCTTCCCCAGTTACTGGGGCTCTGTTCCTTTCAAGTCAAACAACTGACAGAGATCACTTTGTCAACTTTCTTTGCATTCGCAGAAGTAAAACTTAAGAGGACTGAAATGGGGATGTGGTGCTTCTAGACTGGGGAAGAAACTCTGACCACATGCACATGTTACCAAAAATCAGAATTGTTGCTGGAGTAGCAGCTGTGATATGTTGCTCCACCAGTGTGCTGCTCTCTTCCAGGCACAGATATCGGGACAGATAGGTCTAGCTGTGCTTATAGCTTTGAGGAAAAGTGGTATTTTGCTCCAGAGTTGCATTTTTATTGGGTGAGTATCATCAGACCAAATTACTAAGAAATATTTGTTTATTCTAAGTGCAAAACTTCCAATGCCAAAAAGCAGAGAAAAAATGCTTGGTCATAATATTTTCGCTTTGAAGGACTGTCATCAGGAAGGATCCACAGCATGAAGATTAGTGTGGGTGGATGGGGCCAGAGTACATGTGAGCAAATGCTGAACATACTTTGGGTCTAAGAGGCTCAAGATTTGAGGATTGTTGGAGATACACAAGCAAATTAAACTAATGTTCTGTCTTGAACTAAACTAAAATATGGCATTTTGAGGATACAGTTTCAGGTCTAGATTTCTGAAGCTTGTGCTACTTCTTAACATTTTGCCTAGTTGTTGTTTTCCTTCTCTACCTCCAAAAGTTTGTGCAAGTACAAAAAAACCCTCCCATTTCCACACCAGCTGTGTAAAAATCTGTGAAGCCTAGTAGAAGGGATTGAATCCAAAACAATGCAGTATATTATTTTCATATATATTCTATACCCATTATACAACTTTATAATATGTTCACTTTTGGAATCAGATACTATCCTGACAGATTCAATGATATTTCAATCATGTAAGCCCAAGAGACAGTAAATTAATTGAAAATTTTATTCATCTATTCCCTAGATTTATTTTCTTTACGATATGATAGATTGCCTTTATTCCTGGCCACCTCCCCCCTGCCCATATTTCAGTGATGGTAAATGACAAGTAATAAATTGCTAGCGATTTCCTGTATTCTATTACTCAGATTGTTGCCTGCAGTAGAAACAATCTATTTTGAATTTGTGAAATTTAATTTTTTTTTTTTTTTTTAAATTGTCAATGCTAAGGGGGGTGGCAGAAGCTAAGCGCCACAAACCTAAGGAATATAATACTACTTTATTCTGTTCTCTAGTAGAACAGGTAAGGAAATGAAAGGAAAAATGATAAAAGGATGAGACTAACAATATAGTCACCTAGCTATGTATCATCCTAAGTAACAAGGCATTGTTTGAATATGATTTACGTAATCCAAAACTTATTTTAGTCTGAAATCCCAGCTCTGGTGCTTCTGCACCTTTGCTGTGTGTGGAATGAATTTATGCTCTGCTTTTCCTCTAACATGGCCAAGATTTAATGAATCAATACAGCTATTTTACTACTGCTCTACCTCTGGAACTTTAATTTGCAAATCCTGAAATGTATCTATTGAAGGTTTGAATGTGATTTTCTTATCTAAAAATATATTTAGTACTAAGAAGGGAGCCTTTCTTGCAATGTAGATTCTTGATCTTGTAACAAACTCTGTATGAACAGATGCTTATGCCCATACACAGATGCACCACAACACAGGTGCCAAGGTTAGATATAGTGTGGCTACTGATAAGTGAAAAGGGGAAATAAGGCAGATTTGTATGTCATGAATTCACTTTATTTAGTGTAGCATGTTTTGAAGGAACCTGCCTGTAGACTGCATAATGAGAATAAGCAGAGAAGGTAAAGTTTAGTATTTCACATCTATGTTGCTTATTCTCCTCATATGCCCTTTTTAAAAATTGTTTCAAAGGAAGCAAATCACATTGTAATCAATGAAACCTTTATATTGCCCTTTGTGGGAAGAATTCTGGCCCACTATAGCCTATAACTGTTAACATCCATCCTGCCCAGCTAAATACTTCATTCCACTGTTGAAATGAAGAAAAAAATATACCATTTTAGCATCCTTCCTTTTTAGCTACTTGAATTATGTAAAATTGATACTCTTTACAGTCCCTTGGTGACTAATTGAATATAATTAAAATATGACAACTACTCTTCAGATCAACATGTTTATTAAAATTCCAATTACTGTGACTTTCTTTTATTTTTTTTACAGCCAGTGTACTTCAGTGTTTCCTTCCCTTACGGAACAAGAACACTTGCTTTGTGGATCTTCTAACACAAACCAAACTGTGTGCTAATGTTATTAAAGACTGTAATAAAGCTGAAAGAACTTACTTCAATTCTTTTTTTCTGCTGGAAGATGAGTACTTGTTTTCCTCATACTTGTGGCTTCTCATAATCCACATGTAGCCAATATGTAAGCATCATGGTAGATTCCACTGGAATACCATAGACATGATGCTGCTTTTACAGCTTAGCCAAATTAAATTTCATGAAAATCAATAAAATTGACAGAAGTGATGAAACTCAACATGCTCTCTGAAAAATCCTTTTCTAAAAAAGATAAAACAGAAGCATAAAATTTGGGCTATTGACTAACATTTATTAAAACTTAGATTTATTTGCTAGTCCTTACCTGTGACTTTCGAGCAAGTCTGAAATGTCACAACAATTATATCATCTGCTTAGGAAAGGAAATTTTTCACTATGACATTAGGATAGTGAAGTATTACAAAATTAACTCTTTTCCAAACACACAGTTAAAGAAATAAACACTGGCAAGTAGACTAAAGCAGACTTTTTTTTTTTTTTTTGGAGTAATAAATAGGTATATTTGTGGATTAATTGAGAACTTAATAATTCTAACCCAAAAAAGCTGCTATGTGGAAGAACCAAATCCCTTAATTGCTGGGGGGAGGGGAGAACCCAAACAAAAACCACATGAAAATCATTAACTGTATTCTGCCATTTGTTCCACTTACCTAAAGTGTAAATGTTAGAATACAGATGGTATTTCAGAACTAGATTTTTCAATAGCACCAAATTTTTGTGCCCCTACCTATAATACCCCATGTTCTTCCACAAAATAATGTTTATTGCACTTTGTCGGTTATTACTAGTAACGTACTGAAGGTTTGAGAAATAAGATTCCATTAACAGAGTTTTCTTTAAAACAAAACCACTTTCTGAACTAAGTATTTCTGGAAATATTTGGAGTTTTTGAGTTTCAGTTGACTGTAGGTATTGTATGTCTGCTTTGCCTATGTAAATTCTGTGGCTTGATGGAATGAAAATGGTCACTTTTTGATAGTGTTGTCATCAGCTTAAGTGGGCAAATGACTTCTGATGGGGGAAGTAAGAAGCTGCAGACTGGTTAGTATGTAACTTGAAATCTAACAAGATATCTAAGTAAAAATACTTCTGGTTTGTGTAAATTCTAAAGCAGGTAATGTTCTTCCCTTTAGGAAGAAACATGCCCAGAAGTAAATTTGGCTGTAAAGCTTGACAACAGGGAGAGGTGATGCAGTTGACCTGTTGTGTCATATACTTTTTCCTAGTAAAAACGGAACCAGACAGGAAAAGTTCTTTTCGTATAAGCACGAGCTTAAGTTCAAGTGGGTGCCTAAGCATGCTGCAGAATTGGGATCTGGGAAATGAAAGGAGGAGTGAGAATGATAGCCATGAAGAAACTCCAGGCACAGCTTTGGAGACATCTGGCCTGGACTCTGTAGTTGATAAGATAAGGAATATGAGGACTTGGGATATTTTGGAGGTTGGAGGGGTTGCATGTCTGTGCAAAATTTAGGAAATCCTTAGGAGAAGGGGGCCAGGGAGGAACAAAGAGAGGGTGAGTAGGTAGGAGGGGGCATGAAAAGGGCTGGTAATATATAAACAATTGCTAGTTCATACTCCTGTTTGACCAAGACCCATTCTGGTCACTGCAGTCCTTTATGTTTTATTAAATCCTTTCTTAGCTAGATAGCTGTGTAATATCACTCTCTACCCTGTCTGTGAGTGCCATAACGACTGTCTGCCAGCTACTGGGTGGACCGACACAAATGTATTTGGGGCCAGAAGCTGGAGTCAGACTGGGATGAAAGTGCCCCTGGGCTTGCCCTGCTCAACTAGAGCAGGTGGGAGGTCCCAGTGTCAGCCACTGGTGGAGGACTATGGGCTGTAAGACCTGGGTGGCAGCTACTGGAGGGGCTGGGGCGTTCGTGGTTTTTCCCTGTTCTGGGGTGGGGGGGGTGGGGGGGACGCTGCGTGTGTATAATTTAGTAGCAAACGCCAGGTTGGACTAGCTAGTGAGCAGGAGGCTGTAGGTTAGGGTAGGTGTATCAGGCGGGCAGAGTGTCTGTGTTGTAACTTGAGTGACCTGGGACTGTAGGGTGCATCTGGCTGTCTGCTAGCAAACATCAAGCTGGGCTAGCTGGTGAGTGGAGAGACAGGAAGGTCAGCATCCAGGCAGGGGTGTTGGATGGGAAGAGTGCTCCTGCTGATGTTCAGGGGGTCTGAGAATGTGCTTGTGTATCTCAGGAGTGTGGGTTGTGTGCTTTCACTACTTGAACTTCAATCCTGACCATCTGGAAAGTAGGAAGGGGATTTGGCTATCTATGCTATGTTTGTGTGAGTCCCGGTAGTGTTATATACGGATGCTGTTAAAAGGGAGTGCTCGGTCTGCAGCAGTCTGTAGCTTGCTGTCCTGTGTGTGCGCCTGGTCACACACTGAGCATCACTGCTGGCTGAACTTGCAAATGGCAAAGCTGCATCCATTGGCCTGGGGTGGAAAAACAGATCCCTGGGTCTACAGGTGTGCTGGGCTGCATTGCAGGGGCTGGAAAGGAGTAATCCCAGAGGCAGTAGCGTTAAACAGCCCATAAAGGACACCTGAACAATCCCTCCACTCCCAGTTAACAGCTAAAAAGAAAAAACAAAATAACCAAGTTATAGCTGTATATGGCAATTTAATAGAGCTATGAAAAAAAATATTTTAAAGCTTCTTTACAGAAGAACTTACTCGGTGCTAATATTCAGGTTTGTCTCACGTAAAGACAATTTAAATATAGGCAAATGAATCAAGACAATCCTTAGTTCAAAATTCAAGGGAGTCTTTGCTGTGGTTGAGAACACTCAGGTTATGTATGCTACAATAAAACCCAACAACGTTACTGGCATGGTCTCAGGTACGCCAGCAGTACATGCTGAAGGGAAAAGTGAGTAAATTTAAAAATTACATGTGAAGGAAGAGTAAAAGATGGATGAAAACAAACTACTGAATTGTCCAGTTATAACATTAAATGGGTCAGGTTGAAAGAGTCTCAGTTTCTGACTGTTTTAAAGCAAAGCAGAAGGGGATAGTGAGGAAACTTCTTTGGGTATGGAGTTCAACACAAGTTGAATTCATAGTTTGATTTTATTTTTTTTTTTTTAAATCATCCATAAAAATGAAGATTTGAAGCCTCAGAAGTCTAGGCAAAAAGTGTTTCTCACTTCAAGCAATAGTTCCAATTAGAAAACTTGTGGTGGTGGTGGTGACCTGTGAAACTCAAAGGGCACAGTTTCCACGACACATACTCTAAGGGTCAAGACAAGTCGATGAGGCAGAAATGAGATCTCTTTCCAGCAGGTAAACTTTTCCATATGAAAAATGACCTTGAAAAATGGCCCTTTGACAGCTGGATGCATATTGTATTGTCCAAGCAGGTTGTCTTGAAAGTAGAAGAGTCTACTCTTGCACAAGTTGTGGGTTTTAAGTATTTTATTTTCTTATATTTTAAAGGAGAATAGAATAAAAACTGTGGAGTAGGAATACTTTAGATGGTGTAGAAAGGAAAGAACAGTGTAGAAAGGATTCCACATATGATATTGCAAAAGCAACAATGAAAGAAACCACAGGCAGGATATAACACTAACATCAGAAGGATTCTAATGAAGGTCAGAACAACTACCTTGAAAATAATTGTTTAGAATTTAGAAGTTGAAGTGCTCATTTAAAAAAAAAAAAAAAAAAAAATCCAACAGTGTCTTTAATGTTACTTTAATGTTTACTGGTTACATACTTCCATAATGCTGTTCTTGGTGCAGGAAATTAAATAATTATTTTGGTCTTCTCTTTTAATGTTACATTGTCCAGTCTTTCCTGACCATGTGCAGCTTCATTTGCCTAATGTTTTCTGTTGTGTTAAACAGCATTTTCTTTCTGAAACCATGTTGCGTTTAAAGGCTGAGTGATGTCACTTAAAACAAAATCCTCCGTCTTTCACACCCGTACAGGTAAGGGAGTTCTGAGTCCTGTTTCTTGTATCTTCTTTTGCTTTCAAATAAAGGCAAAATTCCTCTTCTCATGTTTCTCCTGCCACTTCTCAGCTCTTACCACTCCATTTCCTTAGTGATCTAACTTTTCTTGCCTTCCTCTTGTCTTAAAGCAAAATCCCTTTGTCTTTGTTGGCTTTGTAGTATACACCTAGGATGCTCCACTTGGGCTGCTGATCCATCAAAGTGAAAACGCAGCAGTTGGAAACAAGTTGTGCACTCAGGCCCAGGCATAGTGGGAAGTCACTGAGTCTTTGGTTTGCAGCCATTACAGGAATGGAAACTATATCCTTGGTTCTGGAGAAGAAAAAGATGTCATCATTACCTGGATGTCCAAGATGTCAAATGGTTATAAATAAAAAGACCTGTAGTAGTATTCCAACACTGCATTAAAGAAGGGAAGTGTAAATGATTCTAACAGCTGCCTAAAGAAAACTAAAAAAAATAAATAAATCAGGTTTTATAGTACTTTCTCAGCACCAGTTTCATGGTTTTTAGTGTACATTGAACACAATCCTTTTAAAATCTATTACTAATGAAAACTTAATCTATTCTTTCTGTAGCAGTAATTTCTAGCATTCTTCAGTTCTTCTGCAGCTTTCTATATTCCTTGTCAGCATCTGATATTTCTTTCATGATGCAGCTCGGCAGTGAGATGTCTGGATTTAGCAAGTGCAACAGTAATTATGAGCAGAGTGGCTGCTGCAGTTTGAGTGTCCTTGCACAGATGACACCACTGAACCATAGAAAAAAACAGAAGCTTGTACCAGAGTGTTCTCAGTGGATACAAGACTAGAGTTTGAAACTAATATTTGAAACAGAAGAATGGGTCAAGAAATATTAACCATTTTTTGAAGTGTCAGGGGTGTTCCTTTTCAAAAATGACTAGCGTGTACAGGTTCCTATATAAAAGTGTTTGGAGGCCAAAAGAGGAGTGTTGCTGTTGCTCACATGGTTAATTTACAGGTATTTTTTAATGGGGAAAGGGAAGAAATGGAGGAAGGGACAAAGGTAAACATTATGAAAAGCTGAAGGGAGCCTTCAGGCATTCATGTGAATGTGCTTAAATGCTTCATTGTGAGATCTTAAATACCTTCATAATACATAATAATTCTATCTGAGGTCATTCTTGGTGATAAGTGTTATACGACTTTTGCTTTTTATCTTGTATTTAGTGTTGATACCCAGAACAGAAAATATCACTGCCAGTGCAAGTCCTGCATTCAGCTCATGCTTATTCATCTGCATAAATGCAATCTCAAATGAAATAATCATTCTGGTCCTCTTTGACATAGTTACTTCTGAAAATACAGTTTCCAGGACAGCAAGCCAATTACAAAAATGAATGTACTGTATCCATTGATATGTTTCCACACTGACTTGGACAACCACCATTTCTTTCTCTTAATCCTTTTCACTTACTGTATCACTCAATTACCTTAATTTTGGGTAGTTCCTCTTTATACCTCAAAACCTTAACAGAATCGTATTTGTGTGAGAGTCTCAAAATATTTCAGACTGAAAATGTACATAATCATTGATAGCAAGTCTCTTATCTGCCACCCACCATCTGAGTCCCAGTACAGAATTTTGTTAGACCTTCAAAAACTGCTGCAGAAGCTGTCAAAGAAGATGCATTATCTTGAATATAAGAACTAGCATTTTTCCCCCCTCTTCTGCTTGTTAACAGACAGCAGCTCAGTCTAGAGAAGCAAACTCCTGCTGAACTGCTATTGGGTTGGTGTTCACGTACCACTTCACAAGATCTCTGGCTTCATTTGTGAAGCAATATGTAAAACTGGTTTAAAAACAAAGGAACAAAATCTCAGTATTATATCGGCAAAAGGCTGACTTGAAGTCAACAGATAATATTGTTCACCTAGAAGCACCTGCCTTAACCTCTTTGGACTTAATTTCCATCTTCTGAAACACTGTTTCTCCCTTGCTTTGTGTGTGATTTTGTTTTCTCATATGCAGCACAAATGAGGCTGTGTTCGCTGTGACACAGAGGTTTCTTCCTCAGTGACTGCTTTTCAAAGGACAGAACCACTTTTCTTTCTCATAGCTATGCTTTTTTGGGTTCTGTATATATAGAGTTAAAATTACCTGCTTTATAAAACCACTATATTCAATGGGTCCCTCTTAGAGTGCTTTTTTTACTGTTATGTGTACCTTCCCCCTGATTTCTCTTGCTTAATGATTCTCTGCATTCTGTGAATTTTATACACAAGAGTTATATAACATAATTATTTTATAATTATATAGTAATCTTCACGAATGGTGAAAATAATGAATAAAAGCAGGCTTCTGGGTTTTATGGCTTTATTATACTCTTTTTTGTTTTAAATCAGCCTCTGAACTTTTCATCAGTTAGTGTGCTTTGACATGGTATAATGCTTTTCAAAAAAGTCATATTATGTTGTGGCACTAAGTAAAATATGAAGTCTATGTATATGTTTCAATGAAAAAGGTGGTTTTGGTTACCTAGGCATGAGTTTGGACTAGGGCATATCAATACAGACTCACGTAATGAAGGTTTACAACACAGAATAGTTTTCTACTTGGTCAATTTTCAAATAGGCTTGTATCATTTATACTTCCAATGACTTAAATCCAATTCTTTGATGGAAGCAAGTTTGGCTTGTTAAGCTATCTCGACCATTCTGCTTCTGAAATACCCCAGAGTTATTAGATTTATCCAAAGCATGCATCAGCAAGAAGGTGTCCTCAGTCACCTCTCTTTTTAGGATACCTGAATGCTGATTATAATGCATTTCTTCTCAGAAATGAAAATTTCCAGTGCCTTATGCTTATTATACTAGCTCAGTTTGTGACATAGACTTGAAGGGTTTCAACCCAGAGCAACTTAAATTTATCTAACCTGTCCCTCTGTCTCCAAACAGGAATAACTTTCCCTATGTCATTCTGATCAATATTTATCTAGCGTTTTATTAAAGACCTTTAAATAGACAGATTGCATGACCTCTCCAGGCAATCTGTTCTAGTGCTTCACTCTCTTTACCCAGAAGTTTTTCTTAATTTTTCTCTTGAATTTTTTATTCTGTAATGTAAGCCCATTACTTCTCCTATCCATTACAGGTAAGGAAAACAGATTAGTCCCTCCTTTGCAGAAGCCATATATGTATTTAAGACATGTTTGGACTGTCCCTTCTCTCTTTAAGGTAAACTACATTAATTCAGTATTTTCAGTTAGGTAAGCTTTTGTATACTTCTGATTATTCATATACTTCTCTTGTCTTCTCCAGTTAATGCACATTCTTATTGAAGTTCAGCAGCCAAATCTGGATCAGAGATTCCACTTAAATATGAGACTCTTCTTGGTCTTATTGGTCCCTTTTCCCATAATTTTCATCAGCAAGTACAATGACTCTAAGTATACATGAGTGATCTCGCCAAGCAGAGCTAATGGAGGAACTTATTCAGCTTTCCTTTTCTTTCCTACTCCATTCCCATTCTGTTAATTGGAATGATCAGTTTATCACAGCTGGTCTTTCCATTGATGCAACAAGCCCAATTAGATGTTTCTGTTTCCTCAAGGTCAGCCTTAATGCTGTTGATTCAAGACCCAACAGGAAGACTTGTTTGCAATGACATCTGACTTTTTTTCTTATGGAGCAACTCCTTGCTTTGCCCTTTCCTGAATTGTCCGTAATGCTTATGTTCCATTTGTGTATGTGCTCTTAAGAATCTGACTTTTTCCATTTCCTGTATGCTTTCTTCGTATGTTTGAAGTCAATGCAGAACTCCTTCTTAACCATGTTGATATTTTGATGTGTTTCTCACCTTTCTTCTGTAAGAGAATTATTTGCTTGAAATATCTACCTGAAAACAGGAATTTTTATGCTGTTGCTTCTTTGTTTTCTGAGGGTTATTAACTCTTCTGTTTACTTATAGATTTCCTTGAAATTACTTCTTACCATGACATTTTGCTCAGCCATTTCATCCTTGTTGTTTGAAATCATATCTAAAAGGCATTTAGGTGCTCTTTGACCTCTAGATCAAGAAACATTCACATAGCACTCCAAGAATCTGTTAGACATCTTACCTGCCAAGTTAATCGTCTAAGCCAAAGCTAGTAACCTAGGCTTCTTCTCTAATTAATGAAGAGTAATGGGCCTCTGCAGACCATGATGATAACTTTAAGATAAGGAATGAAGCATTATCTGAAAGAAGCTTTTCTGTCATATTCTCTATAGATACAAAATCTAGATGACTGGGATAGATTTTGATGGATAATTTTTTAGGTTGCTAAAGTTCAGTGAGTTGAATCACGCTCCCTCCTTTTATTTTTTTTTTTTTGTATAATCTTTTTTTGAGCAGATGTTTGGATAATTGGAATTGTTCATTACTACTAAACCTTAAATTATGAATAATACTGACAGTTATTATCATTAAGCCTTATCTTCTTGATGCTCATGGCTTACCTTGAGCTCTGAGCATGATGGTATCCGGTGTTGCAGTGCAAGGCAGTGCCTGCCTTGATCTTTTCAGAAGTTAATTGATTAATTGATAAATGGGTTGGCAAACCATTTACTCAGAATTTACTTTTGTTTCTTTAAACGTGAAAATATAAATTAAATCAACCAATAAACTATCAACAGAACTACTGAGGTTCAGGACAAAAGAATGAGGCACAGATGTTTCAGGGAAAAATTTTTTAACTTACCTTCTAAGTGAACAAACCAGACTCTTGATTTGTATACTGAAAAAATATGGAAGCCTTGTTTTTTCTCTTACAAGAATTGTGGACTTTCAGAACCATTTTGTCCTAGCCCCCAAATACCGAGGTAATTTGCTATGGTAGCTCTTATTTTGCCTGCTGGTAGTAAAATAAAAATATTTTATATCCTAAACAAGTTGGGAATGGTAATTTCTACCCTCAGCTGCTTCACAGTCCAAGCTGTTTGTCAAATGTGCTGTCACAATAACTTCTTTGGGTAATAATTTGAAGAATCAATAGTCTTCCCCCTTTTTTAATGAAACCTGGCAACTTTTCCATCGATTGCTTTTCTTCTTCCAGCACTGCACCTGCTGCCTTTGCAGTTTCTGATTAATTTTCAAGCATCTCAGCTTGTTTGTATATTTCAATATAACACGGTGACTTGGGTTTCTGAGATTATGCTGGCTGTTTCTTTCCTGCTTGGATGCTGTAAACTAAGTTGGCAATATGTGCCATATTTTATATATGTAATATTGTGTGGTTTAGGTAACAAAAAACTGGATAGATAACAGTATAATTCTTTCCTGCATACAACCATAGGATTTTATAGTGAAATAAAAACAAAGAGAAACAAGTAGTGTTTAGTATCATTGTTAGCTAAACATGTTTTAGATGGCAGTTAAGGAACAGAAGCTAACTATGGTGTTCAGGAGGATCTCTTCTACTGATCTGTTGTGCATACATATGGTAGTTAACAATGAACATCGAGGAGTATAATAATTACCATCACAGGTAACAATAATGCTTGCTATGGATGCTTGCACTGGAATAACCTAACTGCATTTCCTTTCTGGGTCTGTTTTCAAATGAAAGGTTTGCGTAATGACAAGTTTAAAACTCATTGGGAGTTTCCAACTGGAGTGGAATTTTCTGTTAAGAAGTGCATGTTCATTTCTTACTAGAAAAGGTTAATAGACAAAGGGTGGATGTTACAAACATTCACAGACATGATATTTTGCAGATGTCTGTAAAAATTTGTGTAGAAGTCTTCTTGATGGCTCTAAAGTTACAGTTTATCTATGGCTAGGTGGACTTTAGCAATTCGTCTTTGAATAGCAGTGATAATTGATAATGTTTGGCTAGTAGTCTTAATTATTGTTCAAAAAGCCAGCACCATTCAGCCTTCTCTAGCATTATCTCCTCTTACTGTCAGTTCCTGGAATGAACCGTCTTAGACGAAGACTCTTTCAGCACCAGGGGTATGCTGAGTCTGTATTCATAATAGCTCCTCTTCTTTTCTGTCCCAAACCAAATCTTACCATCAAACTGTTTCTTGCATAGTAATCTTTAGATTTCAGCTTTTTTTTAGTTACTTTTATTGCTTCTTCACAAGTGATTTTGAGAGCCAATTAGATTTTCCTGGTGTCCACATATGTAGGGTATGGCATGAACCAAGCTCTAGTTGGCTTTCTAATGTGCACATGCTGAGCTGGTAGTGATGTCCAGGAGTTGGAGAGGGCTGATCTTACATATGTAAATAAGTGGTATTACTCTAAATGCTATTTCAATACCAGCTCACTGCATATTTACAGATTCACCTTTTGCCTTGTGTATACCAAGACTACTGACTAACTATTAATTGACATCCCTGAGGTAAATATTCCTTTTGTTTCCTGCTCATCACTTTAGAAGATGGGCATCCAGCATTGCTAGTAGGATGACAGCTACAATTGTCTCTCTGGGAAAACGGACAGCATAACATACCTCTATTGTGTGTATCTGTATCAGACATCTGTGTATCAATTTAATTTGATGGGGTGAGCCTGAATTTAGGGAGGATATGAATATATCTTTTGTCTCCTTAGATATTATTCTGACAGAACATACTACAAACCTGAATGTCTCCCTACCCGTACTCTTATGAAATGGGCAAGCAGTCTGACAGAGACCACAAACATATCTGTACTCTGTTTTCACAGTAGAAGTCCCAGTGCAGGCTATGTTAAACAGGAAATTCTCTCTAAATCTGTGGGCATTTCCAGTTCTTTCTCATCAAAGGAAAGACCTTAACCATGCTTGATTTTCACTTGTATAAGGATGGAAAAAATATGCATTCAGTTGGTTTAACTTAGTGATGTCATTTTCCTCTAATAGGAGAGGGGTTTACACTTTTAAGAGCTGGCAAGTGAATATTGACAGGTGCAGCTTTAAAAACCTGCAGAAAAGAGGGTCTCCAGTTAAAATAGAACATTAACAATCCTTGCTTATCTCTTCAGGGAGACATAGCTGTTTCAAAGATACTAAACTGTTGCTTACCTTGATGGTGCAGATGTATACATTTTTAGTTACTTCAAGTTGTTCAGCAATGCATCTGTGAAGCCAGTCTGCATCTGATTCATATTAACTTAAAAATAACCAACCACACCTTAGATGTCTGGGAAATCATAAATGTCAGCAGTTCAATGGGTTCAGGTATAGTAATATTTTCAAAACTACCAAGACACATGTAGGCAGTTTTGCTTAACTTCTAGAAATTTTTCAAGTTTTTGTTGTTTTTTTTTGTTTTTTTTTTTTTTTTTTAATTTCTGAAAACTCTTACTAGACAACTTATCTGTATTCCTGTGCTCATGAAACACTTCTACAAAATAGGTCCATAGGGAATACCATGAGCATCTCCAGCAAATTCTACTTTGTAATTTAATGTTAGCTCTACCCTTTTCAGCAATCACAGCTGTAATTATCTGTGATCAGTCTAAGCTTTTGAATATAGACATTGTAATTAATCTGGATCTGGAAAAAAGTTATAGACTCAACTATATTTTGCATACAGATGGATTTTCAAATTCAACTAAGATTGACATAAATGTGATTTTTTTTGTATTTTGAATGTGGAACCTGGAATTCATAATTGTAGGAACAAGTAGTTCTGCAAATCAGAAAGCTTATGCTCCTAACTTCTTTGCTTGCAAAGGCAGATAGGTGGGTAGATGCACAAGTACATAGGTAGTGTGTCTTTTAATTGTGTTTACAGAACTGAATGCAACTTGATTACTAGTGTAAATTACGCTTGAGAAGGAAAAAGATTCTTAAAAACATGCTGTGATGTGAATCCATACTATATTTATAAGCATTCAATTTTCTTTAGCTTTGCATTATTGATCTGTCTATGCAGGCTCACCAATTCGACACTGGTGGGAACAGTGTCTTACAGTGAGAGACTACTCCTGTCTCCAAAGACCTTAATGTCTCTGTGGGCAAAGCATAGAAAACTGAAATGGGATACAGCCTTCTCAAATAATTCTGTTTGATTCATCAGTAAAAAATGATCCCTACTTTACCTGTTAATCTTTTTATCACTCAGTCCAAAAGATGGAAAATATGAGAGAACAGTGTCTGTCTGTGGTGCTCAGAAAACTTGTATTGATGTGAAATGTCAATACTAGTAGGAGTTTTCTGAGGACTGGTGGAAATAATGCCTCATTCCCTGTTACTTTCTACTGCCAGGTAGCACACAGCAGGTAACTGAAGTGACTGAATGCCCTGCCAAGTTAAAGTTGAATTTCTCAATCAGCTGGTGCAGTAGGAAGATTTAGCTGTGAATGATGATACTCTGTGCAAGGTTGGCACTGTTGAGGAATGATAGAGCATTTCTGACTGGGCAAATATCGTTTGGAAAAAGCACAGGGCTGCTGCCGACAGGTGAAGTAGCACTTCCATTTCTTGGATTATTGCATCCTGTTGTGCAGGGATTTGGGAAAGGTATGGATAACTCTGAGAAAGCCCAGATGGAGAAGATGGTTTCTGAAGGTACTCTGAGCCCCAGGATTTTGTTTTTTCAAACTATATGCATCAACTGAGAATCTGAGTGACACTAGTTTTGTGTATATACAGGTGTATGTGTAAAAATGTAAGTATATGAGGCAAGTATCTGTATAGGAACACCTTGATGTTTTTCATTAATTTGGAGATATCTGCCAGTATAGAAATGTTTCTTACTGTCATTAATTACACCTCACTAAGCTCAGTAGCTGAGCAGAGATGGAGGTTGCAACCTGCATTCAAGACAAATTATTATTTTGAAGACAATAAGCAAGCTGTACGGAGCATAATTTCCTTTTCTGTGTAGATAAGGACAGCAATTTAAAGTCAAGGGTTATCCTGATGAAATCAAATACCCAGTTACTGGGAGTTAGATGGCAGTATTAGCTTACAGTACACTTCTGATATTTTGTTCAGTTTTTTTTCCACTCTCGTCACTTTATTTTTTTTCAGCATCTCTTAGTGTTGTGTTAAGCAACATGACTAATCTGTCATGCAGTTCTCTCATTCCTTCCCCGTAGGAGAAATGTGTGCAGTGGTGTGACTTGTTTTGGTCTTTTTTTTTTTTTTTCTTTTTACCTTCCTACTGCTTTTTGATTTGCAGTCTTAATTTTACCCTTTTGTAGGAACTTCTGGAAGTCGTGTGAGTCATGTTGCTACTCTGCAGAGATTTTGAGCCATATTTGGAGATGAGTAATGTGGCCTAGGAGACCAGTGTGATTCTAAATTGGTGCAACTTACAGCTTCCTCTGCCGTCCCAATACACCAGCTGCACTTAGTAAAATCTCTGCAGATTGTTTTAAACACAGTATTTATACTTAGGTTTGTTTGTCAACATGTAAGTTACACTCCCTAGCACATCCTTTTTTATTTGGTAGAATTCCAGTGCTGAAGGGCCCAAAGAGAGAAGAAGGGAAGAAATTAAGTTCTAGTTCCTCCTCACGTGAAGCCATTCCTGCTTTAATCTTCTCTTTTAGCACT
Source organism: Fratercula arctica (assembly GCA_947846985.1). NCBI lineage: Eukaryota > Metazoa > Chordata > Aves > Charadriiformes > Alcidae > Fratercula > Fratercula arctica. Next base: position 92,502,476 of record CANTUZ010000002.1, on the reverse strand, counting down.
TGCACTATGACAGTAGGTATAAAGGTGAATGATTTATATCTGTGCTTTTGAGTAGGTTTATTTTGTAACACTTTACTTGCTACTTCAAATTGGAACCTAAATATAAATCAGTGTGGAAATGGTTTCTCTTAAACATTTTGGAGTTCATGACATTTCAAAAATAAACACACTTTAAGTCTCAAATCACTTGTTAAAAAGGATTCAATGAAGGCTCAGACTAAACATTTACAGATGTTAAAATATGCACTGTTGATTTTCCTCTGCAGGTGCATACATAAAGCTTGCTGAATAAACCACCACTCCATCTTGGCATAGGTAAAAGTATGGTTTTTTGGATTATGTTATTCTGAGAAAGTTCCTCAGAGTACATTAAATCATATTTCTAGTGATATGATTCACTTTCTGGAAGGACTGTCTTTGAGAAGAGACACTTTCTCACTGAAGACATAAGCGTGGAGGCACTCAAAACGGATGTTTATCAGTGGATGTGGATGGAAATATATCTAGATAGCTAGGTAGATACGTGACATATGCTTTGGGTCCATGCTTATGCCCCATAGAGCACAGAGGGATGGACACTCCGTTTGTTAGAGCTTCTTTCAAGGCAGCAGCTGATGCAAAACTAAGTTAAAGGGGAAGTTAGGGGAAGAGAATAGCAAGTATGCCTTCTACCTTACTGACTAGGCTATTAAGGGAAAGATGGAGCCAGTTCTACATAGATCTGGAGGGTTGTTGGAGTAGCTTGTCAGGTGGGAAGGCACCAACATGGCTTGAAACTGTATTCATTTTGAAAAACCAAACAGTAGCTGTTCCCTCAGTTACGAAATACACTCTCATTTTGAGGAATGTGACCACTCATGCATGGGGACAGATACAGTTGCTAGTCTCAGCAAGTTCCAGGGCTGTGTTTGTCAGCTGGTGGCCAATATCATATATTTGCAGTTTCCACTTGAAATTTCTTCCAAAGCAAACAAGCACAACGTTATGGAGGACCGTATTCTTTTCAGATTGAATATTAGTCTCTTCCTTTCTGGCTGCACATGTGCAATGTTAATACCTACTTTTTGGTTAAAAACCCCACCCAAACACAACACTTTACCTTACCTTGAAAGTTTCACTCAATTCTTAACATTCAGGGGTATCTTTGTTACCACATATTTCCTTAGCTTAAATGACTGCATTGTCAATGTGAAAGTCTTGGGTTCAAATGCTGCTGTTAAAAAGTTACTTTTAGGTCCACCTCTTAAATCAACTAAAAAAAGGCAGCCTTACTGTATTGCTGAGTTACAAGTTCATCTGCAATCTCAACATTCTTCTGACATGCTTTTATTTGCTTTTATTAGAGATATCTGCTAATAAATTAGCACTTGCTAGATGATTCAGTACCTTGAGATGTTGCCGGTGAACTACAGAGCCATTTACTTGTCTGCCACTGACTGAATCTAGACCAATTTTGGATTTCAGTTTGGTTTGCTCTGTGGGACTTTTAGCAGCCCCTGTGTCCTGCTTTGGGGTGAAGCAGAGACAACTTTCTGTGCAGCGAGAGAGGCTCTTGCTTATACTTGTTGCTGTGGCAACCAGGGTCACTGACTGGGTTGTTTACCCCATGGAGGGGTCGCACCTGTGGGGAGGGGTGGACAGGTGACCCAAACTGACCAAAAGGGTATTCCATCCCATCTGCCATGCTCAGTATGAAAGCTGAGGGATCAAAGGGTTTGGGTTTTTTTGGAATGGCTCTTTTTCAAGGGCTTAACCTCCTCAATGCTCTCTTTCTTCAGTTACCAATGTCTGAGGAGGACCCTGTCAGTTTGTCCCCCTCAGTGTGTTCCAGAATCCAGTTCCCATCTGTCGCTGAGTCCAGCCTGGAACTTTCCTGGTGCCTGACAGTGACATCTCCCTGGGAACTTGATTTGGTTTTTATATATTTATATATACTGTATCTATTTAATTATTTCATTTTTTATTTTATTATTATTATTTCATTAAAATAGTTTCATTTTTCCTAAACTCATAAACTTTATCTCTCTTCTTCCTCTCCTTGGAGTGAGAGGTGGGGGAGAGCATCTGTCATCTTGTTATTGGCCAACCCGGCCCAAACTGCGACACCCTGTGAGGTAGGTGTACTGGGCACTTGATTGTAGTTTTTAAATCAGGTATACTACCCCCAGGCTTTGTACTTACAGACAGGCTGTGGAAGCAAAGAATCCTATGGACTACAAAGTCTGCACTCCCCTTTCACCTAGAGAAAGTCTGTTATATCTCAAAAGATGTTGACTCCAAGGTTGAAAAATGTTTAATGTGGTTTTTTGTTTTGTTTTGTTTTGTTTTTTAAACAAGTACCACGGTTTCAGTTGGGATAGAGTTAACCTGCCTGCTAATGGGAAGTAGTGAATGAATTCCTTGTTTTGCTTTGCATGTGTGTGCGGCTTTTGCTCTACGTATTGAACTGTCTCTATCTCAACCCACAAGTTTTCTCACTTTTACTCCTCTGAGCCTCTCCCCCATCTGAACTGGGGGGAGTGAGTAAGCGGCTGCGTGGTTCTGCCTGCCAGATGGGGATAAACCATGACAACAAAACAAACCCCACCATCTTGCATGGAGGGCTGACTTCCAGTGTCCTACACAGAACACCTATACCTTCTAGGAGTCCTGCAATGTAGAAAAACTTGTGTCAAGGCACTTTCTTAGTGTTTAGAATTCTTTTTTTTCCCCATATGGTAATGCCTTAGTATACGTAAAAGTATACATAAAAGAGGCTCTAGGAAGGGAGGCTCTAAGGTTACTGTCCATTGCTGTTGGACATTAGTCCAACAAGAAACATTGTTGGTAAGGCTCAAGAAATCCTGAGTGCTGTTCATATATGGAATTGCTGACATCTAACTTACTAAGGAAATGGAGTTTATATATTGAAATCAAAGGAATATGAATGGGGTGTCAAAGACTGTTCTGCCTATTTTGTATTCATATGTCAAAATTTTAGGGATTTTAGTTGTTCATTAGCTAGAGGTGAGAAATAGCTCTCAAATAATTTCACAAAAAATAAATGCACAAACTACGTTTGAGGAATAACTATAAGCTGAACTAAACTTAAGGATGTGAAATCGGCTAAGTGCATCCTGCAGCTGTACATTGGCATAAAAATGACTTGTGTTTCTTCATCTTTGCCTTAATGTAGAATTTCAGGTCCCTGTACTCTCTTAGCTGTCCTAAACATTGTATGGGTAGGAGACTTGCTTGCACGAATATGCTTTTCCTTTGTCCAGCAGCTAATTTTATTAAAATTTAGAGGAACATGTATCTCTGAGACCTCTTTCCCTCCTGTTAAATTTCAGTAAAAACTATTACATTGTTCCAAGGAAGTCATGATTGTAGTGTAGCATAAATATATTAGACAAAGTCACTTCCAAGTACCTTTTTAGGACAAGTTAATATTCCTTAACTTGAGAATTCCTAATTGGCATTGTGATGATGATGCACTCTTCAAACTAGCTGTGGCTTGATTCTGTTAACATGCCGGCAATATTCAGGCATATAGACAAGGGATGATCTTCACAGCCTCAATTTAGCTTTCGCTAGTTTTAAGTTTGGAGTCTGGTCAAATATTTTTTCTGCCCACCAACAAGGAAGTATGGAACTTCAGAAATAGACTTTTTGCTTAAAAAAACCCACAAAAACAAACAAACAAACAAACAAACAAACACAAACAAAAAAAAGCCCCAGCACCAAACAAAAAAAAACCTTCTTACTGCAGCTGAAACATAGCTTGCTGAAGCCAGCGATTTTATGTTTATATTAAAATAAGACTAAATGAGAACCACATCAGACATTGAACTTAAGGGCGTCTTTTTCATAGAATCATTTTTTTCCAGAACTTGAATGTGATGGTGATGAGCGAAGGGAAGAATGAAACAGAGCAGGACCAATGATAATTATTGTTGGAACAGCTGAAATGCTGCTCTTATTTCTTTAAAGTTTATTTGTGTCTTTGTTTTTATTTTTTTTTTAAGTCATATCATTCACAACTACACTTAGCAGTTGGTTTTGGTTTTTCTTCTAGAAGAATGAACAGGCTTTTTACTGTTTTAGCACTGTATTCAGAGCCTGGGCCAAATGTTTGGCATTGGTGAGAACAAGGCTTATGCCCCCATCTTGACTGGAGAACAGAATATAAAGCACCTTTGAGCTGAGAGCCTGTGTCCTTGCTTTTTAGTGCTTTGGGGCCATTGGCAGTAAATGTTTTTTTCACTGAGAGGGGCTTCAAATAAAGGAAGAATACATGCAAGAAAGAAGGAATTCCAGAGGGCCCTTCAAAATACATCTGTTCTGCCTAGGGCCAAGTTTTTCTCCCTCTTTACTACCAGGTTGTACGTCTAGGGTTTGGTTTTTTTGTTGTTTTTTTCCTTGTGTGGAGGGTGTTGGAAGCTATGTTTATTTATCAAATTACCTTAATAAAATCACGTCATCTAAGTATTGGGGTCTAATATCAGGCATAAAAGTGTCTTGGTGTGAGGATCTTTTTGGTGGGACATGGCAACACTGACACATTTGCAAAATGCGCAATTGTGAATAAAGCAGCACGTCTAGATATTTCATAGAATCATAGAATAATTTAGTTGGAAAAGACCTTTAAGATCATTGAGTCCAACTGTTATCCTAGCACTACCAAATGCCATGCCCCTAAGCACCACATCCACAAGTTTTTTAAATACCTCCAATGATGGTGACTCAACCACTTCCCAAGGCAGCCTGTTCCAATGCTTCAAAACCCTTTCAGTGAATATTTTTTTCCTAATATCCAATCTAAAGCTTCCCTGAATAGAATCAAACCTGAGACATGCTGCTATTCAGTCTACAGACATTTTGGTAGGGGTGTATGTGCTTATTTGGATTATAAAATCTTCATTCATTAGATCATTGTGATTTAAGTTGTTTTCTGTTCCTAGGAAACAGTGCATTAAGTATCTTCATTTTAGCTAATCAACTTCATTTATTTATTCCTTGAAAGACAGGATATATCCACAGATTGACAGAGCTGTGCATAATTTCTTATCTGTCCAATCTCAACTCGAAAATTTCTCACATTGGGAATTCTCTTTGCAGCAATGAACAGTACTATCCCTGATCAGTATCATTAATGAAAGTAGGCATAAACTAGCCTTTTTTATGCTTACTAATTAAAGGTAGATGGCCTTGATCCAGCTAGTCCTAATCTCAGGTTACTAATCTACGTCTTGTACTGTTATTTTTAGTGATACAAAAATGCAAGTGGGGAGAAAGGGAGGAAAAACCACTTTAGAAGTACATTATGCATTTCAGACTTCTTTTGAAATTTCAGGAGTATGGAAAAAAGTATTGCTGCTTACTGAACCTAATAGGAACTCTTCTGTGGCCTTCATTTGGCAGTGAATCAGGGCTACTATTATTATGAGTGTATGATGACTTTGAAACAAGATTAGAAAAAGCATCAACCATCTGCTTTTCAGGAATACACAAAGGGCTAGGCTGGCTCTAAAGGATATGCTGGGAGTCTCTGTGGTGAGGAGAAAACAAACAAAAAAAAAAAAACCAAAGTTGAAAGGATGATGATGACCACAGCCTTTACAGGCAGAAGGAAACAGATCATGAGAGAGAGGGGAAAAAGTGGCATTCCATCAAAACTGAGATATTTTTTGGCATACAGAATGATGGGGAAAAGATTTACCTTCAAATACTGTTTGGTTTTGACCACCGTAGTACTTTTGCTCTTAGTCTATTTAGAAAAAAAAAAAAAAAAACACAAAAATGACCAAAGCTCATGTTAAGCAACTGTAATTCAGATGCTTCTGACAGGAAGTATAAAGGGTAGTGACATTTAGAAAACCCTTGATTTTAGCTATATTAATGCCATAAAATTATCTTAGTCAGTTGCATGGGTAGAAGAAAAACAAACATGATTAAAACAGTCAGTGAGTCACAGTCAGAAATTTCAGCTGTTGAATCCATTAGGTAGCAAGTTCCAATAATGCTTTCTGTAGCCACCCAGGTGTTTGCAATTCGTTTAGCTATGATAACTGCCATTGATCAGTGTCTGAGTAGGGAAAATTATATCATAAATTATGGTCTCTTTCTGTGATGAATATATTTTTCTTTATGCTGCTCAAGAACTGGATGTTTATTTGTCAACAAGGTATTTTTAATACAAGTAAATAAATAAAAAAATAATAGTGATTTAAATGTATGATAAGTAATGTTTAATTTTACTTGAAAAAGACCTATTATATTCATTGTAAGGTGCTTGTGAAACAGTAGATGAATAATTCCAGTCATCTGAATTCCCCTCCAAATCTTCATGGAAATGAACTTGTACAGATTCTTCTGTCCCTCATCAATTGTTTGAAACACCCAGGGTTTATAGTTTGTACATCTCTAGGCACCTGAGCTTGCTACTAATGCCTGTTACTAATTCACTGATTTGACAAGAATGGGCGAATTCCTGGGCCCATGTCATAGGTGCAATATCCAGTCCTTTTCCCTTGATGTCCATACCAGGTCAAACATATCCCACAGACGTAAAAAAATTAAAATGCTGTTAGTTTTCATCGTCATTATTTTCTGAAGAAACTAAGGTATATTTAGAATAGTTGCCTGGCTCATTTGAGGACAAAACCAAACAACTCCAAACCTTTAAAGGACTGCAGTATAAAGGATTGATTTATCACAACACTTGATGATGCTTTCCAAGTAACTGCAGCAGCAATTATCTGGTAGATATGGAAAAATACTTTCCATGTTAGCTCATGCCACATGTAAGAGGACTGATAGAGTTAAACTCTGGCAAATCAGAAGGAGCAGAGGTGAAAATGGTTTTGAATGTAGCAATGCTACGGGTGGGAGGTTGTGGTTAGAGTGTGAATCCCTGAAGTGTCAGAGCTGAATCAAGGTTCACTAAATATGAACCTTCCTACTTACCGCTTCAGCTATCTGCTTTCTTCAGAGAGCATCAGAAGTGAAAGACTTGAGATCACTGCTAGGGTAGAAAAACTGATTAGCTCCTTCACCTATGACTCAATTTACGCAATCAAATGCAAAAATGCTGTTAATGATTCTCAGAGTTTATTTTACTAGCCTGGAGATTGTGGCTTATTCAAAAACTGAAGACACTGATGTTTTGGGGTTTGTTTCTTTTTGATAAATGGAAACTTTGATTCTCTTATTTCTGGAAGGTAAAGGATGAGTAGAACGCTAGACACTATGAAACTGGTTACAGAAAAAAAAAACCACACATGAATGTGGGTATTCCCAACTTGTTGTTAAGCTTAATATCATCATAATATGATCTCGCACATCTCCAAGGTGTGCAGTTAGGAAGGACATATTTTATATTTACCTTTCTTATTTAAGAACTGTTGACCCTTTAAATAGGAAGCTGCTACATATAAGTGCTGCCAGATCTGATACCTATCTTGAAGTTTGGCAGGGTGCAGGCAGGGAAAGAGAACTATCTCTAGTGTTAGAAGGAGGGAGAAGCATGTAGGAGGAAGTATCCTTTCTGATCTTTTACCAGCTTCCCCCCACACCTACTACTGATGTGCTTGCAAAAACAGCATGGTTCTTTTGCAGTGTTTTGTTTTCCTTATTCCTCTTATCCCTTGGAGGTGGGGACCCAGGCCTTTTTCTTACTATAGCATCTAGGCAAAAAAAACTGCTGTATTATGGTTTCCTTGAGGTCTGGTTCTGCAAAGCGAGCAATTTTAGTGGATTGTGTTTCTTTTTCTTTCTTCCCCGCCAGTTCTTCTTTTCCTTCTCCTCAGAAGGGGCTTTTCCTGCCATTGTAGTTGTTCTCTAAGCTTTTGGCAAGTCTCCTTTAATCCTCTTTCTTTTTTTTTTTTTTTTTTAATATCCTTTTTTTTTCAAGGGAATCCTGGCACCCTGACAGCAGACCTCCCTGACCTCAAACTTTTGGCTCGAGCCTAAAACATTTGTGGGATTTTACAGGCCCTCAGGCTATTTAATGCTGCAGCTGTGACAATGACTTTGAGTGCAGCAGGGGAACAACAACAATTTGGATACTGTTTAGGCAGGCTGTGAAGAACACCACTGGATTCACTAGTGTCTGAAGCTGCCTGAAGTTGGGGAATGTGTTATTCTGATTGTGGTTTTTTTTCTACATGACAGACTAAATGTATGCATGCATAGCCAGAACAGAAATCTCAGCTTTGTCAGCTTCCTGCTGCAGGTGGGTAACTCTGGCAGTACAGGCTGTTACAGACACTGATGGAGCCCTGAAAGATGAGGAAAGCTTGAGCCTTTCCTCACTGTGGAACTACTCTCTTGGGTTCATCCTTTGTTTTTCTTCCCAGTTTCTGGGAATAAGAGGAAGGCAAGGAAGCCTCTGGAAAACTCCAAATTTTGCTGTGGTGCAGTGTAGTAGCACAGAGTGACACAGAAGTTTGCATGTTGTTTGTTTAGTAAAGACCAAAGTTTTAATCTTCAGATTATCTTCTTCAAGTGTAGGTTTATAGACAAGATAACCAACAATGTTTGGAGTAGTTCAGTACCTCACAGAGGCAGATGAGCCATCTGTTCAACCCTATCCCATTAGAGATGCCCAAGAAATAATGAGGAAATGGAGCAATCCCTTCGTCCTGCACCACTGTCCCCCAGGCAGGGTGGAAATAGCTCTCTGCCACCAACTCTGAAGCTTGTAGTCAAAAATAAACAGCCAATGGGGAATGTGACCTTCCTTCTCCAGGAGAGACTTGTGGATCAATGAAAGAAGAGCTGCCTTTGGACTTGATGCAGGCTGAAGGCAAGATTAAAAAAGGGTTGAGGTGGACAAGACAGTCCATCCAGACCCCCTACCCTCCCAATTGATTTTCCCAATTATTTATGTTCCTTTTCTTATGCCTGCATGTCACTGGAGTTAAATGACAATTGCAAGATTACCAGCAGATTATTTATAGGAGGTGGATGTTAGCACCTTTTTGTGCAAAAGAAAACAGTACTTTTCACTTTCATGTATAGGTGATTGCTTCTTTCCTGTCTCTTAAGTTCTCATCAGAACATAGTTGGCATCTTATTTAAACATGTCATGGGTAGCACACCAGTTATATACTCACGGCTGTTTACCTACCACGAAGTAATGCATGTTTAGATTCCACAGTGTGTTTTGGGGAGATACTGCTGTTTGATGGTGTTGTTCCCAGAACATCTATGCTGGTTCTGGCAAACCAGAGGACTGTTTGTCTTCTAAGTGCAGGCAATCTCTATTTTTAATACACCTGTAGTACTGTCTCTAGAAAACCAGGAGACAAAGGAGATGCCTAGAAATTCACTCAGATGTGTAGGTGTAGCAGTAAAGTCAGAGGCTGACTGGTGAGACCCCACCTGGAGTACTGCGTCCAGCTCTGGAGTCCTCAACACAAGAAGGACATGGACCTGTTGGAGCAGGTCCAGAGGAGGGCCATGAAGATGATCCGAGGGCTGGAGCACCTCTGCTATGAGGACAGGTTGTGACAGTTGGGGTTGTTCAGCCTGGAGAAGAGAAGGCTCCAGGGAGACCTTATAGCAGCCGTCCGGTACCTGAAGGGGGCCTACAGGAGGGATGGGGAGGGACTCTTTATCAGGGAGTGTAGTGATAGGACATGGGGTAATGGCTTCAAACTGAAAGAGGGTAGATTTAGATTGGATATCAGGAGGAAATTCTGTGCTGTGAGGGTGGTGAGGCACTGGAACAGGTTGCCCAGGGAAGTTGTGGATGCCCCATCCCTGGAAGTGTTCAAGGCCAGGCTGGATGAGGCTTTGAGCAGACTGTTCTAGTGGGAGGTGTCCCTGCCCGTGGCAGGGGGATTGGAGCTAGATAATCTTTAAGGTCCCTTACAGCCCAAACCATTCTGTGATTCTATATGATTCTGTGAAATGTTATTTAAGACAGTGGAATTCTTTTATGGACAAAACAGACTCCAAATGGTACAGTGGAAGTGGGAAGTACTTTGCCTCATCTAAGGCATTGACCAAATGCTAAACTCAAGGAGTGATGATGGCAATTTTGGCAATTTGTATCTCTCTGGGATTTTTGTTTAAGGGATGAAATGCATGTCTGAGAAATTCCTGTAATAAGTCCATGGTCTCTTCCTTCATTTCTGACCCATGATGTTAGAAAATCAAAGATAAATTTCAAGGTGTGTTGGCAGAAATCAATGAGACTTTTGGAAGGAGAATAAACTCCTCTTCTTATTGCAGGTCTAGTCAGTATTAAGGGAAGGAATACTGTAGCCTCGCTGTGGAAACTGAGTTAGAACAGCTCTGGATTTTTGTTTGTTTGTGTAGATCTTCTCTCTCAGACTTTTTGAAGAATGGGAAAACCATGCTAGGGTGTTGAGGAAGATTTTGTCACATGCCTGTACATTCACATCTCCTCTACAGAAAACTAATTTACAGTGATTAGAATTTGAAGGAAGAGTATGTTTCAGTTAGAAATCCTAATAGCTGAAATTGTTTTGAGTGTTTTGGGGGTAGCTGGGCTAAAAAGTTTCATGGGTGGAGAGCATGTCACCACAAAGAAAGCTGGAGTAATGAGTGAAACTGTGCTGGAGCCACCTTAGACTAATAGACATTGGGGAATACAATATGCAACATGGCCACAGCAGCCTGGTGAGCCCTCAAGAATGAGGGTCTGAATACAGTTTTAATATCAGTCCAGCCCAGCCCCAAGGGGATTCGGATTATGTGAGGTTCAGTGCTTGGGCACAGTACTGTGTTGCTTTACAGTAAACCCTTGTTGGCTTAGAGACTGGCAGTAGGAAGCCATTATATGGTATTGCAAGTGACATTTTTGAAGTTAGTTAGGCCCATTTTTTTTTTTTTTTTTTTAATCTTCTGTTAATATCTTTTCAGCTAGGAAAAGTATGTGTTTGAGCTTTGTTTTCCTGTGTAGCCGTCTCCACACATTTTAACTCTGTTCTACATGCCTTGGTTTTTCTTTAATCCCCAGTTATTTTAATTCCTTTGTGTCTTGGGTAGGTAGCTATTCTTGTACTTCAGGGTCAGGAGTATCCACGTAGCTGCTTAAAGGGAGAGTGTGGAGATGGAAGGAACCTCTGTCATTAAGGAGGTGGACTTACATTTTCCAGACCTACTATATGAATAGTTTAGCCACTAAAACTACAAGAAACTGATCCCCTCACCCACCTCCTCAGCAGCATAGCTTAGTAACAATACTTGTATAGAGGTTTAATAAACTCTGATTCTTGTGCGTATGGGGCTTCTGGTACCTGGTTGATAGCCCTTTAAGCAGACCCTATGGCAAAAGATGATCTCTAAAGCCTGTTTTACTCACAGCTCTAGATTGTGCTTGAAGTTGACTATTTGAATTGGGATCTCCATGCCTACAATATAGCATTTGATGACATATGATTTGATCCAGACATATAGTGTAACATATGTATGGTGTGGTGTCGATGGTTCACTTGAATGAAACCATGGGAAAAGGAAATACACCGCAGCTATACAGACAGATGTCAGCACGAGCCTGTAGAGCCCTGGGAAGGAGTCCTGCAGCTCATGAAGATGTGTGCTTTGCTCTACTTGTTTATGTGTTACTCACCCACTTGGCCTTCTTTCTTAGCATTGCTGGCTCTGTCCCTTCAATTCATCTGACTTGTCCTGGGATAAGTGAGTATAGGTCAGTTTTGTAAGTAACAATGCTTCTTGGCAAACACTCTGATAAACCATAGTGAGCTTCTAGGCATGCGGTCCCTTCTTCAGGTGCCTCAGGTACACGGAGTCCTGTGAGAAGGCAGACTGAGAGGACAGGGGGAGGTTTTATTCCTTAAGTTCCTTACAGGAGCTCTTTGTAGCAAGCTGTTCTGTGTTACTACAAGTTGGAGGTTGCTAGTTTGTTGAAGGATGTACTTTTTAAGTTACAATTCAGTGGCAATGTTAGTTTATGATATTCTTGCCTAGCTTTGCTGGCACAACTGGTTGTGTGGCTGCATTATGAATGGTACTGGGAAATTAAAACTGCATTAGAAGAAAAGACAGATGAGTCTCTGTGTGTGTTTTTATGTTTACAGCCTGATTTCTTTATTTGATACAGGTCAAGAGAATAAAAGGTTGCAGAGGGTGCACAGAGCTGAAGAGGAACAGGGTTGAACTACTGTTTCCACTGAACACGTACTATGAGCTGCGGCCTGAGTAAGGAGAAGAATGAGGAGCTTTGCAAATAGTCCTCAGAAACTAGAGTTCAGAACAAGTATAGAGTTGTAATGAATATCCTTCACAGGAGTACTTACAGCTTTTTTTTTTTTTTTTTTTCATTCAATGCTGGCAGTTGTAGGTAGTTAACCTAGCCAGTGGGTTTGCATGCATATAAAATATAGGCAAAACAAAAGACAAGTCTGTCCTGTAGGAAACTTGCTGTCACATCTCCTCACGGAGGCACTAGCAAAATGTTTTCTGGTTTGTCAGGCAGATCTGTTCTGTTTCACCATAGGGATCCAACCTTGAGTCTTACGTACAGTCATGTTCAGTGTGTGCAAACAGCGACGCTGGACATCGGGGGACTCCTGTAATTGCTTATGTTGGCACAGCTGCCCGGTCCCCAGCTGGCAAACACTACCGTCCCGACCCAGTGTATCATACTATGTCATCAGGATTCAAAAGGCTTAAATTTTTATTTGGAAAATGAGTAGTCATAGGAATGAGAGGCCTGTTGGTTTGTAACAGACAGCTTCCATCATGCTCATTTTGCAGGTTTGGGAGCACTCGCATCCGTGTAGGCTGACAAGCTGCCCTGGCACAGGCTGGCTTTTTTAAAGAAGGCTCTCCAGTGCCAGCAGCTCTAAATCTTTATCTCACATAGGAACAGATGGAAATCATTCACACATCTGAGCAGCAAAAATCTCAAAATGGACTGGACACAGTGGCTGACATTTGGCTGGCAATTTGTTGTTTTCTTTGCTAGCTGATTTCCAAGGCAAAGTACGTATTGTCAGGCATCTGCACACAGTGGGCATAAACCTATACTATGAAAAAAAAAAAAAAAAAAAAAAAAAAAAAAACAAAACCAAAACACCCCCAATCAGAGCACCTGATATAACAGTAGCTTCTTCCAGTAGGAATAATTGCATACTGTCAGCACTTCTGAACAATGCATAAACAAGACACTGATCTCTGGAAAACTTGTGACTATTCACTGGTTCAGAAGTTCAGTAGTCAGATAAATCCTGGGGATGCACCTTATAGCTTGCTTTGTAGCCAGCCTTTAATTTTACATTTGAATTGAAAAAAAAAAATGAACTGATGGAACCGAGGAGTGGATTCTGTCATTGCAGCCATTGCCTTAAAAATACATTGCCTGTGAAAGAAACCTTGCCAAACATTACTCTGCTTTGCTTGCATGCAGACCGTTTTGTTGGTTCAGTGATAATGCTTTTTAAGGGTTCACCTTTCATAGTAATTAGACTATTTAATAGGTATAATAATGAACTATAGAATGGGATTGGGGTGAAAGCTGGAAGGACGTGAGTAGAGGCCAGCATAAAAAGGATGAAGGCTCCTGTTTTCTGAAAAGCTTTAGTAAGTGAACAAAAGGATACTGTGTTTCAGAGCATTTGGGAATACTTTCCAGAAGTAGATTTTGTATCACCTGGAACTGAAGCAGGGAAAATTGCTTTCATCAATTTATTTGTAACACACAATGGTTTTTAGTACTTTGTGCCTTTCATACCTGCAGCACAGACTTCTTAGATAAGTCAAGGTCCATTACTTAAGCTCATATGTCTCAGAAGAAGCTAAGAACATCTAAATTTAAAACACAGATGTATTAAAAATGGGGAAACTATTTGTTTCAGTTTTGGACCCTCTTGTGACTGTTTTTTGTTTCCTTTTTTTTTTTTTTTTTCTGTCCATTTATTCCTGCTTGTGTTGAGCATGGGATGTATGCTTAGTTCATGATCTCTTATCTTTCCTAGATATTTTGTTTTCTTAACTAATTGTTTCTCTCACATACCAGTGAGTTCCTGAACAAAGAAGTTGGGTACTTGTTTCTCTTAGGAAAAGGATGGAACTTTACCAAGAATGTGGTTCCTAGGCCGAGATATCTTAAAATATTCCATGTAAATAATTTCCAAGTCTTGTAGCTAACTTGGGGAATAAAGGCAGCTGTGAATGCCACTGATGTGAATTTTTAGGTCCATCATTACATGTTGTTCAAAACTGTATTTACCAGCTCTTTTTTTGTGGCCAAAATACATTTGGAACACAAATATCCACCCTCGGATAAAATAATACCAGATCCAAATAAGCTATCTTGAGTAGGCAACCAAAAACTAGGTAGTTAGTTATCAAGCTTTAAATTGTGTTATAGACTTGCTTTGGACAAGATGCAATCTAATTCAAGATCAACAGTATTCTCTAAACAGTTGGTATAGATGCTAAAGCATTTTTTAATTTATCAATTTATTCAATTAATGTCAAATTTCCATTAGAAATCCCTTTGGCAGGAGTTCTTATAGGAATCCCCATAAAGTTTCATTTATGCCAGAAACATCTGCCAAGGACAGCTATTGGACTATATAAAAGACTAAGGAGACTAAAACTGGTTAACATCCACTGGGGTGGTTCTTTTTAAAACTAGTGCTATATATAGACTCCCACTGATTGCAATGGATTTGAATTAGGGCCCTTAAGAATTAAAACAGAGGGATAAAGGAAAATATTTGGCCAATGATGAAAATATCAGTAAAGAGAAAAAGAGAATGAGTATGATACTTGGAAATATTTCTAGCCTTATTTAGAGGTGGCTGTGTCCAGGCACATTGGTTCAGATAAAGAAATGGTAATTTTACTAAAAATATTAGGCCTGAGATAAACTTATAATTTTCATCCTCGTGGAAGGTGACTCATGTAATATGTATTTTTAACTTCATGAGGATGAAATTTGGCAACTTCACAATTCTGGTTTACTGAGAGTAACCTGGGAAAAAAAATGTCCTTTAAATTTGTTTGGTCTTACAGTGTTTTGCAGCTGCATGGTAGAGTATTGGATGGCTGCAGCGCAGGAGTCTGGCGTGCTCCTGGGGAGCTCTGGCAGAGGACCTGTTCCCCAAGGGGGCTCCACAAGGAGCCACCCTGGTTGTTGTCCATGCTGCTGTTGAAGCCAAGTGATTCTCACCCGCAGCAAGGTACTTTGGGTCAGCTGAATGCTTCCAGGTGTCTCACTTGGCAAACAGGTTAAGCAAAGCACTGTAGCAGGGCTGGTTTTTTGTTTGTTTGGTTTTTTTTTTTTTGGTTTTTTTTTTTTTTTTTTTTTTGTTGTTTTTTTTTTTTGTTTTTTGTTTTTTTTTTTTTTTGGCAGGAAAATGAATGGCAATTGTTTGAAAGATGTTGAAAGTTGCAGCTTTTCTTTTGATAGAAGATCCTTCCCTGCTTCTTTCTGGATGTTGCTGACTCTCAAGTCTGAATCTAAGTTTCAAAAAAGAAAAAAAAAAAAAAAGTGGTCATTAGTAAACTTTCTCAGAACTGCAATTAGCATAGCCAGACGTTTACTTATTAGCTGTTTCCATTCTGCTAAAAAATGGTAAAATGTTCCTCTGAATGTCTCACATGCAGACCACTTGGCATCTATAAATTAGGGAAACCCATCTATTATATAACAATTGTAAATCATTAACAATAACTGTGTCATCTGGGGCAACTGAAAAAATATGTACTTGATGTTTTATTCAGCAGGAGGTTATTATAATGGCACCTTAGCGCACAGTGAATGTAGTTCTCTCAGTCTACATAAAATTCTTATTAATTGCATTAATTAGTATATTTTTATTTTTAAAGCATAAAATGCTGCTCATTCCTGGCCCTGAATACTTTTATATACTTTAAACTTATCACAAAATGTCATGATAGTCTGTCTACTCATTTAACTTCAATTATATAGAAATATGCATAAGCAAATGTAGTAAAATAGATCCATTTTCCAGAGAAGTCATAATAAACCTTCTTATATATCATTATGCTCTTCCCTAAATACTTGAAGGAAAGAGCCTGTGGATGTGCCAGAAAACTGGTAACTACTAATAATATTAGGTGCAGACTGAGGAAGATTGAAGTTGCAAGTCTGTTAACATCAATGTCAAAGCATCTGCTGAGTTCCCTGGAGTCAGGATTTTAGCCTTCAGTGAATGATACAATCAACACAAGCTTTATAAAGCTGTTAACATCATCTGTCAGTGAAGATCTTTAGATTTCATGAGTTGCTGTTTTAAAGCTTTATTTTTGTGTAAGTTGTTCTCAGGTTCTCTTGACAATTATTTTCCAGTCTTTCAATTTTATTATCAGTCTTACTACAGTAAAAGCCACATTTTCTGATGAGGTAAATGAGAAGGGGGACTTCAGTGGGCTTTCAGTAATTTACGATGAAAATAATGGTTGATTAATGGTTAAATTGTAACAGATCAAAAATGTGAGTGTGTATATATATGCATTATATGCATCATTTTTATATATATATATAAAATATGAATCATGTATGATATATATAATGATCCAGCCCCAGTTACTCACTTGAGTTATGAAATCTTAATGAATGCATCTCCTGGATTCAGCAGAATCTAAATATCTATAAATACCCTTTAGATTTAATATTCAAAAAGACTGATTTAAAAAAAAAAAATTGAAAGGCTGGAAACAACACTAAATATTGGTGTATGTAAGTAAAAGTACATGATCATAACCATATTGAATTACCCACTACGTTAGTTTTTGTCTGGTTTTGTGCCTGCAATGGTACTGAAATAGCTTTTCTTTTTTTTTTTTTTTTTTTTGGTCAGAGTTCCCAAAGACTTTAACTCAGTTGTTTTCCATAAGCCAATGGTGGTAGCAGAAGTGCAGGTCTGCTGCAGTTATATACAGCGTAGGAATCCCTTCCTTTCCTGAGGATTGCAATGATTAATGGGAGCATTACATCTCCAGAGAGTAGCCCTCTAGCAAACTTCTCACCATTAAAAGCTGGGATACAATATGCAGAAAAGATTTAAAGAATTATACTGGAAAGCCGTCTGGGATTTCAGTGTTTCCCAGAGGGCAATTTTTTGATGGCATTAAAGATCTCCTGTAGAGAAATCTGTGTCTAATCATTCTCTGTCCCCGCATGACTCTGTGCAGCATGACATCCTGCAGTATATATTACTACATATGTACTCTAGGGTATTCAATAGCTGGCAAATTACTTGAGTGGGTTATTTACTTTTGCAGAAGTTATGACTACTTCTGCAGTTCAGCTCCTGATGGAAGAAATAACAGTTATTTTCCAAAGTTTTAACCTTGAGATTATCCTCATACTTGGTAGGCTAAAGTTTAGTCTTAAAATCACTGTAAATATGCTTTCTTGTACCGTGGTGAGTGTTTGCTACCTTTCATGCCAAACTAGAAAATCATGATCGGAGAAATGAGTCAGAAGTAGTGATAACTTGAGCTGATCTAAAGCTGGAAAATGAAAGAGGAAAGAAAATCTTGGAGGACAATGCAGGTCATAGTCAGAGAGCAGCTTTGCTGTGCTTCCCACTGCCTGGCAGGGCAATGTGTGCAGCAACCGGGCAGGCATAATAATTCAGAATCATTCTATCTTTTGCCTTTAAACCAAACTATAAAACAAGTTCTTATCAGTAAAACATAAGAAGACACCACCACCAGCTTTGCCCTCCCTCTGTAGGCTGTGCCCATGTGAGGGGATCAGCCTAGGAAGGTGACCCCTGCAGCTGCCCTTATTGAGTTGAGGAAGCGTTCCTTAAGCCAACATTCATCGTGTGCAGCTTTTTGTGCCACTAAAGAGGGTTTTCTGCCCATCCAGGTCTTGTAAATGCTCCTACAGTTCCTTAAAGAAACTTTCAGAAATTTTTAAAAATTCCACTGGCCCATTTTCTGTTTTGGAACAGAGAGAGGAGTAAGAAGCAGATGGTTATAGTGACATTTTAGTTTGTTTCTTGTTTGGTAAAGGATGAGTATCTCTACATCCTCTGTTCAAGCTCCTTGAATTCGAAGAAAGCATGCATTACAGCAACGAACAGTTTAAAGTAAAACAAAACTGCATTTTCTGGATTTTACATACAGTTTTTTATAGCAGAAATGAAATCAATATTGTGACCACCTGCTACTGTAAACTCCATCTTATAATTTCCCATTTTTATTATTGTGTTAATATACTTCAGACTATGGTTTGTCAGTGTTCTCAAACTTACCATGAAAGTATGAATGTCTTATAGAGATTGGCTTATACTTTCGTTCACTCTTTATAATAAAGTGAGTGACATTCAGAAAGTGTATGTGTGTGGTGGGGGGAATAAGGAAGGCATTTTATTTATTTCTTCTACTAACTTTTTTACCAAATTCCTTGAAATTATTTTAAAAAGATATTAATATGAGCAAACCGAATCAAGATATTTCTCAAGTAGCTTTACATACAATTTCACTGCTGCATATCAAATATACAGAAGATGTGAATTCATTCTTCAGCCTTCATTTAAACAGTCTGGCCTTTGTGGAATGAGAATAAATCTTGCATCCCATTTCTGGCCAAACTCAGTTTAGAATTTTAAAGCCATGAAGATAAATGGGAAAATGGCAGAATCTGTTTCCCCAACTCAGAAATCAACTTGTTTGTTTGTGAAGAAATAATCCCTCTTAGAACTGTTACCAAGAGTTAGTTTGCTGTAATCAAAGCAGCAGTCTATTTTCAGCTGTGCCTTGTTAAAGGTTTTATTCTAATAATGCCAAGCTAATCAAATTATAACTGAGCTGCATTTTCTGGAAATCATTTAGTATACCTATTCACAGCATCTATAACATTGAGTTCAAGCACTATTGTAAGGCAATTTTTCTGTTGCAGTAGTGGGATAGGTAATTAGAACCTGCTCTAGTAAGCATTGTGTCATACTGTTTTCAATGGTGTGAGAACGATACCTGAAGGTGTAATTGCCCTTATGTTTTTATGGATTCTTTTAAGATCAAAGCTATCAATTATGAGAGACAAAGACATTTAGACAATAAGAACAAGTGCATACATCAAGCAAAGTCAGGCAAAGGTAAATCTGAAATTGCTTCGACTTGCAAGCAGAAACTTTTAATGTTTCTACTAATATACTACTTAAAAATTATTTAAAAAAAAAAAAAACCATAAAATTATAGAGAAGGATCACGTGTTTCTCTGAGATGATTATGCAAAGCTAGATTGTGTCTCTGAACCGCTTTATCAGCTTGTTTTACTGCTAAATTTGATATCTGATTGTACAACTAGCCAAAAATTCACCTCCTGCCTCCATAAATGTAGCGTCTAGCTAGGCAAGTATAATCCCATACTATGCAATTAAGGCTTTATGTAAATTAAGCTTTATATAAAATAAGAGGAATTGGTTTTTATGAAACTCAGGATTAAGGTATTTATTGTAAAAATAAATTAATAAAGAAGATTAATACAATCAAAATTTTCTGTTTTCATGGTAACGTATTCAGATTTTTAAAAAGACACAAAAAAGAAGAAAAAATCACCCTCTCCTTGTTTTTTGTTTAAAAGCTGGTCAGTATTGTGCATATTCTTTCCTCTCTTTACTTCTGTGTTGTTATGAGTATGCAACAATAAAGAGTTCTTAATCTTTACATAGTAAAAGATTTAAAAATATAAATAAAAATAAAGTGTTTTCTGTGTGCATGAAGTGTTGAAATACAAATTATTATCATTTTGTACAAAAAATTATGAAATAGTGGTGTGGTTTTGTCTTATTTCAGTTTAAATTATCTTTTTTTTGCACTAGAACGGTTTGTATTTTCAATCAAAAATATACAGGGTGATTTTTTTTTTTTTTGTAAACTGACTTTGTGGAAGAATTTACTTTAACATTCACTGTCATTATTCTAAAAAGAATTTGAATTTTTAGCATTTGCTGTGTTTCTTATGCAGGAACTGCATATGAATCTGCAACATATATATGTCCATGCCATCATTAAAGTGTTAGATTTTATTAATCCATGTCACTCATATTAATTATATCAATTTATGGGGGAGGAGGGGGGTGTGTGTGTATATAAATTAAAGTGTTCATGGTACCACAGCTGCGAATCTCACCTAGAGTACCACATAGAGTAACTGCAGGAGATAACAGTTCCATGAATGATGGCCACCAGTTCCCCACATTGGGGAGCAGATCAGTCTTACAATTCACACAGCCACCATCTGAGGGGAAGGCAGAGGAACATACTTCTGCTTTTTACTGTCTCCGGGGAGGTGTGACGAGTGATCCTCTGGTTCTTCTAGCTAGTTCTCCACTGAAGCTGTTTTAGAAACAGCTGATTGTATTGGTGCCTGCATAAATATTGCAGTATTTGAAGAACCATAAGGGTTCTCAGGGACTTGCAGTCTTCCAGTATGGCCAGACTATAAGCTGAAAGTCCTCTCTTATACAGACTATGCTTTACCCTGCTCCACACAAAGGAGGCAGGTAGCTTGAATTCTTACTTGTCTGGTCTTCAAAGTGGAAATAAATGCCTGATGCCATCTGTAGAACAAATATCATGTGAACACTGCTCATGTGATTGATCTCCCTGAATCAATTTTTGATCCACACAAGAAACATTGCAAAGTAAGTTATTTTTCATCCCAGCAGGAGAGACTCCCCTGAATAGACTTTAAGGGCAAAACTTCAGAAAGAGTGGGTTTAAATTTACATTTCAGCTTCACTTATAGGTTCATTCAACTGTGAATGATTGGGGAAAACTGCAAATGTAAAGGAATCTCTATTAATGGTTAGGCACAGGTGCTAGAATTATTTGAATGGCAATAAATTTACATTGCAAATGTGATAAATCTGCTGCAGTTCTAATGCTACTGTAATGACTATCAGCTGCAAGCACGAGGACAGAAGAAAGCCGTTAAATGCATACTCTTAGTGCATGGAAAATGTACTCTCTCAGCAGTTTATGTACTGCTTGGTATTCATTTATGAGGGCTTCTCTTTGCACAGGAACTTTCATTTCTATAGAAATTTACTTTGCAATGTTTTATTTGTAAATGGCACTATTTGGTTATTAAGACTGAATGCCTGCTCATTAAGCTTCTTGGTAATACGAACATGTATGGAAGTTGTACAGGGGGCTTTTCAATCTCACGTTACTTTTTGTCAGCTGTTTCTTTTCTAGCAGTTTCCTGCACTGCAGCAAAGTCATTGCTGACAAAGCACAAGTCAACAATACCGGTGAAAATGGAAATCTAAGAGATGGCTGATATCTGTAGTACCAAGTTCAATGGTGCATCCCCAGATGATTGTATTTTTTTACCTTTCATGTATGCTTTTTAAAAATCAAGAGAGAAAGCAAATAACTGACACTCAACATGCTTGAAAATCAGTCCTGTGCAGTCAGCAGAGCTAAGGTAATGCAGTTTCCAAATATCTTGTATAACATGAGGTTTCCCATACAACTGACTGAAATGTTGGGTACTTTAGTAAAGACGACTGGGATATGACTTTTTTTGGTATTTTCCATTAAATTACCTGCCCAAAATGAGCACAAAGGTAGCCATCTGTGCCCCATGGGAGCACATACGCTTAGCATGTATGTGGTTGCTGGGGCAGTAACAAAGTGAGAGGTTTCTTAAGTTTCCTACCCAACCTGCAACTGTGGAAGCATCCTCCTCACCAGGGAGCCCGAACAGAGGTGCAGCAGGGCTGGAAGGGTTGGCTATCGGTGAGGTCCCACTGCATCCTCACAGGGCTGGGGACGATACCATCTCCCTTTGCCTTCTGAGCTACTTCTGGCCTCTCATGGGCAGCAGCTCACTTGCACACCCCGGCTGTTTTTCTGTCTGGAGGTGTCTTGGATGATAGGGAAGCAGGAGGCCTTGGAGGAAGGTCTGGTCTGGGAAGTGGTGGTCACTCACCCTGTCTGCCAGGTTTTGAGCCTAGCCAGTGTATTGGTTTATGTAGCTTGATCTAGCCCCGTCGCATGTGTGCTCATTACTAACATCTGTAAGCTTGCATCTCTTCACGTTTGCCCCAAAATGTTCCTATGTCTGGATAGTATTGATCCGTCTATGTTTTGGACTTTCAGAAAGGTGTGCTTGCTCAGCCTCTCTGGCTCATAGACAAAACAGTTTACATGCCGCATGGCCTTTTCTCAGACTAAATTCAGTGGGCTAAGCACCAAAGCAAGAAGCCTGGTTACCCTACCTCTAAGTCCAGCAGTTTATGATCAAGTATTTATTTTAAGGCAGACCTGCTCCTGCTGCAGCTGACAAACTACACCACTGCAGTAACTGATAACCATGCAGTCTGTGTGACAGTGATGAACAAGTCACACCCCAACATGCAGGTAGCTTCCTGAATTATTTTTTTTCCAGTTCACAACAATTGTAACTTTAGAAGTTTCTAGCTGGCCTGCTTGCTTTTTGCTGTGGATTTTCTGTTTGCTCTTTAAGCCACAGTGTGTAGAAACCAGGATTCAGGCAGTCTGGAAAGGAGTTTGGAGGTCAACTCGTCCAATGTCCTGCTTGAATCAGGGGTAATGTCTAAGCTAGATCCATGTGTTGCATCTGTTTATCTGAGTCTCGTAATGCATCTTTGTATTTCAAAGCTGCGGTCCTTAAACCTCCTTCCCATGCCCCTTCAAAATCCAGTTTGCATAAGGACGAGGGATGAGAAGACAGAAAAGCCTCTTTCTTCCCTTCTGCAGGGTTGGCTCGCTTGGCATCATTATGAAAATGAGAGGTTATGGCCTTTCCCCTTCATGGGAAATGAAAGAGATATAATGACATGGTGTGCCAGTGGCTAGAGCTTATAGTGAAATAACGTTATGGCAAATAATTTGCTCAGTGGACACAACATTTTATCACTCCAAAGTAAATGAAATCAGTGGTTTGAAATGCTGATAAGTAAGGTATTTCTCCAGGTAGGGATAATGAAATAGAAAAAGACAGCAAGACACTTACCCACTCTTTTATAGATTGTAAAAAAAAATCTCACTATTAATATTGAAAGTAACTAATGCTTTGAGTATAGAAATGTTATCCTTAGTTCTAAATTTCTTCCTTACTTGGAAAGGGTAATTCATTGTATTCACTCAGGCCCCATTTGTACACTGAGTAAAAGAGCATTGAATGGTTATTCTAATGTTGTTCAATGTTTATTAAGTCTATTAAAAACTGATGTTATTGTTTGATAGTCTTGTTTTAATAAAGTCTGCTTGGTTTGGACAAATTAATTTGGGAAAAGTAGACAGTAATACCTTAGTTGACACTTTTGCAAGGATTTTACAGGCTAGGTTAATTAAAAATATGAGCCTATAGCTACTGTGTTTTCCCCACATCTTTACCATGTTTTAAAACAACAGCGATTATAGTGCTCCAGAGTGTTCTTGCTATTTTACCACTCTCAGAGGCTTCCCATAATATCCTTCACCACATGGACCTCAAATTTCCTTTATAAATATTATATAATAAGGTCTGGAGACTTTGCAATACTAGTATTTCCCTGATAGTAAAAGCTGTGTTGTATCTGAGAACACTTCTTCATTTAGAGAAAACTGTGGTTTTTATCTGAGAAAAATAAAATGACACTGTGCACTTCAAAATAACAGATTGTAAAGAACAGGATAATAATCTTGTAGAAGTTTACAGTGTGGCTAATTGAAGCTTTTTTCAGCAGTAGAAAAAATAATTTAAAGCTGAGGTTTTGTAAAAACAAATGCTGTTTTGGGAAATATTAAGGGGGAGTTGGGGGAAAAGTTTGGTCATGCTGAGAAGTTTCCATATAGCCCTTCCCTTGTGAGCGCCTCATGGACAGTGCAGACACAAGCTCACAACATACTTCTATGTCTAAGCGCAGAAGTACTCTCGTGTTTTCTCACGCACTAATTTACAGGTGGGTGAACTCTGATTTGTACATTGAACCCAATTTTAAACAAAAGAGCACTGTCTATACACTTTATTTACACTGAACATAGTGATCTGAATCCTCGCTTTCAGTAGTTAAAAATCAGACTCCTGATATGCTGCTGAGAAGGGGTGGGTTAAGCTCTTTCCCTTTGGGACAGTGCAGGTTAATATGATGGCCCTTAGGTCCGAATGTGGTGAACATAGAGGATGCTGAGCATTAGGCAGTGCAATAGCAGATTAAAAAAGTGTTTCTACTATAGCCATAAACCTACTGCAAATACAACTTCACAAGAAGGCAGATCATCTCAATTTTGATGTTCCTGTATGGATCGAAGTAGATGAAGGAAACATAATATAGACAACTAACAGTATCATTGCATCAGATCAAAATGTTCGTATTCTCTACTTCAATGACTATGTAGTTTTTCTTCAAACTTCTGGAACTCACTCTTTCTGGGAAAAAAAGCAATATGTTTATGCAAAATTCAACATTTTTTCCTCAGAACAGCCAGATATATTTCTTGACAATTCTGTTAAGATTTATTAAAAGAAGCCAAAAATATTTTAATCAGCCATGACAGGTTTTGCTCATTATTCAGAAATTGTCTAGACTCATTATCTATTGCTTTTTTTAATCCCATGTTTTCCTCGTTGGGGAGTCCAGATCATATTTCTTTCACTACCACCATCAAAAATATTGTCTTAATGGGAATCTTTCCTTAAAATAATATCTAGTAAATCAAGGCAAACAATTAAAATTTTCATAAAAAATAGAATTAGAAGTGAATATCTCACAAAATTAAGTCTAGCAGTATTTTGAAAAGAATGTAAGAGGAGTAGTTTTTTTATTCCTCAAGTTTTATTTTACTTATTTTTAGGTGCAGTATACCTCTTCAAATGCAAGTTCATAACCACTGCCTTGAGCAAGGATCAGAGTTCAGGACTACTTAATCCCCCAAAGGTACATCAGATGCTGAGGTATAGATTCCATCTTTCTTATTCTTCTCTCTGACTCTTCAATTCTTGCTAAACAATGACATTGCCTCGACAGGAGAGACAGGTTGGTTCTCCTGCCAGAAATAGTCTACTCTGGTAGAGTTGGAGACAGAGTGACTTCTAGGACCACCTTCTGTTTGTGGCAATGAAATGAAGACCGCTCTTGAAATTCTGTGTAGAACAGTGACCTTGTCCTAGAAAATAAAAGCAGGAAGTACAATGCAAATGCTGAGATTTCATATCAATGATCTTATTAATTATAGCTTGAATAACTATGTTGCTCCCTTTGGACACAGAAGGGCATGAACATCAGCTTTGCATTAAGTTCTTGTTTCATATGTTGTTGGATTTACTTATAACTATGAGGAGTTGAGATTTTTTTTTTTTTTCCTTTTTAAGGAAAGCTCAGATTCCTAAAACCAAGATGCACTCAAATCGCATCCTGAACCTGGCCAAGTGTTACTCTAGTTTTTAAATAGTACAAACTTGACAAAGAAGAATTAATGAATACTTTTGTTTGCATATAAATACCACTTTTCACATAAAGTTCACAGTACTAGTTTAGGTAGGATACCATTAGTTCTCCAGGAAGCAGTGAACAGTAGGGAAAGGGGACTTGAAGAAAGCAGGCTGTAATGAAAAGGCTTTGGGAGTGTGCTTTAGCTTACCTCAGCTGCCATAACAATTTGCAGCTGTAGTAGATTTGTCCTTATTTATTTACACTCAAGAATACAGAGTTCTATAAAAAGTGATTTCCTTTTAACCTAAAAATTGTCTGGCGTGAGAACTACTCTTTCTGTTCTTTTTGGATTATACAGCTAGTTCAGTCAATGTCTAGGATCCCTAGGTACTAGTGCAGTAGAAGTAAATAATCTTTATAAGAATAACTAAATTATTACCATTTCTTTTCAAAGCTTTTTAGTGAAAGAATGTCTCTGTAGGTAATTTGAATATGATAATGTCCTGATTTGAGGTAAACCAGGACAGATAATGATCTGAAGAAGGGTCTAAGAAATGCAAAAATAATAGATGATACAAGACTAAAGAGTGGAAAGAATTTTAGAATTACCACCTGTATTGGGAAAGCAAATATAACTGTTCACATATCTTATTTCAAAACTAATTTAATTTAAGGTAAAACAAATAAATATATAGATCTAACTGTCATTCGGGACAGCGTGATGAAAACAGCTATGTAGTGTTTAGCCATGTATAGTAAAGTGCCGTCACATCTGGAAAAGGAGAATACAGGGGAGATGTCAGAGAATAAAAAATGGTTAAATCATTTGGATTAAGGAAATTGTATGGAATACCGACTTCAGTTCTGCCCACCCTATTTCTTTTCTGCTCCTCCTCACCTAAACAAAAAATAAATTATGATTGAGACCCACAAGGTCAACCATAATTCTTGTAGAAGGTGGACTCATGTAAACTAAAATCTGAATGAAGTGAAATAATTTGGAAGTTTGTTTAGGTCAGAGGAAAGAATGCTGGAGACAGGAGATGGGGCAACAATTAGTATCTGTTGCAGAAAAGAAGGTCAGACAGATACTTCTATTCACTCCGTTTTAATAGGACACAAAAAGAAATTGAATTATAATACACATGAAAGTGTTTAAAAAGAAATCCTTTTATACAATGTATAATTAACCTGAGGAACTTGAGGCTATAATGTATTAGTGGAGAAAGAAGCTTAGTAGAGCTAGAATTAAGAAAAGACTTTCATGGGGATAATAAGGACAACCAGGATTCAAAATACTGCTGAAAATAGTTCAGGAGATGATAGAAATGTTTTTGCTTTCGGACACAAGAGTAACACTAGGTGATGTGTTTAAGAAGTGTCCTTGCGCACAGCTTATCCCATGCTGTGCCCTTGTGTGGTGTACTGTAAGTTGGAAGCTTGTATTGCATCCAGGTCTCAAGCCCTCAGCACAGGAAAGACATGGACCATTTGGAGTGCGTCCAGAGGAGGGCCACAATAATGATCAGAGGGCTGGAGCAGCTCTCCTGTGAGAACTGGCTGAGAGAGTTGGGGTTGTCCAGCCTGGAGAAGAGAAGGCTATAGGGGGGTCCTATTGCGAACTTTCAGTACTTAAAGGGGGCCTATAAGAATGATAGGGACACACTTTTTAGCATGGTCTGTTGCGATAGAAAAAGGGGTTATGGTTTTAAACTAAAAGAGAGTAGATTTAGACTAGATATAAGGAAGAAGTTTTTTACAATGAGGGTGGTGAAACACTGGAACGGGTTGCCCAGAGAGGTGGTAGATGTGCCATCCCTGGGAACATTCAAGGTCAGGTTGAATGCGGCTCTGAGGAACATGATCCAGTTCGAGATGTCCCTGCTTATTGCAGGGGCGTTTGACTAGATGGCTTTTAGAGGTCCCTTCCAACCCAAACTATTCTATGATTCTATGAAAGCATGGTTGTTGGTGGAGATGGGATGCTTAATCTCATATGGACTACAGTCCTCTTCTGATGATATCACCCTCATCTAGATCTAGGTAGAAAATTTTCTTTTGGATCTAAGCATATCTGACGTTCTTTATCTTCTTTTTAAGAGTAAGAAATGGAGAACGGTGGAGAAAATGTGCTTGTTTCAGTAACAGTTTCTTCATCATTTTAGCAGTGCAAGAATAATGAAGAGTTAGTGTGAAAAGGAGAAACAGTAAATAGTAATTTACCACTCTTTTAGTTATATGGAAGAAAAAAAAAAAACAACAAGAAAACCCCACACCCATAGCTAAACAAAATCAGGCCTGTCTCTTGAATGTCTCTTATCATAGGTCTAGTTAGTAGAATATATCAGTGTTATGTAGATACTGTTCCTCAAGTGCAAATATCAATTTACAGTTCCATTCAGGTATATTAAAAAAAAATAATAAATAGGGTTGGAAGAGATCAGAAGGTACCTTGTACATCTCCTTACCTCAATGCAGTACCAAATCGTACCTGACAGATATTTATAAACACTTCCAGTGAGAGGTTTTACAATCTTTACTGGTAATCTGTTGCTTCAATCTCTTGACTATTTAGGGAATTTCTTTCCTAATGTCTAATCTAATTATATTCCAATTCTATTACATTTTACCCGGCTTCCAACTACCCTTAATTTGTAGAACTTGCCTTAGAATGAACACCACGGTTCAGACTGTCTCTTTCTTTAAAAATAAAAAATAAAAAAAAAGAAGCAAAACCAAAAAGGCATCAAATCTTACTATTTAAAATGGTAATCTTGTAAATATGAACAGATTGAAAAGCTATTCAGTGTTACCTTACTCTGAATGCAATTCTGAGATATGTTTTTTTATTTTATTTTATTTTTTTCTTTAGTCTATCTGCCAAGTTTTCTTATTTATTACACAACAACACCACCGAATTCAGTGAGTTTGTCCCAGGTCCCATGTTTGAACTTATGATGATGTTTGATTGTAGCTAGTGATGTGAAATGTAGAAAAGCTATATGGAACTTGGAGTGGGGAGTGAAATCCACAAATCAAGTTACCTAAAATTAGTGGATTTTCTTAAACAGGTGCAGACT
Organism: Fratercula arctica; assembly: GCA_947846985.1. Classification (NCBI taxonomy): domain Eukaryota; kingdom Metazoa; phylum Chordata; class Aves; order Charadriiformes; family Alcidae; genus Fratercula; species Fratercula arctica. The sequence goes on along the minus strand of CANTUZ010000002.1, from coordinate 92,474,044 downwards.
TATTTATAGTTTAGTTTGGCAAAAATCCCTCACTGCAGTAAACTGGGTTGCAAATTCAGCAGAGTTACGTGGCCATATCACTCTTTACTGCGCCATCTGTTACAGAAGGGTGATTTCTGCTGAAGGGGGCGACTGGTGTCTGAGAGAACTTCTGAAAGCAGACAGTCCTCCCTAGAGCCACAAAGACTGGGAATCACCTGCTTTTCCATTTATGCTTCTCTATATAAATATCTTTAACGTGGGTCTTACTTGGGGAGAGATCCAAGCAGAACATGACTTTTTGATAAGATGCTTGCTGACATGATAAAAGAGAGTGAATTCTGCTACCGCTCCACATAGTCGTCCTTGCTGATGATTTAATCTCGTACTGCCTCAGCTTTGAACCTGTTACAATAAGGACACAAATTTTGATTCTAATCTGTTAATCATCTTGCCTGCCTGAAAGATAAAAGTATCAGGGCAGGAACTGCCTCTTCATAGATTTACACCCTGAGTTCTTCCAGAATGGGTCCCAGTTTCAGCTACAATAATAAAAGTGGTGGTAGGTATTAAAATAAAACACATAAGTGTTTTATGGCTGTTTTGTTTTCCAGTAATGATAACTTCAAGGAACAAGCTATTTGCTACTTCTGGACATGGGAGAAAAGAGTTAAAACTCTAACAGTATGGAAAGCTGTCAACTGCAGATTCCAAGCTGCAGAAAATATTATCCCTGCTGCAATTTCACTAGAGTAAAAAGGAAAAAAAACCCAAACCTCAACCCAGAAAACCAATCCTTTTTACTTCCAAGTATTTTGCAAAGAAGAATTTGAGTGTGAAATGATGACAAATTGATTGTGCTTGTATAGCTAGTGCAGTATTTCATTCCACAGTCTGTTGTTCTACTCTGAGCTCAGCCATTTAGAGTAAACATATTTGATACTGCTTGCCCACAATGCTATCAGAATCTGTACCAAGAAACAGAAAATGCATTAGAGAGCTGTGTGTTTTCCAGCTGGGGTATGAATCATACGTTTGGGACTCGTGTTTCTAAAATGAGTTCAAAAACAAGCTATGACAAAGAAAGTGAGAAACCATAATATGAGGCTTTAGCTCCTAGATCTTCTGAATTTCAGGTTCTGAGAAAATTCTTGTATCAATATGAAGATTATCAGCATTTAGCTGTAATTTTTTCTCTTATCACTTTGTTCTCTGCTTTCATATTCATGAATCAGAATGCAGGGTGTTCCTAGCTGAACTTCTATGCTTCTGTACTTCACAGCAATTAACATCCCTGACATTGTATCTCAAGATAAGATGCTCATCTCAGAAGACTGAAATGCAATCTGTCATATTTAAGCCAGCTCTTTGATAATGACCCATTCTAATAAGGACAAAGTAAGTCCATTTCTTTCCAGTTCCTAACCTCGTGTCTGTGTAATTTATATCATAATTGGTGTGTTATCAACAATATCACCTGAGTATCTCTGGACTTTTGAAGAGCTAATTATCTAGAGATAACTACTCCAAGTCCACCTGGAAGAATGGGATGCAGCTGCAGTATGTGCACATTTTTAATGTGCAGCGTGTTCTTTTTTAGTTAGACTTTGTATGTGAGTCATTTAAGGATTGACAGAGCATGAGCATAGCTTAGTGTGGTATTCATGCTCTGTGCCAAAACCTGTGTTAGCAGTTGCATGAGTTTGTTGTCCCATTATTCACATGGTGGCTGCATTTGTCCTTTGCTCATTCAAAAGAAGCAGATAAGATATCTGAGTGCCACTCTATGCGTCGTATCAGGAATGTAACCCCATTCTGGTGATATCTGCTAGAAGCTCTTTCCAGGTGGATCCAATTAGTAAACAGTTCATTTGCTAACCATATTAGTTGCACCCTTAGTTCCAAAGAGCATCAGCTGCATGGTCAAGGAGACTTCAAAAGAGCCTCTGTATGCCCCTATATTGTTGTGGTGAGGACTAATCACTTACAGCAGTGGGGACTTCTGATAAGCACATTCTCAGTTTGGAACAGGGGTGGCTGGAAATGTTATCCTGACTGTAGACTTAGTGTTTCCCAATGGAATGGAAGAATGTGGTTGTCAGTGAAGAGTTTCTGGATGAGATCAAAAAAAAGCTCAGTTAGCCATCCAGGATTTTTCCACCATTGCTCCAGATTAAATGTCCAAAGAGAGTGTTTCCATAGAGAAGTACTAATCTAGATGTTAATAAATATTCAAAAAAGGTTCGTTTTCGTTTTCTCTTTTTTTTTTTTTTTTTTGGTTTTATTTCTTTTAAATTGTTGAAAGAAGCCAGTGACTCCAGAAAGTGCTGGACCTTCCCAAGTTCTACCTTTCACCAACATGAAGGGAGTTAAAGGGAATGGAGTTACAAATCAATGCATGGCTTTGCAATAGCGTCATAAAAATATAAACAGACTTGCAGTAATATTTATTTTGATTAGACAGCTTTCATCTATGTACTCATTTACTGCTTGACATATTGAACTGTGTTCACTTGAAAATCAGCATCATCGAGCTGACTTGAAATAAGCAGTGCAAGTGTTTTGTGTATCCTAAACAAAAACAGTTCAGTGACTCGTCTTTCAAAGGTAAAGGCAAGCTAAAGGTTATGCTGCTTTTGTCTGCTATATGGACTGTTTGCATAAATACATATTTCCAAAGAATGTTAAAATTCAGCTAACTAAGCAATATGCAATATGTTCTGAATTCTGGTAGTGTCAGTGCAGATGGAGTGGCTGTAGTATGCCACAGGTGAAGAAAAAACTTGTTTAAGGAGACACTCTGAATTCTGAGTTTGATCAGTATAGTTTACTACTAGGCACTCTATGTTTTACAGAGCAGAGAAGATAAAATTCCATACAATGGTTAATGGCAAACATTGTAAAGATTTCTGTTCCTTTGGGAATATTTTTTCTTTTGTGAGTATTGCTTTCACTGAAAAACCTACTGAAATTAAACTGCTTCTTAAAAAGTTAGGAAAAACCCAGAAGAAATTAAAAAAGGAAAGATGACAACAATGGCCCCAATACTTGGACTAAAAATTCCCTATCAAATTACATGAAATACATTTATATTTTCCCCCCTTTTTCTCATTGATTTAATTATCAGCAGCAACAACTAAACTTCCTGTTAATCCTTTAGCATGTTTCCGTAGAGGTTGTTTGCCCTATTCTGAAAGAACATAGATTATCCTTTTATAAAATCTGTTTGTGTGATAATGGAGAAGCAAAAACATTATCTTTATTTCATTTCTCATGGGTGTAATATGTCTAGGGGAGCTATTTTATTTTCTATGCAATATTCACTTTCTACATTTCTAAGGTCTGGTCATCTGAGGATGATCATATTTTGCATTATGCTTTTTTATATTAAAAAAGTAAAGTGAGAATTTACATGTAATATTCAAGGGCAAAATGTGAAGTGTTTCTGTAGTGGAACAGCTACAGCTGCAGAATCTAATTCTGCTGAAAACATACTTTTTTTTTCCCCTCAGAACAGTAATTATTTAGTAAAGACTGCTTTTTTTTTTTTTTTTTATGTAGAAAGTTAGTTTTTTTCCCATGTTCATTTAAACAGTGCAGGGATGTCAGCTGATCACAACCACAAAGTAAATAATCATATTTTGTTTCTTGAGTTTTTAGGGGTGTACTGTATTTCCTGCTTTTTTAGTACTTCAATTTCCTTTTCTTCCTTAACTCTTAGTCGACTTTCTATTACTTTCTGAAGTTTTGCACTGGAAACTTTAACAACACATAGAAACTTGTTTTGGACTAGTTGATTAACACAGGTGTAAAAGATTTAGAGGATCCAATTCCAATTAAACGAGGTGAAGTGATTTTCATACAATGTTTTCAACCAGAGAGCTGTAAGACAGCGTCATATATAGCTCTGGGGGTATGAAACCTACCTTATTCATATTTATTAGATGCATCTGGCACTTCCTTATAATTTATATGCAGTAAATTTCTGTAATAAATACTAAATATACATACCACATATTTACTATCCTCCTATTATGTCTTATTGATAATTTAGTAGTAGATATGCTTTGCATTTCAAATATTTTCTTATCCTGACCTTGTATAACTATGAGCGGAACTGTGTCTTAGTATGATTACTAATTGCTGAGGAAAACGTTCCCCTTGGTATTCATGAAATCAGAAAGAGCCTTTTGGTTTTGCTATGCATGTTACAGGCAGCATAATGATGTGGTAAAAAAGATAAGAAAAACAAAATAATAAAAAGTAAGGTGTTTTTTTGTTTGTTTTTTTTTTTTTTTTTAATTTACTGAAATTGAGGGAAGAGTTAAGCTTTAGAGTACTAGAGAAACCTATTATGGAGTGCTTTCCAGGCAGTCTTTATTAGTGTGGCTTATTATACCATAGACTCCCTGCATGACCTTGTTTGAGATGGTCATTGCCGGAGCTTGCTGGCTTTATCCATTGTTTATGCTGTTTACTTATCGAAGAGACTGACTCTGCCTCCGCTTGCCTCCTACCCAGTCCTCTGTGAAGAGGTGGATCCCCCCATCCAGGCACGCGTTGCTCTGAGGAGCAGCCTCCCCAAATCTCCCTCCTGTGTTCTTCTTGCAGAGAAATCCTTGCACAGGAGTGCGTTTTATAAGCTCTGGTTTACTCTGCTGTTAAGAGATGAGTCTGTATTGCGATTTCATTGGTTCAGCTGAAAGGACCACTATGTTTGTCATTGTCACTGTCAGCCCAGCCTTCACTCCATGACATGTCATCAGTGCCCTTCAGGAGAGATTGTGGTCAAGCAGAAATATCCACTGTTTTTCCCGTGGGGAAGACTCATCAGCAAAGAAATGGAAATTCAGGTTTCATGCTGGTCCTGCCTGGTGTGACCACGCAGCAGGACCTGGTGAGAAAAAGGAGCAATTGGTTCCTGCATCCCGGATATCTCCAGCTGCTCCTGGGCGCAGCTTTGGTGCGGCCCTGCTGCAGGAGGAGGAAGGCTTCTGCTTCTTACCAAATGTGCTTCGAGCAGTGTGGGAATTATTCCCTGAGAATGCATGTAAAGTAGATAGCACTGTACAGACTAAATTAAACAGCTGCTGGAAAATGAGAGGGAAGGAAGAAACAGTATTGCTTTGAGCAGGGCTAAAAACTAGCTAGCTCTCCCCTTTCTTTTTCAACAATCGAAAAAACAGTGTTAACGATGGCAGCAAACTCACTTTCTGAGTCCTTTTCTGTTATGCGATGTCTGCAAAATATCCGGTTGAGACTAGCTGGTGGAATCTGCTTGCTGTTGGATGAGCCCCATCAGTGATATTAATTCATCGTCCTTTTATTTTTGTTCTGCATGCATCAATAACTCTGTCAGTAATAAGAAATTATTACAGAAAAGCATAGTGTTGGTAATGCTTTTATCATCCTGATCTCCAGTGAACCGGAATCCCAGTGTCACGTTGGTCTCCCTTCTCCTCTGAAATAGCTATTCAAGAAGTTGATGCTGATGACACGTTCAGGTTAAGCACAGTCATATATCAGGAGCTCACCCTTTGCTAGAATGAGCGGGAGCTTAATTTGAAAACAAATGGAACAGGAGACATAGAGTAGCTGTTAAAAGATGACAGAATAACTGAAATGTGTCCGCAACACGTCTAGGGAAGGGGAACAAAGGAAAAAATTGAAATCATAAATACACTGGGTTCAGATACTGATTACTCAAAGGAAGATCTTGAAAACAAAGCATCAGATTGAATTCTTAGATTCATACTGCCAGGGTGTAGAGAGCTGTTGGGTGGGGGTGCTGTCAAGTTATTTTTTACTACCCTTTTTGATATTGAAATGCATGTTACTTGAGTTATTAAAATAAGACTTTATAAAAGCATTCCCGAGAGCCTTTGCTTGCAGTACTGAGGCAGCTGTTCTATGGGCCAGACACAATTGGTGGTTTGCTGCCGACAAATGGGATGTGGGATCACAAATACTGCCCTGCAGTAGCAAGGGGGCAAAATGATGCAACATGGAAGGTTAGTATTTTTGGGCCCTACCAGTTAATGCTTCTGCCATTGATTACGTTCCTATTGCGCAGGAAGTTTGGGTTCAATTATCCAGTCTGTTAAATGGATGGAGCCTCACAAAGGGAATTTGTTACCGATCAAAAATTATAAAACTTCTTTGAGAATCAGCATGCTCACAATATAAGGAATAATATGTTTTAATATCATCTGACAGGAATGTACCAGTTGCTAATTGGTAGATATTTTAAAATTGTCTAAGACTATGAGTTTGGGGGTGGGTGGGTGTGGTTGGGTGTTTTGGGGTGTTGAGTTTTTTTGTTTGTTTGTGGTTTGTTTTTATTTTTTGAAACAAACAGGTCCCTCCAGCACCCCCTCCAAATAAACCAGCCAAACTTCAGCAAGCTGGTGCTTATCTACTACAATTAAGATATGGATTTACCTTGCTGTGTTGCTCTTAGTGGATACTGTTTATTAATTTAATAAAAATGAAAGCAAACCAAACATAATCCATAGGCTTTAAGATGGATGTGGATTTTTGCTTAACCGTTAAGTACACAATTTTGTAACTTTTGTTATGAAAATTCATCTTTCCTAATTTTTAATGCTGAGATTTCACTGTAAAATTGCATCCAGATTTGAATGAAGGTGATTTTTTTCCTTGAATTTTGGTGATTGATACAGTTTTGTGCTTATTAGAGTGGTTTTATGAAAAAAGAAAAGTGGAACATGAATATGTATTAAAAGTTTCGGATTTTGTAATGAATATTGACTACTGGTCTGTATGGAGAACACTCTAGAATATGCTTTATATCCCAATAAGGTGAGAAACATACCAAAATAATGGTGCTTTTGCCAGTGTAAGAACATTAAGGCTCTGGAAGTGCATAGAAGCATTGATGAACATTGCTTACTGTGGGAGAGACAAATGATGCACTTTGAGACGTGCCTTTTGTCTCAAATGCACATAACATGTAGCATAATATAATGTGATTCATTCTGGCCCACAGAATCATTCATAATTGAGATTCATTCTGAAATGCTTGTGTTATCTCAGGAGGAAAGCTTCTGCCGGAAAGCTAGTGTACGCTTATGGCAAAGCAGGTTTATTTTTTATATTATGGCCCTGGAGTGAAGCATGTTCAAACCTCTTATTCCATCCTACCTTAGGTAGACTTCAAGACAACTTGTCCTTTTCCTCTAAATTTCCCATCTTTTAAATTTTTTTATTTGTCATGTCCAGGGAGGCACCATCAGTGTTTTGTAATAGTCCTTTTTATGTTGTGAACTAGACAGCAGAGATTATGCTTTTTAGGTGACACTCGCAGTCATCAAGTCCCATTGTGGGATCAGTAAGGAATTGTAAATGTGTTCAAAACACCGACCACAAAGTGTACATAAAAATGCATCAGAAGATTATATTCATTTGTCCATTTAGTCTTCTGCATTCAATTTGGAGTGCATTTGCTACTGTTGTGCTATTTTGTCTTTGTCTTTTACAATCATCTCTGTCATCTTAATTGTTTTCTAAGAAGCTTCTATTGTAAATCTTCAAAATGTATTATTTCCACTTCAACTTTCTTCATTGGATATTCTTGTCACAGGTGAGTGTTATTAGTGTTTATAGATATCCCAAATATCGCAGCTTTTGATCAGTTATTTCTGATCCCAAATGGCTTTAGTTTTGCCTTTTCTCATAGCATTTGTCCTGGCAATCAGATACTGAAAGTTTCTTTCAAACAGCAGTTTATGAAGATCTGGTTGGAGGATCTCATTAAGTCCTCAGTTTGCAGCTCTGCATAATGAATTTGTCTTTATATTTCATTGACTATGCAGACTTTAGATCCAGAGGTTTTCTTTTTGTCCAGCTGGATTTAGCATTGCAACGGTTTATCTGCTCATTGCTATTCTGACCTTAATTTCATTGCCCATTCCATCCATTTTATTCTTTTTGTTGCCAAGACACCGGAAGTACTGAATTTCTTTATTTATTTTCTCATCGCTAAGATTTCTTCTTCTGCATCAGTGTTCAATGTTTTAAGGGGCGGATTTTGAATGGGTACAGGGAGGGTTGATTGTGTGGTTTTTGTTTTGTTTGTTTGGGGTTTTTTTCCAGTCCAATGTACCTGATATAAGGCATCTATTCTGGTACTTGTAGTTGCTTTAAATATATATAAATATTACTTATTTCCTAACCTTTCATGTAATCATACTTATGTTACATTTTTTTGGCAAATTCCCTAATAGCCCAGGAATTTCTCTAAATTTGTTCCATAACTTCTATGAGAGCCTCTGTGAAAGTCTATGAAGTCTATACAGAAATAAATGCCATTCACTCATTTTTTGTTGTGACAATGAGATAGGTATTTGATCTTTACATTTCCTATCTGAATCTTGTCTGTTGTTATAAATTTGTATCTGGTACTTTCTTTACTTTAATTGAAAGTGTAGTCTGAAATAATATATTTAAATACTATATTTGACGTGATTAATGGAATTTCAATGTAGATATTTTGTTCGTTAAGATCTCTAATCTCTGACAGCTTTATTATATAAGAATTTTCCTTCTCATATCATATTTTTCCTCTCCCTATGCCCTTAGGAAGATTTTATCAAAATGTCCACTATATCCTTAAGAACTGAGGAAGAGGTTACTATTGGAAGTATTTCCTCAGGTTGTTCAATTTCCACTCTTTAAACATGTAATGCTCTACTTCCTTTCTGCTGCCAAATCTGATTTAACCTTCAGATACCTCCGTTGAGTTTCGCCACACTGTTCTGCCATGTACCTCCCGGTTAACTTTTATTCTCTAGGAATCCAGGTATCTTTCCTAATTTGCATTTGTGGTCCTGTACTTACCTCCTGGTGTTTGTTTTCATCCATGACTACTGTTTTGAACTGAGGAAGTCTATGCAAACAGCCATTTACCTATAGCATCTCTTACTTTGTTTCTAGTATTTTTTGACTTTTTAATTTCTGTTATTCTCCTCTTGAAGTCAGTCCATCCTTATTTTTATTTATTAAATATTAGCTTAGTTTACAGCTCTCTCCCACTTTCTGCTGTCCTCTGACAACAATTTTCTTTTCTTTTTCAATATTTCTCTATACTTTTCTTTATATAGCTGCATTTACCTCTTACTATACTGTACTATATGGTCTTAATCTGAGTGTTTTAGTCTGATACAGGGTTGTAAATAAATGCTGTATGTAAAGTTGTCTTTTCGTGCTGTTATAATGCAGGTATCTTTGCTTTTGAGTTCTCTAAAGCCCTGGTTTGCATCAAAATTCTGGAGTATTCACTGGTTCATTTTTATGCTCTGCCAAATCTATCAAGCTATCTAAAGTTATATATATATCTATCTATCTAGGTACACATTCATATATACATGCCTAAAGCCATATGCAAATAACAGCTACATACATAAAAGCTTTGGATATAGCCCAGCCATTAACAGATAAAATACATTCCCACTATGAACATATGGCAGCTCCTGGCTTCTGCAGTAATCTGCATTTAATTCCAAAGTATGAACTTTTAGTGGACCTTGCACATATGGCAGACCAAGTTCTGCCTTCTTCATTGAGTCCAAAATACTCCTGATTTTAGTGGAATGTGGAAAATGGTGCTAAGAGGATGAAGATCCGAATCAGACTCTAATCTTTGTCTGGGAAGGGGTGTTTTACCTAGGGAACAACAACCAGAGGTTTCTCAACTAGTGCATTAAAGAACCTGTGTAAGTGAAAAGAATAAACCTGTATTGGCTGCTGCTGGCAGCCCAAAATACTCATTCTCCTCCTTGTTATAAATTGATCCTCTGGGTATTTTTAGTGTCTAAAGAGTAACCAATGACTTCAGTGAAGGTATGACAACTCACATTTATATTATCCCAGTAGAGACATCAAGTGGCTGACAAACATGTTAGAACAATGTGACAGTAATTTCTTCTCCCAAAATTTAATGTATTTCTAGCTAGCAATCCAGTCTGCAAAAGACAAACTTTGTTCTGTCAAATTAAAATGCTATAATTGAAAGGAATGTTTCCAGTATGTTTTTTTGTACTCTACCAACTTGCTTATAGAAGAAAGATTTTTGCCCTGACCTCAAAGCATTCTCATCTCAAAATGTGAGGTCTGTTTAAGACATTAAAAAATCCTGTATGACAAATGAATCCTGTATCATTTCAAATGTATTCTTCAGATATGTTTTTACGAAACACTTAAAGCTCAATGTCTGCATTACCACTTATATTTCATTAGCACCTAAAGGCCTCAAGTGAAGTCAGACCCGGAAACATTTGGGAAATAGAAATACAGTATAATATACTATCGCAGTCCCAAACATCTGTTCCTGTTAAGATGAAAGAAGTATAAAGGGGAATAGTGGCACACTGACTTGCGAAGAATGGTGCAGCAGATCCCTGCCACCAGAGAACATGTTCCCTGAATCCCAGTGCAATGCCTTGTTTGCTAGGACATGTTAATGCTAACACATCCCAGACACGGAAGAAACAGAGTTTGCATAAGGTGGAACACAGGTTCCGTAATAATTTCCTCCCCGGTTGATTTTCATAATTTTGTGCTACTGGGAAAGAAGTCTTATAATGTTGCATAGTGATCACAAGGGTTAAACACACAAGAAGTATCATAGCTATTGCAATTTTAGCTAAGTGGATCAACTGAACAGTTATAACCCATAACCCGTAACTTTTCTGTGATTCAGGGTACAGAACTGTGGCCATTTTAAACATTTCCTCCTTTTTTGAGGAAAAGCTGAACACTTTTTGACATATATGCTATGTTATATGCAACCAGTAAGTACTAAGAGCATGTAAATATCTTCATTATAAACAGATCTTTCTTTGTCAACCAGGTGCCCACAGAATCTGAAGTGTTTCATCTGAAACTGTTAAAATCTGGAGTGATGGCTAAATACATGTGGAAGAGTATGGTGCAAAGCGTATATAAAATCCTGGTGGTGGGGGAACTTCATCTGGTTCCTGTATGTGCCACTTTGAGAATTAGAAAAAAAATTCTAATTTTTGCCCAATTCTGCTTCACTTGAAGCCATTGGAAAGAAGGAACAAAATCTCTCCTTGTGTTCCAGCACCTCACATTTGCATTGTGGGTGTTTTGTTTAATGCAGTCATGCGTCATGTTCCTGACAAAGTGTTCCCTTGAGCAAGTCACAGGAAGCATCTTCATCCTCTGTTTGAGGAGAGAGTAAAAGAAAGAGGGTAAAACTGGATGCTGTGAAATTCAAATTCTTCTTGGGGCTGTCAGGAGTGCAAGGGGTCATACTCATGCCAACTGGACAACTGGGGAGATCTGTAAGGAAAATACCATTGAGATTAGCTACGTGTTTTCTGTGAATATTTTTGGACTTGTTGAAGTCCCTAAAAACACAACTAGGTTAGAAAACATCAAACTAAATAACAAGGTTAATGATGTTAAATAATGATAATTTGTGGGGCACATTTCCCCCCTGCCCCCCAAATATTAACCTCTTCTTTAGGGATTTTAGTGCTGTTCTGACAGTCCTTTCTAACCTTCTGCTGAAGAAATGGTAGTGTTTTCCTATTCAGAATAGGAAACAGTATTTCTTAGACAACTTCAAAGCTATTTGTTGAACAGCGTTCTTGGGGAAAAATTAAAAAATGAAAATGTGCCTGACCTGCACAGCTCATTGGAATTCCTCCTTATCAAAGCTGCTTCTGTATGCTCTGAAACAACAGGGAGCTCAAACCACAGGATTGTTTTAAAACATGCTGGAGATGATGTAGCTGTTTTACTTGCATAGAAATTTCAAGTAGAGAAAATTTTCTGTTATCCCTTAGAAAATTGAAAGAAGTGAGTGAGGAAAAGATTACCTTTGTTTCCTGTCTAAATATATAGAAATCAAGTAGTAATACCCATTAAAAACACGCTATGAAAAGTTGATGGAATTTGCTAATCCAGCTGTTGTTCAACATTAGAATAGGCTGTTAAAGTGGTTTTCCTTTAAGAAGTGTAACTGGGGACTTAGTTTTGTTCTAATTTCTGCATAATCTTTTAGCTCCCTGTTCACATGCAAATTTACACTGGCTAGCTGATACTGAGAAACCTGAGAATAATTCTTTTTAAATGTCAAAGGAAATGCTTCCTTATACATCCTCAACTACCTAAAATTAAATGTCCTGGGTGGGGCGATAAATTTATCTTTTCTTCTTCCTTTTGTATCTTTAGATAAATTCTTGAGGTCTGTGATGAATACTTCACTGAGCCCACAGTCTGAGTGTTGAATAGGATTTTATCATGTGGTGATAACATTAGGGTTGTTTTACTGTGTTTCATGAGTAGGTCGGTTGGTAAGTCATTGTTTTAAAGACTTGCAGTACTCTGGAGAGCATTGCACATACATGAGTAGATTGCGCAATTTTATATCTAGATCTCTAAGTATGCTGGAGGATATATAACATAACTATTAGGCAGACCACAGCCAATTCATTAGTTACATGACGAGCAGCCTACGCTGAATTATACAGAGAAGCAGAAATGTGTGACTCCTTGTCCGTAGGAATGATAATACACGTAGAAACAGCCGTACTCCTGACCTGAATAGAGGTCAGGAAGGTGAAGGTTCTCCTCAGCTGCATGGCAAGGTGTGTGTGCGTGCACAGGGAGTCATGTGCACAATGGGAGAAGGGAAGGAGCTGCTGCCCCTGTAGTCTCTCTAGGACATCCACGGTCTCTGTGCACACTGAAGATCTTGATAAAATGCCATTTGAAGGAGGGCAATTAGGTGCTGTGGCATTTTATATAACGACTGTAGTAGTCTTGGGGAAAAAAGCACTTTAACGTTAACCTTGTCCCACTCTAACTGTCTCCTCATAATAAGAGTCAAGCATAAACATTGAAGTCAGCATGAGAAATGTTTTGTTTCTTCATCAAGGTGAAAAGGTCTAAAATGACAGTGGTCCAAAAAAAAAAAAAAATCACCAAGGCCCTTTTTTGATAGGAAATGGAGTTTTAAACTAATCAAACATTTTTTATTATAGTGGCTTTGGAAATTATGATACATTACAGGAAAAATGTTTGAGCGTGGCATCTGAACCACAAAATAAAGTCAGGACAAGAGTAATGAGAACTACGTGTTTCCCACAGAGGCATTTTTTTCTGAGAGTGAAAGGTGTGAAGTTCTGATGTTTCAGTACTTGATTTCTCGAAAATCATACTTGCTTTCAAAAGCAGTCCATTTGCCATAAACTCCTGCGCAGGAATGGGCAGCCTGTCAGTCACGATTTGCTCATCTCTCACAAGCAGTCTGGAGGCACTATATCATGCGAGTCACCTCTCTGGTTGTGGGTGACCTGTCTGCGAGAAGTAGGGAGGCAAAAACATCCATTACAGATCCCATCACTGGATTTTGCAGGGACACAGCTGTGCAGGAAACCTACCTACATCCCACCGTGAGGTTGAATTCGACATCATCTGTAGCTGTGAACCTATGCAGATGTCCTTGCCAGTAAGCTCTTTGGAGCATGGGATGTGTCTTGCAGCTCTTGGGCCAGAGAAAGCAGTGCCAGGAATGATGTCTGTAGCTGATTTAGATCTAAAATATCCCCTGTTGTACGATGTTTATTTCAATTAAGTCATGTAGATTTTGTTCTGAGTCAACTTGTGCCTGAATGCACATGTGTAATTTAACAGGAGCAAAAATATATGTGATTATCCCACTTGGGATGAAGCTACCTGAGACACCATTAGAATGTGCTAATAAAAAATGTTTTTCTATGACTTTTGAACTACAGGATGCCAAAAATCTTTGGGCAAGTTTTTACAACTAAGATGTGTACATCTGTATATTCTTTTCTATTGCCATTTTCTTTTCTTTTTTTTTTCAGAATTTTTTCATTTAGAGTTTTTAAATAAATCTTTTGAGCACAGCACGTGCTATTTTTACTGCACAATGTAGCTTCATACGCTATTTAACACAGCAGGCCATGTTTCACAGCTGGCTGGATCTGAGGAAGTTAACCAAATTCTGCTTCCATTTAGGTCAACAATAAAATTTACCATGATTAAAGTGGGACACAGAGTTTGTGACTGGTAAATTTGGTTGTCTCAGCACTTGCTGATAACTCTATATTCTCTTATATCTACTGTCTGTCACTAAGGGAGTTAGTCACTGACAATCATCAATAACTAAATTTGGAACTTAGCTTCAGCTTGTGCTTATTTACACAAAGTTGTATTTTCATGTAATGTTTGCAGAACATAAACTTTGAAGGATAAGCTTATTTACAAAATACAGACATGTTGACATACTTCAGTAAAAATACCATTAGAGATGAAATACTGAACTAGTTCTGTAGTTCTTTGCCTCTATCTTATTGGACCCAGGGACCAAACTCTCCAAGAAAAGCAGTGGGATCTTCTCATTTTTGATTTATGCAATGTTGTATAAACTTGCAGAAAATAGCAACATTTTTGGTTCAGGAGACACTGCAGTCCTTTTTGTCTGCTCTTCCATATTTTGAATGCTGATGAGTTTCAGATACCATGAATGCACTACTGCAATGTGGTAATACCTGAACACCTATGTAAATTAACATGTATTAAACTACCTTTATGTCACTTTAATAATACTCTGTTGAGCTATGCATGAAGAACTTCTGGATACCCAAAGGTATGAAGGCATATTTAATGGTTTGGGAACCCTCTTATATAATGCATAATGGAGTCAATATTAAGTATTCAAATAGCTACATAAATATTTTAGGAGAAATGGAAAGAGAGCAAGCTTGTTTTATTTCATTGAGATTGTTCCAAGAAAACCAAAACTGACTTCAGCACCTGCCGAACAGAAAATCTAGGATGCTATTTTTCCACTATATCTCCAAGTAGTCAGTCCTTTTAGGATTGTTGATTGTACAGTGGAGGGGTTTATATATGTTGCTTTGCTAATTTGTAAACTGTTGAGTTTACAAATTGAGTTGTAACAACTCAACAACTGTTGAGTTACAAAAAAAAAGAGTTGAGCCTTGTTGTGTATCTTTTTTTCCACATTAAATTAATATTTTCCTAAGACTGTGTTTAGTTCAGGTTAATGTGTCCTAGGAAGAAAGAGGGTTACACACATTATTTAGAAAATAAATCCTATTTATAGAAATTTCTACCTCCATGATGTCTTCCCAGTGGTTGCTGTTATATATTTGTTTCTATTTTGATTTAGTGAGAAAACTGGCAAAACTAGAGCAAAACAGTCTGGTTTTTTGCATGGCATACCTTTAAAGTCTGCTGTTCTCACAGTTTCATAGATAACGTTGCCTATTCTACGGATATCATTGATTAGTGCTTCTTGAGTACAAACTGGTATTGATTCTTAAGTCTGGAAAAAAATGATAAATACCCTGAGGCAGCTTTTCATTAATCCCAGGTTTCATTTTACTGAGTGGTAAAATACAACATAATTATGGAACAAGTTACTTTAAGGACAGATCTGTACTGAATGATTTGGAGTTTGGTAAGTTGAATAGAAGGAAGAAAAAAAAAAAAAATAGAGACATTTGGTTTAAATGGGAACAGAAATTCAGGTGTTTGCCTGAAGTGACAGGAAACCCTGTTAAGTTACCTCAGGAGACATGCTATAGGCTGATTTGAAAAAAAAAATATGTATGGTAGTATAGGAAAACTCTTTATATAGGGAGCTATATAGCTAGGAAAGAAATTCATAGCAATCTTTGCATTTAATTTCTTTAAAACTGTCATACTAGTTGGTAGAACTGAGAGAAATAGACTAAATAAAGATCTCAGATCTCAGAAAAATGGTGTTTTAAAGTACCACTCAGGTGACATCTAATTTGAGAAAAATATTGATTGAATTTTTTGTAGACAATTTTTTTTTGTAGGTGTGCGTTTTACACACTGAAAATAAAGCACATATTGGTGTATTAAAAAACGAATCCAGGCAATACTGCATTACTTCAGAGTGCACACAGATGTGCTGTGTTGGTCTGCTTTTATTGAAATATAATCAAATGCTGCTATCGAAGGATCCCCCATCATTTTCCTATGGAATACATAAAATGTACTTAGCACACAGAGATTTTTTTTTTTTTTTTTTTTTTTTTTTACTGGAGATTAACCAGAATATTGTGTATATGCAAATGCTGTAGAAGTGTTTATTAGAATTGCAGGAAGCCCTTTTGTTGTTAAGACTGTAGACAGTCTTTGCATATCTCTGAGGAATCTAGCTACTTGCATCTTTTTTTAAATGCCAGCTATGTTGGTTCATTATTTGATTTTTGTAGCTACAACCCAGAGAACATGAGGGAAGGAGAGAACAGTATTACTGACAGAAAAAAAAAGATGAGCTTATGTATGAAGAAACGCTAAGGCATACATTTCAACAAGATTTAAAATGCAACAGTTAATTGAAGTTCCTTAATCTATTTTTGTCACTGTTTGAGGAGTAGCTTACTCTTCAGACTGAAGGAATTAGTCTGCATGGATTTACAGCAGAAATAAACTTTTTGAAACTGAGTTAATAAAGCTGTTATTAATTTTTTTGAAGGAATAGCTTACCATAATTAGTTTAAGAATTCACACCTGGTTATGATACTTCATACCTCATTTAGTGTTTCTAGCTCCTATTGGTCTGTTTGACCCTGCAGATTAAGCACTATTTAGTTTATGGTAGGATCTTGGACTGGTTCAGTCTCAGCTGCAGCCAGGTCTCTCAAAGTTACACACAAAGTTATTTGTAGGGATATTAATTTTTTATGGGTTAACAACAAAAAAGCTCTCAGTGATAAGTGGGAGGTGAAAAGAGGGGAGGACATTATTTTCCTGTGAGATTGGCTGTGTGCTGGGGGAGACAGGAAAACTCAAGTTCTGTCTTATGGATGGCTCTGTTTTGGGCGTAGTGAACATGAGAGTGTCTAATTGTTGCTCTGTGCCTTACTGCTTGTAGTTGCATGTGTCTGGGGCAGCTGGGATGGGAGGAGAAGGAAGTCATGAAGCATCATGAGCTTAATCTGACATTTGTAACTGGCATCCTCTTTCCAGGGGTGAGTACATAAGTTCACGAATTGTTCCTTCATTATGCACAGCAGTGGTGTATCCTCTTTATCAATACTCTCATATCTATTTTTGTTCTGTGGTTTGTTGTGGTTGGTTTTGATTCCTTTTTAAACCTTTAGAGATATAATTATTCCAAATGCAGGCATGAGAAATAAAATATTAGCAAAGAAAGTGACAGAAAATGTTATGATAATAATGTACTTTTAATGCTATTTAAGAAAACAAAAATTATTTTTTTTTTCAGTTATGTCTCCAAATGGAAGATGTTTTGTAATGGACTAAGTCAAATCTAGTGGTAATGAATTGTTTTCAACAGGGTAAGAAATGAAAGGACAGCCTTAATTTGTAGAGAAATTGCTCATGCTGGATCAGTCCCCCAAAGTCTGTAGTGTCTGAGAGTATGAATCAACAAAGGGATTCAATTTGTGATAGTTCTCAATAAGTATAGATTAATTTTATTATTTTTTTTCCAAGAGCGAGACACATCTTCCTCTCTTGCCCCAAATTGCTGGGGGAGAAGTCCACCTTAAGCAGAAAGAGGATATGAAAAATTTCTGACTCTTGTCAGTAGATGGTTTTCTTTCCTAGACAAGTGTTTCTCGATTTAAATGGTGTTTTTGTTGGTTAAAAATTGCTCTAGTAACTATTTTTCTTTTTCCATACAACCAGTAGTTTGAAAAAAAAAAAATGTTGTAGAACTTGGGGTATGTTTTATGTTCAATTCAGGCAGGTGGAAAGAAAACCTGCACTGAAAACTATCGAAAAAAACCCAGTAAATTGTTCCTGTGTGGTACTTAATTGTTGGTTGTGGTTATAGATGGGATGATTTTTTTTTTAAAGACAGTTATGCTCTTATAATTTATTGTTATCAATATGTATACTGATCAATTCTTATTAACTTCGCTACTTGCAGAGAAGAGCTTATATTTTATGAAGTTCCTCTGACTAAAATTTTAACCTGCTACTTCATAAAAATTGTGTCATAAGATTATATCTGCTTATAGGAAAACACAGGAATTTTGACATGATTGTTATCTTTCATCATATAAGAAAGATACTGAAACCCAAGTTCTTGAGGGCTTAATATAAATGTGTATTGGAGACTAATGTAAGGAGAAGTATTTTGTTGTTAATTTTCAGGTTTAGTTCTGTCCATTAATCTTTATACATGGTGTTGTCAAGGTGCGTCCTAGTTCTCCAGAACTATGATCTAGGAATTGTTCATATTAAAGTGGTGCAAACCTAATCGATCTCTCTGTATATCAGACTTTTATTTCAAGGCCCATGGATTAGAGCTAAGAGACCTAGATTGAGATTAACAGGCCTTGCTTCCTTTTTTTTGGGAGGGCAATAGTGAGAGCTCCCTCCAGGGTGTGCCAGGGCTCCTCCTGGAGCTGGTGCTAGAAGATCCAGTTCCCCCTTCTCTCCAGTTGCACCACCTGGAGGTGGTGTTTTACACACAGCAAGGATGGAGCTCTGTGTATTAGCAACACCTCACCAGCTGGGGTCTGGAGCAAGCCTGGATAACCTGGCGATACGCTGCTTGCTAGCAGATACAGGGCAGGTCACAGGACTAAAACCCCAGGCTTCTCTCAGCCTTTTGATCATGCATTTGTTTGGTGCCCACAACACTGAAGATGTTTGTGCCTGGTGGTAGGCTCAGCCTACTGGTGGTTTCTCTGCTCAGAGCTCCCCAAAGCTCTTGGCATACATATTCATTTATCTGTACAATTGTGAGTGCAAGTCCACCAGTCCACAGATGTGAACTTCTTGCTGGTGGGACTTCAGTGAAGGAAAAAAAAGAATCATAAAGATTAGGCTGAGGAAGAGAGGTCGTAGTTGATCTTGACTGCGACAAGGGATACTGGCACAACATGTGCCATAGAAAGTATATATATAGAAAGAAGTGTGAAGTGGGAGAAAGACATGGAAGTTACAAAACTGGATTTGTAAGGGAGAAGGTATGTTTTAGGAGCGTGTGTGTGGGGAGTATGGGGACAAGGCTGCAGTGAAGGATTTTAAGAAGTAAAGAACCAAAGACACATTTGTGAACAAGAGGAGGTATAGAGGAGGATGATGATACTGGTGGAGATGTGGTTGAAGTGAGTAAAGAGAAAGGGGCAGTTTGGAGGAGATGGGAGGGAAAGCAGAACTAAAATGAAGGAAAGGACTCTGGGTGGGAATAGTGGGGAAAGAAGAGCAAAGGATGCAAGAGTGAGAGGAGAAGCACATGCTTTAAAAAATGCCTCTGACTAATCTAAGCCTGCAGTAACCACTGTGTTTTTAAGCTGGCCAGGATCCATGTTGATGCTTAATGTGCAAGTTTGAGAATTAGAAACAAAGGAAAACAAACAAAAAAAGAATGGTTATGACATCTCATCTATATCATGTATAACTCCTTCCCTTTCTCCTTATTTTTATGCAACAGAATTGTGGGTGTACTTTTCCCAACAGTGCTTTTGTGCAGGTTTTATGGCAGTGCCATGAAATACTGGACCTAAAGTAATTGTTTTGGGTCCCTGAGTTTGTTCATTCAATGTGATCTTGGAAGTCCCCAGAAGCATATTCTCCTGAAGTGCTTCAAACTTCCCTGGGGAAGACTGGGAAGTTGAGAGTTGTTGCCTCTAACTTGCACTTGGTGTTACAATAGAGGCCAAATGATCAAAAGTAACAGTGTTTACGTTTGCAAAACACATTTAACACAGAAGAGTTTAGCTCTTAATCTATTCATTTAATCAGCTCCCTGTAAAACCAGGTCTGATTGCATGAGCAATCTATGGGTGAGTCTTTGGGTGAGAACCATGTCTGTTGGTTCTAGGGCTAGAAAGCTGCCATAGTGACCTGCATTTTCCCATCCATTTGGAGAATTGGTCTCTACACAGGGCCCTTTCTTTAAGGTAGTTTGTGTGTGGAGGACGTATGTTCTCAATGCTGTCACTTGAGCAGCATTGCATGGTAGACTTGTTTGATCCTTTGTTCTTATTTCTTCTCCCTTGCTCTAGGCTATTTTGTCATGTAAACAAGTAAAGATGTAGAGCCTTTTCAATAGAGATAGCATAAAGATTTCCTGTGAGCTCTGCCATTTGAATGAGATAATCATGGTTCAAACACAGAGCAAATGTTGAGTGCCACACTTGACATTAATAATGAGCTGCAAATAAAGCCATGATATCTGATTATATGATTTTCTTTGTGCTCTAGTCTTTATAGAGATTAGGGTGCTATTCTGCTAGATAGATGTTGTTCAAATGCTGTGACTTAAGGGGCTTACAGAGGAAAGGAGAGACAGAAAAACAGAGTTCAGTTGCATGATAAGAAATGGTACAGTAAGAAGTCTGACTGCTGACCCTCTGCCCAGGGCTTCCCTGCTAGGCCAGCACTGCCCAGCCTGTCAGGCACTTGTACCCACCAGGCTTTACAAGCAATAAAACAGGTGGGAAAATGCCATGAAGGATTCCAAATTGCTGGAATTGAGTTATGGGCTAAGAAGGTTGTGAAGCACTGTCTAGATCACAGAGGTTATATTTATATTCCAAGTTTGTCTTGACCAGCTCCTGTGAGACAGAAACAATAAATCAGCTGTGCTTCCAAAAAAGCTGAACAGTAAAAAGAGTGAAATGAAAATGGTACCACACTGCAGTATTCAGTAGCATTTCATATTATCTCTCTACAGGAGAATAATTTCTCCCCCACAATCAGTGTCTTTATTTTTTTTTTTCCCCCACTCATGTCATTAAGCCATGAAGTATCAAGTCAGAAAAATTAGAAACATTTTAATGAGCTAGGTGGAAAAATTGAGTATTGACATATTTGATGGTCCTGTTCTTGTTTATGTCTTTGACTTAACCATATTTGAATAATAATGGCACCTTCTTGGAATAGTATTTTTATCTTTTTAATCACTAAACTGAAAGGCATTCAGAAAACTAAAAAGGATTGAAACACACTTTGCAGTCAAAACAACCCCCCCACAGAGTCCAAAGGGAATAAATATGCTTAAAACATATTAGGAGACTAAATGCAAATGTAACAGAATTCCACACTACAGACCTTTGGCTATAAAAGATACTGTCTAGCTTTTGTTATTACCATTAGGGATGAATTAAACCAAGAAAACTGTAACCTCAGTTTAAATTTTAATATGAAGTGTCTGCATTGTTTTCTAGCTGTATTCATTAGCATTAATTAATTAACATGAGTGTACAGACTTTTAAAAATCTAAAGTTCTCTATATAATAGCCTTGTGTCATCTTGGCACATATCACATTTGATGGCATTCTGGTATTAATTATTCAAAAGAAGCAATCTGAGTATCTGAAGACACACCTATATTTATATATGTGTGTATGTATGCAGATATCTCACTTAACTACAAATGTTTTACAAAGTAAGACTATAACTGCTTGTCTTAAAAACAAAAAAAAAAAAAAAAAGAAAAAAAACCCTCTAAACAAAAACCCCCACCCAAAACAACAACAAAAATACCCCAAACCCAAACAAACAAAAACCTCCACAAAACGCAGGAGTCACAGGAGCCAGTAACAGACTTCTGCAGAAATGGGAAAGGTTGATACTCTGATTATAATAAAATAACCAAACACAGCCCAAACCCCAGAGAAGACTAGAGAAGTACATAATAAAAAGGCACAGAAAAACATAATTAATGTTTATTTTGTACTTGGGAACCATATGTGGCTTTGAAATAAAAATGCCAAACTGACAAGTTGCCAGCAGGGATTGTAGCTGTTAACTGTCCTAGTTCAAAACGCTACAAAATAAAACTGCTATCTTTGGGAATTTACCAGTGTTGTCCATGTGACATTAAGGCTTATCTATTTTTATGATTAGACACATTTATCTTTGAAGGTATGTCTATGAAGAGGGGATATGGAATACAAGAAGCAGAGCTGGTCAGATTATTTGCCTCGGATAAATATTGATTTTAAATGTAAGCAATATTTTCTGCAAATGCACTTTTGCATTGTAGGAAGATGATATTGATGATTATACCTAGTACCAGCAATTACAGAGAACCATGCTGTAGCTGATTCTTCTAAACAGGACCATAGGCTGTTGATTCCATAGAACACCTGCCCCCAAACAGCTTCAGAAATACTAGAAAAACACACTTAAAACCTGTCCAACAGCAAATTTAAAGCTTTAGGAAACACAATGTGATAAAGATAGATCATCAGTTTTGTTATTCTCCCAGCTTCCTGCAGTAGGGAATTTCTTTAGTTAAAAAAACCGCACACACTCCCAAACAAACAAACAAACAAAACTCAGAGAAAGAGAGAAACAAACAAGACCCCAAACCTCAGCTATTTAGGGCAGATACAATCCAGTTGTTCTATTACTTTCAATGACTATAGAAGTCAAGGAAGTATTAACTTGGAATTCAGTTGATGTTTAAACACGGTATTTCTTTGT
This sequence comes from Fratercula arctica, assembly GCA_947846985.1. Lineage (NCBI taxonomy): Eukaryota > Metazoa > Chordata > Aves > Charadriiformes > Alcidae > Fratercula > Fratercula arctica. The sequence continues at coordinate 92,451,574 of CANTUZ010000002.1, read as the reverse complement.
TAAAAGTGATTATTGGTCACATGCTTTACATTATATTGATTTGTCTTTTTCCATGGTGGGCATTTTTAAGATGAAGAATTACCAGTGATAAATAATGGATATTCAGTAGAAGATAATCCAGTTGCAATACAAACTTTCAGATGAATCATCATTCATGCTACAATCCATTGAACTCTTGGGAATCACAAATATCCCCATGAATGCCTAGTAGTCACCTAATGCCCATAAATAGTGAATAATGTAGGCTCTAAAGAGCAAAGTAAATGAGCTGCTTCTCAAATATTTTTTTTTTCACTCTTTGAAGAGCAGATTCTGAAGAGAGCAAAAGAACAAACAGACGAATACCTATTTTCAACTTAGTGAATTAGAGTTTAGGGAAGAACTCATTCACAAGGGAAAATGACCTGTAGAGCTATGTGATACTGTAGCTGATAATTGCACAGAATTCCTTAGTTGGATATTACTCTTCTACAAATAGTTGCATATCCAGGAAAAACAGCGAAGTTTCATTCACTTGTGCCAACAGGGAGGGCATAAGTAGATGTCACAATATCTCCAGGAGCTTTTTGTGAAGAACAATATTATTTTTAAAGATAGAAGACAAGAGGGGGAAAAAAAAAAAAAAAGGACACATTTGAGAGATAAAGGCTTAATTCCATGGAAGTATAATGAAAGGGAAAAAAGAAGGTAACAACATAATTGTTTAGTTTAGAAACTCTGAGTAGATACACGTGGGTGAAAACTGCTGAACTTTTTGTAGATGTTAAAGTTTATTTTGCTGTAGCAAAATGAAAATTATATGGGCCAGTGAGAATGAGAGCATGTCATACAAGAGAAGGTTATTCTTAACCATTTCCAGATACACAAAAAGTAGTATGTACTGGATAACGTGGGCAATTATGGCTGAGGGGAACATGGGAACTGCTAAAGCAGAACTCACCATTGGTCCATCTAGTCTGCTATCTTGACCTTGACTGTATCCATATTTGTATGAGATACCGCAGTGAGACCTGTACATCCACATAAAACTGTCTCTCTAGGAAATAATATGGACTAAATGAGAAAAGCCACTAAGTTCTTATTGCCTGAATTATAGCTGAAAACAGTCTAACATACGTTAAAAGACTGAATGCGAACATGTAGTTTTCGAACAATTCAAGGTGTAAAGAGAATCTGAGTACAGGCACTATGGACTTTTCTTTTTATTAATAGACTATGATTGGGAAGATATTTGGTTGAGGGGAAGGCAAAGGCAGTCCACCTCTGAACATAACAGTACTTCAGTTGCTTTGTGCTGATTCACTATCACCTTTCTGAGAAAGACATTCTGCAATGATCATTTCATCAAAGTATCCAGTTCTCCTGGGATTTGTCTTTTTTTTCTTTTTTTTTTTTTTTTTTTTTACATTAAAAATACTTGCTCTCTTGCAGCCAGTTTATCCCAGTAGCTTCAGTATGTTGTTGATTTCTACAGGCAGCCAAAAATGTATGGTATCTCTCTAACCACATATTTCTCTTAGTGAATAAATTATCTCTGTTTAAAATTAATGAAATTCATAAATAACAGACAAAGGAGGATTTTGTAAAGGTGAAAGGCATAGCTGAAACTTCTTTCTCTACTTCCCTCTCACAGAGCAGCTCATCTCAGCTGTAAATCAGAATACAGCAATCTTAAATCCTGCCTGAAGTAGGCGTAGTTCTGTTAACGAAATCAGATTCAGCAGGCTTGAACTGAGCCAATTTTGTGAGGAATCCTTATGCCTAAAAAAAAAGGGAAATGTTACGCTTGCTGTGAGGAATAAGCAAAATCACTGAGAACCAGCAGGTTCTCATAGTGCAGCCTTGTTTCTGCACTTCCAGTTCAAGAGGTATCTGCTCAGTAGCTGTCAGTAAAATAAACCTAGATCAACCTCTGCAGCCATTGGATGGTGATAGTTTGAAAATCTGTCTGCTGCCTTTTGTTCCCAGTGTCTGTTTTTCAGAAAGAGGGTGTTCCAAACATTTTGGCCAAGAAAGTTGCTCAGCGCCCTTGTAAAACATGCTTTCCAGAAGCTTATGTTAACTTATTGGATATTAATACCTTTCTCAGCAAGTAACAAAGGAATATCAGGTAGATTGGATAGCTGATACCAATGCCCTGATATTGCAGACAATGGCAGCATATAATTACATTTATTAATGAGCCAATCTTCATTATGAAACAGTTGGTAAGTTGTCTTTTTTTTTTTTATTATTTACTGCTACTGTTGGGCAGCTCTTCCTAAAATTCAATGGTGTTTAGAAATATTCCTCTAATTTCCAGCTTTATGTCTTTCATGGGTAGTTTATACCCATTTGGTTTGTGTCCTTTAGCTTAAAGAGAATCTTTTTTTTTTTTTTTCTCGAACTCCCTGGCTACTTATAATATAAAGTAATGTTCTATTGCAATGTCTACATGATGCTAAATTCCGAAAAGGGATTTATAGTTCTCTAGTTTGTTTAATATTTAAGTCTGTATATCCCGAATCTTTGGCCAGCATTCCATCTTAGAGGTGCCCATAGTTCTGTGTGCAACTCAGAGAGACCATCTCTTCATCACACCCCACTCACAGGATGGTTAGTCAAAGAGCAGATGAACCTTCTTTCTTACCTGAAATGCTAACTTGTTTGTAGGCACTGCACTTCCTACCCTTCTCTAAAAGCTGAAGAGCACATGAACAAGGAGCACGAACTGTTCAAACAGCAGTTCCCCTCTTGTCACTTGCCCCTCCCTTCCTAGCCTGCTGGAGTCTAGGGCTCTCTTCTGTTTCTTAAAAACAAAAAGTGCTCTTAAATATCACAGATTTTGCTGTCAGTTGATGGTGTTTTGCAACATTGTTGTACAGTGACGTGGGCTGTTGTGGTTTTTTTGTTTGATGGGCTATTTTAACATATTTTCCACTGAACTTCCATTGTAAAAAGACTAGGACCATCACCAACAGAAATATAAACTGAATATAAACTGATTCTTAAAATCAAAATATCTTTATCATCTGGATGGGATTTAAGCCTTCCTACAGTCTAAAGCTTAGAGATGAATTTGTGGGGCTTGATTTCTTTTCTTTCTTTTTTTTTTTTTTTTTTTTTTTTTTTAATATATGGATGGATTTTGGATTTGCTCACTTACAACTAAAGAGTGGCGGCAGTGGTTCAGATGGGAGGTTTGTGTAGCCCAGGAAATGCTTTCCAACAGCGTCTCAAGGAGAGATAGCGTGCAAGAACAGAGCTAGCAGACATGACACTTCACCTAAGCACACTCTAAATGCTTAGATTTGAGGAATAGCTGGTGTGGACCTATTTTCCATGTGTTAAATAAGACATGATGGACTTCTCTATGAGGATTTGAATGCACTTCCATATAAGTAACAGTCTGTATTTAAGATGTTTGTAATAGTCTTGGCCCTTGCCTTATTTCTGGCTTACTTGTCATGATTACTAGCAGTGTAGGGGAATGGTAAGGGGGGCAAATGGATAAAGTTAGTGAGAAATTATACGTGGCCTGTGGACCCTTGACTGGTGATCTGCAGAGAGCTGGCTGGTTCAATGCATGAAGTCATGTATGGAAGGTGCTGCTTGTAGAGCAGTTCCTGATAGGAGATGGAAGCATATGGAGCTGCAGACTCACTGGGACTGTCTGGACATGATATCACCAAGTTCTTGCCTTGTGAGTTGGACCCGTTATGGAAACCATTATGTCTGCTTGATTTTAACAGTTGTTCTGTGCTGGTTCCCATCCAGTCATGCATGAGAATAGTTTGAGAAATCTTGTAATCCATACCATCTAATTTGTGCCGCTCTACTTGATGGCAGCTTCCCTGCTCCATCCTCCTCCTATTTTTGTCTTTATTTTATTTTATTAGGGCAGTGAGAAACTATGAAGTGTAAAAAAGAGTGCCTGCATAGACTAGGTTGTTTGATTACCTGCTAAAGAACGAACTAACTGCATTCTTTAAGCTGCATTCTGAGTTGTATAACTGTATGATTTACCTGGCCTCTCTTAATATGATAATATCAAAGTAGTACCACCTGTTCTCTTTTGATTTTCCCTGCAGACTGAAGGAGGAATGAGAACAGTGATATTTGAAACCTTCAAGCCTTTTATTATTCCCCATTCGTGGATTGTTATGTGTGTAAAAAAAAAAACAAAAAAAACAAAAAAAAACAAACCCAAACCAAAACAACAACAAAAAACCCCATCAAAACACAAAACCCACCAAAAAAAAACACCCCAAGGTACATTTTAACAGGGAGAAAGAATAGAACAAAACAATTGAAACAGTAGGCAGGGATACACATCTAAATACAGGTCCGTGTGGCATCAAGCAATTTTTTTCCTCCATAAAGTGGAGTGGAAATGGTTCTGCTTTAGAATGGAAGACTGTTGGCATGCGTTAAAGATGTCAGGTGGTAGAACTGGTCTTTAAGCATGAGATTTCTTGCCAAGAAAAGAGAACATCAAAGTGTACATAAAAAAGGAATCTTTGTCAAGCTACTTAAAATGACAGATTTCTCAAAAAACATGGCTTAATAGATGAGGGTCCACATAACCCTTTGTTGTAGGAAAAGTATTTTATGTGGTGCACATATATAAAATAAAAGGTGGTCAAGTATGCATACAAGTGAGAATTTCATGCCTTTCAAAGGGAGTTCGACCATCAGCACCCTCTTTTATTGTGGAACTTTCCATAGGATGCTATGAAAATAATGATTGGGTCAAGGTGCATAAAATTTTAATGTAATCACAGAACAACTTGATGTAGAACCTGCTGTACATTCCTTTTCTAGCTGACATTTTTGTAGACTGGATGATGATGAAAACCACAGGCAGCACAAACACTTACGCAACAAGAACAAATGCCTGTCTCTGACTTCATGTAGCAGAGCAAACCTTCCAAAAAAAGCAGAGAATGGGAATTGGTAAAAAGCGTTTGGGAAAAGCAATAGACCAAATTGGACTCAAAATTCTGCTGGAATAAACATCCTGTAAACACCTGGTGAAGAAGGAACAGGAAACAATTTTCAGATGGAGAGAGAATGACTGACCTGTATTGTTTTACATTAATGGAGACTTCAAGAAAGAAGTAGTATCAAGAATAGAAATGTTTTCATGGCATTTAAGCAAGTCAACAGCACATTGAAATCAAAGATAGATAATGGACGAAGCTGAGAGTTTCTAATTGAATACTGACTTCTGTGGTCCTTTACAAATGGATGGTCTGGTTAAATATTAGTGAAGAAACTATGTATCTTTTAAAGCAGGTATGTAGCAAGTTCTTAGCATAAGAATCTCAGAAAGGCAATTGGTCTATTTAGGGCACATATACATTGAATTTTTCTATGGAAAACAATGGTTTCAGGGAAAGTCTCAACTAGACACACCTTAAAGTGAACTAGGACAGGTGAAGCAATAGACCTTCAGAATCACAGAATGGAATCAATTTTTATTTCTTAAAAAATTATAGTGTGAATGCAATCCAGTGTTAGAAGATGGCATTTCTAAAACAGAGAAGTAGCTGAGATTCGTGCCTCAGTGACAGGCTGTTATTGCAGCCTATGGCTTTTTCATCTGTTTCCCTAGGCCCTCTTTTAGTATGCTTCACAGTAGTTGCACCAAACTCAAATGCAAAGGAGGCACGGGTAGGAAGGTAAAGTTTAATGAGCTGTAATTTCCATGTGCTGTTCTGAAAAATACTCTTCTCTGAAGCATATGGACTGATCATTCCACCTGTACTTTTAGAGTTGTAGTGTCAGCACAAGGATGAAAAGCAGACTCTTCTTTACACAGGGCTATAGGAAGACTACACAAAAGAGACTTCTTTCCTCTCCAGATCTTCTAATTTGGTTCTTAATGTGCAACAACTTCTCTACACACTCCAAGGCACTTTACAATATTAGGTAGTGTGATTAGAGAGGTAATTAGGAAACTCTGTAATAATGGGATGAGAGAGAACTGATGCTTTAAAGGCTGTGCATTATAGCTAAAGCAATTTCATTTCATGAATAAATAAATCAGATTAATTTCCACTGATAGAGATATCTCAAGCTCTAAATGATGTTGGATGCTGTGACTTAAAGTCAAAGTGGAGGCATGGATCATTGTCATTATATGACTTGGAATTCATTCATTCTCTCAAAGCCACCCACAAAACAATGCAGAATGGTGTCTTGTGGTGGATCAGTACTAGAGCTTGTAGAACCTGGTGAGAAGAATGAGGGACAGTTATTTTTGGTAACACCGGCAGCAGAGAGCTTGTGTACAAACCATTACTCAGAGAGGAAAATTAATAAATAAAACACATCAGAATGGATGAAAAAGTTTAAATTTCTTCATGAGGTGAAAAAGCATGAGGTTCACAGTTTGAGAAAGGGCTTTGTTAACATGAAACCTGCTGGGGTTCTATCCAGAAATCTACATATAAGGACTGTGAAGGAAGCTTGCTTCTGCAGTACCTATCAATAGCTTTGGGCTGTCCTCTGTCTTGGCTTTTGTACAACGTTTAAAGTGAAGTACATGGTGTGACACTAGGACCTTTCCTAGCTGGAGCTTTTTCCATTACATGAGTTTAAAGATGCTTCTCTGCTTCTGGAGGAGATGGGTTTCCCCAGACTACTCACAGCCTATTTCCTTTGCCAATTACTATCCCTTTTCCATATACCTTGATCATCTGTTTGGGTTTAGGATTTTTCCTGTGTTCAGATTTAAAAAAAAAAAAAAAAAAAAAAAAAAGTGTTTACTGATCATTGGGGAATACAATGGGGTGGTGGTTGCTTTCGTTAGTGATCATTCTAATGCAGTAAAAAGAATGACATTTTCAAAATGAAATAAAATCTACACTGAGGAGCTTTTATGATGACACACAATCACTGAATGTATCATGTCAACAATCTGAATGTTAGTGATGTTAGTGAGCAGCTCTTTTGTACTCTGCATATAACATGCAAAACGTGTAAGGCTTTTCTCACTTGCACATACATGACCTTGAGACACACCAACAGCAGTCATGGTCTGAATTGTCTACTATGGAGGATGTCATTTAGCACATGCTGTGCATACCAACCAGCCTGTTTATTAGTAACTGTGTAAAATCATGCCGTTGCTCACACACAAAATCTGATGGAGGGACCTCCTGAAAACTGCACGTCCTTCTACAGCTTACACTAAAGTGTGAAGCCTATTTACATAGTTAAGAATCCATAGCATATGAGGGTAGGAAATTACAGCACATGACCACATTTATATAGGTGAAAATATCATTGCCTTCTGAGAATTTCTGAAAATTTGCTTAGAAGTCATTCATGTTGCTATCAGGAACAGAATTAATTTTAAAATGCATGAAGTCTGATCAGAGGTCCGGTTCTGTGAGTTGTTTGGTGCCGTAATCTGTCGTTAGACACCCTGAGCTGAAATTGATGTTCACCAGAATAGAAAACTCTCATGTCTCATGGGGCAGAGCCCTCGTCATCTCATTTGCAGGATCATAATGATCTGGGACACACCGTTACGCACAGACGGAAGCAGTGGCAGATACTATATTGCCATAAAAAATTAATGAAGTCTCTTTGCTGTTATGAACAGGGAGTTGCATGCATTTTTTATTCTGCAGAACACTGAGTCTTATGCTTAATTGTACTACCATCTTTTGAAAAAAAAACCAAAACATTAAAATGAATAACAGATCTAAACTACATTTAGAAGCAATTATGTTATACTGCATGTTTGAGTTCTTATGCAGCATTTCCAGTTGAAAGTTTTTGAAGTATGAACACCAAAACATCTTCTGTGTTTTTTTGTTATGTATGGTACTAATTTACTGATTTGAATAAATGAAAATGTAGCTTGTCTATACACAGACCATTCTTGGAACATACATTTAAGTGATACTTTTACCAAAACTACTTCTTTTCTGCCATAGGAATAACATACACATCTGCATTTCCCTAAATCATATTGATATTGAGGGCAGACTTTTGATACCCACTTCTCAGCAAAAAGATTAAGCATCTACAGATGGGAGCACAGCATGCAGAGTTGAATCCCACTGGTTTTACCCACATGATTAGAGCCAATAAAACCAATGTGAGAGAATATATGAGTTAAAAATGTCACTAATCTAAAAAATAAGCCAATTATCACTTGATAAATATTAATACATTTACTGTAGCAGCAAAATTAGCTGTCCAACTGAGCTAACTTTCTGTACTTGTGCAATTCTGGACTGTAGCAAGGGTCAGAAATAAAAAGAGACTGTACTGTGAGAAAAGGACATTTATTGATCTATCTGGCTGGATATTCTTAATATGTGCATGGTTTTCCAAACATCCTAGAGGGGAATGAATATTTGACAGTACACACACACCCACACACACCCCCCCCCCAAAAAAAAAAAAAAAAAAAAATTCCTAAGTGTTTATGCAGGAAGGGAAGAAATTAATACATTCACAATATGATTTTATTTTTTTTTTAATCCCACCATATGCTTCAAATAATAAGAGTTCCTTTACTTGTTGAGTTTATGCTTATCATAAGTAGTAGTACTGGAAGGGTATTTCAGTTTAGCTGTAGTAGAGCACTGCAGCTCATGTAGAACTGGAAAAACATGGTGCAGAATAACGAATGATGAGTGTTTCCAGTTCTTGGTTTGGTCGTTTACATAACTCCTAATTTGCACTCCTACTGCAGCGTTATTTATTTATATTGTGTTAGCATCTGAGCTGAAAGTGGGACATGGATCTCCAGAGACCTTTTCCAGTTTTCTCTATCCACTGTATTGTGGTTTCCAACTACTAGTCCCAGGTCTTACTGGTGAAACCTAAGAACATTGCAGATGAATTTTTGGGGCCCAGCTGATAAGCTATAGCTGACCTCTTCTGTGAGAGCAGGCATCTCAAGAATGAATTGTTTTTTGACTTTGGATCAATTGACCAAGATCTCCAAAGATTTATACAGCAAGATTTTTTTTGTTTAAAAAATAAAAATTAAAAAATAATCTGTTTGCAACAGAATTATCTCCTGTGTTTTTACTGCTGCAATCAGTGTTGTAAATTTCAAGTCTCTGACCTTTTCACATTTCATGAGATACTATTTAACATGAACACTTACCATGATAATATCAAAATTATTATGAGATAGAAGTCAATTCTGCATACTAATAATTTAGAGTGGTCATGTTTTAAAGCAAATTATAATCTTGTTTTATTTTACTCAGAAACTTTGAAACATATTCACTATTAACTTAAGTATTGGTATGAGCAAGAGGAACTCTTACTGTAAACCCAAGTGTTATACACGTTTGCAGTCATACTAAGAATTTGTTATCTATAACTTGTATTTTTATGCTTTGAGCTAAAGCTGAAGTTGTATTTTTGGCTTATTAGAATCATAGAAAGGTTAGAGTTGGAAGGGACCTTAAAGATCATCTAGTTCCAAACACCCTGCCATGGGCAGAGACACTTCCCACTAGACCAGGTTGATCAAAGCCCCATCCAGCCAGTCCTTGAACACTTCCAGGGATGGGGCATCCACAACTTCTCTGGGCAACCTGTTCCAGTGCCTCACTACCCTCACAGTAAAGAATTTTTTCCTAATATCTAATCTACCTCTGCTCTCTTTCAGGTGAAAACCTTTACCCCTTGTCCTATCTCTACACTCTTTGATAAAGAGTTCCTTCCCATCTTTCCTGTGGGCTCTGTTTAAGTACTGGAAGACTGCTATAAGGTCTCCTCGGAGCCTTCTCTTCTTCAGGCTGAACACCCCCAGCTCTCTCAGCCTTCTTTATAGGACGGGTGTTCCAGCCCTCGGATCATCTTCATGGCCCTCCTCTGGACCAGCTCCAACAGGTCCATGTCCTTCCTGTACTGAGGATTCCAAAACTGGATGTGGTACTCCAGGTGGGGTCTCATGAGAGTTGAATAGAGGGGGAGAATCACCTTCCTCACCCTGCTGGCCACACTTCTTTTGATGCAGTCCAGGATGTGGCTGGCTTTCTGGGCTGCAAGCGCACATTGCCAGCTCATGTTGAGCTTCTCATCCACCAACAGCCCCAAGCCCTTCTTCTCAGCGCTGCCTTCAATCCATTCTTCGCGCAGCCTGTATTTGTGCTTGGGATTACCATGACCCAGGTGCAGGACCTTGCGCTTGGCCTGGTTGAACATGGGCCCACCTTTCATGCCTGTCCAGGTCCCTCTGGATAGCATCCCTACCCTCTAGCTTGTCAACTGTGCCACACAGCTTGGTGTCATCAGCAAACTTGATGAGGGTGCACTCAATCCCACTGTCCATGTCACCGACAAAGATGTTAAACAGCACTGGTCCCAGTACTGACCCCTGAGGAATGCCACTCATCTCTTGTTTCCACCTGGACACTGAGCCATTGACTGCAACCCTTTGAGTGCGGCCACCTAGCCAGTTCCTTATCCACTGAGTGGTCCATCCATGAGATCCATGCCTTTCGAATTTAGAGACCAGGATGTCGTGTGGGACAGTGTCAAACGCTTTGCATAAGGACAGGTAAATGATGTCTCTTGCTCTCCCCTTATCTACCAATGCTGAAGCACCACCATAGAAGGCCACCAAATTTGTGAGGCATGACTTGCCCTTGGTGAAGCCACATTGGCTGTCACCAATCACCTCCTTATTTTCCATGTGCCTTAGCAGAGATTGCAAGAGCGTCTGCTCTGTGATCTTGCCGGGCACAGAGGTGAGACAGACTGACCAGCCTGTAGTTATTCCATTTACAGCATTTAATACTGCACATTTCATAAGTCTGCAGTCCCACAAATACAGAAGTAAAGTCTGCTCTTGAAATGACAGACTGCTTCCATAAGCCATCTCACTGATGAAAAAACAGATCATGTCTTCTTGCAAAGTATAGCGTTAATGCCTGAAAAGAGGGTTACACATAACAGTTGTTTTGATATCGCTAGCTCAGTGTCTTTGTGTGCAAGATGGCAGGTTCAGTTTTGCACCGTTAACCTTGTCAGAAAATGCAGAGTGAATGTTTCATTTCATATACTTCATTCTTACAAGCCTCTTGTTGATGTTATTTTACTTTCCTACATCCTTTTAAAGACTGGATAGGTTAACTGCTTCTACATAGTCAGTAATTCTATGGTTCCTTTTTTCTTTGTCTACAAATAGCTAACATGGTAAACTGCATTTTTTTAATTATTCCTCCAATTATTAGTCATCTACAATGCATTCTCTTTGGAATCTTCCTGTAGCTCATTATATTCAGAGAGGTAAATTAACCTGCCAGAGTAGCACATGGACATGGTCCATCTCATTGTAGGCACCTGCACACCAGCAATGGGAGGTTGGGAAGTCTTCTAAGCTTGGTGTTGGGTTTCCTCTATTTTGAACCCATTTGCTTCCACTTTGGAAAACTCCTTAATGTCTATGTTGAAGATTTCTCTCACCAGAAACTGCCAGCTCTTGTAAGCTTTACAGTAGTAGTTGATTGATTGTCTTCAGAAGAAAGGAGGAAAACAAAATTGTCTTCAGCGGAAAGGAGAAGTTTTTTGGGTGGTTTTTTTTTTTGTTTTTTTTTTGTTTGTTTGTTTGTTTGCTTTTTTTTTTATTTTGCTGGAGGGGAGGCCTGATTCTAGTATTAGTTGTTGATTTCACGTGTATGGAGGTTTACACATATGAACACACATAAATCTTATGCTACCATTCTACTATTTATTATATAATTATTGTCTCTTTAAATATAAAAACAAGTTATCTAGGACATTGGTGTCTTTAGAAATCCCAATGGCTGGCAATTCTGTAGTCTTTCCAAAACAAAGAAAAAAGCTTCACATTAGGTGACAAACTTGACAGGCAGCAGTATTGAATTTTTTAGATCAATATCCAAGTTACAATAAAGACCTTTACAGTTTAAGAATACAACAAATTTTCTGCTTTTGTGTGAGCAGACTTTTAGTGTCAGTTGAATTTATCAGTTCAGAAGCACTGAGTACCAACGGTACATTTTATATTTTATTAGCCAAACAAACATGAAGTACTGCTGTGACACCTTTTTGAACCAGATACAATCCACTGAGAACCCAAAGCTTGGTTTTAGTACCACTGGGTTCAATGCAGCTATCAGTATTTACAACGAATGTAAGATTTAGTTTCCTCTGAATTCCATATAAGAGCTTCACTCTCAAAAAGAATCACAATCTCAACAGGAATGGAAATTTTTAGTCCTTTCATTGTGCTTACTTTTCTTCAAATTGTTTTTCAAGTAGCTGGAAGATTATGTACTTAAACAACACAAGGAGCATTCTTAAAAATAAGTACAATTATCTAGCTAATAAGACAGGGTTTGGTTTTTTTTTTTTTTTTATTTTCATGCTAGCCATTTTTTTTCCTTCCAAGTCAACTTTCTGCTTTCATCTCTGCACAGAAGGTCTTGCTCTGCTCCCTAAGAGGGCACAGCAGCCACAAACACACAAGTCTGCAAGGCAAATTTAAGGCCTATTTGCTGGGAGGAAATTTGCAGGATTCAGTACATAATTCTTACGAGCCGTTTGAGAGAAATGTTTATTTTTGCCCTATGTGCGTTTTGAATACCATATGAACAGCTGTGCATCCCAACAGCTGGGTATGTGTGTGCAACACCGAGGACAACACTAGCATTTTCAGGTTCATAGAAGCAGAACATATCCACCCTTTGCATCCCACGCAGCTGGCCAGCTCCCAAGACCAGATTGAGATCTTTCTACATGACACTGCTTTGGACAGTAGAGATTTATTTAAAAATGCTGCCAATGGGAAGTATGTCAAAAGTACTTCTCTGCTCCTTGAGAATGACAGCTGCAAATTGATATCTGCATGTTCCACCAGCTGTTTGGAGCTCTCTGGCCTGTTCCACGTGAGAGGATCACACTGGACACACATCGTGTTCCCTTCTGACATTAAACATTATGGACTCTATGAGATGAAAACTGCAGGTTCAGTCTAAGATAAGCAGGGTTTGGTATAAATCAGTTATATGTTGCAACTGGAATTTAGAGAAAACAACTCAGCTTGAAAGAGTTTGAAAATGGAATATACTAGCTACTATTATTTTTTACCAGGTATGCCTTTCATCACTCTATAAGCTAGCATACTTAAAAAGAGGGATGGGAGGACAAAAGAAGGTAGGAAGTAGTGATCTTGTTGCACTTACCTAATTCTCTCAAAAATTTACTTTTATTAGCTAATGGCCCAGGTTTTCTTCTGTTTAAGAGTGCTTGAATATTTTATCTTCAATATTAGCCTTCATTTGAGTGGAGTTTTTGTTCATTTTTTAATTTTGGAACAGGGCCCAGCTGGCCACATAGAGCAAAATAGGTCACAAAAACCTGAAAGACAGTTCTTTGAGTGAGTAATGCATTTTTCAGTTTGGTAGTCAGATACCAATCAGAGACATTTTAGGATCAGGAGAATCTTAAAGGGAATTATTTAAAATTGGGGTGGGAAAGGTGGGGTGGTTTTCTCTTAAATTAAGATCTTTTGCTATTTTAAATTATATTTAGGAAAGTTTGATCTTTAATGTTAGGACTTCAAAAAAAAGTCTTATTCTGTGGTATTGTCTTTTGTTTTCCTGAACTGTCAGAATGAAATGTTTCTGTAACTTCAAAATATTAGTCTCCATATTTTAAAGCTGAATTCACAAATCATCTCAGTCCTTCTGAAGCTGAACTCTTTGATGAATTTGCTATTGCTCAAAAAGTTTTATCCATCTCTCCTTGGACTCAAATGTACCACTCTTCCAGTATAATTTATTAGATAGTTGTAGTTATCAGAAAGGCCATGGGGCCTGGTACAGAAGTCTGGCATGTTGCCAGCGTTTGTAAGGAACTCAATTCAGCAATTTCATACCTGCTAGCTCATTGTTGCAATTGCAGTTTTGCACAGAGTTGGAGTCTTTTTAATTTTCAGAGCTTTTATTTAAGAAAAAGAAGCAAGAAGCTTTGTGTATGTGTGTCAGAGGGGAAATGAATGTATCTAATTAGCTCCTAGCGGTCATTAAAAACAAAAAGACATTTTATGTGAAGTAAAGAATAAAGAGTGAAGTGTTGCCTTGTGCTCCTTCACAGTGGGCAAATGGGAGGCAAAATAATCTTGTGGTTGGGGCTCTAGATTGTGTATCAGAGAGCAAAGTGTTTTAGTGTAAGTGGGATAAGTCAGTCCACATTATTGTGTGCAGCTACTGCTCTTTAGCCTGTTTCTCAGCTAGATAAATCTGAGATAAAACTTGGTCAATCCTGACATCGCTTTGGCCACTGCATTGATGTGTAATGTAGGTATGCTGATTTTATGCTAATGTTGTTGAAGATGGTACTCACTTTTTAATAGGAGTTGGCTATTTTGCTCTAGGATTGCACAATGGGGTCTTCAGCTTGCCTAGTGCTCTTAGATACTCAGAGGATATAAAGGCTACTCCATGCTGTGAAGACATCTTTTTAAGGATAGTTCATATCCAAACAATTTTCCTCTTCTGGTGTTTTTCTACACAGGCGCTACTGAAATGTGTCAAATACATGTTCTTTGAATTGAGAAGTATCAAAGGAAAACTGTTAGGTTTTGTTTATCTTAATAGGCAGAAAAGTGAAAGAATGACAGGTGGATTGGTATCCCTGCTACCTGTCATGCAGCTATTAGAAAGCAGAAGCAGCAAATGAAACATCTTCAGCATGGGTGTAGAGCCCGTATGGGCATATAAGATCCTCAGTAGGTTTGCAGTGACTTATTAGATGTCACATTGACACTCTTTTTCACTGTTATCATTATTCCTAATGGTTAGAATAATGCTAGAATGGATTTATTAATGTACATCAGAGTAATGCTCAATTTGCTGTGCAAGTACAGCATAAAATTCATTTGTGAATCGTATTTAGGGAGAATTTGAAAACTGCTTTCTTATACATGTTAATTTACTGGCAATAATCTTTCTGACTTATTAGGAACAGGTTTTAAACTCAAATTGTAGGGAAGTTAAGTTTTTTAATAAGTTTTCCTTTAAAAAAAAAGGATTTAAAATTTTTTGCATTCAGGTTTTACACAACAGTTGCTATTGATTATTTGTAACTTTGAATACCCCTTTCCATCTCTACATACCAGTTTATGTCTATTCCCATAAAAATCAGCAGATTATCAGGATTCTTATGGGAGAGAGAGCTGGAAATCTTCACTGGAAGTTTTGGATTTTCTCTTCTTTCACTATTGGAAACATCTAGACAAGGCCACTCTCTCCTTCGTATAGTCTTTGAAACCTGTTCACCCCGATCTTATTTTACTTCTTTGCTTAGGCTTAATTAGATCAGCTGTAGTCCAGTCAGGGATCAATTCCTGTTGGAAATTCTGAGACCAGAACTCACTGCCTCTGTAACCTCCTGTTTTTTCTACTGGGTCAAACTGTTATAACTGTTTCAATATAGCTCTTATCTTCTGTCTCGTCATTCTCACACTGTTTAGAAAGGTACATACATGAAGAATTAAAAATTTGAACCAGATCTTATGTGATCCAAATTTTATTTGAACAAGATCTTAAATTAGTAAAATTATATAATATTGTATTTTATTGAGGCTAGAAAAAGAATATCTTGTTACTGTTAATTTTATTTTGCTTTCAGCATTAATGATCTCAATATAAAAATAATAAAACTAATACGATAAAACTACTATCATGCTAACATCAAAATGAAACATTTTGTCATGCCCGAGACAAAATATTTTAATTTTTCCACTGAAAATGTAATCTAAAATCTTATTTTGCTGAGGTGTTACTTCAGTGAAACTGTACTTTTTGGTAGAAAACTGTCCATCAGAAAATAAGCTGGCCAGATCTGCCCTGAAACTTTTTTTGGAGAATGTCTTCTCCATGGTAGACAATGTAATTCAAAATGACCATGTCATGTTTGTTAGTCCCTCCTTAGATTTGCATTCCGGGCAATTATTTCAGACCTGTTGTCATACAGGAAGAGATTCACATTAATTTCAAAGATGAAGGGAAAGAGGAGAAATTGAATCCCACACTTAATTTAGGAGCCTACTTCTCTTGATTGAATTAAGCTCTCTCACTTCTGTTAATTCTTGTGAACTCCTAAGTGATTCTTGACGCATTTTTTCAGAAATGTAAAGTGTTTTATGAGGCTCCCTGCTGTGCTTATGCATCTTGAAAAACAACACAAAAAAAGTCAAAAAACATTAAGAGTCAGAGATTACTAACTTTCAGTGCTCAAAAGGAAGAGAAGAAAGTAGGTAACTTTTTTGAGCCAAGGGAAGAATAAACACTGAGAAACAAGTATTGTAGAGCTATTTCTCTGCTTATATGGCCCTCAGCAGTGATCTGAACTCATTATTTCATATTTAACATTCCTTTCCATTCAGTCAAATAATTTGAATATGTTAAATAGTATCAGAGGCATTATGAAGGTTAGAAATGGGTCATGTACCCAACTGTCTAGAGCTGAAGTCTACATGAGCTAGTCCCATTCAGTAGTTGTGTTCAAGGTCTTCTTATTTCTTTTTTTCAATTACAAGAAAAATTGAAAGATTAGTTTAAGGATTGTTTGGTGAATTGTGAGTTGTTTGTGTTTACATTTCATAGCATCTGCCTGTTTGCTAAGGGGCGTAGGGAATCTTAATAGTAAAAAGCCTGGGTAATGTGTCATTTATGTAGGGGAGCTCCTCTGAAGGGTCTTCACCTGTGTCTGTTGAATTTACCACTTCTGGATCATTGGATCAATTTCTTAGTGGAATATTGGTGCAGTGTATGATCCTAATCATGGAGGAGGATGATTTTAGAGGCAATGATTATTTGATTTGTTTTACTTGAGTTTCTAGGATGACAGATTGTGAAGGAACGATTCAGATTCTTGAACTAAACATCTAGTGCTATTTCAGCTGATCCAGTAACTGCTCAAATTTCATCTGCCTCACCAGAAGAACATGGATCTCCTGTAGTTCCTTGCTCATTTCTGTTCTGTTTTGGATACCCTTGGGTTCTGGAAAGACACTAACAGGTGGTTAGTCACCTGTGTCACACTGTATTACTTCCTGAGGGGAGATGCTGATGAATTGTTCCAAGAGATGTTCAACTCAGAAGATGATGTAGCAAAAAAAGACTTCTCGTGTTCAACATGTCAAAAATAATGCCAGGAGAGTGCAGTTTTCCATGTGTTTCCTGAATTGCACTTCTCTGAGTGAATTAGTAATCAAATAAGCTATTTTTATAGTTTTGCATACAAGAGATATTAACATATTCTTACCAATTTGTGCCTGTTTAGTACTCAATAAGTAAGGTGTTTTGTATTCAATAAAGATGCCATCTACAAGCTCTGTAAGGCCTGGTAAGATACTAGTTAGAAATTCCCAGATACTTTAGGATTTTAAAACTTTTTTTTTCTCTGATTGTAACCATAGTTGCCCTCCTTCCAATCTCTTTAAGGAAGAAATTCACACCAAAAATCAAGACTGAATGGCTTTACTTAACTTTCTTAAGGTCTAAGCAATACTTTACATAGATATCTTTTTGCCCTCCCTCTCCTCCCCCTCAGTGAATTTTTCCTAAGTGAGAATTATTGATTCCATTTCAATTTGCCTACATTAAGTCGGTTCAGTTGATCAAAGTAGAGAATCATAGACTAAGGATTTAACAGCATAATCTAGAATACAGGATGTGCATGTGCATAGCTGGAATGAATCTTCTTATAATAAGCATCAGGAATAAATGAACTCCAACTGTTATAATGCAGCATATATTTGAACCAACATCTAGGCCAAACACTTGCTTATGTGTTCTCAGGACAAGTAGCAGGATTATTAGTTAGTGGAAATAAATACGATGGCAATAACATGATGGAGGTGTATGCAGTATTTGATCAAAAGTATCTGGGAAAGCAGGTCCCTGAGAAATCATTTGACAATTGTTACCTTGTTCTATTCATATCCTTTTCTTAATTCATGATTGATATTTTGAATCAGAGGTTCCCTGAGCTATGGCTCATAAAGACCTTGATGGTGAATGGAAGTTGCACTTATATTCAGAAATTCTGCTCTAATGAAAATTAATTAGAACAAAATATCATGCTGCTGCTCCCCTTTGTAAGCAATTACTAAACCCCATAAAATACAGTTGTAGACATTTTGCCATTATTTGTAGGAAATTACATAGAGTTAAGAAGGCAGATGGTCTGCGAGATATCTGACAAACCACGGCCCTGAAGTTTGAGAAAGTTCTCTTATTAGGTATTATTAGGCATCCATTCACTTTGCCTTGTCTAAGCAAACATTCCAGCAGGAGCACAATTGCAACTTACCAATTATTTTTTTTAATTCTGGGTGGTATCTCTGCCTCTGGGTAGTTTGAACGGTTATCTTGTGATTTATCCACACTTCCCTTAATTCTGTTTTATTTACACATCAAGTAAGTTCATAATGAGTCAGCATTTCTGCAATTAGAGACCCATCAAAAATGTGTTCCTGTGTTACTTTCAGATAGAATTGGTGAGCTGTCTTTAAGCTACATCCTGACTATGTGAATCCACTTCCTGTAAATACAGACTTGTGCCTCTAGGGATTACATTTATTTACATGCAGATGCTTCTAAAGCTTTTAGAAAAGCATTCCTCCCTTTGCATTTTCTTTATTTACTGTGCTTTTGATTAATTTATCAATGAAGTCTCCTATTTCTTCTGTTGTTTTGAACGTATTCTAGAATACTGGGCTGTACATCAAAACTAAAGAAGTCAAAGAGGTATTTTTGAAAAGCCCATGTTTTTGACTAGTTTATTCCCAAGAGATGGTTAAATGTATTCAAGTTCAGTATGTCTTCATTGTAGTGAATTAATGAAAATCCACTGCTAGCATTCCATCTCTCTGAAAGCTTAGAGTTAGCTGAATATTTGGTTTTAGTAGGACTTTGCTTTAATTTATTTGAAGCATTTTCTTTTTTTTCTTTTCTCTGATGTAAATAGATTTCACTTTCTTTTATGGATTATGCAGTATTGCTTTCTTAGCTTTTTCTTTTTAATCTATGCCCACTATTTGTACTTAATTCAGATCATTATTGGCTGCAATTGTTGTTTCCTTCCAGTGAGTAAATTTAGGTATTTATTTCTGTATCTGTATTTCCACCAGATAAGTGACAAAAAAGAGTTCCTAGTATTTGGAAGACTAGCTACTAGAGAGATAAACCTAGAAGTGCCTTCGTTTTCCCTTTCTCTTTCTGAAGGCCCTTTTTTTATATGTATTCCTTCTCTCTCAGATAATTCTGATCTCTCTTGTCTAGTGTTCATCCCTCATGCATTCTTCCAGCTGCCATCTTCTGTCTGGCTGTACTTCTTTCCTGATTTCTTTTTCTCATGTTCCTCTTGTATTGCCTCTGTGCTGCCTCTAATGCAGTCCAGCAAAGGTCCATAGGAAAAGGAGAGTGAGCTGCAAATAGTCATCTTGTTTTTCACCCAGCGTAAACATATTAGATAATCATATGGGCTACTCTGACAGAAGAAGAAATTACAGCACTTGACAATAATGTTGCACAATATTGTAGCTTCACAGCAGCATTAGTGGTGAACACTACTGTACCTTTGACATATAGTTTTAACCAGTATTAATTTTAACCCAACCCCAAAGAGCCTGCCAACGAGTCTTTTGATTTACTAACATTTTGATATCAGAACACATTTTTAAAGATCTGGGCAGAACTGATGAACAAAAACAGGAGGGAGATTAATTTAGTCGGGAGACAATGCACTATGCAATTACACCAACTCACAGTAAACCTGAGCAGTTAAAAACAAACTTGTCTGATCCTGGAAAGAAAATCTCTGGCTTAAAGCTTGGAACTGAGTGGCACTAAGCTTGTTAATCAGAGTGACTAGGACAACAAATCTCTTTCTGCAGAATTAATAACAACTGGAACATTGAAGATGAAGCTAGGTAAGTATAAGGGATGCCCAAGAAGTTAGGTTTAGATGTCCTTAAGATTTTATTAATGAAATTAACCACCAGTCACTTCTACCAACTGAATTTGATGGAGTGTTTGCAAGTGGCATATCAGGTAGTTTTAGCTGCACAATCTTTCTCTAATTTTGAACTATCATAGACCCTCTTTCATGGATCCAGGCATACTTGATTGATTCAATTCCTTAGATTTTAAATTATTCCATGGATTTTAAAGCGTGATGTCTCAGCAATGCAGAGTTAAAACAGGAAAACTGTTACGGCTCTAGGATCTCTGGCTGTTATGCACTCAGAATAGTCTATTATGACCAATATTAAACTTGTTGATTTTTTTCCTTTTGAATACAGATCTCATTGTGATTAATAGAACCTTAGCTACTATACCTTACTCCACGTGGAAAATGGGAAATCCATGTTCATTCCACATGGTAAGTAGCCCATGTTTTGTTTTCTTCCTGTGTCTTATAACTTTGCTCTTACAAGAGAGCATGGAACTAGTAATAAAGGGTTGTTGATTTAAGTGTTCTCTCACTGAAAGAGGCATAGCTGTGTTTTACTAGGAGAGATCATTCATCAAAGAGAAGTTTCCCAGAAAACCAGGCTATCAAACTGGAAAAGACCATGTGAAAAACAGACCTAAATGCTAAGCTAATAAAAACTACTAAATGCTGAACTATTAAAATTATTTAACACCTTGACTCACTTATCAGGATCCATTTTTATCTCCATGTCTCCTGTACTATCTCTATTCTGAGAAACTCCATTTCCTGGTGATTAGGTACTCTTTTCTAACTCCTGGGTTAAATTGATTTGTAGTCTGGGTATATAATTTTTTTCATATAGTAATAGTGTCTCTGTATATAAGTAACTCTGCTTTCTCCATTTTCTAATACTTATCTACTTGATATATCTCTAGTCATTAATCACATTCCCTCTGAATCTTCTTTCCAGGCTCAAATAACTCAGTCAACTTCTAGACATCTGTTCCTAAACATCACCTTTCTTCCTTGATTAACCTTTCTTTTGCTCCTCCTAGTTCAGTTTGAATTAATCTTAGATACATGTGACTTGACTTGCACTTAATATTTTAGGTGAGGTCTAACCAATGTTTTATCCAATGGTATTGCTAGCTTCTCATCTTTCTTAATTTCATAATTGTACACACCATTTTTTTACAGCTGCATCACACCGATGGTTTACAACCCACACCTGATTAATTCATCCAAGTCCTTCTTCTAATGTGTCTTATTCCTCTTTTTATGTGATGCAGTGATAAAAGAAATTCTTGTTAAAAATCTGCCTTTTTACTCCACTCCTTTAATTTCATATAATTTTTTTGGTATTGCAATCTACAAGGCCTCTCAGTTTTCTAAATTATGTCTCTACACCTTTCTGTGTTGACGATGCCTCTCATGTATATGTTGTCTGAGTGTATAATTCATAAATGCTAATGTTCGGGGCAAAGTAATTAATTAAAATTTTGAATCTGACTAAGGAACTTCAACGGTAATTTCTCAGAAGTCCAGAGTCACCTGGCAAGAGTCATCTGTTGACCAGAGATCAAGACATCTCATGACAGGGAAAATTATGCTGTTGAAGTGCAGAAGCTGCATTTCACTGAGCCTGAAGTAAATTTTCATTATCTCAAGTTTAGAAGAGGGAAAAGTGCGATAAAGTTCACATACTGTGTATCAAAGGAAGGACATTGTGCATAATTAAAAAATGTATTTATTCAATTGGACTTTATGTCCTAAGCAAGGAGTAGGAGAATCTTCTTGTCAGTCCCTTTCCTATGTCAGTTACTAGATGTACTATATGACTTGCCTATTCCTATATAGATCTGCTATAAACTAGAAAATTTGCATATTAACTGGAATTGTGGAGAACAGGCAAGAGTCAGAAAGCCACGTAGAAAGGAAAGTCTTAATTTCAATAAAAAAGTATTGTACCGTGAGACACAAAGTGCCAACAAAGCTGCAAGGTGTAACATTTGCCTGCACATGATGACTTATTCCCATTCCTGCCCTTTCTTGAAGTCCCGTCCATATTTTTGCCTCCTGTGATCCGTTGGTGCTTTCACTACAGTCTGCTTCCTCCATCAGGCAGTGACTTTAACCTCTCTTTGTCTAAAACTCTGCTTGATACAAGAGTTATCATGAGGGGTGGGCACTAAAGAAGTGGAAGTATATAAAAGTTTCACTAAGATAAATTGGCAAATAGTCTGTTTTGGTTTTGGTTTTGGGTTCCCCCCCCCAAGTTTTATAAAAAAAAGTCTCCATAAATATATATATATATATATATTTCCATTTCTAAACCCACACAATTTAGTTTTAGGAAAATAATATATGTTTTTTGTCCTTCATCATTACCTTATTTCTGAAGAAAAGGTAAATTTCTGCCCTGTAGCACAGATGAGATGATTTATATGATTCTGTGCTCTTGCCCTGTTCTGTGCCTTCCAAATCAGTCATGAGTTCTCTAAAAACTCTTACTAGCATGGGACTCTAACTTAAACCTTGCTTCTTTTTCCAAATCCAGATTAGGAGCTGTGATGAAGAGGGGTGCTTTGACCCTGTAGGACAGGAAAAGATTTTTTAATTTACTTATTTTAGCATATATGCTTTTGTAAGGATTGGCTCCTACCAGGAAATACACAAGGCAGAGCTAAGAGATATTCCTCATGGCACTTTGTCAAATGTATCCCTTTGTGATTGTCTTCTTGTCACTGGATGCTAGAACGCTCCTGGTGTTGTATCCTGAACGGTACTTACATTTGTCACTTGGATTTGTAATTTTTGCAAAGGAAGCATTTCCAGACAAAAGAAAGAGTAGGAAAGTCTCCCTTTCCTTCCCCTCTCCAGCAAAGAACAGTTGTAATTCTAAATTATGCAAGGGGCACACCAGATGGACTGTGGAGAGTGCCTTAGGAGTGCATGCAATAATAATAACACAATTAATAATTAATAGCTATGCTGGACTGGGCTTTCCAGCATTGCTCTGTTTGAAACTTACCAAATACTTCTGAATAACATAGGTTCACTTTAATACCCAGCATAATGTCAACTGTAAGCTTACTATAAAATTGGCTCAAGTTGAAGTGGGCATGAAAATAAATGTGATACCAGTCACCCCACCAGTGCTATAGGGAAAAAGTCAATCCATTTTGTTTGAGAGTCTGGAACAGCTGCTGAAATTAGAAAAAAGTGATATGTGATATATGATACCCTATATAACCCCTAAGAGTCTTCTCAGTTGTTACTGAATCAAGTAGAATCTTAGTGAGAGTCTGAGAAAGTTAATTGGCCAGCTGGGAATATGTAGAATTTTTGACGTCTTAAAGGCAGGCGTAGGAGATATAGAAAAAATAAAATAAAATTCAAAAGGCCCTGAAACATGCCTAGGCTTTAAGTGCTCTGCACCTGCAAAGAGGGAAAAATGTATATCTTCATAAATCTCACAAAATACCAGCAATTTATATTTTAACTAGACATTAATCTGATCCACACTATGTTCCAGTTACGATTGCCAAGATAAAAGGACTTGTTTAATCTCTAACTTTGGGTTGCTTGGTCTCTTTTTCTTGTGGTTAGTAAAGCTCTGGTTTTGCATTAGTTGAGTGGCTTAAGTTTTACTACTTGCGAATTATTATCAACTCAATTTCTAAGGCTGCTGCAGAAGCCTGCAAGCTTCCCCGGTGCATCGATTGGAAGTCATGGGGGGATACTGGAGTTTTCAGTATTGTTGCTTTCTTGGGCTGTGTTTTAGCATTATGACAGACAATTCTGTAAGCACTAAGGACGATTTATTTGTCTTCTGCAAATCTGACTCTTGCCTGAGCAGCACTGGTTGCTAAGAAGATCTAAATGCTGTTTGATGTTTTCTCCACATTTGGGACATTTATAGTGATTTTGCCCTTCCAGAGTCTCTGATACCTCATACGCTTCTGCTTCTGCTGGAAGATTTCCCTTGAGAGTGGAATTGTCACTCTTCTTTAACCTCTGGAATTTTAGTGACTTAATTTAATTTTGGTCTCTTTTTTACTCAATCAGTTTGGCCTTGTTAAATAGTTATAAAACTATTAGAAGACACCCATGAAGTATAATCAAATAGAAAATCCCCACAGGAATTCTGGTTAAAAATCAGAGAAAAATGGTTAGTATTGATTAGCTTAATGGAATCTCTTTTGGGTTTTTTTTTTGTGTCCTGTCCCCCCTGCTTCTCGTTCTCAGCCTATGCTCTGCGACTGTGGCTGTCTTCACCATCTCTCTCCTGCCTAATGAATGTAGAACCTGATTACCAATTTGACCTGGGGTGGAAATTGCCAAGATCTTTTATTCCCATTAATGTCATTACAATAGATGCCCAGGTAAACTAATTCTCCCACTAAGAAAAAAAGATGTACCCTTTATCATACATCAGAGAATCCACATTGGAAAGAAAATGCAGAAATGTGCTTGTTTACTCCTGCTGCTCACAGAATAGGTTGTTTTTCTACCAGAAGGAAAGAATAAGAAAGTATTTTCTTAAATTTTATTTTTTTAGCATTTGTGATAGAAGCTAAGGGTCAAATTCATAAATATGGTGGCGATGTTCTGTATTAGCAAGAATGAATTTTAGATAAGGTCCCCCCAACTTTAGATCTAGGCACTGCAATTCAGAGCCAGCTTCAGTGTTTCAGGCTCAGTGCATCTTCATAGTGATCCCTGCAAAATAAGCAAAGACAACAAGAAAGAGCAACAGTTCTGGCTGGAAACTTCACTGTGCTTCAAAGGTTTTGTTTATGAAGATTCATTTACATCTGTATATGCATCTATTTATTTGTGGTTTGTTAATATGAAAATAACCTAATCAGGTGTCTAGGAATAGATAGTAATTTTTCTGGTCTCTAAATTCAATATAGTTGTTCTGCACTGACAAAGACTTCTTCGGTGCCACTGTCAGCACGTAGGATGCCTGTTGGCACATGCTGCTAAGCAGCTGCTGAATTACTGCAATCTCAGGTGACTGCTGTGTGCAGCAGCAGCATCCAAGTCAGGATGTGGCTTTGCCAATCACTTGAGAGTCGTGCCATTGATGAGGAGGAAATACAGGTCAATTCTTTCTTGCACTGGGCAGCCTCTGCCTTGTTGGTTCAGCAGGGCATAAATCTGTAGTGTGTGCCCTGTGCTGAACCTCACCTCTTCTGTGTGCAATTTCTCTCATGTACTTCAGGAATGAACAGGAAAACCTTCTATATTACTCCGATCATTTGGGTTATTTTGTCATTTCAGAAATTGTTTTATATAAGAACTTATTTGTGCTTTTTATTACTGAGGAGCTGTGACAAAATGATATTTCCTCATGTATTAAGAGGCTATTTGGAAGTACATACAATGGAAAGATATCCTATGCACCATCCAAATTGTATTCTGCTGAAAAATATGGGTTATTTTTTCACATTTGTGAAAGTACTTTCCTTGTCTCAAAGAGCCTTTCATTTGGCAATTCTAAGTGACTGGTGCATCGTCTGTGAGGTGGCGCTTGCAGAAAAATAGGGTTTTCACATTGTTTTGAGGGAGATGAAGAAAATTTTTCCTCCATATTGTCAGTTCCAGTCTGCTTTTAACTTTTGTATCACTTAGGAATGTGGGATGAACTGGAACAAGCACACTAAATATGTTGAGCTTGTATTATTTTTCTAATAAAATTTCAGAAGTACCTAAAAAAATTAGACATTCAGTTCTCATTGAGAGTGAAGGAAATTAAGATCCTCTTTAGAGGAGTTAAGGGAGCTTTTGAAAATGCAGCATCTTTGCAAACTGTGAGAATCTAAAGCTTTAGATTGATTTTAATATGGGAGAAATAGCCTGGAAGACTGAATATAAAGATTTCTGATGAACTGTCCTCAAGAACTGTTGTACGCTACTGTGACTACACCTATAGGTTATTGTCACTTCAGATTTGTTCAGTGCCTGGAGAAAAATCATGTTCTCTTCTCTAAGGCGTTTTTTATTTTGAAAGTGAAACAGGCACCTCTCTGAAAAGCAGAATTTATGAAAGTTAATTTCCTACAGCTCTCCTTGTGTTGGTTCTCTGGTACCTAATAAAACAACTGAGATAATTCTGCAACTTTCCCCTCCTCTGAAGTCATTAATGTCTTCTACCTAAATGCTTTTTCACATAAGTTTCAGCAGTTTAATGATTTTGAGACATCAGTTCTTCTCATCAGTTTTGATTGAAAGTGGGGATTTGAGATGCAGGTCCTAAACCTCATTTCCTTGGGAGACCAGATTAGGAAGAGTAGCTAGTGTTAACAGAGAGTTTGGAAAGGAGAAGAGTAAGGAATGAAATATCATGGGGTTACAGCAACAAATATGATACTTCCAGAGGACCCATGACCTGATACATATTTGGTAGATGAAATGGATTTTTTTGCTAATATTCTTCCTGTATGGTTAGACACCCGTGACATTCCATTTTTCCCTGAGATCTTTATTTTCCCGTTACATGAATTTAGTATTGAAAATAACATGGAACATTTCAGCACTGGCTGGTTATTTTACATGGGGAATTTTCCTGAGTAATAGTGACATGGGCTTGTGATTTTCCCATATGTTATCTAGATGAAGACTTGTCATATAAACAAAGATAAATAGAATGCAGCTTAAATTTATGATTTATATATGGTACTCTGGAATAAGTTAGCTAATTTGTCATCTTGTTGCCCTGTGAATTGATATTATTCTGCTGTGCTTCCATCAAGCAATGAAGTAGAAAAATGAAGTTATCTTTTGTATCCAATAATTATTTCTTATACTTTCTAGTTATTTCCTGTTTCTTTTTCACTTTAATTTTATTTTGGCAAGTAACTTGTGAATGCTGAAGGGGTGGTTTAATTTGTTTTTATTTTTGCTCGTTTTTTTTTCTTTTTTTTTCTTTTTTTTTTTTTTTCCCTGAGGAAATCTCAAGGGGAGATTTACTGTCCATAGATTCCTTTAATCAGTGTCATTGAAGTTACTGTTTTCATAATAGTGACAAGGTAGCACAGGGTGAATGGCTGCTGTTCTTGGCTTTAAAAAAAGTCTCAGGATAAGATACAGTCTTGTGACAGTGCTGGAAAACAGTTCAGAGGGCCCAGGGAAGAAAGGAAGAATTCCCACTAGGGAGTTCACAGCATATCAGAGAAGGCATTGATTTGAAAAGTAAAACATGTGTAACCCAACCAGGTGGAAAAAGATCCAAGAAAAATTAAGGGGAACTCTGCTGGCCAGGAAAATGTCCAGAAGAGCTCCTGGTCTCAAAACAATCTTTCAGCCTCATAAGTGAAACCTAGTGCTAAATGGAAGTACATTGGGACAGTAGTTTCTCTTTCAAAGTAAACAATGGTGGTGAAGACAGAGCAGATCAAGTTCTTTCCTAATTTTTCTGTGTGTGAGGAAAGGATGTGCACATATGAGTTTATGGTTTGATCTGGGCTTCATATGTGGAAAGAGTAAAGATGATCTCAGAGAAATGTATTCTGTTGTGCTGCTTCCAGATTTGCTTTTGATATTGCTAAATAGAGAGTTAATTGACTTGCAGAACCACTTTGTAGCCCACACTCAGAGTCACCTACTCAAGTTGAAACTGGTGATATGAATAATAGAAATATTTAAGAAATACAGTCATGGGAATGGTAACAAATATGAAACATATCATCTGTTTAGCAAACCGGTTTCCTGATTTCAAGATCCTTTTTATTGTAATCATTATTCTGTCAGTAGTAAATTACCTTTCTGGAGGAAGTATGCAAAGTAACTAGCTAGGTGTTGTGTGTATGCAGTGCGCGCATCAGCTGAGAAGTTTTGTACATATTCAGCCCTTAGAGTGAGAACATGCCATGATGCCTGGGAGTGGAACATAGCATGTTTTCATAGGTGTGAAGAATTCCTCATAGACTCGTGTACTCCTAATTTCTCACTGTTGGGAATATGTGGAAGTGCTGGAAGAGGATAGAAAGAATCTTTTCTCAGTGGTACTTCTATTTGGTCAAGGTGTACATCAATATAGTCATACAGTTCCCTGGCTATTTGTAAGTTATATGTAGCTTTACAACACCAAAGCTTGAAAGAAGAAATAGCAGCAATTTGAGGGAGTGCGCCTTGTTACTGAGGCGAACAGTGGTGATGATGCCACTCATGCAGATGGTATCTCAGGTATGCTTAAATAGTTTTGAAGTTCTTGAATTACTTTCCCAACTAGTTTCTGAGTTAAATGTTAGGGATGTTGAATCTTGACAGGAAGGACTGCATATTGACAGTTTCTGCTGAGGTATAACTAATGATATGAAATCTCTCCTTACATATATCTGGTCTGACTGTGCATTCACTTCTAAAAATATCACCTTTAAAAGATTTGCATGTTTGTAGAAGATATTTCTGTTTATGTAATATATTGTGGGAACATACATTTGCTTATCTAGGGTTTCTACATAGATTCTGTTGGATGATTGCATTTATCTTGGTTCTAATTGGAGGCAGAAATTCACATTGGATTGCTCTGCTGTAGTAATAAGTAGGACATCTGGGATAAATGTTACATGCACCAAACATTAAATTTTCATTTATTTAAAAAAAAGTAAAAAGAAAAGACACCATTTTCTGGTTTGTTTCATGGATGAATCCTGAACTCTTCTCTTCCTGAGATAAGAGTGAAGTTTTTGATCTTTATCAGGCTGTCATTGAACACTTCTCTATGTATTGTCCCTGGGTCCAGTGTATTTGTTTGTTATGGGTGTCATCACATTTAGATTGTCAGCAAGTTCACCTGGCAATAAATTAAAACATTTTGTTAGTGTTCTAGATGTAAATAAGGGCCAATGAAATACTCATTATAGATAGGAGATACTGAAGGCTTAAATCATTATCATATAAACTGCTTCATTTTCAACATATTAAAATGAAACTTATATAAAGTACTTCATATAAATAACGGTAAAGAATTTCAGAACAGAGTCAGGGAAATAACAGAGCACCTCTAAATCCCCTTTTATTTTGTGGATTGAATCTATTGATAGGCAGAATATCAAGGCTTTTCACCACAAAAAAAAAAAAAAAAAAAAAAAAGATTATAACTGAAACTGTAACTTGTAAACAATGTAAAAATGTTAATGGATTTTTTTGCTTCCACAAACTTTTCAACATTAATGTTGATATTTGAAAAACAATAGGCAGAAGTAATCATGGTGTTATAAAAGTAATTGATACAGAAAGTGCTGGATTTTTTTTAAGTGAAAAAGCTGCT
Source organism: Fratercula arctica (assembly GCA_947846985.1). Taxonomy (NCBI): domain Eukaryota; kingdom Metazoa; phylum Chordata; class Aves; order Charadriiformes; family Alcidae; genus Fratercula; species Fratercula arctica. Next base: position 92,422,356 of record CANTUZ010000002.1, on the reverse strand, counting down.
GTTGATTTCAGTAGAAGCCAAACTAAGTCCTGAAGAGAGATTTTCATTTAACAGAGAGTTCTCTGTAGGTCAGTATCCACCACAAAAGCTGACTTGGGCTTGCCTGTAGGAAACATGGAAGCCTAGAATGGGTCTGAAGTTATACCCATCTTTTATGTTTAGATATCTGTGTATATGCAGGATTCAAACAAGGTACCATGGGTAGGGATTGAGACCCTTTTTTTCAAAGGATTCAGCACAATCACCTTTTACATTTCATAATGGAGCCATCTGGGAAACAGTCATATGCATCTTTTTCATGATAGACATATAATTAGAGCATTTGTGTTTGCGCAACATCAAGGCTTTTTCCCACTGCAATTAGGCTGAGGATCAGCAAGAGGCTGGAAGGGAACGCAGCCTGGACTGCTAACCTAAACTGACTAAAGTGGTATTCCATACCATATGATGTCATGTCTATTAGTAAATGTTGGAGGAAAGGAGAAGGTTGTAGGGGATCTTTGTGATTATGGCACCAGTCTTTCCAAGCAACTGTTACACATGCTGAAGACCTGATTTTCCAGGAAGTGGTTGGACATCTGCCTGCCAGTGGGAAGTACTGAATGAAAACCTTTCTTTGTTTTGCTTCTGGATGCAGTTTTTACTTTCCTTATTATTCTGTTGTCAAGTTTTCTTTCCCTCCTTCTATTTTGTCCCCATCTTATGGGAGAGGGGAGTGAGTGAGAGGCTTGACAGGTGTTTGGCTGTTGACAGTGGTCAACCCACCATACTTCGTTTCAAATAATTTCTGCCAGAATTGTTTGTTTGCTTTGTTTGATGGCTGTTTTAATGTAAAATGTACACATTATTCTAAGTAAGCGTTATAACCAGCATACTCATAGCTGCCCTTTCTGGTGAACCTCATGGACATCAGACTATGGAACCATTCTGTGCCTTGTGAAAAAAAAAAAAAAAAAAGCCTTAGTCTGTTTATAACCTGATTCTTCTTTAAGAGGGAGAGTAAGGGGTTTTGCTGCTTGCTGCAAAGTCATGAAAAGAATCTGACTTAAATTGACACTGGGATGTGATTCTGGCAACAAACCCCTTTGTGTGCTACCCAGGGGTTTGTGTATCATCCAGCAAAGCTCAGGCTTAATGAGAGATGCAGCAAGTACATTTCTTTTGCATTTCCTCTTGAGGCAAAGCTGCACTCCATGCTGATGCCAGAAGGAAATAGTCTATCCCTTCTGAGTTTCAATGGGAGAGCTTCTTTTCCTGATTAAGGGCAACAAGGAAATAAAACTTCCATTATAGATAAATCACTCACAAGGTTCAGGCATTTAGGGAGCCTCATGCTTTCATTGCAATAAATATAAATCTTTTTTTCAAATTATTTCAATTACTAAAAATTATCATTCAAGATTAATCATGTTTGCATTAGTGGCCCTACTATAGACGAGAAGTTCAAAGTAGATAAATAACAGATTTAGTTGCTTTAATTTGACCTTGAAAAGAATAATTTTTGTCTCACTTGAATCTACAGTAAATAGGATTTCCTTATAACTTTTCCATTTCTATTATATTTTGACTCTTCTGTTTCTGAACAATTCCAATGATTTTAGATGTTATATTATTTTTTCATTTTAGTGACATTCTCATGAAAAGAAAATGCTAATACAAAGAGGCAGCTATTATTCTTAGTTATTTCCCTCAGTCAGGAGTATTTACCAAGCATTAATAATAGATTTTTGCATCTTGAATAAGGAGTCATTAGGCAAAAATAAATGTATCCAAGAGACACATATGCAATGCTAATTGACAACTGTGTACACAAAGAGCTGCCATTTATTTTATTACAGTCAAACATAACCTTTGTAAATGTCAGCTCTGTGTTCTGTTGACCAGCATTTTAATTTAGACATATTGTTCTTCCTTTTTAAGTGATATTGTTCTTCCTTTTTAAGTGATTATCATTTTATTCCCTTCCAACACATGATTCATTCATGTTAGTTGCCATTGCATATTTCATGATTCTTTTGAAAGTAACAATCAAATTCCGATTATTTTATGGGGCAAATTATGTAAAAAAATCAACATGGAAAAATGATCTTTTAAAATTACTTCATTAGAGGCTTTATGGTAGTTAAGGTCACAGAGGATGCAACATTTGCAGTGTTTATCTACAAAATCCAAAATAAAGTTTACCAATGAAGAGATAATTATGATAATACCAAATTGCCCTAACAACAAAGCGGTAGTGAACAAAGATTAACAGAGTGAGCATTTCAAACTTTTATTAGTGTTTTCAAAATGGGACTCAGGAAAGTTAACAGATGTGAATGGGTCCAGGTTGCTCAGAACTGTCAAAGTCTTGGTGAACCTTAATAAGTCCTTCCTTACTACAGAAATAAACCTCATGAAAAGTGTTTCTCCTGGTGAGTTGAGACCCAGGTGGAGGATATGAGTAACAGCTGTTAATTGCAGTTTCTGGATCCCAAATCACTTGTCCTTGGAAAACTTATCAGACAAAAAAAATAAATAAATAAAAATCAATGTAACTTACACAACTCAAAGACCATTTACAGCTCTATTGTCCTGGTTTGGGGTGAAGCAGAGCCAACTTTCTGTGCAGCGAGAGAGGCTCTTGCTCAACACTTGTTGCTGTGGCAACCAGGGTCACTGACTGGGTTGTTTACCCCATGGAGGGATCACACGTGTGGGGAGGAGTGGACAGGTGACCCAAACTGACCAAAAGGGTATTCCACCCCATCTGCCATGCTCAGTATGAAAGCTGAGGGATCAAGGGGATCAGGTTGGCTCTTCTTCTCTTCTTCTCTAATGGATTTTCTTCAATGGACTGCTTCTTCAATGGCTCTCTTCCTTCAGTGGCTCTCTTCCTTCCATGGCTGATGTCTGAGGAGGACCCCGTCAACTCATCTGCCTTTGATCCCAGTCAGTGTGTTCCAGTTCCCATTTGTCACTGAGTCTGGTCTGGAAGTTCCCCAGTCCCTGCCAGTGACATCTCCCTGGGAACTTTATACAGTTTTGTGTAATTTGTGTATATTGTATCTATTTCATTATTTCCCTTTTTTTAACTATTAATATTTCATTAAAGTAGTTTAGTTTTTTTTTCTAAACTCATAACTCTATTTCTCTTCTTCCTCTCCTTGGATTGAGAGACGGGGAGAGCATCTGTCATTGGCCAACCTGGCCAAACCTGTGACTTCTGTACTGGCAAGCTCACTTCTTGCTCTTACCACACTGCATCATTTATTTTTCCCAGCGAAGGAGCAGCTGGCAAAGTTGTGCATGTGTGCTCCTTCCCCTTTTCACAGGGAAACTGTACATTAAGAGCTTTTGTGCAATAAAATACAGGCACATGTGGAAGCAGAACCTCTCCCATATTTTACAAATCATTCAGGCAAGTTACTGTTTGCTGTCATGCTGAATTGCCATCACATTTGATGAGAACTTCTATGATATTAATAAAATTTCTTACCTCACATTTATGGAGAAGAAGAAATGCGTCTTGTTTTCCTTCTTGAGTTCTGGATGGCAGAGTGCAGCAAAGAATCTTCCTTTTTATTATTTAAAAAAGAATATTTTGTATTCTATATCTTAGGGCTTGGAAGACAAGTCATGTGAGAAGGAATTTCTTCAAGATTTTTATTATAATTGGCTGTTTTCTGGTAAGATGATAACTTGAATGTCACCAAAGTTATCTTTTAGACCCAACTAAAATTTGAAGGAGGCTCTGAGTCAACCCTGAAGAGAACAAGCTCTGATTTCAAATGAAAGTACTTCTGTAATGAAAATACCTTATCCTTTTTGTCATTTTTATACACTGAATATTATTTTTATTTTTTTTAAAGACATATAGGAAAAACAACTACCAATTTACTTCTGACTAGATCATGAAGTCTGGTTGACGTGTTAACTAGAATGGCTGTAAGTATTGAGCAACCGTAGTAGACTCAAATTTAACATCATTAGAGAAGCTAGAAAGCCTTTTGAAAGACATTAGCATTTAACCTTGTAAGAGAGTAAATTGTCAAGTTTACATGCTGTTTACTATTCAACAGAAGAAAGTACAGAGAGTAACTCTTAAGTTCAATTAACTCACTCCTGAAGAATATTGCGAGGGGTCTAAAACTATAACTGTGTTGAAAAAAACCTCTTAAGTAAACTCATAACAGAAAGGTATATTAAAAGGTGTTAACAGGATGTGCAAATGACCTCTAATTTATTAATTCCCTAAACTGCTGGCTGCTGAAAGCTGAGAATGAGTCTTGGGAAAAGCATTACTTTTTCACTCTTTCCCTAGGCGAGAACTATTAGTCATGCTTGGAGAGAGGACACAGGGTTAGAAGGACCGTTGGAAAAGCTGTGCTGGTGCTCTAAATGGCAGATGTTCAATTGGAAAATTCACGTAAATTGTCATAATTTTGATATAGAGACAGCTAACAACTTAAAAAATTTAAACTATAAGAAAAATATTAGAACAATAATGGTTAATGTTTTTTTTTCTTACTATGAATGAGCATTTTTATAAGTAATAATGCAGTAATAAATACTAGACCTTCCAGTAAGGCAACAATATTTGTTTTATGCATTACACTATTTACAGCAGAAAATACTAAATATTTCAACGCATTGTTTCTAAAAGCTGTAACATTACTGTGTGTGGCCTGCTACTTGGTGGTATAAAATGCTAAATCATTTATGGGTCAGGATTTTGAAAAACATTCCATTAAAAAACCTACTTTTAAGCACTCTTCTGTTGATTTATATCAGGGGTCATACAGGTGTTGGAAATACTATTTTCAGAAGTTTTAACAAGGGAAAGTGACCATAGTTTTCACATTATGAAAACAAATTCATTTCTTTCTCCTCTGTAATTATTTTTCACACACGGAACACATCCACCCACATAACACCTTTCCCCCCCCACCCCCCATTCAATCAAGCTATTTCTCCTCAGGATTTAGCAAGAAGAGAGATGATAATACAGTTTTTTTCTATTTTAAGATGTTAGAATTATCATGGAACTCAACTTCACTGAAGCATTTAAATAGGCAGGAGAGAGTTTTTGTCTAGATGGCTGGTGTGGCAAATCACAATGAAACTTTTTTGTTGCTTAATTTTGCAAATAACTCTCCATTTGGCATATTCAGTGCCATTTTTTAAATTTGATCAGTAAGTGGAGACCTTCAAATCTGAATTCAGCATTGAAATTACATTAATTACTCTAGATGATAAATGTTGCAGAAAATGGGAGCATAGAAAATGCATTTGAATTGTGTTATAAAAGAAATATTGTTGTAGCTATTGTAGCTAAGGCAGTGTAAGAATATAAGAGAGGGAAAGTGTATACAGAGAGATAATATGATTTAGTAATTAAAAGTCCAATATCTTTTGTCAGACCATATGATATCACTGAAGGTGGTGGGTAGGGAATGAAATAAAGCCAACATGCTGTGGGCTCTGTCTTCTGTCAGGTCCTAAAGGAGGTCACAAAATTCAACCTAAATATCGCTTAGACATATTGTTTTCTTTAATTTTGTTAACTTACCTCGCCTTAATTTCTATGAATTATTTCACCAAACCCATTACAAAGCTTCTATAATCAATGTACAACTGCTTCTTGTAATTTCTTGAGTGCTATAACTTCGTTTAAAAGTATGTAATCAAGGTTATGTAGCTCCTTTGGGATTGTAGGGTGTGGCTAGTAATTGACTCTATTTTCCATCAACATTTCTGAAAACAAGGGATGAGAAAGACTGTTCTTGATAAGAACAGTAATTGTACAGGTCAAGACACCGATTCCATAAAGATAGATGTGCTTCACCTTACGTGGGTCAGTAACCTAGCATTAAACACAGGGGTGAGGTCTCATAGGATGCTGTAGGCTGAAGCATGTGGGTGAAAACCTTGTGCCTACACCTCAGCCTTTAACTGCCAGCCTCTTGGTATTTTGGTCATAGCTTTTTCTAACTGTAGATTGGGATTGTGAAGAGATCACAAAACTAATTTTCTTTTTGACCTTGCTTGAGTACAGGTTTCCAGAGGTGAAAGGCAACTGTGGTTATCCACTGTAAAACTTGACCTCTCCTATTCCTCCCGTTACCTGCGAAAACATCACTGTTACATCATATACTACTGTGATGAGGCCTGTTTCCATACTCTCTCTTGCCTCTCTTTCCTAAAGCCAAACCAAAACACCACTCTCCACAAACACAAGAACTATAAGAGATTTACTTTTAAGGAAGGTAGTTCTAATTTATATGGGACTGGAATTTTAATAAGTAGTGCTTTCAATGAATTGTGCTCAACACATTTATTATTTTTAAATTCTGTTCCCATACTTCTAGTGAATTTTCAGGTGAACAGTTCTTGAATTGCAACTAGTTTGTGTTGTATTATGGATGAGAACTGTTAATTTGCTTACTTTATTGGTTAGTTAGCAAAAGCATGCAATAACACTGCTTTTTATTTCTGGACTGGTTATTTGTAGAAGTAACCTAATAGGGTGAGAAACATAAATGTTAAACAGCAAAAGCAAAAGGCATGATATTTTACCTAGATGTTATTCTACTTTTTAAAGAATATATGTTTTGGGTAGAAGATGTCAGCTACGCGGGTAGAAAAAAAGTGATCTTCTTATGCCTAGTGGTCTTCTTCTGTTATTATCTTAGAATGGGCTTGTGATACCCTGACTATTGCTAAATTACTTTGAAAACAAGTCTTAACCTTCTAGTTAAAATTAATGGACTGATGAAATTTGTAGCTTTTAAAATCAAATTTAGGCTAAAAGTCATTCCTTTCCAATCAAAAGTCACATGCTATTTGTTCTGTTTCTTAACAACATGAAACCTGAACTACCACTGTGATTTTTTTTTAAAAAAGAAACCCAACTTTTCTGAAGGAAGATGATGTTTCGCTTCCTGTCTATTCTCTCATTAAATGTGGATGGGTTTACCTTTCCTGCAAGGTAGTGCCGTGCTGCATTTCATTCTTTACAGGACACTATTCACATTGCGTTTCCATGTCCACTCAATATTTTCCGTCACCTGCTTATATTTCCACAAGAGTGTTTTTCTTACGCTCCCTTGCCCAGATATTACAGGCAGTAGTGGCTTGTAATGGAACTCCATTGCAACATTTCTTTAAAAGGATGGAGATAGACACACACGCTATCACACTTAAAAAGAAAAACAAAACAAAACAAAACAAAACAAAAAACACAAAAAACACCAAAACCAAACCCAAATCTTAAAATTGAGAGCTTTTATATCATCCTAGAAAATTCCACTGTGGTTTGCGTTAACACATTTCTGTTCTTGCTTGCCATGGGATGAAAGATTCCACATGACCAGAAATGGAGGCTCTCTCATAAAGCAGGAACCCATTAAGCTGTAGCTACTTGTTTGCATGTAAAAGTCTGAATGCACCTCAATTGGTAGCTTTTTTGGGGATGTCTTAAAAAGAAGAATGTGTTTGAGGAATACATTTTAGGAATAGATTCAGTACAAGTGAGAAAATAGGAAAGAAGGTGTGAAAAAATAAAAAAATGACACAGGGTATTATATTCATTCAAAATTACTTGTAATTTTTCTTTGGAAAAAAATGCTAATTACCTTGTGTTTCTCAGCAGAAATTTGAAGTTAAATGTTTAGCTATTTTTATCAGAATGATCTTATATATGAAAGTGACATTGTTCTTTCATAAAATGTCTTAACTACATGTTGAAATCATATCAAAGTAGAAAATGTGACTTTCTCTTGAAACACTGCTTTTAAATAACATTAAAATTTGCTTCTCCTGGTTGGAAACCAAAGTTAATTGAAGTCAGAAAGAGAAAATTCTGACCTCAATGAACCAGCCAGATTAAGAGCAGTGAGATTTGAAATTTTTACTTGACTAATTTGCAAGGGCAGCGTAAATTTTCTGTCACCTGAAGATAACATGTATTGTTCTATATTGCAAATACAGCCAAGACAGAGAGCAAAAAAGGCTATAAATTTTGCTAATGTTTAAAGTATTTGGTGTCTACCAATATATTATTCAATATTATCTAGTCTTACTTTTGAAAATGTACAACTCAAATTTTTTAAGCCATGCTGAGAAAAAGTTGAGAGTCCATTTTTGAAGTTGCTTAGATATGCAGTGACTGACCTAGTGATGCTACATGACTAGTATGAGATGAGAGTTTATAACCTGTCCTATAAATTTAATAGACTTTAATCCTTAGTTGCTTAAAATGGTTGTGCCCAGGTAGGTCAATGAGTTGTGGGAACACAGGAGAGTACAGTTCCCCTTTTGCAGACAAAAGCAGGTATTTTCACTTCAAGGATAAGATTTTTTTCCCTAGAACTTTACACTTATGTGTGAGTGGAAGTCTCTTATTTCAGGAAAGTAGACAAAAATATTAATTATCTGATGTTTAATGAATGGTTTGATCCTTCTGATGCAAAAATCAGTATCGTTTAGAAGGATTTCTAATTTTAAATTTTGACTGGCATTTTTCTTTCTTCCTTGGGCAAAACCCCAGACCCTGATATGAGCAAGGGTGACACATAAATATTTTAATTGTCTATAAAATATTTCAAGTAGTGATGTCCTGTCACCATAGATGAACAAAGGGACACAGGTGATACGTTTGTGTGATTTATAGGGTTACATTATCTAACCTGCAATATCCTAACATAGAAATAACTGATTTAAATTACTCTGATTAAAACGGGAATCTCTAATCCAAAGGTAGAATATGAAGAGACCTTTACTTTGGCTACAATTCAGTCAGGCCCAAGATTTACCATGGACATTTTGAAAGAGAGAAGGACAAAAATAACCAGATGACCTCATGAATGATTTCTGGGGGCAAAAATGTTAAGTAACTAGACAAAATATTTTTTTTCCTTTTTTTGAGCAGTTTCCTGTTTAATGTTCTTTATGTGCAAATCATGGGGAAAAAAACTGCCAGATAGCTATTATGAATACATTTTAAAAAAAAAAATCAGTCATAGTGGGAGTTAACAGAAGTGAATAGCATAATGAAATGTCCAGCTCCAGTGCAATTTAAATTGACTGCTGTGTTGGCAAATAACTCTGTTCCTGTAATATATAGTAGCATTTCTGTGCTAGCTTAGATCTCAGATAGAGATGACTATTAGGTTCAACCAGAAAAAAGCCCTGGGGATCTTTGAATTATTTACTCAAGCTGGTAGGCTCTCTGCAAGTTATGACCCCTGTATCCTCATGACTAGTCATTTTTCTTTGGCTACATTATCAATTGTTGCCTTTACATTTTCATTTAGCAAGGTATATATACATTTTAAAAACAGAGGCAAGCCTACCTGGTCAGTAATGAATATTTTTTGTCTGCTTTATCCACAGAAAGATGCTAGATGGTTTGGGTCAGTCATTTAGATATAATTTTGCACAAATAATTCCCAAGTCATGCTGCTTAGACATATTTGTTAACAGTCTGCTCCTACAGCTGCCTGTGTCTGCTCGGGGCTGAGCCAGACCTTAGGCTGCTCTCACACGAAGGGTTAGAGATGAGGCATATTGGGCAAGGGGAAGCTTTTGATTACTCTATTTTGCTTAGTGAAAATGGAAGTGGCCTGCCAAGTGAAGCTGTAAAAAGTTGGCTTTAGGGAGAAGTGCTGTAGTTCCTTCACCATTAGAAGTGGAAGGCAGAATTGATCTATGTCAAAAGGGGGCATTGCTAGCAATTGAAAAAGCTTATCTTTCCAAAGCCTATTGAGTCAAAATGTCCTGTATGTTTATAGTTTTGCTGAGATAAAAGAAACAAACTTTGAAAACAGAAGGAAAGTACAGCACTTTTCTTGAGAAATAGTTCGTGTCTAGACTTTATTTCTAACGGTACAAGAAAAGAATTATAGCGTTTGGGGTTTTTGGTTTTTTTTTGACCTTTTTTTTTTTTTTTTTTTTTTTTTTAGAGAGCAAGAGAGAAAGAAAATAAGATTATTTCCTTTGTTTCATTGTTTTGCTGGTACAAAATATATTATTTTCATCATCTTTTTTTGGGGAAAAATAATGTTAGTTGATGAAAATATATATATTCACATATAAACATACGTTAATTCTGTCTAGTACAGAATCATTTAGGTTGGAAAACACTTACCTGGAAGCCTGTTCCTGGGACATCCACCCCTCTACAACCTCCTTTCAGGTAGTTGTAGAGAGCAATAAGGTCTGCCCTGAATCTCCTTTTCTCCAGGATAAACAACTGCAGTTCCCTCAGATGCTCCTCATGAGACTTGTGCTCTAGACCCCTCACCAGCTTTGTTTCTCTTCTTCGGACACGCTCTGGCACCTCAATGTCTTTCTTGTAGTGAGGGGCCCAAAATTTAACACAGTATTTGAGATTCAGCCACACCAGTGTCAAGTACAGGGGGACAATCACTTCCCTAGTTGTGCTGGCCACACTATTCCTGATACAAGCCAGGATGCTACTAGTCCTCTCTGCCACCTGGGCACACTGTTGGCTCGTATTCAGCTGGCTGTCGAGCAACACCGCCAGGTGCTTTTCTGCCAGGCAGCTCTCCAGCCACTCTTCCCCAAGCCTGTAGTGCTGCATGGGGTTGTTGTGATCCAAGTGCAGGACCTGGCACTTGGCCTTGTTGAACCTCATACCATTGTCCTCGTTCCATCAATCCAGCCTGTCCAGATCCCTCTGTAGAACCTTCCTGTCCTCAAGCAGATCAACACTCCCGCCCAACTTGGTGTCATCTGCAAACCTGCTGAGGGTGCATTCGATCTCCTTGTCCAGATCATTGATAACGATATTAAAGAGAACTGGCCCCAGTACTGAGCCCTGGGGAGCACCACTTGTTATCAACCACCAACTGGATTTAACTCGATTCACCACCATTCTTTGGGCCTAGCCATCCTGGTGGGTTTTTACCCAGCAGAGACTACCTCCAAGTAGTACTCCTCCAAGCCATGAACAGCCAGTTTCTCCACGAGAATAACATAGGAAATGGTGTCAAAGGTTTTACTAAAGTCCAGGTAAACAACATCCACAGCCTTTCCCTCATCCACTAAGCAGGTCACCTTGTCATAGAAGGAGGTCATGCTAGTCAAGCAGGACCTACCTTTCATAAACCCATGCTGACAGTGCCTGATCACCTGCTTGCCCTGTATGTGCCATGCAATGGCACTCAGGATGATCTGTTCCATAACCTTCCCAGACACCAAAGTTAGGCTGACAGGCTTGTAGTTCCCTGAATCCTCCTTCTGGCCCTTCTTATAGAATCAGAATCTTCATGGTTGGAAAGGACCTTTGAGATCATCAAGTCCAACCATACACACACAAAAAAACCCCCTACAATCTCTGCCATGAGATCATGCCCTGAAGTGCCAAATCTACACGTTTCTTAAATACCTCTAGGGATGGTGACTCAACCACCTCCCTGGGCAGGCTGTTCCAGTGCCTGACCACTCTTTCAGTAAAGTAATTCTTCCTAATATCTAATCTAAACCTCCCCATTCTTGTAGATGGGCATTGCATTTGCTAACGTCCAGTCAACTGGTACCTCCCCAGATAGCCAGGACTGCTTATACATGATTAAAAGTGGCTTGGTGAGAACTTCTGCAAACCCCCTCAGTACCCTTGGGTGGATCCTATCCAGCCCTATAGACTTGTGTGTGTAGCAGCTTGTTAACCATTTCCCTTTGGATTGTGGGGGCTTCATTCTGTTCCCTGTCTTCCAGCTCAGGGCGCTGGATACCCCAAAACCAACCTCCTGTTAAAGACTGAGGCAGAAGGCCTTAAGTACTTCAGCCCTTTCCTCATCCTTTGTCATTATGTTTCTCCCGCATCCAATAAAGGATGGGGATTCTCCTTAGCCTCCTTTTGTTGATAATATATTTATAGAAACATTTTTTGTCTTTTATGTCAGGAGACAGATTAAGTTCTATTTGGGCTTTGGCCCTTCTAATTTTCTCCCTGCCTAAGCTCAAAACATGCTTGTAGTCCTCCTGAGACACCTGCCCCTTCTTCTAAAGGTCATATACTCTCTTTTTATTCTTGAGTTACAGCCAAATCTCTCTGTTAAGGCAAACCAGAGTTCTTCCCTGGTGGCACTTAGGGATGGCCTGTTCCTAAGGTGTTGCTAGCTGCTTTTCTTATACTGGTCTAGTCCTTTTAAGGATACGCTCATTTTTTTATTCCTCCAAAATAGATCTTACGAGTTACAATCACAGAACCTCAGAGAGCTCCCTGTTCAAATGGGTTCACCTGAGTCTATGGGAATTATCTTGTCCTCCTCAATATGAATGAAATCAAATCTATAATTTCTCCAAGTAAGTTTTGTTTGACTTGTGACTGCTTAGGCAGCCACTGGGGCACAGGTACACTTTCGACTTGACTAGTGTTAATACAGAGCAATGTCTGATGGCACACCCTCAATTCTGCATTAAAAAGGCAGACAGAACTTTTAATAATTGTTATTTCTTCCTATTTGATCCATTATTTCAAACAGTAATGTGTAAATGCTGGAAACTCTTCCCTTCATGTTACATGCTTTGATACAGTTTTAGTAGTGCCTGTTTCCAAAAATCTTAAACTATGTAGCGTATTAGAATAGGAAGCAAAGATGAAGTTAAATATCAGTTTCAGATGTAGATACTGAGGCGGAGAAGGATGATATCCCTCTATGGTAGGCTCATGCTTCTATTTATCTATTGACATTTAGCAGTGGAGTTAGTGGAATTAGGAGATGAGTCATCTGAAGAGGCAGCAACAATTATGTGATATGTGAAAGTTCACTGTAGAAGATGCCTTGTTAAATACTGTGGTAACCAGACTGACAGCTCTTTGCCTTTGACATACCCCACCTCCCCCCACCCTCCTTTTCATTGCATTTTCCAATGCAGGCAGAAACTACTAAGAATTAGTACCTCTGACCCTAATTAGTTAGAGATAAATTTAGATAATAGATTGGTCCAGACTAGAATTATATATTGGCAGACTATGTCCATTGGCCTCATTTATTTACATACATAACTTTTCTTTGGAACAAAAAGAAAAATAAAAGTAAAATATGCATTCACAAATAAAAAAATAAAACTGTGCATGTTCATTGTAAGATATCTTAGCAAAAAAAAAAAAAAAATACAGTAAACTAATCTTTACAGAAATAAAAATTCTGATAGACATTGTGGAGTAACCTGGGAAAAGGAAGTGTATAACATAAAATAAATCTATCATGAACTGGCGTACACAAAAATATCTACAAATCACAAAACATGGATTGACCTTAGGGCATTCTATTAACTTGAACAACAAAGTAATAGCTGCTACCTTCAACTACACAGAAAAGAGAATAAAATGAACTTTTGCTGCAAGGTTAGCAAACTGATCATAATAAAGTAAGCAAGATCCCAGAAAGTGTTTTTTTTCCCCCATCACAAGAACTAAAATGTAGAAATGTAGCAGAACAAAAAGTTAAATCTGAATTCTTAGTAAAGGTTACCTCTGACTTTTCCTCAGTGGTCAATTTATAACTGAAAAATCTGAAGAAACAGGATGCAAATCAAGAGCTGTTTACAAACTAGCTAAGTATGGTCCTGTATATACAACCATAACGCTCTTCATAATGAGGTCTCCATCTTTGCAATATCAGTAATTTTAAAAAAGAGTTTACGAATATCTATTTGCTTAGCACTTACTCATGAACAGTTTCCTAGAAATCAGCAGTTCTTTAGTCTTATATTCTTCATCCCGCTAAACTAAACATTCTAAAAAAATCTTTTGCAAGCATACAAAGATTAATATACTTGTTTAGCAAAGCATTTCATTATATTACCTGAGAATAAAGAAATAATTACATGGTTTTGCCAGCCTTCTGTTTTCCCAGTTGATTCTGACAGTCTGGAATATTTCCTTAATAGGTACCAATTTTCAGATGGAAATTCAAGTTAATCCATTTGTTACTTCATATTTCACATCTCCTTTTTGTACATAGCTGTGGAGAGTGGGATTTAATGACAAAGTGCTGTGTAATTCTGTTTTTCCTTGCAGAAGCATGGAAATTCACCTCCAAAATTGTATGTAAAGAAGTGATAAATCCTGCTAGTAGTCTTAGTAATTTTTGCAGAACCAGATGTTCAATAAGACAAGCAAAATTTATTTCAGTAAACGTAGACTATAATGGGGGAAACTTACAAGTCCCCTTGGACCTTTGATGATCATTGACACAAACCTAGGTTTCCCTGAATTGAACCCCTAATGCTGTTGGTACTGTGTGTTATCCTCATTTTATTGTTATTTTGCTCACATTTGCACAGTATTCAATTATTGATTTTCATTGTTCTCTAAGGCTTTATGTCACATTCTAGTTTACTAATTCACTTTATAGATAAGTCTTCTAAATTACGAGGCATTTTCACAATCTGCCTCTCTACCATATCTATTGCTTTGCTAACTGTTATGGATTTGTAACGATGGGGAAAAAAAAAACCTTCGTAAAGCTTTCTAGAACATTAAAGATTCCCCATCTTCTATATGACCAGTGATTGACTTTTTTCAACAGGTTTAATGTTAAAGGCAGAAAGGAGATGCACTAGATTTTCCTCTAATTATTTTTTATAGGGTATTTGTGATTTTTGTTTTTAATAGGATTGTTAGAATCTTTTGGTGGATAAATAGTAATAAGAGCTACAAATCAGATAAATTAGTAACAAAAGCTGTAATTATCCTTGCCTAGGGCTATGAAATCTAAAAGAGAGAACAAAGAGTAGTGCTGAGATGCATTAAACTTCCCTACTTTTGTCTACAACCTACTAATATATTAATAAGATGATTGAAATATTTTCTGTTGGAGTGGAAGCAATTTCACTCCTTTTCCTGTTGCGTAAGACTGAAAAGATCTTCTAGGTCTTCCAGTCCAATCCATGTATGTTGCAGATGCTGCAATGTTTAACTGGTATTACAGTGAGTAACCATGACACACCTGCCTTCCTCTGAATTACTTTCTTTAACTGGTCATTGTTTTGAAGTATCAAAGTGTCCTATTAATAATCTGTATATAATTTCATTGAGATTGCATTCTTTAGGTATCACACCAAAAGACCCCATGGCCTTGAAAACGTGGTGTCTTTGCATAAAAGTTTTCTTAGAATTTGCTGCTATAAAATACATAGATTTTTCTCAAATAAAGGGAGAACAAATTTTGTCGTCAAGATCGGGAATCAAAACTGCTCACCAATGCTATTGGAATTGCAAATACGATGATTTGCCTCCAAGCTAAAGAACATTGTTTGTGTTGTATCATGCCAGTGTTGGAGTACCATGCAAGAGGAAGTATTTAAAAATCAGAATTAGTAGCTGTTTCCATGTTAGATGCTGACTTTGCAAATTTCTTAGATTTTAACTAGAGGAAGTAATATCAAAACTAGTTCCCCTATATTTATGCAAGGTATGGTCCTGTTTTGCTAAACTCTGATTTAGAAACTATTCTGCTTCACAGAGATCTTTACTGTATGTTAAAGACTGCTGGAACTGAAGAATGAAAGAGAAACTCAGCAGAAGTAATATTTTGCTTGTTGTGTAATGAGGAATGCTCAGTTAATATTAAGGAGACTATTCCAAGAGCGTTTTAATGACTATAATTTGGAGTACAAAGTAGAACTCCTTAGGTGTTCAAATTATTCAATATAAGAATCCTACAGTATTTAACATCTAACATATGAAATGTTTCTACATCTGTCTGAAAATGAATTCAGCCTATTTTCATGGTGTTAATCACTTTTATTGCATATACTACTTCACAGCATCCAATTTGTCACATAGAAGCTTGTGTTTTACAGTGTATGGTAGATTCAAAATAGAAAAGAACCTTTCTTGGAAGGAGAAATATATTAATTTCTACCAATTTAACTACCATGTAATTATCCTCTATAATACTGTCTGAAGGTAAAAAATGATAAATGGCTGCAATAAAGAGACATCACACATGCAGAATGAAGGTTCAGAAGGGCTCATTCAGCCTCCATTTTACCAGCAGTTTGTTTCAGACACTCAGCATTACTGATAGATTCTTAATATAATCTAGATAAATGGTTAAAATAATAACTTGCAGTTCAAAGGGACTGAAAAGAGACTTGAAAAAAAATAGGACACTTGCCTCAAAACTGTGGTGAGATACCTGGTTGTGGAACAGTTAGCAAAACACAAGTAGTTATTACTAATTAAAATTTGTTTTCCATTTTGTAAAATACTTACCATCTGTCTTTTTCTAAAAATCCAAATGCCACCCATACATTCTTGTATGGCATGGACCATTTAAATCACAAATATGGTTCTGTTTTTCATAAAGAATTATACTTGTGAGAATCAATTACTGTAACAATGATACAGGATTTTTTTTCTTGCCCTCCTTGTCTCTCTCCACCACCTTGTATAACAAGCAGTGGAAAACATAATTATCTTCAACTCTTCTATAATTTACAAGAAATTTCCATTCATCCAGGTTAACTACGTGATTTGCAGTTGGGTAAGGGAAGAGATACAGATAAAGATGAATGAGAAGTGTTAATTTAGAACAACTGTTGCCACCATGGAGATCCTAAGTATACAACTACTGGTTGAAGAGAATGAACATGATTTTTTGCTGAGCTTAGTGGCCCCTAAGTCCTGCTCTGTAGGGAGGGTGACCTCTTTAATGCTATAATAAGGAGAACAGGAGTTTCAGGAGGCATAAATCCACCAATATGGGGGTGAACTGCTGGAGCTTCACATCCCTCCTTAGGAGCAAGATGATTTAGTCCAGCCTTGTGTGCAGAGGAGGAGCCATCCTTCAGGAGTGCTCTCTTTCTCAGGTTGAAATTTAGCTCCTCAGTAGGGGCAACCGTGTAGCAGTTGATGCCATTGCCGCCAGCTTCTGCTGCTGCAAACATAGCCCCTGACAGCAGTATGTCCTGTTTTCTCTGTGGCCAGTTGGACAAACGGTGAAGCCCTCCCTCTTCTGCTGGGAGGGCTGACTGATTACCATTGCATGTCTGGGCTGAATCAGGGATTTGCTATTCCAGGATGACCAAACAACTCAACTGTGGGGAATGTTTCAAACTGTTTTGTGGCTCCCTGTTTCAAGGGAGAAGATCACTTTTGCTTGTACCTGTGCTTTCCCTCTTGATTTGGCTATAATGACTAAGAAAGAAGTGTCAGTGGGGACAACACAATTCATCTTTTCTGTACAGATAGAAACCTGGCTATACTGCTCCCAGCTGCAAGGAGGGAAAAGCAAGCAACTTCTCTTGGGTTATACTCTTCCCCGTAGTGCCTTATGTGAAATAATTATTCAGTGCCCAGTTGAAATTATTTATCTCCATACCTGAAAACCTAGGATAAATGTTTCATCCTCATAGTTTTCGTTTGTGCTGCTGCCAAGATGCATCTTTTTCACTTAGTGTTGCTTCAGTCATTACATCATTGGTATGAACCATGAGTGTCAACTAAAGGGCACTATGTCTCCTTGAAAAACAAACAGTATCTACACATTGTCACGTTTGTTTACCTCTCACAGCCATGAAAATTTTATTCTTCCCCCAAGTCATTAAATGACCTTGTTTGGGGAAAAAAAAGGTTGGAGCTTAAAGGTTATTTTTTACGTAACTCTTTTATGACTTAGTCTATCTAGTAAGTAAGTATGCATGAGCCCATTTTGGCTAATAAGGCATATGTTTGGTAATCCATGTTGTGTGCTGTGGAGTTTTCAGTGGCATGTGTCTGATATGATGGCATTATATATGGATGGTGGAGAAATGATAGACAGCGTTGTCAGAAATAACTAGCGCTTTAGGGAATACTATAGCATTTTTATTTTTAGAAAATGTTCATTTAAACATCTGAAAGGGAGATAAGGGCCTACTTCTGAAACTCTGTCTCAAGGCTTATCTTTTACGTACCTGGCTAGACTCAAAGGGATTATTCATAAGATTAAGGATCTGCAGAATTTGCTTTACATTAATTTGAGTGGCAAATAACTAGAAAAAGCAAACTGTTTTCTCCACAAATATATCCTGGGTTTCTGAGCCTGTGCATTGCTGAACTTGCATTACTTTGGATTATTTAGTATTCAGCTTGATAGAAGACAAGAGGAGTCTCACTTAATCTGCTGGGCCATCTGATGACTAAACTTTACTGAATTTGGAACCACTCCATCAATGTCTTATGGGCTGTTAAAATTTACGTTCAGCTCAGCATTAGATGTGGACAGCTGGCTAAGAGGAAAATACAGGAGCAGTTGCCTACTAAAAGGAAACCTTTCTAAAGCCAAATTGCTTGGTAAAACAACTCAAATAGTTCTTAGGGCAAAGCTCTAAAGGATTTAACATGACTTAAACCAATAATGTTCAACAGAAATTACCCTTACTAACCTGTAGGACTGAATATAAAGCACTGTCCTGTCTGATGCAGTTTTTAACCATATGCTTAGTATTCTATAGAGAAAAAAAAGGCATGTTTTTGTCTCAAATTACATAAGGTTGTCCAAAAAACTTCATAAGAGTACTAGTTTTCTTGCTAACGCTAATTGTGTCTTTCTGCAAGTATATTTCCTGTTTAGGGGAAAAAAAAAAAAAAAGAAACTGAAGAAAGAAACTGCAATTTATTTACCAAATTTTTATGCAAAGCTAATAAAAGGACCACCTTCTGAGGCTGTCTCTTGATCCCCATTGAAAGGCTCTGTTTTTAATTACTAAAATTTTATCAGAAGTTAGCCAGTTTCATTGATATTTTTATTACAAGATATTTGCTTGAGGCTGTCTGAAAATATGACAGTCAAAATGGTCCACCAATTTCTCAAGTAGCAGCAAAAATGGTACTGTTTCTCAATGGCACACAAGTTAACTTTGAGGAAAAAAAAAAGAAAAAACATAAAAGCTAGTAATTGTGGAAGAATTTGAGACTGTAGCAGGAAGAGAAGCGTTTAGTGAGGGTAAGAAAGATGGAAGCAAGATCTGAGGGGCAAACTAGGACTAACTGTATAAAGCCTGGAATGAGAACAGGGCCTATAAACTTGGTCCTATAGTCTGGACATAAATCCTGTGACAATCTAGTGTTTGTTGCCACACTGAAGTGTACCCTCGTACTAGCACACCACAGTCAAATGAAGTTTATATTATATCTGTTACATCATAACTACAAGTCTTGACCTCAAAAACATTGCAATTATCTTTCTGTGATTGGGGTTTTTGTGTGTGTGTATGTTGTGTGAGTATTTAATAAATATCTAAGACTGAAAATTATTTTTGTGCCAAAGGTCAAAAAGAGGTTTAGGTTCCCATGGAGCATAAAATAAGTGAAAAATCTTGCTTCAATGTAAGATGCTTTTACTGGCTTTGTTTTATTTTTTGTGGGCCTCTGTTCATACAGGGAGAAGTACATAGAATATTCTGCCAATTATAAAAAGTTTCCCCTGAAGAATCTCATGATACTACTTTTAAGCAAGTCATATTTCCCCTGTCTTGTAGGAGAAGAAGCTGAGATCCACAGTAAACAGAAACCTGATCATGCAAGTGATATTGAAGGTCTCTGTAACATACATATCTTGAGATGTCTATCTATCTCTTCCAATGGGCAGAGAGAGAAATGTATTTGCACAGAAACATGAAAATCAAAAAAATGTCAGTTTAAGTATATGTCACGCTAACCCAATCTGGATGCCTAACTTTTAGATCAAATATTCAATTATTTGGGAAACTCTTGTAGCTATTTATGAAAGGTTAAGATGGGTTTTTTTGGCAGACCACAATGGGAAATCGTGTCCCATGTTACTACTACAGATTCATCTTGTACTGTGAGTTATAACTGAATTAGGAGAATAATTTCAATTGTTATTGTCCACTCAGAATGAGCATTCTCCTTCATATGCTTTCTTGTTAAATAATGGATATAAACTTCATTGTAATTTTCTATGGGAAAGGTCTTTGCAATAATTTGTTCCTCTCTTTTCAGAGAAAATCCTTTTATGTAAGAGAAGTCTAACAAAGAGGCTGGTAACAATACCAGTTCATTTCAAAGGGAAAGGGTAGAAGAACCACTGATGCTTTTTTCCTTTCCTTTCCTTCCCTTTCCTTTCCTTCCCTTTCCTTTCCTTCCCTTTCCTTTCCTTCCCTTTCCTTTCCTCCCCTTTCCTTTCCTCCCCTTTCCTTTCCTCCCCTTTCCTTTCCTTCCCTTTCCTTTCCTTTCCTCCCCTTTCCTTTCCTCCCCTTTCCTTTCCTCCCCTTTCCTTTCCCCTTTCCTTTCCCCTTTCCTTTCCCCTTTCCTTTCCCCTTTCCTTTCCCCTTTCCTTTCCTTTCCTTTCCTTTCCTTTCCTTTCCTTTCCTTTCCTTTCCTTTCCTTTCCTTTCCTTTCCTTTCCTTTCCTTTCCTTTCCTTTCCTTTCCTTTCCTTTCCTTTCCTTTCCTTTCCTTTCCTTTCCTCACATTATAGTTAGGGCAAAAAGGATATTCTGGCTGTTGTATGTGCTTTCACATTGTTGCTGTGCTGTATTCAGAGACTTGATTGCATTTCACATTCTCTGAGATTTGGGGTTTTTGGTAACATTGAATAGCAGTGAAATCAAAGGACTAAAACAAGCGATAGACAACTATGGAATCTGTAGACCTCTTTTATGTTATGAATTTTAGGTCTCATTTAGACTTTGCTAGATCATATATATAAATCAGTGGTCTGGAAAGAAGTCTAGTTGGTTTACCTTGCATACCACGGTGATGGAAGCAAGTGTAACATGTACACAAAAGTACATTTTATGTGTCATTTGTGCTTCATTTTTGTGCCAGGCTGTTGCGTGAAAAAGGGCAAAGCAGTTTTGGCAGAAGATAAACCCCCTTGCCTTCTAACACTCCTCACCGAGGTGGGAGGCTAGGTGCAGCTAGGTTTAAATTCTGAGTGATGCCCAATTCAGCACTATCAGTCCAATCACATTTAATATGTATTAAACTATTACGATTTGGATACACTAATAGTGGACTGCACCTTCAGTCTAGTCGTGCTCATGAACTAGCACGGCCACTCTCGAGTCTTTGGTCACGTTCAGTGAGAAACCGAAACGAGTAGCTACTTAAACAGTGCAGTTTATTTAAACAACAGATACATAGGTTCTTAGGATTGCCGGTGATAAATACACTCTCTGCAAAACACGTGCAAATAAAGATATTGTTAAATATACAAAATGCGCGACAAAGTTATAAACGATACAGCCTGGCTATAAATGTAGGATAGAGATTCTCTAGAGAAATTTCTAAGTTCCCCGAGGAAACACTCGGTATAATCTAAGTCTTACCCAAAGGCGTCCCTAATGGGGGGAAGAAAGGCTCAGCCCATCGACTGATCCCAGAAGTCAGTGATGGAGTTCTCCTCGACTTGTTCGTGATGGTGTCTTCCCTGATATCTCCCCTCTCTTGGGCTATTTTTATACTATTTTTTATCTTCAAAGTGGAGTTTGAGTGAATTTAGTCATAAATACTTTTATTATGATTGGTGTACTCAAGGAAGAGTGGTCACACCTTGGGGGTGGGTAGCCTCCGGGATGGAGGTGTGTTTTGGTATATTGTAATGAGGGAAGTTCACACAAAGGACAGCATTTCATCAAAATTTGATGAAAAGTTGCCTCGGGTAGCGAGTAGGCCACTTATCTGTTTCGTAGTAAGTAAGTAAGCAGCTTATCTGTTCCGTAGTACCATCTCGTTCCCATATCTGCTATTCATCACAAGGGAAGGCCACGGAACAATCGTGTTCCGTTCCATCCCTCGTGTAGTTTCACAAACAACCTTGTACAGGGAACCGCAGATGTTGCATTCTTCATGTGCCAGCTGCGGCTGTATTCTACCTCAGAAGCCTCTTCATTTTATGACTTTCCTTAAAGTGTGAACAATGCTGTACTTTTGTATTCTTGGCCAATTTAGTAATTATTCCACACAGGCTTATGAACATTGGCTTCTATGGCTATATTTAGCCTTGTGGAATAAGGGCTTGAAAGCTTACTGATTTCTCACCAGTCAGTCTTCAAGAAAGCAATATGAATGTTTGATTTGGCTGATGTCACTGACTGAGGGGGTATCTATATGTTGAAGTTTTTTGTTTACTACCATTAATGAGACGGCACGTACCTTTTATGTTTATGTGATGTTCTTTGATGTAAAGACAATAAAACCAGGTGTTAAAAGGAGTGAGTGAGGGGGAGAACATGAAATAAGATGACAAAATGTATCTGCCGTCTTGCCCAGAAAGAGGTGATGAGATTAATTAAGCATAATGAGCTGAAGGGGTGGGCAGACAAATATTAGGTCTGGTAGCAGAGGCAGCTAGAAGGCTACCATTTCTTTGGAAATTACATAACTAACCTTTAGGCGACTCTTTGTGCCATGAGGTCCCTTTCAAATGGAAGGCTCTTGTTCTAGTAACTTTGCAGACACTGATATTGTTCCCAAGTATTTAGAAACTAAGATAGCACCTGTCAGGAGAGAAAGAGAGGTGCTATGTAGATATGTAAGATATCAAACCATTTATTAGAAAAGAATAAATCATCAAGAAAAGCAACAGTAAATGGAAGGTAATCCCTTAACCTAGCCCAGAATGAAATTGGTTGACTTTGCATGACCTTTGCTATAGAGTTAGTGTTTGACATGTCTTTAAGAAGGAAAAGGCAGGAAAGTCATGAAGAAAATGAAGTCAGGGAGCTTTGTTTGAGCATCTGGTCAATGAATGGATAAGGTAAACGTGATCAGTGAAGATTACAGTCTCTCTCCAGAGGGAGAGAAATCACCAATTAAAAAAACCGAAAACAAAGTAGATGAATGCAGATTGGAATTTAAAGTTCCAAAGATCCTCGAACTGGAATGGAATGCCCTGAAAGAAAAGCTGAGCCCTCCTTCACCAGGCGTCCTCCCCTTCCCAGCTGGCCATTTCTATCTGTGCATTTTTTCGAAAAAATTCTTGACACCAAATGCAAGGTAGCAACCTGTGGGAATGACTGCTTATTCTTCGGTGTAACCTGCTGATCTCAGAACTAAGGGTGAAATAAGGGGAAATAAGACATAAGGGTGAGGTGGGAGGAGAAGGATAAGTCTACCACAACACAGCTCTGAAGTCCTCCCAGTTGAGGAAAAAACACAAGTGTCTCCTTCATTTTTCCTGGACCTCTAGGTCACGTAACAAGTGTTTCATGTTTCATGGTAGTGTTTATTGAAGGGGACACAAAAGTTATGACTGACAGAAAGGTAAGACCCTTTACTCCATCATTTCCTAAGACAGGAGCTTGTAACTTTCCATCTATTTTCTGATGTGGCTAATGGATCTGCCTCTCTCCTATTATTTTTAATTAGTAGGTAGTAGTTGCCTTTGCCAGCCAACCCATGTTTCTGTAACAGAAGAAGAAAACATCCCTGATTAACCACATTTTTTTCTGTGGGACTGTGTATTGGGTCTGGCTGTGATGAAGTTCACTTTCCCCACAGCAGTCCTCATTGTGCTGTGCTTTGTATTTGTAACAAGAATGGTATTGATGACGCCCCAATGTTTTGGCTGTTGTTGAGGAGTGATCACACAGCATCAAGGCCGTCTCTCCAACTCTCCCCAAGTCAAAGTTAACCCACCACAGATTGAGAATGGGAAAACTCATTGTCCTGGTTTGACGTAAAACACAACTAACTTTCTTTTCAGTAATTTTACTTTTCAGTTAAGCCTCTTCTAACTAGCTTTACTCTCTGAAATTAACAGCATGTTTTTTCAGACAGTAGTCTGCCTCCAGCATGATAAGAGCTAATGTTTATAGTTAATACCAATGGATGGTATGCAGAAAGGCATGTGCTTATACTTATTGCTATAACAGCCAAGGTCAGCTGACTTCATTATATGCCCTGTTGGAAGGTTATATGTCCTGGTTTTCAGAAGCATAAAAGCACAGAGGGGTCACACCTATGGGGAGGAGCGGATAGGACAAGTGACCCAAAACTGACCAAAAGGGTATTCTATCCCATCTGCCTCATGCTCAGTATAAAAGCTGAGGGATCAAAGGCATCATCCTCTCTCTTCAATGGCCAGCATCCAAGGAGGACTCTGTTCATCTGCCTCTGATGCCAATCCATGCATTCCTGAATCCAGATCAGGAATCCAGTTCCTCTCTGTCACTGAGTCCAGTCTGGGACTTTCCCAGTGCCTGCTGGTGACGTGATCATCATCCTGGGAGCTCGATACTCATTTTTTATATATTTAATTATTTTCTTATTAATATTATTATATTTCTCTTATTATTATTTTATTAATAATACTTCATCAAAGTAGTTTAGTTTCTTGTAAACTCATGTCTCTTTCTCTCTCATCCTTCTCTCCCTGAAGGGAGAGGCAGGGAAGAGCATCTGTCATTCGTTTCAGTGGCCAGTCCAGCCCAAACCATGACACTCATCTCAGGCAATATCACAATACAAGCATCTAGGATGGGTAATTTTTCTTGATAAATACAATTGCTAGTATTTTTCAGCAGTTATGTTTGCTTGTAAAGAAATGTTGGAGCAATTCTACCCCATATGATGTGCTAATGAGGAACAGTACTGCCCAGCAGCATTTCAGTCCCAGCAGATGGGGATCATCTTTTATTTGTGCATGAAACTGTGAATTTATTTTTCCTTTCATTGCTTTTTTTAGTCCTTTCTCAACTATTGTTTCTTTTTGTCTAATATATTGTAGAGAGGGAAAGGACCACTAGTATGCTCTAACATTGTCCAGGCTGTATTTTGGATGTTTTCCTACCTGCTTATGCTTTTTAAAGCTGCCTAACAGCCTGATATCTATGGTAACTCATCAGTGAAATAATATTTCAGAAATATTTGTATTATGCAGCAGAATGCATTTAAAGCAACGAATACACTCAGTTTTGAGCTTATATGTATTTTTAAATTGGCCTAGAGATTTGGTTTTTTTAGACCTAATAAACAGAATATTTCCAAGGTTGAAAAATAAGAGTTACTAAACTACTGACATATCTCAAAAAATAACACTGCTTCAGCTGTAATGTTTTAAGCCATAATCTTTGCAATCTAAGGAGAAATAGCACTGACTATGCTACATGAACTTAACCCAAATAAATCAGAATCTATTTGATCATTATATAATTTCAAATCAAATGATGCACAAAAAAAAGACTGTGACCTCCAAAGAATGTGAAAAATTGTGGTGTTAATTGCTGCCTTCCTGCCCTGAAGAATGGTGGGAGGGCCAATCTCATTTAAGCAACATGAATACTACGGGTTCCTGAAATTTAAAAACTGGAATTTAATTCAGATACAATACGATATTTAGGACAGAGGGGAGTATAAAGCATGTTTGCTGTTCAAAATGAATCCATTTAAGCCATAGTAAATATCTGTTGATCTAGTATCAATTTTTGATTGAACAGTAGACAATGACTCAAAATCCTTCCTACAGGATTCCTATGGGTATCATGCTATAAAAATTAACAAGTTGCCAAAAGGGTAAAATGCTTGTTCAAGTCTCCTTCAAAGCATAAAATACATGTTCCTTGTAAATGTCTTTATGAGGGAATGAAGAGATGTTCTTCATGATACAGGAGGAGGTTATTCCCAAGTCTACCCCCTCTGTCCCTGGGGAAATGGAAAGATCTGCCAAGAAGTTTATCTTCTGGGATCTCTGGGTGGTGCAAGACAGTAAGGCAACATTTTCTGATTTAAAGGCTTGGTTCTTGCGCCCTTCCTGTGAAAAAGGTAACACCGAGTCAGAGATGAGAATTGGAGAATCCCATACCCTCTGCCTCTTTGTCTGATTAGACCCTGGCATATCTTCTGCTTGAAACTGGCTCAAGCATACCAACAGCCAAATTAATTCTTTCATGTTTTATAGAAAGCCTCTCATCTCATTTGTACTGCTGTATGCACAGAGTAAGTCCATTGGAAATACACGGGTGTCTCAGAGGTTAAAATCTTTTAAATTAATCTGATCACTGTTGTTGCCTGTAACTTATATATTGACAAATGTCAGCTCGCATGGCTTCTGTGAGACTGCATCTCAGTGAAGGAGTGAAAGGTGGATAATTTAATAATGGATTGCACAGGATATGATAGACAATGAACCAAAGTACATAGACTATTACTTTGATGAGGTACTTTGGGTTTACACGCAATCAGTCTTCTGTAATGCTAAAACAATGCACAGGATTTAAATTTCCTAAACCACGTAAAATGGATTTAGTGTAATGCCTTACCTCCCTGGGTATGTTTTCCTTAAACTTTTGCTTTTTTTGCATATACCCATACTGGCATCAAAACCAATGCAAGCACTCGTTTTTATACAGTCAACGGCTACTGGACTGTTAATCCAGTGACAAAATATAGCCAGGAAACCACCAAGTGAGAAATCTAATGTCTCTAGTCCCTTCCTATATCACCAGTAGGAACTGACCTGAAGTTCCCTGAAACTTGCTTGAAATGGTTATCTTCATATTGCATCCAAAAGCTAATCTGCTAGTTTTAATTATTTATTTATTTTTTAACCACCTGTCATGCTTGAAACAACAAGCACTTTTCTTTGGAGAAACATAAATCAGAGTCATTTGACTATACAAATATGTAACAATATTGGTATGGGCTGAAGAATTTGCATTACTTCAGTATTATAAGGATGAATGTAGAAAAGTTTAAATGCATACATCTCAGGTGCTGGTGGTCCTGAAGAAGAGTAATCAGCCTATGAATGAAGCAGCTGTGAATGAAGATGAAGGAGGTCATGTTGGGCTTCTCAGAAGTTTGAAGTAAGGGTATGATTCACTGGCTTCCTAAGAGAGACTGTGCAGTTAGGCTGGGGTGCTTACAGTGCTAGATGTTTATGAAAAAGCAAAGATTGCTACCTGTGGCTGTCCTTGTAGTGAGGAGGGGCTGGTCTTTCTGCGTGATAGAAACTTTCCCCTTGCATGTTTCAGGTAAGCCACAGAATTTTTCCATAGAAAGGAAAGGAGAGAGAGAGAGAGAGAGAGAGTCTTCACAAAGACTGGTAAGTTGGAGGCTGCTCCATATTCTATTATTATCAATACTGTAATTGTGTTTGGATAGTTTCTACATCATAATACTGTTATTCTAATATATAATTATTTCCTTATTACATAAGACTATGGTATTTCTGTAGTATTATTTCAGCTTAAATACAAGTGAAAAATAATTTTCCTAACTAAGCCCGTTTGCCTTTCAACTTATTTTCCCTTCACACAGTTAAACATTATGGAGAAAACACAGGTAAACTACAATTTGTAGAGGCTGATCATTTCTGAATATAACAGCATTAATAGAAAGCTTAACAGATTTATAGCCATATCCTAACAAAAGGTAAAACTTCTATTAAAACTGTTCTTGAAGTCACCTTCCACAGCTTTGCTGCATGTTACCATGAACCTTAAAAAATTAGGAGCACTTGTCAAGAGAGGCAGTCAATGAGCCAAAAGCACTGTACCTCCAGCAGCGTCACTCTTTCAAGTTACTTGTCTTGGGTGCTAAACAGGAACAGTAACAGAAAATCAAAAACATACCCCAAGCTTCCTAATAAGCTGTGCTGTGCTTCTGCAGGACAACATTTTATTCCATGACTACCCAAGTTTTCCACACATTAGTGAGGTTAAAATACACCTGTGGCTAGTGACCTTTTGTAATTAGAAAAGGAATAGCTAGTTCTGATCAACAATGTTTAGTTTATCACAGGAGGGGTATACCCCAAGATCATGGTCATCTTTACTCCAGATCTGCTTTCACATGACAGCATAGTGCAGCTCCCTTCTGCATCCAGACTTCCTTCCTACAGACACCAGGGCACAGAGGAGATGGGGCAGTACATGCCTTAGTCTCCTTCCAGCATGTAGGCAATATGAGCATTTGAACTCAGCCATTGAGAAGAGTTTCCAGTCCCCACCTTTTGGATGTAGCTTTAATATTTTGCAATCCAGCTCAAATTTTGCACTTGAACCCAAAGCAACATCTTTAGGTGCATCCAGAGTCCAAAGACAGTACTTTCATCATAAAACCACATTATTTCGAACTGAGTGAGCATTTCCTGTTCACCTTCTCTTTACTGTCGCATCTCCTGTGGCCCCAGAAATGAGTTTCCAACCCCCCACTGATTTCTGCTGATAAGAGACAGAGTATGAGCAACAGGAAAAAATCATGAGCTCCATTTTAAATCAGCATCTCTGAAATTTGCTAATCACAAAGTGTAGGATCTGTTGTGCTGCAGACTTATAGGCTGTGTTAAGATTTTGCTGATAAAGGTCACAAAAGTTTTAAAATGGTGTGACTGCTATTTGTTGATATACACAATACAGTATCATTTCAGAAGTCTGAAATTTTTTGTAAAGCACATGTTTACTTGCCATGCAGTTAGCATTCAGTGAACAAAAGGCCCGAATAAGAATCGAGCTGCCTGTTCCTATTATATTGGGATCACAACTCACAGGGTCGGATTTCTTCATCCTTATATCAGTTTTATAGCAACATAACTCCACTGAGTTTTATTGGTTACTCGCACATGAAAGGAATGAGATGTAGCTCTGTAGAGTATTTTGTAAGGCAAGGTCTTGGCTCTCCTCTACCTTGCATGCACACTGCTCAATCAGAAAGAGTCTGAAGTCAGTGTAAAACCAGCAAAACTCTCACTCTTCCACACAGCCTGAAAGCTAATCACAATGAGCTGAGGTGAAAGCCAGAGATGACTGTTTGGAAGCCACTTCTTTAAAGGGGTAAAGCTTCCCTCAGTGTTTTATTTTGTTCACTTTTTTTGAAATCCAAAATGCTCCTTTAAAGAGTTTTAAGGAAAAGAAAAAAAAACAAACCAAAAACCCTATAACTCCTACTTTGCTCTAAGCAGATTTTAAAATTGAACAGAAGAAAAAAAAAACCTAGATACTCACTTAATATTAAAAATTTATTCTTTGTTCCTTTGCTGGTGAAAAATTGGTGATATCTTATGTCAAGAAATTAATTCTTCTACAAAAAAATAAATTTGATTTACGTATATCCCTGGTTGTTCAGAAGTGTCTGAAGAGGTCATTTCAAAGTTTAAAAAAGGCTAAAAATGAAAACAGCAAGTGAAGTGTACCAGTGTGATTCAGAAGGAGTGCTAATGAAAGTCAGGTGGATCAAACCCTTCTGAAATCAATACACTTGTCTTTATTGCCCGAGTCAACACAACCATACAATAGGAAACCAACTGTTTAATATCTCTGTCTGGAGTAAAAGAACTCTGCTTTAGTTAGCCTTAACCTTTGTGAGATTTCAGTTCAGATTTGCTTTAACTTGAAAGGCTTGAACTGGAAAGGACAGGTGGCTGTTTGACAGAGTGATAGCAGGGTGGAATCTGACATTTCCCCAGCCCTGTGGCATTCAAGTTGCAGCACCTTGTCATTCAAATCTCCCTGATATTCAGCCAACTCTTGCTCTATTATTTATCTCTCTGAGAGTTGATTAAAGTTTGAACAGTGAGGTGCAGGAGGATGCCACCTGACTTTTCACCTTACCTCTTGGTGAATTCTGCTTCTGATCTCCAGTTGTCAGAAACTGTACAGCCAACCCTGGTCCAGATGTAATGAGAGGTGATTTCTAAATATTGCTCCAACCTTAAATTTTGGCACAAGAAAACACTAACTAACTTCTTAAAAATTTATAATACAGCCATAATAAATGTGAAGTAAAGGAACAAATAGAATTTTTAATGACTTCCTGCTCTGGGTGGAAAAGAAGCTATTGAAAACAACACCCCTGCTAGCTGTACTATTTCCTTTTAGAAAAGCATCAGTGTCTAGGCAGTATATCTTATGGTTTCAAGGATGCGGGAAGGGACTACTGATATTTATTATTTAAATACAAGCTATCTCAAAATCTAAAAAAATACCAAAAAGAAAGCCCTAAAGTCAAAGGAGCTGTGGTATTTTGAGGATCAGCCCGTAGCAGTAAACCATGGTGTCACTTATGCTGAGGTAATGTCACAAAGACAGCTTTTGTACTGTCATTTAAATGTAAAGCTGTCAGTTGTAGCTCCTAAATAAGTGTATCAGATATTTCAGGGTATAGGAGAAAGGTGCTTTTAATTTTTAATAGCATTATCAGCCTGCTGTATTTAGCCAAACTACGGAGATAGTGTTGCATCCAGCTGTGTGCAGACTAGTAGCATCTAGTACAATTCATAGTAGGTTTGTGTTATGTTTCATTTGGTAGCAAGTTTCCTGTTAACCTATTTTACCTCTTGCTTCTTATTTTTATGAACAGTCACAGGAGGCACCGACGTGTGACTTGGGTTGTAGCACCATAGATGGCCCAATGACAACAAGTTTTGAATCCATATTTCCTCAGGCTGAGACGATTCACCTTAAGTGTTTTTCTCAGTGACCAAATGAAGCTCAGACTGATTAACTGGAGGGTGATTAATTCACAAACGAGACAGAAGGGAAGCTGGTGACACCAGGGAAGTATGTAAAGAAGAGTATTTATGTCCTGTTTTTTTAATGATTTCTTTGTCCTTAAAGCCTGAGAATATCATCTTCAATGTGCCTCATAGAGAGCTGGAGCTTGAAGTGGAAAAGTTGTTCTTTGCTTTGCTGGAATTTATTTTTGTCATAAAATGTCTGATAAAAATGCATGTTTTTCTCTTTTCAGGGTAGTTTGACAATGAAACAGACCTTTTTGACTTGGGTTTTAGAATATTGCAATGCACTCTGAAGAGGGCAACACTTAAAGAGAAGTCACAAGCCGCATGTACAAAACATTGAGAAGGGGGCTGTTTATCTGCCAGGTGGGATGAGCGAGAGGGAATCCATTATACAACACTCCAATATTTGCACTGGCTTCCCCTTCTTTTCTGGGTACAATTCAAAAGATTGCATTTGATCTAGCCCTACAGAGGATTAAAGGAGGATTAAGAGGATGAACAAGTCAGTTGATGGAAGTTTGCCATTGATTTCAACAAGGCCAGGGTTTCACCTTCAGTGACTACCCTCTGTAATCAGAAAAATTTGCCTGCTCTTGGGCCTATTACAAAGGACAGGATTGAGAGGATTAAATTTTTGCAGCTAAGCAATCAAATGTCTAGAAGTACCAAACTCAACAGCAGATATGAAACCATTCCTCCTCTCCTGCATGGATGTGAATATCAGAGAAGCCTCTGACTATGTAACTGCGCAGGCTGGCTGGGTACATAGGAGGGAGAGGGGCGGTGGGACCCACAAGCATGGGAAGAAGGGAGTGATGACCCTTGCAGTGAGCGCCTTTATTCCAGAGAGGAAACCCCAGCCCAAGTTAGTGTCTGAGTAGGAGTCCTTGGGATATAACAAGGGCAAATGACAGCAGATGAAATAGACTATCTGATAAAATTGTGGGAAGAAGCTGTAGCAGAGAAGTACAAGCGAGATCGGAGTTATTGCTAACAACTCAAACGGCTAAAGTTCTCCTTTGCTTGTAGGATGTGGCACTGCTCACCTCTTGGAAGATGCTCAACACAAGGGTTTGTCATCCCAGAGGCAGAGCGGCCGGAACAATCTCCTTCTCCACCTGCTGACAAGCAGGAGAGCTGTTCACATGCAGAATGAAGACATGGCTGCCAGGAAAACTTCATGGATGGTCCCAACTCATCCTGCTGAAGGGTAGCATCATTTTTTCCTCTTTCCCTCCCTTTCCCCCGCCTTTCCCCCCCTTTTCCCCCACTTTTTTCTTTTTCTTTTTTTTTTTTTTTTTATTCCCTGTGTTGAGGTGTCTCTCTAACGCGGCACCAAAAAATATAGCTTCTGATAATTCAGCAATATTTTGTCCTAACTACCCTTATCCTTCAAAATAGGGTAGTATTTTACCCGATGTGTTGTGTTGCATTTGAATAACAGAACAGCTGTGTCTTAGATTATAGTGTTACCCGATATCTCAGTTTTATCATGTAACTTCATCAAATGAAATTTGATTTTTTTAAAGTTTATCAGAGAACCAGAAAAAGATTAGTTAAAATAAGGTGGGTTGAAATGGAATGACAAGTCCTTCTGGTCTGTGGTTAAATTTAGCTATTTTAGATTGGGAACCTAAAGAGACTGTTCAAACCTACAGAGATTTTTCTTTTATGTGTCTCCAAAGAGAGGGCATACATTTCTGTTTGTAGAGAGCACATGAATTCCTGCTTGTACTGAAGTTGGTGACAAAACTTCAAAAGAGACAAGTTGTACCTTGATTTAATTACATGGGCTGACCCTATTTACTTTGTAGAGTAGAGCCCTTTTTATCTGATTGGGATAGTAGTTTTATTAGCTTTTTATGTGGCTTTAGTTTTGTTGTGAAACATTCCCTTTCCACTTCATTTGGGACATACTAGTGTTGTAAGGAAAAGTCCTGATTGTCGCGGAGAACTAAGTTATTTCTTTAGCAAGATGGCAGAGAGAAAACCTGGCTCATTTGTTTATACTTTCTAAGGAGAACTTGTCTAATTTTTATTCATTACATAACCAAAGAACGATACCTTAATTGAATATATTGATGGGTTAATTTTCTTTATTTGTATAGTAATAATTTAAAACCTAATTTTTATGTCCATTAATGGAAATGAAGGTAAATGTGCTTTCAAATTTGTAATGACGTCTTAATACTTTGTTGCAGTTTTCTCTCCTTGATTACGTATGAACATTTTCTTTTAATGCAAAGCATTAATTAATTAGAAAAGGATTATTATTCCATTGAAGACAAATATATTCGTCTTTAAAAGAACTTTGTCATCATATTATTTAAGCTTGTCCAGATACATAGTGTATGACATAAGTTCTTACACGTATTTCTAACTCATTTTCTGTAAATGGATTCAGTTTTCCAGTCCCATGATTCTTAAATGTAATTGTATTTCTTTGTAAATCTGATATTAATCCCTTTGTCTAGTTGTGACATTCTTTGCTTGATTCATCATATTTAAAATAAGTAAAGATGATTACCAAGGCAATTTATTGCTGCAGGTCTTGCAGCCCGTGCCTGTGGTGCCTGTTACAACAAACTTTATCTGACACAGTTTTTCAAAAATACTCTGATGATTTTTCATAACTTTTCCAAGTGCTGATGAAGGGTTAGATTAAATAAAAAGTCTAAATGGTTAAAGAAGGCTTTCCAAAAATGTGGTAATGAGAAAGATAGGCATATATCCTCCATAACACTTTTAGGAATTACAGAGGGAGCCTCTGTGTAGCTATATGTATAGCTATCTGAACGCATTTGAAAATCTAAACCAGCAAGCTCTCACATCCAAAAATCTCTTTCTGAAAATGAAAGTAGGCCCAGATCCACAGAGGCATTTCTCCTGGAAAAATTTTCTCAATGGAAAAAACCCCACAGGTAACATATGTGGTAAAGTTTAGTCAAAGTGCATTGGTTTTGCTAGGAGAACTTGATGGAACTTTTTGCAGTGAAGTATCTCAGTATATCTGTGAGGCTGGACCTTATGGACTTTATGCACAACTGGTTCTGGGGACATTTTTAAATTATGCTGACAGTGGGGGCGACAAACATGCGGCTTCTTCAGTTTTCTCAGTCCCATTTAGGCACATAAGCTTTCATGAAACAGGATGAAGGCATCTACACAACCCTGTGATCTTCACATAGGCTTCAAACACCTGAATCTGCTGTGCAAAATTAATGAGCTTCTTTATTTTTTCAAATTAGCAGTAGAGGAATTTGACCTCACTTTTATAGGTAACACAAAGCCCGTCTGTTCTTTAAGACCATAAAGCTCAACAACTTTCACTTTCTCTTTGAGTTATTTTTATAGAGGAAATGAAGTTGTATGAGTGAAGAAGGGGGAAAAGCACCCTGGAAAGATTCAGAGTTGAAATTAGTAATGTAAAGATGACCTTTTTTTTTTCTGCAGGAGGCAAGAGAAGGGGTGAGAGGATGAAGGAAACAGCTGTATCTGTTGCATAAGAACTTTCCCTCTAAATACAATGGGAGTTAGAAGAACAGAGCCACAATAGAAACAGGCCCTCAGCAGATAATTCTTTGTCTTGTTCATTGAGGTCAGGAGAAAATAGCCAGCGTGCTTCATGGCAAATATGTTAAAAACTCTAAAACACCAAAACCACATTAGACAAATGCGTTACAGTGAGGGAAGTGATTCAAGTTGTCCATTATCAGGCAATACTGTGGAAAAAAAATTGCTATCGTACTTCTCATCCAGTCACATAATGCAGAGCTACTGGCAATGCCAACAAATAATGCTGGAGTCTTTACAAAAATCCTCCCTGTACCTTCCTGCATCTTGCTCACATCCGCAATTAGTTGCATGCAAAGACAAGTCAGAGTTCTGTCATGCCTCTGTGAAGGTCTCAAAGTCACAGCTCCATAGATTATTTAAATAAATGAACGGGCTACAGTAAAACATGAAAATAACTCCATCTGGATACTCTTAATATAATGAATCGTATGAGCTCTGGGTTTTTTTTCTGTGTGTGATGTCATCAGAACCCTTCAATAGAATTATTTTGCTGTATCTCATCTATTATTCTACATATTAACAGAGAAACAGCTGTCATTCTGATGAATGTCCTAAGGGCATTCAAAATAATGCATGTGAAAGTATAGCCAAAAATACTTGGCATCAACTGCAATTCATTACTGGAGTTCAACATCCTGATCAACGTTTAATGAATTATGATCAATTTTAAGTGATCATTTTTCATCCCACATTGACTGGCATGCTAAATCTTTGACAGAATAGCAAAACGGGCTTAATTCCAATAGTTGCCAAAGTCTGTCTTTGAAGACCCTTCTACCCCATGAACAATCTACCGCAGCATTCAAAATACAGCAAACTGTGATAGGTGCTCTGGCCCCCTTTCACAGGATTGTTCTAACTCTTGTTGCTCTAAGTAAGAAAGATACTGAAGTGCAAAATGGAAGTGTTAGAAACTTTATTTTGCTAATATTCAACATGTTCATATAGAAGTCCCTGCTTACTGCAAGGGGGTTGGAGTAGGTGACCCTTAAGGGTCCCTTCCAACCTAACCTCTTCCCTCTCCTCCCCTCTCCTCCCCCTTCTGAAATAATTCAAATTTAGGAGACAATGAGATCAGTTTCCCCACCAAAAATAGATAATTTCTATCCAACCAATACTTTACTGAGACTTTCTCTCCTCAGTTTGAATTTCTCTGCTGTCCTTCCTTTCATATTCACACCTTCTTTAATCATGTCTGCAAAATCAAAATTCTGTTTGATTTTATAAATTAGTGTGGTTTGTTTCGTGACAGATAGGTGGGTTCCATGGCCTATTGCTGCCATTGAAATAGTTAGGCTTTTAACAAAAAAGGTGGCTCATCTCTTTGCACAAGTCTTTTGAAACACTCAAGCACAGGAATGTGGACTCGGAACAAATACTTGCAAACCAGTTCAGCACTTGTTTTCATTCAGGTGTATATCTATAGCCTATAGTACTAGATTAAGGCCAGATAGACACCTCAGTACAGATATAATGGTTCAAAGGCTCTTATGCAAGCTCTTGACATGGTAGTGATTTTTATTCATTTTGCACACATATATATATCATAAAACATTTAATGAATAAGTTTAGAGTTTATATCTTTACTGAAAAAACTTAAGCAATCCAAAGTCAGAGTGCAGTTAACTCAATACTATTTCAAGTCTCTCAGACTTGAGAATTGATGATGGCAATGATTTCTGTAGCACTATTTATGGTTAAGAACAGTCCTATGCAAATTCCAGTGTATTCACACTGAGCATACCCGCCTCGAATCCTCAAAGAGCCTTTCTCTAATGCAATATCTGAAGCTCATTCTTCATTGGTCTCAATGGAACTAATCCAAAAGGAGTCTAACTTACGTATTTATTTAACAATACTGACAACAAAACCACAGTCTTCCTACAAGGAAGTCTTTATGAAAACTTAAAATGTGCACGAGAACAGACTGATGTATACTGCAAAGAACTGACTTATATGTACATTTATTTGCACAGCTCTTAAAAGCATAGGAAACACCATTCAAGATGAGACAGTCTAGCCAGAAAAAGCCTGCCTGACTGGCCAGCAAAAGAGAGGAAAAACAGTGATAATTCCTCTGATTCCCTGCTGCCAGTAATATGCACTTTAAGAACATACTTGTCTATAAAAGACCTTAATGGTTGCCTTATTCCTGGATTTGTCTTACTGTCATTTAAACTCATTAAATAATTCGGAATCCAAAATATCTTTTGGCAATGAGTTTCCATGAAACAATTAAACACAGTAGGAAAAAATACTTTTCTAAATTTGTAACCTGCTGCCTCATCACTTCATGTGATGCTCCCTTCTTCCTGCATTGAATGGACAGTGGTTAATGCTTAATTTCTCTTCATATTCTTTATGGTATTTGTAATTTTATAGACCTTTAATCTTCTTTTCCCTTAACTGTTGCTTTCCAGGTGGACCTCTACAGGCGTATTTTCTATTGCAAAATCAGGGAGTGTTTCCCTTAGCTCGAATGGTTTTGTTTGGATGCAATAGAACAGTGTGGTAACGGATCACTATGTGCAGGTTAGCAGTACAGGAGAGAATTTCTTAATGCCTATTTTTTTTTTTCCTATGAGCCATCAAAGATAAGCTGTGGTTCTGTATTGTACTATCGGATTTGACATTGTATGGCTATTACTGCCATCTACTGCACTGCAAAGTTCTTTTCTGTTAAGGGCATACATCACTGTGTCAACCTGAGGAGGCTGCCATAGATTTGTTAAAATATCCATTACGGCTTATTATATGGAAAAGCATGTGGGCCATAATATTTTATTCAGCAAAATTATCTCACAGGTACCTGGGGTTTGGACAAGGTGCTTAAAGAGAAAGATTTGCTTGCTGACAAATATTCTTCCTTTTTTTGGTGTGTATTAAATTAATGGGAACCATATGGTGAAGTACAGGAAAAAAACCTGTGTTAATATCCCTTGCTAACTACAGCCACCTGTTATAATGGCCAGACTAATAACAGGCCTGTTGGTGGTTGCTATTAACGTATTCAGTGCCATTCTCAGCTTTTTTTTTTTTTTTTTTTGGCAGACGCATATAATTGGGTATCACACTCCTCAAAACTGAAAATTCTGTGGTTAGTTGTTTTATAGATCCTGAAGGCCAATATGGGGCAGCCATACATAACCTTTCCTACTTAAAAATAGGCTTGCTTTAGGTTTCAATAACCTTTAGATAAAGTACAGTCTATTTTTGTGTTTATATGCCACTCAGCTTAGGAGGCTCACTCCCACTAATTCTCAAGTTCTGACATGAATGTGTCATTGTGGTGGTTTCATTCACTACCATCATATTTCACCGTCTCCTCACTCTGTGTGCCCCATGCGCTGTGATCATGCCTTAGCTCATTTGATTCTCTAATTTCAG
The DNA here is from genome assembly GCA_947846985.1 of Fratercula arctica. Lineage (NCBI taxonomy): Eukaryota > Metazoa > Chordata > Aves > Charadriiformes > Alcidae > Fratercula > Fratercula arctica. The sequence continues at coordinate 92,384,967 of CANTUZ010000002.1, read as the reverse complement.
TTGTTTGTCAACATGCCTAAAAGCAGTACAAGTGGATCCACTGGTAAATTAATAATTGGGACCTATTGAAAATGTGAACTCATCCTTTATAATCACATCTGTTCCATCAGTCTTGTTCTTGCGATAAGTAGGTTGCAAAATAATTCTGTGTAATGAGTTTCATGTACTAGTTAACCATTACTATTAATGTAAGCAGCGCCCTCTGCCATATGTATTTGAAACACTAATCATGCTTCCCTATGAGGTTTTTAAGTCACAGGATTGAATATGTGAAGGAAAAGGGTAAAACCAGCTTATAACTCCTTTTTATCAGCTTGGTTGCCTCTGCTCCTTAAAGATCCACCAAGAAGTATTTTGAAAGAAAAGCAACAAGCTAGGAATTGTTAAAACTAGCAGGATCAAGGGTGTGGTTGGATTACAGCCTTACCAGTTGTTAAATTGCTGCCCAGACACTACACCCAGTGAGCAGCGGCAGTCAGTGCCGGTATGAGGAAAGCAGCATTTCAGTCGCTGTATTGGATCCAGCTGGAGTGGAGGAAGAGATTGAAAACATACAGAGTGTCTTGAGGAGAAGATGTTAGCTCTGTAGATTGTATGGTAAAATGTATTCTTAGGACTCAACCAGGAAAATGCTTCCTTTCATGAAGAATAAAATGAGATTGAAATGCGCTTATCCCTAAGAATTTGCTGCTGCGCTTCTGGAGGTGAATAATACACCACCGTTGAACTGACCCGGTGTGGGCACTCTTGCGAGTCCTGCCTCATGCTCTGGTCTTCAAGAGCATAGTTTCCCATACATTTAATGATTGGTACTGAGCTTAGCCCATTAGTTTCTTAACAATTTATTTCAAGATGCTGCTCTCTCAGATTATTTGACTTACTGAAGAATGACAATTCTTTAAAAGATTTTAGGGAAAGGAGCATTCTTCCTATTCAATATATATCAGAGTATAAGCCTGCATCTAATGACCTATCAGTTCAACATCTGGAGCCCAGGGTATGGTGCCACTTAAAAAATCATCATGTATAATAAATATTGGTCACAAATATTTCTTAAATTTGATTTTTTAAAATGCTGGCAGAGCAGAGAAGCATGAGGGTGCAGAGTGGGGCTGGCAATTCTGCACAGGTGCCCAGCATCCCTGAGTGAATTGACCAGCTCAGGTGTGGAAGCCCCATAACGTCATTTAGATCAAACTGTACCTCAGTAGGTAAAACCCATATGAGAACACACAGGGCAGAAAAGGAATTTCTAGTGGCAGTCCCAACTCCCCTAAATATTTATGCATTTTACATTGGCTGTAAGAAAGAGAAGAGAGAGATTTAAGGACAAAGACAGGAATCTAGGTTTTCTAGCTCCAGTCCTCCTTTTCACTTTGAAACTTGAGTGACTTTCTGCCTCATAACTTCCACTGCCTTGGGGGATCATATTTTCAGTGAGACCTGTGGTGAGGTAGTTTTCTGGGTAAACAGGAGTGTAACCCCTGGAGTTAAGAAGGTCTTTTTTTGTTTGGGTTTTTTTGTTCGTTTGTAGGGGTTTTTTTGTGAACATGAATGGGTTCCAGACAGATACAGATTTAACTGTGTTGAAGATAATTGTGTTCAAATTTTCAGTGTTAGTTATTGGCTGCCTTTGTTGTTCTCTCTTCAGCATGCTGGAGACTGCAGATATCTTTTTTTTTTTTTTTTTTTTTGGCATGTAATTCTTGTTTTATAATGTACAGAGGTGTTAGATGCTTGACTCAGGCGTGTGAATTCCACTCAGTGATGAATATCCCTGGGCTGTGACCCCTTTCTAGAGCTGTCCCTTGGTATGTACTAGTACTATTTTCCTACCTTAGAGAGTTATTATGACTATAAATACATTCAAGATAGTGAATTGCAAGATAGTGAATTGCTCAGATAATAATAGGAGCTGCACAATGGAATGGGTATCTAGAGGAGAACTGGATGAAATAATCTGACTGTCATTTTTTCATGTAATATCTGCATTCATTCCAAGTCATTGAAGTGTTTGTATTGTGAAAAAAATACAAAGTAGGAAAGGTCAAACTTTTCATTTTGGCATTTCCAATCAGAATGTCTAACTTTTAAGTTGAGAAGCAGTCTTTTTATCTTCCAAAAGTTTCAGTGCTGTTTAAACTAAAACAAAGGGTAACAAACAAACAGCCTTCTTCATCTGAAATAAGATTTTTTTTTTTTTTTTTTTCTCCACCTTCTCAATTTTCCATATTTTCTAAGAAAGGTAATTGTTTCACGTTATCTGCAAAAGAATTTTTCATTTGATTTTTTTTTTTAACTGATAGGGAACCAAAATATATAACATATAGTGAATCCCGTTCTGTGACTGACATAGTCTGACAGTTGTCCTGTGTAACTTGCTGTTCTTCTTAAGGTCTGTTACTTTCTCTGTTTTCAAGCATGTGTATTTATGACAATGGCAGATAACTGCTAAGGACAGATAATTAAGAAGTGAAGCATAAAATGTCACCCCTTCTCATGAGAGTAATATTATATTCCTGCTCCAAGCCAAATTCCCTAAGGAGCATTCAATTTAAGACAATAATAAGCTGAATTATTTATAAGTGTAACTGAGTTCCTAAGGTAGTTTATCAACAGTTATTAAGATACAAATATGGTAGATAGCAATACCATAATTTTTTCTCCAATGACATCGTATATAGTTGTTGTTATTATAAATTCAATTCTGCTTCTTTTTACGTATAAACAGAGCATTTTATCATATAATGTTTTCTTCAGATATTGCAATATTTTTACATGGGTTAGTTTTAAATGTATGTTTCCACCTTCATTTCATCATCAACCTTGTGTATGCAGACAGAGACTATTATTACTGCTTTCAATATCTTTGCTATTTGCTTAATAGCAGGTTTCAGTTGATGTGACCTTTTACTTGATAAAATAAAATAGAGCATCAATGGATTGCTATCATCAATAGGATACAATTAACCAGGCAATGATTTAATGAAAGAATAGTGTCAGAAGAACTGTGTGGAAAAGCTATTTTAAGACTTGGAAACAATTTTATGCAAAAAACAGATGCAGAAGGTAGTGATTTCATTAGCATAGTGCTTAGAGTTGACAGCATCCTTGATTTTCTTCTCTTTTCTCTAATTTTATGCTTAAGTGATCATTGAGGTAAGTGATGTGGAAGAGAGAAGTACTTCTCCTTTGTCTTTAAAAGATGAAGCAAAATATTTAAAGAGTAAAAGGAGGCTTCAGTCATCTGCCTTCCCAAATTACTGTAGTTGCCAAATAATGAGAGCTGTGACCCCCATTAAATTCAGCATGATCTCTGCTCGCTGGTTAGATAGTACCTGATCCAAACAGTTCTAAGCAGGTAACGAAAAGATGCCCTGAGAATTAGTTTTAAGGGCATTATTTTGTGAACTGCATGACATTTCTTTTGAATAAAACAGATGATAAAAGAAAGTAACCAAGAGTGTCTTGACACCAACGAAAAATGTAATTGTTTGACAAGGGGGAAGTATTGTATGCTGAAACATACTACATGTAAAGCTTTTGCTTTCTCTCACTTTTTAATTCCTGTTCTATCTCATCTTTAATGTGACTTTGTCATTCATATTGCAAATATTTCTCTTCTCATATTCGGCTAGAAAGACTTAGCATCCCATCCCACCAAAATAAAATACAGCTGGACCAACAACTCATCAAACATCATTCATTCATTAATCAGATTTTCAAAATAAGAAATACCTTGCCTTAAGTCAACTGTGCATTTATTAAACTCTTCTTCAGAAGTATTACCTATTACTTTTGTATTGTTTGTATATTATGCCCAGGCTACAATATTCCAAGTTTAGGCTTTCATTGTAACAAGAATTGCAAATAAACATAACAAGCATAGTCCCAGAGTCCAAAAGGTTGCACACGAAGAGATTAAATGAGAAAAACATAGAAGAGAAACAGGAAGACAAAATGATACACACCCGCAGCTCTGGAGAAGAATCAGTTATGCCAAAGGTAGTTTGTGCTGACATAGGGACTATGTCATTGGTTTGAAAGGGACAGGTTATTTCTGCTGGAAAGCACAATGGAAACATGGAGAAGAGGAAGCGGATGAGGTGACCAGTAAAACTAGCTCCAAGAATTATGTCAAAGCCAGGATGCAGAAAATTGCACCCCAACTAAATATTAAAATAATATTATTTTTAAGTAAGGGTAAGTTCAGAAAATATAGTAGGAATTACTAGCGTGCTGGAAAAGTACACTGTTAGCCAGCAAAGATTCTTTCCTCTCTGAAGGTATCAGGTCCATCCTGGGCATTCAGAGCATGATGGCTTTGAAATCCACATTTCAGACTTCCTAATCTGTACAAAAACATATGAACAAGAAATATCAGAGAAAAAAAAATATGAGCAAGCCATCTCCAGACAATTGTCTAAAGTGTGTTCCTTTGGCCCTTGTATTCTGAGATGAAGGCTCTATTTGAAATAAAATTGAGAGCTCTGTTAGGATTTGAGTGAAGATATCTTGTTAAAACATCAGACTATGTGTAATATACTGTGTTTACAGCTCAGGAAAAGGTGTTGCGATGAAATTTGCCTTCATACAGAGAGCAAGCCAACATCCTGCAGAGACATACAGAATTTACATTTAACTTGCTTACTTAAAAAAAGGTGTCAAAATATTCCTTCCAACATACTTTTCCTGTTCACACATTGCATCTGAGAATGGTTCTCCTTAAGCTACTTTGGTGTGCTCATGCTATGACTTCTACGAACATGTAGCATTGCTCTCTCCCAACAGTTATACTCCTCTCTCTTGATGTACCTAGTGTGGTATCAAAACCACTTAAGTCTGTATGAGCTTTTTTGGGAAAATGATTTTGTATCATTTTTTGGCAGATCTTTTACTTTTGTTTGTTTGTTTGTTTTTCTCCTGCTGGCCTACTTCTGTCGCAACTTCATGGGCTATTTGTTTCTACTACAGGACTCATGATTTTATGTAATTGTTGAAGACTCATTCAGAGTGTAGTTTACCAACTTACTTTAAATGACAGATTCACTTTTTTTTTGTTCTCTTTTCCCCTCTACTACTCTATATAAGATAAGAACTATTAATATCTTATTGATAATTCATTCAGGCTTGAGAAATATCTTCATGATTTTGCTTTCCAGATAAAGCTGCAGATGAAAGAATCAGGTAAATTATTAAAACAGACAGACAATGTCTTCTGGTTTACACTCAGGATTTTTTTTTTGTCATTCTCCATTTTTCCACAATAGATTAATACCATCCAGCTGGAGTTTTATATTGGACACCACATGAAATATCAAGTACTTACAGGAACACATATTTTGACATTACGTTGACATTTGCGAAGTATAAATAACCAGCACAACTGATAAAGACCAAGGAGTCATTAAAAGCAAGTGTTCAGCATGTTACTAAACAAAGAAATAAATTCCAGTAAATTACTCCTTTATACTGCAGTTACATTGTTGTGACTCTTGGTGTCAGGTGAGTAATTATTTATTTATGCCCAAAAAAGAAGACAGAAATTTATAGTGTGTGAAGACTCTGGGAAGAGAAGGGTAAACTTGTAGTTCCCAAACTTAGGGATGTAATTCAAGATGCCTAAATTAAGAGACTAATTTCTATGGGCTCCTACATAATTAACCAGGAGAGAGAAAGACTGCAGCAGTGAGTGATTCAGAGTAGGATATTAAATAGGTGTCTCAAGAATACACCATTTTGTTTCCATTTTACATTGTAATTAATATATATATGAAGCCAAGTGACTCTGTTTCAGTGATGGTGTTCTTTTCTCTTTCTTTCTAGGGCTGTAATTTCAATATGATAATATTCATTTCTGTTTGTTTGTAGTCCAGCGGGAGAGGAAGACAGGCTAATCCTACATAAATTTTTACCACATTAAGAGCCGGGGGCTCTCTATTAAAGCTGCATGTTCCAAATCCCTACTCGACCTGGAAGAACAGCTTGTTACTGAAGTGAAACAAATGCAAATTCCAATTTTTTTTTTTATTGTTTTATTTTTTTTTTAAAGCCAAGAGGACGTTTAATTATCAAATTTGCTTCTGGCAAAAGAGTTTCCAATTTTCTTCTGTTTTTTTTCTCTCTCTGGAAAACCTGCAAAAAATAGATAATCCTTAATCCAAAACTCATTCTTTTTATTTACTCTTGCTGTTTTCCTCCTTGTCTTAAATTTCTCTGTTTTACTGAGTATTGCATAAAGGATGTGAGAGGCTTCAACCACAGTTCTTTCAAACAGGAAGTGATTCTAACTTTAAGAGCTAAGGCATGAGAGTCTGGTATGCCAGGGAAAATTAAGTGATATTTTATGCCAATCTTGGTAGCCTGTTTAAGGAAACACCTATATTCATATATTCATAGAATCATTTAGGTTGAAAAAGGCCTTTAAAATCGAGTCCAACTGTAAACCTAACACTGCCAAGTCCATCACTAAACCATGCCCCTAAGTGCCATGCCTACACATTTTTTAAATACCTCCAGGGATGGTGACTCAACCACTTCCCTGGGCAGCTTGTTCCAATGCTTGATAACTCTTTCAGTGTTGAAATTTTTCCTAATATCCAGTCTAAACCTCCCTGGTGCAACTTGAGGCCATTTCCTCTTGTCCTATCACTTGTTATGGGAGAAGAGACCAGCCCCCACATCTCTACAACCTCCCTTCAGGTGGTTGTAGAGAGCAATAAGGTCTGCCCTGAATCTCCTTTTCTCCAGGATAAACAACTGCAGTTCCCTCAGATGCTCCTCATAAGACTTGTGCTCTAGACCCCTCACCAGCTTTGTTTCTCTTCTTCGGACACGCTCTGGCACCTCAATGTCTTTCTTGTAGTGAGGGGCCCAAAATTTAACACAGTATTTGAGATTCAGCCACACCAGTGTCAAGTACAGGGGGACAATCACTTCCCTAGTCGTGCTGGCCACACTATTCCTGATACAAGCCAGGATGCTACTGGCCCTCTCTGCCACCTGGGCACACTGCTGGCTCGTATTCAGCTGGCTGTCGAGCAACACCGCCAGGTGCTTTTCTGCCAGGCAGCTCTCCAGCCCCTCTTCCCCAAGCCTGTAGTGCTGCATGGGGTTGTTGTGACCCAAGTGCAGGACCTGGCACTTGGCCTTGTTGAACCTCATACCATTGTCCTCGTTCCATCAATCCAGCCTGTCCAGATCCCTCTGTAGAACCTTCCTATCCTCAAACAGATCAACACTCCCGCCCAACTTGGTGTCATCTGCAAACTTACTGAGGGTGCATTTGATCCCCTTGTCCAGATTGTTGATCTGATAAAACTGACTCCAATACTGAGCCCTAGGGAGCACCGCTTGTGACCAGTCACCAACCGGATTTAATTCCATTCATCATTACTCCTTTGGCCGTGCCATTCAGCCAGTTTTTTTACACAGCAAAGAGTACATCCATCCAAGCCATGAGCAGCCAGTTTCTCCATGAGAATGTTGTGCAAAATGGTGTCAAAAGCTTTACTGAATTCCAGGCCATCAACATCCACAGCCTTTCCCTCATCTACTTAGCAGGTCATCTTGTCATAGAAGGAGATCAGGTTTTTCAAGCAGGACCTGCCTTTCATAAACCCATTCTGACTGGGCTGATCACCTGGTTGTCCTGTACGTGCTATATAGCTTTAATCTTCTAACATAATTTAGACATTTTAATTGACATTTGTCTTGGTGTGCCCATTGTCTGAACATACCTAACATGCAAATTCCCATTTGAATTATGTACTGCATTAAAGATTAGCAAAGTAATAGTGATTGTCCATCAGGAAGAGCAAACTGATTTTTTTTCAGCACTTTGAAAGATTCCTGCATTTGTTATTACAGACAAGAGCTCACTCCAAATTCCCACTAATTGTTTCAGTCAAAATGTCATATAGGTGCATGACTCATGCAGTTCGTTTAACATTTGCTGTTTAAACCTCATGGGCATGGAAATATAGGGGAGTTCTTGCGAAATGAGCTGAACAGCATGGGATGATTGAAAGGCTAATGATCAGATTGTCCAAAATATTCATAGTAGGGAAAAAAACCCAGAAGCTTGTTATTCACTTTGACTTCCGTACTGCAAAACTGAAGTCAAAATCCCATAAAGAACTATGATATTTTTAAGTAAAAAACCTTTACTTTTCTGAAGAAATTGCCTTTTTTAAAAGCATATACCTGGAAAAAATAATGACATTGAAATCTTAAATTTGGTGCAGATCAATTTACATACTTTTGTTTAGTAGCTCATCTCATATAGCTTATCTCTGTCCTCTGAAAAGACCCACTGTAACCCCTGGAGTGGAATAAATGTGATATCTATAGGGTATTTTAAAATGAATACTTAGTTGTAGTTAACGTACAGCTCCTTATGAAATTCCTGTTTATGTTTGCATTTCAGGCAGTGCAAACTGAATGTTGTGCAATTCTCAGCACATTTTTTCAGGAACAAAGAAGGATGTTCAGTGAATGAATCAAGAGTAAAGTAGTTTGCCAAGCATTACCTTCTTTCTGTGACATAATTATGGGATAAGGTTCGTGTACTGGTTTTTAATCATTATTTTAAAAGCCAAAGATTCTATATTGCTTTCCCATTACTTTTTCTTACTTAACTCTTAGCATGTATATGTCTGCTTATGAAATTTTCTCTCCAGCATCTAGGCTATTTATGGGAGAGATCTGTTTTAGAACCAGGAAGAAAATTCATTGTCTAATTACTAAGATGCCAGTGAAGTTTAGTTGGAAAATTTAATTATATGAAAGACATAATTTTCATCTCTGGAAGTTTTTTAAAATATTCAATCTCACTGCAGATAAAAAGAGCCCAAAATTTTATTTAAAATGTCATGTGTGCTTTGTGTCATTTGCCTGTATTGCTCGAAATAGTGTCAAGGATAATTTTCTGTCTATCTACAACATTACTAGCAATCATTAACTAAAAAATGTAGCTTCCCTTAATGAATATATATCATCATATTACATGATTATATTTTTATAGTTCAGTTATAGCTAGTGTAATCATAATGTTAAACTTGCATTTGTAAGGGATAGCCTATGATTAGAGGTACTAGCAAGTAATGGTTCTTGAGCATTGTGAATATTTTTCCCCCAGGCCTCGATTCAGTAAAGTATTGTTCCCGACATTTTCCAGCAGTTCTCCATTTTCCAGTTCTAATAAGAGAACTGTTAGAATCTCAGTGAAGCAAACTGACACTTGTACGGCCAAAATCTCAAATTCAAATCTCTGGTTGTCATTAAAAAAACCAACCAAACAAACAAAAAACAACAACAACAAAAAAAGGAAAATAATGCCCAAAGCAAAACCGAGAAAATTACAGAAAAAGTTTAAATTGTGGTTGTATTATCCAGGTAGTATAAGACAATATTTTATAATCAGTATATGGGGTTTTCCATTCCAGGTTCCATGGAAATGCTATTCCACTACAGCAGATACCCAAGCACATAAAGGTTGGTCTGGCTTCAAATTGACAGACAGCTATGCATTATGCTTTTTAAGGAGGTAAGCAGATAAAAATGAACAGCCTAGAAACACTAGGAAGGGATTATTTAAAGGATTCCTTGCTTTTTAACAGGAGTAAAAGCAAATCTGAATCTAAAACATCTTACAGGAAAGAGCAGGTTTTAATCATTGTTTAAACTAAATGACTTTTTAAAGCTACTCACATGTCTTATTTGATTCTTTAAGAATGAGAAGTTCATTTGTTCAGGTCTAACAATTAATATATAAGATAAAATTATATAATTCCAGCTGAAAATTTCAGCTGTATTTTGTAAACAGAAAAGAAATAATGGGTCAAAATTAAACAAGGAATGCTAAATTTATTTAAATGGCATACTGTTATATTTTTGATATTTTGACTTCTCATTAGAATTTGAGCTATGAAACATTTTCTGACTCTAATTGTATTTCTCACAGTTAGACAGGCTTTTTCTTCCCCTGCTATCAATCTGTGTATCAGACAAGTGGTGGCCACAGGTTTCTTACTTTTTTGTAGATTTAACAAGAGAGGTATTGGTGAAGTGGAGGCAGGAAAACAGGTTTAAAATGCCATTTAAAGAACAGCAGGACTGTATTTGAAAATCAAAATATAATCATCAGAATGTGTTATGCATTAAAATGTAAAAATAGAGAAATAATACAACCTTGTTCATGTGCATCCATCAAAGCAACCTTTTTTCTGTTGTTTTCTCAATCCTTTATTTGCTTGAGGGGGAAAAAAGTCCAAAAAACCAAGGGCAAATTGTTTAAATTAAAGTCAAATTGTCTGCAAAAGGAGAACTTCTCTCTAGTGATATTGCTTTTATCAGATTCCTGTCTTATGCCTTCAATTTTTAGTCTAGGTAGTGTACAGACACACTAGAGTGTCTTAAAATCAACTGCAGTTTTTCTGTTCCTGAAGAAAGTGCTATTCTCTGAGGTATAGACAAACCGGCATAGAGCAAAATGAGGAAAGAAGGCATTTATACAACACGAACACACCGCTGAATGTACAGCAAATGCTTAATGGACTAGCTGAAGACAGAAAAAAATTTAAGCAACTTACGTGGGGGAAAAAAATGAAATGTTTCATGAATAATTAAAGTTGAACAATTTAGAGGTCCCACTGCTCAAAATACCACTGAAAACCCCAGTATGAAACATTTACTGAACCCAGGCCCAAGTGCCAGGCACTATTTAATAAAAAAAACAAAAAACAAAAAACAACAACAAAAAAACAACAACAAAAACAACAACAACAACAAAAAAAAAAAAACAAAAAAAACCCCAAAACCAAAACAAAACTGAGATGTTTTCTAGGTCTCTCAAACTGGAATTGGATATGTTATTGTATTGATTTGGTTATCAGAACAACATTGATACCTGCTTATCTACAGGCTGTAAAACCTGATAAAAAGAACTCCACCTGCCATTGCCCTTTATGCCTTTTACAAATGACCTTGTAAAAATTTATACCTGTGAACTAGAGAAGGGAATGGAGAGGTAGAACGCTTTCCAGGCAGAGGGATAGAAGAGCACAAGGTGGATGGCTTTTGATCTCCCTTATGTTACTATGTTATTTTATGTTATATGCATAGCATACTATGATAACTTATGTTATCTATGTTACTTTGGAGAATGTTGTATGGATTTCTGTCACCTGCTTTATGCCCTTTTGCTGTCTTAACCTTTGAAAGTTTGACTATAAGGTCTTTAAGGACAGCCACCTGACCCTGTTTAAAGAATTTGTGCAATACCTAAGACTATGTGGCTCCCTGATTTTCTGTGATAAAAATTAGGATAGAGTTGGGGTGGAAGTATCCAAGAAGAGTAGGCTAATGACTCTACCCCTTCTGCCTGTGAACATAATCTCAGACTTTTGTTTAGTTTGCTCCTCTTCTATGCTGAATGCTGGTTTGCTCATGAGGGAAGTATGGCTACACAATTCTCCTGTGTGTCTGGCATCTTACATCTCCTGATGGGGGGAAATGTCTGACTTCTTGCACAGCTGAAGTTATTGTTGTGGACCGACATAAGGTGAAATATTAGTTTTAAAATAATTCTGCACTTCAAACATAGGCATGAATGACACAGGGTCTCACTGGAAGTTACAGGAAAATATTTCCCGCTGTGGCTTTTTCCAATTAGAAGTATGGTAGTCTTCAACAGTAACCCAAGGAACTAAATTGCATCCTCAACAGGAACCCAAGGAACTAAATTGCATCCTCAACCCAGCTAAGCACCTTGACTTAGGATATGGTGGGATGCTGGACACCTCACCCAGCACTTCCAGGTCTCCTCCAAAGCATACTGAAGACAATGTTTATGGACTCAATAACGCAACAGGCTTTGAACTATTCTCTAGATTTCCTTTGCATAGTTCACACTTTCACAGTTCAGTGGAAAGGAAAGAACTGGACTTTAATCTCACCAGCACAGCTGTACAGAAAAGTGTTTTACTCTGAGAAGGGCGTAAGTGACATTTTCTCCTCCTCTCCCTAACTAGTATGGCATTTGTGATTCACTCCATTTGTTCATAAGTCACACACAAACATGCAGGTTGTGGAGTGGAGAGAGACAACCTTAGAAAGCAGAACAATGTATCATGGCTGACGGTGTGCAAATTATTTTAAATCTAAAGTCTACCAAGGAGACTTTAGAAATAATGGTCTGTGTACTAGTTTGATGGAACTTTTAGCTCAAGTTTGCTTTCCTAAATTTGTTCTGTAGCCTTGAAAGCAAAGATGCAAGGAACAGTTAAGTGTAAATGCAGATTTATTGGATCTGGCAAGCTTTTTGACTGTGAAACAGTAAGCTCAAAAGCAAATCCTTTCTTAAGCATTATTGTCAATCAGTCAACAGAGGAAACTATCCAAGCCATTGTTCACCTTAAATGAACATCTTTTAGCAGTCCATTGAAAAACAATTCTGTTTCAAGAATTTCTGTCAGTAAAACAACAGCCCTGAAACAATGTCCAAAAGATGTTCAGAAGAACAATGAGAAAAGAATAAATATATGTAAGATGTGGAACAATGCAGCATTTAATGAGCAGTAGAAATCTTTAGGAAAGAAAGCTGTTTAACAAAGCATTTTTTAATTCTCACTGTATCCTTCCCAGGATGTAAAGGAACAGTGAATTTCCCTAAATAACACTGCATTGAGTTAAAAGTGCTGCATTTTTAGAATTGTTTGGTGTGCAAATTTCACTTAACAAATTACTTTATCTGACATGATTAAAAAATATTCTATTCTTTCCTTCCTTAAACTTTAAGTTAATTCCAAAGTTGCAAAACACATTTTCTTACTGACTTTTCCTCTGCTAATCCAAGCATTTGAATACAAGGTGGTGGAAACAGACAACTTCAAATACTGCAGTGAACACTTTTCTTTTTTTTTTATGCAGGGTCCTTCATCAGTGAATTGTATTAGGAGCTCTGTAGAAGAACATAATGGTGAGTATGTAGTGTCACAGGCCAGGGTACTGCTCTTATATCCTGACATAACGACTTCTCTGACCTGTATCAGTATCAGATGTCACATAGGCCATATGCTGGTGGTGCTGTTATTCTGCTTCCATGTTATGGTGTTGCAGCCTATGGTCTTCTTATCATAAGCCTGTTAACCTCTAATCCTCCTTGCACCCCACCTTCCACCTCGTTCACCATCTAAATCTTCTGAAGTGTTATGCAGAAAGACCCATGACCCCTTTTACACCAGCCACCATTAGTTCCTGAAGGCTGCAGCTGGACTACGGTGAAATGAGCTCCAAGAATAAAATACGAATAAAAATTCTGATCAGGTCTATCGAAAATGGCTAATGGTTTTGGATGTGTAGACTGCTTGGACCCTTCAAAAGGGCTTTGAATGAAGGATGAAAACTTAAGATGCATCAGCCTGGCAGGTTTAGTAGTTTTCTGTGAAAAAGTCAGGTTTTCTTCTTCATTTTCTACAGCTAAGACATCCCAGAAAGGCATTGTATGTCAATAGTCTATGTTAAGAAAATACTAAGGTTTTATAATATTTTGGGAGAAATGGTACATATTGCTTTTCATGCTCAAAACAAATTATTAACTATTGAGAAGCGTTAATACTATGTCCTTAATACTATGCCTTTGCGATTCTTCCTGACTGAATGGCAATACAATAGTAACATATTATAACATTTATAACATTTTATAACCATAGACATTTTCCATGCATTTTCCTATATTCCCCTTGTCAAATGCTTTAGTATCTCATTAAAACCAGCGGCCTGAACATGCTGAATGTTTTGTGAAATTATAGTCAGGAAATCTGAAACTCTGAAAGGTCTTTTGTAAAAGAGTAGTTGACTCCAAAATATTAATTACAACAGGAGGATCAAGACACGCTTTCAAAAGGAAACGGACAACTGAATTCCAAACTACTTTTAATATCCTATTAGGGACATTGACATCTGCTATTTAGCCACCTATATCCTGAACACAAATGCTAATCATAAATGGTTCAATGATGCATAGTAACAGATGTTAGAAACCTATTGTATCTGCTAATGCTGATTCATGGCATGTGCAAGCAACCATTAAATCAGTACATTACAAATTTGAAATGTCAGTGAAAGTTCAGGCACGTATCATGATCATCTTCATAGACCAGATCCATGCATTGATTTAACCCGTATGAAATTACTCTGGCTACTTTTGATCATTTAATGTGACCATTCAGTTGCAAAGCTGGGAAACTGAAAGTGAAGAGAAATTTTCCAAGACAAACTATAGCCATGTGGGAATTATTTTTTTTTTACTCCAAGGCTAAATATTCACACCTTTAAAGTAACATAAATGTTAGTGTTTATTGAAATTTTGTGTTTTCTGTTTAGACATATCTAACATTTTATCGTAATTACTACTTTTCCAGTTCTTAAAAATGCCTGGTTTTCCATCTGTCTCCTCACACTTGCCTTTTTCCTCCTGTGCTCATTTCAGCTTGGTTCTCTCTTTATACTTATTCAGTAATTGAAAGTCAGACAGAGAGAGAGAAGAAATAAAAAACGTTAGAGAAAAGAAACAAACTATTCTTGAAACTATTCACTAGGTGAAACTGTTCACCTGGAGCTATTCAAGAGCAACTGCTTTGAATCCCTTTGAAATGCCATTCAAACTTTTAGTTGCCCTCACCTCAGTAAATAACGCTTTTTGAAGCCAGACTCAGGGCACAGGTGAACAATGGAAGACGATGGCACCAGGAAAAAAAGAAAAAAATTCTCAGAAGCAGAGAAAGATAGGGCTGGAAGGGACCATCCAGGCCTTAGATTAAAATTTCTTTCCACTGCATGTAAACAACTCTTCTAATTCTATTTATACACATTTGAAAATTTGATTTTAAAATTTACTTAGTGTCTTGCCCCCATCATTTATACTGGAAAATAACTCTGGAGAGTCATTTGTTAAAAAAAAAAAAAGAAAAAAAGAAAAGTAATTTCCATTATAGTTTTCATTCATCCCTAACAGGAAAAACGGGCATATCACTAGACCACATTTGGCCCCTTCTATCCCACCAAGTCTTCCATACCCTCAAATGCCTGCACAGTGCCCATACCATGCACATGAAATGAAACATGCACATCATACTATAAATGCTACTCTAGAGGGATGAAACAAAGCCTTCATATTATTTTGGCACTTGGACTTGCCCCCTCTTCCCCTCCTCCACAAAGTAATAATGATGTTTACGCACCACAGAAGTACCACATACAGATGGGAGGAGACCGAGCTGAACACCAGACAGTGTGTACAGGGCCAGTCTACTCCAGTAGCCCCAGTCATAGAATCATGGAATATGTTGGGTTGGAAGGGACATTTAAAGGTCATCTAGTCCAACCCACAGTCTCAGAGGTGCCTCTCTCTTGTCCCTTTGCTTGCGGGTTTAAAGGTGACTAAGTGGGGCACTGGCCTTGCCAGGGTAGGTAAAGTCAGAATGGCAACCAGCTACTAGAATGACTGCTGCTTTATGCACATTTCCTGTTGTGTCAGTGCAAGCTTCTGCCGAAGGCCATTGTCATTTTAACATGCCACAAAATTTTGCCTGTATAAAAACCAAAAAAAAAAAGCTTAGTTCCAGCTAGTAGTGAATGTTACAAACTAATATGCAAGTAATTTTGGTAACATTTTTGTCTTTTTCCTCTTGCCTGCAGCTGTATTTAAAAGAATGAAGTTTTGAGACCTAAACTGATATCAAAGGAATTGACTACAAATTTTACAGAAATTGTGTCACTATTTGGCTTATTTCAGCTGATCTAAATATCTTTTAGATGAGATTGTCACTCTCTTCACTATAACTGAGACAGGTCTTGACAATGTTACTGGAACCTCAGATTTAAGAAGTGAGTAAATAGTGAATAAAGACTTCAGAACTTCTCTGTGAGTGAGGACATCTAATGAATTGACTCAGCAATAACTTCTGAATTGAAATAGTTTAACATAATTGGTGGATAAAAAAATAGGAGGGATGAACAGAGAAACTGGATTTTTTGTTTTATTTTTAAAAATAAGCTTGGTAAATTTGATACTGTGTTATTCCTACCTGTTGAAAAAAAGGAAATCTTTCTTTAGAGGGATGATGATCCATCCATCTGATTGAGACGGTTTTGTTGCCTCTATCAATTAATTCTTTTTTCAAGCTGTGTTTGAACTGAACACACCATCAATCAGTCAGTCATTCATGCAGCTCATGCAGCTGAATGGCCATTCAGGGGAACAGCTTATCACTGCAGTTGGTAAGAAAGCAAGTTAAAGGGTAGGTAAGAAATATAAGTGGAAAGATATATATCTGCGTTTGACAAGTCATTAAATCATAAATAATTTTAATTACAATTGATATACAAAACAGTGATTGTGATCGATTAAAACTGCAATTACAATAAATTATTTAAACATCCCAGCAATCAAGATCCTAAACATAACAATTGCTGGTGCCTAACATGTTATATCTGTTCATTATTTGTGTAAGCATGTTTCTGTGGCACTTGTCATTAGTCTGTCTCCAGAACATCAGTGCTAGATGAAGTAGTGGGACGTGACTGCAAGACAGCCAGCAGGTCTTTCAGTTCAGTGGAGATGGGGCAGATGTTCTCATTGAACCTAACTAACCCCACAGTTGCTGTATTTAGTGGGCCTTTATATCCATCTGTGTGAACTCTTATTTTAGTTATGGAGGGTGGGTTCTAGTGGTTTTTGTTTGGAATTAAGCAGGGTGAAACAACTTGGGTCAAGATCAGATCATGACTACGCTTCAACCAGGCATAATGTCAGCTGTGAACAGTTGGTCTATTGTAACTGCAGCATCTTTAGATTCTTTTTCGATTCATACTAATGTAATTATGAATATGGGCTGGATGAATGGAACATCAGCCTCACTTTCACAATCTTTAGACTGAGAAAAGAGAAAAATGGCCATACTTTGGCTTTTACTCTCCCAAAATTCAAAATGACACAGCAGGCCCTAAATGAGTTCTTCAAGGCCATATCTACATTAGCTAGCACTGCAGCCCTGTAGAGGCAGCCATGTAAAGTGAAATACCAGCAGTAGACACCTCTAAAGGTTGTACTTTGAATTCGCTTTAGTCTGATTCTGCAGACCAATGCCTGTTACTGGCTGGAGTGCATTAGTTGTGCTCCTGGAAAGAAACTCCAGGTTTAGTTTCACCTGAAATAAATCCAGTATGTGCACTGAAATGTCAACTGAAGTGTGGCAAGTGGGGACATTTGGGATAGTCACATCAAAAGTGTACTTCTGATCTGAACTGAAAGGTAGTATAAATGCATCCATAGGGAGGTAGTGAGTAGTGAATTTTTTTGTAAATGCAGTGTTTCCATAAAGGGAGTCAGAGGATTATGAGTGCCATTAATGAATTCTGCAGTCTAAGACAGAATCTATATGCGGCAAAGCTGGAAAAGCTTAGGCAGCCTGAACAAACCACCTGAGCAAACTAAACAAACCACCTTCGAAAATGTATTTCCAGGTCATTGTCAGCACTACCTATTTGGCTTCTTTTGAATCAAAGCTTTGCAGTTTAATATTTTACTTATTAGAACCACTATGTCATTTTCTTTTGTCAATCTGTGTTTAATAAAAGATACTTTGGATATAACATCAGATTTAACTTAAGCTTTTAATATTTTTGTGAAATGTATTGATAAGTTAAAGCAAAAGTGCATTACCTCTAAGTTAAAGAAGGGTGAGATTGATACAGATAGATAATTCTGAATTATTATAGACAGAATTGGTCCTGTTCATGGCTCTCCCCCGAGTGCTGAAACTAATGTATCTACAGGCACAATGGTATTTTGCAGCTGTAAGTATAACCCATGACCAGATGAAGATAGAGAATAGTCAGTAGAAAATTCAGCATAGGAATGGCATAGTTTACATGAAGCTGATTTTACTCTTTGAACTTTCCTTATTGCCAGAGTGGGTGTGGTTCCACAAGAGGTTGTTCAAGGTCTTTCAAAGAGTTTTAAAAAAAATAATTTTGGACTTTTCGTTTATTGTCACAAGAAAGTCTGGTCTCCCAACGAACTCTTCTTTTTTGAAATAATTTCTAAGCATCTTAAAAAGGAATACCCTCTGTATTCTGGCTTTTATTTAAGTCTGATTTATGAATGATTAATTTTGATGACTTTATTTCCAGTTTCATTCTGCATTTGCTTGCTGTCATGAACTCAGTGTAGTCCATGGCACAACTAACTTTTATATTTGAAGGCTTTTGTGAAAAGCCACTATGAGCTTTTGTTGTGATAGGTAACTTAAGAGCAGAAGCCTCTGAAAAGATAAGATCATCGTACATGTAGCAACCAGCCATGTAAAGATATTGAAATATTTTTAAATCAGAAAAAAACCCCAAGTTTTATACTCCAGAACTTTGTTAGATAAATAGTGTTCTTTTGGGCAATTTGGAATTTCTGCAGAAAATGCTGAAAGCTTTTGCAGATGGGCAGAGCAGGTTTAAAGCTCACTGTTCATAGTGAACATTGGCCATATGGAAAACTACAGAAAATACATTTCCTGCTGATTCTGATATGCTTGTTGTGACAGGATATTTTACTATAATGATCAGTTTACAAATAATGCTTTGGTTTTATTCCCTTTTTTTTGTAGACATGATTCCATATCTATCAATTTTTTCTTGATCCATAGAAGCTAGATTACTACGGCTGGTAAAATAGTGAGGAAAACCAGTGATATTAAACCTGCTCTGCCTTTCAAACTTCAGTTAGAATTTTTAGCAAAATAGGAGTTATGCATTTGTACAGGTATGTGAGTGTAAAATGTTCACTGTTAAATGTACATAAATATAATGAGCCTGATTATTTAACGGATAAGTTGTGCAAACTGATTTTTATAACAATGGTACTTTTTTAAGGCTGAGTTGGGATCTTACTTGATATAGCAGAAAGTCGGCACGGGAAAAATGAGCATTCACATATTCTGTAAAGTACAATGTATATGTAAGGATGATACATTAAATCTCAGTTTGTTTCAAATACATTAAAACAAACAAAAAATTACAAGCACAAGTATTATCATCCAAAGTTTACTAAAAAAAGCCATAAAAATCAATCCTCTTATCCAACATAATAACAAAGAAGGTAACGATTACTCTAAGAAGGCGTGCTTATACACAGATGGAGGACTTCTGCCTGCCTCCATTATTTGTGAGAAAATAAACGTTATTGACAAAGAAGAGTTGCTTTTACTTAGGTCAATAGTGGATTACTTCCCTTGAACACTAGTGATGTGTGAAACTGTAAAGGAATAATACCTCTATTTTTCCTTTAATCTAGCATATTTCTAAATCACAGCTCTTATGAAATGTTAACGACTAATGTGATAGGATTGAAATAATAAGTATCTGCCAGGCTGGGGGAGATATCGGCAAGGAACTCCCACCCTACAGATGTTGCTACTATGATATGCACAGCCAGCATCAGTCTACCAGGTGAAACGCATGGAATGGGTTGAAAAATTGTCTCCTCATATTTTTGTAGCAAAAAATGGTTAAAATAATTGCTTACAGAATTAGCTTATACTTTGTTGCTGCACAGACATGTTAATGAAAAGGAGTTTGTTGTAATTTAAGAAAATTTTTGAAGCGTCTTCAGGTCACACCTGTTTCAGCAGAAGTATATTTTTTCTTCCTCGGGGATCTGTTCTTTAGTTTATAAACTAGCAGGTCCTTGGAAGAGATATTTCTTGTGTTCTGATTCTGTATTTAATAAGATGAGCTCTAATCAAGGCCTGGAGTGAAGCTGCCTACTGTAGCTACCATCAAAGGAAGAAATATTTTTGATGTTGTATCTATAAATGAATCTGAATTGCTCTGTTCCTAATTTCCCATTATAATGAAGAAAACTAGAGATAATTTGCATGTTTTGTGTTCATGCATATATTGCAAGCCTCCTCTCTTTAATTAGTGGTTGACAGAACTGAGTTGAAGTAGTTAAAGATCTGCATGTCATTTACAACTATCCTCTAAAAATGGACTACATGGCTGGGAACAACAGTAAAATGCTCTACTTGTTTACAATACCAAATGTATTTGAAAAAGGAAGATCCGTGATCACACCTGTTGGTGGTTTCGTGTTCTATGCCACCATCAAGACTAGAACACTCATGCCCTAATACGTGTGGCCATTGGTTGGTGACTGGATTAACCATAGCTATGTTTCTATGGTTGTCTCTGACAATTTTTCATCTGTGAATGACAAAGAGGCAGTAAGCTCAAGGCCATCATAATTTTTTTTTGATCACATTAATTCACAGGTCTTAAAGAACTGACGATGGAGCGAATGGTGGATGTGCTCTCCTGTCCTTGGAACTCACACAACCTTAAGTACAGCCAAAGAGTACAGAGTCTCCACAGGCCCTCAGTAAAAATGGTCCCTGAGAACCAACCCATCATCTTGGTTTCATACCTTACTTCCCTCCTGCATTTGTTTGTCTTAAAAGTCCTTCCACCCCTGCTGCCTGTCAAAGAAATTTTGTTACAGTAGCATTTTTGTCTTCTTCACTTATGCAACTTCTTGAGATTTGCAGAATAATATACTTAATGGTCTGAAGTATGAACAGTTGCTATCTTTCTTTAACACATAGTATGTTGATCCCTTCATCAGTTCTGTAAAGCACCTGTGGCAAAGAACATGTCACAGTGTATGAAATCTTGGCAGTTTATCCTGTTTCTTCTTTTGTTGTTGGATGTGTCCTCAAACCTGCCTTGTCTTGCAGGCTGGCTGGTTCACTTCTGAAGGTGCAATGCTTGCACCTGAATGGGAGTGCACGTTTTCAAAATGCTTCCTTTGTGCATCCATGTTGTCATTGCAGTTTGCTGTCTATTCACCTTTTCCAGTGTTTTCAACACTGCCTAGGTTGTATTTCCATGTAATGTAATTTAACACTGTTAATACTTTGGTTCTTGGTACTTTTTTTAGCTGCTGAGCCTTTTTTTGTATATTTTGAATGCCCAGTCTTTGTACATTCTGTGCTGAGTTATATGATGTTTCTGTCTATCCGGAAGACCTGGCTTATTTAATTGTCCCTGTAAGAATCTCATTTCATTTAATGCCAAAATTTTCCCCATTTTTTTTTACATAGTTTTTTTCTTCTTTCCTCCATTATTTTTTTTTGTATTATTTACCTTTTTATTCATTCCACATTTTATATACAATATATTTGTAAATAAAAAAGTGGAACTTTCAAGTTCAGGCAATGATATCAGTCAGTGTGAAATGCCGTGTTGGTTGATTTCACCTAGATAAATAGCTTGACAAATTGTTCAAGGTATTTCATAGACAATGCTTTGTACTGACTAACATATCTGATGAAGTATGTACTTTTGCTTGCTGGAAGTTGTTCCAAATTTCTAAAAAAAGTGTTGTAAGCTGTGTCAAAGAGTCAAGCTGCAGGATGTATTTTCTTGAAATTAATGGTTAGGACATAGAAACAAAAAATGACTTCCTGACATTTGTGAAAGTAGGTGGGAAGGAGTTTATAAAATAATCTCTTCAGGAAGAAATGTAAGAAAGTACGAAAAGTATGGGAGCGGAAGTGAGGAGGAGAGTGAACAACATGAAGGAATATACAAACATTTATCTTTCTTCTGCTCTAACAGTTGTTGGAAAGGCCAATAACTTTAAAATGTGTTGTTTTCTCTCACACACTGCTTTTTCCCAAGATGCCCTGAAGCCTTCTAGCTCTTATAGAAGACAGTGGGAGCAGAAAGTCTCCTGAGCATTCTCCAGCATTTTCAGAAAACTCATAATAAAAATAATAAACAAAATTATCTTGCCATTTGTAAATTGCTGTAAAATATATCACAACAAATACCTTTGGCTTTCCAATTCATACACAGTTCCTGTTGATAAACCAGTGCACCTCAATTCACTGGATATCTATAAAGACCTCTGTAAAACCAGCAGAAGCAGAATCAGGTAGGCCAAACTAGTAATAGTAATGCAGTGGTAACATAATAGGAGACCAAACTGAAGTTAAACATGAGTTTATGTAATTTACCTGAAAAGTATTTTCCTTTTAATTCTCAAGTCAGAAAAAGAGAATTAAATGAACTAAGAGTGTCTCACTGTATCCCTTACTGTTCATGTTATTAGCTCTACCCCTGCTTACCTGGTGGTGCAGTTACTCTCTGATAAAAACATAACTATAACTATAAGACAGAGAGGCCTGAACAGTTTACATCAGTGATGTACATCACTTTTTCAAGGTTCTGTTCACATCATTAGGAGGAATAAACTTTTTTTCAAAGTTTATTTAGGCTAAAGCTCAGAGACTTTTAGAAGTGAAGCCTGTATCGGGTATCTATTATGCCTCCAAATAAACGGTCAAAATAAGTTTACTGAAAGCAGAACTTAGATATTCTAGTAAGATTTTATTTGTTTCTTAGGAAGTTCCAGCACATAAAGTACTCTCCTTATGTGCAAAAATATACCTCAGATTTTGATTACTGCTTTAATCCAGTTGTATTTCTCAATCTTCCTCATGCATATTGAACTTGGTTGCAGTAACTGTTGATTTCTCGCTGTTACACTGACCTAAACTTACTGTGTCATGCTGGTGTCTCAGACAGGTAGAGCCTGGGACAGTATTTTTTTCTGCTTCCACATCTAAATTGTAGACACCTCACTTCAACTGTTTGCTGGGTCTGCATGAAGGCAAGAGGAGGTTCCTAGGGATTCATCTCAGTTCCTGTTGATGCCAGTGGGAATCTCTTCGCTGTGTCAGCAGAAATATGATAGTACTTTATTAGAATATAATCTTTTCCTCTGTTGGAAACATATCCCTAGCTTGTTTGTCATGTTCTGAATGTAAGTGGTTCAGGTGTGTGAGAGTGAGAGATATGGGGAGACTGACAGCAGCAAGGTGTATTTTATGTTCCCCAACTGTTAAATAAACTTGAAGTATCTTTTCTTCCAGTGAACTTTTTTCCCTCTAAAAAGGATGGTTAGCTACCACAACTTTAAAAAGAATTTCCTTAAAAAAAAGCATCATTCACCGAAGCGCAGAAGTGCACTGGGTGTGAAGGCCTGTAGTCCAAACACACCCACTGATAACACAAGAATAAAATGTGCAGCAAACACTGTAGTGAATTTAAATAGCAGCATCATCTGTTAATTACTGATAAAAGTTTCTTGGTATTCTACAATAAGTTTGGCATCCATCAAAAAAAAAAAAAATTAAATTGTTCTGGATACGCTGCATCATGTTACACTGGACGGTTTCCAATGATAAGGCCTTGGCCATAAGTCAAGAGCCATGACTGTAGAGTATCTTGGTACAATGTGACAACGCATTTGGTGCTGGGTTTTTTTTTTTTTTCAGCTTTTTATGTTATTTGATGCCAAACATATCAGCTGTTAATTTAGATAGGCACTATCCCACCTCTTTTGAATTTTTTTTTTTAAAAAAAAAAAGGAAGCATGGATAATAAGAACAAAACTACTTCCTCAAATTTATAAGGAACTTAATATTCCAGGTTTTCTTTTCTGTCATTTTGTTTCTCATTTCTCCTGTTCTTTTGTTAAATGTAACAAATAAAGTGCTTATCCTCTTCTAGCTGTTCCCTGGATGCTCTGGTGCTCCTTGAAGATGTGACAGCATTTGTGCCTTGAGCTTCATTACCAGAACAAATAGCAAAGAAGTAGCCCTCAAACAAATGAATGCATGTTCCATAAAGCCATAGCACTTTATAGGGGTACCTTGAAAGAAATGTTGTTAATGTTTAATCTTGAGGCTGAAAGGCAATAGTTTTAAGCTCTTTATTTTTAAGCATTTTTTTTTTCTTTCCATTATGCAAAACATCAGTCATGCAAAGCGTCAGTCATGACTGACTGCTTGAATTCTGAATACCTAATTCTTTCAGCAATATTAATATGAGACCAACAGATCTGACCTGCTTAGGCGAATGACTGGTTTAATCCATTACAGCAGTTCTTAAGTTCTAGGCAATAATTTTAAGACACTGAGGTAGCTGTTTGCCGGTCATATGCAGAGGACATAAGGCCCTTGAACCAAAAGCCAAGGAATAAAATATAGACAGAAATCAAAAAGCCAAAATAAGCTTCCCTCTAATCAGGTCATAAAAATGGAGAGGAAGATCCCACAGGCAAACTCCCACCAAAGCCCCCTTGTAAAAGGACAGCAGCTTAATGGCTCCCAGTAGTAGCATCAGGGAATGACGCTTCCATAAATGCTTTACCAAAGGGAGAGTGGAAAACAGCAACTTGAAACAAGAACTGGATGAATAATGGAAAATATTATCTCTAAATACTGGCTTGAATTTTAAATATTTTATTTCAGAGAACATTTATTACCCTATCATGTTTGCTCTCAAGAACTATTCCACTTATATTTTAACTGTATGCATGTGTGTGACAGGTGGAAGAAGGATTTCAAGGGGAATTTCTGGATTTCATTCATTAGGAAGTCAAAACCACTATCACTTGACTTATCTCACAATGCAGTCATCTACTTGTAATTCCCATGCTTGTAAAAAACCTGGAAAAAAAACATTCTGAAAGTTACTTCTAGAATCATTCAGAGAATCAATACATTACTGGAAATCAAGAGCTACCCATGAGCCTTTTGTAGGTAGAAGAAGGGACTGAATTAGTCAAATAAATGCTTTCTTGCTAATTACCTGCTAGGCATTTGCTTAAAAATAGTTCTTGGACAATGAAGATGGCATGGCACTTTTTCCTGATCCAAATCCTTTTACTGCCCTACTTTCACATTCATATCCATCCTTAGCTCACAACATTAATCTGTTCTTAACTTTCAAGGAAACTAAAATTAATACTTCAATTGAAATAATTTAGAACTGAAAAATTAGCTGCATAAGAGTAAAGAATGAAAATAATTAGTAGAGATGGGCAAACCTCAAAAGGTTCAGAAGAGTGGTTCAGAAGAGTATTAAAAACCTAATAGACTGTGTGCAGTATTAGAAACTTTTTTCCCCTGAACCACAGTTTCTCATTGCTTAAAACAAGTCTCACATGTACTTCAAAGGCAGAGATGCTGCAGATTTCTCCATGGTATTTTCCGGCTTGTAAGTCTTTGAAACATTGGTAAGAGTCACTTATATCAAGAAGAAAGTGGTGTTTTACATCTAAAAAAACCCAAAAGCCTGCTTGTGATCTGCTAGAATAATTTTGTTTCAGGTATTGCAAGTAGTTGGATTTGGTGAAATTTCTGTGATGAAAAAAGTTAAAACGGATACAGCTTTATGCTTGGGTTGTGGGTTTAGAGGCCCCAGCTATCAGATTTAATACAGGTTTATTTAAAATCAGTTTGCAAAATTGATAAGTTCTTTAGAAATCTTGTGACACCTGTCAAATTGACTGGAATTGTCTAATATCCAGGATGATTTATTATGAAAATAAGCAATTAATATTAACAAATTGAGGTAGTCTTTCGATTAAATGGAGTAAAATTTAAAATGAATTATTGTATTTTTCAGTATCTCAAAACTGTTACTAGAGAAATCAGACACGGTGCCTATAACATGATTTTGCTACATGGAGTGTTTTGCAAATAGAAGGGAAAAACAAAGCAAAGAATTTACAGGATGACATTGCCCTTTAACGTTTTTTATATGTGTGTGTGTGCATGCATTTACAGAGTATTTATTATTACAGTTTCATGAATATTTAGATTTACATACCATCCCAGTGAAGCCAAATTACTATAATTTTGCAACACATGAATATTTATACTCAGTAGGAAAATGATACAGCAGTCCGTTCCCTTTCAAGTGTTAAGGTAAGGATAATTAGATACACATCTATTGATAGGCAATTTAAGATGGGATATTATCCATCTTCCCTCACCAAGCTGCTGTGCACTATACTTAGAATACAGCAAAAGTGGGACCTTAAGTCACTTTCCTACATAAGCTAATTCCAGCATACCAGCTTTTTTAGGAAATTCTAAGACTTTCCCATAAGAAGAAAATTGTGTTTGTATCCACATTTTAGTTTAGATCTGCAGTTAATTTAAAGCTTTCTAGATGTGTTTTATTTCTCTTTATGAAAGAGGAAGAACAATCAGCTTGTTACAGAAAACATGTTAATAACTTCTATATAGTCTAAAATTATCTTTCATTTTTTCAGGATTGTCCTGGAACGTGGAATGTATTTTTCCACAAATGGGAGGGTTTAATCTCTAGAGAGAGGCCACAGTCATTTTATGAGAAACCTGTCCTTCTACCAAGTTTTGAGTGTGTTGTGTTCTATCACCTGGCTTCAGTGTTGTTATTTCCATATTTCCTTTCCTTTTTTTCCTAAGACATAACATCATCATGCATTTACATGCTACAACTGTCCATATTTTAAAAATGTCTCTCCTTATTTTTCAAGTCCAGTTGTGTCTCTCCCAAGGTGTAAAAGAATAAGTATTAAACCAATGTAAATCAGATGATACAGAAAAATAAGGGTTTGCTGCTCTTCCACAGTGAGACAGATGTAGCATAAGATAGATAATACAAAGTACTTTCTGCATATATTTGACCTCATTTGTAATAAATCTATTGTGAATATGCACACATCTTCCTTTGTATTTTGTTTAGGACATTTTTTTTCAGTAGTGGAGATTTATTAGTATCCATGTTCTTGCAGAAACCATATGCTAGTTTTAAACTAGCATATATAAAAGTTCATTCAGATCAGCTACAATGAAGCAAGTAAATAGGTATAATACGTGGTATATTCATTCCCACCTTGTAATGCATAATAATCCAAAAAGACATTAATCTGTCTCTGTTTAAATATCAAGTATTAGGGTGAAATAAGCACTTCAGAAATCAGAAACAGAGGTTATGACCTTGTCAATGTAGCGAAGGAAAGTGAAATAACTGAATCAGCTTTTTGAGTTGCAATGGCTTTTTGCAATTCAAGTCTGTATGGTAACACCAGTTTTGAAAGAAAGGCATAATGTACTGGTATATATTAAATCCATAAATAATATATAAGATATATTAATTAATAGTTCTAATAAAAAGAGAAAGACAAAAGTTGCTTGGTCTCATGAAAACAGAGATAAGCCAGAGCGTATTGAAGTATGAAAAGCCTTTCCACTGCAATTCTGATTATCTGCACGTGAGATGTTGCTCTTAAACTGGACTGTAGACAAACAGCTTTTCTGGGTGCTGTGACAATGGTTGGTGCCTCCTGGTCCTTACTAGGCTCCTTTCTGCTGACGGGTCCATATAGCTGGTAGAGAGGCTGTGTGAACGTGACCTTTTTTGCCTCTCACATACCCACTTGTTCTGCTGTTTTCATTTAATTGAACTGGAATGTCTTTCTCTCTGACAAAATTAGCAGGTGAGTGAACTGCTCTGCCGGAAGATCAGCCGGGCTTGGATCCTGCGGTGCTGAAGACTAGCTGCAGAATGGTGTGTCCAGAGGCCATTCCTGGAGTGCAAAACAACAACCAATGCCACCTTAGGTCTGTAGTTCTTGTGTGGACATTAGGACTTCCATTCTTCTTTAGACTGAAACAGCCTTTTCTCTGTGAATGATGGAAAAATCTGCATTTGTCTTTTCTGGGCACGTGGATTAAAATAAGGGGAGAATTTGGATGGCTATCAGTACATGGATGATACTAGCTGGTGTTTCTCATATTCAGTAGTCACAGTAGCATCTGGCAAATGATGTAGCTGCCATTTTAGCATACAGCCTGTATAGACTGGTCAGTGGAGTATAACTTTGGGTCATGCTTGAGTTGGAATTGGCGTAGCTGCAGCAAAAATGAATTGTTGCAGGAAAAGGGAAACCTTGTGGTTACATGCTCAATAACAGAAGAATAAAATTCAACTTCTGTCTCTGTCCTTACCATCCAATGATCAATGTGCTGCATTTCTGTAGTCTATCACTTCAGCTACTGTGAATCTTTGAGTGATTCAGAAGAGCTATGCTGCTTTGTACACAGTGTATGGGTCTTTCCCCCCACTAGTCCCTTCATGTTCTTTTTGTATAGTAGAGGTTAATTAATACATATCTTTCTTAAACTTATTAAATTGAATTTTCTGATATCACTCTCTCTAAAACCTAGGCTTGAAACACTCCCTTAGTTTTCTTCTGGAAACAGGCTCTCATTCTCCAGAAAAAGTTTATAATGTATTTAATTGCTACAAGATTTAAACAGTAAGGATAGCTATCCACAAACATATTGAAAGATAAGAGACTGTCCAACTTCAGCAGAATGGTCAACATTTTCACTTACAAATTCTGATTCCCTGTGAATATATTGCATACATATAGTTCCAGAATATGTAGGGAGAGATTAGAAACCTTTTTTTGTCGTGACCGTCACAGAAATCTTTACTGACACATAGTTATCTGTAGGAACCCATGCACTAGTCAATTGTGTTTTATAATGTGTAATTGTTTCATGTATAAGGTTAAGGCTAAAGATCTAACCAGGTGCTTTCTTTTCACCTTCCAACAAAGTGCCTAACTTAAGCACTTTTGTTGTAAACTATATCAGACATCCAATAAAACATCACTACCCGAACGTTTTGCTAAAGCAAAGGTTAATACTAGCTCATATTACAACTAGAAGTAAAATGCCAGGTGAATAGCACTGTAACTCTAATTATGAATCAAAATATCATCTGTATTCTTATGGTTGGGTTGTTACACAGTGATTTCTACTCTTGTATATTGTAGTGCTAGAAAGAAAAGGAACATTACGGGCCTCCAGTAAGCTCAGTAGATGAAATTTAAAGGAAGCAGGAATGCTTAAGAAGGATATTTCCCCGTGTTTTCTGTATTTACTGGAATAGGACTACACAAATGACTGAATGTTTAAGAAATATATGGTCTAGAATACTACCTAGAATAGACTGCCTTAATGCATAATCACAAAGTGGGCCATGGGCTTTTCTCTTTGCCTTTTGAAACTGGTACTACTGGGAGTTGTTATTGCTATCAATAATTTTAGCATTTTAATCCATAAAATGTTAATATTCTATTGCCAGCAGCTGATAGCCTAAAGTGGATCATAATGAACAGGCTGGAGAGCCAGTATTTATCAGCCAAGATGGGTATGATGGAACATTACCTAATAAACAATAATAGACAGTTAATAAGAAATAAAAATCAATATGCTGTCAAATAGGAAGCCAGTGCAATGCAGCTAGGTTGAAAAAATACGGTCCTTTTTTTCGTCTGAGTAAGTACCTAAGATGTTGCATTCCAAATGAGTTACAATTTATGACCAGCATTCTGGGAGAGACCTATAAATACAGAATTGTAATAATCCCGTCTGGACGGTAAAATCCATAGATCACGAGTGTGCTGTTTTTGTGACCGTTTAAATGCAGGCTGTTGAAGGTATTCATTTTGAGGAAAAAAAAAAAAAGCTTTTTTTTCAATAACTAGAATAAAGCTGGTAGGACAGTGTTCACAGTTCATAGCCTCCTATACCCATGTGCCCATCCTCCTAAATGGAAAGTTTAGACAGAGAGTCATAAAACAGCACTGACTGAAGTAAACACACAGATTATTGTCCTCCTGCTCATGCCAATAAGAAATCAAAAAGTCATCTAATAAAATCTAGGTGTAGTCTATTAGATGCATTTATCCCTATGTAAAATGACAGTTTCTCTCACAAAATACGTTACTTTTCCTAGATTTCAGGATTTTTTAAACAAACTTTTAAATGGATAGAAAGGTGTAGTGAAAGCATGTTTGGTGTTTTTTTTCTGACAAAATTCTTTCATCTGCAGAAAATAATGGAATGGGTCCTCTGGAATAAGGAATAAGTCCTTTGGAAAGAGTACTTTTTTTATTTTTTTAATGTGTTGCCCACTGGAGTTAAAGAAAATAACAAATAATGGTTTGACTGTAGACAAAAACTTGTCATAAAATACAGAAAACCCTTTTGTAATAGTTTTTCAGTCAGGCAAATAGAAAAAAAAATATATATCAAAAATAACCGAACGAGAAAAGCAATATTCTCCTTCACCCTGTCTGTCCTAGTATTTCACATTTTCTCAATGGACAAAAACCCAAACACACCAACTAAACTTTGCCAATGGGAGTGTCCCACATGAGCTTTCTTCTTGTACATATTCCCATGCAAGAAGTTTCCATTTTTATGACTGGCCTCACTGGATCCGTGAATCTACAAATCAAAAGCCAGTTTTCTTTCAAGAAGTATTGGAAGGACACTTAATATATACGCTCATTAAGCTTTAAGCCTTTCTTCAGTATAAATATCAAGACTGAAAGAATCTTCCTCTGTCATTATTGTATTAAGAAACTTGTAGTTTCTCTGTGCTTTTTGACTGGAGTTGCTACAACTCCAAACTCTGCAGAATACTATTTTTTCCTGACATGACATGCTTCCTCCTAAGAGAGCAGGGATATAGAGTGGGGAGCCTTTTCCCAGTCCCATAACCTTTGAATTCACTTAATGATTTTCACCCCTCCCATGATATACTTTTTAGTCCTCATAAGAGGTGTTGAGAAGAAAAGTGAGTATAAAGTGAGTAACTATTTCTGATGAGTGATTTGGTTACAGGAATCATCTAATTACAGGAACAATACCACAGGGCTTGGAGAGACACTGTACAATTTGTAAATGCCAAATGGCAGTTTTTACAAGCAAATGTATAATAGAAGAACAGGCACTTAGAATATGTGTATATCCATCTGTTCAATAGTCTCTCTTTTGTAAATGTTTATGCTAATTAGGTGATATCACCCTCAGATTGGCAAAGAAAGGAAACCACTAAGATTGCTAAATACTATGATATTGGAAATTGTGTTATTGCACAGGCTTATAATGAATATATTACAAATATATTATTCTGGTCATTTACTCTGTGTACCTCTCAGGCACCTATGTGATGTAAAATAATTAGTATAGTTTAAATACAGAATTAAAATGCAAGTAATATATATATGCTAGTGACATGCCACTGTATTAGTAACTTAAAAAGATATCACTATCTAACTGATCTTAACTCTAATGAGAAAAAGTGTAAAGAATAAACAGAAAAAGTCAGAAATTCAACCAGTGTAGTGTTTTGTGAAGTCCATTTTCCTTCATGGTTTTTCAAATTATTTTTTCAAGGACTGAGGCACTTAGAAGCCCTAAATAGCTACAAAATTTAAAGATTTCATTAAATATAGCCTGTAGCAATAAACAGGAACATCAGGTTGTATTTGACTGGAGGTTGGTTCACGGTGTGGAAATTGGAAATGGAACAAAACGCCATCAAATTCAGGATCTGTGGGCTTGCTTTCTTTGTTTCTCTCCCTCTCTGCCTCCTCCCCTTCTCTTCCTCTTTCTCTCTTCCATGCATTCTTTTCTGATGCTACGACTTTGAGTTAGGTTCTACAAAACTTCATGGAGGTCTTGAACTGTTCTGCTGATTTATCCTGTCAGCTATACTAACTGTGTCTTTTTAACAGGAGCAAAGAAGTAATAAAGTCAGAGAAGACAAGCACAAGCAAAGGAGAAACATAGTGTAAGGTGCATGCTTTATATATGTGTTTGTTACCAAGAAGGCAATACAAATCAAGGAAAGAGGCAGACTTTAATTCATTGTATAGTGAGTTGAGATAGCATTTGCAGCATCATTTATGTTTACTTTTTCTTGTAAGTTGTCACCTTATGTCTTTATACCTCTGTTTCTGCACTCTATATGAGTAATGACAACTGAGACTTCCCTTTCCTACAAACCACTTTGAATTTTGTTTTGAAAAGTTTACTATAAAATCTAAGTGATATTTTCTGTATAGTATGCCTAGTGTATTTTCTGAGTTCTGTTTACTAAGATAGTGAGGATTTAAAAAAAAAAAAAAATCTATTTACAGGTTTGGTAATGTGAAGCTGATTAGTATTTTTTACCTTTTCTTGAGGGAAAAAGGCTTAAAAATCCTTAAAATATCACATACAAGAAGACAGCATACTGGAAGAGCATTGTACTATTCACTACTCAATCTCGTATTGCTAAAAATCTAACTTTGTATGCTTAGTTCCAAAGTTCATATTCAGGGATGTTCAAATGTGTACTTGAGCCCACTACAGCCTGACAGCTGTGTTTTTTTTCAAAAAATCCCTGACTTTTCCGAAATAGATATATTTCCATTATAACAGGGTAGTATGGCAACTTTCTGATAGATAGGTGGAATATATCTAGGTCCAGGCTGCTGAGAAAAATTGACTAAGAAGTTCACAAAGTGGGGAAAGATTATTCTTCTGCAGAAATTTATGCCTCAATTATAGAAGGCCATTCTTCATAATATGCCAGGGAAAGAAAGAGAGCAGCAACTTAATGTGTGGCTCTTGATATACTCTGTTGATGTGCTTATCCCTTTTCAATGACTGCAGAGGGAGCCTAGGCAATTAGTTGGCTAATGCAGATATGAGGTTTGGATACAGTAAATATTTCCTTGGGTGCACACTCTGAACGACCCCTGAAGGACTTATCTGTCTCCATTGTCTGCACCGGGAGTGGAGACAAAGGAGCCTCCTAAATTAGGTGTGGATGTGTTGGTGCTGTTAATGCCTTTCATAGTCTCAAGCCAAATTTACTTCTGAGTTTATTTTCGAGTAGTAGGGGATAAGATATATATGCAAAGTGACACAACCTTAGCCTATTTCTAGATGGTGGGACTCTCAGACACTTCTTCAGCTTTTTGAAGGTATTTGCTTGTACGAACAAAAAAACCCCAAAAAACTAGCAGCAGCTTTACTAATTCTCTTGGAGAACAGGCAGTCCACCTGAAGAGGTTTGATGATGATAATTTGTTCTGTGGCTTGTACACTTGCATAGATACGTGTTCATTAGAGCGGGAAAAGAAAGATTATTTAAAAATAGATGTAAAAGGTCATCCAGTTGGTGATGTTGAAAAAAGCTTCTTTCTGAGCTTCACTGAAAAACTGTCATCAAATAAGAGTAAGCATCATTGCTCAGGATTGTTTTTTCTGTGAAACAAAAAGGGTGCTCAAATAGTACAGAACTTTAGTATAAAACATAAGGCATCTGGGTTCTTTAATAAAAACACAGTTGGATTTTAAAATTTAATATTACAAAAACCAAGATGGAACAAAGCATTGCACCATGATCTTGCTCTACCAGCCATCCTTCTGAAAGTTTCTTTTCTGGAATTCATTACTATGAGATATCACCCTCATTTGCTGATTAAATTGGTTGATATCAATCAACAAAACTCTCTGTAGAGTATGATGTTAATCACAAGAAGCAAATCCAATCCCACGTTATAGTTTGATTGTGTGAGATATTAAACATCTTCAAATTATACTGACACTAATGACAATAAAGCATGTTAAACCTTTGACAGATGTGTTCAGTTCTTTTCAGGGCTATACTTTTGTTTCAAATGGTGTGTTTTCAGTGTTTATGATGAATGTAAGAGATAAAATTGAATCAAAGTGGGGAATACCAGAAAAACTTTGTATCTAGAATGAAAGTTAATCTAACAGGGCCGTTTTTGAAATTTTTTTAGCTCTAGCTCTAGGTATAGCTATACCTATCGCTATAGCTATCTGTCTGTCTATTTTATAGTATTAAGGGCACAAAATATTACAAATCAGACCCTAGGGTATAAATTCATAAAGTATTCCATTGAAGTTAGTTTTAATTTTGCTATTAACTTCAGTGGAACAAGAAAGGAAACACTAAAGGTAGACTTTATGCAGAAATGTAAAGCATATTGGAGCAGCATTCTTTCATCAGTAGAATCTCTTAATTTTTTTTAAAACAAGTCCATTCCATTTTTCTTCCCATAACTACCTTTATCTATGTATGAGATGCAAAATACGATAATAAATCTTAGAACAGACTATTACAGTTAAGTTGGTATTGATCGCAAGGAGTGAAATTGCTATATTACAAGTTGTAAAACTTATTCATATCCACAAAAATATTACATTAAAAGTATAATAAATTGTAATACTTTAATCACTTGGCAAATGATTTGACTCTTTCTGTTCAATTTATAGTATCATTTCAGTAGCACCTGCTTCATAAAATGTGCATACTACTGATACTACTCTGATGGCTTTTATAGGAACGTTATTGGAATAATTTATGCAATTGCTCTTTTTAACTAATAATTCTTTTTTTCCCCCTTTCCCAGATAGCTCCACTTTCACTTTTTCAAAATCTTTTCTATTATCTTATCTTATTTCCCCTCATATTCACTGTTCTCACTTTAGGAGCCAATGAACTATCTTTTCTTAAGGTAACTTAATCTTTCATCAGAAAAAAAAATCAGTTTTAATATTTCTACTACTTACCTTAATTATAAATCACACAAATATAAGTTTACAAAATGTGAGTGTCTCTGAGATTACACTTCTGTTTCAGCTTTATGCTACTACATATTTTATTTTTAATTAAGTTTTTATTGAATTTTCCATTGAAGAGCAACAAACAAACCATAAACTGTGAATTATGCATGAGCTGAAACATTCTGCATTAGTCAAATGGAAAAAGAGTTCATACTTATTCAATATATATTTTTCTCCTGAAGATTATAGATAGAATCCTACCTTAAAAAAAGATATGATCTGTTCCACAATGTGAATTTATAATCCTGACCTTTCATCCATATTCTGAGGCATGAAGAGATAGAAGAGCATGATAGAGAGAATCACAGAATCATAGAATGGTTTGAGTTCGAAGGGACCTTAAAGATCACCTAATTCCAAACACCCTGCCCTGGGCAGGGACACCTCCCACTAGACCAGGCTGCTCAAAGCCCCATCCAGCCTGGCCTTGAACACTTCCAGGGATGGAGCATCCACAACTTCCCTGGACAACTTGTTCCAGTGTCTCACCACCCTGACAGTAGAGAATTTCTTCCTAATATCTCATCTAAATCTCCCCTCTCTCAGTTTTAAGCTGTCACCCCTCATCCTATTGCTACACTCCCTGATAAAGAGTCCCTCCCCATCTTTTCTGCTGTATTCAGGTTTCATCACGGCCTTCTAGAATAACTTCAGCAACATGAATACCATAAAAATTCTGGAGACCAGTTGAAATAAGATTATGCCAAAATCCAGTGACCAAATACCAGACCTAGAAAGAACACAAATCTCGTAGCAGAGTGCAAGACAGTCTCCTGATCAGTGATCAGTTAGGTTGTTCTTAAGAAAAGTAAGAAAAAGTATATCTTAATTTGATGTGAAAATGGTATTTTTTTGAAATTATTTTAGTTGTCTGCAAAACAAGTATCAGGACTAAAGAAGTAAATACATATATTTTAAAATAATACAACAAGTTTAAGTAAAGAGAATGTTTGAATATCCTTTTGTTCTTTCTTTTTCAACTATTTTTCCATGGAGGTGAGGTGGAGGACAGAGAGAAAGTAAAGAATGTGGTCAGGACATCACATTTTCACTATAATTCTCCTTATCTCAAAACACCACCTCTTTGGAAATGATTATCTAAAAAAACTGAAGCACATGGCATGCACAAAAAGGGATCCCTTTTTATAAACCTGTCTTATTCAGAACCCCCAAAAGTCCAAAAGAAGGAAAAAGGTTCTTTTGTCCTACCAGTGGTGCTTGATTTGCTCTGTCTACAGGACATCCGACAAACTTCCAGTAATACATATTTTTGAATAAACGTATCCAGGACCTAAAGGGAAAAGCTCTTCCTTCTTAACCTACTAACAAACAATGATTGGTACTGGAAACAGGGATTTTCAACTGAATTAAAACACAAAACTGCTCTCATTGTTATGAAAGGGAGAGTTTTCTTGAAAATTAAGACATATGATTGCACTCCTTACCAAGGAATTAGAAGTGTAATTTTGAGAAAGTGTAATTTTTGAAAAAATTACCCCTATAATGATTAGTTGCTATTATTTAGTGTGATGGAGTTATACAGAGATGAGAGAAAGATATTTTGGCCTACGTAATTCTTTATACTGACGCCATCTAACTATATTTTTCACTATAACTATATGAATACCTAAGGAGTGGTAATGCTCTTTGCCTTGACACACAATCAGCTCTGTCACTGCATTTAATAACATAAAAGGAAAGAAGAAAACATACCAAGTAATTAAATCACACATATTAGGCAGCCAAACTGGAGTAATTGAGTATTTCAATTAATCACAGGAAACATGCAGAATGATGCCTAATCAAGTTGTGGGGGAGATATGAAGGGGAATTTGAGGTTCACTAAAGGATATGGCTTTTGCCATTTAGTCATTTAAAATAATAACCCTTCAAGCAACTAATTCAGCATAAGTGAGAGATGCATGTATTAAGGAAAAGCCTGATAACTATGGTAATATCTTACACATATAAGTCCGTCTACTACTAAAATTAGGCAAAAGTTCCCATTTCAAATACACTATGAACATTTAAAATACACTGTGAACATGAGCAGTTCCACTATAGCACTAACTCTGTTCACGTGTTTGAAAATGTTCACATGGATAACAAGTCATCAAAAGGAGGCTGATGAGTATAAACTATGCTACATTACAGTGATATACTAGACTGACAGCATTATAGATACTGAAAACTCAGTAATAATATAATACAGGTACTGCAATTACCTTCCTCTCAAGATGAATACACATATACCATACTGTTATCTACAAGTTAATAGATAAAATTAAACAGTTATTATTAATGAATCAAAGGATACTGTTCTAAATAGTACTGACTACTAACATCTTGTCTTAACATTAAAAAAAAAAAAAATGTGCTAACAAATTGTGGTAAAGCCTCAGCAGTTCTCTTATTTTTAAACAGAGCTGGAGATTGAAAAAGATGGCAGGAAAAGACCTTAAGTAGTCCTTCAAAACAGCAGTAGCCAAAATCTTAAAAAATTCTAAGGTTATTAAGTCCCTGAACTGAAATTCTTTTAAAGAGACAGTTACCAACAAAGAAGCTGCAGTACAGTCTGAAAATTCTGCCTCAAAAATAACAGTTCACCAACAGCTAATGAAAAATTAATTTTTGCTAGCAGAAATGATCCATGAAACTGGTGGTGGGAAACCAGCAAGTCAGGGAATATCAGCAAATGAAAGATGATGGCACTTGTACAGAAAGAGGGAACAATTCCTAGCAGGGAGAACCAGTGAAAAAAAAAAAAAAAAACAAACAAAACAAACAAACAAACAAAAAAAACCCCAAACCAAACCAAACCAAAAACAAAAACAAACAAAAAAACCCACCCAAAACCAAAAAACGGAAAAAAAGAGATGAGAATCTTCTAAAAATCAGAGAAGATGGCAAAAAAATAGCAAGCTCTGAACAAGCTGTTCCTATTCTGAGTTATGAAAGAATGGAAAATGAGCCAGATTCCAGATTGAATATGTTCTGATGACAGTGAATTTATCTGGGTTTATGCTGATATGAGATCCGCGTTTGGTCCATCAAAAAAGAAATACTATTTTCCCTCTTGTGTGATAGAAACAATAGCATTCCAGACAAGACAGAATGTATGTGCATTAACAAGGCCAGAATTTAGCAATTTAACACATTTGGGAAGTTACCTAGAATATGTCTCCCAATGTTAGTTAACCTTCTTTCCATAATTAGCACTATATATCACTATGACAGCTTTTCAGTCTGTGTTGAGGGATTAATTGTTTGCACGTAACACTGTCTGGTTCTTCTGTACTGGACTGTCCATATGTGCTAATAACCAGGTAAAAAACAGAGCTATCCACAGGGGCTGCTTCTTCTCTCATACTTCTTTTGCCAGCATAATTCCACTAACATTGGTGAATTTGGAGTGCTTTTGATTTATAAGCATGCAATGAGAAAAGAATTGAGAATACAGCTTCTTAAACTGAATTTTCAAGAAGATGGGTTATCCTTTTTGTTTCTTTTCTTCTCTTTCCTCATGTGAGTAATTCAGGTGACAAAATTTGGAAACAGAACTGTCAATCCAAAATGGGAGTCTTCTGAGCATCTACCCTAGCAGAAGACAAATTGGATGATAACAGATTATAGAAAATGCAGGAATATGCATTCCAGTTAAGACATTTTAAAGACACACAATCAAACATCACTCAATTTTTAGTGCAAAGAATGGGTGTCAATGCTCAAGCTTTTTCAGAATTGTTTAAACCCTCTCTGATTCTGCATGGACTGTCAAGCAAAGCTAAATACTAAGGGTATGCCAGTTTTGACATTTTTAAAGGTGAACAGGTAGACCTTTACACTACAGATAGCTCTGTCTCAGACTCTCACCTCTGTTACTGCAGATTGCAGTGTTGGTTCTGACAGCAGTTTTGGTGATGGGTGAGCGATGACAGCTGATGATGAGGTGCTATAGCTGTGATGGAAATTCAGCTGAGTCCTGTAACACCAACACATGACTCAAGTAATTCAAATGTCTTAGACTTATGTATGACTAACAAAAAATATATCTCTGACTCAGGTTTGTGAAGTATGTGCTAGGTGGGTGCTTGATATTTTAAATTGCTTTTTTCCCCTGACAAGTATCAAACTAAGTACTTTTTCCAATATTAGGAAAGCTAACACAGTAAATGACTAAACACAACACTTTTCAAGTATTTTTTCCTCTCCTTAATGCTAAATTACATTACAAAGGGGTTTTCTGCTCCTTTACATTTTTCTAGCTATTGATCCAGAACAGAAAATGATAGAAGCTTTGGGCCTGACCCTGCCTCAGTATAAATCACCAGAATCCCATTGTCTCCATTAACACTATGCTGATTTACGGGGCTGATGATTAGACTCTTCTTCCTAGAAGAAGGGAGAACTAGCACAGCATTGTAGAATGTTAGAGGGAGAGTTTAAAGCCGAAGAACCCGTCACTTTGAATTTACTTTGAACTAAGGTTTTCTTCTATCTAATAATAGCTAATTTTCTTACGGAGTTTACTATGTGTGTTTCAGCTACACACTTGAAGTCTCCTACATGAAAATTATCCTCATAAATACCTGATGTTCCTGATCAGACAATGCAGAGAAAATAAGCAGTAAGAGGTAAGAATTTAGCTAGATATTGTTCTGAAGCTTTAGCAAAACTCTATGAAACAGAATGATTTTTCATAGTCATTTGTTGTGGTGTATAGCGAGAAAATGGGATTAATAAACAGGAAAAAAATAGGGTGTGGGTTTTTTTTTTATATGAGTTCTACTTTCTAGATGTAAGTTTACTTTTTATATTTTTTTTTTTTTTCCCAAGGCACCTTTCTGCTGATTCATTCTTTCAATTGAATAACAACTAAAATTTTTAACTTCAATATGGTTCTTTTTGCCTGGTTACTGTATCTTGCTCCTTCCGATTGGTTGTTGTAGTATTCTTCAGATTTAATCCTTTTCTTTCCTTTGTTGCTATACATCAGGAGAATTTATAGCATTGTAGTTACCATTTGAATTATTTTTCTAGAACATTCACACATAAACAAGCAAAAATTGCTTAATGATAGCTTTTAACTACACTAAACATTGGATTCCAGCTATATTCATTACTGGTCCTTATAAAAGTGCTTGCAGAACAAGAGAAAAAAATCATGGCGTTATCTGTTTTCTTCCACTCTACATAACTGAAAGGTTTAAGTGGATTGCATAACTGAAGGATTACATATCAATCAATATCACATGATTCTGTCTTGAATGTTCATGTCTAGACATTTCTAGGTAGTATCAAAAAAACCCAAAACCTTTCCATCCTAACAATAAAAGCAGTTTTGTCATACTAGCATGGTTTGTTTCTTAGCCTGGAAGACACTAAAAATAAAGATAACCTGTTGGAGTAGCTAGGAACAGATAGCAATGAACAAAACATGCCACCTAATATTTCTAGGAATGTGACTTGTCTGGTGCAAAAAGCTTACAGCAACATACTGTGATAATAGGAAAGGCTGGGGTGGGGGAAGAGAACAGGGGGGACGAACACTTGAAAAAGTGTTAAAACTAAGCATCTTCACTATTGGGAAGACCCCACAGACTTGGTATCTGACACTGATGTCTGTCGAACCCAAGATCCAAGTCAAGACTTTAGTCTAAGTGGAACTGGAATGGTGGGAAGTTCTGCTCAGGGTCTGGGTTGTAGTGAAAATCTCAGTTCAACCGTTGCTGAGTAAACTTACAGACGGTCCTTTGGGATTCAGGAACGTTTCAGCACTTCTGCCTATATTTCGTATTACCATATATGAACTATGCAAAGAGCAGGTAGCCTTCTAAAACAGAGGGAGGGTGGAGGTTCTCTAATGTTTCTGATAAAATTTTATGCGTCTTTTACATGCACCATTCTAAATAGTAATATCACCCCATAGAAAGAAAAACATTTTTTTTGTACAGTGCCCATTGATTATTCCTGCAAATCTCAGCTGAGGAAAATTCATGTAATAAGAAAAAAAGAGTGATCAGCCTTAAAACTAAATTAAGCAGAAACCATTTGTTCCTTAATCGTAGCTATTTGTTCTGCATAAAATGTCATATCTCCAGCAAGACACTAGGGCAATTTTTTATGAAAGCAAAACACAAAATATATTCTTGTTTAATATTTTCTGGCTCTAACCCAGCTTGTGGCTGCATATATTATCTAGATATGTCACTCTGTTTACCATATTGAAAAAGAAAAAGCAGGTAAATTAATCACGCTGGATTTGAACTGTATGCAGTCTGAGCTATTTCTTTACAGCCCAGCACTCAAAAGTGCTTAGGTGAGACTTTTGATTCACTGCTGGCTAGAAATGGGGTTGTGCGAGTTTTA
The DNA here is from genome assembly GCA_947846985.1 of Fratercula arctica. Taxonomy (NCBI): domain Eukaryota; kingdom Metazoa; phylum Chordata; class Aves; order Charadriiformes; family Alcidae; genus Fratercula; species Fratercula arctica. Next base: position 92,344,195 of record CANTUZ010000002.1, on the reverse strand, counting down.
GGCTTCTTTACTGCTCTCCAAAATATATATCAAGACAGTTCTTGTGTATGAAGTGATTTACTATGTAGTTCATCTCTGCATTTTGCTGAGAACAGCACCTGAGAAAACTTCCATCTCTTGTTGATAGCAGAGAGGCTACACTTTGTACTGATGAAGGGGTTGGGGTGCTCCACTGGTCCGTTGCTCACCAGGGGCATTCTCAGACCTGCTTATACTGCAAAATGCAGAACTATGTAGAAATAACTCAGCAAATAACCACTGGAGCTAGCAAGTCCAAGCAACAGTGCAGCGAGTAGTATTTTGGTCCCTATAGCAGCATATCTGCCTCGATCTTTGATTCACTGTACGTTATCTGATGAGATGTAAAGCTCTCCTGAAATAGCTACAGTGCTTCTGCTTCTGGAGCAGGCATGGCCTCAGCTTTCTTAAAGTTTCTGGTCTCCGTGGCATGCTGTAAAAGTGCCCAAATATTGTCTGCATTATAATAAAATAAGGGCTAATGTCATGAGTGTTCTATATATTAGTAAATAAACTGCCTTTTATATATATATATATATATGTATGTATGTCATTACACGTGGAAGGTAATAAGCAATATAGAAAAAGACTTTCAAATAGCTAAATAGACCTTAATGTTGTCCATGAAAATGTTTCCTTTTTCATGTCATGTAAATATTTACGTTCAAAATCAGTTTTATTCATAAATACTTACAACTTCACCTTTTACAAAAGCATTAGAAGTTCATCTGTGTTTATTTTATCCCATGTGGCATCACATACAGTCGATATGTGAATCAGCTGGGTTTTTTCCCAGTTTTCTCATTAATAAAGACCACATTTCAAAAAAATCCAAGCCTATTCTAGCCCTCAGAGTTGCAGAGGCAAGTGGCCTTGGCATAAGGTAAAAGTAGTCATTACTGATATAAAAGAGTGAGGAGATTCACGTCTGAAGTTTCTGGAGGAAAGGTGATAGTGAAGAAACATGCCCTCTGGAGCCCATTTTCCCTGCTACTGGTGTTCTTCTTCAGGAGAGGATGCCTGTTTGTTACTTGGTCTGCCTGTGGACTGACATTTGTAATAGCATCCTGTGCCAGGGTGGCCCCAACTGGCAGCCAAGCATCCAACCAGCCACCCACTGCCCCCCACCGTCCAGCCTGATGGAAGAGAAAATAGGAAGAGTAAAAGTAAGAAAACTTGTGAGTTGAAATAAAGGCAGGGAAATTGTTTGGCAGTGACAAAATAGACTTGATCTGGGGAATTTCATTTAATTTATTGACAATTAGCATAAATATTTAATTACCGATTAGAGTATTGGGAGGGAAAAAAACAAATCCCAAAACATTTAAAACGCTTATTGCCTTACCAAGGCTCAGCTTCACTCCAAGCACGTCTCCTCCCTTTTTATTATCGCCACAGATTGGAACAAGCTGTGTCTGGCACAGGGCAGACTCTGACCTTTTCCCATGGATGCCACCCCTGCAGATGCCTCCACCTCACCCACCGCTACCGAAACCTTGCCGCCCACACTCAGTACACATCCTGAGCTCTATCTGCTGTCCTTGAGAATCTGAGGATTATTATCAAAAGTTCTTTACAATTATTACTTTATTAATCTCCCCCCCCCCAGTTTAGCCATTCATTTTTATGCTGTCATTAGGCTGGACCATTACTTATAAAATGGTATTTTATAGTCTGGTTTTAGTAAACAGAGGCCATATGACAATTAAAAGAAGAAGAAAGCTTTGTGATTTGTAGGATTATATTGTTTCTCTCCCGCTATTTCTTTTTTCCTGTCTATCTCTCTTCTCACAACTGATTTCTAGATTTCTTGTCTCCAAGAGGAAACAGTCTTCCAAGCTTGACATGACACTAGCAGTTTCCTTCTCTTGTACCTTATAACGGTTTCTAGTTGGTTCAGGAAAATAGAAGCTTCACCCTAGCTTGCACTAGTATTTATTCTGAAGGTACAGCATTAATGATACTATACTGCCGTGTATTTGGGCTACATGTGGAAAATTATCATGCTACTTATAGTACATTAAAAAAACCACCACTGGTAACAGTGGATTTGAAATACTGTATTTAGTTCAGGTGCCGTGTTTAATGTTTGCTGTCATTGAGGGTTTTCCCCAAAAATGACCCTAGTTCTAACCAGACTTGCACACTTATATAACAAGAGTCTAGAGCTCAGTGTTTCACCCACAATCTAATGTAACTCACTTTTCTATATTTGTATATAAACTGTATATGTTTGTGTGTATATATATATAGTTTCTGTATGTTTATGTCTGTATTTGTGTGTAATGGGAACTAAAATGTAAAAGACGTTATATTTTCGGTGTTGTGTTTGATCTGTGCTGAAGCACTAAATTATCTTTGTGTTTTCCAGAGGTTAATATTTCTTAGAGTGTTTGAACCTATAATAAGACATCCATATGCAAGTGACAAAGCTAATTGTGTGCATTTAATTTCTAATTTAGTCTTTTCAGTAACAGCTAGTTGATTAAAAAATCTACTAATAGAATTTAAATATAAATGTGGTAAAAGTAATTCCTATATCTAATGTTCCTATGTAAATACCAATCACTAATCCTTAAACAGTTTTAGCTTAATCAAATTGCTTGTAGATTGATTTTGGATTATTCATTTCACCCCAAGCATGCTCCTTGATTTTTATTCTAAATCATGTTATTGAATCCAAGTGATAGAATCCAAATATTTGACATAATTTGATTTAAATGTTGTTGAACTGCAAATGAATCCAATAGCTTTTCCCAACTAACTAAACTGAATGTTGCTTTCAAAACTGAAACAGTAGAAGGCAGACATTTAAATATAAATTATGTTTAAATGGACTTGAATTTCAGTGTCACACATCTACCCTGTGAATGGGGAGTGTGAAAAGCATTGCTATGGTAATTCTTAGAAACTGAACTGATGGTGTTTTCCAGTCTGTACTTTGGCTGACACTCCTGTTTGTAAGATCAAGTTCTCAGTTGCTTATGACTGCCAAACTGGAGTTGAAATTTTCTGTGTTGGTGTCTGCCACAAGATGATTTTTGGGCAGGATATATAATTATTCAGATAGTTCTGAGAATGGAATCAGGAAAAAATATATTCCTTTGACTATAGTAAGAACGACTTATACAAGCTTTCACTATAAAATTATCTTCTCCTTTTCTTTGAAGGAGGGATTGAAAATTTGACAATGCATTAGGGTTCTGAATTTTATTGCTCCTGTCCAAAAATGTTGAATCTTCAATAAATCTTATATGCCTGTTAAAGTTTGGTCAAATTAAAAAAAAAAATCCATCTGCACTGAGTATCATCCAATTTAATATGGATCCTACACACAACTGTTCTGAACAGGCATTATATCCATGAAGTAACTGGGTATGCACCAGTCCAAGGCAGAAAGAGCGGGGCAGAATTTACCAAGTAAGTTACTGTTAGGTTTGCTGTGGGCTGCTTGGGGCGTACACAAAGAAACCGGGGAAAAAAAAAAAAAAAAATCAGCTGGCTTTTCTAAGAGGTGCCATGCTAGGCTTGGATAGCTTGTGAAAGCACAAGGAAGACAGTACTACAGTGTTAGGATGGAAGTAATAGTAGGCTGTCACAAAAGTTCAGTCTGATAAGGACTGGGATTGGCATACAAGGAGCAAAGCTCACGGGGAATTTGAATAGCAACAGCTGGTGGGCTGCATGGCATTTAACAAGAATCCAGGAAGAGAAGCTGTCCTGGGCTGGAAAGTAAAGTACCAGAAGGTGCCCAACACTAGTCAGTGGCAACTAAGCGCCCAAGTTTTATTCCTGAAGTGTAGCCCCAAGAATACCACCAGCATAGGTGGATGCTGGGATCCTGGCCTGGGTCCTTAGCTAGAAGCCCACATATTGACATTTCTGCATTACAGTAGTTGGAACTAGAGTTCTGGTAGAAAGCTGGGAATTACTTTATAGTTAGATTTTTAGTCAGTTGTAATTAATTTTACTGACCTGTCACAAAACATGTTCACAGACTTCTGCTTCTTCAAACCTTAATTAATATTTTTTATGCTACAGTTAACTTTTCAAAGCTATCTACACTCTGCCTAACATAAGTAATTTTGGAAAAATAAATTTGCATATCAGTCCTTTCTGAGTTTCCTACTAGCATTGGCACTTTCCACAAAACTCACTATTATAACATGTGAATGCACCTTTTCCTTTTACCCTAAAATGGAAACAGCCTCACTTTTAGGAATTTCTATGAATGTATTGAGTTTTTGTGATAAATTGATAGAAGACTGCATAAATTAGAATTAAGGCATATGAAGGACAGAGAGTTTGCTTAGGCATGTGGCTGTAGCATAGGCTTTGCTCAAGTCTCACGATGTAACCTTTCACAGAGGACTTAGGACCCGGGTCTGCTCTGAGACTCACAAAATCATGCAATGGCGAGAGAGTTCAGTAAAGATCAGCATGGATCTATGCATGCAAATATGCATCCAAATAAATGTATCTGTTTGGATTGGAAAATAGCACACAAAGGAAATAGAGGTACAGAAGAATCATCCTAGGCAACATGCTTTATCATTGCTTATTCTTTAACTGTTTCAAGCATTGGCTTTTTGCAATAATTAAATTTCAATCTATTTTTGTGCTTTTAAGGACGTGTCTTATCTACAACTCATGATCCACAGTTTGTTAGGATATCAAGGGAGACTTTTGATGGTGGAGAATCCATGCAGTACAATCAGTTTTACCAGCAATAGTCTTGGCAGATGAGGGACAACATCAGTCACTCAGCCTTAGTTATCACCAGGTAAGGTAAGGTAAGGTGCGCATAATTTAGGATATTGTTGGTTAAGGAGAGGATAACAAGTTCCTGGAGGCATAAGCAAGACTCCAAGACTGTGGTTTGAGCAAAAAGAGCAAATCTGATTTTATGGTATTTAGGACCTTTTCTGTGGCTGTGTGGGTGATTGGCTGTTGGCTGGGGTCAACCTGACACATGTCTTAATGCTGTATAAACATACACCTCTGCATGGTGTTCATTGACTAATTTGATAAAAATGAGACCATTGTGCCCACTTCTGCTTCAGATCATGTTTGTTCAGCTCTTGTACTGGAGAGATCTGGTATTGTTGGTTATAGGACTCTGGCCCAGTACAGAAGCTGATAATATTTTGGAGCAAAGGCTGGCCTTTCAACCAGGTAAACCAAGAGGATGTTCACTTTGAGCAGACAGTAACTCCATGGTTAGGAGAGCAAACAGGAAGCTGCATGAGCCCAGAGAGAGTTACGTAGGAAGTTAAGCTGAAGTTGTTAGTTTGCTGAGACCACTACATCTTGTGGTGGGGAAAGGGTGATCTGTTTTAGAAATCTAAGTGAACTCTGCACAGGGAATACATACTATAGCCGTGCATGTCCATGGTAAACTGGGTGAAGTGTCTGTAAAAGCTATTGTTGGCAGTCTTGAAAAGGGAGGCACAGGAAAGGGTAACATCATCACTGTTGGTAACCTATGCCAGCATAACATACAGGAAGCATATTTTTATGCACAGAAAATGTATTGCAATGCCCTACAGAGGTCAAGGGAAGATGAGGTACATGGAAGATACATTGGAGTGGAGACTAACACAGCCTTGTGGGATGCTTATGGAAACAGACGTTGTGTGTCCTGTTTTTCTGAATGATCTTTCAGCCACTGTAATCCAGCAAGAAGCCCACTGAATTCCCACCCTACCCTGAGCTACCTTGCTGGGGAGGCAATAGATACATGTGCTTTGTGGGTTGGGAATAGAGACCAGAATGCATTCACTGGTGGGTTATGTTTAAGATTGTTGTAGATTTTTTATTTATAAACTCTGTTCACAATACAAACAAGTATGTGGGAAACCAGGAAAAGCTATATTTGCTAAAATTTTTAGGACCTATTTGGTTCAAGTGGATCACTGTCTAGATAACCCTTCTCTAAAATTCAGAGTTTTTCCATGTTCTCAAATGAAAATCAGAATGCTGGGGGGAGAAATATTTTTCCAACCTTTGAAAACATCAAAGACATTATTTTCTGCCTGATCTTTTAATATGAAAATCCCAGTGAGAACTGCAAATGAAAGAAAATAAGTCAGCAAACATTGGGATTAGCACTGGGGAAGCTAGATTTGGATGATGAAACAGCTACAGATGGTTACTGATATACTTGAATCCCACCATGTAAGAGAATCAAGATCATGGGACCCTAAATAGACCTCAAAGGAAATAAAGCAGGCCAGGAAAAGGGAATGACCACACTTTATTTTGTTCCTTTAAAGTCCATGGATTTAAAACACACACTGAACAATTTATAGCAGTTAAAGGCCACTGTACCAAGAAGCTTGCTACTGAATCCTCATTGCTGGAATTGATTCTTTTTCTCTTACATAAAACAGAGGTTACTACTTCCTCTGTGCTGCATAAGAAAGAAGTACCTAAAACACCTCTATCATTTTTCTTAAAAGGGCCTGAAAACAGAGTGGCCTGTCTTTGTATACTGTCACTTGAAATACTCTGAAAATAGATAGCTATCTTTTGATTAGATCCAGGAGAATTATTTGCAGCAAACAAATCTGTTCATAAATACAGAGCTTTCTACTGTTCATGAATTGTAAGCGAATGATTACTTCTTCCCAGAATATTTTCATTCCTTGGAATTATTCAACAGCTATTTTATATGACTATATTTCAACCTATAGATTACTGAGAAATTGTTTGCTAAGAGTATTGCTTTAAGTATTTTACATTTACAATTTTAAACCCAAGGTGTTAGATTAGATACATACATCAGTGTTAAAATTATGTTTAATAATTTTATGGGTGTAGATCTCAGAATCAGGTTTCTGTGTAACTTTAAAAATAACTCTGACTTTCGGTATGGCCTAACAAAGAACACTGGAGAAGAGGAAGACTGTCATATTGTGTTTTTTATAAGGATGAAGTATGCTTTTCTTTGCTGATGGGGTTTCTCACTGCACTCATGGCAGAATAAATTCAGTAATATAGTGAGAGTCCATGATACACTACCAAAATACACTGTTTCCAAGGAGAAAATAACAGTGCAATGTATTTATAAGTGACTGTTTTTCCTGCTAGATGGAGTTTGTTAGACTGTGAATTTCAATTAGAGATAAAAGCTAAAATTATATTCAGAGGTAGCCAATTAACTGTTTGTAGTTATTTAATTTTTTGAGGAAAAGAGAAAAACAGTTTTACTTATTTAATGACATTGATAAATTTGCCTTTTATTTGTCAAAATGTAAGCTTTGTTCAGTAATGTGTATGGAAACAATCTTTATAGTTCTTAAATATAGATTCAGTTTGCATTAGTTTGGTTATCCGTCCTGGGTTCAGCTACATGAATAGCAGTCATTAGTGCCCAGAAAATGCGCAATTAATAGTTTTACAAAGTGAAAGTCAAGGTCTGTGAAATCAAGCACAAGTAATGATTTCTTATTTTCATTTGGGAAAAGGAAAGACACCGAAATCACTCTCATATGTCGTTGATGGGTGAACGTTTTGACTATTCTGCTCACCATTTATATTTCTGGAAACAGTTGTAAACAAGCTCCAAAAAGGAATTAGGTGCCTGAGAGCACAGTGCTGTCGAACTAATTCTTGGCTATCTGACCCCAGGGTACAGTGTCCATCTCTGCAAATAAGTTGTCCAAATATCAATGAAACCTGGGCTTCGGCCTGGTGAATCTCCTGAGCTGTGGTTGCTGGATCCTGGCTTTGGCCCTGGAACGATCTCAACTGTCTGAGCTCCCTGATGGTGGTGCAGAAGTTGCTGGGGTAATGTCAGAGCTGAGAAATGAAGGGAGAGAGGGGGAAAGGGAGAAAGCCATCCCTTCTATCTTCTCCTCCTGCTCACCCTCACACCTGCATGTGGTCCTATCCACACATGTATGCCAAACATCTTGGAGACAACTTCTAAACTGCCAAAATTTGTCTCTTTTTGGCCCTGAAGTAACTAATACAGTGTCTTGGGGCCCATGCTGCCCATTTCAGCTCAGGCCAGGGCAGATTCTCCTGCCCTGAGCTATATTGTCATTGCCTGGGGCACAGCTCTGCCTCCTGGAGGGACCATCACTCACCCCGGCTCTCACTGCCTGGCTCAGGCTCCATGGGATGGCATCCTGTGGATGAGGACACAGCCTGTGCCCAGACCACCTGGGTTCCTGGCCAAACTTCCCCCATGGATTTGCCCTGCCAGCCCTGCACCCTGATGTAGACTACCAAAAAGGAGGTGACTAATCCTGCCTTGCTGAGTTCAGGCTCCTGTGGCCCCTGAGGGATTCCAAGTCTTGAGTCAGGATATTAAAAATCTGTGAGTCAAATTATGCTGAAACTGTGGCTCTGGCTTGGATTTACCATGTAACAAGAACCCACCTGATGGCAAGAATCTAATCGGGCTAGTATGTCTCTGAAGAGGAGCTGCCTTGTGTGGCATAGGGGGTTGGGTTGATGACAAGGGTCTACTGGCAGCTCTGGGAATCTGCCAGCTCTGGCTGAGTGTTTGAATCATGAACCTCTATTAATGAAGATCCATCACCTCCAACCCCACTTTACATGGAAATGGTGGCTGCAGTGCCTGCAGTTACAGTATGTGAAAAGCCTCAGCATCCCCCAAGAGTCAGGCGTGCCCTAGCAGTATGTGTCCTCAAGGGGTCATATCAAGAAGAATGCTGTCCTTCTGGAATAAAACTGGATTTCAAGGATGAACTCAACGCTTTGCCCCACCAAGAATGGACACGTGCAAAGACACTAGCTAGTCACCTGAGTTTTAAATTCAAAAAATAAAGCACATGTGGAATTTAAAAAGCAGCTGATCTGAGGTTTTCATGGTTATAACTGGATTCCCTCAACCTTTACCACTCTAGATAGTCCTCAGTGCATCCCTAAAACAAGGTCAGTCTGGTTTTCGGTAAACAAAGTGTACTATAGCAAAAAGAGTTGTTATGAAACTTGGCATCTTGGCACACATCTAGTGACTATAGGTTTCCAATCAGCATGTTCAGCCAGGTAGTGTGAGGAATCTGTCTGTCTGAATGAGCAGCTGAACTGCAACTATTTTTTTTTTTTTTTTAATATTTAGTTGAATTCAGGGAAAAGTCCTCTGCCAAGCTTGCATACGGTGATTAAAGTGAATATTTAAAACAACAACTAAAGAGTCATTCTTATCCATAGCTGTTCTGTCAGCAAGATATCTGTTCCAAGAGCAAGGCTTTAAAAAAAGCAATGATAGCTCCTTGGTAGTCTCCGCTATTTTTAAAGGTGGAAGTCATGGAGCGTATTTTATGTCTTGCTGTAAGAGTACAGGCATGATGTGTCATCGATATGTTGTCAGGAAATGATAAGGGTTCAGTTGTGAAGAGAAGGTCTTTGGCTCTTTGGAGATTGTGTGGGCTCAGGCTTCCATGTTGATCATTTAAAGAGTGACACTAAAAACTGTGAAAAGAGAAGGAATCTGCGTTTTTCCGCTTTTTGTAACGTGGAAAGATGCGTGGGTGAAGCAGAGAAGAGCGCAACAGGGCCTCCACCATCTGAATGCACTTCAAGAGGAGAAAAAAAAAAAAAATGGTTGTGAACAGAGGCAGCAAGTTAGGAGTATCGAAAGGTAGGTAACCGAAAAAGATTAATATACTATAGGAAAATAAAAATTAATATACTATAGGAAAAAGCACATCTGGGAAGAAAAAAGTAAATTTGGAGCTCAGAGGAAAATATACTTTGCAGGCAGAAGGAACAGGAATAGAGGGAGATAGAGGAAAATTTAAGCAGATAATTTTGTAAACTACTCTCTGCTCTGATAAGAACATCAAGTGGGCATAGGTAAGAGATGAATTATAACCCAAACTACTTTCTGGACAGATTTACAGATGAGTAACAGAAGTGAAGGGTAGTATTATAGCTATACTAAGAAAAGATACAATTGCTTTCTAGCACCAAGGTCCTGGTACTAATTTTCTATGGCTGCACAGACAATGAGTGCACGAGGTAGGATCACATGCTTTTGGCTTCTTTTCTCTTTCTGATTATGCCTGGGATAAGGTAAACATAATTTGCAGGGTAAATATTTTTAATGAGACTTTTAAGATCCTTCACTTAGTGCTTTCCAATGTTACATAAGAGGACTGATCATATCTAGACAGGTAAAATAACCCAAACCATGGATGTGCAGATATGGTCTGGTAATTGTTATATGACACAAAGAAAAAAAAAACTCACCTTCCTTGAATCACTCCATCCAAACATAATATATCTGTCTATAAGCAGTTATTAATTTTTCCTTGATTTTGCAAAATAATAATGCAATGAAACAGTTGATCTGTGACTATATTGCTGAATATACTGGCTAGCTCCTAAGACAAAAAGAAAAAGGAGTGAGTGATTGACTTACCAAAAACCAAAGATATCCAACAGGTTTCTAGAGATACAGTTCATTCTTATATGTACAGATTTTCTTGAGGCAGGCATATACTTTCATCAAGGCACTGTTTCATAATTAGAAGCGATGACCAGCCCAGGGACTCTCACCACAAAATTCAGGAGCTGAAGAACAGCAGAGAACATTGTAAAAATTCCCCAGACAGACAGCGCTTGCAGTTTTGTGCAGACCTACTTTTGCATTTGTTCATCAAGGTTTTGGAACAGCATATGTACAGCAATTTGATCAGTGAAGGCGTACTGGTAGTGTTTGATATGCTGGCTCTACTTCATCTGCAAAAGAAATATCACTGTAACCGTCTCACTACAGCATGGCTTTTCATATTTGTGGCAATAAGTGTTAAGCCTTTTCACAGTTACTTCCCGTAATTGCATGCAATAAGCATTGTTCTTTTCTACTCCAGGATATACAGAGCAATATTCTCAAACTGGGGTGCCAGTATCTATATGCTGAAACTGTGGCACAAAGACCTGATTCACCACAGGGCTAAACACTCACATTGGTGTGACTAGTGAGGTCCCAGCTGCTGCTTCTGTCTGGAGTTTTCCACAAAGGAGATGTCATCTTCCCAGCAAGTCTTTCCCATCACGTTGAGATAGAAGTGTCCAGATTGAGCAAAACTCACCTGTCTATAATCTTGCATGCACTTCTCCACCGTGTGTAGCTTGTGTCCTAGAAATCATTTACAGACTGACACCCCTAAGAAGAAATCTATTTTCAATTGGCGTGCCACAGTAGAGCAAAAACCACGTGTATTAAGTAGTGTATGGCAAAAGAAGAGAGGAAGAAAATCAGACTGGTTTTCATTGGGGGTGACCATTCCCAGTTTCAGTGTTTGTTCATCTTTCAGCAGTCTCACATAAAGCTGAAGGCATTTGTTTTTTCCAAAGGAGATGGAAGTAAAGCTGTGTGTATTCTCACCCATGTGAGAATGGGTCAGCAGCTGTTGGAGGAACAAATGGAAGACCTTCATTACTGACTTCAGCATTCACAGAAATATGGATTTCTTCCTGGATCAGCAGTAGACAAATGGACAGATATATATAGACTATCACAAAAAATATTATCTTTTTCCCATAGGATTATGTGCTATACTTTTACACAGAGAAGTTTACAGAAATTGAAATACTACATATTACAATAAAACCCTCTATGAAATTACTTAGTGTCTTGTTAGCCACTTTTAAACTGAGTTAAATTTAATACAGGTGTTTTTAACAACATGAGCAAATAGAAATTTTCGCTCGCCTGGCCAATTTTGAAATTGATTTGCACAGGATTTAAATATCAGATAACTTTGGTTTTGTTCATATGAAACATCACGGCAGCTTTACTCTGAAGAACTGACACAGACATACAAAGCCTATACTTGCATAAACAGAAGTGCATTAGTAAAATATGCATGTGACTGATTTATCAGTTTCCTGTAGCATTTATACCATCTACATATAAAACTACACAAGAGTATTCCTAACCCATTAAAGGAACACTTATGTAAAGTTCCTTTTTTAATTTGCTAATTACTGATTTCTAAAACGCTTTTCTGTAAGACTAATTCTGCCTCCAGGCCTAATCACCTACATTTCCAATGTTTTCTCTGGATAAAAAATAAGAGGAGAAACCAGCAGTGTTTATATCATAGGAATGCGGAGATAATCCTGCTGTATTATTTAAGAGAAAAATAGATCTAATAACCTTCCTGATGTCTTCCAATATATTTGTGTTCCTAAATGCCTGATGTATCAAATATATTTTGTGTTTGTTTATATTAGGGGTTTTAGAAAATAGAGCTATGAGAGACTTGTGCATTGGGACTATATTAGTTTTGCTAATTCATGTAATTTTAAAACTGATTTCACTCATAATTCCTAATCCATTGTTAGCAGTCAATCAGCTCTTACACTAAGTGGAACATTTTGGCTCATCCAGGGAGTTGAAGCTTGCCTAAAATATGGTATTGATTTATTGAAATGCAATTTTCATTGTAGAATGCACACAGTGGGAAGGTATGCAGCTGTATGAATACTGGATGACAACAGCATAGGAAGACAACATGTGAATATTGTATAAAAAAAATACTTTAAGATGCAAGGAGAAGAAAAACAAAACCTTTTTATGGGGAAAGGAGACTAAACAATGTTCCCTTGGCCAATTTGCCTTTTAGTGAGCTTTCTGGGATTTGTCTGTGCATCCTGGACACATAGGAATTGAAGGGATTACAGCTGGAAGAACCAGTGCTGATGAAATAAGAACTGGCATGAACTTTAAATCTAAAATTTAAAACAGAGTTCAACCAAAACACTTTAGATAACTGAGTGAAAAACATTTTTCATTATTTTTTTATCCTGGATGTTCTGATTTTAGTTGCAGTCAGAAGTAAAAATATTATTATTGTGCGAGTTTATCAGCTGTTTTTTTTTTTTTCTGAACTGAACCAGCAAGTTTCCCAGAAAAGCCCAAATGTCAATCTTTTAACACAATTTGCTACACAGAGTTGTTTGGACAAAGTGCCCTGTAGAAAGGTGACCTCTGTTTGGCTCTTAGAGGGATAGGAAGGCTGGACAAGGATAGTAGTGCTTTCTGCAGAAAAACAGAAAAAATCAGTTTTCTTACCCAATGGCAAGTCTTGTGCCTTAAAGAATTTGCAGTAGAAATATGGTCTTATTCAATCCTTTCTCAATTAGGACTCCATAAGGAGAACTAAACAATTTTTGGAGTAACAATCTTTCTCACTCTGTCGATCAATACTTATTCTTCAGTCTGTGAACTGTGTTCTGCTTTATTTTTCCTCCCTTGAGAACTTCACACCATTATTAAAATGCTGGGGGGTTTTTGGTGTTTTTTTTTTTTATTTTGTTTTGTTTTTTGTGGTTTTTTTTTTTTTTTTGTTTTGTTTTGTTTTGTTTTGTTTTGTTTTCTGTAGCTAGGAAGTAAAGGAAGGGGTGAACAAGGGGAGAAATAAAGAACCTCGTATTTTGTATGGAAGTAATAATGCACATACCTGGTCTAGCTATCGTTGTTCCTTGACAAAAGTGTGATTTTTTTTTTCAATTTGCAAAATAACCCAGCAGTGCTTCATTAGTTATGAAGAAACTACTTAAGATGAGGCAACACTGGTACAATAGGAATCGTGAAGAATAATGAACAGCTCGTATGAGACATTAAGGTTACATTGACTTTGAGTGAAGCTATTATTTTTTTAGCATGCCAGTTTCATAGTGTGGCCACTGAGTGCGAGCACTGTTGAGGGCGATGACATTTGCACCAGACAAGGAAAGCTCAGATCCATTCTTATGGAGCTGAGCAAGGGACAGTGAAACCACTGTTAGACCAACTAAACACTGTGAGTAAAGCATCAGCTCAGTTCCCACAGTAGCTGCCTCAGCCCTTTGTGACTTTGGGCAAGTTACTTAAAGAAAGGACTCCTTTATTTAGGTATGTGACAATCACTGGATTTAACCCCAGAAACAAGGCAGTGTAGCTCACCCTGATCTCTGTATTGATGTAAGTAACCTTTCCTTCAGTATCTGATCTAGCTCAGGTACTTCTATTGTGTGCTATAGGCTGTTATTTTAATGTGGGTCATATAAATGTTGAATAGAAAGGAACAACCGGATTCTTTATGCCACTTTAAAACTTCTTGTGTTTCAGCTTTTATAAAGACACATAATCACAATGGAGAAAAAGTATGTATCCTGACCAGGTACTAATATTGTAGTCCATGAAAAGAAACTGGAAGAAGTGTTTGAATCATTACTTACACTTTTAAGCACAGCCTTCCTCTTTCTCGTTCTACTCAGGCACAGGCTATTTTTTAAATGAAATGTCAGGTACAAAGCCCTAGTGCTCTCCCTGTTGAATCCAAGACAGTATAATACTATTCAGCACTCCCAGAATATTCGTTCTCGAAAGGATACCTCCATTTGTCATTTCAGAAACCACAATATGAGTGCTCCTTATCTGTAAAATCATTATTTGAAACACTGGATGTGTAAATAATGGCCTAGGGAAACTGCTGACACACAGTTGACACTCTGAAGCAATTAAATTTGTTGTTATCAACATATTTGGAGAGCCAGCAGTTCCCTGCTAGACTTTTGCACTTCAGCATGGATTGTGTTACCAAATTAGCCTCCATACTTGAAAATAGAGGACAAAAAATAAGAATGTCAGGAAACAAATAAGCAAACTTAGAATGATTTAACAGTGACATGAATTATAGAGTTGAGGGATTCTGTCCTTTTGCTAATAATTATTTTGGGGGTGGGTAGCAGCAAGAGCACTTCAGTACTGAACATCAGATTGGAGCTCAATAGCAGCACAACCCCACTTGGCCGCTGGTTGTAATGGTTCCTGCCTTACATTGACTCTGGGGGCCTCCCTCACTGCTTGGAGCTGAGTCAGTGCGCTAATCCATCAAGCCAACCAGACAAAACAAAGTTTTGAGATATCTTGCCAGGCTGGAAGGGACTACACTGAAAAAAATGAACGTGAGAGCTGGTGCAAAGGACAGGATGGTTTTGTGCTGCACAGGGGAGATCGGGGCTTTGGTAACCAATAGTTAGAATGGTGTAGGCTGCTGTGGAGTCAGCCTGGCTGGATGGGAGAACGGGAGGTGGAGAACAAACTGACTGAAACATCCAGGTAAGAATTTCATGCTTACTATTTACTATGTTGTCTCTAGCTGGAGCCGACCACTCCACAAAATGCCTTTTTTTTTTTTTTTTCTAAATACTGTGCATTAAAGTAACGTGTATACTTGTTAAAGCAATATGCATACTGTAGATTACAGTCTCTTCTCCCTGGAGAAGAGAGGGCTTAGGGGGGACCTCATCACAGTATTGCTGTACTTAAAGGACTGCTTCAAACAGGACTGAGGCTCTCTCTTTACAAGGAACCACATGGAGAAGACAAGTGGCAACAGGTAGAAGTTGCAGTGGAAGAGGTTTCATCTGGATATAAGAAATTTTTTTTACAGTGAGAACAATCATTCACAGGAACAACCTCCCCAGGGATGTGGTGGAGTCCCCATCACTGGACATTTTCAAGATGAGATTGGACAGGGGGCCAAATAACCTCATCTAGGCTCTCTTTCTATGTAAGGTTGGACCAGATGATCTTTGGAGGTCCCTTCCAACCTGGGCTGTTCTATCATTCTATGATTCTCTGATTATTTTAGTTTCTTAATATTTTTAAGTAGAGAGAAACAGAAGTGAAGAAGTGAAGAAATGAAAGAATACTTATACATGTTTCAGCCTCTACACTTCTTATAGGCAGAGTCTGAACAATATATTTTTCATCTGGAATATTTGCCCATGGTAGAAGAACAGTTGCTCATTTTTAATGCACCTTTAGTGGGTGCTTCCTGTGTTTATCTTTTTCAGATGCATGTTTGCAGTTTTGGGGATTTTTTTTTTTCTCAAAGCCCTGGCTCCCAGAAACTTTGGATTGCAGAAGAAACTTGGCTTTCACTTGAAAACTGTGACAGATAAAGCTCTAGCCTTGTGGTTTCTGCCAAGCAGACTGAAGTTTGCCAGGAGAAGGGGAGACTGTAAATAATGCCCTGGATGGCGCTTGCCTTGCTGGAGGGCTGACTTCATTGACTGCCTCCTGCACCACCCACTTGCAGTCACATGGCACAAAAGTTTTTCCATTGCCATAGCATCTTCTACCCTTCTTTTAGCTCAAAAGCCTTAGGATATGCCTAGTGTTCTTCTTTCAAGCACAAAGAAGCTTTATCTAAAGCCCTTTCATGAATTCTAGATTTTAGAAAAGTGTAAACTATCTCCAAGTCTTTCATAAGACTTGGGCTTTTTTTTTTTTTCTCGTTGCTCTGCATATTTTATTGACAATATTATCACATTTTCTTCAGGGTTACAGTTATCTTAGCTGTTTATCTATAATTCTTTTCATATTAGCCAGCAATGCTAGAGAACTCCCCAATAGGCTGTGTTTCATGGAAGCTTCAAAAGTTTGGCAACTGCTGTTAAAATTATTCTGAAGTTCCAGACCTATCCTTTCATCCTAATCATGTTCCCCCACAGGCCCTTTTGAAAAAAAATAAAAATCAAATTTAAAATGCAGCACTCAGGATACCCACTGAGACTAAATGTCCTGTTTCCATAGTAAAAAGCTGTTAAAGTTTATTTATTTTTCTTTAAACTTATAGTAATGAAACTATGAAGCTACAAAGATAATTTTACTCCCGCCTCCTTCCACACATTTCAGTAGCTTTGGGGTAAATGCCACAATGAGTTTTAAAATGAAATTACCTTTCATTTTCAGAAAAGAATAACTTCTAGATATATCAGCCATCCAACATTACTTTTTTTTTTTTTTTAAAACGGAAATTGAATATGATAAGAAAAGGCAACAATGCCTGAAGAACAATACTGAAGACAAACAAATCATTATGTCATTGGAAGACATGACACATAATGTCTGGTTTGTAAGGTGAGAAGTGCATTTTTGAAGCTGAAATACCTGAGACCAACTGAAAATTATGACATAAATGGTAGAAATAATGAACGGTGACCATGCATTGAAACTGTGTGACATTTTCCACTGAAAACCAGATTCTTATATGGATTTCTGAGTTACTCCAGCTTTCCCAGTGGTGGCCACAAGCCTTTGGGGTGGTTTTACTTTGTCACATGAAATTTCTTTCCATCTGAGCTATGTAGCTATCCCCTCTGTCATGTGTACTACTGAGAAAAGAATATTAGCAAACGTCAGGCACAGATGGGCTGAATGGTCAGGCTCCATATCAGACAACCACAACATTTTCTAGTGCAGCTTTCGTGGCTGGTAAATTTTTCTGCATTCACAGGGCAGGCAGAGTGGGCATCTGAGGTCTGCAAGCTGACCCATCTCTTCTTTATAGTGAAGAATCACACATGGGACTGAGGTTGGAGAAAGGAGGTAGGAGAAAGGAGAGGGCCTCTCTCACCACAGCCCTGCCTGTGGAATTTCACCAGTGCTGCTGACTCTTGTGTCTGGCTGAGAAGATCTGGGCCATACCCTCTCTAAGCCTGCAGACCCAAAAGGCCTATGCTACCTTTCCTCTGAATCCAGTGCACAGTGTGAATACAGCCTCCCCTCTAAAATAACAGTCCTTTTGCTGCTAGTTAAAATAGCATGGCACACATGTCACTGCAGCTGTACATAATAGCTGTGCATTTGTATTCCTGTGAAAATAAAATCTAGAAAATGGCATAACTCTTCTTCTTCCCTGCAGAAAATTAAAATAATCCCACAGCAATAACTGTGAGGAATGGCATTAAAAGAAAGTTGTGATAGGTCAAGTTCACATTCAAGCTGCTACTTGCAGTCAGTTACCATGCATCAGCTGAGCCCCAGTAGCTACATTCTCAGCTCAAGGGAAATAGAGGGTAATGGCACTTAACATGGCCTGTGACAAAAGACAGTTGAGCTAAGTCACATTACCATACATTTGCCATAGTGGAAGAACAAAAGACTCTCTGGCTTAGCTGACATCATAAGTTTTAATTGGTGGAAGTTTCAAGCTGTACTTAAATTATTATTTTTCATTAGCATGCACTTGAAAAAGAATGCCAAGATTTTGCTTCCTATGTGCCCCTGCATACATTATGATACACTGCTTAATTGTATAATTACATTACAGAAGGACTTGGGGATGTTGGTTGATGAGCAGCTCAACATGAGCTGGCAATGTACGCTTGCAGCTTGTATCCTTGGCTGCATCAAAAGAAGTGTGGCCAGCAGGCTGAGGGAGGTGATTCTGCCCCTCTACTCTGCTCTCATGAGACCCCACCTGGAGCACTGCCTCCAGCTCTGGCGCCCCTGACATAAGAATGACATGGACCTGTTGGAACAGGTCCAGAGGAGGGCCACTAAGATGATCAGAGCACATCAGAGCTGGAGCACACCTCCTACGAAGACAGGCTGAGAGAGTTGGGGTTGCTCAGCCTGGAGAAGAGAAGGCTCTGGGGAGACCTTACTGTGGCCTGCCAGTACCTAAAGGGGGCCTACAGGAAAGATGGGGAGGGACTCTTTATCAGGGAGTATAATGATAGGATGAGGGGTAACGGTTTCAAACAGAAAGAGAGTAGGTTTAGATTAGATGTTTGGAAGAAATTCTTTACTGTGAGGGTGGTGAGGCACTGGAACAGGTTGCCCAGGGAAGTTGTGGATGCCCCATCCCTGGAAGTGTTCAAGGCCAGGCTGGATGGGACTTTAAGTAACCTGTTCTAGTGGGAGGTGTCCCTGCCCATGGCAGGGTGTTTGGAACTAGATGATCTTCAAGGTCCCTTCCAACCCAAACCATTCAATGATTCTATGTTTCTATGATATTACTTTTCAGGCTTGGGATCTCCCCTGTTTGAGGGCACAGGACAAGTCCATAGTGCAGAATGAAGACTTCAGACAGAGTAAAGGCTCCTGCTTCACAGCTGGGGAGATTTGCTGGCTTAGGAAGGTGCAAAAATACACACTGGTTGCTCTTCCAAGCAGCTCCAGGGTAATTTGCACTCTTGGAAGAGTGCAAGGACTGTTACTTGTGGGTGGCCCATGTCACAAGCTGTCTAAGGACTAAGCTTTAGTGGTGACAAAATGCAACAAGTTACTTCTACTTGTCAACATTCTAGAAGGACATAGAGAAATATTACAAGCAAACACTGCAGTCTCAAAATAAATTCTTCCATTCCCACTGCAATAAAACTAGGATTAAGTATTCATTTCTCAGGCTCCACTTCCCAGTTTGTTACAACATTAGAGGTTTTTTATTTGTCTTATTTCCAACACAAAGCCTATCATTAGCTCCCAGTACTGGTGTGTCAGTAATACTCTAGGGGGAAAATATTTGTAAACTTAGAGAGCATATTTCAGAACATAAATGTTCCAACAGGAGGAAAGATAATGACTACTCTGATGCAATACATAAAGTATATATGTATATATTACAGGCTGACTTTCATTATGATCTCTTTTTTTGCTTCACTTATCAGTTTTGAGAAACACAGTTTGTCTTGAGAGGCCAATTTTCCTGTAGAGATGAAAAAAGATTTCTGGGTTGTGATATTGACTACCAGTGTACAGTAAATTACCAAACTCTTTTATAAATAGAAAAGCTTTTGAAAATGTACGATATAAACTCTAATTAACGGTGGTTGCTATGCATAGTACTTTTTCTATTTTTTTTTTTTTTTTTTTTTCTTTTCTATGAACTGCATTAGTTAAAAATAGGACACTTCAGATGCTGGAACTCCTGAGTCTTTTTTTTTCTGAAAATCCTATATTTCTATCTATTTTCCATATTTTGTTCTTAGCAACATGAGAGACAGAACAGCCTGATTTAGGCTTGAAAACTATTTGAAAAAGAAACACTCTGGATTTTTCAAAGCATACTTTGGACTATAGGCACCCATATCTTATTTTGTTTTAATTTAATCCAGCTCTTTTAAAGTTGTAGCTTTAGGTGACAATCTCCTAAATCAACACCAGTTACATAAGTCATACTGTTGCTCTAATTTCAGTGAAAGATTTCACATCTAATAGTTTATTTTAGAGTAGGAGAAAGTATTCACGAAGGATATTTTTTTTCGTATCGTACAGATGTATTGGCGATGCTTGCACTTAAAACATCATTAAAGTCACTGGTTATTCACAGAAATTTTCTTAGATTACTTTAAGATGCTTTAACTCCTTACAGCTGGAGTTCTTGCATGACCCATGGTAGAAATCTCTGTGTATATGTATGTGTGTGTGTAGATAGATTCAGAAACAGCCTTGAACAGTGTTCTTTCTGAAAGTATGAGCAATGCTTAAAAACATATTTTGCTCCCATTTGGATAGGTTGTTACTTTGATTTTGTGCTTGTCTGAGAATTTGAAAGGCACTCAAAGAGGATACAGTATAAAATATTTAGTAGCTTAACTTTCAGATAGCTTCCTTATGTACCACCAGCAAACTGTTTTGAATGATAGATGTCACTGTCCTAATTCAATAAGGAAGCAAACAGAATATTTTTACAATGATCTCAATTAATGAACAGACTCTGGACATTCCCAGAATTGGAGTAGCACAACCACTACACATCAGATCCACTGTATCAGGAGGTTGCCTCAGAGTGCTTGCTTATTTTCTTCAGCTTTCCAGACATTAAAGAATCAGGACAGTGGCAAATGCACAGCAATATCTTAGCACTAATAATTTCCCTTAGTAAATGTCCTATCTTGACATTAAGGTGGTATGCTTTTGTATCCCAAGAGTATAAAAATACCCTACCTACCCAGAAAATTCTTTTAAAATGTTTGTTTATAACTCATCAATATGTTTTGAATAAAAAAAAAAAGGGAATGCAAATAACCATATAAGTGGTAAGCAATGGGAAACAGAAATGAATAGGATCTATGAAGGAAGGGAAATGGGAATTTTTAGACAGCCAACAAACTACTGCTACTGTATTTTCTTAAGCAAAGAGAGAAGATGAAATATTATAAATACAAGGAGAAAAGGTAAGGACTGATTTTCATCTTACCCCTGACTTAAAGATTTAAGGTAAGCACTTAAAAGAGCATTTAACTGTGACCAGGTGAAGTATCCTATTAACGCATTACTGAGACAAGCCATATGATTAGAATTAACACATACTTAAATAATCTGTTGAATTAAGCTTTAAGTCTTAAATACACAGTAATTTAATTTAATAGTCACATTCAATAGCAGAAAGCTTTGTTTGAAGACAACCTGGAGGAAAACTGGAAGACACGTTTCCTAATGGAAACCAGGCAAAATTATACTTATGCCGGAAGCATAGTTCTACTTTCTAATTAAGGTCCCTAATTACTCAAACTGTTCTGTATAGCCATTTTTATTTCCTTCCTATAGTGCTGGGAAGTCACAGGGGGATCTGCTCACATCCATCAGCTTGCTGCATTCACTTCTAAAATATGGCATGGCCTACAAAGAAAGACAATTGTTTCTGGTTTCTAATTAGTATCACAATTGGAGATACTAGTTTTTTGCTCTTTTCCAATCCTGCTTCTGGCTTCAGACCATATTGCTAGAGTCAGTAATTGCTGCCAGAAAGCAACGCCAGGAGGTGTAAAAACAAGTATTTGGTAGATAGTGCAGGAATAGAATAAGTGTTTTTTCCAGGAAGATTAAGATTGTGGCCGTGCTGCAGCACTAAATAGAAAAGGGTCCCTTCTGATAAAGGGTTTAACAGAACTTAAAGGAGGAACTGCTCACTCAGCAAGGTGAAGAAGTGACAGAAATGACCTGGAAGTAGCGAGCAGACCCAGCTAATTACAAGGACCTCAGCAAGAGGCAAATCTTCATTCCTCTTCCTTACATGTTTTACCCAGAGCTTGTAGATAAGTAACTGATTTTGCAAGTTATAATTTAGAAGCCTCTTTTGCAGGTGACCACTTGCAGAACAGTTTCAGAAAATAATACTTTTTCTTGGTTTGTCCAATTTGCCTTTGGGTCTTCTCAGAAAGGGAGTTAGAGGTAGGTGTTGGACCTGCATTTTCCCCCTCTGTTTTTCTGTGGCTGTGGGTACATACCCTGTGGAGTCCATTCTTCTGTGTCTCTGGTGCTAAGAATTATT
Organism: Fratercula arctica; assembly: GCA_947846985.1. Classification (NCBI taxonomy): domain Eukaryota; kingdom Metazoa; phylum Chordata; class Aves; order Charadriiformes; family Alcidae; genus Fratercula; species Fratercula arctica. The sequence goes on along the minus strand of CANTUZ010000002.1, from coordinate 92,322,137 downwards.
TTTTTGATTCCCTTGAGGAATCAGGTGATAAAGGGCCTTCTTTTTAGGTTTTAAGTTGGACTTAAATGTAGTTGCTTATCAGTAAGCACGTGGTACTCAAACCTCTGTGTATGCGGAGGCATAGCTGTAGCTAATGAGGGAAACACACAGCACTTGCTGTGCCTAAGTGCCTCCAGAAGAAGTGAGCAGTTGTGTTAGGGCTTCTCAGTTTGCTTCGGAGTTCATCTGTTAGCAGTAGTTCAAGTCTCAGGTTAGGGGCTTTCTGTCATTTCTAGAATATTCTTGTGTTGGTTTTGTGTGGGATATGCCTGATGCAACTTCCTACAACATGCTCAGCTAGCTGTAAGTCACCACTGCAACCTCAGAATGAGTTTGGGGGTGGTGTAGGTGCTCAGATGGTGATTTGAGTTTGTCGTGACTTTGTGAGCCCTGTGTGTCTCAGGGACACCTGCAATTGTGCAACCTGAGTTAATTAACAGTCCTTGGCAAGAGAGCATCTCCAGAGACTGATCAGAAGGTGATGCAGGTACTTATGCAAGTACTTATGCAAGTACCTGGAGGGAACGTGCTGTGTGATGGCACGTTCCGTTCGTAGCACTACGGAATGCCTGTATGCTCCTGTGTGCTGTGTTGAGTGGTTTTTATGAGGTGGCAACAATGGAGGTGGGATGGTGATGAGGGAGAAAGCAATGGGATGGGAGGTGGCACAGCAGAGACCTAATGCTTTAAGGAAGAGATTCCAGATGTTGTAGAAGAGGAACTCTTACTCACATTGCTGTTACATGCTGCGGGAAACTTTCGGAACAGCGAATTATTCAAGGCACACTGTGACCTTATTTTTTGTCATTACTTATCAACTAGGCATAAGCCCTTTAATAACAACCATCTGGAGTTTGTGGTGTTGTGAGCAACAATATCTTTGCTTTATGTGCCCCAGTCAAGAGAAGCATAATTGCATATGCTTTGAAGTGGAAATAGAACTGATGTGTCTATAGCATATAAATTCTGATGGCATAGAGTGATGTTTGCATGCACGAACTGCATTGTGTCTCTGTCTGGAAAGCAGCTGGCTTGGCGATTCCCACTTACGGGAGCATCTCCAGGAGAGAGAGCCTTATTCCTGGAAGGAGAGACAGTGGAGCATACAGATCCAATGCAGACAGTATCCAGCATTCTTTTTGGGTGAATATAGTGATTAATTCAAGTCCTACTCTAATATGAGTCATTTCTGGTTTAATATAATTACTGCATATCAGAGGTGGGAGTGGATCGTTTCCAGTATATCCCTGACAGGAGTCTACTGAGTTATATTTCCATAGCTGGCAATTTTTGTGCTAGTGTGCATATGAAAAGCTTGAGAAAATCTGTGCTTTTCTTTTGACTCTTAATTTCTTCCTCCATTAGCAATGGCGTATAACCTAGTTACGGCTTCTATTTTGATGTCTCCTGCCAAAGACAACCTTCTCTCTTAGGAAATTGTGAAGAGGATTTTTGCTGTTGTTGCTGTTGCTGTTTTTTTTCTGAGATGTAATGAATGCTCATCAAAACTGATAGATAAAGTTACAGGATAAGAACAAGTTCAAACTGATAAAAACTTGTAAACTATTACACATGATTTATCTTAGTGACTGCTACTGATGTTTTTTAATTAATGTCATTGACTAGAAGGTTCTATAAATGTTTCATTGTTGTCTTTATTAATGATAATTTGTATGTTAAAGTGAAGAGCTTTCTGGGTATCACCTCAATTAAATTTTTAAATCCACAAAAAGACTCAGCTCCAATTATTTTGTTTCAAATGGTTCTCCCATTCTGCACAGCATTTCATTTACAATCAGTGAACAGAAAATGTAGGTTATTTCTGTCCCACCTATTGCTCTTGGAATGGCACCTCACAAGAATTACTACTGGCACGCTACAATAATAGATGCAACTGATTTTACTGAAGTAATGGGTTTTGGTGGTTTTGAAGTGATGAAACTGAATTATTCTCAGCTAGGTTTTGTCAGTGTTTCTCTTTGGCAGGTCAATAATGCCACAGCAGGAGCAGCAGTAATGGCACACTGGACTTCCATGAGGTAACTTAATCCGTGATGTAAGTAATTACTGCCTCACTCCCAGGATGCCAGAAATGGCAATTCATGTTTGTGCTGGAGAGACACGGTGGGTGGTCTGCTCCAGATGGGCAGTTCTCGCTTCCTATGTTAGAAACCTGGAGGCTTATCTAAAGGGTCTTTCTTTACTAGATTTGTTAGTGAGTGATCAAAGAGTCCTCATCTAGGATTATGGTGTGGCAAGGGAATATATTTTAGGGACTCCAAAAGGAATGGCAAGAAGAATGAAGGAATAATTCAGCCAAAGAGAGAAGATAGCTGAACACATTAACCAACGTGTTCAAAAAAATGGAGATCTGGTCAAATCCTTTGTAAGATTTAATAACTAGAGGCGATCTCATGCTTACCTCGGATTACATTCTTTCCAGGGCTGACAATTAGCTTTTAACACACCATTGTACACATTGTTTTTTATTCTGTACACAATTTTTTGATTGATTTTGATTACATTTTTGATTTCTTACTCCTAAAATACTTTGAATCAGTTTTATAAGAGCATTGGCATATTATCTTTCCCTACAGTGCTAGAAAAGCAATCCAAAGTTGACAGTAGCAGAGCAGTTAGGGAAATCAAGGAGGCAGACAGCTCATATTAATGAGCATCAGGTTCACCCTGGGTGGGAAGATTATGAGAGGAGAACTACAAACTACCAGACGTTAGCATTATCAGCAAGTGTCTGGTAGTCGAAATTCAGAAGCAGGTTTTGTACAATGATACTTTACTGCTTTGGTAGCAGTCATTAGCTGTCAGTAAGGGGCAGCTCATTAAAAGAGGATATGATGATCATGGGTGTATAGACAAATGAACTACGTCTTATAAACAGTGACATGCAAATAGCATAAAAGTTAATGTTTTCTTTTGCAATGTTCTCTCCAGGTTGCTTATCTGCATTGTCATTTTTCTGTCCAAGACTATTTTTGACGCTTAAATTAAGCTTTTACTTTAACCATCAGTGCCTCAACTTCCACGTGGCAACCAGTGGTGTTCCTCAGGGGTCGGTACTGGGACTGGTGCTGTTTAACATCTTTGTCAGCAACCTGGACAGTGAGATTAAGTGCACCCTCAGCAAGCTTGCTGACAACACCAAGCTGTGTGAAGCAGTCAACACACTGGAGGGAAGGGATGCCATCCAGAGGGACCTGGACAAGCTTGAGAGATGGGCGCATGCAAACCTCATGAAGTTCAACCAGGCCAAGTGCAAGGTCCTGCACCTGGGTCAGGGCAATCCCAAGCACAGATACAGGCTGGGTAGCGAATGGAATGAGAGCCACCCTGAGGAGGATTTGGGGGTGTTGGTTGATGGGAAGCTCAACATGAGCCAGCAACGTGCACTCTCAGCCCAGAAAGCCAATCACATCCTGGGCTGCATTGCAAGAATGACCAGAAGTGATCCTCCTCCTCTACTTCTTTCTGGTGAGACCTTACCTGTAGTACTCCGTCTAGCTCTGGGGTCCCCAATACAAGAAGGACATGGACCCATTGGAGCAAGTCCAGAAGAGGGCCACGAAGATGATCAGAGGGCTGGAGCATATCTTCTATGAAGACAGGCTGAGAGAGTTGGGGAAGCCTGTTGATAGCCTGGAAAAGAGAAGGCTCGAGGGAGACCTTATAGCAGCCTTCCAGTACTTAAAGGGAGCCTACAGGAAAGATGAGGGAATCATTACTAGGGAGTGTAGCAATAGAATGAGGAGTAACAGTTTAAAGCTGAAAGAGAGGAGATTTAGATGAGATATTAGGAAGAAATTCTTTACTGTGGGAGTGGTGAGGCACTGGAACAGGTTACCCAGAGAATTTGTGGGTGCCTCATCCCTGGAAGTGTTCAAGGCCAGGCTGGATGGGGCTTTGAGCAACCTGGTCTAGTGGGAGGTGTCCCTGCCCATGGCAGGGGGTTTGGAACAAGATGATCTTCAAGGTGCCTTCCAACACAAACCATTCTATGATACTATTTTTAAAACTTTGTGCTGTTTAATGTCACTTAATGCAGCAACGTGAGGAAAATAACTTACTAGATTTCATTGTTGAAGCACAACTAGAAATATTGCATTTTCAAGTGAGTTGTCTTTGAACTTTGGAAACTAATATGTATAACAAAATACAGAAGGTAAGTAGAAATGTTCAAAGGTCCTTTTTTTTTTTTTTTTTCCAAGCCATGATTCCATGTCCAGACTATCAAACTGTGTCTCCTGTCCACTTCAAAAACAACAAAATACCTATTTCGTGTTCTAGCAATCTCTGAATTTGCATGTGACATTCATTGGAAAGGGTAATATGCAATTGGCTCATGAATAATTTTTCTTTTTTTTTTTTTTTAAGAAAAAAAAAGACATTCAGCTGCCACAGAAAGAGACTAAAGATGAAATAATTGTGTATTAATACCTGCATTGTAAATTCAGCCACTCACTAGTGAATACTTCGTAGATAAATGTAGTAAGAAAAATTAGGAATGCTTGAAATATCCATTTTACCTCAGTTTTGAAGCCCTAACTAATGGGACCAGTTCTCACAGAATAAACCTGGAGTCACTGTAGCATTCTGTGTGAAGGTTGGGTAGCCCATAAACCTTGGTTTGAGCTCTGTCTGAGGCTATAGCATCCCAGCTGACCCCAGCTTGCTTGGAGGCGCCCCCTGCCTGCATAGCATGGAGCTGAGACACAATCAAGAGTCTGCTCCCTGGGAATATAATTGGGCTGAAGTGCGGTTACGCACTGTGCAGATTAATCTTTCATGATGGTTGCTGAAGCGCAGGATAAAGTGCTTGCTTCATTGATTTGACACAGGACATACTATTCTCATCACTGTATGACACGTTCTATGAAATAAAGGATGGATGATTTGTCCTGGCAGGAGAGAGATGTTCACGAAGTGACTTTCTTCCAGCCCCCTGCCTCATCTCTGCTTTTGAACTGAGTTTTCTCAGTGGCAACTGCATCACAAAAGCTGCTGCTAATACAAGACTAAAGACAGAAGGCCCCCTTTCTGCTGTATAAGTGGGTCCCATATTCTATCTGTATATAATCATTTGGTATATGCAGAATGGCTTCTCAAGTTCAAGCTGAATTTGGGAAACCATATTTTCTACTGCACTCTGAATGCTATTTTTGCCATTCTATTTCTTTAAATCTGCTGCTTCCCAGAAGTCCATTCCAACTGTACTTGAACAGATGTTTCTTTCTGCCCTATTATAGTCATTTTCACCAGTGTAAAACTGCTGATTTTGACAGTATTGGTCTGTGGGGGGGAGAAAAATATTCTTGTCAGGGAAAACTTAGCAATTTTCTCTGAGTTAATTGATAAAAGTCAGCAGGAGATTGTACTTTTTGAAAATCTACATCTGTGTTTTTCTTGTATTTTTTCATTATAAGTCTCTTTTTAAAAGTTCTTGTGGAAAATGTTTAGATCGTTTTATGTACACAGAACTGGAAAATACAATATCTACACAAATTCAACAAACTGCAAAGTAGTCACAGAGGCTACCTTTAGCTTAATGAACTAATCTTCTGTGTATTCAGTAAGGAAGGAGTCAGAAAGAGAAAATATGTGTTGTGGATGGTAGGGAAAAAGTTATATTTGTGTTATGTTTTATTTTTTTTAGTTCATCTAGACTAAAAACAAACAAACAAACAAACAAAAACCCCAAACAAAACAAAAATCCCAATAAACCAAGCTCTGAACGGCCTTCTCTGTGGACTGTAGGGAAGTCAGAAAATCTTTGAGAGTCCTTTTCTTATTTCCTTATTGCAAGACCAAATGAGTATGAAAGTAGTTATGATACTGACTGTAAATTCGCCTTCACAGGCATGACTGAACTTGAATATATGTTAGTGTGAAGAGTGTTTCTAGGGAAGCTTGGTCTCTGCAACATTACCCACTTGTTACCCTTGAGTCTTCACTAAAAATATAAAATAAAATGATTGAATACTTTTCTGTTGAAAGATGCTTAAAATGGGGTTTGTAACTGTCATGTTGAGATTTCTTCTTGTACATGACTGATTTGAGATTTAATAATATTTCCAACGGCATAGCCAACAGGGAAGTAAAAAATGGCTTTGCGCATAAACTGAAAAATTGTTTTTTGCTTCAAAGTGCTAAGTGTCTCTGTAATTGTATCAAACTGAAATACTGCTGCAGCTACAGTAAGATTGTGCAATGAAGCACAACTGATTATGCTACAGTTTTCCTAATATTAACATTATTATTCAAATGCAAATACTTGTGTATCTTGTGGGGTATGTAGTAATGAAACTAATTTCTTTTATCTTCTGAGTGCTGTGTCTTTTAATTCAACATTTGGTATTAGATCATATTTTCAGATACCAGAGAGAAAAGTGCCTGCTTTAAAGTAATAGATTTTAAGGTCAGAAAGGGACCATAGACTATTAACCAGGAGCTCCTGCGTTCAGGCACAGTGGCTGAAAGAGAGGAATTATTTTCAATAGCTGGTCCTTACAGATCCAATCTAATAGAGAATTGAATAACTTCCTCAGTTTTCATGCTAATTGCCTGTGCATACACTTTTTCTAATTTTCTTGCTTCTGTGTGTGTCCTTTTACCTAGACAGAGTTGTGTAGCTGAGTAATTCTCAACTGTGAGGCTGGTCTCTCATCTTTCCTAATTTCTTACCTGTTAGCTGTACTCACACTTGTGTCTGGAAGGGAAGGGTGGCTTCTGTGGGATACATTTGTCAGTACTTGTGAACCTAAGACGTGATAGAAATCTAGCCATCTAAACAGTCAAATGTGTAAAAACTCCTACCCTAATACTACGACCAGAGAAATGTGTCCATTCTGAGCAGTTTTCACATGGTGGTTGAAAGTCTTGGATAACCGGTAAATAGCATGCGTGCTTTAGTGTCAAACATGCAGATAGATGGCTGGCTCCCAGAGCAGAGGAACGAAACCTGTGTGAGGCCACTGATGTCTCTGTTGTGGGGGAGGTTCTACTGGTAGGGAAGAATTCTGTGCTTTGGGGCAGATGGATGCGTCGGATGCTGACAATGAGTCAGAGTCCATGCGTGGGTGTAAAGTGCCTAGAAAAAGCCATCAGGGAAATAGCATGGGTGAGCCTCAGACACCTTGGGGTCAGGGTGTATTACAACCTCTCAACATGGAGCAGTGACTGAAACCGAATGAGGTCTGCTTGTTTCTTGACAACTGTTTCAATTGACACTACTTGAAGGTTTAGGGTTTTTAATTAGATTTTTTTTTCTTTTTGTTTTCTCTTTTTTTTTTTTTTTTTTTTTTTTGGGTATTCTTGGATGGGAAAGAAGGAAAATAAATAACTGTTTTGGTAATCTAAATATTTGCTTTTCTTCCTATTCACCACTGTGCTTGTCTTCTTTCACATCAACTTTCATGGCCTGACTTGCTCTCTTGAAATCTCATCAACGGGAGGACAACAAATTTTAGTGGTGTAGTGTTGGATTGTAGCACTGAAAAAGTCCATTTTGCCCATCTCTTCCTTACTTATGGGTAGAAGGTCTGGGACAATGTGGTCAAAAGTTCCTTGATGCAGTGACCACTAAAAGCTGCCCCCCTCTATCTTCCTTTCCTTCTGAGATGTTGCACTGCACGTAATGCTCAATCATCAAACAGATGTTCTTCAAAGCTATTGCAAAATAAAAGAAAAATCCATGGTGTCTTTCAAATGTGTTTACGGTCCCAGAAAGCCAAGGGTACTTGAGCTTTGCTTTTATCATGGCTAATTTTAAGGATTCTACAGAAGTAAACTTTAACACAAAATTGAGGCACTCAATTGGTAATTCACACAGCTAACACCCGCTCTGTCTTTAACTCTTTCTACACAGGCTTACATCTTTCTGACGATTAGTGGCCTATTTCAGTAGGTTGGAATCATGATGCAGTCCTCTTGGTGTTTCTTGGGTTTTTTAAACCTTTAAAAAAGGATGTGCCCGTGGACATATACATGAAATGAATGAAAAAATCCCCACAGACACCGAGGACACATTTCTTCTCTAGAATAAAACATAGAAATTGGAACATTGTATTTCAGTGAAAGAAAATGTGTAAGCAAGCTGCACGCACATCTCACCTCCACAAGAGCTATAGAATTACTGTAGGGCAGGGGAATCCATAACTGGGAGTTACAGCTTTTTGGAGAATTTGCTCTAAAGGCTTCCAGTGTAGGATAGGTTGTTAAAACTGGTAATTTTCATCCCTTTTCAGATTAAATGGAAGGCAAATATAGGTGTGGTTAGGAAGATCTACAACTACTATAGTGGGGAGTGGATGAGCAAATATAATTTATATAGGAAAGGCAGAATCTTTTGCAGGTTTGTAGACTGTGATAGCTCCACTACTGCAGGTACGTCTTCTGAGAATCTGACTCCCAAGAAGCGGGTGCAGGAGAAGTTGGTTTAGTGAACAAAACAATGAAGGTGTCGACAGTTGAACAGAACATGTAATAATCTCTTAGAATAGCTTCATAAGAGTACGGAACTTGGCTTTTTGCATGCTAAAAACCTAACAATAATGAAGACATTTTTTACTGAGAGCTTGCGCCAATGTACGATAGATCATACAGCTTCTTTGTATTTATCATTAGGAAGTCAAGTGCAACTATAATCACTTTAATCATAAGCAGCAAGTGATAGCATAAACCAATTTATTAGTGAATCTTCATCTGATTAACTTGTATCACCCTTGTCCAATGCATTATGCTATATATAGATTCTGTGTTCGAGGATCATCACCAGCAGCTGAGTTTTCAGTATTAATAGCTGTAAGGGGCAAGTAGATGGTATGTGCTATGAGTCAATATGCTTCTGGCTTTTTCTTGAATGTGCGTATTTTGACACTCCTTGGAATTTGTGTAGTGCATCTACCGAAACTAAGATATAAAATAGTTCATCCTCTTCTTTTGCAAGTTATCAGTTATATGTACACAGTTCTATAATTCTGTTATCTTGGCTTATGCAGTGGAAGAGTTATTAGATGTAAATATCTTGTTGGAAACCTTGTTTGTCTTCTATGAACAGCACCTTCCAGAAACATATTCATTCTTTTCTTTGTTCACTTTCACTTCCACCTGTGTGATCTCTTGGTGTGGATAAACTTATCTTAAATACATTTAAATATTACTTCACTTTAAAATATTCAGAAACTTGGTGGTTTTAGGCTTATTCAAATTATACAGAATACCTCTGGATTCTCTTATATGAGTCTCTATGTAATCTGATTTTTTAAAATGTCTTCCCCTTCCTTTTGTTATTAGTAGTTACATTGCCCTATCTCATCTCAGAGTATCCTGGATATTTTGATTTATCTCTGTCTCCATGTCCTGCATCACACATTAAAGCATTATTAGGAACTTGTGTACTGCAGAACTGGATTGAGCTGCTCTTCCGTTACATGTTGCAGAGTGTATGTACATTAATATTGTGGCTAGGATAAGAAGTTTGGATTTTTTTTGAAGAACGTCTCCCTATTGTCCCCACTAAGCTGCATTTTTTGTCTTGCATCCTGACTTAGTTCTGGGGTGAATGCGATGGGTTACTTTTGCGTGAAGCTAAATCAGATGTCCTTCAGGTGCTGAAGGGAATTCAGTCCACAGGGCTAGAGTCGCTAGTGAAAAGCGAAACCCTCAAAATGCATAACACATGGATTTTAAGTCCCCAGCTACAACCAATTCATTCGTTCTCTGACTCCCACTGCACTGTGCTAATGTAGAAATATCTTTGCACTCTTCTTGTTTCTGCTTCATGACTGATGATCAGTATTGACAATTTAGTCCTTAGTTACCTGGAAGCACCCGAGTAGGGTTTTTGAATATTGTACCTTTGCATTTAGAACTTAAGTGCTAATGAATATATTTGACGTTATATGGAAAGTCTGTCAGAGAATAAAACTCAGTGCTACTTTTTTGACAGACAAAAGCAATAACAGAAATAACAAGGGCATGAAAATATAAAGCAAGAAAAATATGTTCTTTGTTATGTTCCTGAAGTTTATGTTCTCACTTGCACTTCTGATTGTATTAGAGTGGGGTGGTTTTTTTTTTTAAATTTATGCTAAGTCATGAATTTTGTGTGTATGTAAAATGCAAAGGAAAAGTTACAGAAGGAAAAATAAATGTGTGAAAAATTGCTACTTATTGTTTCTCACTTTAGGTCTGCCAGAAGAAAAACATCTGAAAGGTGGGTTGGTTTCTGGTAGTTTACAGAAAATTATCTGCAAATGTTACACTGATCTCAAATACAGTCCAGTGACATAGAAAACTACATTGGAAGTAACTGAGGTGTTTGTTTTACTTACGTGTTCCCCTCAGTTTCTTTGAACGAAATGTTCCCTGTAATTTATTTCACAAAAACCTTCAGGCCAAAAATCTCTCATCTTTCTAGATAGGAGGCCTAATTTTACATTTAGATACATTCTAAGAACCTTCTTTATTTTTAATAAGTGTTCTGCAGGTGTCTGGAAACAGATTTTAATCTTTAAAATTTTAAAAATAGTCATATTGTCTATTGGCAAAATGCTTTTTGTTTTGCTTCTCGTTATTTTGTGTTTGTTTTGTTTGTTAGTTTGGGGTTTTTTAAGAACATTTGACAATTCTTCCCCAAAGAAATAAGTTTTGAGATATGTTATGCAGTGTATGAGACTGCTGTCCTTTCTGGAAAACTGACATATTATAAGAGTAGGTTATCTCATTAGATCCTTCATTTTCAAGAATTTTGTATTCTATAGACTTCTCTAGTATAAGTGATGAAATGGAGAAAAGTCTATTCTGGAAACCAGTTCAGGAAGCTTCTTCAGCACGTATGATTTTCTGTGCATGAACAATGAAAGAAAGAGTGATTTAGCAAACTAGTGTCACATTGACTATAAATCAGCTTCTCCAGGTGCTTAATCCCATTACCTTATTTGCATCATCTAATGAACTTTCTTCACGGGTTAAAGTTACATGTGCTTGGGCCTTGACTGAGGTTCATTGCTGCAATGTCCTGCTTCAAGATTCAGCTCTGTTGGTTTCTGTTGACATTCAGTGTGGTGAAGACTGTTCTGGGCTTTTCAGGATGAGCCTTTAACGAGCAAGGGAGCACTACTACCGTCAATATAGTCATACAACAGTCCTCGATAAAATGGAGGAAGGACTCTTCATCATCCTATGTCTTACAAGAATTGAGACACATTTGGCAAGCAAAGTGAGTAGAAGATTTTTGGCACAGTATCTCTGAGCTCTCACCTGACATTGATATAAGGAGATAAGTAATGGCTCCTAACTGAAAAGTAATTTAGCATCTTTCCCTAGAGTAAAAGGGTGTTAAGTACATTCACCAGAAAGGCTGCAAAAGGCACTACTTGATAATAAGAAATTGATTTTGCAGAAATGCAAAATCTCTTTTACAATGACTTTAAGATACTTATTGACACTACAGGAAGAATTTGGCTTGATATGCAGAAGACAAACACAATGCAAGATCACTTGTTAATGAAACACTTGTTCAGAACGAGAATTGAGTTCTTAAAGGCTTTGTTCTGGCTGAACAAGGTGAATTTCACTTTTAGTTTCTGATATGCAGGCCTCATTCACACTTCTATGCTTCAATATATAACCGTAGCATCAGATCTGGACTAGGGACAGGGAACCATTTACCCTACCCAACACAAAACAATTAAATCTGTTGTCTTGGCTCTCCTTGTTGGTAATGGACTTTCCAGGGCACCTCAGTGAGGTTATTTCTGGCAATCATGAATGAAGGAATCTTGGGAGACTACATGGGTATCTTGTCCAGGTTAGGCACCTCACATAAAATGTTAGGTGGGATGAATATTCTTCTTAATGGTTCATCATTAAAATAATAAACAGATAACTTCCTGGCATAGTAAGGGTTTTGTGCACATATGATAAAGTAGAGTTGGCTGCTGGGTTTAAGCCCAGAGATAATTGATACCTGTGAATCATACCTGAATTTTATAGTTAACTTCTTTCTTTAGGACAGTGCTTATTCAGCATAACATCTAAGACTATGAGGAGATCAGGAAAAAGTATTCTGAAAAATGAATATGACAAAGAACTAGATACAAATTCATTAAACTGTCTCAAAAATTCTACATTTAATTTGCCCTAATATAGAAATAGCATTTAAATTCATTGCTTCTGAATATTTCATATGCTTCTAATAACCTAATCTACAAATACATACTGTGCAGTGCCACCTCTCTCACCCAGATACATTCACAGAAATGTGCTCCTGTTCTTTTTATTTTGGTCGTTCCTATTTTTACAGCATATGCTGTTATGTTCTTTTCCATAAACAGAACTTCTTAGAGCTGGTCTAGGGACATTGTTGCAAACCTTTTATTTAAGTTGAAGCATATTTATTTTTTTTTTTTTAAACTATAGCATATTCAACATTTGCACTCACATCTTTTCCTCTAGGTCCAGTTAGCTTCATGTTGTGGTGGTCTCCATAGATTCTGCTAGATGAAGAAGGATTCGGCCTCACTGTGATCTGCTCCAAATACCATCAAAATCCCAGAAGAAAGCTTCCAGTGATGTGAATTAACTTTGGATCAGTCTCTTTGAAGATTATTTTTTTATTATGTCAGATGCTTTTTCTGATCAGTAAAATATTCTGATCTCCACTTCCTCCACTGCTTGGGATCTCAGAACCTGAAAATTATTTAAACCTTTGAAGACTTTCTTCTAGTGTATTGGTAATGTTTATTGCAGAATTCTTGTTTTCATTAAATCAGAGTCCGTTAGTCCTTTTTAACATTGTTTAGTATGCTATAATAGCAAATTAAACCTCTCTATCTTCTAGACCTTTGGTAATGTTAATTTCAAACATCTTGGGCTTTTAAGTGGTCCTTAATGGTGAAATTTGAAGGCAAATGTTTATTGATTAGCATCAAATGTGTGCCTCTTGACATTCTCTCTGTCTAGTTTCACCTGCCAAAACCCATGTGAAGCTTCTAGTTTGCGAATTCATCAGACAACCTTATTCTACTGTAATGAGGAAAAATATGGTCATTAGGGTGGCTTTTGTTTTTAATATTTAAACTTATTGTTGAAGGGATTATTGTTGCAGTATTATTCTTTCTGACATAACCTACTGCTTAACTGGTTAATTGCTTCCTTGCTTTCATTTTCATTGATAAAGATTGCTTTAAAAAGTCAAATAAGAGGTTGGTTGCATATCTTATATTAATGCAGACTCACTCCATTATTGAAAATTTTATGTTTGACTTTCTATTTTCAGACTTACGTAATAAAATTATTGGTTTTGTACTAAGTGGTTTACCAAAATAATGGAAGATAATAGGCATTTTTAGGAAGTTTAGGCCATTTACAGGAAAAAACCCTGTACCTTGGAATACTGACTATTTGTGATTTCGTTCTTTCATTATGCATGTCCATTATCTAAAGCTGGATGTAACTGAAACTTTCTGATCTTCTGAATAGCTCTCCAGGTGAAGAATTGTTTCTTACAGCTATTCAACAATATGCATGCATTACATCCAATGAAAAATATATTAGCTTTATTGAAAAAATACTGTAATTTAATGTACCATGACTATAACATAACTTACTGTCATTAAAATACAAGTTTGTTAGGATATCACTGGTATTGCAAATCTAATTTTTTTTAAAGACGCTCTTCTAGTATAAGCTTTTGATGTCTGTTTTAATTCCCATTCCAAAGTAAGCCAAAGATACAGTTATCTTTCGGAAAGTTAAATGGGGAGCAAACACATATAGAAAATCCTATATCATCTGTTTTTACTTGCTTACCAAGAAAATAGAAATTTGACTGTCTTCACAGTAGCGTTGCAGCAGTGAAGGAAAGCCCTACATAGCACATCAACAGGCCTCACGAGATTCATCGTGACTGAGTTGAGATGAAAGTATATTATCTTGAGTAGTTCCATGGACCTAATGTTTTACAAGTGTTAATGTTTTTCTGCTTTGGAAATGGACTGGTATTACTCTGCAGCTGCAGTTATAACTTTAAAGCTGTTGTGTGGGCAATTTGATCTGGTAGAATTTGTAGCATCTTGCTAAGTTAGCTTAATTTATGATCTGCTGATTTAAGAGTAGGAATGTTTTTATAGCTATAGATTATAGTCTATATATAGATATATAGTCTGTAATAGCGTTTATATCAATTAATTACAATAGCATTACATTTTTCTAAGAAAATCCTTAGTTTATGCAAGAACCCACCTTTGATAAAGACATCTCACAAATTTTGCGTACAAGTGTCTATTCTAAAAGCCAGTTTTTACAATTATCAATAACTTACAGGTCTCTACATATTCTGGAGACTAACAAGGGATCTGTTATGATCAAACAGGAACCCACTTACATGTACTATTGAATATTCTGTGTCAATGTCCTTCAGGTCTGGGTGAGAATCTCATAAACATGATGAAATTTCTGAACTTACCCATTAAAAAAAAATAAAAATTAAAATCTTAATTTCTTAAATGGAGTACCTACTATGACCCTGCAAAAATAGCTGTTTCTGTGTGTCTTGTGAAGAACTTACTGTCAACTTTTTTCTTTAGTTGCTGTTCCCCATTTTTTGACAGCTTTTTGTTTGGTTGGTTTTGTTTTGTCTTTCTATTTTACTCCTTTTGAAAGTTGAACTTTTGCTTTTGGCCCTGTATTGTACCACTGCTTAAAATATTTGACTAGTTACTACAACCCCATCGACAATATTTTCTTGTGTTTTCTCACCTGTATGTTTGTACCTACCTGTCTCACAAACTGTATGCTTTTATAGGTAAAAACATGAGTCATGCTTGAAAACTGACCAGTGAAATGAGTGTGTAGTTTCTTATTCAGACTCACAAGCACTCCTACAATTCATATATATCTATGATAAATGCTGTATGTAATTGAGATAAACAAACAAACAAAAAAAAAAATAGAAATGTTCCAAAATGTCTTTTAAAATTTATGCACTCATGGGAAAAGCAATGGCTTTGAATGCCTAACAACATAGGTGGATGGGTCGGTCTCTACTTTGGGAATAGAGAACAATGAAATATCTTTCTAAATCAGTTGTGTGTAAGAGGGTATAGATGCCCTCAAGCTAAATGCTTGAGATTGGCTACCGATGCCTCCCAAGATATCAATGCCTGCAGCAACCATTGATATGGTATAATAATATAATTTATGAACCACAAGTAGGCTCATTTAGGCATGGCTCTAATTTGTATCTAAAGTCACAATTTCATGCTAAGTAAACTCGTGTTTCTGGGCGAATATCAGATCAAGCACAGGATTTTTATTTTCAACTGACAAACAGTGTGGGTTTTTTGGAATTTTTTTGTATATTGTATGTTGTAAAACAGATGTAAGGTTTTTGTATGATTCTTCACATTCCCTCCATCCTCTTTATGCATTAGCAAAAGTGTACTTGGCTGACTATACTCAGTATTGAGCCCAGCAGTGTAAAATTTGTATTCAGCTGTTGTCTCTTCAAACTAAACTGAATTCTAGTCACGAGAATGCAATGGTTTTGGCTTCCAGACAGAAATTTTTTCCAGGCAGTAATTTACAGTGTTATGTTGTAGTTGGTTTACCTTCAGGGTAGAATCAATGTAGGGCAGTTTTAACTCTATTGTGCTTGTTGATCATTGAATATGGGGATGCATTTGTTACAGCAGGACTCCTTTAATCCTGAACTTTAGCAACCTGTAGTATCTCCCCCTTTCGCTAAGGTTATGTTTTATTGGCAAACTTGATAACATTATAAGGGGCACAGTTATTTATGACTATTCAGACATCTAAAATAGGATAATGCCTTGAGATCTGTTCTTTGTTTTAAGTCATATATTCTTACTTTGTAGGAGAAGTAAAATTATTCTATTAAGCTGATTAGAGTGCAAAATCCACACTTAGCAATAAAGCATATATGCCTGGATACTCAGTAGCCCTGAGTGTTTTACATTTCTTAATTAAGATGTAACAAGGGTTTTCAGTGTATCCAAATACTTTATTATGTGGAGCATATTTTTGTTCAGGAAGGAAACAGTCCCATTTACCTTTGTCTTGAGCAGAAGTAACTCCAGATTTCAGTAGCTCTGACTTGCTTATCCTGGGGTTGAAGGATTCAGAAGGAAACAACAACAGTGAAGTGAATATGGCTTGCCTACTGAGGAAAAGATATAATTTCTTTAGTTATGCTCTTCGCTGTGTGACTTCAGAATTTTTGCTTACAGAATATAGAATTATTCCTGAATGGTTTCCAAGGTGTTATCCAAGAAAAGATAGGGCTCGTATGCAAAGGAGCTCACAAAAACACTTAACTTGGTGATCTTTAACTTCCCACAGGAAATTCTTTCATCGTAAGATCAAAGCCAGGTGTAAGTGAAAAGTTGTGGTGATAATTTTGGTGATGGGTTTGGGGTTTGTTTCCCCACCCGCTTCAAATTCATGTTCAATTTAAAGAGGTTGAAAAAGGATTAGCTATAGCAGGTTACCTCAGTGGATTCGCTAAGAAAATAATTATTAAAAGTTAGTATGAGAGTACATGAGAAAGATGTAGAGTTATGTGCATCAATTCTGACAAAGGATGCAGAATACCAATGAACGTCATTATGGGACATCATCCAAATTATAAACTTAACTGCTTCTTTTGAATCCATCAATATGGTTAGGTCATCGAAAAATATGTTTAATAAATACAGACACAAAACTAAAGGCAGTTGTTATGCCTGAGCAGGAACAGTAAATTACTTATTCAAATCTTGTAATTAATATAATTATGGAGACCCCCACACACACCATCTACCATACTACATACTGTTTAAAGTATTACTGGAGGTATCTATTTATATGGTCTAATTCTACCATCACTCTTGCTGCCCCCATCTTTATTTGAGATGTGTGATATCTCATTAGCTTTGTTTGATAGATACATAAGGTATCCCAAGTGACTTATAAAGTAGTTGGAGTTATTTATCAGTCAACCTGCTCCTGAGTCATTATTCAGATCCTGTCAGAGATTGTAGTTTCAATCTTTAGAAAGTGTCTTCTATGAACGATGAAGATATATTTGTGTTAGTGTCATGCCACAACTGTTTAAAATATTTTGATGCATGTGATATTTTTTTATTTTATTTCACTTGCCAATGTTCACAGGCACACCAGCAATTCTAAAGAGTTTGTGTTTCAGCTGCAAAGGAAACTTATTTCCAGGTGTCCCATAGTACCTCATTCATTTGTCTATCATGTAAACATTATGATTGTGGTCACATAAGATTTGATTCATAGTCTATAATAATTATAATGTCAATAGTTTAAGGTTGTGACGCTCTTGTTTAGAGATTAGTATTACTTTTTGGTTAGATTAATGCATATTAGACCTATTCACAGGGTGTTTTCTGAAGCCTGAATCTCATGAAATCAAAACAATGTTTTGTCTAGATAACCATTGAAGGTTATCAGCCTGTGGCCTAGCATACCAGCTACAAATAACATAACTGCATTTGGTCTTATTTTCATTGACTGTTACAGGAGATTTGTCTTTGGTGTCATTGTGAAAGGCTCCTGGTTCTTGGAATTCTTGATAGTTTCTACTTAGAAAGGAATGGAATAAAAATTTCTTTAGTCAATACAGTGTATTTTCTTTCAGTGAACAATATCCTTTAGATTTTCACCATGTTACTTAGAAGGATGTTGATGATATCTCTTACACTATGGCTCTAATTAATCATGTACTTGCTGCACTGCTTCTTTCTACAATAAACAACCTTCAGAATAGTCTAGTAGTTAAAGCTTAGGGCAAATGATGTTGTAGATTGCACAAACTCTATGGGACATAATCTCTTCCTGCATGTGTACAAAGTCCATACGGAACAGGATTTTTCTGCTGTCTAAGGGCAACTGGGTATTGTTATGCTTATTTGTTTATCTACAAAAGAACACTCACCTAATCCACTCATAATGCCATGTCTATGCTGGAATGAGTTGAAAAAAAAAAAAAAAAAAAGAAATCCTCAGAAGAATTCCTCAAAGTATCTCCAGTAACTTAATTGTACTTCAAGGACTGATTTAGAAACTTAAGAATTTCCTTTTGATCTGTTCACAAACTCTTTCACTGTAAGCATTCCAGTCCACTTCCCTCTGAAAGTAACATTTTTCAAAAGGATATCTTGGTACTCTCTTAATAAAAGAATATTTATCATTTCCAAAGTAGATCTATTTACTTTATTAGAAGGAGACAAAATGCATAGATGAGAAACTGACAGTCATGCACTACAGTGCCTAAGGAATTGTAGTAAATACTTCCTAAACAATAAGCCATTGCATTTAATACTTGTTTCTTACTGGACTATTGAGAGCAATTACATTTCAGGCTGTCTGGATGTAAATTACCATGTGGTGATGACTAAGGCTTTTCTTTGGGTTACCACTACCTTTCAAGATCTAGCAAAAGAGCTTTTCACTGATTCGTGGGCCCCAAGTTCAGTTTTATCTTTGATAAGACCTGTGATGTAGCATGAACTACTCATGAGAGCGACTTCCAGGGGAAATAAAACCTATGAAACTTGAGATCTTTTTTTATTTGATTTTTTCTTTTTTAAATCTTTTCCCTTGGACCTGTGCTGATGCTAGCAGTGGTGGAATTCTGAACTAGTGGGTTTATGCCATTGCCTTTAACTCAGCTTAGTTCAGGTCAAATTGGTATCTAAGTTTCAAGTTGGCAAACCACATAATGATTTTATGAGGTGTCATAAATGTCCATTCCTATTATGAACTAACTCTTTAGAGAGTGTTTATTTCTCCTAATTTTTCCCAAGTGAGTAAATTAAAATTCAGAAAGATGACAGCAGCACCCATAAGTTATGGTTACAAAGATGATATGCATGACATCATTACTATTCTGCTTTTCAGAATACTATTCGTGCTTGGGAGAAGAGACAGCAAGGCTGTGGGGTTGCAGAAAAGAACACAATGTGGCTGCCAACTGGACTTTTAGTGATAAACTTGGTTTTTGCTTCTGTAGTAGAGCAACTGTCTCCATTTGTAGAGATTTAGCACTCGGCTACTTCGTCTCTTGAGATATCAGGTAACCCCCAATGCTATTTACTAAAGCATACTGATGGCTCCCAGAGACATCTGCAGGAAATACATGTCTAACTGCAGAGGAAATTTGACTTAACTCAGGAGGAGAATTCATTGACTATAAAAATGAAGGTTTCACAAGGATGGCTTAATTTTTAGCTTATAAACAAACTAATTAAGAAACATTAGAGGTCCTGGCAATACAAATTGTGAGATATGATTCTATGATTCTATGATTAGCATCTAAAGTCTGTGTTGCTGTTTGTGTCTATTTTGATGTCTTTTGTGCAAAATATTTCTGGTTTTTTTGTTGTTCATAGGCTCATCTACATAGGATTCGACCCAGAATGTTGTTTAAAACCTAAATTTTCCTGAAACAAGAAGGATGAAAGAGTGCCCTGTGTGTTGTCACTTTGAGTCCATGCATTTCTCTTTCATAAACTGAGCATTTCAGTGAAATACTTATTCTTACATTACCATACATAGTGCTCCCTGAGTATCTTCCCAGTCACTTCTTCCATAAAACATTACAACTAATGCATTATGCTTCTGACTGTTGATTATGGGTGATGTTATGACATGTCCCTTTGGGTTGTGCATAGCTCTTTAATTTTTAGATGAATTGTCTTTACACAGAACATCTACATTTCTAGGCAATCTATCAGTCTGTGAGGGTAACTGCCATGTTGTGAAGAAGAGTTCATGTTTTAGTTTTTATTCTGAAATACTCCTTGTGGGTGTATATGCACACATGAGCACATACTCCTTCCTATCTTGGAGAATATTCAACAGAGTAGAAGAGAACAAGAACAATTCATAGATATCCTGTGTGAAGGAAATGTAGACTATAACCTGAAGAGGTATGAGAAATTCCGGACAAATCTGGTTTTGGCCTTTCTGTTTTTTCCACTGTCCAGCCAATTTCTTGTGTCTCTTAGATCTTCTGTTCTTGTTTTTGTTGTTTTTCACTCTCATACTCCTCAGGAAAAACATGTCTTTTGCAGCCAATTCATTTTGCCTGCCTGATACTAGGGGAATAGAAGATGAGCACCAAAAGCTCTGACATGTTGAGGATGTCAGCTGGAGTGACGTCTGGCTGGGAAAGAGTGTTTTCCAGCTATTCAGTGGTAACCAAACTGTGCATTCGTCTTGGCAGTGACACCATCATGTTTGGCTGGGAAAGGCGCGCTCTCTCCTTAGAGAAGGCTAGGTGTGCCAGTTATGCAAGGCAGCTGTGGGTAGCTGGGTTTTGGAAGACAACTTTTCCAGGGGAATCCCAGTCTCTAGAGTCTCCACCTACATAGACAATGTGAAAATCAAGACCATGGGAGCACTTGCTGTGCAAGGACAGTGTTGCATTTCTGACTTGATGCAAGAAACTTGCTAGGCAATGAGGAATAAAAAACTTGGATTGGTTTAGAATGGATGGATGGATGGATGGATGGGTGGATGGACGGATGGATGGATGGAGTCAAGGAAGAACTATGTAATGGCTGGGAGGCTTGCAGTGGAGAGTATGGATTTTTACAATTGAGAGTCCCAGGGGAGCAGCTTAAGGATGATATCAAAAAACTCAGAAATTCAGAAATTGGGTGCATGTGTACAAAATGAGAGGGCAGGTCAAGCAAAAGGGAAGTATATGTTGTTAGAAAATAGCTGTTGGGAAGGGAAAGGGAGCAGTGATTTAAAATGGTTTTGCATACCTGGTATACAACACGCCATACATGTAAATGTGTCATGACTGGTTTTGAGTATGTGTAGAGAAAGGGATGTGGAGGCAGCCCTTTCTTCCTCCAGGTATCTTTGTATCTACTTTTGTATCCTTTATAACTATGTTAGTGTCCCATGCCCTTTTAGAAGCTGTGTAAGTATAATGTTTTCAGGTTTGACAATGTGGGTGAAAACAACCTATAAATCACTTTTGCTACCAAAGGCAAAATAGCTTTGATCATTTGAAAACATGAGTTGAGGTGGTGCTCTAGACACTTATTGAAGGCTTTTTCTTTATCAGACCAGCTAGAAGTGTGCTGGCTTCTAAGCTGGGATGGGTGATCACCACATGTGCTAGAGGCGATCCTAGCTCACTGGTTTCTTGCGTGCTATTTTGTGGATCCAATGTGCTATTCAGGCTTGATTTGGACCTTTATGGGGGGGGTACTATGACAAAGCTAGCTCTCTACTTCTTCAGATAGGGTTTCATAAGTTAAAAAGCTATGCAGATTGTAAGTTTGGTTTCTGGAGAAGGGAAAGAATTGAGAATAACAGTGTAGCACATAAAATACTGTAAATAGTTCTTATTTGTAATAGACTGCTGTGAAACAGTCTTTATTTAGACTGTGTTATTACAGCTAATTTGGAGTAAATATTGCAAACATTTTATTTTCTCTCAGCGGACCAAAAACAAATTGCGAAAAGAATAAAACTTTATTGCTTTATCTTGAGAAACACTTAAAGCACTGAAGTAAAAGAGGGGAGGAATACAGGCCTCATATTTTTAGTGCACTTAATGATACTTTATCTGAAAAGCAAAAGAATGACCTGTTGATATCTTTTAGGATTTACACTTGGAGTGAGCAGGTTTTGTGTCTCTAAAGAGGGGAACTGTTGTAGAACAAAAGGAAGTGAAAGTACTGTATTTCATCAGTCTTTCATATCTGCAAGTTGATTTTTTTTCCTGGCATGAAGGTCATAGACAGTGAGAGAGATACCCACAGGCAACAAAGAGTTAAGCAGAACATACAACTATTTAAACATCCAAGGGGTGGTGGGAGGAGGAGGAGGAGGAGGAGGAGGGATGAAAGCACCAACCAAGGTCTTTTGAAAGCTGTTTTCTTTGTTCCTCCATTATCTGGCAGGTCTACTCATAGATGAGAGCAGCACTAGGGGTACGGGGCATAGAGTGAAAAGCAGGAAAGAGAGGAAAAAAATGGATCCAGTGTTCTGCATCAGGAATACAATATGGTTCCCTTGCCTCAGGAAGGAAAGGAGGGTACTAGAGGAGCTGTCACCCTGAAAGGGAGAGAGATTGACTTCTGTGGATGCTGAGAGCTTTTAATAGCAGAGGTTCAAGTACTGGGGCCGGAGGTGGGGGGGGTGGGGAGAGGGGGAGAGAGGGAGAGAGGGGAGGAAGAGCCAAGCAATCAAATTGCGTGATGTGTGTATGGTGCAGGTTCCTGTCTTGATCAATCCCAATTATATACATGTGGCAGGAGCTCTAACAACCTGTGATTTCCCTTGATTTTCTGCTTACTGAAATGGATTTGTCTTGCTTTTCATGACTGACAATGGCTTCTGAGCCAACCATTACAGTTCTCAGCACCCCCAAATTCCTGAGTAAGAAGTATTGGTAACATTTGGAAAAGCTTTTGTTTGATGGAACGTGTTTCTGGAATAGAAAAAAATATTAGGGAAGGTGGCTAAGTATACAGAGGTTGTTTTGGTTTGGTTTTTTTTTTCCTTCTTACAGTGTGTCTGAAAGATGCAACAACTTGCAGAAGTGAAAACATCCTTTTGAATTAATGACTTTTCTTACAATTCTACAAGTATATAGCCTCTTGCCTTAACATGAATGCTTGTGTATATCGTAATTGAAAATTTGAATGTATTTCTAAAAGTCCAAAAGAAAAAAGAAATTTTTGGTTAAAGCTACACCGTACGTACCAAGGCTGCTATTTTTTTGATAGCATTCAAACTGAGTTTTCAACCTCATTGTTCAAACCATGAAGTGTTATTGATACTGGCATATTTAACCCAGTTTACGTTAGTCAGCTTCACAGCTGGATAGGTACAAGTAACAACTGTAACTTATTTGTTGTTACCCTTTCTATCTGCTTTCTTGTTTGTTTAGGTAAACTGTTTTACAGTGTTCATAAGCAGATATTCACAGTTTAGGAGTACAAAGTAATCGTTGTCATTCAGTACAATAAGTAATTAATTAATTAATGATTACCTAATAAGTATTTATGGGATACTGGATAATGATTAATATGCTTGCCACCCTCCAATAAGTCACCTGATGAGTCTAGTTAGCCTGGTAGTCATCAGTGAGAGAGGGAGATTGGTCTCCATTGATCCTGGGACAGGCTGAACATCACTGCTGCTATGGAGCAGTTTTCCAATTGCCTGTTTTTTTCCCTTAGCATTTTGTACCATTTGTGTTAGTTTTTCCTCTGGAATCCTTGAGCTACTGACCACCTCTGTCTCGTCATTCTTGTATTTGCCTTTAATTTTACATTTCTTAACTGGTGTGGCTCTACTCTGTTTTCTCACTACTTTTGCTTGCAACTTAGAAGCTTTTCACAGAACTCTGAACCAAGGTTATGCAGCTGTGCTGCGTTGAAACTATGACTTGGATCACAGAGACTGGGGTGACTGGGAGGACAGTTGCATTATTTTCTGCAAGACTGGGGTCATATGTCCTGTTGTGGTTGTAGCTGAGTGATGGTAGGTTACTGCCCGCTCTCTGCCTTCATTTGTCAAGCAATCTGGATGCACACCTCTTCCCTGTGAGCCCAGCGATCGCCTTACTATTAGGAGCGTGCATATTCAGTTCCGACAGCTCACTTCATGGAGGGGTCAGGGACAACTGTACCTGTATTCATGCTGGATTACTAGGGTTGAACGGTAACTTGAAAGGGAAGCATGACAAATTGATAAGTGGAAACAGTAATGTCTGAACCCTGCTAAACCACAGCCAGAACTACACTGAGGCCTTGCTTCAGCCGGCAATTATTACCTCTCCAATTTCCTTACCTTTTCTTACACTCCTAAATATTGCTGAAAGGATTTCTTTGTAGAATGGTCATGAGATAATTTAAAAATATTCTTGCATGCATTGTCTTTTAAATTATCGTCTGATTTGAAGAGATTGTTCCAATAAGTATGATTAAAATTTCAAATGTATTTTTATATCACCTATATCTGGAAAGTACCTAAAAGCGTAAGAGATCTGAGGAGATAACCTTATTTTATCTCACTTTTGTCTACAGTCATGTGGCATGTTAGAACTTTTTCCTTCTGGAGGTGAGAGAAATTCTTTTGGTCTGGAAGGTGTCTGCCCAGGAAAGGTCCCCGACTTTTACCTAGCCTCGCTCACCTAGTCCACAGTAATTGCACTGTTCTGTTCTGTGTAGGCCTGCTGATGTCAGTGAGAAATCATGAAATTGTTCCCCTCATCTTGTTTCTTCAGAAGTATTTGCATTTCATTTTCTAATCACAGTTGCTAGATTGAGCTTTGAACAGGAAAAAAAGTACACTTGTGGTTTGATGCTAGGAATAATTTTACTCTCAAATCCAAACAAAACCTCTTGAGAAAGTGCATGATAAAACATCCATGGGCTAATCAGCATCAGGTTGACCAGACTGGCCTTGCCCTACTTCCTTGATGAGTTACTTGATTAAAAGTTACTAATGTAATGAATAATGCAGAATCTTTTAAGACCTCACTCTACACGTACCTAAACATCCATAATATTTGGGACCTGAAAATAGTCGGTGGACTAAGCTAGGTGCAGGCTTCTTTGGCATGTGCTGCAAAGTTGCTACATGCGTGAAATGTAAAATAGAGAATTCCTTTTATTTTAGGGAATCACAGTGCTGGTTGTGATTCACTGTGTACTAGAGTTAAGGTGCCACTTGTGGGTCTCCTTTTAAGGGGTGCATTATTTTCATTATTTGAAAGACTTCTTTACTTAAAAAAAAGCAAATAGGTGAGCTAGCAACCAATGTATTGGAAAAGTCCACTTCTTTATAACTCATGAATGCTTTTCCCACATATTATAGATTCTGAAAGACTATTCTCACCCTATTCATTAGGTAAAGAAAACAACTAACCATGTTAATGATTTTTCTTTAAAAATAGCAGAATTGTCTTAGATGCTTTCTCCATGCAATGTTGGTTTATGAGCTAAGAATGACGTCTGTATTATTATCTGTTTTAAAAAAAAAAAGAATTAAGCAAGCTAACAATTTAGATCATAGTACAGCTAAAGAATAATATGCATCAGAGCACATGCTTAGCAAATGGTATACACGGAGCTGAAAGGACTCTTTTGGTAGTGAAAAGTAAATTGAGACTACAAGACCTGGATCCAGATTTATTAAGAATAATCAGTTGATTTAATGGTTATGAAAGTAATATTAAAAGTAAGGTAAAGGTATTATTTAGTGGATTTTTACCAATAAAACTGTAATATCAAGCAAATGACAGTGCCTCGGAGGACATAGGAAAAGTCAGTCTTTTGGAAACAGTAGTAGAAAGAGAGTTTTCTGTTGTTCTTTTTGCTCAGGTGTCATCCTCAATGCATATTTTGCATCACTTCTACAGCTACAATTAAATGTTTATTCTCTGTTAATGAAGGATTTCTATCATTAAAGTATACAGCCCCACTTTGTCAGCAGCTAGACTTGGTGCAGAACTGAGAGTTTTGACCTTGTTGAAAAATAAGTGCTGCCAGTGTAAATGTTCTGTCATGCTGGGTTTTTGGATGTCAGTTGCACAAATTATTATTGAAGTCTAATAAAAAAATATTACTTCTGCCAAAGTCTTTGCTAAATCAGAGAAATAGGAAAGGAATAGAACAATATCCAAGGGCATGTTCTCTTCAATGATTGCAACAGATTATTCTTACTGCACATTCATAGAGAAGCATTGGTTTAAGTTCAGATATGAAAATAAAGTGTATGCAGACCTTTTGTGGATCCATAGAGAATTTCAGTTGGATTGTCACACAAATTGCGGTTGCTTTCAGAGACATGAAACCAAAAAATATTTAGTGCTGATATTTTGTTGCCTGAACGTATTAGCTGAGTATCTAGCACCAGTTTGTCAGGAACTTCATGCTCTACTTGCTCTTAGAAATGACATCAGTGGATGTGCCCAGGTAAGAGTCTAAATAAATCAGATGTGAACCCCTTCAAAAATTGTGCACTTCTGTGATGAGCAGAGAATTTCTGTCAGCAAGTGAGAAGACTGATGGCTTAGTTCAGCTGTGTTTGGGGAGTCTCCAATTGCAAGTGTGATTTGGAAGGATTTAAACTTCTTTACTCCTGACTTTCCATGTCTTATCCAGCACATAATACAGTGCTTTTGTAACTTTTCATTAACACACACTAAGATCAGGAATTAAGAAAAGGAGAAAAGGAACTCGCTATTTGTGTGTGTGTTTTCATGATTGGCTTCTGGTTTTGGGGATGGTTTTTAGGTTTTTTTTGTTTGCTTGTTTTAGAAGGGAGCGTTGTAAAGATTTGTTCTGCGACACTTTATAGAATATCTTTTTGTTTGTTTGAATTACTGTTCATCTGAAATGTAAACAATAGAATTAGACTTTGGTGAGTTGTATGCTCAGTGCTTACAAATGATTAGCAGGACGCTTAAGAGGCACGGTGTTTGACAGAGATGGATATTTCTGCTTAGTTGCTGTCCTGAATTCAGTTGTTAGTAGGAATGCTTTAAAATGTTTTTTACTTGATGCTGGCTTCTGTGGGTTATTTTATGTCAAAACATACAGCTACTTTTAATCATCAGCCAAGTGTAAAGTTGAATTAAAGGAGTTTTTTGACCTTGTCAAAAATAAATAGGTGGAAACACTCCAACAAACAAAAGCTTGCCACCTTTCCAATCACTGTTTGTATAATGCACTGCTGGTCTGTCTAAAAGTCATATTACCAGTGTCAGTAAGAAAACACATTCTAAGTAGAGGAAGATAAAAAAAAAAAAAAAGTATATTAAAATTTCTGTTGTACACTTGCCCTCCTGTGTGTTGCTGTTGAAATACATTTTGCCAGCATCATATTTTTGTGTCTAATCTTATCCCCTTTATGACAAATGATCTCTGCCATTGGTATAATCCCATAAATACTTTAAGGAAATGATAGATTTTAACAATGATGGCAGGCTATCCAAGACTTTGAATGTAATTTGGAAAACTAATTAAACATAAATAAGAAACTGGCAATATTTATCTCAATGGTTGTAAAAAGAGTTTTTTCAGTTATTTTTTGCCTTTATCACCAATGTATCCCCCTTCCTTGGGGCTCTGAAGTATTAAAAAGTCCATATTGCAGTAGAAATTATTATTAACAGAATTCACCACCTCCAATAAATCCCATCACTATGTCTCATAGGTGGATTTTCTGCTCTTTTACTACTCTTATAATAAAGGATATTTACTAGTGGTTATTAAAAAAAAAAAGTTATTGTTAACTTTGGTAAGGATAAGAGGAAATTTGCCTAGTGGTAGTTAATAGGTGTAGCAATTATGGAGGGAGGTGTAATTAATTTACCAGTTAAGAAGTACTAAATCACCACTATTTCTAATTTACAAGTTACTTTAGTCTCTAGAAGACTCCTAGAATTGTTGTGAAATGTTTTGTACAGATCCATGGCATCACATTTACGATCAAAAACTATAGAAATAAAGCTTATCAGACTTTTTCAATTAGAAATTTAGTTGTATCAAAAATTCAAATACTTAATAAACTTGAGACTTTATTATTTTGTGATGTAGACTTTCCATTTCCTCTTCTTGAACTGAACTTTAGCTTCATTTAAAATGGGTGCCTGGTTTTCAGAGTCTAGTTAAAAAGTATGGGTGCCTCTTTTCATTTTTTTGTGGTGAAACGAAACATTTTGATGGCCCACAGTTTACTTTTAAATTTCACTCTATAGGAAGTGCTTTTTAAATATTCTTGTAATTTGGAAAAGAGGAATCAGAGTTATGAAGTGTTTAGAGAAATAAAAAAAAATGTCCTCAAACACGTCTATTGCAGAATTTTTGAGGCTGTGTGACTTTAGGGGCTGTGCAAAGACTTGGAGAACTGTAGCATCTCCTTGCACTGGAGGTCTGAGATACCCAGCTGCTGCGTGTCAGTAGCTTCTCGAACAGTGAGAGAATACTTAGAGAGTACTTTGCAACTGAATTTCCTCACAAGGCAGTATTGTGCTTTGGACTGAGAGTGAACACCTTTCTAACTGTTGAGTATCACATGACTTAAACACTTCAGTCATTTTTTCCTTCTTCTTTCCTAGTTTGTGGAAAAAATTCATAAAACTTATGCTTTGAGCTTTCCAGTAGTGTAAAACACTTCTTTAGAAGTATACCTGCACTTGCTGTTAAACTTTGTCTCCTACCTTACCCACAAAAGAAAAAATACGGTGAAACATAAGAGTAGGAACTCATTTTGGAGAAAAAGAAGTCACGAACCTTGTAAAGGATGTCATGCTTCTCATCCATCTTCCATTCTGCATGTTCTTATTCGCAGTCTAATTGTTCTTCACCCATATTCCCAAGTTTTATTGACTTCTCCTCCTCCCAGTATAGTTGGCAAATCCATTTCTGGGGTAAAAACTGCAGGAATATTTGTTCCCAATAAATATTTTTAGTACCTATTTATTAGAAGCAGTAGGTAAAGGGTTTTTTGCTTTTTGATATATGGCCTGATGTAAATGGGAAGAAAAGAAGGTTAGGCTGAGCTTCATAAAAATCTACTCGGGATGGAGGAAAATCTCTCACATTTTGTCTAGGCAGTCTTAAGCAGTCATGTCCTAGCTGATAACTCTGTATAAGGGGGTACATAAAGCTGGGTTAAAATGGAAACATCTATTTTTCTGTTATTTTGTGAAGGCATAGCAAGGCTGACACCTCTGTGGGGACAGCTGAGGCTGGGCTAGGACATCAGCCTTTGGTGAGGGTCAGGATCAGGCCTGGTAAAGGCAACTGGGGTCAGGGACAGCCCTAGGATGGCCAGGCAAGGCCACTGTGCCAGCCCATGGGCTTGGCTTGGTGGGGCTCATGGCAGTCAGGGCTGTGGAGACCTGGAGACCAGCCCTGCTGTGGTGCCGCTGGGGCAGGGACTGGCTCCATGCCGTGAAGGTGCATTGCTGGCTCATGTTCAACTTGTCTACCAGGATCTCTAGGTTCTTTTCTTCAAAGCTCTTTTCCAGCCATCTGGCTCCCAGCTTGTTCTGGTGTATGGAAGTTGTCACTTTCCAGGTGCAAGACTTGCATGAGGCTCCTTTCAGTCCATTTCTCCAGCACGTTGAGGCCCCTCTGAGTGGCAGCACACTTCTGTGGTGTACCACCCACTCTTCACAGTTTTGTATCATTTGTGAACTTGATGAGGGTATGCTCTGTCCTATCATCAAGGTCATTAATGAACTCTTAAACAGCAATGTACTCATTGAACTCTGAGACAAGCAACTGGTGACTGGCCTCCAGCTGAATTTCGTGCAGCTGATCACAATGCTTTGATCCTGGCTCTTCAGCTGGTTTCAGTCTATCTCACCGTCCACTTTTCTAGCCTATGCTTCATCAGTTAGTCCAGAAAGATATTATGGGACACAGTGTCAGAAGCCTTACTAAAATCTTCCTTTCCCTCCAGAAAATGTCAAGAGGCATGTTGCAGAGGGTGCACAATTTAAACTATGTAATGACAGCATAAACTCATTAGAAATTGACAGGGCCTGTTATTGAGCCAAGCATCTAAATTTTATCTATCCTGACCCACATAATGAGTATTCCTGCTCAAGATTTTGCTTATTTTGAGTGCTGTGCCACTCTGAATAGTTCCTTTGAAATTATGCTACAGCTTTTTAAAATGGTACAATTCTGACCCTTGGGAACAGGATACAGCAATTTCTTTTGAGAAAGATGAACCTTTCCTACTGTTTTTTGCAACTGTTACATGGTCTTGTACTGGTGGAACCAACCATAATGTACATATCAATTCCCTCAGGACTCCAGCGGTTTAACCTGTTTGTCCACTCACCTCTGCAATACCTCTATGCAACTGAAGGTGCATTTCAGTGTTTGCCCACCTGTGGATTTTCAAATAGTCCCTCAGTGCAGCAGCCTCACACTCTTGCGATACACCATGGATACAGTATGCATAGTTCTCTACTGAAAAAATGTCGTCTAATTTGGTTTTGAACAGAACAAAACCTTTTTTCTGTAAAGGTTTTTCACTGTACATTTCAGAATGTTGTCATCTTTAGTGTTGATGGGAAAAGAGAAGTTAAATTAATCAAGTTGCTAGCACTTTAACTTCCTAAAGAAACATGCACCACTGAGTGGATTTTCACATTACAATCCCAGTAGGGACTTTACATCTTGTAAATGTTTCAGGTTAACAGATATGAAAAAGAGAACTCTATTCTTCTTTGCAGAACAAAATTGTTGCTCAGGTGTTTCAGAAGTTGGTTTGATCTCTTTATTCTCCACATAAAATGGAAGATTAAGGAGTACTTGCCATTTCCAGATGCAGGTGCTTCTCTGACCTGGCTTTGGGTGAGAGAATATCTTCGCATAGCAGTCTTTTTAAAAATATGGATTCTGGATGTTGTTGGTGGGGTTTTTTTCCCTGCAAAATTATAATCCACCTATTCTTTTTTGAAATGCATCCCAATCTCTTTCATAAAAGACAAAGAAAAAATCTTAATAAGGCTTACAGGTATTGTCCTATGCTGTAAATTGGGTTTTGGTGATTTTTTTCGGTTTTAAATGTTGATACATTTGTACATGGGTGCTCCACTTGCCTGCTCTTCAGTGGAGGCTTGCAGATCTTCTGAGAGCATCTCTTGCCTCTTGGCCTCTCTCTAAGGTAAATCCACACCAAAATGAAGAGTCGAACAATTGAGTAGAATGATTGCAGTTTCAGGCCCAATGCAGAAAAGAGAAAGGCCAGACAGATAGTTCTTCAGAGCAGCACAACACTCATAAGATCGTGTACAGCAGATCATGGAACAGAGCTGAGACTTGTCCCAGAAGTCTTTATTACGTCCTCAACTTCAAATGGCTGTTAGGGATATACCATGTGCAGTCCTAACTTGAATAAAGCCAGAGTGTGAGAGATGACACATATAAAGTAAAAATAGAAAGTGTGTGTGTGTGGGGGGGGGGGGGGTTAGGGGGTAATATGCTTTAGAAGTAGTCTAGAATCTCCTAGGCATTTTTATTCATTGTAAATGAATGAAGAAGCAAGAAGTAAATCGTTTAAAATCATTTTCAGGTCACCTTTAACAGTAATAGTAATATCATTACAATATATGAGTTGAAACATAAGACAGAAAGATCTGTTCATTTTAAAAGCTAAAATAGAGCAATTAGCTGGAAAGGATGTGTCATGCCTTACAATAAAAGTTAAATTACAGTAAAATACTTCCTTGCAAAAATGCTCACCATGTGCCAAAGCCCACACATCAATCCACACTTTCTCCAATCCGCAACACAGTGGTTCCCCCACCTGCCCAACTGTAAGAATGTGAGGGACAATAAACGGCCTGATTCTCTACTGTGCTATGGCAGCTTGATACTTGTTAGAAGTCATTGACTTTGCTGGAGTTGCTCTGTAAAACTGGACTAATGGAGTATGAGGATTTATGACTTCAAATAAATCTCTGGTCACCTAATGATTTGGATAAGCTCTGAATGCTGCTGCCAGTCTTTGGTTGACGGTCATGCCTCTGATGAAAATGGTAAAGGGACTTTGTCCACTCCTAGCCTGTTCACAATTTTCTTTTCAACTTTCCTATATTGTAACTTGTTCCATGTTTGTTTTCAACAGCCCATCTGGTTCTTTTCCTAGTGACGTCTCTCAGAAACCACCTCAGAAACTCTCTTATCTAACCAAAGACATGTGGAGATCTATGGATGGTCTACTTTGCTTTATATTCTTTATATATTCCTGCAATTTTATCTTGTACTTTAACTCCTATACATCCCCCTAAAAAGAGCACTGTGTTCCATACATTACAGATGTCACTGTGTCAGGGCAGGAGCCATAACACAGCTTCTGGGTCAGTTCCTAGTTCTTGATCTGTTGCCATCTGAACTGATCTCCACCTTGAAATCCTGTTTACAGTGACATTGGTGGACATGCAAATACTGGCTGGGGAATACTAGGAGATAGACATACAACTCCATTTTTATTTATTTATTTACTTAAGTAATATACTCAGCGATTAAAAAAAAAAAAAGAAAAGAAAAGGAAAAAAAGCCTATAGAAATGCCCAACCCCATTAACTCAAATTTCCCTGAAGTTCACATTTTTGTTCTATTATTACTAGAATTTGCACTTAGTCAATAAACATATTAAGCTCATTTTTAGTAGAAACATGTAGTGCAATATACAGATATATATTTGAAAATCAAAAGGATGTAGTAGGAAGTCTCATTTTGTAGTAGCTATCAGGCACTATGTCTCACTTCTCAAAGGATGACTTCCCAGAACTAATTTCATTGAAAAAGCAAATTGCAACGTGCTTTTTATCTGTGTTATGTGTATTAAAAGAAAGAATGGCTTGATACAGCCATGAAAACTTGATTTCAGAATGAGAGTTTTGGGTATTTAAGAAGCAGCATCAATTCTTACGGTGAATATCATGAACCAGTCTGAGCCTGAAGAAGAGATTAATTAGCGGGAAAACACCCAACATGCACCTGTGCTCATAGGGGTCAAGAAGTCATGAAGATAGAAGAGAAGACATGTTAACGTGTTATTCTACAAATTCTTAAAAGAAAAAAAAAAAAGAAAAAAAAAGGAAAAAAAAAGAAAGTTTGAAACGTGGATGCCAGTAATAGCAATATATGGGAATATATGGACCTTTTGTCCTATGGAAACTGAAAAATTGATTTTTTATGCTTCGTTCACTGTTCATATGGTGTACTCCTTAAAATGAAAAATTAAAGACAATCATATCAGTGCCTATGGAAGGAACGTGGTATTTCTCCTTCTGTGGAAGCAATTGTTAAGGAAGACAGAGAAACTTTCAGGAGCTGTACAGGACAGCCTCCTCAGAGAGGTCTGGAAATCTATGGACAGAAATATCTCAGACTGAGAAAAAGGGACTGCTGAGAGTTATGGAGTCAATTTTCACAAACAGGGAAAATAACCTTTTTAGGGGCAAGAAAGGACTGTGTAGCATTTGTTGCAACTCAAACTCATTGATTCATCTGAAATTAAGCTAGAAAGCAAGGACCCACCAGCAAGGACACAGTGAGCAAGAGCAGGGACAGTAGTCTGGGACAGTAGTAGTAGTAGAGTCCTTCTCAGAGCATGGCAGTACAGAAAGAAGAGGAAATGAAATCTTGGAATCTTCTTTTAGTGTCTTGCAGTTACTAGGGTTAGAAACTTTATTTCCTATCTGAATATCGTAGGAGAGCTGTAATGAAGGAAATGTAATTCATCATCCCTCCATATTCTGTGGGCAGCATTTAACAGTGATTTCACTCACTTTAACTTATGATGTACTTTTCTCCCCTGTCAATTTCTTAATATCACACATCTTATTCTATAGTTTACCTGGATGCCGTGATTTCTGTGTAACATATTAATCTGTCATTTTATGATGGAATGGGGAAAATGTACTCTTTAACTATGTACCATTTGTGTGGATTTCTTTTTTTTTTTTTTTTTTTTTTTTTTAATATTGGAAGATGATACATGGTTAAGTCCATGCAAGTAATTTTGAGGGTGGTCATAGAAGACGGTATTTGAATTTCCATTTCCACTCTTACAACAGACAAGCTCATGCCTTTCTGCAGACTGTGGTGAAGAGCAGGCACATTTTTTTTGGTGTCTTGGGCAAATTATCAACCTATTTTCTGTTACCTACATATGGGGAGCACCAAGCCATTTCCTCCCCAGAACTTCTGTCATGTGCCTTGGATACTCTTACGTGGAAGGCACAGGTGTGTCTGTACCCACAGTACTCTTTTAACTTGTAGTTGTTTCACAGCACAGCTGGCATTGAAGCTCTGGGTTTGTGGGAATGGAAAACTTTCTGGAACATTTGGAAAAAAAAAAAAAAAAAGAAAAAGATCAAAACCCACCAAAAATTGGAGGGAAGACTCTTCAGATTTGGCCTCGGTAGACAGCACTGCCCAAATTCAGCAGCACTCTAGTTTACAGCCAGAAAAGAGGGAGAATCCTGTCTGGAAATGTTCCCCTCTTGCATTCAGCTGTATCTTCTGGAAGGAAATGTAATTTTTCTTCCGCAAAGGTTTGGTTTTACTGCTCTTACTTCAGCTGATGAAAATTTAACTGTGTCATTAGGCCTACCCATTTGCACAGAGAAATGAAAGCCAATGTGAATGGTCAGAGTTGGACATTATGAAATGAACAGGCAGTCCCTGGCATATTTGAAATTAAGTTGTATTTTTTTTCAGCATGCTTATACTTGCAGCTACCATTTTAACGTAAGATGTTCATACTGGAAAGCTGTGAAGCCACTTTTTGAATCAAAGGATGCTTTATTGTCTTTATTGAGAGGATGTTAGGGAGGTTGCTATATTGTTTACTGTTTTTCCCTATGATTTTGAGTGTGTTTCTGTCCTGCAATTACTGTATCTAGCCACAGGATATGTGAAACTAAGCAAATAAATCCTGAACTCTGTAAGCAACAGAGGATTTTTTGAAAACAGTTCAAATTTACCAGTTCTTCAGCTCCCTTGCCAATTTAGTCAATTCAGTAGATTAAGGAAGATTAGTATCTTCTGACTGTTTCACTAATAATTGAGCCAATTCAATTACTCCTGCAGACTTTTTCATTTCCTCTTGTTTAGTAATGGGAAGTTAAATCTACTACACAACCATTCTCAGGAGATGCATATGAAGGAACACTATGTAGTTACATTTTCTGGATTTACTTTTTGATTCATGTTTATTTTTACCATGGGTGTTTTTATGTATTTCCTTGTGCAAACATTTGAAAGAAACCATATTTCTGAGCTCTTAAAGAATTAATAGTCATGATATAAGTTAAACTCAGCATCACTAGTGAGAGTATATTCAAGACTGAATTCCTTAGGAGTAGAGCAGCTACATCAGCAGCTGTTTTTAACTTTGATGCTAGCTGAGACCTCATGAGTATCTAGATGGTGACAGTGAAAATCATAAAAGATGATCTGCATGCCCTCATGAAGTGAGGAACACTGACTGTTGTAGTAATTCCTCATGCAGACAGTTTACTGAATTAAACCTGTATTTAGTTACACAAGTGCTGAAATGTGATTTACAGATCAAAGTCCTATTGTGCTTGTTAGAATAGAAAACAAAGAAGAAAATACAAGATTTTATTTTCAGTTTGGCCATTCATGCATTGACCTTGTACCAAGTTCTTTGATGGTTCCTAGTGGTTAGATGCTGTATTTGGAAACCTCAGTTACAGTTAGTTATTTATGTAAAAGTGCTTTATCAGGTCCTTAAGAAATCCCCAGAGAAGTATGCCTGATAGCATCAGTAGTTCATAAAAACAAACAAAAAACCCCAAACAAATAACAACAAAAAAACCCACCTTAATTTTAATCAATAAAAGCAGAGAACTTTTTACCTTGGTAACTTCTATATGGGAAATTTGGCCAGTGAATGCACCTGAGCAGATGCACAAACCTGTGTTCCTTTTACCATGCCATCTATTAGACAAAAGTGACCGGGTCCATGTGTTGTTCTGGGACCTTACTCGGTTATTTGCTGTTCCTGCCAGCTGAGAGAGGGCCTGATCTGGGACAATTCAAGACCTATTGCCTGCTAGGACACTTGAGGAAGAGATGCTAGGCTAGGAGTTTGGGGGGTGAGAAGCACAGTTTATTCTATTTTTAATAACTTGTATCAGAACTAGACTAGAAAGGTCAGGTCTCCAGCCAAGAAAATGCAATCAACTTCTTCATAATATCGGTTTGCAGTGAAGAGACTCTAGACAAAAAGAGTGGTTTGAGTGTGCTGATCTGATGCTCCTAGTCATTAGTTGGGTTTTTCTTGTTTTGTGTTTTGTAAACTGGCTTAGGGCAACAAAGGTAACTTTTTCTTTGGTAGAGGCACTGTGCAACAAAGCTATCATTATAAATAATGATGAGCATATATCATCAAAGTCTTGTGATACACTTCAGATTGCCAACTGCAAAAATAACTGCTTTAATTATTAAAAGGTCATCTTTCCTTTTTGCTATATTTTGCAACTACCTAGAAAAAAGCAGACTGCATAATCTCAGGTATTTCTCTGCAAGTTCCATTATTACGTTGACCATTGACTTCAGTGTAAGTCAGATGCTTCACAAGAAGTTAATTTCCAGTGGTTTCTTTCTTGCTGTGTTGCAGAAACTGCATATACTTTAAGTATCATTTGCCAGAGAAAAACACCTTTTCCTGGCTGCTCATACGAATGAGTTAATCTGTATATTATTGCATGTAGTCTTTTAACAAGGTGAATTCTATCTATCACTTGTTTTCTTTTTGACATTAAAAAAAGAAAAAGAAAAAAAGGTGGTTAAGTAGCCTAATTCTAACTAAACATACTCAATTTTTAATGCATGAATTATGTTAGCACCTGGAGGTTCTAAATAGGAATTAAGATTACTTGTTGCATATTAGCCAACATCCAAACAGCAAAATAGTCACCCAAAAGTCACCCAGGAAGCCTGTTATCTTCCTCTCCCTTCCAAAGAGGACAAAATCAGCAGCTTAATGCTTCTCATCTCGATGCAGCGCTAGGTGTTCCTAGTTGTCAAACCCAATAGTTCCTATTCTGTTGCCAGTGTCACTCTAAATATTGCTGTGTTGAGTCTCAGGACAGGGAATCTAGCGACTCCCTCTTTTTCTCCTGAGTTTTTGTTTCAGATGAGCAGTCTATAGGCAGTTTCCAGAGTTACCTAGTGGTGTTTGTCATCTGATAATGCCAGTTGTTTTGTTGTGGTACTGCAGTTTCAGTCCCTGGGTAGTGAAAAATTGTAAGCTTTTGCAAAATACTGGTTGGAGTGCTAAAAGAAATTCAGCACCATGATAGAGTTAAATCATCATGATACATCTTCATTTGTTCACCCACTTGACTGAACAGTGCAGTATTAGACATGTTCTCTCTTGATTCTAGCAATTATGCTGTTCCAACTACCTTCGTCTATTACGAGCTATTGAAGGTGTAAGTACAGCTATGAGAAAAGATTTCTTGAAAGCTTTTTTTTTTAATGGTAAAAAATTCTGAAAAGTGGGAAGAGAGAATATTATGGGTCACTTTGATCACTGGTCTACTAACATTTGCATTAGTAAGCTGCTATTTTGAATGTCTGAGTATTTCGGGGTGTTCTTTGAAGAACCAATGAGAAATATGGGACTGATTACACACCTCAGGAATCATGGTGTTTTATAACATATAATCTCTGAGAAATACAAAGTAAAAAAAAAAAACAAACTCTTTTAGGGAGGAAGGGGAAGAGAGAGTTTTAAAGCTTATGTTTCTAAGAATAAGTGATTTTTTTTTTGTCCACAGAAAAAAAATAATAGTAACAGGGAAACCTCAAAAGGGTCAGAGATTTAATGTGAAAACACATGTAGTGCTTTCAAGCAACTTACCCACGTGTGAGAAACCTTATAAGTCACAAGTAGAGATTAGTGGCTAGAATTTTCTGTTCTTTTAACAAAAAGTGAAGGTCTGGATATAAATGTTCTTATCACAGCAGCATTTGTGGTAACCAGGAGTACTTTCCTTGTAGATAAAAGGCTACACAGAAATAAAATGCAATAAAAGTGTCCTCAGATTTAGGACCAAGAGCTGTCAATCACCTCTTAAACTGGTACGAGCATTTATTTATCAAAAGTACAGCTGGTTTTAAACCAAAGGAGGTACTGGGGAGTGTTGTCCAAGTCTGTGGGAGACTCTGAGTTGACTGGCTCACAGGAGTTAACCCAAAGCATGCAAAATTCTCCCTGACCTCTTGTGGCTTAGCACTGATTACACATTGTTAATATTTTGGGGTCCTATGTAGCTATTCTATGTATCTCTAAAACTGAGAGTTTCAACATTGAGATATTCAGCTTTGAAATACTTAAGGTAGGACAGAAGGGAAGATCACTAAAATGTGTAGAAATTAGAACTTCTATTGCAAAATAAACAAACAAAGACTAGTGAGACTATGTTTCTGTACTGAAATAAGAAAGGTCAGAAGTAACTTGTGAACTGTTATTTCAGAAGAATTTTTTTTAACTATTCAGAATCTTGCTGTTAGGTAAATCCTGGATAGGTTTTCAATTAAGATTCCTTACCCACTGTTAGAATCAAGCTAAGGACACAACTCAACTCTATTGGTTTTAAAAGCCCAGTAAAACCTTTACACTTCCTTAGAAATCCAGTTCCTTAGCAACAAAGAGTGCTTGCGTACACAAGGCATTTGGACTGTGTTTTAACAAAAGGATTTATTTCAATTGGGAATTTTTCAAAACCATACCAGTTTTCAGTTGCATGGGATAGGCTTGAATTTACATTGCACATTCCAAAACCTCTTTTTCAGATTTTAAAATGCCTTGGCTTTTCTATCGATAATTTCTTCATATAGTTCTTTAAATACAAATTTCTTATCTCTGTGTTAGTGTCTAATGACAATATGAAGTTTTTCCCTTAAATTAAACTTGACGTCATCTTTTGAATAAACCATAAGGAGAGAATGTTCCTTAAAATACCCAAGGAAATATTATGAGATACTGAACAACATCTGGGACAGTTTCAAAGGAAGACTGTTGCAGAAACATATTCTGTTCTAACCTTAGAATTCCTGTGAATTTTGAAGAAAACACTATTAGATAATGTATTTTGTTCTTCCCATTGCCTTGAGATGACAGGTAGCTGTGCCATGTTTTGTCAATTTTTGACTTTCTTCTAATACAAAGTATTCTTAATATGCTGTATCTATAAGAAACAGTGGATTAGACCCTGCCAAAATAATTAGAGAGTCTCGTATGGAAAGGGCTACATGCTGGCCACTAGATGGTGTCTTTATTTAATTTCATTAAAAATAGGTAATTTGAAGTGTATAATGTTTAGTAAGAAAGTATGTAGAAAGAATAAGAGAAATTTATTGGCCAGTAATCTTTTATGTTGTTGTTTTCAATCAACTCTCCAATATCTATAGTTTAAAAGATAATGGTGTTTCATAGCTAGAGAACACTGTACTCCAGAGGAGACACGGGAGAGATTCTCCAGTGGATTACCACCTACCCTTTATAGGCAGAGCAGTGTTTTGAGCAGCTGATACAGCACCAGCAGGAGACTCTCAGTAAGACAATGCAGTTTTTATCAGAACTGTTGCAATAGGAGTTTTAACGATTTTTAAGGATTTCCTGCCCGACAAATAAGATGGAAGAACACAGCATTCATAACAGAAAAGATACTGTAGGCTCTTAGCAATGGAGAGGAATTCATTAATAGGGAAAGAAGAAATGTTTATAAATAGATATTATGAGACAGGCAAGATGCCCCTCACCCCCCACTGAAATCTGCTGATCAAAAACAGAACAAAAAATCAGAAATGCTGAGGGCTTGGTGGGGAGAGGAGGAGGTCATGTTCAGTCATCGCACCAGTTAATGTCAGAGTTTAGCATGAATTTTTGAGCTTAGGTCAGTTTTCTGTGTTTGAAGAAAAATGTTCAGGCTGGTGTGTCCACTAGAAACCAAAACTAGGAAGAGAAACCTAACTACTAACTTTAAGGCAAGCTTTAATGTCAGTGGTATCATGACTCTAAGTAGGTATAAATTTGGGAAGTATAGATAATGCAAAAGTGAAGTAGCCGGTTTTTAATGAGCCATGTAAGATTTCTTCAAGTCTTGGGTTTCTGGAGATATGAAGTGCTTCCCAGCAGTGCTTTATGCAGAAGACTCCTCATTGGTTATTGTTAGACAATTAAACAGCACATTTTTTTTTTATTTTTTTCCTAATCTCTTTCATGATAATTAAATACACCTGGATTTACCAATGCAGAAATGGTGAGGAAAAGTAAATGCACATTACAAAAAGTAATGCTTAAACCTAGATAAATGCCTTAAATGCTAAATTCCAAAAGGAATGCTGTTGTATATGAAGATTTTATTTACATTCACTTAGAATGACCTGAATAATTTATTGGTGCCTTTCTGCTTGTCTGCAATGCATTCTGATACACCCATAATAGAGCCTTAATGTCCTCTTTGGAAATGGTAGTAGGAGTAAAAGTGTCTCTCTCATATTAAATATATAGTATGTTATAAAAAACTGAGAGTTTCATAAAGGCGGTTGTAAATTATGAGTTATGAAATGCAGACAGTTGGTGACAAATGAAAATCAATGGTAAATTCTACAGCAAATAAGGATAAGGACAAGAAAAAGCATTTTAGTATCTCTAGGAAAAAAAGAGCTTAGCTTTGATTTAGATAGGTTGCTAAGAAGGGAGAGCCATGGTTCAGAAGACAGATATGTTTGAATAAATACTAAATTAGTGTTTGCAGAAAGACTCTCAATGGTGTTTTCACATCTCCAAGTTAAGTGTACTTTCTAGTTCAAGAGTATCTAGAATAGGTATCAAAGAACAAAGACTCAAGATGTGTATTCGAGGTACTTAATAAAGAGGACTTACATCCAAAGGGAAGAATTACTTGGATTCAGAAGTCCCAAGATACAAAACACTGAGGGTGGGGGTGATCTTGTGTGCAGCTGCCATTTTGTGTCCATTCTGGCCCCATCCCCTGTTAATGGGCTGGTTTTTTGGCCATGATCCATGTTCCTTAAATCATCATTTTATGGATGCCATGCCTGAGTATGGCTGAATGAGCAACTTATAGCAATGAACTGCTTATGAACTTGCATTGCACCTGAGAGTCTGTGGCACACAAGTGGCACCTGCCCCTTGTCTTTCTGCTCTGCAGTGATTGCCCAGTACCCTGCTCAGTGTGCTTCCTCCCTTTCCAACCTCCATTCGTTGTTTAGGGAGATTAGGACCAGGTTATCGATCTGACACTGGGGGCTAAATTCAAAAAAGATGCTACGTGGTTAGTTTGTTTGCCTTCAGATCTCAGGCCTATAGTTTCTTATTTAGCTATGAATATAAAATAAATAATTCTGAAGGCATTTTACAGTCAAGGATCTCTGAAGAATGAACAAGGTAGTTCTCTGAGTTAG
Source organism: Fratercula arctica (assembly GCA_947846985.1). Classification (NCBI taxonomy): domain Eukaryota; kingdom Metazoa; phylum Chordata; class Aves; order Charadriiformes; family Alcidae; genus Fratercula; species Fratercula arctica. The sequence goes on along the minus strand of CANTUZ010000002.1, from coordinate 92,281,074 downwards.
TGCTGCCAATGTATAAGATGTTTTACAATACTGATGATGTTTCAGATAGTGACAAAAAAGCTCCAGCAAGCCAAAGAGCTGATGGCCCAAGATGCCTCTGTCATGCTTTCTGCTTGTTGTTATACAGTTTGTCTCTGGCTTTTCTTTCCTTTTCTAAGGGTCTAGTTGTATCAAAACTACATATTACCGATTCTGTTTGTTAAATATAAATGGTCTTTGCCACAACTTGATGGCTATAGATAGCTAGGAACTACAGCAAGCGATATTTCACAACCCATAAGGCAAACAAAACTGGAAGGTCAAGGAGAGGACCTGCAAGATGTTGTGGAAAGACTAAATAAAATTGTAGCCATTATCCAGTGTGTTTTGGTTACATATGCCTCAAAACCTCAAAAAGAAACAAAAACCAACAGCAACAAAATCCACTAAACTTTTTAAACATGTTAGGAGATTACTCAGTTGTGATCAGTTTCAGTACTCTTATTAAATTCTCTTCTAATGCAGTTTGTAAAGGTGCTGAGATCTCACTCGACAGGCACCATTGGGAAAAATAAGTCTTCTAAGAGTATTCAACTGTAAAAAAAATTATAGCATTTTTGTCAGATGTTACAGGTAGCAGATAAGAAAAGACTTTTGGTATTGTAACATCTTACAGCATGAAGTCAATGTTCAATTTTAAATTATCGTTCTTAGTTAACTGTGGAAAAAAAACCTTTGGTAAATGTATTCAAAGTATCTTCTAAATAAAGGATATATGCAGAAGGAATTATTGTAGAATTCAGTTCTGCAAAATAAAATTAAGTTAAAAAACAATTAACTACTGACTACATTTCAATTTACTTTAAAAAAAAACCAAACACAACTGAATAAATATAACTTATTAGAGACTTACAAATGTGCAGTTTGCACAGGTTTTTTTTCTTTTTTTGTTGCTTCAGCATCCTGAAATATATTGGAGAACAGGTAGATCTCCACCTGAGAGAAGAACTGAGTGAGTTTTAGGTCACCGGAATTAGAGCTAAAATATTTTTGTTCTAAAGTATTGTGCACATGAAATGCAAAGGGCAATCATTTCACAGAGCTGTATTAGAGTCCACAGATAAAATACTTACAGCAAATTTTTTACTTTTGGGGGGCTTTCTAACCAAAATTGTTAGAATTTCTAGGATCTGAGTGGTTTGAGATGGGTGATGTCAAAAAACAGTGATTTGCTGTGAAATGCAGGAGAAAAAGAGTGTTCTTTTTATATACCACATCCATGAGAAAGGGTAACAATGTAATTTCATGGAAAAATGAGAAAACACAATTGCAAGAACAAGGTTCAGATAAGAACGCTGAAGCCATCCCTGCTATACAAGGAAGGGTAGACAGTTAAGAGTCTGGCAGACAGTAATGATTTTTTTTTTTTTCATTGTTAAAAGCCATATACATTTTATCTGCTTTCCCCAAAAGCAGCTGCAAAAGGAGAACGAGAAATGCTAGAAGAAACAATTTTACCTCTCTGGGGAGCAAGATATGCATTGACAGTGATCGTAAATTCTCTGCCAAGCAACAAATAAGTAAAGCATTACACTTTCCTGAGTTTGAAAAAGCTTAGATAGGAGTGCCATGGTTAGCACTGACACACACAACACAATGTCAACAATTGGCATCATGTCTGTTCTCCTTTCTAGTGCAGAGTGAGAGACGTTCACTGTCTAGATCAAATGTGGCTGACAGTTTACTTAAAATGGTGGTGTTACTTAGAATTTTAGGAAATTATTTTGCACAACTGTGTGGGGTGGTGGTTTTTGTACCTCAAACCAGAACACTTTGGTATACTTATGGCCTAAACTTGCAAAGGAAGTGTTATGTAATAACCTCAATATAAATTAAATTGCCTTCTACAGTTATGTAGAGAGGAAGCCCTAATGAAAAGAAAAATAGGATCACATGTTTTCCTTCCTTCTCATGCTGATGGAAGTGTTGTCTTTCTGATTTCTGGAAATGTTGACATAATTCTATATATCTGCTGTTGCTGAAGGTACCAAGAGCTGTCCCCAATTGTGCTGATGGTGAATAAGACTGGTTTCTCCTGGATCTGACATAATAGGGAATGAATTTAACAAAATTGCTAATCAATGTTTATTTTCAAAATAGTTATTTTTATTTTTCAAAAAAGCAAACAACAGTTGTTTTGCCACTAATTTTGAATTTTAAATACCTACTTTTGGAGCATCATCCCCACTTTAATGTGTGAACATAGAGTTGGAAGAGTGAGGGTGGGTGCGTGTTAGTGTCTGTCCAGCAACGGATGAGGTGGGTATTTTTTAATGAAATAGCAATTCATCCAACTTGTGTACTGACTTATGCTTTCTTACGGTGACTGTTTCTTTCCATTATCTGGAAACTAATCTGAAATCTCTCCATTTCCAAATGCTTCTTCTGCTGCCTGTTTCAGCTGAAGAGCTTAAGTATCTTCAGTTGCCTTCCTCTGCTCTGTGCTGTGTTACACACCTAGAGCAAAAGCATCAGAAGAACTGGCATTTTCCCTGTAATTTTAGCTTAGTGTATTAATGTAAACTGAACTTTTTATACAGTTGAAATAAATATCCTGGTCTATGAACTGCAGCAGCTCAGTCTGATTGGAATTCTGCTCAGAAACCATAAATTATTCAAAACCTAGTTGTGATGAATGATTTTTAAAATACATGGATGACCAAGTGAGAATGCCAGTGGTTGATTATATACTGTAGACACAATGTTATAGGTATTGTAAACCCCTGACAGTTCAGATATAAAATAGAAATATCAGACATTCTGTGAATCTTATTATTTTACTTTCAATTACCTATAGCATATAAAACCCTGCTTGGAAAGCTGGCAAATAGATCTTTTTGGAATGGAAATATTTTCTAGTAATGTTTCCTCAATGCCCTTTACATGCAACCATTAATCATCTCCCTGAATTGCGCTTTTGGGAGACAAAAGAAATTTTGCTGTACACACCCTGATTTCATCTCTGTGCTTTAAATAGCTTTTGTTTTTCTTTTCTGAATGCTTTTCAAAAATATGCTGAAGAACTGTGTGATCACTGTGTTTCTCATATGTATGTAAGCTGAATTCTCAGGAGCATTTTCTATTCAGTTATAGAAGAAACTATTGACAAAAATTTTTACATTAAAAAAAAACCCACTTGCTCTCTGCAAAAACTTCTCATTCTGTGTGTCATGGATTCTCTTTGGGTTTAATTGACAAATCATTAGAAAGAAGTCTTATTTCTATGGGAAGAGACTTAATACTACTTGTCAAGTCACTTTTCCACCAAGTGACTTTAAATAATGAGATAACACTGTGCTTTAATGGTGCTCTGGCCTCATTGTATGAGGGGAGAGAAATGAAAAAAAGTCTCTATTGGATGCATAGGAGTCATTCAAAACATCATTTTAAAGTGAATGTATAAATACTAACAAACTGGAGAAGTACCCTACTTTTTCTAATGTTAGATCTCTCTTATTAATGTCAGAGACCAACCATTTAGTAAACTACCAGGCTATGAAGTTTGTCATTTGAATTTGTGAAGTGTGAATCCTAAAGGTATCAAATTTGAGTAAAGAAGAAATCCTCTCCACAGTACAAAAAATGATCCTCCTTTATATACAACAACTTCACTGTCCTTCCTTAAGCATTGAGTTCTCAGTCATTAAAGACTTTCTGGTTTTTAAAGACAGAGTGAGAACACATCAGATTTAAAATGAGAGTTAAGGTTTGCTGGAAAGTATACTTCTACTCAGTAGTCAAAGCTACTTAGGAATAGAAAATATACCGAAGCAAATTGACTAATTTTACACTACTGTTCTTAGGAGAAGGATTATTTTGAATTTCACGCAATATTTTCAAAACACACATAGTCAGGCTTCTTTCAAACTTCTTATAGGAAACATTGAAAAGAAGCAGTAGTGGCATTTTGAGAACTGCCCAGGTGCCCAGCTCCAGTGGAAATGGACTTTAAACATGGAAACAGAGAGAAGATAAAGATAAAATAACTTATCCAAGCACCACATATTTTTTCAAAGATTGTTGTTCAGTTTTGGCTGAATCATACTGTAGTACTCTTAACCAAAATAATGGAAAGTATGGAAAGTGTTCCTTAAAGAGAAGCAAGAGTTTTTTTCCAAATTTTTCAGTTTGGTTACAGATGACAACCCTATTCACAGCAAAAAGATTCCTGTGCAAGTTCCTTTAATACCTTCTTGGTTAATCTGGATCAAATTTAATTTTGCTGCAAACTTGTTGACATCTGAAGATGGAAATTTTTTCTTCTCTGACTTGTGTTGGTTTTTCACTCAAAATAAATTTTATTTTATTCATTTGAACTGGAGAGACTACTGAAAAAAAAATTACCAGTCATGAACCTGAGATAAGGTTTTCAACTGCAAAAATTTGTGGACATATATTACCTAAGTTTTTCCTACCACAAAGAAATGTATGAGGTGCAATTTCTCATGAAAGAGACCCTAAGAAAGGTTCCTGATTTTGTTTGACCTTGTAGGGAAGAAACCAGCCATAACTTTTAAATGTTGCATAAAGTAGGTCAGCATAAGAAACAATAAGCCGGTGAGAAAGCTGTCTGGGGTGACTGCATTTGCTGCAGACGTCATATTTACCTATTTGTCATTTACTTACTTCAGTTAGTTTATGAAATTGTAGGTTTTCAGACTGCTTTAACAACCATCTTTTCATGATCTTTTGTGTGCTGAGCACACAACACGCCTCCACTCTTAGCTCTCGTCTACGTGTGTATAAAGTGTAAGACTCTGCCGTTTTTGGAGGTGTGGGTTTTCAGTGAAGTGCTGGTTGCACGGTCTCTACTTGTATAAATAATTGTATTTGGCTCTTTATTTCTTAAAATTTAACACTTTACATTAAAATTCATTGTACTTTTGGGGATGGTGGGGAAGATTAAGGTACTGATTGTTTCTTGTTTCCATGGTTTCAGTTGGAGTGTATATTCCTGTTCTTTCCAATAACTCTTATTACTTTTAAACATTATCAGGATTTAGATTATTTTTCTAGTATTGCAGTAATTTTTTTAGAGCATAAAAAACTGGTATATGTTCAATATTTATAATTTTTATATCAACAGTGGACTTCATTGTTGAACTAAAGAATTAACAGTCAAGTAGGTGTTTTCTTCTTCCGGCACAGAGAATTATTGCAGACACCAGTGTTTAGTGAACTCCAAATAGAGGTGGAAATAGCAGATAAATTACTTGCAATTTCTTTTTTTTTCCACTTTTTTTTTTTTTCTTCTTTCCAGTTGGTTTGAATAGCAGATGGAAAAATATTATGGAATTATATATGCTTAGGCTTTAATTACTCCTTACTTTTGACTATTGGAGGTGCTATTAGAAGTACTAAAAGAACATGTAAATCGATTTCATCCAAGTTGCAAGAAGGTATAGTGTTGGTAATATTCATTTTAAATTGGAGAAGAAACTGAACTACATTTTAACTAAGGTAAAAGGAATTACACCGACGTTATTGAGAACAGAGGAAGACTTAGCTCTTGCAGGCTCCTAAATTCCCAGATTAACTGTGCTGTTTTGTCGCTAGATACCATCTCTCATAAATGTGGATTGGACCACAACATTCCTGGAAAAAACTATACCAATCTTGATTCATTCATTACAGGTGGACTGCACCCTTAGGGTGCAGGCAGCTGTAACCATTCAGTGCTCAGAAAGAATAAAAATGTGTCTGAATCACCTCCCCCTCTTCCCAAGAGGGTACAGGTGCATTAAGAGATTTTTCTGATTCAGTGCAGTGCTCTACCATTTTTGCTGTCTCTTGACCAGGTCTGATGGAGCCTGTACTACGCATGCTACCTCTGGAATGGCAGTCTGCACACTCTTTTACAGCGCGCCTCCAACTGTTGTTTTCAGCAGAAACCAGACTATCCAAAGCCTGTACCAAGCCTGAAATCTTTCTGTGTGCGTAATTTCCTTTATGCCAATGTTCTTCCTCTTTGTGTGATACTAGTCTGTTTAGACTTGGTTTGTGCTAAGAGCTCTGTCTAACTCTGTGTTGGACAATAGTTGGCAGGTGAGTTGTGCTTTGTTGTGTGTATTGAAGTACGGAATGCTCTGTTGGAAACAATAGAATATGGCATGCACACACATGGGAAGTATGCCATCTTACATGTAGAGTGAAAACTCAGCTTTTTTATAGGTTGTCATATTAGGGCTGACATACATATTTTGTATTCTCTTTTGATTAGTTAGATCAGATTCCTCTGTGTGGCAGCTGTTTTAAAAAATGTGTTTCTCCCTTGCATCTTAATAATAATGACGGAGCATTTATTTCTAGATACAGTATGTCTTATTCACTGAAAGTTGTTTTTATATCATGTTTCTAGAAGTATGGAAAAGGTGACATGGCTTTAAACTGTAGTGGTACCCATCCCAGTGCAAATACAAATATATTCAAATTAAATCATCTTTGCTGATTCTCAGTCACAAACAGTGGCTCTTCCCTGTGACGACAGCTTTGCTTGGAAACGTAAGTAGAAAAGATTTCGTGAGGCTGGTGTTGTCCCTAGAAACTTAGTCACATACATACACTTACATGCATCTTGCAGTGAAACACTCCTGCACTAGTCTGTACGTGTCGATGCAGACATTCAGAATGACCGCAGTTGGGTCTTCAGCTTAAGATGCTTGTGGAGATAATTTACATGATCAGTCAAGGAGACATAAGCGTTGGTTAGTAAACTGGGGGGAAAACCTCAGCCCCTCACTTTAAAGCTCATTATAAAGAGCTCTTTGGCCTCTAGATGACACTGTGTACCCAATACTGTACTTAGTCTCTAAACCAGAAATTCTGGTTGGTCTCTCTTCCCTTCTCATTGAAATTAAGAGCAGCTGCTGCCTGTTTTTAATAAGCATTCACAACCATGGAAGAAGTAAATGGAAGTATGTTGTTGTTATTCAAAACACTTAAAAAAAATACAACAGGGTAAGACTGAAAGGTAAAAGCCAGGAGTGCTATGATCATGGGTATTTGAAAGCTTATTTACAGCTTTATCGTCAAATTTGGTACTGCAGTAATTCATACTTCTGCTGACATTTCCTCACAATGTCTGGGATGACATGAGGGCAAAGAGAAGGTTCTCCAGCATTTCTCTGTCTGAATGCATGTTTACAGCCTGGCTTCAAAAAAATCACTTTGAGCCAAAAGCTGGCATTCAGAAGCAAAGCATATGTGTAAATATTAAAAACTCTTATTGAAAACAGATGGATTTGGGGGGATTTTGCTTTTGAGTTTAGTTCATTTGTTTTTCCTAAGCTAATAGTTGATTAAAAAAGAAAAAAAAAAAAAATCCAAAAAATCTCAGTGTGAACTTTTTTTGGTGGAATTTGTGCATCTAGTTCACAATAATTTCTATTTTCCCCTACTGCATTAAAGAGGCAGTCCCATGCAGTACTAGAACTGCTGCTTTATACTTAACTTGTCAGTTATATCTGGCAGAGATGGATTGCAGAGGCCAGCATTTAGGACTATCATTTAAGTGTGTTATAAATGGGATAAATCCTTACTCCAGCACATTTCAATGATATCACAGGCAGAGATGTGAGTGGTAATCCTCACTGACACCTTCTGTGAAGAGCAAAACAACAATAAATGAAAGGGTGATAACTCCAAACCTGAAAAAAAACTGGTGGACTAGCATGCAATATAGAATTGGCTCATGTAGAGTAAGGTTACAACATTACTTTTGAGATAGTGACTGTAAGTTTTCTAAGAAAATGAAAGCTTAAGTGTTCATTTACTCTGAGTTACACCAGCTGCAGCTTTATCAGGGGAACTGACAAGTCTTACATCTCTCCCTCTCTTTAAAGCTAGCTGGTACAGTAGACAAGCTCCTGGACATAAGGTGCTGGAAAAATCATATAGTTGCAGCTCCTTTTAGAATTTGTACGTACTCTGAAGTTGTGTGATAACAAACTGATTTCAACTTTTGTGAGTGTGTGAAAGAGACAATATTGCAGTTGCTAGCTTGTGGGTGTTAGGAAATGTGAAGCTAAGCATCTTGTCAGAGCCCATTTGAGCTTCTGCAGGTTTACGTGAGAAGGGTCTCATAGTACTGGCTTGGATCTAGGTTCAAATGTAATATCTGTTGTTTTTACTGTAGTGGAAAGTAGCAGTTTCTCCCTTAGTGAGAGGAGATAAGGGAAGAGTTGAGCTTTCATACCATAATAAATACAATTTGTATATATGTGGCTGGGAAATGATTTAGATAGATAGTACTAAATCCCTCCTCCCGATTCTCTTCCTTGTGGTGATGAGGAGCCGGGGAGAGAATGGTTTAATATTGTAAGACAAATAATGGACTTTAAGATGGTTTTTATATATTAAATCTGTTACAACATTAAAAATACAAATCAGATATTACTGTCTCAGTTTTCATAACGGGTACTGATTCAGAAATGGTGTGGTGTCTGATGAGTCCATAACTCTGACCTTAAAATGACTGAAATTCTGATTTTTTTTTTATTTTCTTTTTTTTTTTTTTAATCCATCTTTGCATCTGAGGAAGGGAAGGAAGTCAATAGGGTTTTAGACAGCTAGGATGAAATATGGAGACCTATTGTGAAATATTTGTTAACAACAGATACGAAAAGACCTGAAGGCATTGAAAATTTGAACACATGCAAGTCAGCAGATTTGGATGACACAGATTTTATGGAACTGAGACAACCATATGATGAGCATGCAGAATTACTGTGAAGCATATTCAACAAGTAACAGAGAATCAGAATACTTAGGTAGACCTTAAAGGGCTAAATAGAAATTAAAAAATGGAAATGCTGGGATAGTCAAATAAAAAAAGATACTGAGATATATGATTAATATTTTCCCTTCCTTCCTTAGGAAGATAATGGAACAAATAGGAAAACAAAAATGAGAAACCATCTCTGGGGTAAAAAGGCCCTAGAGTAAAAGGTTAATGAAGTTTCATAAAACCTTAATTTTCCTTAGTAAACTTATGGTGCAGGTTTACTGCTTATTTAGTTTTTTTGCAGAAGAGCTGCATTTTTTTTTAATTAAAGAGGAAATAACTTGATTTTTTTCCTTGGAATACTTTACAAAAATTTAGTGGGTTTTTTCATAGACATTACTATTTATACAGCATTTCTATTTCAAATGACCTTGGCATAATAATGAAGAATGTTTTCATATTTGCATACTGAAAGCAAAAGGCAGAGGCAACAGAAAAGCTGTTGGAAAGGATGTCGAACTTCTACAAAATCTCACATTAGTAAGTCCTATTTAATAACTTTTTGAACGATTGGGAAAAGACAGCACATTTTGAATGGAATGCCTGAATGATACTAAATCAAGAGCCATTGAAAATATCACTGTGGATAAAACACAATAAACAGCATTTGGGGAGATTAGAAAGACGGGCAGGAAAACAACAAAATGAGATTCATCTCTCGAAAATGCAGACTGTGGGAAAGTGGTGCAATCTCAGTGGAAGGCAGGAACCTCGGGAACTATGGTGACAAATGAGATTTGTGGCTTGTAAGGGGCAGTAAATTAAATACAACTTCACAGTGAAATAGGTAGGCCTCCCTAGGAGGTGCTGGCATATTTTGCAATGTCACAGTGTAGGACAGCAGTAAGTCTATAGGTCTTCACTGCCTTTCAAGTGAGGCTGGTAATTTGAATGCATTCAAATTGAGCTCCAAATGGGAAGATGCAAAACACTACCAGGTTCTCTTACAGCGAATGATATATCCTTGTAAATATATCTTATAAGTCTTGTGAAGTGCTTTTTTGTTCTTCTTCAGTTCTTGAGCTTTTTGAGTGATGGAAAGTGGGGAAGAGGAGAGCAACCTCATCGCATATCACCTTTTCCCCTCTCATGTCATCTTAAATTTGTCATTCTTCCTTCAGTTATATTTTTGGTTTTACTACAGAGTCACTGGCTATCAGCACTTCTAGTGCTAGCTCTGTCAGACCTGAATAGTTCATATTTATGGCTCCTTCTTACGACTTACCTGATTGCACTGGTCATATTCCCTGTGGCTCTGTAGCACCTGGGGTTTGGATTCCTATGTCAGTTCTTTGGGGTCTGAATGCCAATGTCGATGTTCATTGGTGCCCCCTAAGCTTGTACCGAGAAAGGTCTCACCCGCCCGAAAGACAACCTCGACGTGTTCCTTGCTGTGGTGCTACACAGGACAGAGAGGCGGCAACTATGAGGTTGAGGTCGATACCTGCACGTATGATGGAGAAGAGCTGCTGGATGTGGGAAAGAGGAGCCCTGCCTTTTCCTTCCAGAAATAAATTAATGTCCTTTAAAGGATGTTTATCTTTCTTGCTGTCTTTTTGTTGTTGTTGTTGGTTTTGCAGCTTACTACCTTTTCAGGATTAGTCACAAGTTTATAATTTTATATTGAGCTTGCCCGACTCCTTTTATTGGCTGTGAACAGTAAAACCTTAGAATTTTGAGGAAAATCTATTGCCTTTTCAAGTTCCTATTCTCACAAATTGTTAGTTGTGTCCTACATAAAGTCATATGTAGTAAGTGTCATTTTATACAGGAATAAGGGGAAATTGATAGGTTTTTGCCTATACTGTATAACATGAAGTCAAACGTGTTTTAAAACTGTCCTGATATCCAGCCGTTAAAAACTGAATAATGCTCAGAGGTTGATTCTTCTGTTAAATGAAAGCTGTTACACTGTTTTAGTTTGTCCCATAGAAAACCCTTGACCTCTTCATGCACATAGACAGAAAAAAAGAAAAAAAAAAAATGGCGGGGGAGGGGAAGGTAACCATCAGGGTAGCTTTTGACTTCCAACTTTTGTATGAGATGGATTTCCTCTAAACTTGTATAAAGTGTAAAACTACACAGCTCTCTAACTAAGTTTTCTATTTAAAAAATGAGCACAGTAACTGATAAAAAGGCCTCTGACATTTCTGGGTTTTTGGGGAGAGTTTTAGTAGGGGAGACTTGCTCTACATTTTGTAGATGAGCACTGACACATTCTTACAAATTGTTAGTTTGAATTATTTTTTTTTTTTAAGAGAAATAAGCTCTTCCTTTAAGAAAAATGTGGGTTTGATATATATATTTTAAACAAACTTGAGTTTTATCTTAAGTGCCTGGCACAAGTTTCTGGGCTCAGCTAAGATCTCCAAATACTTTTATAATGCAAATCTGAATAATTTATACAACTATTTTATAGCTATCTACATTATCAATATGTCACGTGTCTCACAGTTATTACTGTTTTAAATTTGATTTTGAGCTTCTTTTTAATTAATTTTTGGACTTTATCAGTAGGTCCAAATACAAACTTAACTTCATTTAAACTGCATTGTTTTATGAGGACTCTCTTTACAGACTGCAATAATTCCTTTCACTTTCGTTGCTGATTCCAATACAGGAAAAATAAAAATATTTATGCTAATGCATTCCTGACAAAATACTGAATTTGTATTTGCCTCTATAAAGGCGATTCTTTGAAGAAAATTGTGCCATATGACTATAATATCTTACCTACTTAAATTTTTCAAAGTGTGCTTTTCACACATGCTTAATTCATTAAAATGTTTGCCTCCTTTTGAACAAATCTAGAAAACATTAAGGAACCAGAGCTAAAGCTGTACATAGGCCACACTTTGTCTGACCTTTCCTACCTTTTCTGAATATTTGGTTAGACAACTGTAGCATATCCTTAATCTATGATTTTACATCTTTCTTGTTCTTTAATTTCCAATCTTTTCAATGAAAACCAATAGTACAGTGAGAACATAATTTTCAAATGAGTAAAATTCTCCATATGATCCACATTATAGTTAGTCTTAGAATTAGTTGCATGGTTGGATATCTGCCACTCAGGCAGGCTCAAAGTAAATATGGCAGATCACCGTAATAAATTATCCTCTGTAAAGGTAAGCTATTCACCTAGTCAGATGAAGCATACATTTTACAAGACAATTTGAAGTAGGAATGTTGTGGTTTGAGAGTCTCAAGGCTTTTTAACAATAAAATCTTTCTCCATCATCATCTCTCATTTTTTGTTCACTGGTGGGAATGATGTCCCCAGTTCCCACACCAAACACCCATCTGCTCTGCAAACAGTTTCCTTATATAGCATTTTCATCATCTTGTCCATTATGAAAATCTCAACTCTTTTCCAGTCTGTCTCCTCACAATCTCCACTTATGTCGTTGTCTCTCAGTATCCTAATCCTGTTATCTTCTCATTGCCAGGGTGCATAGCACCTCTTTTCCTAGTTCTGAGCCTATGCTATATTCATGCCTAGTTGCCAGAGATTAATTATGGGGGAAATTGTCTCTTTGTCCCTGCTTTAAGAAGCACCATGCCTAATGCATGTGGTTGCTACCTTTCCAGGGGGCCTGTGATGAGTAGTATTTGTTTTTCTCTATGTGTTCACTACTACATTGCATAACTTCAAGAGAAGAGCACCTGCATTGTCCTGAAATGCCTGGTGGGAAGGAGATTGCACAGTATCCTCTGGTTCCTAGGAAGATTCCTCTCCCTCATCTTCTGATGTCTGGCCCTCTGCTCCTACCTCTGTGCAGTGATTCCACTCTGTGACTTTTCTATTTGCGTTTCTTGTGACACCTTCCATTTCTTGGTAGCTTTTCTGCCTACAACATCCTTGGCTGCTCCCCCAAAAATGGGCAATGTTGTTTGCTCTTCAGGAAATATTTTAGTGAGACAGAGCTTAGAAACAAATACTCAGCTGCAAGGACACACTGGACCCAGGGAGAACTGATTCCAAACCTGCCTAACTTCCCTATATTCTCTCTGATCATATTCCTTTGAAGTCTCTCTATTTAAAACCCAAGTGTGCCAGCATTACTGTTTACATTCTAATAAAATCTGGATTTTTTTTGTTATCCATGAGGAAATAAGTGTGAAAAGAAGATCTAGGTAGGCTTACTTTGCAGCTCTGTCTGACTTAGGGTCCCATTACAGAGCAAAAATATTGCACTGTGCATGTGGAAATAAAAAGTTCAGTGGTTGGTAGCTAGGACAAACTGCTGTAGGATCACATTCCTCTTTGAGACGAGGATGAGTGCTCATGTTAAAATTAAGTGTCCCTTGCAGCGTGTGTAGTGTCCATGATTAGCAAACTAAGTCCTTCTGAGAGCTGGACAGAACACGATAAATATGTTTGCATTTGGACAGTCTTCTTCAATGTGCCATGGTGTGCCCCAGGGAATCTGGAGAGTGAGGGACTCTCTTTGAAAGCGATGTCTCTTCTGTTCTTCTCCCTTCTGTAGATCCCTTTTCCTTTGCATGGAAAACAAGGCATTGAGACAGGGGGAGAAAATAGCACTTTGCTGGGTTTCATCTTGAGTTATAATCTTGATGTCGCTGGGCACTGGGCAAACAAGCAGCGAGTGGGTGTTGCCTGGGTGTTACCCGCGGAAGCACCTGGGAGCACCAGAGGAGGGTGTACGTCGACGAGGTGACAGCAGCGGTGGGCAGCCACCGCAGAGTGCAGTGCGGGATGGGTGACTGCGAGGGGAGGAACAAGGGGAGAGCAAGCAGGCAGGCAGGCAGGCTAGGTTGACTGCAAAGAAAACATGGTCTCCACTCGGTCTGTAGCCAAAGCCATAAAGCGACCCAAACGGACCTGATGGAGAGACATGCAGCTGTCCAGGTGACGGGCTGCATGGAATGTCTGTCACGCTGGCAGGAGGACAGCAAAGACAGAGCCTGTGTGCGCTGTGACCGGGTCAATGATCTGCTCAGCCTGGTGGCTGAGCTTAAGGAGGAAGTGGAAAGACTGAGGACCATTTGGGAGTGTGAAGGGGAGATTGATTGGTGGAGCCACACCCTGCCATCCTTAGGGAAAGAGCAGCAGGCAGAGGCTCCATGAGAAGTAGAGGATCCCCTGCCTTCTTGTCACCAGACAGGAGGGGAACTAGGAGAGGATGGGGGGAAATGGAAGCAGGTACCTGCTCGGGGCAGCAGGAGAGTCCCCTCCAGACCTCCCATGCCTCCCCCAGTGCCCGTACAGAACAGATATGGGCCTCTGGAGATAGACGATGAGGGAACTAAGGATGCTGATAAAGCCTGATCCAGGGAGTTGTCAAAGCAGCCAGCTCCACGCACTAAGACTGTTCCTGTGAAGAGCAGGAGGAGGGCAATAGTCATAGGGGGTTCCATTCTGAGGGGAACTGAGGGTCCCATATACAGGCCGGACCCTTCCCACAGGGAGGTCTCCTGCCTCCCTGGGGCCCGTGTTAAGGATATAACCAGGAAGCTTCCTGGCCTGATACTGGCCAGGTATCTGAGGCCCTCAGATTATTACCCTCTTTTGATCTTACAGGCAGACAATGATGAGCTGGAGAGTAGAAGTCTGAGGGCAATGAAGAAAGATTTCAGGGCCTTGGGACAGCTTGTCAAGGGTTCGGGAGCACAAAATGTGTTCTCCTCTGCCCTTCCAGTTTTAGGGACTAACGAACAGGTAAACAAGAAAATCAGACAGATCAACACCTGGCTCCAAAACTGGTGCTACGAGCAGGACTTTGGGTTCTGTGATCATAGTTTGATCCACAGGACACTGGGCCTGCTTGCTAGGAATGGGAAAACCCTATCCCAAAAGGGGAAAAGGGTACTAGGCCAAGAGTTAGCAAGGCGCATGGATGGGGCTTTAAACTAGAAACGAAGGGGGAACAGGATAAAACCAGGCCCACTAGCAATGAGCCTAGGGATAAAGGGCCAAGGATGGGGGTGAAATTGGTAGCCCAGCTCAAGTGCATCTACACGAATGCACATAGAATGGGCAGCAAACGGGATGAGCTGGAAGCCATTGTGCAGCAGGACAACTACGATGTCGTCGCCATCATGGAAACGTGGTGGGATGACTGTCATGACTGGAATGCTGCCATGAATGGCTATAAGCTCTTCAGAAGGGATAGGCAAGGAAGGAGAGGCAGGGGTGTGGCTCTGTACATTAGGGAATGTTTTGATTGTATAGAGCTAGATTCCAGGGATGGTAAAGTTGAGTATTTATGGGTAAGGATGAAGGGGAAGGCAAACAAGGGAGATCTTGTGCTGGGAGCTTGCTATAGACCACCCAACCAGGATGAGGAGACAAATGAAGTATTCTGTAAGTGTCTGGCTGAAGTCTCACAATCACCAGCTCTTGTTCTGGTTGGGGACTTCAACCTGCTGCGTATCTGCTGGAAATATAACACAGCAGAGAGCAGGCAGGCTAGGAGGTTCCTCGAGTGCATGGAAGATAACTTCCTCACACAACTGGTAGGTGAGCCTACCAGGGGAGGTGCCTCACTAGATTTACTGTTCACAAACAGAGAAGGACTAGTGGGAGATGTGGTGGTTGGAGGCCGTCTTGGGTTTAGTGATCATGAAATGGTCAAGTTTTCAATTCGTAGTGATATAAGGAGGTGGGTTAGCAAAACCTCCACCTTGGACTTCCGGAGGGTGGACTTTGGCTTGTTCAGAACACTGGTTGAGAGAGTCCCTTGGGAGATAGTCTTGAAGGGCAAAGGAGTCCAGGAAGGCTGGATGCTTTTCAAGAAGGAAATCTTAAAGGCCCAGGAGCAGGCTGTCTCCAAGTGTTGCAAGTTTAAAGGGTGGGGAAAATGGCCAGCCTGGATGAACAAGGAACTTTTGATGGGATTTAGGAATAAAAGGAGGGTTTACCACCTTTGGAAGAGGGGACAGGCAACTCAGGAGGAGTACAGAGATCTCATTAGGTTATACAGAGAGAAAATTAGGAAGGTAAAAGCCCAGCTGGAGCTCAACTTGGCCACTAACATAAACAACAACAAAAAAAGTTTTTATAAATACATCAACAAAAAAAGTTTTTATAAATACATCAACAAAAAGAGAGCCAGGGAGAAACTCCATCTCTTACTGGATGCGGGGGGGAAAGTTGCAACCAAGGACAAGGAGAAGGCTGAGATACTTAATGTCGTCTTTGCCTCTGTCTTCAATAGTCAGACCAGCTATGCCTAGGATGTTCAGCCTCCTGAGCTGGAAGATAAGGATGGAGAGCAGAACAACCCACCCATAATCCAGGAGGAAGTAGCCAATGATCTGCTTCTGCACCTAGACACACATAAGTCTATGGGGCCGGATGGGATTCACCCAAGAGTACTCAGGGAGCTGGCAGGCAGAGCTCACCAAGCCTCTCTCCATCATTTATCAACAATCCTGGTCAACAGGGGTGGTACCAGGTGACTGGAGGGTGGCTAATGTGATGCCCATCTACCAGAAGGGTTGGAAGGAGGATCCAGGGAACTACAGGCCTGTCAGCCTGACCTCGGTACCAGGAAAGATCATGGAGAGGATCATCTTGAGTGAGCTCTCATGGCAAGTGCAGGGCAGCCAAGGGATCAGGGCCAGCCAGCATGGGTTTAGGAAAGGGAGGTCCTGCTTAACCAACCTGATCTCTTTCTATGACCGTGTGACCTGCCTTCTGGATGCAGGGAAGGCTGTGGATGTTGTCTGTCTGGACTTTGGTAAGGCCTTTGTCCCCCGCAGCATTCTCCTAGAGAAGCTGGCGAATCATGGCATAGACAAGTGTACTCTTTGCTGGGTTAAAAACCGACTGGATGGCCGTGCCCAGAGAGTTGTGATTAATGGGGTGAAATCCTCTTGGCAGCTGATCACCAGCGGTGTCCCTCAGGACTCAGTTTTGGGGCCAGTTTTGTTTAATATCTTTATCAATGATCTGGATGAGGGGATTGAGTGCACCCTCAGTAAGTTTGCAGATGACACCAAACTAGGTGGGAGTGTTGATCTGCTTGAGGGTAGGAAGGCTCTACAGAGGGACCTGGACAGGCTGGATGGATGGGACAAGGCCAATTGTATGAGGTTTAATAAGGCCAAGTGCCGGGTCCTGCATTTCAGTCACAACAACCCCAAGCAACGCTACAGGCTTGGGGAAGAGTGGCTGGAAAGCTGCCCGGCAGAAAAGGACCTGGGGGTGCTGGTGGATGGCCAGCTTAACATGAGCCAGCAGTGTGCCCAGGTGGCCAAGAAGGCCAACAGCATTCTGGCTTGTATCAGGAATAGTGTGGCCAGCAGGAGTAGGGAAGTGATCGTGCCTCTGTACTCGGCACTGGTGAGGCCTCACCTCGAGTACTGTGTTCAGTTCTGGGCCCCTCTGTACAAGAGGGACATTGAAGTGCTGGAGCGTGTCCAGAGGAGAGCTACCAACCTGGTGAGGGGTCTGGAGACCAAGCCATATGAGCAGAGGCTGAGGGAACTGGGCATGTTTAGTTTGGAGAAGAGGAGGCTGAGGGGAGACATCATTGCCCTCTACAACTACCTGAAAGGAGGGTGTAGAGAGGTGGGTGTTGGCCTCTTCTCCCAGGTGAATAATGGCAGGACCAGAGGAAATGGTCTGAAGTTGCGGCAGGGGAGGTGTAGATGATATATTAGGAAGAATTACTTTACTGAAAGAGTGATCAGGCACTGGAACAGCCTGCCCAGGGAGGTGGCTGAGTCACCATCCCTAGAGGTATTTCAGAAACGTGTAGATTTGGCACTTCAGGGCATGCTCTAGTGACAGAGATTGTAGGGGGTTTTTTGTGTGTGTGTATGGTTGGACTCGATCTCAAAGGTCCTTTCCAACCATGAAGATTCTATGATTCTATGATTCTATAGTCATTATGTGGGTATACTGTGATAGAAGAGGGAATTGAGGTAGAGATAGGTATGGAAAAAGTTGTCTCAGATGGCTTAATTTACCAAGGTTTTACATGCATCTAAGAGTAGGATCTTATCAAGAAGAAGGCAGGACAGCTCCAGCTGTTGACATTTTTACCTGCCTTCTCATTACCTATTTACAGCTTCTAGGTGGGTATAAACTATGTAATTGATCCAGGCAGAAACTTAAAACGCATGCTTTCTAGGTGTGTGAGTGTTCCACCATTGATTTTGGTGAGACTCAAAACACTTGAATGTTTTTCTGGACTGGAGCCTGAGGTTAAAATCACAGTCTCTCTGAAGTGACTGTGAGTGTATGCACGATTATGTATCCGTAACAGATGGAAATAGAAAAGAACATAAAAAGACACTTGGAGAACAGAGAGGATTTTCTTATTTCTGCTGTTTTCAACTACTTTGTTACTGTTTCCTTGGTGTTAGTCTTTGGATGCTCTTTCCTTATTTATTAAGTTTTGTTCTAAATAATATTTTAACAGTAATTTTTGGCATTTGAATCAAAAGACTGTAATTGAATAGATCAAGAACTTTTGCCTTATTTTCAAATCTAAGTAATAGATTCTGAAAGAATGTGTCAAGAAAATAGCACTTTTTGCAGTGAAAGAAGGTATTCTTTTTTTTTTTTTTTTTTTTTGCTAATGATCCAACTTACTAGTTTCTCTGTGTTCCATTGACTGCACACTGAGGGGGGGGGGGGGAGGGGAAAGTGGATTTGTGGAGAAAAAAATGAAGCAAAACACCAGAAAAAAACAATCAACCAAACAAACAAAAAAACGCAACCAACCAACAAAACACCACTGTCAAATAACAAAAGGAGATTCCAAAGCGAATTAGGACTTCACTAGCACAAGAAATCTGTGAGGTAGGGTTAGCATCACCTACTTATGCTTACATGCTGGAAAGTAAAAAAAAAAAATCACTTTTAAAGCATCTTTCAGAATTTAGCAAGATAGAGTATAAATTGTAATCAGGCACCTTGTCTATCAGGAAATAATTATGTTGCATTGGTTTGAAAACAACATTTTTCTATTCTAGTTTTCTGTGAGGAATATGAATAAAATGACAATAACTCTAAAACACGTAGTCAACAATTTAACCTTCTAGCACAAGTTAATATCTTGCTTCAAAGCATAGTGGATGTTGTAGATCTGTAATCAGTTAATTCTTAAGTAACATATACATACAAATTCATTTTACAGGGATAAGTACCTATTGAGTCATAAGACATTGTTATCAATTTGCATTATTTTCTTTATATTGCTGCTGTAAATCCAGATGTACTGAGACATGACTATGCTTAATTGAAGGTCAAGTTCTGGACTATCAAAGTTAGTTGAAGAAACTTCCACTGACTCTAGCAAGGACAAGATTTCTCTCAGTATGTTTAATTTATCTTAGAACAAATTACTTGGCAATCTAGTCATGACAATATGTATATATTAATAATTTAAACATTCATCCCTAAGCAGACTGATTTCTTGCTAATGCAAGTTTCTCTAATATAGAGCTACTCTGAATGCTGCACAGACATGGTCTTAATAGGCTTTTACCACTTTACATGGAGTACCTATTCACTTTAAATAAAAGCGTTGTGTATTATAGAGCGAATTCACCTATTATAAATAACCTAAGTTTACTTTAGATGATTTAGATACAGAGATGTAACTGTTTGTGTCAACTGACGATCCAGTTCTAGGTTTATTTTTCCTCTCCCTATATCCACATCATTCGAATAGAGAATCTTTATAGAAATAAAAATTATGAATGTTTGTTTCATTGAAACCAATAAGTAATGGGGTAAACAAATGTGTAAACTCTGTAACAAAAGAAAAAGAAGATACAAACCCATCTGTCCATTTATCTAGTAAAAAAGAGACAAAAACTTTGTATACATAAAATCCTAGATATTGCTGTGATCTGTGACTTCCAATACAGTCTACAGTGTGTGGTTGCATTATTTCTATTGCCTTTTTATAGTCTGCAAGTTCAGTTAATAAAGTCTGAAAAACTTCAATTAGAAAAGCCTCCAAAATAATTACATAGCTACAGTGTATAGATTCATTGTGATCATTTTGAGAGTCTTGGCTTTTACTTACAGAATGAAAGGAAAAGAAACGATCGTGATATGCCTGTCATTGATACTCTCTCTCCTAGAGATTCTGGTGAATTAGAGTTATCAAAAATACTTATTGATAAAATGCAGGCACAGTATCAGCTACTAAGCTTATTAGTCTTCAGCTAACTCCACTGCATAGCTGTTATTGTGCGCAGACAAGAGGGAATGAAAGCAGTCCCTTATTCTGTATACATCTCTGGACTGGCTCTGGGGATCCAGTACACCCAAATGTCTATTGTAATGTCTTTGTGAAAGGTGTACCTGAATATCTTCCAAGTGCGTGGGGGTTGGTTTTGATCCTTTATGTGTTTTTTTTCCGATCTCACTGAGAGGAATGGCAACCTATGTAGGGCAGGAAAAATACTTTTATATATATTTGCATAGCCCTTAGTATGTACAGTGCCTACACTCTTATGGCATTTATAGATACGCATAATTGCTGTTATTGTAACAGGCGAAGGAAGCAGTATGAGCAGCAAAGCTAATGAAGGCTGGTTACTGCTTATCTCTGAGCCTCATATTGCTGGGTTTTCTGATATCCCGTAAGAGGCAAGTGCTGACAGAGATGTTATTGCTCTCGAGACATTCATGTAACATCTTTCCATGGTGTCCCAGGAGGATGGCCGTCGGCTTTTCTTTCAGCAGTGGAACTATTAGGGGTTTTCTTGTCTTCTTTTGTAAAACTTGAGGGAACTTCATATCTTTGGGACCTCGACTGCTTATCTGATTTGATTGAAATTTGCTAACAGGCTTTGAAGTGATAAGGACCGTGACATGCAAGTGTGTGCATGCATATGTGTGCAGAGAGAGTTAGAGAATTCATGGTCTCCAAAGCTTATGTAGTAAACCAGGTTTATAAATAAGCTAACATCAGTATACCCCTTATACCTGAAACAGCATATTTTTGAATTTGTTGTATCACAGAGGTCGGTTTCACATTCAATGGTATATTCATTGGTAGTCCTCCCTCTCTACACTGCCTTGGTGAGGCCGCACCTGGAATACTGTGTCCAGTTCTGGGCTCCTCCGTTCAAGAAGGACAGGGAACTGCTGGAGAGGGTGCAGTGAGGGGCTAGCAAGGTGATTGGGGGACTGAAGCACCTCTCTTATGAGGAGCAACTGAGGGATTTCGGTCTTTTCAGTCTGGAAAAAAGACGACTGAGGGGGGATCTTATCAACACTTATAAATACTTAAAGGGTGGGTGTCAGGAGGATGGAGTCAGGCTCTTTTCAGTGGTGCCTGGCAACAGGACAAGGGGTAATGGGCACAAACTTGAACATAGGAAGTTCCACCTAAACAAAAGGAGGAACTTCTTTACTTTGAGGGTGGCAGAGCACTGGAACAGGTTGCCCAGAGAGGTGGTGGAGTCTCCTTCTCTGGAGACGTTCAAAACCCACCTGGACACGTTCGGTGCAACCTGCTCTAGGTGACCCTGCTGTGGCAAGGGGGTTGGACTAGATGATCTCCAGAGGTCCCTTCCAAGCGTACCATTCTGTGATTCTGTGATTTGTAAATGCCTGCCTTAGAATTTTTAGCTAGAATAACTCGTAACTCAGAATTACTATGTTTCGTGGTGTCTGTGTACTGAAACTATATTTTCTCCTACCATTTCTGCAACAGTTTTTTTTGGTTAGAAACTCTGCGGTTATTTCAAATTCTAGGATATTGACCCAGTTGTTACTCATTTTCTTTTAAGAGAGAAACTGTCAGTTTGAAGTGTTATGACTTTTCCACATTGAAAAGGCTTCAAAGCAAAATGTTTAGACTAGTTCATGATTGCTGTCTTACAGCCCTTGTTAACTGTAAAAGCAGACCACAGACTTCACTAACAGACCACTTTAACTTTGCCTCACGAGGCATAGAGAAAAATGCTATTCATCTGACCAGATTGGGTTTAGATAGAAAATACTAGCTCTTACCCCCTAACAAAAACTTTCTTCATTTTTGGCATCTTCCCAGGATCAGACTGTGGTTGAAGACAAAGAGCGGAAAGAAAGGAGGGATGGACAAGTGGTGAAAAGGGGGAGGAAATAAAAGCAAAAAAACCCCAATCTTGTCTCCAGTATCCATTCATCTGAAGACCATGAGAAAAATATTATACAAATATAGCTCCTAAGGGTATGAACAATACATTTATTTGTTCTGTGGGAGTTAGGTAAAAAGGTTAGAGTCTTTCGAAAGTTTTCTAGAGAAATGGCTCAATAAGGTTATGAGGGCATGGGAGGAAGGATTAAAAAGGTAGAATTCCCAGTGAGTTTTAACTTCAAGTATTTGAAAATACTTTGTAGGATGATGTGGCCTTTGTATTAGAAGGAGGATGGGCAAATGAGAGAAATTGAGGCAGAAGAATTGATCTGGAAGAATCAGACAGGAAAAAGACTGGAGATCACAGTTAGCAAACAGAACGTTATATTTTCAGAAAAGGTGCCATTGTACCAGCAGGACCTTGTTCTGATTCAAAGCTCCCAGAGATATTCGCAATAAAAATAATAACAGTAATAAACTTGCAGCCAGATTCTGGTTCCACCATCCCAAGAAACTCGAACGAATGGGGGAAGGGGGAGAAAGGAGGCATGGAGATGGAAAAATTAATCCCAAAAAGCAATGTAATTGCAAGAATATTTAGGTTTTTTCTCAGAAGAAATGTCTAAGGCTGAGATAAGTGTGCCAGGTCAAGATTCACTGTGCTTTATTGAATTGCAGTGTGTTCTGTAGTGTGTTGAAAGAATGACAACCTGCTGAAATTTGAAAGGCATACACTTTCCTTTTGACTGTAAATAGCTCATGTTCTCACACGAATATACATAGAAGAAGAGAATCAGGAGATGATCTATGGAACGGAGGGACATAAAAAAAAAAAACCACCAAAATCTCTGCTTCCATTTTACTCCAGATATTATTTACCACACAAAAGCTGCTTTTTATTGTATGGAAGTCTTTCATACAACCAAGTACTCAGGAAAACTAGTATATATATAATTTTAACCAAATATATCATTTTGTTTTCCACGTATATTATTTTGCAGATGTAAAATTAGTCATTTCACTTGATCTTGCCTGTGTTGGGGGGAAAAAAAAAAAAAGGAAAAAAATTATAGTCCCTGTGATTTCAGGTTAGATTAGGGAAGATAGTACAAGAGGCAGCACAAAGTTTAGTGACTACATACCAGGTTTGCAGGACTGTCTTGAAGTTCACCTGTAAACTAACATGTAAGCTTAAAATAGGAAGAGGATTTTACATCATATTCAAGTGATTGAAGGCTGTACATAAAAATATAGAGTATCATTGGTTTGTATAATCATGCAAGCATTTCTCTGTGTATAAACTGTGAAACATTGAGACAATTTGAATATATTTTTCTGTTTACCCAAGTTTGGGAGAAGATGGGTTGAGAATGACTAGAATAGCTCATTTTAGAGAGGGTATTATAATTACAGTAATATGAATTGGTTTTTTTTTTTTCACTTAATTGGCAGCACAAAAAACATCAAAAGTTAAATTACTTGAGATGAACAAAAACATTATTTTATATGATCCAAAAATGTTCTGTGTTGTTTTGCATGTTTAATAATAAATGCATGTAAATTTAGTCTTAAAGCATTCTGAAACAGTAGGTTAAATGTTTATTTTAAGAAAGGTTGAAATGAAGCTTCCCTCCCTGCAAAGCCACTCCCCTAAAAAACAAACCGAAAAAAAAAAAAAACAAACAAAAAAAAACCCACAAAACCAAAACCCCAACCATGAAAAACTGGAAGGCTGGGAGACTGGGATATCAGAAATACTGACTACATTTGAACAGACTGACCCAGACTACTTTCTGTCAAACCATCTTATCATTTGGTGCAGGAATGTTTTTCGGAATGTTTTTCTTAGAATTTTTTTCCCCATGTCTGGCCAGTGCTCTTGCAACAACTGAAGGAGGAATCATTTATTGGATTAAAATCACAGTTCGATGAGGAATTGAAGGCATATGAAAAAGTAAAGAGGTCCTTAGGAGGAAAATTGAGTTGTATTGTGATGGTATATATGCACACATGTCTTACGCCAGGAAACACAAATGAAACAAATTAGCTGACACCACTCTCCTCTATACTTTAAAGGAGAAATTAAGATGGGATCAGACACTCTGCATGTCTGGAGGTCCTGGAAAGAACCATGTCTTGGAGGCATTTCTCAGAGTACTAACTAGGAAATATCAGGTGCTAAATATACAGGCTGCGTGCAAGTGTTGGAATTGAAGTGCATGGGACAAGATCTTCAGCTATCCTTGTATGTGCTGGACTCACTCCAGCTTTGTGGGATAACAGAATGCCAGACAGTAAGCGATCTTGGGAAATGTCTGACTGAAGGAGAAGTGGCCAGTGTGGTGAATTTGTCAAGGAGGCATGGGTGAAGAGAATATAATCTGGTGTATGATACCAGGCTTGATTATAGTGTAATTGTTCTGCTGTCCCATTACCTCCTTAACTGGAAGGAAAGAAGGGTTTACGGTGGTTGTTAGTGGGATCAGGGTCACAGGTATCTGGAGTCTATGTGGAATTTAAAAGAAATTATTGGCTGGGATTTGGCAAGAGTTAACACTGAGAAGAGTCTTTAAAGTATTGTGCTGACAGTATCTTCTACAGCCAAAATACTTGTTTGGATAAATGAAAGAGCTAAACACTAATTCATCTCACTGTGCTAGCGTGCTTCTGGCAGTGAAAGAATGGAGCCTTCTGCAATGCTAATTTAGGGAGACAAATTCTTGGACTTGGGTCTTGAACAATTAAAACTTCAAGGAAAGTTAAGGCTCTCACAGAAAGTTCTGGTTTGGGCACAGTATGAAACATTAACATGGTCATGGTGTGCTTTAGGTGACCTTATCACAGCATCCTGGAGTGTTAGAGCACTGCCGAAAAAATAACTTATTCAATAACTTAGATAATGATTTGCTGATGAAGGAGAAGTGAGAGACAGAGGAGAGGCTGTAACAGAGCTGCATGGTGAGAAGGAACATGGCAGCTATCTTTTTAAATCAGAAGTCAGATGGTGGGTGATGAGTATTGCTGTAGCTACCCAATGATGCTGATAGAATGATTTTTTATAGTCTGGTGCTTACATGGAGTTGCTATAACTCCATGTTTGAACTGGATTTTTGTGGCTTATTTCATTCTTGTGTTTTACAGAACTGCTTTTAGCTGTCAGAAACAGGGTAGCGTGTGCCATATTTGGTAGTGTAGAAGATTAAAATGGAAAAAGACATGTGCAGTGGTGTGAGGAGAGTTGGGCTTCACTTCTAGATGATGTGCCAGTGCTTAACATGCTAATCTAGGATTTGCAAGACTTGATTTATTTCCTTGACTGGTCACATGTTCCTCATATAAACAAATAACTGTGGGTGATGTTCCATACAGAAAAAAATAGTGGAGCCAGGATGCTTAGAACAGCTAATTAACCCTGCCTGACTGCAGTACTAATGAAGCTTATCTGACCTGTAGTAATAAAGCTAGCTGCCATGTCTTATTTGTAACTACCCTTCCAATCCAGCCCAGCCTTTCTGACTAGCAAGTCTACCTATGGAGAGTGGAGTGCCAGTGGTTATTTCTCATTCTGTCTGTACCATTCCCTTTCTCAAACTATCTGGCTTTCCATACACACCCCAACCTTTTTCATGCAGGCCTCTGGATGCCTTATTAACCTTTTGCTTTGCAAACTTGCTCTTTACTCTTCTGCAGATACTCTACCTCATCAGCTAAGCATGCTGTCACATTGGGAAAAAAAAACAAACACCAAGGATATGTTGTGCATAGTTGGGAACTGTCTCCCAAAAAGACTGCTTACTCCAATGAAGGTCCTTCATCCAGCCATTTTGTTGTGGAGATTAGTGGGGCAGGCACAAGATAGGTGTACTGTAGAGCTAAGCCCTTCAGACGTATCCAGACAGACCTTGATGCAGCTTGTTCTCAAGAGATTTTGGTTCTCAGACCCCCACCACTTCTTGGTATGCTCAGAAAGAAGCAGCAGCTCAGACATCACGTGCCAGGGCATTTTGCATGCCTGTAAAAGTCTTTTCACAATTTCACTATTAGATATTTTGCTGAAATTCCTCCGAAGTCCAGTTTTGAGTTTGGCCAGCTTTGCTTCTCCCTTCTCTGTCTGTGAAAAGAAATGTTATCTGTTATATTCTTTTACCACAAGGGAGTTACAAAGTTAAGTAAAAAAAAATAATTTTGTTGTGATTCACAGTCAGCTCTTTGCTTGATCTTGGGAAAGTATGGCTTTTTTTGAAATGTATAGTTTGTTTATTATGAATTTGGAACTGCTTAGTTGCTTAAAGCTAGTTTATGTTGTAATATGTACTCTCTGTTGCACATGTTAAAAAAACCCAAAAATCAGTGTACTAATGTTTACTGATTTGTGACAGCTGTACCTACAGTTAATGCTTGTCTACTTGGGGAAGTTAGCCTCTTTGACATGTTAGAGGAATACTGTATGACCTCAAAATGTTCTTGACTTACTTTACTCATTCTTCAAGGATGTCTTTTCATGAGACCTTAGTTCTAGTACGTTTTCATTATTTACCATAGGAAAAAAATCACTGCCTTCCTGTCATGTTTCTCCCACTATCCTGGAGCAAATTAAAGATAATTTACAAATTTTTCTGGCAAGAAATCTTTCCCATTTCATTTTTGAGCGTGCTTTTTCTTTCTCTTGTTTACCTCCACAGATCTCACCTTCAACTTTTTTCTCATTTAGAGACACTGCACTGTCTTTTTGAGAAATGTCCCAAAGTGGCATTCCTTTTCTAGCTTGTCATCTTTATTTGTCTGTGTATTTCCCTTAGGAAAATACAATCATGAAGAGGCTTAGGTAGAAATGGAATCTCGCCAATATTTTAAAGCCCCAGAGAGGTTGCAAGGAGGTAACTATGGAATTAAACTCCCCAAATTTCAGCATTATTCAGCCACGAGAATTTTGCTTAGGACCATCTATCTGCTCAAGAGTTTATTTCCCCTTTGTAGAGTGGCAAGTCACCAGAATTGCACCATTGTGAAACCACCTAAGATGAAAACAAAGCCTAGAAAAAAGTAGCCTGTTTTCCATTTACATTGTATACTTTATTTTCTTTTGAAGCTTTTTGCTATTGTTTTTGTTTTTGTTTTTTTAAACATGGAATAGTTAATTTTATTTTTGCTTCTGGAAATATTTCTTTTTTCTAGGACAGATATCCTAGGATATCTGCACAGCACAGTCATTTCATGTTACATTATAAGTCCTTGAGCTGATCATGAGCCATCAAGTAGATATCTATGTAGAGCACCAACACACTGGAAAGAGATGCTTGCTCAGCCACAGATTTCTATACAGTCTCTACAGCCACGTTACTTTGAGGGCTGCACTTATGAGGTGCAGGCCTAATTACACCAGATGTAGACTTGCTGTGATTCAGGCATGCAGTTCTCCACACTTATCTCCATTAGGGGCTAGCTGGAAGTTCTTGAAGTAGCACTCCATTCTGCACTACGCAGTGACTGAAGCAGGGAGGTGTTGCTCTCCAGCCACTCCTCTCCCAATTTATACTTGTGGCTGGCATTACTCTGTCCTAGGTGCAGGATCTGGCATTTGGACTTGTTAAATTTCATCCCATTAATCATTGCCCAATGCTCCAATCTATCTAGATCCCTCTGCAAGGCATCTTGTCTCTCAAGAGAGTCAACAGGACCTCACAGTTTGGTATCATCAGCAAACTTGCTAATGGTGCATTCAACTCCTGCATCCAGATCATTGATAAATATAGTGAACAGAACTGGCCCTAGAAGGAACACAGCTGGTTACTGGTCATCAGCCAGATGTAGCCCCATTCACTACAATCCTTTGAGCTCTGCCCTTCAGCCAGTTCTTCAGCCAGCGCACCGTCAACCCCCTCATCCCAGAGTTGGACAACTTGTCCAGAGGGATGCTGTGAGGGAAAGCCAACTGCATCCTGGTCTGCGTCACAAGAAGTGTGGCCAGCAGGTCAAGGGAGGTGATTCTGACCCTCTACTCCACTCCGGTGAGACCCCGCCTGGAGTACTGCATTCAGCTCTGTAGCTCCCAACATAAGAAGGACATGAACCTGTTGGAGCAGGTCCAGAGGAGGGCCACAAAGATGATCAGAGGACTGGAGCACCTATGCTATGAGGACAGGCTGAGAGAGCTGGGGTTGCTCAGCCTGGAGAAGAGAAGACTCTGGGGAGACCTTATAGCAGCCTGCCTGTACCTAAAGGGGGCCTACAGGAGGGATGTGGAGGGACTCTTTATCAGGGATTGTAGCGATAGGATGAGGAGTAACGGTTTTAAAGTGAAAGAGGGCAGATTTAGATTAGATATTAGGAAGAAATTCTTTACTGTGAGGGTGATGTGACACAGCTCCATCCCTGGAATTGTCCAAGGCCAGGCTGGATGGGGCTTTGAGCAGCCTGGTCTAGTGGGAGGTGTCCCTGCCCATGGCAGGGGGGTTGGAACTAGATGATCTTTAAGGTTCCTTCTAACCCGAACCATTCTATGAATGATTTTTCCTTACCTAATTAGCAGTGACCACCTATCCTATCATTATAAGCACTTTTCTACTGTTTTACTGTGAAGTTGATGAGACTAACCTTGATCGAGAGTTTCAAACTGCTTTAAATGGTGAGTTTAGGTAACCCTTTTAGCCTAAACTAGATTTAAATAGGGATCATGCAGTCAGGTGTGGCTTTGCAGCTGGGCGGTGGTAATTAACTGCTAAGAAAAGGATAGTTTCTTAAGTAATTGCTCAGGCATAACTGACCTGTGAACCTAATCCTTTCAGTGCAGCTGAAAGAATGCGTAGGTTCTTTTTCATCACATATTTGAACATTTTTTGTTGTTTGGCGTGCTACCTATATATGACTAAAGAAAAATATCAGCATTTGTAGAAATTATTTGGGCTACACCATTTCACCAATGCAATGATAGTACTTCAAAGATTTTCTTTGAGCTGTAGGACAAATCTGGATTCCCTACTTTTCTTGGACTCAAATGAGTAAAAATAAAAATTGCAGTCAGTAATCATGCAACAGTTTCTCAGAGACTGACTATCAGAAAAATGATATAAAGTATAGTAGTCTAGTTTGTAGTGCATGTTAGAAGGATTAGGAGAAGGTGGGGAGGGAGAGGATAACCGGGGGGTGGAAATTGTGGGGAAGATTTTCTGTACTAATGTGATCTTTCAATGTTTATTGAAAGTAGACAAGCTCTTGATTTTTAGGATTTTGCCTATTAGATGTTTTGTTACTTATTTTACTGACATCATGATTAGTTTTACTCTGATGCCAAATCTGAACTTTCACTTCCTTGAAAAAAGTAATTTAGCTTCATTTCAGGTCTTCAGAACATGTTGCGTTGGAGAGAAATTCCTCAAAGCCTGTAGCATGAAATTATATTAGTCAAAGGAAATGATACTAGCAAAGCAGTTTTTCTTGTATTGCTAAATTATTAATCTTAAATTTGTTGTTTTTCCCCTTTTTTTCACACACTTTGAGAGGATTGGGAGGTGGGGTGCTGGTAGGTTAAGAATTGTCTGAATTAAGAGAGGAAAAATATAAACTTTGCTTGTGTACTAATAACCTGATAGGATTAATGAGTGATCATATCCATGAAAATTACTGTAAGAGAGAATTACTTTCTTCTTAATCTCAACTGATGGAATTTAAAGTTGAATGTTCCAGGGCATGAGAGAGGTTGTTTTGCTGAGTAAGGTAACTTTAGGATGAAAGGATAAAATATTACTTGGAAGTTATATATTGGCTTACATGCAGCTGTCAGCTGCTCTACTTGTCCATACCGACACTGAGCAATAGACAAAAAAATCTCTTTATATATTGTGGGGTTGTAAGTATTGGAAATGACTGCTGACCCTGCTAATGCCAAGTTATAACCATGATGTAGAAAAAATAGTAATTTAAAATAATTGATATTTTGTGAGGTAGATTGAATTTGTACTATTTTTCTCATTGCTTACCTTCTTCAAGCATGAGACTATTTTTTTTATCAAGAAGCTTTCAGTCTCTCTCCGTGTCTGTCTCTCTCTCCCCCTCTCTGTCTCTCACATACAGATGCATGCACACACAATATTTGAAAATTGCTAGTACCACCATCAAGCCAAGGAGTCTGCAACGCTTTAATTTGTAACCTGGTACCCTTTCCATACCAAAGACAGCATTTAAAGTAAAAGAGCTGTCTATCGATTTTTCCGTTTCAACTTGCTTCTGAAATGAACTGCCAGTCTCCAGGACGGCTGCCTTATTTGTGGGGCTGTCTTGTGAAGGAAACAACAATGCACCAAAACTCAGTAAACAGCATGATAGTTCCCCTTTCAGGGATGGTAGACTCTTCTCTAATACAGAGGGCTTCACACCTGACTTGAGAAAATTTAGTTAAAATTGTGTTAGTATTCAGGAAGCTATTCATATAACCTTCCCTCCAAAACCAAAAAGGTTTAAAAAAAAGAAATCCAATTTTTTTCCAACCCCACAACCCCTCCAAGAAAAGCACTAGCCTGAGAAGATTTTAATTATATAATGTATATCAATGAAATAGTTTCCTTGTGTAATACTTTTAAAGGAAATTCAACTCACTGCAGCTTGGGGTTTGTTAAAATCTTAGAGCATAAATATATTTGTTTATTTATAAACAAACCCCCTTTATTTATAAACAAAAATATCCAAAAAACCAACCCCTTTAATCAGAAGACACAACATTTAGACTGGGGGAAAAAAATGAGACACAAACATCTGTAGTTTATCCTGTTGAAGAGTAAACAGTTGAAATTCTACTGTTACACTGGTTACAGAATATAAGTAATGGAGTTAATCCAGATTTCTGACTTCATAACTAAATGCTGACTTTGGTTGTTATAGAAATGAGAGTACCGTGAGACAGCATAGGCCAAAGGAAGTTTGGTGGCAGTCCGTAGTCACCGAAACCACTCTAGTTTGTGTAGCTGTAATCCAACACAGTTTTGGTAGACTCACGCTGTTCCTGCTCTCCTTTTTACAGCTGCAAAATCTACACCCAATCCCCAGTTCACAAATTAATTTAAATTAAAATGTTTCTTCTTTACACCTATTCAAACTGCAGTCACCAGAAAAATGAACTTTGAGAGTTCTGACTACACTCTCATCTTATAAAAAGTCAGCAAATATTATGTTTGTTAATTTCTTAACACAGACTATGATATTGTTCGGGTGAAAATTATTTTATGCACTCACTATTGTAATGTATGCAAACTTTTTAGAAAAGATGAGATCTAAATAGGGTACTTAGCCTGTTTTTACTAACTCCATATTAAACTTAGTCAAGCATTCCAATAAGAAGTGTCAAATTTCTGTGAATCAGATATCATGTACTGATTGGGCTACATCTCTTCTTCCTGAGATTGAAGACTCCCATCACGTACTGTTAATTTAGCCCAATTCTACTAATTGTAGTTGACTGAATTTCCACTCCCCACCCCTAATCTTTCTCTAGACTGTATACACACAGCCGAGAGAAGGCCTTGGCCCAGTTGCAAAGGACATGCCGTCATTATCTTTGTCAACACTCTGGGGAAAGGATTTACAAAAGAGAGAGTCAATGAAGGAGATCTCTTCGAGTCAGGCATTGGGAATTGGAATGACATGTGTGTGGATTAAAACTTTCACCTTTGCAACATTTTAAGTAAGGTATTTGAGAATGTACAATTTAGCTAAATACTTAACCATTATATTTGGAACTGATTAGTACCATGCTAATGTGAAATACTCTACATATTAATAAAATGCCAAGGGAAGGATAAGGAATTATGCAGAGTAGGTGGATAGGAACTAAATAATATGTTAGAAGTAGCTAAGGGCTGTCTGAGGGGCAGGGTAATTAAAATGTATGGTTTTAAGAGAATGTTTGAATAACTGATTGGAATAGATGGCTACTGCTTGTTAGGATGAGTTAGCAGAGGCAGCAGGGAGGGGCTGAACTACACCAAAGTTTTCAGAAAGTCTGTATGTGGATGTTATAGGGGAACCTTGAGAGATCTGGGGTAGGTCCAGTCATAAATGTTTGAGGGTGGTAATTTTGTTCAAAATGAGTAATGTTTAGTGCAAAATGGGAATGGCTGGAGAAAAGGCACGGTCAGAAAAAGGAGATAAAATACCCTTGGCAGGCTTCAGGAGGAAAGTACATGTACCTGGGCAAGAGTCAGGTCTGGTTGGAGAACTGGGGCAAACACACCCTGTTGTCAGTAGGGGATACAAGCAGGTAAGAGTGTCTAGTGGGAGAAGCTGACCAGTTTACTGGGCAGAGAAATCTGGGCCAATATTAAGCATTTCTCAACTTCTATTCCAGCTAAGTCTGTGTACACCTTCTTCTCCTAGATGCTTTTTGTTTGCCCAAATTAAAAGGGAAATAGCAAGATCTGAGCTCTCTGACATTTTGGGGATGTCAGCAGTGAAAATGTAGGCCAGCTGCATGCCTGTCATCCTGTGCCAGATGTCATAAAGGCAGATCAGCTAACACGCATGAATACCCTGTGATGTGTCTGAGACCTGGAAACTTAGTCGTTGTTTTCTTACTTTATAAGTGGGTTTGTAACTGCAACGCTTTCGGTCTGAAGTGATTTTGAAAATGTCACCATTGTAATTAGTAAGTAAAAAGGCATTTATTCCTCTTCGGTATCGCTTATTGTTCGTGCAAAACACATAGCAAGCACCTGTAACTCTTTAATTTCAGATTCTTTTGATCTTGTGCATGTGCGTGCATGCAAGGAAATTATGGACACTCACATATTTTGCAATCTTTTTTGTGATTTAGGAAAAAAAAATCTATTTAAGAATAAAATACCAGAGTAATAATACCTTTTTGAAACTGAATGAGCTACATTATCAGGCAATGGAAACTTGTAAACAATAGAAACCATGGTAACTTATAAAAAAAATGGAAAAGCTCCAAAAGAAACTTAGTATTATATTGTTTCTAACTGAGAAAATGAAAATGCAAAGAAATCCCTAGAGGGCAAAAAACCCCCGTAAAATAAAAAATCTCAATACTCTATAAAGTACTATGCCTGTGTTTTCAAAGAGAGCCCGCAGGCATGTAGCCAGAGTTCAAATGCTGGTTCTGTATCATTTCTTTAGGGCATGAGAAAGTGCTAAGCACCCAAGTCATTAGGGCAGGCTACTGCTAGCGAGTCATGATCATGCACTAGAAAGATTTTTCCACTGCTGCTATAAATTTGTAATTTATCTCTCCTTAGCTTAAGCAAATACTTCATAAACTATTCTGAGCAAAAGGTGTTACAGAAAGCTGTGAAAACTATGTTAGCAGAAATTTTATATGGACTTTTCAGGCAAATTAACCTCACGTGTTGCCTAGGTCTTGAAAACACAAAGTTGTCAGGCTCAAACTATGTAATGTTTCTATCCAGCTTCACTTTCCTTCTCTGCTGGTTAAAATGTTAGTTAATAAGTTAGCAGACATATATTCCTGAAGTTGATATAAGACAATATTTTTTTAAATCTTGATTTACTATCATGTGAGGATAATAAACCATTATTTTTATAAGAGGGCAAGGATCTATCATCAGGAATCTCTATATTTTTACTCAGAAAAATAATTTGTCATATTTTCCAAGACGTATAAATCAGTAAAGCTTTAAAACATTTTTTGTAGTCTGACAGTGAACACTAGCTGAAAAGGTGGCTCACTTCTAACTAGAGCAAAATAAAATATATGGAAAAGAGTGCAATCTATAAGCTATATTCCCTCTTTGAAATGCTGGAGAAATAAAACAAATGAAACATAAATTTCTGGATTGTTGTGAAGCCACAGATACTACATACAGGGTAATACAGCTTCATTTTTTATAATACTGGGGTTATTTTTTCAGCAATATATACTAATGCTATTAACCTAAAATGAATTTGTAGTTGATTTCTTAAGTGTTTCACTCTTTATAACTTTTTGTGTCTAAACCAGATTCTAGTGCTTGCCTATATATCTTCTGTTTCTCCTTTTTTTTCATATCTCTCAATCACCCTAGCTGTTTCACCAGTAGAAAATGAAAATTATTTCATGGTAGAACTGCTACTGGGATGTAGACCCAGAATAATTTTGGATAAATTAGTAAAAGTCTGTGGAAAGACCAGATAATAGATTGAGTATCTTGTCTTTATTTGCAGATTGAGTTGAATCTGTGACAACGGTATGAGGTTCAACAAGGCCAAGTGTTGGGTCCTGCACTTGTATCAAAACAACCCCATGAAATGCTACAGACTTGGAGAAGAGTGGATGGAAAGCTGCCTGGCAGAAGAGAACCCCCCAAAACAGGGGTTGGCCGGCGGGCAGGAATCCACAATCACTGCTCGGGACAGGCTGGGCAACAGATTATTGGGTGATGAGAGTGACTTTTGTTGTATCACAGGAAGAGGATATCCTCTTCCATTACTGTTTTATTAAACTGTCTTTATCTCAACCCATGAGGTTTTTCCCCCCCTCCTTTTATCCTTCTTCTCCCTGCCATACTTGGGAGTGTTGGGGAGGGGAGTGAGCAAGCAGCTTTGTTGTCCTAATTGTCAGCTGGGATTAAACCACCACAGAGGTCCTTGAAGGGATCTTGATTACACACCACTCACCTTGTGAAAGTCAAAGAAGCTCAGTGAAGGTCCATCTGAAATGTCATAGTCTTCTGCAGAATTATCGTGTCAGTGAATATCTTGCAAGCACAATTAAGTCGTACTATGTTTTAGAATAGAAACTTAGAAACATTAATACAGTGGCACAGCTTCAGGTTCTGACTTCGTTGATATTGTTGTAAATCTTGAATGACAATATAGCTATCAGTAAAGACTTTCATTAGTATAAGTGGGATTTGGGCCACTCTATAAAAATGGATACATAATGGAACTATTCATGCTTACTGCATGGAAACTGCTTATCAAGCTTAATTTAAATATTAGCTGGCAAGTCTGCACCTCTAAGGCTGCAGAATTTGGTTTAACTCGTCAGAAAAATAGTGGCAGGAACCCCACTGAGAACTGTGATTCTGACCAGAGCACATGGAATAAGACCAAGCTGAGGTACTTAATGTCTTCTTTGCTTCAGTCTTTAATAGTAAGACCAGTTTTCTTTGGCTACCCAGCCCCCTGAACTGGATGTCAAGAATGGGTAGCAGAATGAACCCCCATAATAAAAAAGGAAATTGTTAGTGAGCTACTACACAACCTAGACACACACAAGTCTATGGGGATGGATGGGATCCACCTGAGGGTACTAAGGGAACTGGCAGAAGTGCTCACCAAGTCCCTTTCCATCATTTATCAGCAGTCTTGGCTAACCAGGGAGGTTCAAGTTGTCTGGAGGCTAGCAAATGTGATGTCCATCTACACAAAGGGCTGCAAGGAGGATCCAGAAAATTACAGGCCTGTCAGACTGACCTTGGTGCCAGAGAAGGTTATGGAACAGATCATCCTGACTGCCATTACATGGCACATAGTGGACAACCAGGTGATCAGGCCCTGAAAGACAGGTTCTGCTTGACTGATCTCCTTCTATGACAAGGTGACCCACCTAGTGGATGAGGGAAAATCTGTGAATGTTGTCTACCTAGACAATAGTAAAAGCTTTTGACACTGTTTTCCACAACATTTTCATCGAGAAACTGGCTGCTCCTGGCTTGGATAGGTATATGCTTCTCTGGGTAAAAATCTGGCTGGGTGGCCGGGCCCAAAGAGTTGTGGTGAATACAGTTAAATCCAGCCGGCGGCTGGTCACAAGTGGTGTTCCCAAGAGCTCACTACTGGGGCCTGTTCTCTTTATATCTTTATCAATGATCTGGATGAGGGGATCAAGTGCACCGCCAGTAAGTTTGCAGATGACACCAAGTTGGGCAGCAGTGTTGATCTGCTTGAGGGTAGGAAGGTTCTACAGAAGGATCTGGACAGGCTGGATCGATGGTCTGAGGCCAATGGCATGAAGTTCAACAAGGCCAAGTGTCGGGTCCTGCACTTGGGTCACAACAACCTCATGCAGTGCTACAGGCTTGGGAAAGAGTGGCTGGAGAGCTGCCTGGAAGAAAAGGACCTGGATTAGTTGGCCAACTGCCAGCTGAATACGAGCCAGCAGTGTGCCCAGGTGGCCAAGAAGGCCAACAGCATCCTGGCCTGTATCAGAAATAGTGTGGCCAGCAGGACTAGGGAAGCGTTTGTACCTCTGTGCTCAGCGCTAGTGAGGTCCACCTTGAGAGCTGTGTCCAATTTTGGGCCCCTCACTACAGGAATGACATTGAGATTCTGGAGCATGTCCAGAGAAGGACAACAAAGCTGGTGAGGGATCTAGAGCACAAGTCTTATGAGGAGTGGCTGAGGGAGCTGGGGTTTTTTATTCTGGAGAAAAGGAAGCTGAGAGGAGACCTTATTGCTCTCCACAACTACCTGAAAGGAGGTTGTAGAGAGGCGGGGGTCAGTCTATTCTCCCAAGTAACAGGCGATCGGACAAGAGGAAATGGCCTCGAGTTGTGCCGGGGGAGGTTTAGATTGGATATTAGGAAAAATTTCTACACTGAAAGAGTTATGAAGCATTGGAACAAGCTGCCCAGGGAAGCGGTTGAGCCACCATCCCTGGAGGTTTTAAAAGATATGTAGATGTAGTGCTGAGGGACACGGTTTAGTGGTGGCTTTGGCAGTGTTAGGTTGATGGTCGGACTTGATGATCTTGAAGGTCTCTTCTAACCAAAATGATTCTTTGATTCTATATCAGCCAGAACAGGGAGTGTCTAAAATGCTGAATTGCTGAACAGCCTCCATGTAATCTGTGCTTTTGCTTTCCAAATTGCACAGTGAACATCAATACTACTGAGCTCATCGAAGATTTCCTACGGTAAAAAATTGCTGATGAGAAAAGCAGTGCTGAGAAAAACAAGGAAGCAAGCAAAAAAATCAAGGATGACTTCTTCTGAAAGCTTCCTAAGAATCTTCCAAAGATGGGGCTTACATGGCTCCTCTATGGCTCTCTTAAATTCCTCAACCAGCGTTATTTGATTTTTTTTTTTTTTTATCTTGTCACCCAGAATTCTATATTGAAAAGATTGCTTATATTACTGCAGAAATTTGTTTGAGGGTTTTTGTAGGTTTTTTTTTTTTTGTTGATGCTGTTGTTGTGACCAAGCAAACCCATCTTTTGTTCTATTTTTAATGAAATGAGCAGAACTCCCAAGCATTGTCTTTTTCTTTTCTACTCACCTCCAAGGTCTTCCCTCTCAGCCTTCCTCAGGGTAACATTTCCTGGCTTCTTGCCTATGTCAGAGGCATAATTCATCTGTACTTTACAGTTTTCCTGAGCATGCAAACACACAGTAACAATAAATCATGACTCTGAATTAAAATTCATGGACAATTTCTGTGACTGCCACCTAACTGTAGCTCTTGAATGATGTTGCATGTTCTGTGTTTTTTTTAGGATACTTCTTTCTATCTGTCTATAAATTAAGAAGATTCTTCAGTTTCTCCCTGCATTAAAAAAACAGCACTTATGAACATTTAACCACATCAGGGTTTCTTTTAATTCACATATCTTCTGTGGTTTTGAAAATTCGGACACAACTTCATTTTATCCTTCATCTAGCAATGTTTCAATTAAGTACCAGTTTTGTTTTGTCATGCAAGAAACTGTCGTTTAAAGGAAGACTGTTTTGGCATTGTTATGACCTAGAAGTGTATTTATTAGCCTTGTTAGCTGACTGGTTTTTATGTACATGCCCTGAGATACTATCCCTTTTCATAACTGTTGAAATAAAAAATAAAAATTTTGGGCAGTTGGAAATGAGAGACCCTTAAATCTCCCCAACTGTACGACCTGCAGCAGCTATTCATAGTGTCACCAGTAATATTGCTAAAGATTGCAAAATATTGTTCCCAAGACGAAATGCCAAGCACTCCATGTCCCCTAAGATGAACCTGCACAACTATGACAGATGTTCACCAGCTGGAGGACATGAATTTGACATGTATCTGTTGAAAAAAAATAAGAATGTAAAGTTTTTTCCTAGTGGGATATTAATAAACATGGAGAGCTGAAACAGTTTGCAGAGAAACATTAAAATTCTGCATCTTGTAATTTGTTTGAATTGTCTTTTTTTTTTTTTTTTTTCAGATTCAAGGTCTTTAAAAGTGATCATTCAAAGATTAATATTTTCCAGTACAATAATATACAATTAAAATACAGTCCTTTATTTGTTCAGATAATTTATCAGGGCTAGGAATATTTTTGTTTGATGCTACGTAGTGTTTAAGGAAATGAAACAACAATTATGTTAAAAATAATAGTAATAAAAGCAATAAGCCTTAGTGTCTTGTGGCAAATATCTTGAGCCAAGTAAGTGGAAGAACAGCACAGAACTCTTTTGGACACAGAAACAGTACTTATGAAATAAAAAATTATTTGGAGTCTGCAGTCATTTGACCCAAAGTCTTAAGTGTATTAATAAAAATTTCCCTTTGATTACTAGTGGAGACAGGGTTTTCAGCACTCCTTTTGCTTTTGTAAAGTGTCTCTTAGCTCTACAAGCCCTTTACAGCAGGACGCTTCTGTACAGCCCTGTGTTGAAAGCTGTTATGCCAAATGGAAGTACCTACCTTCTGCAGAGAAACCCAAAGTCTTGAAAAGCAATTTCTTCCTATGAGATCAGTGATACTTCAGAAACAATTTGCATCATTCAGCTGGTTGCTTGAACTGAACAAATGAATCTTTATCACAGTTTGGACATGACTAATAGATACATCATTCTCTTTCTCTTAATGTTGTGTACATATGAATGTTCCAACCTGTGTCGTGCTGTCTAGTTTATGAACTGGGTATATTTTGTAGACGACATTAATTTTCTGTAATAAAAAATCTGTATAATAATTGAGAAGCCTGGAGCCAGGTTCTGGTGACATTTGAGCCTCAGTATATGGCAGAATATGGTTTAATTCAGCATTTAAATGGGCGACTGTTTTTAAGATGCTGTAGCTGACTATATAAACTCCCTAGAATAGCTATAATGTGT
Source organism: Fratercula arctica (assembly GCA_947846985.1). Classification (NCBI taxonomy): domain Eukaryota; kingdom Metazoa; phylum Chordata; class Aves; order Charadriiformes; family Alcidae; genus Fratercula; species Fratercula arctica. Next base: position 92,242,165 of record CANTUZ010000002.1, on the reverse strand, counting down.
CTGTAAACTTGTAGGATGTACTGCTTTAAATTAAACCTCTACTAATGAAGTTTAAGCTAGCATATTTTTTTCTTTGCAAATGTATGGACAAAGATAGCTAAGGTGCCTTACATTTTAAACAATGACTTATGCTGCTGTAGCTTGACTGCATTTCATCATATGCTAATAACCGTTTTCATACTGAAAGGCACAATGATCAACGTTATTTATTACTGAAATGGAAGGGCTTGCCACAAACCCCAATATGAAGGGGCCAAGATCCCTGTACTCTACCCCAAATTTAGGAGAAAATTCCATTCTCTCAGGCTTTGTCTTTTAACAGTTTTTTTTTTTTTTCTTTGCACTTTTTTGCATGAATGGATTCACGGAATTTTATCTTTATCAACTGGTCACTTCATGAAAGTTCAATACTAATTTATAGCCAGACTTACCTAGTAGATTTGTGCTAAAGAACAGATGAAAGGACTACCTTTAGTGTACTACTAGTGTAAAGATATCCAATGTGATTATGTTTAGTACACAATATTTTGTTCTCATTTACAATTTTATCAGCTTAAAACTCCTTCTTGTGTTTCATAAATTAAGGGTAAATATAAGGCATTGCAAAGACTGAAGGTGGCAAAGGATATTTCCTCTGTATTTTTTACATATCCTTGCATCTGATTGTTCAACAAGCTACCTTGATGAATAATCCCGAAGAAAAGATAAAAAGTGCTCTGTGAATGCAGAGAGAGGGTGGCTGTACTCGCCCCCCTATAATTTCAATACCAGCCCATCTACCTCACTTGGATAGCTCTCTGGGATTCGAAATAAGCCAACAGGAATTTAGTCCAGTCTATGGTTTTATCTTTCAAAAGTGTCTACATTCAAAATGTACTGAACACACTTCCCCAAATGACGTTTAAAAGAGTTAATCACTCTAATCCCTAGAAACCGCTTTTCTGTCAAGATTGGTTGTTAAATGCAATGTTTTCAATTTTCCTTACTTGCTACGCTAAAAAATTAACACGTAAAACCTGGGATGAATTCTGACGTGTAAATCTGATTTACATTTTATTATTCAGAGACTCATAATGTAAGCTCTGCCCTTTGTCAGAGCAAAGCTTTGTTTGGAATGATACGTTGCCTCAGCATTGTCTGCTGGCAGGTGTAGATGCATCCCTGGTGCTCGTGCATCTCTTGGTACACTTTGCACGGTCCTGGCAGTGATTTAAAGCGGAGATTCCCTGGGTTACTGTACACTCCCAGTGGATCTGTCCTTGGGCATTTGATTATTGTCTTCTGAATCTATTTATAGAGTTGATCCTCACTATTTCCTGCAGCAATGGGTTCCTCTGTTAAAAGGTATTGTGTGCTGCATCAGTACACTACTGATTTATTCAAAGGTATGCAGATATTTTCTGATTGATCACCACGTCTTTGTTCAGGTAGTAAAACTTGACTTTTCTGGGGACATGAAGTGGTGCTGCCAATTAAACTGGCATTTCAAGGAATTTGTGACAGTCACCCTGTGACCTCTTTCCTGAGTGGTAGCAGTTTAGGTCTCCTGATTGCATATGTAATGTTAGTGGTTTTTTTGTTTGTTTGTTTTGGTTGGGATTTTTGTGTGTGTGGGGTTTTTTTCCCCCATGTGTTTCCCTTTACAAAAAATAGTTTAATTTTATCGCCTAGCCATTCAGTAATGTGAGATGTTCCGCAGTAGCTCTGGGTGAAATTTATTTTTGAATATCTTGAACTATTTTATGTCAACTGCAAGTTTTGTCATCTTTTCTAGATAGTATATGAATTTTTTTGAACACTATGGGTGAATAATTGTGCACAACCACCATCCATTGTGGAAGCTGATTGTTTATTCCAACCATTTGTTTTCTGTCTTTTGACTGATTTTTAATTGGTGAAGCATGCCTTTGCATTCTGTCACAACTAACTTCCTTTAACAGTTTCTGGTAAAGGACTTAATCAAAAGCATTTTGGAACTCTATTACATGATTAATTTTGTTGTTTCTCATCATGCTTTGCAATCTACTTAAAGCAACTCTCATGGATTAATGAGATAGACATGCACTTTATTTAAAAAAAAAAACAAACTTGATTCTTTCTTATTATGTTACATTTATCCTTAAGTGTGCTAATTTCATTCTATATTATATTTATAGTATGATACAAGTATATATACACATAATATATATGTATAGTATGTGTATTTTAATAATAATGTTCTGTTATGGAGGTGAGAGTTCCTGATCCCAGCTTCCTTCAATGGTTACTTCCAAAGCCTGCTTTTAAAATCTAGCTTTTGTGTCTGTTCATCTGTCATTGGATCCACATTATGGAAGAGTTAGTATACACCATATCCCAGTAACAGGGTCAGCATCTGGTAACTACAGGTCAATCAGCCTTATCTCAATTCTTGGGAAGGCTGTGGAGCAAATCCTCTGGAACTTAAATGAAAAAAGGCAACTGGAAACAGCCAGCACAGATTTACCAGGAATAAACTGGCGCCTGACCAATGTGATGGCTTTCTATGATGAAGCAATTAGCTCTGTAAATGAGGGGGAAGGAATGGATGTTGCTTACTTTGACTTCAGCAAGGCCTTTGACATGATTTCTTGTAGTATTCTCAAACCAGGGCATTGTTGCAAGTTGGTGAGACATGGACTGGAAAGGTAGACTATGAATTATGTGAAAAAAAAAATAACTGATCAGCTGGTTTCAAAGGGGTTATCAGCAGCATCAAGTCCATCCAGTGGCTGATTACTAGTGGTGTCCCTCATGTGTCAATATGGAGTCACTACTGGTTAATGTCCCTCAGCCTGGGAAGTGGGCTTGAGGCAGCAGGAGGAGAAGGAATGCAGGGTGAGAGATGGCAAACACAAGTTGCAAACTGGGAAAAGCCGATTGAGTGTTAGGAAATGAAATTTCAAAGTGAGGGTGGTCTAACACTTAAACAGGTTGCACAGAAAGGCTCTGGAGTGGTCAACCTGCTCTAAGCTGGCCTGGCTTTGAGCAGGGTTTTGTACTGGAAGTTCTCCCAGGGCCTCTTCCAAAGAAAATTATGCTATGATTCTCCACCTCCATGAAGGGAAGTTGTGTTGTAGGAGCTTCCTTGGATTCTTCTGCAGCAAATTTCTGTAAAATTAGCATATTCAGCTCTCTGTTTTGGCTTTATCTTCTTTGCATTCTCCTTTTGGTTTCCAATACATTCACTGACTCTCTGGAAGAATTTCGCTATCCACTGTTACTCAAAAATGTTTATATCTTTGAAAAGTTACTTCACAAAATGTTTGTGACTTACTTTATTGTCTTTTTACATTTCAGATTAATAGCGCATGAAGTTTTTTAAAAAAAACTTTTTAATTTTTTAAAAAAATGTTTTATAATTGCACACAACTTCTGCTTTCAGAAAGATGTTTCAACTATTTTCTTCTATTCTTTAACTACTGTGGATTTTTGAGACACAGACGGATTTTTTTACAGATGAGCTACATTTATTCTGAGCGTCCTATACAGGTTTTCCAAACAGTCTTCATACCACCAGAAACTGTTATTTTTTATTAGTGTTTTTCTTTTCTTGTTTTCATTGGTTTTGTTAAATATTATTTCTAAATAATGTCCAAATAGAGCCCTTTTCATGGGGGAGGAGAAAGGGGAAATTTTATAATAAATTTTAATTCAAATACAGTACGGTCTCATTTATAGTTACCTCTTAAACTAGATTTTAAGCCTAATCCAAAATTCAGAAATATATTTTTTTCAGTGTACTGGGGTGGGGCCGGGGGGGAGAGCATAGAGAGAGGGAGAGAGGTCAGGCACCTTTGAACATTTTCTTTTAAAGAAGCAATTCTGCCTGATCCCTAAAAATGTATACTTTGCATCCATCACCTAATGTGGCATTTACTTAATCTACATAGAGATACTTGAAGCTTTCCCCTAGTATTTTTTATTGCCCTTCTAATCTGTCATAAATTTTCTTGTTTTTTTTTCAATCCTGGAAGAATGGTCACCCTTATATGTTACTGAGTTTATCTGAGATGCAAAGTCAACTTTTTATTTCATCATCCTTGGAACATTTGTCTTTCTCATACGCTAATTCAGAGCTATGGTGTTTTATATTTTACACAACTTAATTCCAGAATTTAATGAATTAACACTGTGGAAAACAGAATTGTATGGACTCCTGCAATTCACTTTAATGTACAGTTTCATTATGAGATCAAGCACACAGGAAATGTGCTTTAGATAGCTTTGGATTTCAGAAAGCAAGGTTTAGTACTTTTCAATAGGATCCTTATTTAATTTACACTTCTAATGACTGACTGTGGTTTGTCTTAGCTGGCATCAGTAAAAAGAGGCCAAAACCAGGTGAAACAATGAGACCATTTCACGGTAATTTCCTGGTATTAATCCTATACTTACACAAGCACTGCATTTTCATTCTTACATGCAACTTTTTTTATGCCCAAACTCAGAAATCTGGTATTCAGTTAATGTAGAACACAAAATGAGGAGAACAATTCTACCATCATAAATCTGAAATTTAAGTTTCTGCTGCATTTTCAAGATGCCACATTTCTAAGCTGAACAGAATATATAATAAATATATACAAGTTCTCTTTCTCTAAATTATTCTAAGCACTTAAAGTTCTGTAGTGCTGAAGTGGATATAGGGGAAAGGTCCCGAAGGATCAGTGATTCATTGGCAGTGAAAAATGTAAGAGGGCTAAAAAATGTACATGTGCTTATGTTAACAAAGCCTTGGACATAAAGATAAGCTCTAATGTATTTTATTGAATTTGCATTTATTCGCTGTGTTGTGGAAAATCCTTTATTTCCAAAGAAATACTCTTTATAGAACAGGAACAAGTGACCTGTGAGAGAAGGGAAGTAAAGATTGAAGGGAAGAGACAGCCTGCCCTGCTCTCAGTCTTATTAGCCAGTCCTTCATAGGTGACTACTAATTTGAAGGAGCCCTGGTAATTTGAGGAGGATGGTTGCCCAGTATTACTAGACACCATGTACAGGCTGTTTCATGTTCAATACCAAACTCACCAGCCACTTTAAGCATAGAACGTCCTTTAAGTATTTCCTACAGATTAGATGTAGACTAGGGTAGAGAAACTGGAAAGATATTCAGTGTACACAACTGAATGACAGTTTAGATGTTGCCTAAACTGACCATTCTGTGATAGCGCAGCAGATCCGTGGACTCCTGTGGAGCTGTGTGGCCATAGAGTTTCAAACAAGGTAATAGACTGGAAGTGCATTACTGCATAGTACTCACCAGGTGCTGAGAGTGTCTCTTTGCTCCTACCTCCACTAGGACTTCCCTGAATGAACAGCCTACTGGTCACAAGGGGAGAGCGGTACAGCGTAAGGATAAAGATGTGCCTTCCTGAATGCTGTGCCTTGCCTTAGTTTCGAAAGAGTTGTGCCAGTTTAACTGAGATCTGACCTGAAATATTTTAGAAATAAAGACATAATATGCAAAGTTCTAGTGACCTCCTAGCTGGGACTTGCTGACAGGGTAAATATGATGCTATCCCACATGGCATGTAGTTTGCAATTATGCGATGCAATAATGACCACAGCATCCCTCTTGTTAAGACTATGACTATATTTGGCCCTATTCACCCTCAGCAGACCGACAGTTTCCACAGATGGGCAAAAAATAAAATAAAATTTTTAAAAAGTTCACTTTTAAGTACCAACTAGTTTCTCTAATAAGACAATTTCAAACTGGACAGCCTGATTTTTCCCTCATTACTCCAATCTCACTCTGGGGTAGACTTTTTGAGTTATGAAGAGCTATTATTGATTCACACACCAGCATATATGAAGAAAAGCTAGGCCCAGAGATTGTTCTTTGCCAATGTCAGATAACATTTGAGCACTGCCACCAACTAATAATATGTGCTCACAAAAAGGCTCAGGCTGCTGGGATAATAGATAATTACAGCCACAGTTGTCCAAGCAGAGAAATATCCAAATCTCCTGTAGGAAACTGTGAATACGTTGGGACCCATGAGTACAAAATTAACTGCCTGGCTTCAATAAATACGGAAAGAAAACTTCTTAAAAGTTTAGTATGTCATTAGCGTGGGATCTATTGAAGGATTTTTTCCTTCTGCTTTCTCTAAAGCTCACCTATTTAAGACTCAGAACAATCCAGGGGACTGCTGCCCCATTGTGTGTGTAGTGTTCAGAATGCAAAAGCCCTCTTAATTTCACAATGGAAGTGGAAAATAGAATTTCTCCTGATTTTCAACCATGGCACTTTCTTTAGGACAATGTATAAAGGTGAAAATATTACTTCAACGGCTTTCCTTTTTTTTTACTTTTTAAATAGCCATGAAAAGGAATAATGATGGCTTCTGCTTTCAGGGTGAATTGCATATAATCTTTTTGTTTTGTATTGTAACTCAGATAGATCTGTGCATTATTTTAGTCTTCCTCAGGGTTCCTGAACTGATGTTTAATGTCATCAAAAGAACAGCATAAAGGGGATAAAAATGCAAAAAAGGAGGCATAGACTCATAGAATAGGATCATAGAATATCCTGAGTCAAAAGGGACCTACAAAGATCATCAAGTCCAACTCTTGACTCCACACAGGGCAACCTAAAAGTTAAACCATATATCTTAGAGCATTGTCCAAATGCTTCTTGCACACTGGCAGGCTTGGAGACATGACCACTCCCTTGGGGAGTTTGTTCCAGGCTGTGTCACAGGCCTTGCTAAAGTCAGAGCAAGTGGCAGTCACTGCTCTCACCTCAAAGAAAAGATCATGTTGGTCCTGGCACAGCTTGTCCTTGGTGAAGCTGTGCTAGATGTTCCCAGATGTCATCTTGTCCTTTGTATGTCTCCAAGTGATCTTCTGGCAGATGCCTGAGAAGGGCAGGAGCTTCTTCCTGGAAACCTGACAGAAAACTCTAGTTCAGGATCTGCTTCTGATTCTTCCAATAAAATGGGAGAGCTCTTTCTCAGAACAAATAAGTAAGAAACTACAGAAGTGGTGAGAAGCTTTGTCCTTCATACTAGCGAACAGAGCTAGAGTTCACCTCAGTCTGACCCCCCCACCACCTCCAGGTCCCAAGACCCTCTGTCAGTGGCCTCCGACAGGCTCCCCATATTGGGCTGGCACTGCAGCCCAAAGGACGCCAGGGTGTTTCCTCCCCTCTCACCTGGGGCTCTGTGTGCAAGAGATGGCACCTCTCCACGCGGCACGGGCAGGGCTGGGGAAGAAGGGCCCACGCAACACTTGATAATCAACAATTCTTTTATGGAGTGCTGGCAGACTTTGCGCAGCCTGGACGGGCCTCCCTTTCCCGCCGACGGGACGTCTGCATGCTTCACCCACTTGCGGCCACTACTGGGCACAGGGGGCTGCACCACTTGCGAGATGCCAGGTGGGTGGGGGGGTCACTGAGGACCCCTGGCCCTCCCAGAACATTGTTGCCACCATCTCATCCAGGGGGCCCCAGGCATGGGATGAGGAGGGGGCTGGAGCCCAGGGCTCATGAGGGGAGGTGGAGGGCAGTCCCTGTGCCCAAGGGCAGCAGAAGGACACAGGGGAGTGATACCAAGGAAAGGGGTCCTCAGCCCCCCTGGCCCTCCTCTTTCTCCCACATTAGGGCATCTTTCAGGCCACAGAACATCAAATTCCCCAACCAGCCATAGTCGGCTACATGCGTTGGTCACATTCACAGTCACCAATCACAGTGGCCCCCTGCTATCACAAGTCTCCTGACTGCCTTTTGCTTCAGGTAAGCCCTACAAAAACAAGGCAGCTGGCTGACTATTCACTGAGCTTTGGGGCCCTCTGATGTCAGACACGCTTGGAAGGAAGAGCAACAGGAGAAGCAAGGTGGGTGGCTGCCCACCTTTGCATGGGACAGCAAAGAGGTAATTCCTGGGAGAGGAACAGAGCAGAAAACTTCTTCCCAGAAAGAGGAAGCAGAATCAGTGAAATCAGGTGGGAATCACGGCACCCAAAATGGCATGAGAGTGATTGTGATTGCTCATCTGACCAATGATGTGCAATACATGGATGTAGCTCTACCAGGGAACAACATGGGGCCTGGGCGCGTCAATCTGCCAAAAATAGGTGGAGGAGGAGCACCACCTATGACGTGTGAGTGTCACCTATGACATAGAGCCCATGATCATGTGACTGACAACATGGAGTGCATGGATGTGGATCCACCAGGGAACAGCATGTGGTCCAGTTGTGTCAATCTGCCAAGGAATGGTACGAGGCCCAGGCATGTCAATCCACAAAAGAATGGCATGGATCCTATGCATGTCAATCTGCTCACACATGACAAGGGGCCGGACCATGGGTGTCAGTCTCTCACAGAATGATGTGGAGTCCATAATGGAAGATCCACCTCAAGTTGAAGAAGAACACATGGAAGTGGACTCACCCGTGACAGGGCTGATCTGGCATGATTCTAGCATGCCTGGGCTCCCTTCTATGAGATCACACCAATGGCCATCAGAGAAGCGCTTGGCCAGCTCCCCACCAGCAACCTAGCTTCTGCATCCAACATTAGCTGAGAGAGGTTCACCTGTAAGGTCTCCTGGCAGTAAACAGTTCTTTTAACAACTGTCAAGGATCACATGGGCCCTTCTTTCCCACCCCTCTCCCCTGCTGTGTGAAGATTGGTTAGCTATGTAGTACTTAATGCACCCCAGGATATGGTTTGCCATTTTGAATGCCAGGGCACGTTGTTGATTCATATTGAGCTTAGCATCATCCCTCAGATCTCTTTCTGCAGGGCTCCACTCCAGCCTCTTGTCCACAGTTTATATGTGCATCCAGGATCACACTGTCGCAGATGCAGAATCCGTCATTTGTTCTTATTAAATGCCAGGTGCAGAATCCAGCATTTGTTCTAGTTAAATCTCGTTAAAGAGTTAAGACTTTCTGTGTTGCTCAACTAAGAGGAAAAAGCTCTTAAGAGGGATAAATGATCCCCTTTTTCTTAAAATACTTATTTATATCTCTGTCTGGTATATAGGAAACTTAATGTGTTTCCATCTCTGTTGCCTTTGGAAACCGGGCTTGAGTCTGGGTTCAGATCTTCAGAGCTAAGAGATTCAGTGACATCTTCAGATTTTGTTTGTGGCAATGGGAATGGGTGAGGACACACACTTGAGGCTTAAGCTAGTTTACCTGTCCAGGGGTGATCTAGACTCCTGAGATAAATGCTGAAGGGGTGAAGCTGAACAAGAAAGCTTCGGACTTGGTAACACTATTTGGGATCAATATGTCCAGTTCTAACTTGCTTGTGTCTTTTGAAAGAAAATCTAAGTGGCAAAGACTCGTCTGAACTTCTTTCAAAGTAACTTTTCAACATTTTGAAATAAATTTTAAAGGAATATATAAAACCTTTACCAGAAAAAAAAAATATTTTGTTTCAAAACAATAATCTCGTTCAAAATTACTCTACAGTAGTTACCAATCATTTTTATTAAATACAAAGGAGATTTTTTTACACAGTAACTTATTTTCTACAGGGAACAGATATCAAAAGCAACTGATATAAAGTAATTAAGCTTAATACAGAGATGAAGATGTCTTTTCTGCAAAAATACATTGCAGAATTGTATGCTGAAAAATAATCAGTTTAAAGTTAATTTCAAGTGAATGGCATTCCTACATTGTTTTCTTTTTTTGTTGTTGTTTTTTACATTGTTAATTTTTATTACCATGTAGGACAAAACCAGTTTGTTAGATTATTTTAGAGACAAGCATCCTGCAGTGACTGCCTGGGTGAAATTGTGTGATGTCACACTAATATCTGTGAAACAGATGTCTCTGCTGAATGCTTGGTGGTGAGGAGGCAATGTGCACCTCTGGGTGGGAACTGGTTTTGCAGAGACTGTCAAGATTTTTTTCAGTCTGAAGCTGTTAGCTCTATGTATGAGCAGCTGCAAATCCTGGCCTCTCTATGACTTCCTATAACTAGTTCATGTAAGAAAATAGTACTTTTGTACTGTTTTACCAGAGTTGTTTTTTGATGTAGTAAATACCAACACAAATCAGGCTTAAAATTACCTTTCAAGTTTGCAACAGGGAAGAATTTAAACAACAGTTGAAAAAATCCTGTGTTTGAAGGTGGTTGGGAGATACTTAGATAGTGTGATTTATTCATTTCATTTGTGTGTAAAAAAAGAAATGAAGATTTCCGCGCTAGCTGAGAAGGGTTATTCTCCTCCTCATCTTAAATTCCTCGTGTTTTCATTACAACAAAAGAACTAGGAAGTGCCCAGGGAACTTGAACTGGGATCTTTCATGTAACATCAGACGGCACTGTTAGAATCAGATAAATGGCTTATGGCTTTTGAGGACACCTTTTTTACTTTTTGTGACTCCTTTGGCTGTTTAGATTCTATTCTGCAGATTGATATTTCTATATGAAGTGAATAGAGTTATCAAGAAGTAGGCTGATGCTCATACTTCTAGGTTATGTGGATCCATTTTCAGATGTTCATTTTTGTCTATCACCCATAAAGAGAATAGACAATAAGTCTTATTCTTGTCCCTGCTGTATTTTTGTCTTCTTATACAGCTGCCCATTAATCAAGTAGTGCATGCAGCTCAATTTCAGTAAATGAGATTTTCCATATTTTGACCTATTGTTAACACTGCCATCTTTCTAGTTATACTTGGTGATTTGAGAAAAATCTAACAGGACAGATGTGGAGGAACAAATTTTAGCATTTGTTGTAAAAATCATTACTTTTTAATAGTACCCTGCAAAATTTGTTTTGAAATTGTCTGAAGAAAATATTTTTCTTGAGGATGTTCTCTCAGACCCTGTCACAATAAAATAGCAAGCACCACCAGGATGGTTGATACAAATTTCAAACATGGCTCCTCCAGCATTGACAGGAATGCTGTTGAACAAAATGCTGATAAAGTAGATGGATGTGCATGAGTGTTATGCCCTTCCTGCCCCTCAGTACAGGTTCTTCCCTAAAGAGAGCACCACAGATCATCCTGATAAGGATGCATTCCCAGGTGTAAGGTACTATTTGTATGAAAGGACTCAAATTGCTGTAAAGCAGGTATAACATTGTGATTGTTATTCTGATTTTACTGTGCTGTTCTGATTGCTATTATTATTTTATAGCAGTTGACACTCAGTTGTGCAGTACTGAATAAGAGGCAAATTAATTTTTCTTTTCTCACTAATGGTTAATTTTTACTTAAAGTTATTGTTAAGATTGTGATATTAAAATTCCATCTTAAGTTGTTTTAGAGGAAAAAGAATCAGTGGAGTCCTTTTGTATAATAGTAATGAAAAAAAAAAAAAATTCTCTTTTTTCCCCCTTCCACTCCCAACATCATGCATTTGGAAAATGGTAGGGCAAGTGTGGTGTTTTAAGTAATTTAGGCATAGAGATAGCCTTCCTCTATCTGTGTGTGTGTGTAGATATATATACACACATGTAGTAAGTTGGTGCTGTGTGCATATTGTTGCCATTCCTACTTCTTTGTCTTACCGTGTCTGAAAAATAAAAAGGAAAGAAGATATATTGCTTCTGTAGATAATGTCTCTCTTATTCTCCTGAATGATAAAATGATGACTGGGAGAAGTATTTTCTAGTTCGTAGAGGAAGAGATTTAATAAAGAAAAAAGAAACAAGCACCAAGCTCCTTGTGGTAAAGGTTCAAAGGGCAAGAAGATAAAAACAGAGGAGCCCTCCATTGCTTTCGAAGAAGATGACAGAGAAAGGAAAGACTTGACTTATTTCCTCCTGTCCCACCAAGTATGTAGTAAGTTGACCTTTTCCAGCCTTGTCAGGACTGGAGAAGGAGGGATCTGCTATATAAGCTGTTATATGACATATGTGTCAAAACCCTGAAGCTGTTGGGGAAAAAAACATCCTAAAAGGACAACTAAGAGGCTGATATCTGAAGTCGTGTTCAGGAATGCCTGTGCCAGTTCTGACACGAAGGGCTTCATAAGTTTAGGGGATAAGAAATAAAAGATTCAGTAAGGCAAGGCAATAAAGTTCAGTTACTTCCCCTGGAGTACACTCAGGTTCAGATTCCTCCTCTGCATCTTCTTTCCCCTTGTTCATTCAAGAGTCACTGAGAGACTTGAATCTCTGTCCTTCTCACCATCCTATCATCTCTCATAAGAAAGAAAAAAATGCTTTGAAAGAAAAGCCTTATTCTGACATGAAATGGAGGGAGAGAAGAGGAAGACGTCTACCTTCTTTCCTTTCAAACCACAAAATCTGGGGTCAGATAACATCAGGATCTACAAGAATGTCAGGCACAAAGTGGATACTCTCTGCAGGCTGTTGAGCAAGGAGGAGGTTACAAAAGAAGACGTTTCTTATCCCAAGCTGGGAAAGGGCTTTCCTGATTGGGAATAAGCTCAGTATTTTTGAAGTTATTCTATGAAACATTGTTATTGGTTCAGTGTGGGGTACCAATGAGTTAAAGAACTTCAAAAGGATGCTGTAAGAATGGCTGGCTGAGTTGGACCAAAGACTGTCATTGTATCTCTAACACCGGCCAAAAATGAATGCTCAATATAAGAATGGGGCAAGTAGACAGTGGTATGTCCCTGGAATGTTCTCCAAAGTAATTCCAGTTCAAGAATCAATGTGAAAGGACTTCTAGAGACAGAATTATGTTTCTGTATTTTATAGCTTTCAGAAGATTTTATTTTGTCAATATGTTTTGTCCTTTGCTGACTAACTGAATAACGTCTGGTACTAAATTTGTGACAAGTATTTTTAATATGGAGAAACTGAGGTCTAGATAATGTTTTTCTACTTTCTCTTTTTTTTTTTTTTTTTTTTTTTTTCCCTGGTTGTCAGTAAGAAGAAAGGGGATGGTTTGTTTTTATAAATGTAGTCTGATTTTAGAATACTCATTTCTAATTATTTCTCTGTGGGGTAATTTATCTCAGAAGACATTCTGTGCTTCTGAGCTGGAATTGTACTCGTCATTATAAGTTAACTATGCCAGTGGTAAACTGTATTTGATAGTGTCATTCTCTGAAAAAGTCAACTTAAAAGGTATGGTAAAGCCTGCTGTTTTTTAGAAGGGAGCATCATAGTATGCAAAGTTTATTAACGTTGGTAATCGAAGGGAATAATGAAAGGTTCACTTCTGAAAAGAGATGTACAATTATATTTCACAGAATAGTTTGGGTTCAAAATATCTAGAAATTAAAATCTTTCATTTATAGTTTTCTTGGACTTGTACCAGTCAGAACCTGAAAGTAAGGCATTATGAGCTAAGCTTTCTGGTTTTCTTTCATTGCTAATTGCACTGAGTAGGTTTATTTTATAATGAAGGCATTAGGGACTAAGAATGTACTGTTTCATTGTAGCTGGACAGTTTTCAGGCCTTATTCTGTAAGGGAACAAATCCTTTCCTGTAATATAATTTTTTATGCCCTAAAATCTGAGCTGGAATTTTATTTGTAGAGTCAGCATATCCTGTGGATGCATTTTATAAAATATTTATTTTCATTCCTTCAAAAAAGCTTTGACATAGATTTGTTGATGCATGTGTTTGTTCAGCAGTTTGGACTGCTCTTTATATTTTCAGAAGTTGTTTCTTGAAGGGATTCAGTTTTATAGATTTGCAATCCATGTTGCTGTAAATTAACACAGGATTCCCATTAATTTAATTTCGCATTCAGATAGCAGATATAGTTGCACGAATGTAGTTCATACCAGCAGCTGTGCCCTACAAACTGTTTTTGCCACTGCAAGTGATGTGTGGGAACTGCATATTCTTACACTGGACATCTGAGCAATAAATCTTTGATATAAGACTCAGTAAGTGTTGTACATCTATGATACATATGGAGACAGAGGTCTGAGGCTTCATTTTTAGCTTCACAGCATTCTCAGCTGCTGGTGCTTTCTCACTAGCGATGCAAGTACTACAGTATGGAGCATGAATCTTGGGTTCAGAAATGGAACAGTTATTTCATATTTTCATCTACATCTATTCCTCGTAAAACAAATTCAAGCTATTTCACTAACAAGGGTTAAATTAATGGATTTTCAGCATAGGTAAGTTGATAGGTAGTAACAAAGGAACCTAACTGCAGATACACACTGAATTACAGCTGTTCTCTGGTTTCCTTAAATGGTACAATGTAGCACCGAGACTGAAAGAGCCGAGAGTCTAGACTCTACCTTTGTTGTATTTTTCTGCTTCCCTCTCTCCCCTACTGCAGTGGTATTAAGGATTTCAAGATAGGTCCATGAATAGCCTCCAATAACTTGCAAAAAAAGAAAAAAAAAAAAAAAATGTAATCAAACAGAACTAGAATGAAGTAGATTCAGACAAACCAGAGGAGGTTGTTCTTCCTACAGTGGGCAGTAGAGGTGTGAAACTCATTGCCAGAGGGTGTTGCAGATGGTGAAAGATTACCTGGACCCAGAGGTTACTGGACAAAAGCGTGAGAGATAAAGCCATTTAAGGATACTAAATATAAATTGGTACCATGTATTTCATAGAAATACTAAATATACATCCTACTGAATAAATACACCATGTAGAAAATTCTTGGAGCCTGGCAGAATGCATGAGTAAATGGGAAATGTCCTTCACTGATTCTGGTTTTACTCTCTTTTAATCATCTGCTTGTGACCAGTGTTTGAGACAGAATGCCAAGCCAGCTAGAACCTTTGTCTGATCTAGAACATCTTATATTCTTTTGATTTTAATGCACCAAATTAGGCTACTTGGCTCCTTACCATACAAAGATCTGTGGATGAGTGTATGAAGATCTACAGTGGCCTGCAATATTCTCAGCTGTACAGAGAAATAAGGATCTGTAGGCTCAAGTGAAATGAGGAGGACCCAAAGCCCTCATATTTATGGCTTAACTCTCTCTCAAGTTTTTCAAGATCTTTTTCTTTTTTTTCTTTTTTTTTCAGAGAGGCAGTGGTAGTGAAGACTGAAGGATAGGATGACAGCATGATCTTGTTGGTAATTTTTTTTCATGTTTACTATAAAATTTGTAAAATATATAGAAAGAAAAGAAGATACTCATCAAGCATTCACAGACTACAGTACTGCCTGGTGGAAGAGTCAAATTTCTGCTGAGGCACTTGAATTTACATTTGTATGTTCACTTTTGGAACATCTCTGGATGTTTATGCTATTTCAATAAGAATGACTGACAGAAAGGTCTGCAGTATTATTAGTCTGCAAAACAAGTGGGAGCATCTCATGTACATCTAAGTAGAAGTAGGAAGTGTTGACAGAGGATTTTGATTTAGGATACTTGGTGGATTGAATGAACCCTGACAGCACGTGTGCCTGCTGTCCTGATCCATGAAAATTGCTCGAGATTGGGTGCAGGGAAAAAATGTAGAGCATCTTATCAGTATCAAGGTCATGTATCTGTGGAAGTAAAAATATATTTTCAAAAACCAGGAGCCTGAATCACACAGAGAGCAACCAGAGACAGGGGAAAACTCACAGGAAACTGCACAGCTACTTAGAAAGACCCTTTGCAGACATTCTTATGTATGTGAGATTACTGGTAAAAGTAGGACAGAGTGCTTTCAGAAAATCAGAGAGAGGACATAAGAACATAAGGTATGTGATTTTGAATCACTATCAGTGTGAATGAAGATGTGAAAGTCAGCCTCCCGTTGATACCATGCAACGTGTCAGTACTACAGTCAGCTAGTGAACCTCCTAGATGCAAAAGGTTCCCCTTCATAAAGAAATGCACATATTGTCTTTTCTTCAAAATCCTAACTTCATGGAGAAGTGAAGAACATAACTCCAATGTTTCTTGTGGTACACCAAATTTTATCCACATCAGTAGTGGATTCTCCAGCAGGCAAAGAGCAAACATATTCCAAATATCATATATTTAAGGAAAAGGGAAAACCCACCCAAAGCCCTATACTAACACTGCCACTCAGAAAGCTAATGACTTCACCTGTGTGAGTACTGTAGGCTGCCAAGGAACAGAAGCAGAGAGAGAGCTGCAGATGTTTCACTGTATCCTCCTAGGGCATGCCTTATGGAGGGTTGATGAAAGAGAGAGTAAACCAGTTGTATGTCTTTCCTCAGTCCTAACAGAAACAGGTCAGCATGTTCATGGGTGGGTCCAAAAGAGAGGGAAAGGACACACTGAGAGTGTGCAAAGCTCACTAACTAATGTCATGCTCAGCAATAAACCAGGGTAAGTTTTCTTGCTTTTTGTTTTCCTGTTCTCTCCCCTGTCCTGCTGGAGGGCACTGGGTAGTGAGCAAGTGATTGTGTGGGTGCCTAATTGCTGACTGGGGTCGACTC
This sequence comes from Fratercula arctica, assembly GCA_947846985.1. Classification (NCBI taxonomy): domain Eukaryota; kingdom Metazoa; phylum Chordata; class Aves; order Charadriiformes; family Alcidae; genus Fratercula; species Fratercula arctica. Next base: position 92,225,863 of record CANTUZ010000002.1, on the reverse strand, counting down.
ATCACAATATCATGAAGTTATTTAATATTATATGAATGTCTACTGTAGCTGACTTTAAATATATGTCTATGGCTATATATATTAAGGTAAAAACAGTATTAATGCCAAAGATATATGCCAAGACTTCCAGCTGTTAGATTTTAGCTTATTCTGTAATAAGTCCTTGCAGTTTTTTTCTTAGTTGCCATCAAGCTGCATTTAAGTATCTCAAATTATTAAAATTAGTTTCTAGAATGGAGTTAACACACCTTAAGACAAATTAACAAGAAAAAAGGAACTTATAGTTATTCTTAGGATGACTGGAATAAAGTAAATTTTGTCCCTTATGGGAAATACTACCTTTCTCCCCCCTCTTCTCCAGTCTAAGCATTTTTCTGCTTTCTTCCTTCAATAAAGCGAAAATCTGTAGATTTCAATAGAAAAAACTCCCACTGACTATTTTTTTTTTAAGTACAATCACAAGTAATGAAGTACAGCATTAGCAGTGCTATAGAGGTGCTGTTTTAAAGAAGGTCTATTAGGGCATATTTTCCAAAGTACAGTCTTGTATTAGAATTACTAGTTCTATTTAGTTCTATTATGAATAATTTAGCTGAACGTTTGAATTTATGACTTAATGTGCTTACATGTATCTGTCCAAAGAAGAGACTGAACCTTAGCAATTGGTAATACATTAAATAGTTATTCCTTTCTGTTCCCTTCTCCCTTGCCTTAAAAGGAACACATCAGTGAATTTCTGTCAATCTCTTCTTCGAAATGCCACCAAAGAATGTAGCTGTGACTTGGACTTTGAATCAGTGTAAGAAATAACAGAGAATACTTAACTGTTTCTTTATCCTTTAAAGCAATGCTACTGAATTTTCCCTTGCTACTTGCAGGGTGTAAATTCAGTTCCTGTTCTCTGTGACTGTATTTTTGCCAGTCTAAAGTACTTACCTAAAAAAAAATGTAGCTTAACAGAGCATAGTCTATCACAGAACCTCCATGAAGTTTTTTTAGGTCCACTGCACTTCTATTAATTCAATGAACTGATATAACAGATACCAGATACTCAACTATCTTTCAGTGATTTCTGAGGTTATTTTGAACCCAAGAGTATTGTGTTATCTGGCATACATACAGACCAAACGTGTTCTTGTTTTCTTTAAAGATTATATAATTAATTGATAATTATTCTCTTTTCATCCACATTTCTAAGCAGCCTTTGCAAACATTAAACAGCCTGGGAAAGTAATCAAACTTTCTCCAATCCCGAATCTTGTCAACTTGTGTGGTAAGAGATGTGGAAGGTTCATTGTGGTAAGAGGTGTGTAAGACTCATTAACAAAGGAGGAAATAATCACTTATTTTATTAAAAATTTTAAACAGACAAAATGTTTACAAAAACAAACCTCCAAAGTCACCTGTAATTTTATAGAGTACTAAGTGTTGTCTTACAAAAATAGTGCATTCACTTGAGCTGAAACTCTTCTAAATTAATTCTCCTTGTTATCTTTATGTTGTCCATGCCTAGTCAAGAGCAAATCAGAAGACTTTTAAAGTTTTTCTTCTTTTTTCACAGTGTACATTGACAAGCTCTAAGAAAAAGCTTCTGTGCTTGACAGAGTGTCTTTTGTTTCTTTTTCCAGCTATAGGAAAAATGCTATCTCTTATTTCATATTTTGCCTTTCTTATGTCCTCAACTCAGGGTACTTACATTAGTGTTATGGGGCTGGGGGGGAAAGATGACAAACCACAGTTAACTTTGCAGTTCTGTGGGCACATTTGGTATCTTAGCCCTCTATTTTAATATATTTTTGTCCTGGTTTGAGGCAAAACAGAACCAATTTTATTTTCAGTCATTTTACTTTTCAGTTAAACCTCTTCTAACTCTCTGAAATTAACAGCATATTTTTTCAGATGGTATCTGCTTCTAGCAGATAAAGTCTGACGTTTATAGTTAATACCAAGGAACAGTATGCAGAGAAGTTCTTGCTTGTACTTATTGCTGTAACAACCAAGGTCAGCTCACTTTGTTATGCACCAACTTGGCGTGTCGAAGAGCACCTTGGCTAGTGATGGAACTCCTCTGGCAGTCTGGAGGTTAGGTGACTACTGTAAACCAGCTGCATATGTTCACTCGAAATGAGGTAAAACCAACAGGCATGCCTGGACATTCGTACCAGTGGGTGGAATAGGGAAAATGTAGGGCCTACCTCTCTTAATGGATTGTACAAGAACAGGCAGCCAGGTTAGGTCTGGTGCCTGGTGTGATGCCTACCTACAGGCAGCTAGAGTCTGCATGAAGAACTGTGAACTCCTCCTTCTAATCCTCTGCTACAACAGTGTCATAGTGTGGTGCCTGTGCATTGTTTCCTTGGTCTCTATTTAAAGACCTGTAATTTCTTGGAAAATATATCCCTGAATATTACTGTAATAACCCTCTCGAGTCTTTTATATCACTGGCTGCAATCAAAAGGGCAGATCTTGAGCTACTGTAAATCACACTAACTCCATTGATTTCAGTAGAGCTATATTGATTTACTGCTGCAGAGGATCTGGTCTGAAATATTTCTGTGGTATTGTGTGCATTTAGAGTTAGAAGATTTACGGGTTGTATAACAAAGCTAAGAAGCCTCAGCATAACCATTCTCAATGGCCAATGTATTTCTTTGTCTTAGAGAGTATATAAACAATTAACTTTACCAGCCCTAGTGGTGTAAAGTAGGAAAATGAATATCTGGGATAGTGCATTGATACTAGCTGTTATGAAACATCTTAATCAGTGCTAATAGGAAAATATTTCTTCATTTATGCGTATTATACTGACATATTCAGGATATAGGGTCATAGTGCAACTGTCTGGGCTTCAGAATTGGAAGGAATAAGACACACTTTAGTGATATGCATTCTAATCAGCTGTATTGCATACAGTTTTTTACACTTCAGAGTAAATGCTTTTAATGATAATTAGCAAAGTTATTTCTGCAAAAAAAAAAAAAAATGCTGGATGTAGAGAGAGGAAACTGTAAGTGTTGATAACTGGTTCACTAACGATTTTGAAAGGTCATTTCATGTACCATAATGAATTCTGCTTAAAAGCTTGTTTGAGTATTTCCTTTTCTCTTTCTCTGCAGATGGAAGAAATGATAGTCATTGTTGTAGGGAACAGCCACGTACCAAACTATTTTATCAGTACTTTAAAGGAATTGGAGCGCAAATGAGAAGGTGTTAGCCACTGCTGCCTAAAACTACATGTGTGTATCCTGTGAAAGTGACTTAATTTTATGTACATCAAATAGTTGCAATTTCCATTGGCTTTGCTTGCATAAGATCTGTATAACTTCTGTATGTATGTATGTAGGGTGGTGACACAAGAAAAGTGTAGCCAGGGTTGTCCTGGTTTCAGCTGGCACAGAGTTAATTTTCTTGCTAGCAGCTGGTATAGTGCTGTATTTTGCATTTAGGATGAGAATAATGTTGATAACACACTAATATTTCAGTTGTTGCTAAGCATTCAAGGACTTTTCAGCTTCTTATATTGGCTTGACAACAAGAAGTCAGGGGGTACCCAAGAAGCTGGAAGGGGACACAGCTGGGACACCTGACCTCCCATCCCACTGGCCGGGGGTGGGGGGGTGGGAGTGAGTCAACAAGTGGCTGTGGTGCTTAGTTGCCAGCTGGGGTTAACCCCCTACCTGCAGAACAGGTGGTACTGCCTTACACCCTGTCCTTCCCCTCCTGATTCTGAGCAAATAGTCTTCTTGCCTTTCCTCTTTTTTTATGTCTCCTTTATGTTTCTGGAGTACTTAATATTCATGCCAGTTCAGCTCACGAAGCTGACAGAAAACTTAGTGGGAGGAGGAGAGCAAATAGTTTTCTTTCTGCTTAGTTGAGGTATCAGAAGAATGGCAGAAGTAGCTAAAATACATGGGAGAAGGTGACAAAGCTGGGAAGAGAGACAAGGCCCACCTTCTTTAGCAGAAATTAACTGTCAAATTAGCTCAGTTGTTTTATCTAAATCTGGCATTCTCATGCAGTATAACCCAAAGATACTAGATTGAACACTGAAAAAGCACTATTATTTTGTGACTCTGAATGAGTATGAACTCATTTAAATACTTAACAATGTTCCTGTTGGCTTAGAACATATTAGTAGTTGCAGAAATATATTTAAAATAATTAATATTGGAAAAAAAAATAATGTCAGAAGTCAATTTCCTGTTTTTTTTTAGAGCAATAGCTGTCTAGTGCTCGTAAGTTGAATAATAATGTTCTTATGAAATATGAACAGCAATGGGTGTTTTTCTGGATGATGTTTATGTAAAAAAGTTATAATGACTGATGCCTTAATTTAAAGATCTTAGGATTTGGGTAAAAAGCATCATACCTTGTGTCCCTTGAGTAGAACTTTAGTAGTAAATGTGCCATCACAATGTGCGGTAAGCAACATGAAGGCAATGAAGCTTTATAGCTGATTGCAAAGATGCAAAACAATACAGTGAAATAATGATTTAGAACAGAACAGAACTGGATTTTCTATTTTATGAGATATTCTGCTATTTTATATATAGATTTTACTTCTAAAATGGAAGAAAAGAAAAAAATAGAAAAAATCTGAATTGCTTTGGATTAATAGGAACAACTGTGGTAAAACTAAAAGATCTCATTCTCATGTGGGCCTTTGTATTTTTGTCTTTGTATTTATATGCATAGAAATATATATTTATGTGTGTGTGTATATATGCAAGTATATATATTAAAAATGCATATTTTCTTTAAATGTGTCCCAACTTCAAAAATTGAAATGCTTCTTTCTGAAAGATGAGTAACTCATATGAATGAAACATGTCAATTGAATTGAAAAATAATTTGGAAAATCAGTTAATGATTCAATTTTGTACCAAAATATGTTAGTAAAAATTAGAACTCTGACTGATTTTAATAAAGGTAAAATGAAGAAAAGTGCATCATGGGAGCAGGCTTTCCCTTTTTTTTCCCTCTAGCCTGCTTCCTAAGAGCCTTCATATGTCTGGTGACACAATCTGGTATAAAGATGATAACATGCAGAAATTTGTAAGATAGCACATTAAACTTAAAAACTGTGTTGTTCTCATCGCCTGAGTTACAGCTTCATCTGAGGCAATACAAATGCCATCAGTTTTTTCAGTGGTTCTTTCGTACTGTACTTTAGAGCCAATATCACTCCATGGAAGTCACTACCCATACAACTCCATGGATCCATAAGGTATGCAAGACCTGTTGGGGAGTATACAACACCTGGTCTTTCTACTGCAACCTGGTTTGGACAAGTTCCCATCACTTCCTTGTTTGCTACTGCAGGAACATGGAAGTGAAGGTACACATCACCCTCAGACCTAAAATATCTTAGAATCATAGAACAGTATGGATTGGAAGGGACCTTAAAGATTATCTAGTTCCAAACCCCCTTGCCATGGGCAGGGATGCTTCCTACTAGACCACGTTGCTCAAAGCCCCATCCAACCTGGCCTTGAACACTTCCGGGGTGGAGCAGCCACAGCTTCCCTGGGCAACCTGCTCCAGTGTTTCATCACCCTCACAGTAAAGGATTTCTTCCTAATATCCCATCTAAATCTGCCCTCTTTCATTTTAAAACCGTTACTCCTCATCCTATCGCTACAATCCCTGATAAAGAATCCCTCCACATCCCTCCTGTAGGCCCCCTTTAGGTACTGGAAGGCTGCTATAAGGTCTCCCCAGAGCCTTCTCTTCTCCAGGCTGAGCAACCCTAACTCTCTCAGCCTGTCTTCATAGGAGAGGTGCTCCAGCCCTCTGATCATCTTTGTGGCCCTCCTCTGGACCCATTCCAACAGGTCCAAGTCCTTCCTGTATTGAGGACCCCAAAGCTGAACATAAGTACTCCAGGTGGGGTCTCATGAGAGCAGAGTAGAGGGTCAGAATCACCTCCCTTGACCTGCTGGCCACGATTCTTTTGATGCAGCCCAGGATACGGTTGGCTTTCTGGGCTGTGAGAGCACACTGTCGGCTCACGTTAAGCTTCTCATCCACCAACACTCCCAAGTCCTTCTCTTCAGGGCTGCACTCAATCCATTCTCCATCCAGCCTGTATTTGTGCTTGGGATTGCCCAAGCACTTTGCACTTGTCCTCATTGCACTTGACCTATTTTTCTTTGAGAGCTTAGTTTGCCCATGGCACTGCCATGTTGCCGTGAGAGAGTGCTGGGCCAGCTGTTTGGTGACTATATCATTCTTTCTGAACACTGTGCATCAAATTTAGCAAGGTGTTGGGATTTTCTTCCCCAAAGGAAAAAATGAAAATATATATGACTTTGCATAAGTATTATGCAGTGTGGTTGTTTTTTTGTCCTATCTTTAAACAAATAAATACCTTCCAGAACAATGATATGCATTTGCATTTTTCTAGCCAATGCTGTAGCAGGACAAAAAATGAGATTTTTACGTTGAATATGAATGTAATCCATTGTGGAAATATTGGCTCTCTGCCATGTAGTTATATCTTCACCAGCACCTTGCATGGTGAGTCAAGACTGTTAATGTGCACGGGTCCTAATCCTACACTACTGAAGACAACAGATCTTAAATGAGGCCTAAAGAAAGTTGAAGGAACACTTGGAAAATTTCACTGTGAAGCTATCATTAATATTGTCCTCCTCCTTGTTTTTCCATTGTAATATTAGCCTGAAATCACAATGGGCTTTTCTCTTTACTTCTAAATTCTCTTTTCCAACACAGTCATTCCCAAACTTTGGTCTTTGTGATTTGTACTGCCATGGAAAGTGGTCCAACTGTCTCATGAAGTTTAAAAGAAAAATCTGCAAACTGTCAAGTCTCAGTGCCTATGTTGATCTTGTAAGAAAGGTGGGTGTTTGAAAATCATTCTGGGATTTGAAAATCTGGGAGTCTCTACATTGAAATGCAGGACTAAAAAACATCTATAGAGCAACAGGTTAAAAATTTTAATACATCAAGCAACCCTTTCATTCCTTACTCAGAAACAACAACTGTGCAAGAACTTCTCAGGTGCCTGTAAAAGTGTTTGTGGTAACACTGCTGAATATCTTGAGAACAAAAATTACTGATGTCTCTTTTGAGGGGGGAAAGTGGGGAGAGGGGGGAGAGGAGAGGGCTGCTGTAGAAGTTAACAGCAATTTTTCTATCTCAAAATAATTTTTTCCTTTTTCAGTTCTGTAGCCCAGAGCTGGCATTTTATCATTTCAGCATGTCATATTCTTACATTGCGCAATGATATGATGCATTGAAGTGTCAGTTTCACCTAAAAATTGAAAGTTATGCCACACACCCATTTTCAGCTAATAAGATGGCTGTAAGTTCATATAGCAGATTTCCAAGGCAATATGAAGAGATGAGCTTGTCTGAGTACTGTTATATATTATCCACATATCTCAAAATATGCCTACTTTGCCTTCATAAGTTTTGAATTCAACACTTCCTAGATTAAAAATTTTTAAAGGTTTGGTTTTTTCCTCATAAAAAAAAGAAATTTAATGTGTGTTTGTTTACTTAATCTATTAAAATTATTTTGTCTTTGTTCAGAATAAATGAGGGTGCTTTCTCCGTGGTTGAATTGTTCTATATTTCACAGCCTAGCAAACAGGAATATCATTGCTCCTTAATATTTATGTCCTCTAGTTGCTTAATAAATGTAGAAGGTGACATTGTGTGATTATGTCTCATCCAATTCTGTGTATGCTGAAAACGAGATTTGAACAGAACAGTATTTGTGGAAGTGCTGGAAAATCCTTTCCCTGGCAGCTTCCTTCATCTTTTTTCCTTTCCCTAGGGCTAAGGTGTGTGAGGGTCCATCAGGAACTGGGGCAAGACCAACCATTTATCACTCAAATATTCAGAGTCAAGAATGAAATAAACCTATAGCAGTTTTGATAAAAGGGAGTATGTAAAACACAAAGGTTTCAGCTGTACTTCTTCATGGCCTTAACAGTTTCTAAACTCATCCAATGAAGAGTATGACTAATAAAGCTGCACCATTCCTCATAGTTTTTATTAGATTCAGTGCTAAGAATGTATCAGTTTTGTGGATCCAGTTTGGTCTAGGCTTTTGAATAAGCTGTAAGATTAGTTAATGCTTGTTGAAATTGCTGTGTAACTTGTAAAAATCCTTTGGTGGTATGGGTTGTGGCACTGGAATAACCAAATCAGTTCCAGGGTCTCCACAAATCTACCTTTCAGTGCTGCAATACAAAGGGAAAGGAGAGAGAATGGAGATTGTAACACAGCTCAAACCCTGTATAAAAAGCTATAGATCCTCCCTTCTGCAGGCTGACTAAAGACTTGCATTTTCTCCTGGCCTGAGTAACTTGGCATTTTTCTTACTAAAAACTTTAGACTATTTTTCTTTTCCCTAAATAATATGCTGTTTTGTTGAACTGAGAGAGTTAATTTCCTTAAGATAGTAGTAGTGAATTGAAGTAGGATGATTTGACGCATCTGAGTCCTTTTAGCAATAAAAAGTGTCTTGGGTTTTACTTTTTTTCAGTGAAAATGGTTTTGATTTCTTCCACAAACTTGCAGCACTGCTTTTTGGGGATGGTGGGAGAGGGACTGGGGGTGACACGTTCAGTAAGAAAGAACATAAGATCTACTGATTGCATGGGAGGTTTCTTAGACAGTGTTTTAGAACGCCATGTTGCAGAAACATAAAAATTCAATTCAATTCAATTCAATTCAATTCAATTCAATTCAATTCAATTCAATTCAATTCAATTCTATTCTATTCTATTCTGTTCTATTCTACTCTACTTTTTTTTTTTTTTTTCTCCTGGAATCATGCATGATGCAAGGTTAAATACTTGCACTACTAATATGGTTGGATCTCTTTACTATTGTAGAGCACAACCCAGACAGATCACTCAGTAGAACTGACACTTTACGGTGAGGTTCTTTTCAATATCTTATACATAATGCATGTATACATTTTGGCTGAGACCACTGAAAACTGTGTTTGTATGCCTTTGATATACAGATAAGACTCTCAAGATTAGAGTTGGAAAAAGACTTTCCACACATATGTCAGACCCCCTTTTATATTGCATTGTCTCTCCATGCAGATTTAGTCTGAGATTTTTGATGGGTAACTGCTTTAATTTTTTTTTTTTTTTTTTTCATTGAAGCAGGAGAGTACACTCACAGATTATTAAGTATTATTTATCAGTTGTTTTGCACATTGCATCCCTGTACAAAGGCATAGCATATGGACCTTCATAAATTATTTTCTTACACCTGTATTTCAACTTAGTGTTAACTTATTCCAGAGAAGGCCTTACTGAACTTTGCATGGACTAGGATACTACTGAAAATGAACAAAGAACCACAGTCTATTTCTGTGCTGCTTAGTCTTCAGTCAGAGCTTATGGGAGGAATTGCTGTTTTGCAGACAATCCCGGTTTGTGGAGGCTTTGGTTTGTTTTACATTGGAATGAAATGTCAGCAGTCTGGAATCTCTGGCAAAGGCGGATAGTCCATTTTGGCCCAATCTGTCTGCTGGAGTTCCCAAACACCAGATGGGCACCTGGGCATCTGGGGAGCTGGAGAAAAAGCGCAAACCATTCTACCAGCCGGACAGGCAGCCAGAATGCAGAGCAGCAGCAAATCAAGCAGCCAGCAGAAGGATAAGGCATCTGGCCAGGGGGAGAATGGTGGAGGCTGTCAGGAAGCTGGGAGCCAGGCAGCCCGCAAGCTGGGCAGGAGCCAGCCATGCTCATGGCCAGCTGGCCTGAATCCCTGTTTGCCGGCTTGATATCTCACCAGATGATCACTTGTCATCCCGCTAAAAGTCATGAAGGCATCTTCACAGTTTAGCAAAACTGTGGGCAAAAAAATCTTATATTGGGTTATTTGTTTTATTGTTCTTGAAAGGCTAAGAATTTTCTGGTTATTTTTGAGCTTTTCCTCACTACTATGAAATTCAGAGGTTTGCTAACTTTTTAAAAACAGCAATTAAGATTGTGATGTAGGCCCAGAGCCACAACTTTGAGGAATCATCTGCAGTTTAAGTCTTGTAGAACCGGGCAACTATAAACAAATTTCAGATAAGTTCGTTCATTTTGCAGATCTAACTGCAAAATAGCTTGCAAAATACAATCACAGATAATGGCTTAAAATCACCTACCTTTCCAAGTACTTTCTGCTTGTAGATTCTGAATATGGGCTGAATGTAAATTTGAAAACTCTGTCATGAAAACAGAAAGTAGAAACTTGCTTGAAAATTGATGCAATATTTTCATATTTCTCTTCTTTCTTTGGATAATTCTTCTTTCTGGAAATATTTACATAAAATCACTGGTTGGGAAATATTTGCAGGTGTTAGCTTTTTTAATTAGACCTAATGGTAGAATGAGGAAAAAAGGTTATAGGCCCTTCTTGAGGTCTAAACTAGAATCAGTAACCTTCAAAGGTAAATGCAATTTTTAATCCAGCAGCATGATTCAGATAAGCATTAATTGACCATATTTAGCTGCTTGAAATTTGTGGAGAACACACTCGAAAAGCTGCAAACTCAGCTGAAGTGAAATTACATACACTTCCTATCTGCAAAATAGTTTTGGTAGTACTTGGCAAATTCCATTTAAGAGTTTTCTTAGAATATTAGATCTTTCCTCAGCCTCGCGCCTGAAAACTGCAGCTACAGCTCTACCTAGATCATTCTGTATGCATGGGAAAGGTTAGAGTGAGGCAGATGGAGATTTCTTTCCAGTGTACAACCCAGATCTTAGAGAGCTGTAGCAGGTTTGATTAATCACTCTGCATCCTGCTTCATAACCGATACTTATGGTTTAAGAATAACTGCTTCCCTTTGTTGCTGCTGCCGACTTCAATATAGAGATACGTGGTGGTGCATGCTGTGCATGCAAGGACAGTTTCCATTTTAACCCTCCACATATGTCTGCAGATTCTTTTTAACATGTAACAACCTGAAGGACAAGCAGAAGCCAGACACTGCAGATTCTAGCTTTGCTGCAGTGATAGTACAAGCTTATGGAGTTAATATTGTTGTTGTATTTATCATTTACTTGGTTCAATTTTATTATTATAGTGATGTGTAAATTTCATAATGGGTTTACTTGCAGCCTCTTTGTGCTAGTCATTTTGTATATTCTTCACATGAAACAGGAAAAAAAGAAACTGAATCCTGTTAAAATCTGGAGCCCAGCTATGCAGGTTAGTCATTTGTGGCTGATGATTCAAAACAAGTCCGCTACTCCAGCACGGATGAATGACAATCTTTGTCTCCAGTTTGGTAGATATGCTAGTCTGACCAGAGCCATCTATCAGAATGATTGACGTGAGCAGTTTCTTAGGGCAGCAAAACAGCCCTGCTTGCTTTGTCTCTACCAGAGCCTTGGAAAATCAACTTTCTTGCTGCCAAGAGAGTCAGAGAGCTGTGGGACCAGTAGATATTGTTTTACCAACAAGGGGAAACATATTCCAGTCATGGTTCTGGTGCAGGACCAGCAGACAGGAACAGGTCTGACTTTACAGGACTCCCATTTTGACTTAGGAACAGCATCTTCCCCCTCCTCCTTTTCCCACTGACCTCTTAGGTTTAGTATGACTATGTTCTGCGTTGTCTCTTCTGAGAAGTTGTGATATGGCTTTGAGTTCAACCATAACAGAACCAGCTGATTCACCTATGAATAACTGTTACAGACTTGAGTTATACTGTTGAGAATACAGCTGAGTTAGGCTTTGTCCATATGACTCTGTTAAGACAGAAGTGATTGCCACCTATTTTGACCTGTTAGGTTGCTAATGGCAGTGCTGTAACAGTTGGTAAAATTACAAAGTGTGATTTCTTTATCTTATATATATTTTAGACTAGTGTAGTAAGAAATAGGTCACACTATTACCGGTAGAGGGGTAGCTTGGATCAATGTTTTTTTACATATTTGAAAACATCTGACACATCTTTCTAATCAAGAGAAAAATAGGTTTGCTGGACTGGAAGCAGTTTGTGGCTCATTTGACTAAAGACTGCAGTCATTAACATGCAAATGAAATATATTAGCCTTCCTTTTGCTATTAGCATGAATGGTATACTGGTTTTAGTTACAAAGAAGTGGCACAGCAATGATGAAAATTTTGTAGGGTGTTTTAAATAGCACTTACCATATTAAACATAGTAAGGTAAAATGCAGAATATATAAATATGAGCAGGGATTGGCAGGGTTAAATGAGATAAACCAAAGTTCAGATGATCAGCAGATATTTGACATCCCAAGGTAGATGTTTATGGTTGACTCATTTCTATTCTCATCTATACCTGCAAAATCCTTCCTGGAACTGCAGTACAGGGCATGAAAAAAACCTAACGCAAAATTAGTCCAGTACTTTTCATGTGCTTTCTAACAATGTTCTATGGCATTGTTTTGGGTTTTTCTTTTTTAAACTGCTCAAGGTATATGCTGGTTAAATAAAAAATGGTACAAACTAACAAAGTAAAAGTGAAATTCAGAACAATTCAGGTATGTTTTTCAAAGTTGACTACAAATCTTTGGAGAAGCTAGTTCAGTCAGGGCAGAAGCTTCTGACTAGGGCATCCTACTAGTTCAGTATCAGGTGTGTCATGTATAAGAAGTCAACATTTGGTATGTATTTGAAGTTCTACAATTCAAAAACAACAGTGCTTAAATAGACATTACCCTAGGGTAGCACCAAAAACCTAACCCTATTGCCCATCCAGGAACCGATATATAAACAATAACTTCCTGATGCTTATGTGGCTTTTTGAGTTAAAGATTATATGGGACAAAACAAAAAAGCAGGTTGCTTTCAGCTCTGATCTTGGCCTTTCAATGCTCTAACCTGTTTTCATTCAACACCTGTTTTCTTAACACCTATTTATGTTTATTTTGTACCGAGCAGGTGCTGATTCTTTTAGGATGCCAGTAAGAGAGGCACTATCGCTCAAAGCTGGCTAACTAATTTATTGACTAAATGATGGAAACTGTAGAAGAGATTATAGCAATTTTACGTCCCTTCTGATGCTGGGAACCCCTGTTGCAGCATTGGATGAGCTGTTCCATGTGGATCATGGCACTCTGAGTGGGGTTTCCATCCCCAGCTCAAAGTTCTTGTACTCTTGTACAATCTTGCTCACAACACTGATTGGTTAGTGATGGTATTCAAATGTGAATTTAGAGAGGCCATTGGACAATATGTTCCTGCAACCTTATCTCAAAACAGGTATAGATGCGGAACAAATGCATATAATATTTCAAGTGGACAAGAAAATGCAGTATTACGTATAATTATGATTGTGTGTATTGAGTACATGCACTTCGCTTAACTATGCACTGATTACTTCTACATGGATTAATTATTGTATAGAGCAGTTGCACAGTATCCATGGTATGGAGGCATGCACTTGAGTAATTGTGGATACTCTGACGTAGCTGGTTGGTTGGTAAGTCCTCATAGGTTATATGACGTGAAATCTATATATGTGAGAAGGAAGCAAGTATGTGGATTGCAAAATCTTCATTCAGTAGTCTTCTGGTTGCACCACCACATCGGTGACTTGGAAATTCGGGATTATTTGGGGTTGAGTAAGGAAAGGAATTAAAAGAACCCCAAAGAAAGCGATTTGGCTGAAGTGCCCTTCCTGCTACAATATAGTTCATTTTAGGATATGTCTATTTTCCTGCAAAAGAAAGGTAGCTATTCTGATGAATATGGAATCATTTAAGACTTAATAGGAGAAATTCAATGTCTTAAATTCACACTGTTTAAGCAAATGAATTACAAACTTTGCATCACCCATGATGATAATGGAAGACAAAAATGAGTAGATTTTGCAATCTAATCTCTAGCTTTTGCAGTATGATGATATTTAATATGCATTAGATATTATCCATTGCATTAGAAAGTACTGCTGTTTTGTGTGGGATCAAAGCCATGACCTCTGCATTGTAATACAGCTACAAAATATTTATTATATTATAGCTGAACTGATATTTTTCTTTTCTTTAATCTATTATTTAAATGTGAATGATGTTTTCCATTCTGAAACATACATAAAAATTAAGAAAAAAGAACACATATTACATAAAGCTGAAGTCACCAAAACTTTGCCAAATCTGTGATCTTTGTATCGTTAACTGTGAAAGCTTTCTAATCTTGAGATTATTTATGACATAATCTTTGTGTGGGGCTATTGAATTGTTTTCACATGATTAGCTTTAAGTACATGTTTTCAAGATTTGTTCTTCACGGTGTTTGTAGAGTCAGTTTATTTGCTTGTTGATTGTGGTGACACAAGCAGCAGTTTAACTAAAACATTTTTATTGACTTTGGTCCATTCATCTGTGAATTCATTTCAGTAGTGTACATGCCTTATTCAGTAATCAGGGAGCACTAGAGTAGTTTTATAGTGCTCTGATTAATTCATCAAGGACAGTACTCTATAATTGAGACTAATGGAGCAGTGAGAACCCAGTTCTGTGCAGCACACGAGCAACTTGCATTTCACTTGAGCAAAAATCATGAACATATATCACTTCTCAATATCTAATCTTTAGGGGACATCTCATGATTTCAAGGGTATCACCTCTTCTCCTCCCTACTGCATTTTTTGATGTTACCTCATTTAACTAGAAAATAGTATATGGTCAGATGCAAATTACAGACCCCTCCTCTTCCCCAGTTCAGTCCACATAATGGGAACGTGACTGTATGGTGAACTATATGATTGGATGCTACCCACAGCCAGAGGCTTCCTTAGCACAAGGCTCATGCTTCCATATGCTGGCACGGTGCAACAGCCTGTTGTGGGCTTCCTGAACCCACAAAGTGGGAATGCCAACCCAGCACAAGAAGTGGTGCTGCAGTGGCAATAGAAAGTGTGCCATGCCACAAGACTCAGAGAAAGGCAAGTTAAGGAGCAGGGAGGATACCTCACTTAGTTGTTCTTCCCAGTAAGGAAACAAAAGTATGAAGTCTAATATAAAGTGTATGTATATGCATGTGGAATTTGCACTGTGCAGGTTATTTTAATCTATCAAATAACTGTGTTGAGGTAAAAAGGGGGAAAACCCCCACCACTGCAGATGCAATCTATGGTTGTACAGAGCGACAGTACAAGACGTGTATATCACCCATAAATCTGAGTGACTCGTATACCTTTAAGGTTTTTTGTATATTGAAAGGCATATAAAAAAGAACATAAACTTGAAAATAGAATTTAGCCAGGAACACAAACCAATGATACTTCTGAAAGATGATGCATTTTTGCTGTCATTTGGTTTTAATGCAAACATAGCAGTGTCTGCAGGTTTTCTAAACTTCAGATTAAGATCCTTTTTCAGCTGAAGTACAGTATTTCTAAAAGCAGCTACTAGATTTAATTTTGTTCATTAAAAAAAAATTCTGAACTATAATTCTAAGAGTTATTATGAAAGTTCTTCAACTTTTTTACGTTTGGGTTTATGATGCAATTAAACATTGGCTGTGAAGTTTATTGTCATCTCGTATAATGTTTTTGTCATTTTAAAACAAGCTTATAATTAATGATGTGGGAAGTAAAAACATGTGAAGTAGATGAGCAAAAATGCAACGTTGTACCTATAAATCTGAAGGTGTTTACCATCTGCAAGCATATCTGTACTGTTTCTCTAGTTAAATGTATATTACATATGTTGTTTTTAGGATATATTGAACATATAATGTAATGTGCAAAACAGCACAGTATCTGGAGTTGTAAAAAGCCCATGTTTCCAGAGAAGAGTTAATGACTATTAATTTTTAGGAGATAGTGGTGTAGATGTCCGCATGTTTTCACATATTAAATGGAAAATATATTTTTTTCGTATTAACTTAGCATGTTAATACTTTAGGACTGGAAGAACTTACAAAGACAGATTTAGTGTTTCTATTTTGTGTGAACATTCTCTACTGTCAAATAATGTTGTTGGGCTGAGGCTGCAACCTGTTTCCTTTAGGGCATCTACTTGACTACCTGTTTCAGTTTTTGTTTTTTTGGTGTTTTTTTTTTTTTCCTGATGCCAGCAAGGACTCTTAAAGCTCTATCCCGATATCAAACTTAGCTAAAATTGGGCAACAAAGTCAAAAGTTAAAGGAAAAATGAATGACAGACCTATGAACAGTATGACTATCTAAGTTTTAATTCTGTTTGCCCCAGTGCGTAGCAGAGACATTAATGATAGCTTTCACAGTTCTTGAGCTTCATTATCCACTCTGCTTGTGCATCTGTGTGTACATAGTTTCCCAGTGTGACAATGGTTAACACAGGGGAACCCTTTTAGCTCCACTGAAATACATGTGGCTTAGTGTGACAGCCTGTTTACATACAGCTTCCTGCAGACCTGTCTTTCCATTCCTTCAAGTACCCACTGACTTTCGTTTCATCTTTGTTTTTTTTTCCCCGTTGCTTTCACAGATTGTCACCTCATTCAGTTATTGATCTCTTCTGTGCTACAAATTCTCTCAACGCTACCATCCCTGCCTTAAAATTATTTCCATGGGGGAATCTTGAATTTATTGCTTTGAACTTAATCGACTTTTAAATTGAACTGAGGGAAGGAATAAAGTACCATTTCTATTCTAGCTGTTTTAGTTCTTCTGAGCTAAAAGGAGAAATATAATTTCTGTCATCAAAACCAGGCATGATGCTGAATGCACATGGACCATGTTGTCAAGTGCAGAGGTTGTATTTCACAATTTCTTTATCTGAATGTTGCTCTGCCCCTACCTGTTCAAAGGTACAAGTTGTTCAGGAAGTTTGGTAGTTTCATTTTCGAATTCTCAGCTATTGCTTTGCAATTCTGTTCAGAAGGTCACACTGTATGTCTGAGGTTCTACAGCATGTGGCATGAGTAATTTCCCTCTTGGACACAGTGGGATTTCTAGGTACAGCTACCTTCTCTTGGGTTTTCCTAAAGGGAAAAGGCCAGAGCACTGCAAAGGTTAAGTGAGCTGACCTTTGAGGCACAGCAGGAAGCTTTCCAGTCTGTGTTTGTCTGTTAAATTCTGTCAAAAATAGTCCTGCTCCCTGTTCTTGTTAGTTTTGCATTCCCTGAAGTTCTGAAGAACTATGTGTACTTCAGGCACAGATATGTATGTGTTAACAGGAGAGATAATCATTTAAAGTGGCTGTCTGATCAGCTGTGGTGGCATTGATTATATGCTTTGCCGATATCAGAAAGGACAAATTTAAGAACCTTACTCTAAGTTGCTAGCCATTTTGGCTATTAGCCATATCCAGCCTGCTTGTACAAAGCACCATCTGGTGATCATTTCAGCAGTCCTTCAAGTTGAGGCATTTGCTTTTCATAAAAAGAACTGTAAACATCTAGCTGTTTCACAAATTGTGCCTTGGTTTCTGTGGAGATGATAGTGCAATTCAGTTACGGCAAGTAATTATGGTAGCAAAATTATATGTATGTAATGACTGGTGTATTAGGAGGCTAAAAATCTTCCTTCTTTTTAACAACATTTCTTTTTACTGCCTTTAGGATTTCTGTGGAAGGGATACCTGAAATACCATGTTCTGGACTGGACTGTGAAAGTGGCAGTAACTTTCACAACAATAGAAATCTTGTACCAAAACTCACCTGACCACCCTTTGGTGGTCAGATTTATTGATCTACTTTGCTAGGAGGTAAATCTGAGGTTTTCAGTCTTTTATCTGTGCTATGTGGAAATACGTAGGCCACGCTCAGTTTTCAGTTGTATTAAATGTGCAGAACTAGATTACATAGTTGTATTGCAAAATATTTAAAGGTCTGTAAGCTGAAAAAGGTTGAAAATCATTGCTTCACAAATGCAACTCCACATGAGGAGAAACACATCATTGAGTAGAGACCACTCTGGCTGATCTTCTTTCTACTGACAGGAATCATAGAATCATAGAATCATTTAGGTTGCAAAAGACTCTTAAGATCATTGAGTACAACCATAAACCTAACACTGCCAAGTCCATCATTAAACCATGCCCCTAAGCGCTACATTTACATGTCTCCAGGGATGGTGACTCAACTACTTCCCCGGGCAGCCTGTTCCAGCACTTGATAACCCTTTCAGTGAAGACATTTTCCCTAATATCCAATCTAAATCTCCCTTGGTGCAACTTGAGGCCATTTTCTCTCATCCTATCACTTGTTACATGGGAAAAGAGACTGACACCTGCCTCGCTACAACCTCCTTTCAGGTAGCTGTAGAAAGCGATAAGGTCTCCCCTCAGCCTCCTTTTCTCCAGGCTAAGCAATCCCAGTTCCTTGAGCCACTCTTCATAAGACTTAGTCTGAACAAGGATTACTTTATTCTGTATGCCACAGCACATTTCAACATATTTTGTGCATCCTAGGTGGTGCCTATAAACAGAAATGTAATCAATATGTTAATTCTACTATTATGACAATGAATGGTCGGTGGAGAGGAGAGATGCAATGAAGTGTGGTTTTCTTTTCATCTTGACCTTTGTCAGTTCAGTTGATTGACATCTATAAATACAGACAGAAAAATGACAATAATAAAATTTGAGATGGGTCTATCAAAATAAACAATGGCACTGCTAGTATAGCATAAGCTGCAAGTAATCAAGACCAGCATCTCTAAAGCTTATGTGGTACTATCCATGACAATGGAAAAGAAGAAAAATTACTAAAAATTAAGGATGGATTTACTTTTTTTTTCTTCTCCTTTACTTTGTGTTGCCAATATGTGGCAATATCAGCAAAAGATAGCTGAGTACTTTTTCATTCATTAGTTATGTCTGACAGTTATTCTTTGCCACTCACTGATCAGGTGGTGAGACAGTTCATGAGATAGTGAGCTTGAAGTTTAAGCAAATGATTGCAAACCCCACAGAAGTGAAGGGAGAATGAATTTCTGGATATTCACAACTATTTTTAGGACAATATAGGTATAAAACACCCAATGATATCACAATCTACATAACGTAGCAAAGTCAGAAAATAAAAAGATTCTCTTGTGAAACTGGCAGAAAGATGGAGGGTGGGAAAAGAAGTGGTAAATATAGCAGGAGTGGCATAAGGTTTACTTTACTGGAATAAGTACAAATTTATATCCAAGGCTTTGTATGGCACTGATGATATTTGCTGCACATACACACCACTGTATGATTAAGTGGTCTGCAGGAATCTCTCTCCTTTTTGTAATCTACCCTGCCCTTCCTATCCTCTGTCTTAATTATTTAGACTTCAGACTTCTCCCTTGTTCCTTCATATTCCTGCCTCTAAGATCTTTTCTTTGCTTCAGAAAACTCACTGGGCACATTAGACATGCATGCACCATTTGCTTGCATTCTCAGTAAGTGCCTTAAAAACCAAAATAAGATGGATGAGATCTGAAAAGGGTACTGAAGAGGATTTAGAGTTGAATTCAAGCTTTCTGATACAACATTGAATAAGCCTCCAGTTGTTCATGGTCCAAAACCCTCTGTAGTTTTCTCAAATATGTTCTTTTTATGGCATCTAAAACTCTGTAGAAAGGAATATGGCAAACATCAACTCCTCTTTTCTTCACCGGGTTTTTTCCTGCCCTTCAATGTGCCTGTCTCCCCACTGCCACCCTCCATCTTAAAATGTGGGGAACAAGGCCAATTTCCTGGTGCTTTCACAAGGTGCAAGAGGTTCACTAGGAGGCAGTTGCTAACTCCAGAGATTAAAATCACTGAAACTGGGAGAAAAAACACAGAATGGAGCATTTCTTGCCCTTCTTTGTCCTATTTCTCAGATTCTTTGCAGAAGGATAGTTTCTTTCCCAGCAATTACTGCCTCTGGGCTTTTTGTTTTCCAGTCATAGCTCTGGAACTGCTGATGAGCCAAAATCTTCCTAGCCGCTCCCAGTAATGCAATCTGTTGTTTATATTTAAAATGATTTTAATTGTCTAATTAGCATTTAATCACCTAAACTTTGGTCTGGTGTTCTGGGTTTTGATGAGTTGTGTATATTGAGTTTTGCTCTCACTTTCTTTCTGGTCTTTCTTTTCCCTTCATGTAGGCTGTGGAAGTGTTTAAAATGTGCTGAAAACTTCTGTTTCCTTTCAAAACCATTTAAATATCTTCAGCTAGTCACTGAATTTAAAATTTCAGAGACAATATTCTTTTTTGAACACATCAAAATCAGACCTGAATTGGAGAACATTGGCTTATTAATGCAGTAATAATGTCATATTAGTGGTTTGGTCATGGTTAAATAATTGGTAGCTTGGTTACAGTTGAAGTTAAAAAAAAAAAAAGTATCTTTCCAAAGCCAACTGACAAGAACTAACAAGCTTTGTCCATAGGAGGTTGCCTGAGGAAAAGTAGCTTGCCATAGAGCATGTCTATATTTTCCAGTTATATAATTCAGCCTAATAGTTCCGGTAACATATTGAGTATGTATCCCACTGGGGTAAAAACAATTAAAATGCTGTTTCTTGGTTGTGGACAAATAAATATCAGAGAAAGAAAGACATCATAAACCCAAACAAATGTTCTTTTATTGAAATAATGTATTTTAGTTTTCTGGGGTTTTTTTACTGCTCTTGTTCCAGATTATACATCGGAGCGGTAATCAACTGGTGGGACACAACAGTTTCCTCACCAATCAACTGTGCAGAGATGACTGTAGGGAAAGGTCAGGCTGTGGTTGGAGCCCATGTTGGTGCTGGGAACCACTGTCCATGTGCCCAGGTAACACGCTTAGAGGCCCAGGTCGCTGTGATTATGTCCCTGAGTCTCACAGGGCTTCCAGCAACACAGAAAAAAGGGGTTGAGAAAGCCATCTTCTGTCTCAGCTGAGGGGTGGTGCTGCTTATAGTCCTCTACCAACTAACATTAATGCTGCCTGTGGATGGGTGCTGCTCCTCTGCTGTTTCAGTTCAAAGCCAGGTAGGCTAATCTGCCTTTGATTTAGAGCGATGTACTTGGTTTTAGACCAAAAGGGTGCAGAGAAGGAAGCTCACCCAGCTACTGTTACTTTTGGCTAGGAGGGAGTAATACCAACTGAGGGCTGAATCCATGCCTGTCCCTCCCTCCCTCTCTCCTTCTCCTGTTCCCTCCCTCTCGGTGGGTGCCTGCTTTTGTCTGGCCGGGCACTGCAGAGGGAGAGTGTTACCAGCCTCAAGATCAAACTGGTCACTGCACATGGAATTTAGACATTCTTGTGTCTTTGTTGCCATGACCATTCTTTGATATGAGGGGTATTTGCAATTATTAAATACATAATAATGACTGTAAGGGCCTAAAAACATAGGTTTTTAGTTAAGTGAGCTAGTGGAAGGCGGAAGAACAACAGTGTATCTAGTGAAATATACTGAAAGCTGTCATGCAATGCTTAAGGCCACTGTTATTTCAATACCTGTAATAGAAATTGCAGTCTGTAATCATTATCTCAGCAGAATAACTCACTTGTTACTCAGTATAATTGGTTATTGGTCATAAACTTTACCATAAACTAGCACTCTGAAAGCATCTAGAAGAAAGATATTGTTGAGAGTTGCTGGGCAACTTACTATTAAATTCAAATAAACAATGGAAGCAATAAAGGAATGGTAAAGCATGTTTACTAAATGAGAATAAGAAGGGTGCTGATTAAAATTTATGGCTATCAAACCTGATAAGCTCTTCTTAGGGACAGACTCTGTCATAGTCATGCTGAAGTGAATCAATTGAGGTAAAAAGAGTAACTTTGAATTAAAATCAGTGCAAGAATTTGATTCCTCAGTGTTTAGCTGTTAATACTACCACCACTGGACCTGCTTGCATATTGTCTGGAATTCCCTTTTCCGATTTTGTAAGATGTAATTTTGAAAGGTTTGCAAACTAAAAAAGTTAAATTTATCTTATACTCCAGAACATATCTGGGATGCTATTGCTTATAATGATTTTAAAGAGACAGGATATCAAAATATATTAATCCCAGTTTTAAAAGCAGTAGGTGAAAATAAGAAGAGCAGAATGCATTGCAACACCTATCACGGATATATATTATGCAAACCCAGAATTGCTACAAAGAATAATATATTGGTATCAAAGTGGTGGTAGGAAGAGATGGTATTATTATCTTTTTAGAGCTGATTGTAGACAGAGGATGTTCCTTTAATACAGACACAGTTATTTAAATGAATCTTTCAGTAGATTTAGTCTTAACACGGAAACTTGATCTTAACACAACATTTGGAGTTTGATCATCTTTCATAGTGATTTGAAGCTCAGTAGCAAGATACATATTGTAGAAAATTTCACATTTCATTATACATTATTAAAGAGATTTTTTTTTTTCTTTAATGCTGGCGAAGCTTTGCCCTGAAAGACCCTTCATAAGCTTCCTTTTTTTTTTTTTATTTTTTTCTTTTTATTTTAAGCTGCTGCATGCATGCCTAATTTATCTGTGCCAGAGCAGAATTCAAGTATTGAATGTAGCTTTATATCTGTAGGCATCCTCCTGATCTGTAGGTCTGTTGTGTCACACCCTTCCCAGTACCAGAAACATGATGCAAACACTTATATCCTGTGACTAATATTGATTCCAAAAGTCTCAGTAACTGATGGGCAGACTGGGTTTGGTTTATGCCAAAATTTATGGCAGGGTTTGTCTGGGTTTGGTATATGAATTCAAATCTAGACTTTACAATGGTTTAGAATTCAGTCACCCTTTTGGGCCTGTGAGGGGAGGAGGGGAGTAACTCCAGAAATATGAGAACACAATGCTTACATGTGTATTTCTGCTGAGAAAGCATGTCATGCTTAACCACTCTGTAGGCCATGGAGTCTTCTCAAGCTCTTGCAGTTCTATATGTACTTCACATTTTTTCCTCCAAGTCTTTCAGTCTCTTCTGAAAACAGCTTTGCTTTTTTTTTTTTTTTTCTGTACACAGCTAGTCCTGTGGTTAAATAAAAAGTAGTACCTTTTCTTTTGAGCCCAAGTATGTTTTGTTCCTTTGAGTCCCTTGAGCATTTATATTCTGACGCTACTATTTGATGCATTTGCCCTGTTCTTGGGAAAAGTCAATTTCACCAAATCCCTGTGAAGCAGTAAGAGGAAACTGGTTTTATTACTTATGATGCCTTTTTGCTTCTCCTCCTACATGCTGGCCAGGTTTACTCAAATACTGATAGATTTTAACTGACTTCCTGATAGTCTATGCACGTGCATACAGACATATTTGCACTGGTTCCCTCTCACTTTCGTAAAAAGAGACTCAGAGACAACAAAGTAATAATGCAAGAAGTGCAAAAATCAAACTAGAATATCTATCTAAACTGTACATATTTTAAAAGAATTTAGTATGCAATGAAGATTTAAATATCATATATCATATGTAAGTGTAATGCAGCTTTCTTTCCTCATTTCCCTTCCCCCATCAAGTTCAGGAACAGATTATTAGAAAGGAAGCAATGTGTATAAAACTCAGTAATACAGTCAAATGTCAATACATGAGCTGGATAAAGAGAACAGCCCCGTGAGTATACTTACAAGTAAATTAAAATAAGAACATTTTGCAATTTTAACCAAAATGGGTATTTTAGACGCCTGAGATCTGTGAAAATTGCAATGGGAGGTAATACCGCTCCAAATTATTTCATCTTTCATTCAGAATGTGCTGTTAATTATAGCAGCACCTGTTAGACTGTACTTACTGTTATGTCAGCATTTCAAATGAGCATGCTATATTTAAACAAATTCTTTCACGGCTGAAAATTAAAACATGATTGTATTTTTAGTGTGTTTCTGACACAAATATTTTGGCTATTACTGTTTGTCAAAGCAAAATGCACACTTTTTACAAACTCATTACATTCAGGGGCAGAAGGGCCCTTTGGATCATACAGTCCAGTATTGTGGTCTCTCACCCAAATATTACTGTGTCTAACCTGTTACTTCTGGTTATATCTTCTAGAAAAAAAAAAAAAAAAAGAAAGCATAAAGAATTCACCCAGTGGGTAACCTAAAAGATTACTCAGAACAAAAAAATTAATTACTTAATTTAAAATGTTAGTCTTGCTTCTGGTTTGAATGCGCCTGGGCTCAACCATTGGATCTTGCAGTTTATTTGCTTGTGTACTTGTAGACTCTTTACTTACCAACATTTTTTTTCCACTTGTTTGCACATCCAGATTAAAACACTGTATGTTTCACAAGGTAGATTTCCAGATATGAATCATCAGTTCAATTAATTTCAATATGAAACATCAATTCAATATCCACGCCCCAGACACGTGCCCCCTTTTAAGTTTCCTGATTTTATTCTTAAAAGTTGTAGGTCAGACCTTGAGGTAGTATCACAGTAATGATCCAGCTCAGTGATTCTCAAATAGCTACAAAGGTCTTTGTGAGCAACAACCAGGGGAAATTGTATTTGTGAGTTCATTTGTTGTAGTTTCATGTGTTTGCTGCTGCAACAGTTCCTGAAAATTCCTGTGTAACAAGGAACTGTGTAACAACTGTGTAAACCACCTTCTTTCTTTTGTTCCATTCCCTTTCCATGTATCTAAAACTGTATTTTGAAAACAACACACAGATTTTGGTGGCTTTTTAATCTTTAATTATTGGAAAATAAAAGAATTCATTGCTGCTGTTAAGGTGTGAATACATCACCTGATTTCTTATAACAGACATGTTTATTGAATACTACACCATTAATCCCTGACAGTTTACCTTTCTCTGGCAAGCCTATGACATTAATAAAGCAAAGATGACATAATATAAGAATGTATTTTCAGAATTTCATTTTAAAAAGTATTTATTCCACAGTGCTGAAGAATTCTGTTTATGTTGCAAAGCAAGATGTGAAATGTTGTGAGTAATTTTAGTTCACATCCGAGTTTTATCTTGAAATATCTTAAAGTGATATAAGGTGTGATACTATAATAAAGTATTATTCAAATGTCATTACATTTCTGTGAAGAAAAATATTTTTTGAGACTTAAAGCTAATTCTTCTAATGTCTCAGAAAAAGTTGTAGGCCTTATGAAGCAGAAATTCTTAAGAAGTCTTCTGGAACAAGGCTGGATTACAGTTG
Organism: Fratercula arctica; assembly: GCA_947846985.1. Classification (NCBI taxonomy): domain Eukaryota; kingdom Metazoa; phylum Chordata; class Aves; order Charadriiformes; family Alcidae; genus Fratercula; species Fratercula arctica. The sequence continues at coordinate 92,200,839 of CANTUZ010000002.1, read as the reverse complement.
CAATTTTGAAACTCTATATAACTTTTCTTGAACACATCAGATGATTGTCCAGTTCTAGATGTATTTAGCTTGGTACCATAATTAAAGGTTGTGTCCTATCTATTTGCTGGTAGGAAAATTGCTGAACCCAGATAAAGAAGTGTTGTTTTGTTTTTTTTTTCTTCATTCTATTTCTGAATGGATTTTCATGGTTATACACATTTTTTTCACTATTTTTTTAACATGAATTTACAAGAAAACAGATTATTTGTGGACCTATGCAAACATGACAAAATAAAACACCTAAATGAGAAAAGTAGCATTTTTTTTTTGTTATTGTCTTTTTAGCTTTGTCAGCTCATAACTTCAGGACTTCTGTTGTATGAGTTCAGGCTCCAATAGCACTGCATCGAATCTGGCCTTTTGTTTAGCATTTACTGAGGATGATGCATATGATTCTGTCTGCCTAATGGCTGACCAGAAGGAGTTTTCTGGAAGATGGCTGAGGTGATACTGCTTTACCTGCACGTTTTTCCTAATAAATTTTTCTGTCACGTTATGGAATCTATAATCCAAATTTATCATCTATGGAACTGGACAAGAGCCACCCCTGGCCATCTGTATGTACTTGTTACTGCTTATAGGTACTTACCTCTCAAGAGGCCATCAAGTCTCACGTTGTGACTAAATAAACACAAGGGAGGTCAGAAATTCTCAGTCATTAACACTTAATTTATATGAGAGTGTGCTTGAAGTTAAAATAAAATTTTAGGGAAAAAATGCTGTCTGGATCTAGCTGAATTTAAGACAATATGAGGCCATTTAGTTGTGTAGTTCAAGGATTTAGGAGTGTCATCTTCTGATCAAGCAATTAATTCAGCTCACAGGCTTCTCCTGAGCACCCCCTCTCAAATAACTCTTGAGCAGGGTCAGTCCAGAGGCTTGGGGGGCAGCAGTCTGCTCCTGACTGCCATTGCAGGGCTGCCTGCAGTTTCCAGTGTGTTGTCAAGTGCCTGAAGTAACTGTGGAGGGGAACAGATCAGAGGTGCATGCACCCTCTCATGCTGGGGCAGTATCTCTCACACTTCTTGGCATATACTCTCTCCTACCTGGATGTCTGCAAAGCACACTGTCCTGCATAATGTCCTCTCCTCTAAATTGGAGAGACATGAATTTGACGGATGGACCACTCTGTGGATAAGGAATTGGTTGGATGGTTGCATTCAAAGGTTTGCAGTCAATGGCTCCATGTCAAAGTGGCCACCAGTGACAAGTGGCATTCCTCGGGGGTCAGTACTGGGACTGATGCTGATTAACATCTTTGATGGCAGCATGGACAGTGGGATTGAGTGCACCCTCAGCAAGTTTGCTGATGACGCCAAGCTGTGTGGTGCAGTTGACACACTGGAGGGAAGGGATGCCATCCAGAGGGACCCAAACAGGCTTGAGAAGTGGGCCCATGTGAACCTCATGAAGTTCAACCAGGCCAAGTGCAAAGTTTTGCACCTGGATTGGGGCAATCCCAAGCACAAATACAGGCTGGGCAGAGAGTGGCTTGAGCATGGCCATGCTGAGAAGGACTTGGGGCTGTTGGTGGATGAGAAGCTCAACATGAGCCAGCAATGTGTGCTCGCAGCCCAGAAAACCAGCTGCATCCTGGGCTGCATCACAAGAAGTGTGGCCAGCAGGTCAAGGGAGGTGATTCTGACCCTCTACTCTGCCCTTGTGAGACCCCACATGGAGTACTGCATCCAGGTCTATAGCCCCCAACATAAGAAGGACATGGACCTGCTGGAACGGGTCCAGAGGAGGGCCACAAAATGATCAGAGGGCTGGAGCACCTCTCCTATGAGGACAGGCTGAGAGAGTTGGGGTTGCTCAGCCTGGAGAAGAGAAGGCTCTGGGGAGACCTTATAGCAGCCTTCCAGTACCTAAAGGGGGCCTACAGACAAGGTGGAGAAGGACTCTTCAACAGGTAGTGTAGCGTTAGGACAGGGGGTAATGGTTTTAAACTGAAAGAGGGTACATTCAGATTTGATATTAGAAAGAAATTCTTTACTGTGAGGGTGGTGAGGCACTGGAACAGGTTGCCCAGGGAAGTTGTGGATGCCCATTCCTGGAAGTGTTCAAGGCCAGGCTGGATGAGGCTTTGAGCAACGTGGTCTAGTGGAAGACGTTCCTGGCCATGGCAGGGGGTTTGGAACTAGATGATCTTTAAGGTCCTTTCCAACCTGAACCATTCTGTAATTCTAAAAGAAGTAGGCTTCTCCAGCCTTTGGATTAGTGGTAGTCTGGAATCTCTTGGAGGTGGTTTGTAAAATGTGTGTGTGTAAATCTTTTACTGATGATTGTAGTTGAGAAATACTGACAGTCGCAGTTGCATAGGTACACCTTAAGCATAAAAAAGAGTCAAGATTAGCTGGTAACATGACTGTAAACCCTTTAATCTTTAACTTGAATAAAATTTATATACCAGAATCACTAGTAATTAATAATTTTATTTACTGGGAGGATTTATAATGATAATTGTAAATCACAGCAAAATACATGTTGATGATTTTCTTTCCTTTAATTTCTGTTAATTATTTTTATGAGAAATTACAAATGGTAATGGCATATTGCTGAGCAGAAGGATGTAAAACTGTTTCTCACATCAGATATGAAAATGGCAAAGTATCCAAAGGTCAAGGAGTGTGCTGGCTATATTAATATAAAAAGGTTTCCATAACCTAAGCCATTATCCAAGCATTGTCCAAGTGATGAGAGAATATTCCACTTTAAGCGAGGCACAATCTATAAGTCTTCGAAGGGCTGATATAATCATAAAAGTTTAGGTCTGAAAACGACCCAGGAGGTCATGTAGCTCTTAACTCTACTCTGAAAAAAAAGCTACCTGCTTGGAACCCCCCTCCAGAGATGCTGATCATATCCATTCTTAAAATAGATATAAAGAACAGCATAATAAAATTCTATTACTAGATAGTGTGTATAGAGAGTAGTAATTGGAATATCCTATGTTGCCTAGCTTGCTTCTCTCTGCATCTCACAGGAAAAAGAAAAGAAGTGCCTACAAGGGCAGTATGTTACAGACAGTAATAATCTGCAAAGGAAAAGCAAGGTAAAAACTAAATGTCTGTCCTAATCTAACAAAGTTTCTACTTCTATGAGCAAAAAAAGGCTGGGGAGTAGGACCAGGGACACTGTGTTGAATTATTTCATCATACTCTGATATTTGATTAATTCCTTAATCCCTTGCTCTGTTTCTTATAGAAAGACCAATTTTCTTTCTTAGTCATATTCTCTGCCATAATCTTTTCCTGATGATCATCCAATTCCAGGTTTATTTCTGAAGTCTCTCAGTTAAATATTTCAGGGGAGTTTCTTCTTTATAAAGCTGATGAGATATGGACAAAGTCGTGAAGACAATTTTCTTTGTAATCTAGAACTTGGGCTGTTATCTGAATAGCCATGTGTAGATTATACACTTCCCATATTGCAAAATGAAGACTCAGAAAGTCTCCCTCTGATGCACAAAAGATACGATGTAGACCTACTTCCTATCCAGGTGAAGAAAGAGTCTGAGATTCTTAAAGATGGTAAGCACTTACTGGTTTTCCTGTTAATTAGTTCAGGAAGATGAATAAACCCCACCGGGCTGTTTTATTGTGTGGTGACTGTGTTTGGTAAGCAAGAGAGCAATGGGATTTGAACATAACAGATCTATCATGTGCTGGACATTGCTTCACTGGAACATATTTAACCTGGGTAAAACTTAATCTGAGGCCTATACTTAATCATCTCATTCAAATAGCTGAAGTTATAATCCTGCACTGTATTATTTATAAATCCTCAGCATAGCTAGTGTTCAGTGATCAGATCTCTTGCCTGGTTTAAGTGGGAGAGGTGAGTATGTGGTGAGGACCATTATACAGCTGGTAGAGAGATTTCCAGAGTGTTTTTCACTTGCCTGTTGTTTCAGCTGATTCCAGGTTGCAGGAAGAGGGGAGGAAGATGATGAGGCATCTGTTACCTCAGTGCAAATGGCATTTTTGACTCGTCCAGGTCAAAGAAACAGATCCTCTCCCTGTTTCAGTTATATATATCGCCACCAGCTAAATCTTAATCACTGTTTAGAACATGGATCATGACTTCATGAAGTTACTTCCCCACTCCTGAGTCCCTTTTCTTTTTTTCTCCCTCCTTTTCTGTTTTTGTTCCTCCCTTATTTATTTTAGAACTTGGGTTACCTGCCCAAAACTTCCTCATGTTACTAGGAACAGATGGCCAAAAAAGCAGGTGGCAAGCAGAATTTCAACAGACTGACATTAGTGAAAACTGGCAAAGTTCAAATTAACTCCTGTGACTGTGTACTGTGACTGTATTTCTTCCAGACAGTACAATGAGAGAAAGTGTCAACATAGAGGATAACATTAAGGACAGAATTTTTTATTTGACTGTTCCATTTAATGTCTTCCCTCCTTTGTGTGAAAAGTAGAATAAGACTTAAGCAGCAGTAGAAGCTACAATAGCACCCTTTCACCATGATTTGCTTTTGCTCAAAAAGGGGCACACTGTATCACTTCTAAAAATCTTACCACTTTTCAAATGGCAATCATTACATGGTAATAAAGATGCAAACCTTCTGAGCCTTGTTGAACAGTTGACTATTATATAGTGACAGGACCATGTCACTAACTTTGTGCTGATCTATTTTATCATGGTTACTGTAATGACAGTTGTTGTTGTACACATTTTAAGAGAAGATTTTGACGGGAGTTTGCATTCTTGCAAAACTACTGCTTTTCCAGGTGGCTATTGAACTTTACATTGCTAAAGAGTATTCTAGGGGAAATATCGATACGTCTGTGAAACTGTTTGTTTATTATATTCATCACTTGGCTTTTGCTATAGGCCAATATTAGAGATGGATATAGCTAGATGGATCTTTGTCAATGCAGTATGACTTCTATTTATCTTCGAAAGTTTGGGTCCTTTCCCTCTCTTTCCCTTTTCCTTTCTCTTTCCCTTGCCTTTGGCCTTGCCCTTTTCTTCCCTTTTTCTAGGCTGTGAAATCTAAAGTAAATAAACAAAATCATAAAGTTTCTCCCAAATAAACTTTTTCCCGTGGTGGCTCATTCAAAAATCACTTTTACCACTGGTTAGAAGCAATCTATACACTGTAATGTCATTGTATTTCAAATCCAAAAGGACTGATAATAGAGTCCATGAAAGTTTCCTTTTAAAACAGCTTCTCCTTTACAGCTTTTCCTTACTTAGAGGTGAACAACAAAGTTTTCGTTATTATGTTTTTGTTATTATAGTAACAATAACAAGTGAAAGAACAAAGCTATATCTAATGACACTTACAGACATATTAATTTATTTTCACATTTAAAAACAAAACCAAAAACAAACCAAAACCAGAAAAATATGTTTCATTTTGGAGCAAAATAATAGGACAGAAACCAGTCAATTCACTGTAGCAGAGCATGACTGGGGACGTCTAAAGGTGCATGTTAGAAGGGAATAGGTAGGTGTTATTTCTATTATGCGAAGTAGGAGTTCATGCTGTACCAATTTCCCAAACAACTGAAACTCCCCCCACCTAGAATTTTCTAAGTAAATTGAAAGCCATGGCTTTGATAATCTTTCTTAGACAGGTAAAACTAGTCATATCTAATTATCACACTTATTTTCAACTTTAATATTGGCATTATTCCACCATTTACTAGATCTCTTTTGGAATTATAGCAGCATGAATGTCAGTAGATTCAGGAGGGTTTTTTCTACGGCTTTTAGGATACTTAGTCCTCCTCATCTTCTCTTCAGGAGGGGAACAGATGGCTTTGGAAATTCCCCTGGACTGGAGTCAACATGTCATAAATAACACTGTGATCTTACTAAGACTTATTCCCATGCTTAAAGGCACTGACCTCAATGTGGCAATTGATGTGTTTGAAATTAAGCATGTGAACAAACCTTTACAGCAGCAAACTGTTAAACCAGGGGAGAGTGCCAAAACCAAAGGAGAACAGAGGATGAGATTTGTATTCTCATTTTATTTCAAGCAAGATAAAAACCAATCTTTTCTTCTCCAGATTAATAACTGTACAAAGAACAGTTCCACTATTGGTCTCCCTGTGTATCTTTGCACAGTGCACCTTCATCATTACCATGTTACTTACTAATAAATCATGGAAATTGCTTATTCTGATAATATATGCAGCTTTTCAAACTCATTTTGGAATAACAGTTTACTAAAAAAAAAAAAAATATTAAAAATCCTAGTTCTGTTTGTTTGGAATTGGCTGTTGAATGCTTGGGAGACTTTTATAACCATAAAAAAATTACAATGATACTCACTAAGGAGGGTTTATGAAAGGTGATCACGTAAGATAATTTTTACACAGGGAAATACTAAAAGAAGTTTATAAAAAAAGCAACAGACCGCAATATGTAATTCTCTTAAGCAATAATAAATTGCCCATATAGAATTAATGATCTCCAGACATTTCTTTTAAAAGACTTGAAAAGAACTAATTAATGTAGCACATTTCAAGCTAAGCAAATTGCAATGATAAATGGGATTACTGGAAGCTATAAATGCAATTCGTATCTGAAGGAAAAGAGCAAAACATCACTCAGAACATTAAGGAATGCAATTAAGCAAAACATTTGGAAGTACTTAATTACATCTGCAGAGGATAGTTAAGTGAGATCTGGTGCCTTGCATTAGTAGCAATATCAAACCTTCAGAAGATTGCTTAAGCATAAAGTAAGCAGACCATTTGCTGTCAGGATAACATCTGGTTTGACAGGCAAGAAAAATATTCCTTTATTCGTAAATTGTGTAAATATCTGAAAAATAAACAGATTTTTGGTAATGACAAAGTTTGAATTACAGGAAGAAAAGACAGGTAAGTAATAAGTACACATTTTCTTGTTGGTCTGAACGTCTTTTCGTATAATGAATGTATGCCAAAATAAAAAATACGCAAGAAAATGGTGCAGACTGTAAATCAGCTGGAGCTTAATCCTGCAAATTGCAAAAATATATGGTCCTAATTAAGTAAATCCCTTGCAAACTTGTATGCTTCTGTAGATATCACTTCCCTTGGAGTTTGAACCTAGGATATTGATCTAACAGATGAAACTCCTAAAGGCGGGTGTTAAAAACCACACTCTCGCTTTCACAGAAAAGTAGAAGCTATCTTTGTGAAAGCGCCAGGGAGCGAACAAGCCTTGGGGATGGCTGATATGGACTGGCTCATGTTCTTGCTGTTCAGGACAAGCATCCTCTGTAGCGGAAAGGCAGCGTTGGGTGTACTTATCAACCGTGAGAGCTCTGGTGGTTTTTTTACATTTCTGCTGCTTGTAGGGAGTGGGCCATCAGTTGGGCCATCTGTGTGATGGAAAGATCCATCAGTTCAACCACACCGATGTTTCCTCCTATAAGAAGGTATTTTGATCTCTCTGTACAGGAGCTCAGAAGTGAAGTAGCAAGTACCCGAAGGACAAACCAAGCTCACAATGTAGCTAGATTCTCCTTGCCTGCCTTAAGCTTATTCCTGATAAATAAGCTGTCTACAGCATCTCATTCCCTGTTCCACTTTTCCTCTTCTTCTTTACCTGTTTTCTGGTAGTTGTTATGATTTCAATAATAAGACACTTATAGCAGAGTGGTCATGCTTGGGAATGTCATGACTGAGGTATTACCGGACACCTATAGAATCACAAGTCTAGATTCACTGCTCAGAAAATGGATTGTCAAATACAAGGACCAAAAACATTGAGTTGTGTCCCTTTAACTTTCTAAAAAGGTAAAGCTTAACTTAAAAATGATGCCTATTCAAAACTTTGTTGACACATTTTGAATATCAAATATATATGTCTGTGTATTCTATAGCTGTCTTCTGGTTACTAAGGATATGGGTGGAACATTATTGAATAATAAAATCACAAATAAGGACGTTGTCCCTTTTCCTGGCAGCTAAAAATTAATCTATATATATTTTTTTTTATTGCACTATGAAGCAAGATGGGCAGTTACCAGTGGGTGTTTTAATATTTGATGTTTATATTATCTCCATAGCTTTCAGTGCACAATTGTGTTAATGTCTTTTGGTGAATATCTAATATAAGTGCTTTTATGTGTTTGTTCCTATGATCACATGGATAACATTACCATTTTAATGTTGGTGTTAGGACAAAGCACTGCTGAATAAGTGATGAAGTCTTTGTTTAATGTAATATATAAATGTTTTTCTGTTCAATTTGAATTCTTCTTCATGGAAATTGTTGTGACCTGTGCTTATATTGCATTTTATACCCTGCTGCAAATGCTAAAATTAAATAATTAAAATAAAAGGGGAACTAATTGAAAAATAAGCATATCTCAGTAGTACAGCTGGTGAAATAGCATTGTAAAACTAAAGAGTTTTTAAAAGAGTAATAAATATTACAGAAAAAAAATCAAAGATTACATGAATAGAGGAAACAAAAATAAGTTGAGAATATTAATGTTTGATTAAAACAGTTCAGGGTGGGAAAAATGTTTCTGTATTTCTTATCTGTGTTTGTGTAGGTTTTTGCTGCTGCCACCTGAAAGACAACTTCCACAGGAGGAGTTTGTTAGGAATGACTAAAGTTATGCAAAAAGTGACTTTTTATTATTGTAATACAATAATTTAGTGAGGAGTTTGAATGAGATTTTGTAATCCAAAAAATGAAAGGAGAAAACAGCTTGGTTTTCTTTTTTTTCTTTTTTTTTTTTTTTTTTTTTCCTGAGAAGCCTGTTTTTGTGACCAAGTGTATAGTCCCTCTTTGAGACTGCTACGTGACTAACCCTTGGATGCCACGTAAATGTACGTCAGTGCTCTGATCTGCCTTTTAGAGGCCCTTTTATGTCTCCTGACTGCTTTGATCTTAGATTTCTCAGGTCACTTCCCACTGCAGCAGCCTTTTAGAGATGAGGGCTTAAGATATTACCACACCTTGTAACATAGTCTGTTCTTTCTCCAGTGCTTCTGTGTTTCAGATGCACTGTACTGCATAACTGACCTGGAGCCCACAAAACAAAAAAGACCGCCCTTTTTTTCTGGGTCATTTTTAAGCCTGTCCAATTGCCCACTCTAGTTTGAAGCATGGCAGACTAGCTTGTGGTTTGTAGGGAGGGGAGAGGAACAGCAGTGCTTTACCACACCTCCCTTGACTGGTCTTGGACGCTTGGCTTTTGGGGGCTTTGCAGCTCTCCCCCGTGGTTCTCATCAGGTTCTCCTTTAGAAGAAAAGTTGTGATAAGGTCACCAGGAAGCTCATCTGTCAGTATTGGTGGTTAGAAAAACTTCTCTAGACAGCTACAGAGCTAGATACAGGACTCTGCACTGGTAGCAGTGAAAAGGTGTTTTCTTTACTCAAAAAAAATCCACAAAAAAACAGCCTCCCCCTGAAAAAGGGAGAAGGAATTGATTTCAGTGGCTCTTTTTGGCTAGATTGGAAAGGAAATGTGATTTTGTAGAGAAATTTCCTCTGCCTAAAACACAATAAGTTAAAATACTCTTCCTGCTACAAACAGAGTGACTGGTGTAACAGCAGAGGAACATTCCTCACTTTTGTTGGAAGGTGACAGATTTACAAAGGAGTAAAAATAAAGGCTGTCAAAATTGTAAGCTGTTTACTACCCAGACTTCCAGATGTTAGAGGCTCTATCCTAGGATCAGTCTTAGCAAAAATAAGATTACTCGTGTAGAATTTGCAAGTAGCTTTTCTAAAAAGAAAAGGGTGAAAAAAATGCAGTTTAATGTCTCTAGTTCACTAACACATATTTCTTCAGGTATAACTGGAATTTTACACAAAAAGCTGAGTATACAAAGGTTTGGACACTTCCAGGAATGGTTAGCTGAAGAAAAGGAGATAAGATATCAGAAATATGATATTGGCAGTTACAAGTTGCTTCAACTCTATTGAGATGATCAAAGGAAGACAACCAGTTGGCTGCACCTTTAGAAGCTTGCAGAGTTTTTCTAAGCTTTGCAAATCCTCAGAGTTGTTCACACATTAAAGACTATGTATCCTGATTTTCAGGGGGATTCTGGATGTAGCACCTGGGATCAAACTGGGACAAGGTTATAGGGTGTAATGTAACACTGGTTAGGCATCCCTGACCTAATTAAGAGAAGGTGGGATCTTTGTAGACGTGTCTAAATCAAGTCCTGAGTGTGGCAAAACTTCCACATTAATTAGTGCTGCCTCAAAATGACATTACAATATTTATCTTATGACTTTTGTTTTACTCTACTGTAACGACTTAGCTTTTCTCTGCCCTTCATATTCTGGGGTATTGACATATTTGCACATTTTTTTTTTCACTTTTTAAAGTGAGTAATGGAAAAATGTTATGTAAATGTTCAAGGACATTTGACATAAGCTGCAAAGCGTAAATAACCAGGGCTTTTCCTGAGGCGATGTCAGTAGGTTAAGTAAGTTCAAAATGCTACTTTGTCACTACTGCTACAGCAGATATTACCGTAATTGAAACACTTGAATGAGTACTGCTGTGAATGCATTTCACAGGGCCCACAAAGGGCTAAATGCACACCAGTAGCTATTTATAAAAACTGTGCATTTGTTTTTGTCTGAGTCAGTACAGGACTCTCTGGACTTACTTGGAGACAGAGAAAAACGGATGGCAGTTGCACTTTCTATTTCAATCTATGTAATGCAAACAGATGGGAGTCAAGTTGATGATTCGTTTTAATGATTTAGTTGCCTAATTTGTCCCAGATTTGCTCATCTCCTTAACTTTTGTTCATGGTTTGAAGAACCTGCAAGTATTTTCCCTTTGTGCAATAACGAGTACAGTAAGTGGTAGTTGGGTCAGCCTGGTATTTATCTGAATTTTGTCTTTAATGCCAGTCATCACTAGCAGAGATTTCATTTGCTCCTGCAGTCACATTTATAGAACTGGAGTTTAGTTGTCTGCTTTGTCTAACTGGTATTATAACTCACAGACAGTCAGCATATTAGTGTTTGTTTCCCTTTTAAAATCACAGGACAGCACACATAACTATAATGGGCTGAAAGTTTTATGTTTCAAAAATTATATTTTTGCAATGCCTAACTAGCAATGATTATTCTCTCGGAAGAGATCATTACATGGGAAGAAATTGCCAGTATTAAGTTGGATATTTTCCCATAAGGGAAAAAGACCTTTAAAATTCATCCTTTCATCCAAAGCCTCAAACTGGTATTCTGTCTGGCTCTCCTTTGTGGCCACCCCTTTCTTCTGTGTTCTATTTTCTTCCTCTACATATATTCAGTTATAGACTAGCTACTAGTCTTTCTTTTCTTCTGCTTTCCCTCCTCTTGCCCCTTTCTGCTGTTCCCATCCTTCACTGTCTAGTCCAAGCTGCTGCTTCTCGATCAATCAGCCTATATGTAACTGCACCGGTCTCTATCTCTGTTTTGACTGATACTCTACTCTTCTTGCTCTCCAATTATACATGCTCTTCTCTTTCTTCACTGAGTATAAGATCTAGTTTTTCTTGAGCAGGTAGTATATATGCTGGAGTTCTTGTGTCCAGCCTGATTTTGAAGAAAGTGCTGAAGTCTTCCCTATTCCATGAAACTTCCCTGTACAAAAAAAAGCCACTATGCAGTCAATGCACTGACTTTTTTTTCCACTTTGTTTGTTTTTATTTCATCACATCAGACTTTAAAGCCCTTTAGGAAAAGAACCTCTTTTCTTGAGACTGCTTTCTTAGCACTGTGTGCATTTGCAGTGCTCTAGACGTGTGTATAACTATATGCGTGTATAGTTAAACATGAGGCTTATCTTTCCAGGATTAAGTCAGTATTGTCAAAGGTTGTACATAGGAGGTAAAGTACAAAGATATATATGTTTCAAATTGCAGTGTGCCTCATCATTAAGCAAAGAACACGTTCTGAGTAATTGTTAATCTCTGCAGATACACCCTTATGAATTAGAATACACACTTGTATTTCCATTCAAAATGAAACACAAGGAAAATTGTCAAGGTGAAGTATGTGACCTGGAAAACAAAGGCAAAAACCAATAACTATTTTTTTAAACATTATTTAGTCCACACGAAATGTATTGGACTGACAGACAGAAAGTGGGATTTCCTATCTATGTCTTTGGTCCGGCACAAGCAAGTGGTTAATTCTTCTTTGGCAAGAAGAAGTTATGATGGCTATTGGACGTCTATTCCCTGCGCTAAGAAGGTTAACATTTTAACAGTGATGTGTCTGCCCACTCAGTAGGAAATCTGAGGGAACCACCAGTTAAATCAGTAAACACCGTTGGTTTTAAACGGGAAGGTGTGATATAGAACCCCTTACACGTGCTCAATGGACAAGCCATGACAAAGTAGCAATAAATATGTTTTCTCTAGAATACATCTAGCAATTTGTCTTGATATCCAATGATGTATTCAGGGTGTCAGCAGCTCTGCCTGGTACTGCCATGAAGAGGATGAAGGTTATTTTTGCATGCTGTGAGAGAATGCTTTTCATTTTTTCGAATCAGTGTCTTCTCAAAAATGAATTAGAATGAAAAAAAAAAAAAAGACTGAGTAAAGAGCAAGAGCCAGGTATTAACTACATTTTGCATGGCTTTATAAAGATGAAATTTTGCCTCATTTGAATAAGAAAGAAGTATTTTTGAAATTACTTTATGGTTTCGAATTCCCTTTCAGGAGGTCTGCTTGAAACAATAGCATTTATTGAAAGTTAATGCATTTCTCGAGGATGTTATTAGTACAAGTGATTATCATAACCTTTTTTTCTTTAAGTGATATGAGTCAGATCTTTCCCACTGTTACCCTGTTATCAGCCGAGAACAATGAATGAAGCTTATTCCCTGTCACCTTATAGTAACTGTGTGTGTATATGTTTCACTGTAATATGCTGCAAGTCTGATTTATTTGGGCTGACAATACTTTTTACTTTTTTAGTACTTAAGAGGATTCCTTTGATGTCTTTTATACGTGATTTCTTTCCTTTTTGATTCCTTCCTTTTATCTTTCCTTTTACCTTTATTTTCCTGAATAAAATAAAAACTCCTGTGTCAAGTCACTTGGTTATTTTTGTCTTTCTAGTGGCCTGTTTCAGCCTTCATTAACATCACAGGATGTGAAGCTGGTGCTGAACTTGTCCTGAAGGTTATCTGACTCCTTGTCTGCTACTGCCAGGGCCAAGTCTAACTGTAGACTCAAGCACCTCATTTTCTTGTTGGTTCTCGGTCTATAACGTTGGTGTCTTACACCTTTCACATCATTCATGGGCTAAATGAGTCAGAGTGGTTAATCTCTGGAGAGCTTTGGTATCCCATGGATCACGCCATCATGGCAAATATCAACAGGAAAAGTGAAATTCAAGGAAAAGATGTCTAACTGAGCAATATTAGACTAAAAATGGGAGCCGATACACCTGGTTGGTTGTTCAATGTCTGCTGAAGGTCTGTTGTGAAATGATGAGCTTCAAGTTCAAAGAATGTTTCTGTGGTGTGTGCAGGTATTGCAGTGACTGTTCAGGGGCTTGTTCAGGACAGTGGTGAAGCCTGCTTTCTTGGTATTCTGAGATTTACTTTTTTCTCATACATGATGCTAAGTCAGAGAATGTATTGTAAAATCCTGTTTTTCTTTCTGTTTGGTAAATATGCCTTTTCTTGTGCAGGACACATCAGATCACCAGTACCTTCAAGTTTAACACAAAGATGACACTCATATTTCTGTTGGCATTTTAGACTTGAGTTAATTAACATTTTTGTAGGAGCAATAATTAACATTTTATGAGCTGAATTCCCTCATCCCTTGAACCTACTTTGGCTTCACTTCATACTGGAACACATAAGTGGGTAAGGTTACAAAATGCTAATGTTCAGTTTGGGTTTAAGGGCAAAATGAACATCATAAACGCTGCTGAATTGCAGTAACAGGACAGAACTCCATTTGAAGGAAAAAAAAAAAAATGGCAGGAAGCCTTTAGCACCAGTCCAAGATGCTAAGCTAACACTGAATAATAATTATTCTATAAATGTTATTCTGTTTGCTGTTATACTGGCTAATATTGTCTTAGTGATATGACAGTCCCTCAACTATCTGTATCTGTGTTGTTTTATATTTAGACTGTAAGCAAATAGGGACAGGCCTCTCTGTCTAGTGGCACTCAGTAGAATGGGGCTTGGAGTAAGGTGCTGAAGTGCTATCCCAGGTCCAAATTTTAATTTTAATAATTGTTCCATTAGATCATTTGAGGAGATGACCAGGGAAGAAGCATGTTTTAATGCCATGCCTAGATTAATTACTCTCAGTAGCCCTCCAAAGTTTAATTTCTTTCTGCCCGCGATAGCACATTTGACAACTGCAGGCACAGGGACCCAGATTTCCAGCAATAATCGTAACATGTATATTAGACAAAATTTCTTGCATTATATGGAAAATGCAATAAAGTAGATGTCTGTTGTATTTGGTTCCGTTTCTGCAGTGTCTATTCTTTGCATGAGTGTTTTTTCATAAGGTGTCACATTAATTTATAAAGACCAAATATTGTCATTAGTTCTATTATCAAAGAATGGTGCTGAGGATGTAACCCAGATAAAATACTTGGTTTTCTGTATCAAAAAACAGGAGAAATGAGACAGAAATGTATATTAAAGTGCAACCATGCTATGTTCTTGGTGGTTTTATGACCCAAATAACATATTTTTTATTTAAAATTTCAGTTCACAGAGATGTATACTTATAGCTATTTTCTCTTAAATGTTCTTCTTTATCAATATAGTATTCCAGTGCCAGTTCTTTCAGCTCCCTGGATCTTGCTTTACTTGTGATAAGTGATCTGATAAATGTGTTGTGCAATGTATCTTTCCTTGACACACTTGAGACAAGTATCTCATTAAGGGAAAAATCTTATTTTTTTTCAACTTTCAGATTTTTAAAATAATTTAAGTTAAACTACTGCAGAATTACACACAAAAACAAAAACAAAACCAAAAACTGTTCAAAGTTTATCTACTCAAGATTTAAGTCCTTCTTCTTAACATTTTGTGGGAAACTTATAGAAGTAGTGGAGGTTTGCTCAGATGATACATTGAGTTTTGCAGCAAATGTCTCTTGCAATCTGTATTACCTGTCTCCTGATACTGTTTGAAGTAGCAGAAAGCCTGTGTGCACAGGAAAACGCACAGACTGTGGCATAGGGGAAAACAGTGTTATCTGTATTATCTGCTGGAGAGATCACATAGAATGGAGCATTATGTCATTTAATGTGCATGGGTTTAAGGCACTTTCTTGGCTCCATCTGGCTAGGACAAATGTTCTCTTTCAAAGTCCCCTTACCTAAAAAAACCCAAGAGGGTTAGATGGGACAGCAAAAAAAGGCAAATGCAATGTTTGACCTTGTTTCTTGTTGAAGTGTTGTGGACTGAAAATCAATGTAGTTTCCACAGTGTTACTTCATGTGCAAACTTCAGATAATTTGTTAGCTGAAAAAAATAAGAAGTAACAGATGTGATTGCTGATGATACTGGGGCAAATTGCTGATTCACAAGCATTGACAAGCAATTGGAAATTTCAGAAGCCGAACTCTTTCACCTTCTTCACCTCAGTTGTAATGTGGTCTTAAAATGTAACTTTCATGCTACACCTTTGACAGACAACATAGTGTCAGAAGTAAATACATCAATGGCAATAATGAGGAACAGCATGCATTTTGAAAAGAAAGTTAAACCTTTGCACAACAAAGAGAAAATACTGTGAGTCACAAATAATATTAAAAAACCCCACCCTTTTCTAATGATCTAATGAGGTCTAATGGATTCCCTAGATGGCTATTTGCAGCTTAGAATAGCAATCTTGATTGCTTGGCAGCAAGTAATGATGTAAATAGAAATCTAGTAATTTTCTACATATTCTCGTGACAGAAAAGACGTGTAAAGCTATGTTTATGTAGGTTCAAGTTATCAAAACACACATATTTCAAGATCTAGAATTGTAAAATCCAGGAGCATTTGAAAAGATACACTATACATAGTTTCTTGGTTTAGTTTAATCTTTTATCACTATTGTAATGTCTAGCATTAGGTTACCATACAAGAATAAAGAAAATAATTGTATTTATCATTAACATTTTTATAGACTTCCTCTGGGAAGGTAACTATTCTCTCAGGAGAGTAAACACTAGTATCAGAGCTGGCCTAAATGGCCATTGCTCTTATAGCTGTTCACAGACGGACAGTTACAGTCTTTCTCAAAATATTTTCTCTTCTGCAACGTGCTCAATAGATTCCATAAAGTATGATTTAAAAAAATTATTTCAGCATTTAGGTTGGGCAAATAATCATTCTCGTCTTCCATCTCCAGCTTGTGATTATAATTTGAGCATTTGCCGTACATATTGAAGTATGATTAACAGATTTTTATGAGATCAGCCCTTTCATGTGTATTTCTGTGTCAATTTAGTGCTGGTACAAGAGAATTCTCCAACCAGCTGCCGTTGTGACTGATATACAGGTTGGCTGTGTTCAAATAGACCACAGGAAATAGGATAGAGATGTTGTTATAAGTGACTCTACCAAACATAAGTTTGAAAGTGTGCTACCCATGTTAAATCAGTTACGTTCACATTCACCAGAGAGTGGGATTACATCTAAGACATCTGACAATGGAAGAAACCAATCACAAGCCATCTGTGGAAAATGGAAAGATGGAAAGTCTGGAGGCATTACCTAAGGTAAGTATAAATTAGGTAGAAAGTCTGTGATGAACATAGAACTTATTCTTTTATTTCCCATGTTTCAGGTTAGAGTTCTCAGGAGTGCAGAATGGCACTCCTGTCATTATTCTTATTGTACTGTGAATTCATTGCAAATGACAGCATTGCAGGAGCTGTAAATTCATTAATAATGACCCTTTCAATCAGGAGAAGAATAAAGTCCACTGGAAGAAGTGTATATCCTGCCAAGTTTATTCCCATCTTTTTGATCTGTCTGAATAGATTGTTACTGTCATCACACAGTTTTCAGAGAACCACAGAAGACGAGAGGGTCCTCTGGAGGTCATCTGGACCAAACTCCTTGTCAGCTTTCCAAAAGTAGATAAGCTCAGCTGTGGCTTCATCCTTCCAAGTCTTGAAAATCTTCAAGATGGGCATTCTTCACCTCTGCACCTGGTTCAGTGCTACACTATCTTGCTAGTAAAGAAGCTTTTACCTGTGTCCTATCTTAACACCCCAATCTACTGTTTGTGGCCATTGCTACTAGCATACTGAGCTTGGAAAGAAAGCTGTCATGAATGTGCTCTGTGGTGGCTGTATTGTCCATATTCTGAACAGAAACTCAAGTTGACACATCCAAAACAGGTGGATTATCGTTCATCAAAAATGAAGGTAAGGTCTGGAGAAGTTCACCAGGTAGATAGGCTGACTGGTTAGGAGAGGATTTCCTTACAACGTGTCCTGTTGACCCCAGTGGTATTTCTGGAGCGTAATGTAAAGATCAGATAGCAATATGATTTTCTTTCTAACTGAAGAATATACCATGAATTTTCCTCAAACCATACTTTTGTACCTCTAATGCAGCAATTCTTAAACTGGGAGGGAGGGCGTAAAGCACAAATATAATGTGGATACATGGTTGGGATTTAGTGAGATTCAGTGATGTGATCACATCTTTGCACAGATTCAGATTGGATATTCACGAGGATCAGTTTGAAGTGTCTTGTAGGACACACCTTTGCTGTTTTGCATAGGACTCACGTGCTTAAGACATTCCTACAATCAATGGGGTAGATGATATGTTTGTTCATGTTTTATGGGGTAAGATTTAGTTTAGTTAGTGTTGTAAAACCATACTAACTTCGAAAAAGGAATTTGCGTTTTTTTGTAAGTATATGTAAAAATACACACACACATGTGCAACTACAGATAGTCAGCAGTTATGATTAATCAAACTTAATTTTCCAGATTTATTGTACATACCTGGTGTTTACATAAGAAATATATATATACATGTATTTGTAATATATTTCTTCATCTATGAATCTGACCAACTATCTGTCTGTCTTTTCACTGTAAGAATCTGTCATTTGTTAAGATTAACTGGTAACAGCTGTGTCTTTTTAGTTCTTCCCCATGGTAAATCTGTAAAATGAATGTCCCTTAATCTAAAAATTACTTGTAAGGTTTGTGTGAGAAACCACATAACCTTGGTTTTATAGATCTATATTTGACTGTGTCCAGGATTTAGTATTCTTCTAAATGGAGTGTGTTGTTCAGTTAAGTGCATTTTTAATATGAAGTTGGCTATTACCATGGCAGCTAAGGAAGCGCTCTCTTTTGTCCCTTTATGGGAGCTAGAGCAATACCAGAAACAGTTCTTCTTATTTCATTAAATCTAGATATGCCTTAGTGGTTTTTAAAGCCATGCCCCTAGTAATAGTAATAATATTGCAGTGCATTTTATACCTTGTTGCTAGTTAACTGTAGAATGAATCTACTACTGATAGCTCTATGTACAATTACGTTTCTTAATTTGTGTTCAGTTTTAATTTTGAGATAAATTCCCTGATCAAATTAAATAATTTATAGTAAATAATGTCAGGAGCACACAAAAGAGATCAGCCAATTGGCAATAATGTGTTTTGGGGATTTCTTTTTCTTGGTTTCTTCCTTGAAAAAGGAATGGAGAGAGAGCATATTTTATTTGCTGAAACTATCACAAATTACCAAAGGATAATATTAATAGGAAAAAAGCCCTGTATTCAATCATTTTCTGATTTTAAAAACAGGAATAGCCATATTATCTACCTGTTTTTCAAAGAGAAAACCCCTCACTTTTTCTTCTGATAGTTATTTTGCTCTTCATCTATGCTGATTTTACAAAATTACAGAGCAAACATTATTAGAAAAACAGTTTGCTTTACTGTTATTCCATTGATTCAGGTTTTTTTTAGGTTTTGAAGTTGAAGAACACCAAAAGAGTGTATATGTTATATATTAAAGTACTGCATAATATCCACAGGACACACACAAAAAAAATCTGCTTTGAACCCTATGGATTAAGAGGAAATAATGAATGCATTCTGCTTAAAACAAATGTTTTCCAGAAGGGTATTGCAGGCATATTGCAAGGACTACTATCACATACACGTTTATCAGCATAACTACAAAAGCTTTATTTAGCCGTCTCCAGGTAACTGAACAAAATTAACTCTTGACTTATTTCTTTCCTGGGCTTTTTAGACAGTTTGGCTGGTTTGCATAAATTACATAATTCTACAAGACTTGCAAGCTTCAGTCACAGGACATAGCATTAGGGAGTTTACTCTTGTGGTATCATGTGTGCCTATCTTTACTTCAAAAGGCTCCCAATATCTATTGCTTCAAGGGCAAGAGCCGCCTTCTACGATCAATGAAATGATTGCAGAAAGTAAGGGGGGAGGAGGGGTCCTAATTGGACGCTGAAAAACTGACTTGTTAAATTGAACTTGTCTGGAGGTGATTCCTTAAAGTAAGAAGTGGCCTTTTAGGATTGACAAGAAAAACCTGACATACAACTACTTGTTTTTATTGAGTTGCTCATTTAAGCAAACTAAATATCTCTTTGGAATCTGTATTTTTTAAATCTTACTACAGTCATTAGTATGTGTCATATTTCCAGTGCAACACATTACTTAAAATACTGCTTTACCCATAGGTATCTTAACTTGTCTCTCATTAACATCTCCAAATCTCTCTAAATGTTACAAAGATGAGTCCAAAGAAGCAGCTACTCATTCAGTGTTTTTTCTGTGCTCTTGCATTTGCAGGCTTTGTGTGGACAGATAGACGTTGTTGCTTTCCCTTGTTTCTAATAGCATTTTAGAGTAAATTAAAATGGGATAGCCTGCTCCCAAATACAAATTATGCTGCAAGGAAATGTTTCGTTTCTATGCACTGCATAGATTATACCATTTCCCTGCCTTCCTACAGGATATGTGGAAAAAAAACCAAACAAACAAACAACTTTTTTTTTCTTTCCCTTATGAGGTAACTCCGAGCAACTCTGGTATCATCCCTGGTATGGCATCAGGGTGCCATAAATGGGAGGCACTGTCCCAGCTCACACTGATCAAACTCCAGAGCAAAAGAAACTGGGTTCAAATGCAGACCATATAAACTGTTCTGCTTTCTGTGACCAGCCATCCAAGAACCCTGACACTTATCCTGCCACAATTTGGAGCACTGAATCTTCAAGAAACATCGTAGTGGTTTAAAAAAAAAAAAAAAAAAAGTATATGCTGCTGAGTATTACAACGTGACTTTGTGAAAATAGTTGCTTGATGGTAAAATATAGTGCATAATTTTTTATGAATTAATTTAGAGGAGCTTAACTATTTGTAATCCATGTCCAAAAAAAAAAAAAAAAAATAGACACAAACTCTCAAGAAAACCCTAGCTCTTGCTTTTCTTATAATCCTTCTGAAAATTCTGCTTTTTTTTAGCTGAGCTTTTATCTTACGTACTACTTTCCACTGATAACAGTATAAAATAGCAAACCAAAATTACAGACCAGTTAACCTACTAAGCTTATAATAATCAATGTGGCTCATGGGTATAAATTCCTGGGGTTTGCCCTGAAAAACTGTCCTGGTTTGAGGTAAAACAGAACCAATTTTTACATTAATTCTGCCCACTCTCTTGAAGCAAGTTGGTGGTTACTGCTGTTATTTTTAAAAATGTTAGATGATTTTTGATATTGCTTTGAAACAGCAAGAATTTAAGAAAATCGACTATTTAGTGTATAATAAACAAATCTTTAAAATACATGAATGGATGCAAGTGCCATGCCTTTGCTCGATTGCTAAAGCCTTCTGTCTGGAAATGCAGTTAACATGCTGTTGTCTACTGCTCTTTGCCAATGTAGTGCTCTTTGCCAATGTAGTGCTCTTTAACTGCATTTCCTGCTCTGACTTCATGTATTTTTTCACCATTTGTAATTTATGAGATGTTAAAGATGTTTTTTTGATGTAGGTGCAGCACAGAACAGAGTAACTACTGCTCTAAACCACAAGTTTTGGCAGTGTCAATCAAATTATGCTTTCTGCATAGTAATGTGAGTTTTAATGATATCTGTGAGAAATTGTTTAACTCATTACCCCTGTGAATGTCAAATAACCCTATAACTGAGATACAGGTAATTTTGCTGAAAATAAGAACTTTGATTCTCATCAGCTGTCAAGAAACAGGCTGTGACTATGTAGGTTATGAGCCTCTGATGAAAAACTTGGTTTCAAACTCTAGATGTTTTGATCCTGACAATTGTCAGAGCTGGGAATTATCAGAGAATTTCCTCATTAATACACAACATCATCTTATCAAAATCAATATCATTTGCTACCAACAAATAGTTTTTAATAGGACACTGTCTCAAGCCCAGGGTGCTGTATTGATAGAGGAAAGAGTGGAACAGGAGAGTGGAAGCAGACAGTTCCCTTGTAGAGATGACCCTGTCTGTTTCCTAACAGAAGCAGTAACTTGCACCTACACCTAATGGTTCCTGAGTAACCATTTGCTAGGTTTGATCTATTTCCTTTTCACCAACTTTGCTGAAAAACCCTGGTTTTTGCCAAACACATCTATACAAGGGTTGTACTTGAGTGAGAAACAGTTAGAGCTGATCAGGTGAAAGCAGATACCGCAGGGACTGCTGTTTTTTTGCTCTGTTCTGCATGCACTTATCTGCCATTTCATCAGTGACATTATCACTTTATTCTTTAAAAACTCTTGTTTTTCCTGTATTCTGATGTGTCATAGGCAGCAGGTGGCTCTTTTCTTTCCACAAAAAAAGAAATTAATTTGAACATATTTATAACTAATGTGTCAGGTTTTTAAATATAGGCCTGGGGGTGGCGAAGGCCCATAGGTTTCAATCAAGAAGAAAAACTTTTCACTTTCTTAATGCTTATATTATGACACACTGTTAAAAAATGTGTAAAGAGATTCAAATTAAAACCTGGTTATGCCACTCCAGTCCCATCTATGCAAAAATTACTAGCAATAAAAATATTTCTTAAGAGGGAGCTATTAATATTTCTTTTTTATGTCCTCTGTAAGTGTAGGTACTTTCATCTTACATTCTGAGAATACAATAAATATCCTTAATTTACTCTGTATGACCCTTTCCTCTTTTAGATATTATTTCTTTAAAAATTATATCTCAAGTGATAATAACAAGAAAAAAACAAACCACCCCCCAAAATACTAAGTGGCACCTTAATAGGCCAAAGCTAAAGATTCCTTTTTTCACTGTCCCATGAAGATCATAGTGTATCATCTCAAGCAAACGTAAAAGGCTAAGTCACTCTTTAAAATACAGTTTCAGCAGAGGATCAGTGGGAAAGGTGCCTACAAATATTGCACTTAGATTCTGCAGGCTGTGCTCTCTCTAAATCAATACCTTGCGTCAGTCCAGAGGTGCTGTAGATTCTTGGCTGTATCTTTATACAGTGCTTGCTCTTCTTCAAAAGTCCAGCTGAGATATCTGCACAAGATCAGAGCAGGGCTGGGGCTGCCTGACCCACCTGGTCTTAGTCCCTGCAGAGGGATGCGAAGGTCACAGTCGCTGCTGTACCAGATCGATGCAACCAAGGCGTTGTGCTGTTGCTGTCAGTGGCCATTGTCATGAACCACGGAGGGGGAAGTTATAACAAATCCCGAGTACAAAAATGTGAAGTGGGCTACTCATAGGGAGATAGTGTTTCTCATCCCTGTTAGTAAGAGGCTGAAAAGTGAGATATGGTCCTTTTGAACTTGTTTTTTTTTCTAAGTGTTCTAATGAACTCTCCATGGTCCAACCTTTTTTTCTGAATCCTTCTAAGCTTTTACATAACTTTTGCATTTGCTTCTTTTCAGTTGCAGAGAGTATATTTTTTGGCATGGAAATATATCTCTCAAAATTCAAGCACATAGAGTCACGCATCAGATGGTCCATGAAGTGTGCATTAGCTTTGTGCATGCTGAAGTCAGTGGTAAATTGTTGATTTATTATTTATCAAAGCAATAACGGACAGCCGTTTTAATCTGCATTGCTTAATGTGTCTTGGTAAAAAATCTTTGCCATGTAAATTACTGTAATTTATTTTAAGCGTCTCTTCCTATGTATCCTGTATTTTGTATGAGAAAAAATAAAGTGTTCAGCAATTAATTTTGCATAATACCAATGTATATAAAATACTTATAGTATATTGTAGTTTCCTTGCTGAGAAGCTAGCTCCTGTATAATTGCTGCACAGGACTCCATTTTAATTGGATTTATTCTCAATAAACTTGATTTTTGTACTCATTTTATATTTTTCTGCACCTTAAGTATCCTAATTATCCTTTTCTGCTAATAGTTGTTTCTTTTCTTGTTTTATGCTGTCTATTTAATCATACTTACTTTTTTATTACTTTTGAACAAACTATAGCACACACAGTTTGCCATCTGTTATGATATTTTTCTTAGAAAAACATTTTTTCTTCACAATTTGCTAATTGTTCTTACTTTCTGCTAGGAAACTTTCATTATTTTATGTATCTGTTTCAAGCCTGAGAAAAAGGGCTCAGTTTGATACTCCCTCCACCCATCCCTCTCCTCCTGCCTCTCTCCCTTTCTCTTCCCCTTCCTTTCTCAATTTTGTGTGTGCGTGTGTAGAAATTGCCCTCTCTTTTTAGCTATTCAGCTGCACTGGGCTGTCTTTGCCACATTTCCAACCCTCTTGAAAACCTGGAATATGTGACAGAACCCAGCTAATGGGCAGAAATTTCAATTTTCGTTCAAAGTCCATCCAGTATTTGCCATGCTCTGAATGGGATCAGAAGCTGACCTGCAGTGATTTTTACTAAAAGCAAAAAAAAAAAAAAAAAAACAATCAAACAAACAAAAAACAAACAAACAAACAAAAATATAAACCAAAACATTTCTGAGACAAAAACTGTGAGTGGCAGAGGTAGCTCTTTCACTTACTGCAGCCCTTTTTCCAGGGTCTCCACTCCCTATAAGGAAAGGATATAGTCCAGAAACTGCTGAGATTTCTTTCTCTATTTTTTTTAAATGAAAAGAAACATCACTTATTCAACTTATTTAAAGTAAAATATGAACCTTCTGTCACAAGCGATGGAAAAAGCTTCTACAATTGATCATGCATCTGATGATCCTTTAAGCATAATTCTCATAAAATGACTCATGTTCTCTATTAGCGGAAAAAACTTCTCATATCACACCTATTTGCCCATTTTTCATTATAATATTAAAAATATATGCTTTGGTATGCTTTTAGGCTAAATTCTTTCACCGAAGAGTACAGGACTGAACCCTGTATGTAAGTGCACTGAGGCCTGACTCAAAGCCAATGGTCAATGCCTGCAATACTACTCTAGAGAAGGCCTTTAATGCCTCTTATGTTGCAAATTGGGGAATTAGGCAGCTTAGAAAATATTAATCTTGGTGGTTTCTAGAGTGAGAGAGCATTGCATTGCCCAGTCCTCATTCGGGACAATACTATTTGTAAGAGATGCAGCAGTTGTAACAAACAGACTTGCACAAGTGTCTGGACACAAGATGCAGCCTCAAAAAGTAGCTTGAAGGATGGATTTGGAGATATTCTTGTCTTACCAGAAGGTTTTAAGTAATAGAGAATGGAGAAATTGGTTATATTTTTTTTTGCTGTTGATAATCTTACTGCATATTCCAGCAGAGCAAAGTAAGCAGCCAGGTGCTAGTGAACTATGTGCTAAGTCCCCTGGCTGTTGTGCAAAGTATAATGTATTATCCCCATTTTACAGATGGGAAGACTGAAGCGTGGAGTGCTGACAGCAAATTAGACCCTCAGTGCCGTAGCCAAGAAGAGAGCTCAGACCTTGTAAGTCATGTCTATGTTTTCACCTTGACACACAGTGATGGGTACGTCATGTTCCTGTCACTGATTTAAGCGACAGCACAGCTGTGAGTATCTGGCACAATGGAGCTGAGCCTCCTTGCACTTACTGCTTAGCTGCTTCTTTGAAATATTATCCAGAGACATCAAAGGTGTTTGTAGTTATTGCTGAGAAACTGAACAAAAGGCATGGATATTTTAATTCTCATTGTGAGAACGTTCACAACTGTCAAAATTTTTTGAGCCTTCCTGGGAAACATTTAAATTTGGTTTACTTCTGAGTGCTTGCCATTATGATTATCAAACACTTTGCCATTTAAAGCTGATTGATGAAGCAGTTGCTTCCTTGAGCGTGGCTCTTAATAGAGACCAGGGCTATAAAACATTCCTCTCGCCTCTGTTGCTAGGGGGCATTCTCCACGGAGGCAAAGCTCTGGTGAGGAAATTATATTCCGTCGTGCAAGCACTAGGTGGCACGAGTCATTTTACGGGCACTTCAGTATCTCAGCTAACTCAGCTAACTGCTCAGTACACTAATTACAAATTCAGCCACAAACACTCTTTAGAGGCATATCATAAAAAGTTAGCTGGAAGTGATTTGTATCTGTGTATACTGTATGTTCTTTATTCTGCACACCATGCAGCTGTTACATTTGATGATTTTTACAGGCTCAAAGTGGGGCAAAACAGTGGTTTTCTTGAGGCTGTTTATTTTAATAAGTGCCATGTTTTGTATGTTTATACGAAGACATGGGGTCTCCACATTTAGGGTACCTTTTGAAGGACAGAACTGAAAAGGAGTGTTGCATTAATACTAGTTTGAAAACATCCAAGGTCTAGATAATTCTATATAAACTTATCTGAAAAACTTGTAACTATTACTCCCAACATTTTCAGGAATAATTTGTTTAATAATCCTTAAATGTGTAAATTGGGTAATTAACAACAATGCAGTTTTGTCCATTTTAAGGACTACAGTGTTTAATGAAGACAGAGGTAAACTTGCAATTTGTAGACTGAGGTATAGGTACATATGTCTGCCCAAAGCACTCCAGTGGACAATATTTTTTTCCTTCCTCAAGAACTGTTTCCTTTTTTATCTGTTAACTACTTCTTGGGAAATACAGAAGCTATTCTTAGAATAGGGCTTGTAATTCACATCATCAACTCCTACCACTTATTTAAACAGTATATAGGAAAATTTTGTCCCTTCCTTCTATCCATCCCACTCAGCCAGTGGGATCTTCACTGAACAGTTGCAGCACAAAGTATTTGATAATACCCCTTTCTTTATCTCTTCTCATCCCCTACACATTTATACCTGTGCCCTTTAACAGCAGAAAGGTGTGAGCTGGACTTATTTACCAAGAAAAGGATCTGGACATTGAATCCATAGGGAGGGACACACCTTTTGGTAGCCTGCATAAAGTACCTGATCCCTGTAGAGCAGCTGCATTTGTAAGGCATGTCTTGCTTCTCAGTATGCCTCATTGCTTGGCTCTGACAGGCTTCCATTTGGGTTCCTAGATGTCCTGGATCGCATTCAGATGCATTTAGCCCTTCCTGTAGGCACTGCAGGGGCTCTGGGTGCTCAATGCAATATTGTCCTGTTGGGCACAGGTATCGAAGCGCCCAGATACAGACAATCTTTTTTTTTTTTATTCACCAGTGGATGTCTAAGCCAGCTCACTTTTATATTTGAAAGTTCATGAGGATGTCAGTATTTCCTTTCTCATGCACAAGTGATGTGGCGTGGCCATTTTTCTTCTGCCTAACACTGCAATAGGCTTTCAAACATGTGACTTCCAACTCTTAGGTGAAAATCTCTGTGCCTAATTTATGAGATATTCCAGAATAGAGCTTGTTAGATGTCTCTTAATTTTCTCAGCTTGAAGACATCCCGGGTGCAACAAATACTGAATATTTTGTGTCTAAACTGAAAATATTGTCTTCAGAGGGGGAAGGTCGTACAGCCACTTCAACATGCACTGTTCAAAGTTACTGAGTCAATGGCTGAACTTGCTATTTCCCATCCCCTGCCTCACAAATTTTCAATAAGTGATGTGTCTCTTCAAAAAAGCTGGTTTTTTAAGAGTGCTACACTCCAGCTCATGTTGCATCCCCTACCTTTTTTTCTAATGCTTGTGAGGATAAAGCATTTTGTGACTCATTATTTACTTTGTTGCACAATACATCACTATTTTAAGTTCACAGTATTGGTGCAAAGAATTTCATTTCTCAATTTAAGGATATGTTTGCGGTACTATGTGAACATTTTTTTGCAGGTCTACTGATCAATCTACTACATTGTCATCCAAGTGTGCAATAAACACATCTCATTGTAAGAAATTAACCTTTATCTTGGAAAGGAAAAAGTAGTTACTTGACTCAATTGTATTTGGATGAGCTAAATTACCCAGTAGAAGAGTCTCAAATGTTAAAACAGATTTTCATATGAAATGGGAAGATTTCTCATGGAAACCTTCAAAATTCTATTTTCCATTTAATCTTATTTATTATTAATTAAAACTGGCTCTGTATCAACTACCAGGAGTTGGTACACAAGATGATTTGACTTTGATCACGAGTACTTATCTGGAATTATGTTCCAAAATGTAAAACACCAAAAAAATTTCTTGATGTAGAAATAAACTGAGAAATATTTTCTTATGTCAGAAAAGTTTTACAGACATTAAGGTAAAGAGAAATCAACTGAAAGCAGGCAAACTGAAATTGAGCTAGCAAATAGAAATTTAGTGTATAAAGATTCAGAGAAGTACCTAATGACCTTTCCCACCCACCCCCATTTTCTGCACTGGCACCTATATAAGTAACCTATATTTCCAAAGAGCCTGACGGTTTCATCAGGAGCTACTGAGTGTCTAGGGCTGTTCAAAGTCAACCTAATGAGGACACATCTTGAAGTATTCTTCCTTCACCCTTTTGTAAATTGTAGACATCAACTGCCTTCACACTTGAGGTTTATCTATCCTCACACTCCCAAAAACAGCAAATGGGGGAATGTTGAGAAGGGGAGGAAAAGGGAAGAACAGTTTCTGAAAACTTTCAGGGCAAACAAATTTTGCTTCATTTCTAGTATTCCCCAAATAATTCACCAAGTCAGTCTCCTTACAAGGAACAGACTTCATTTTGTTTCTTTGACTTCTAAACCTTAGATCTCATATTCATAGGTCAAAGATGGTCAAATACATACTGGTTCACCCCGTCTAAGTGTAGACAATTTTGTTGAATGGACTAAAATTTCTAAATAAAGAACAACGGTCATTTAGGAACTGGAAGTGAATCTGTGCTTCAAATCTGTATATTGTGGAAAAGTCTACGGAGTTTGTTACAGTGGTAACATAGCAGAAGTTCAAGCTACTACTGCAGTGTAGCTGACTATCAGGACTGTGCTCATGTGCATATACAGCACGCATTTCCACCACTTCCCTGGGTGATCCGGGTGCTCGCCAGCTATTCTCCATATGGATGAAGCAATGGACTGACTTGGTACAAGGTGACTTATTAAACGCCTGGCTGTCTTTGTGTGGGAGTTGTGACTAATTGTTACAGGAGCACTTCAGGTGGGAATCTCAGACAGTCCTGTAAATTCCCCCAGGAATCTTCTGCTGTCCATGGGCCAACTGACAGGAATTATTTATGCGCTTAAATGTGCTGATTGTGTAGAGGATCTGACTGTTGCAGAGACTTCCCCAGGCAGTTCCTGCTGTAGAATTGACCAAACAGTACACAGGAAAAATGAAAAAAATTACTAGAACTAACAGTTAGGGAAGTCTCTCCCTGTCTGGCTAAGGACCCTTAAAATGGACTCCCATCATCACCTGGACAGTCACTGACCAATGGTTGGAAATTTGATTCCCCACCGGAGTATCATCCTATGCAAAAGATCCCAACAAAGTAGTGGTTTGAGGTTTTTTGGCTGTTTGGGCGTTTTTTGGTTGTTTGGTGATTTGTTTGTTTGCTTGTTTGTTGTGGAGTGGGTTTTTTTGTTTTTTTTGTTGTTGTTTGTTTGGGTTTTTTGTTTTGTTTGTTTGTTTGTTTGTTTGTTTTTTGGGTTTTTTGTTGTTTGTTTGTTTTTCTCTTTTGTTTTGGGTTTTTGTTTTTTTTTTTAACAGTCTGTCTGCAAATGCCTGTGCAATAGTATGTTCCCCTGACCTCCTTCCAAAGTCTTGCTGGGATAAAATGCAGTCATGTATCTTCTCCTTTGCCTATGCTTTGATTTCTGTGGGGAAGAAACCTGAACTTAAAGCTAGAAGTCAAGGTGCTCTTCAATGAGTATCGATATGTAGATAACCAAGAAACAGGATGCTGAGGTGTGTTGCAGAGCATAACTGCCTCAACAGTATCAACTGTCTCTAAAGGTAGATATAATGTACTCAGAGAGAGAAAGATGAGACCTCTGCACAGGGTGACTCAGATAAATGGATGTGCAGCTCGCTTCATAAGACCAGCACAGAATGGCTCCTACTGCTAAGGGAGGAGTTAACATATTTGGGGTGGGATGGGGATGGGCAGGGGGGAGACATAGTGACTCTTGTTGCTAGTGTGTGGAAAAGGCAAAAGAAAATTGTTGGTCTCCTTGAGTCGGCAAAATTTGATTTTGCCTACTGCCAATAGAGCATGGGCTGTCAGTCTCTGAAGCAAGCTGCTGCATCAAAGTGACTGAAATTTTGTGAGTAAAATCAATGCCTTATTTAACTTAAGGTCATGTCCCATCCTGAGGCAAATGACACTGTCTTCCTTCCCTTGCAACCTACAAGTTTGTGGCAGGAAAACCTGAAGACCCTCTGACTACATGAGGCAGATGATGCAGGGAGACACCAAATGAGGACATTTTATTTAGGAAAGAGTTAATCAAATTAAGATAAGTGCTTCACAAACATTTTCTCAAGAAAAAATGCAAATGTTTTGGGTATTTTTTTACATGTTGATTTAGAATTATTAAAATTTTGAGGATTTCAAAGTGAAAAGAAGTCTAGAACAAAGCGTAACTGAATAAGAAGCTACTTGTAAGATGTGCTGGCATGTTCTATGTTTAATTTGTCAGTCCACATCATCCTAATTTCAAATATTTCAAAAGTTCAAAAAGGAGAGAAACAATGTCATATGACCAAAAGCAGTCAATAATGAACTGTCAAAGCTGACATTTCAGGGACAATAGTAAGGTGGTATTTATATTAATAAACTACTTGGAAAATATTTACTCATATATCCACAGAAGTCAGAAATGATTTATCAATCATATGCAAACAGAAGATAACAGTTACATTTACACTGCATAGGATAGTCTAACTAGCTCTAAAATAAACACTGTTTTCTAGGAGGTTTTCAAAGAGATTCATTATGAAAAACAAAAAAGGAAAATTTCTTAGAGTGATTTACTGTCTTGTAGGCAAAAGAAGAGCAGGATTTCAGGTTAAATGTTGTACTAATGCCCAGTCTGGCCCTAATGCCATAATTACAGTAATCAAACAATGTTTATTAATACCATGTCTCTTTTGCATTAGTCTAATGCACACTAAATATTTACAATTCAATCTGCGGTTTATACTTGCATATTGGCAGCATTTTTTAAAAAAATCTTTAATAAACTACTACACTTAGCAGCTTATATATCATTTGGGAATAATGCAATAGAATTGTTGGCAAGTTATACTCCTAGGGTGCTTCGTCATTCTACAACAAACCTGACTACTATTACTGTAATCAGTTTTATAATCGTATATGACATCTGAGATCACATTGAATCATGTTAATTATAGCCGTGGATTCCAAGTTCGAGATTCTTATTCCGATATACTTATGCATGGTATGGAAAATGGCTATTTGGTCTGATTCTTGATTACTATTCTTTTTCTTAAGCAAATGTGGACCGTGTTTTTATTAGAAGGTATGAGACACAGACTTACACCTGAGCTGTATCTTTAAAACAAGATTCAGCAATATTTCAGTGTAGATTCTCTTGAGTCTTAGTTTTGTATGCAGAACCTTGAGCTTTGCAAAATTGAGAGACGTTATTAATTGAGCAATTACAATAATAAATTTTAACTAGAAGGAAGCACTTGCTAAACTCTTGAATCCCATTGGATTGCTCACTCTTAATCATTTCTTTTCTAGGGCTGCAGCATGGATTGAAATATGCAAATGGACACAGCACTATATGCAGTAATCTAATGGCATAAAGGCACCTGTCCTCTTCCATGCTGTTGGAACAGCTGAGTTGTAAGACCGGAAAATCATCCAATTCTTAGTACTTGCTAATTGACTGAGCATTTGACTACTGATCCACAGGAATAATAAAAAAAAAAAAAAAAACACACACACACACAAAAAAGAAAAAAAAGGGGGGTGGGTGGAAAGACTACACAGAAAAGGCATGTGCAAATCAGCCGCAGCCTTTAATTTGCTGGAAGTAGAAATTATAATGCTTGTGAAGTATCAGCTCTACAGTATTCTAACTGAGCTTCTGCAGCTGTGAATTGGTTTTACCCTGAAACCAATTCAAAATGTAATGTTTGTTTTGGAAAAGGCCAAATCACTGCAGAAACTCTGCCTGCTTGGGAGGAGAGGGGCTGAATCTGCACATAATTTCTGCTTACTAGGCTGTGGAGGAAGTAGTCTTGAAATGTAGAGTAATAAGGAAAAACAGAATCATAGACTTTTGAAAGTAAACAGGCTTAATTTAGACATCCTTACACATGTTGAAAGTTGGGCTTTTTTTTCATCTGAAAGATTATTTTGCTTCTGGCTCTTTTTAATAAATCATGTTGAATATTTAATGATGCTTCTTAAAAATGTCCACATTAACTAACCATGACCCCTTATCTAGGGCAAGAAAAGAGAACACTTTCGTTAATGACCCAATGCCTAGGGAACCCTATTTTCTTTAAAGTACAGAACAAGTAAGGACACTTATAGATCTGGTGGGAGACAATAAAAAGTGCCCAATTTGCATTGAAAGTCAACATGAGTCCTCTTTGAACCTTTAAAAAACTCCCCTTTTGTCAAATAATGGGAGTGCACACAGGTTATGTCATAAAGTTAAGTGCAGAGATAAAGGCATTTGAGAGGAAAAAACCTATCCTGGAATCTTCATAGGCAAATTTTGACTTAGATGAATCGTTTTCTGCTTCTATAAAATGCCCCATCAGTTGTCAACAGAGTAATTTAAGATTGCTCCATTTGTGTCCTGAGAGGGTAGGTGGCATGGCTAATTGTTACTTCTTTCCCAGCAGGTTTATCTTCTCAGTCTGTTCTTTGTGCAAAACAAAGGCTGGGTTTTTTTGAGGGGAGAGCTAACAGCCTGATTCTTTGGGTCTACAGGCAGCCTTTCCTTTCATGAGGCACTGTTCTCCCCATTCTGTATTCCTCCCGCTTTTCTTTAGGTGCTGCATGAAGACGTCTGAGTTAGAAGCCTGGTTGCCCTATGGCTATTGTCTATAGGCACTGGAAAGAGAGAGAGGTCCCTCAAGGGACAGTAGAGCCCACTGGTGAGTTGTATCATCTTTTGTGAATGCCTTTCACTCTGGCTTGGTGATAGAGGACTCTGTTGTGGCATTGGTCATGCAAATATCTGTGTTCAGTATATTATTGTGGGCTGACTCTGGACCTGCAATTCCTCTCCTGAATGACTACAGAGAAAGGTAGGAAATAGTGACTGATTCACCTTCCTGCTGAACTTTTGACTTTTATATTTTCAAAGCCATTTTTGCAGGTAAAAGCAAGAGTTTAATGGAATTTACTTTAAAGGAATAATACTGCAACTCAGCGTCTTGCTAGAAAGCATTGAATAAAACTAATGTTTTATTCAGCAGAATGACAGTGGAAAAATTAGCAACCTTTTATGTATTTTTTTCTCATAGAAAACATGCTTTCTTTTCTGTTTATCCCTTATGAAGCATTTTTAACTCATTGCATTAATGATTTTGAAAACAGATGCAAATTATTGCAAATTCCCTTTCCTTGCAATAACTATTTTTTAAAAATCTCATTCTTCATTAAGATTGAAGTTAACTTATTCAGGAAGTTCAGTGTTATTTCTAAATGCTTGTGAAACTTTTGGAATCAATACCCTATAAAAAGATCACAAGCACAAGTATGGTCAAGAGTATTTGAACTATCTCATAATACCTTCGTTGATGAAGGGCAACAAGAAACATACATAAAACAATTGAGGGATTTCTCTTCATCTTTATGATCCTGGCAAGGTCTATAAATCCATTAATCCACAAGTTCAACAACCTCTTTCAGCTACAAAGCATTGAAATGTAATTTAGCAAGGCAGAATCCTTCATTTAAGAGATACATAAAAGGTTTTATTTATTTTTTTTTTTTTTTCCATCCAGAGAACAGATGTTTTCAGGCAGGAACAGAATGTTGAGTTTCATTAGAGACCCATACAATAACTAAGCTGTTTCAAAGAAGTAACTCTTAGCCAAATTGACCGTGTGTCTCTTGTCTTGGCAATGAGACAATTGGGGGTATGATTTTGAAAGCATCTTTAAAAAAGGAAAAAAAAAAATCATTAGGAGGACATGCTTTCTGTTTTTTCAGGACAATTGCTCCCTTTGTAATAGTTCATTTTCAGTCAATTATGGGTCTACTTTTCTGACCAAAAGGAATTGTTTGAAAACTTTATGAAAGCTGTTTCCTCTAAATGAGAAGAGAATTTGCAGGAGAAAGGACAAATATTTGTTAATTTTTCATGAGCAAGAAATTTCAAAGCCAGATGTCAAAATTATTTTCTGTCTATATTCAAGTAATTGACCTCAACCCATTACACACACATACATGCTTGTATGTTCTCTATATATCCTAACATTCATGTATATGATATATGTGTTGTCCAAATATATTATATGTACCACATTTGGGTGGCTCTCAAGGCTTTAGAGTCAGGGTCATATTTAGCACTTTAACGCTCTGTGTTTGAACCAGTTAAAAAATGTAATACGGTACTTGGTTTTCATTTTCATTCCATAAATTGGCTGACACTTATTCAAATGATCCTAATACTAGACAGCATTCATGGAATTCATGGAATTTAGAATACCTTTTAATAAGGTCTGTTTGAATTTTCAGGGTATCCTCCTCTATCCCTTTCTCCCCTCTTTTCTGTTCCTTTGAAGAGAACATGGATATAATGACGTAGGCAACTTGAACGATGCAAAGTTGCAAAACCTCTAAGAGAAGCTCTGGTGAGTCAGACCAACAACTCATTCATTTTCTTTGGTATCTCACCTCTGACAGTGGCCATAAATGGTGACTGAAGAAAAAGTGATGAGAAGAGGGCAAGAATATAGTAAAAATTTTCAAAACGCTTTCTCAGCCTCCATCTACTTGTCTCAAGATTGCCATGTCTTTAATGATTCCCAATAGCTTTCACATCTCTGAATCTGCTTATCTCCCTTCTGCCCACGTACAATTTTAGCAACTGCTATATCAGCAGCAAAAGAGTACCAGATTCATTTCACATTGTTATAAACATTTTGCACGTGTGTTCAGTCCTTCCCTGTAGACGGTCTGTAATTTCTTTAAGGGCAACCAGATAGTAGGTATCATTTTGGAAAGTCTAATATTATGTAGATAATCAACATGTCTTTCAGAAAACAGCCAGAGTTAAAGTCAGAGATTATATTACGGTATTCTGAGGTAATCAATAACAGTGTGTTTTGCTGAAATATAATGGGTTTGAAATTTTATAACTGTATTGATGCATTAATATTACTTACAAATTCAGTTACTAGCTTTTTGTTCATTTAGAGACCTTTAAGCATAATTTCATCCATTCCATTTACTAACATTTAAAAGAATATGTATGGAAGTTGCCAATACACTAAGAAATTAGTGCAAATTCAACTGGATGAGGCATAATGTAATTATACCATCTACCTTTTGCTTTTTTGTTCCTTTGTGTCCCTTTACCCACTGTTCTACTTTTCAGCTTAGAAATGAAACACATTTTCACTTTTTCATACTAATACACTGGACCAAGTTAAACAGTGGGATGTAACATATTGATAAATTTATGAAAATGAGAGGGAAAAAGTGTAGGATTGCTTGGGGACATTTAAAGAGAGTATAAAGGGAGTTTAGATTAGTGCAATATGCATACTAATGAGTCAGAATAAGGTACTCATTTATATCATTCCAATGTCTTCAATCCATTTCTGAAGTTAGTCCCTGGTGAGGAGGCTTAATTTAAGACAAAGAAATGGTCTCCAAGTTCCTGAACTCAAAGAGAAAGCAATTAACTTCACTTGCCAAATGAGTCCACTGCTTTTTTTGAGACTGTGGGTAGAAGCACAGGTGCATATGCTGAATCTGTGAGATGAGACCACACTGAGACCACAGCAGAAAGGGTCCTATCCTTCGCTTTTTCTCACCACAGTTCTCAGCTATAGATGCTTAGTTCTTACATGTAACCTATGAAATACAAAAAATATTTGTTTATATGTAAAATATGAAAAAGCAGCATTAATGTTTTAATTCAAACAAACCAAAGCCCCCCATACTAAAATGTTCAGTGATCGCTACCATACTTATAAAATAATGCCCTACTTTATAACCAGTGGTGTTGCCATAGTTATTTCCTAGGCTGAGAATGGATGGAAAGGTTGTGTCCCTGTTTAAAGATAACTATTAGCAAATGTTGACACTGTAATACTGACTTCTGTCCCTATGTTATCAAGACCTTGCATTGAAATTAGAAACATAAGTCCTTGTACTGGGAAACTAGTAATGGAATAAGTTTTTCTTTTCATCTTTCTGTTCCCACTTTCAACCCAATTCGTAATATTACTGATTAAAAGTAAGTTTGTGCTGAGATTTCAATGCCCTCTATAAATGAAGTTTTAGCTCATTTAAAGCTTGTGAAATAATTTAGAATATTTTTCTTACTTTTAATAATTTTTATATTGTTTCTTTTTCTAGAATATTTCTACCAGAAAGTTTTGCTGACTTGAAGAAGATCAGTTGTTATTCAGAAAATATTCTTGCATGTGAATTTAAGCTAACTCCAGATGAGAACAGGCATTTTTAGTCTGTGATCCAACTACTTTCTCTTCAGTTTACATGAGAAATAATGCTCTGATTTAGGTAGGTGGTTATCTAGGTTTGGATAATCTCTAGTTAGTTTTGCCATCTACCACGTAATATCTCCATGGCAGCCATTTCTTTTCAGTTTCTTTTACAGCAAGGGGAAAGATGTATTCACTTTTAGCAGTGACACCAGCTTGAGGGCAAGGATCTTACCTAGCCTCTGATGGCTGCCTAAGTATAATAAATATATATCTGTAGAGACCTACATTTATTCATCCTAGCCATATTATTACAAGCACTGTTGAAATGAGTGGTTTGTAATGTTTGCAAGATTGAAATCTTATTTGCCTAACATGTTTAAAAAATTATATTCAATAATTGCAAAGAAGTTAATATTTGCTGCAGAATAATTTGCAAAAATGAAATAAGATTAAATTAAATTGGTTAAAATGCTTACTATCCTATAACATAAAGCTTCTGCACATACCCAGCAATATCATTTGAACTGGTAATAATCAAGAATCCCAGAAGAGCTATAAGGAGAGTATAGGTATAGATTAAACCTTACCCTGCTTTCTGTAGCAGTGATTCTTTTTCTCCAGGCTAAATGCATACTGGAGGATTAAATGGGTTTGCAGACTAACTGTCTTTGCATTAATTATGTTGGCGTCCTTCATGTCATTATGAACCATCATGTAACTTTTCCTGTAGAATACAATCTCTTTTATTAAATCCTCTCTTTCGTGTTGTGCAACATTTCAAACCTTAACTTGTTTTTGTTTTTTACTTAGCTTACCATGTGTGCATGTCTGAGATGAGAGAAGTCTTTTTATCCCTGTCCCTTTACACTGAAAAACCTGACTTCCATTTTGTACTTGGCTCACTTCATAGAAATATTTGTGAATAGCATTTTTTCAAACATGTTTATTTATTTATTTCCACAAATGGGAATACTGTTTAATCAAACTGTTTGAGGTAATGACTTTGAAGCAAAGTACACCCATGAAACGTAAAAGTTTATCTGAGGCACCCCAGAGTAGTGGTGAAATGAAATGAAGGCCAGTGCCATCTTTGCAAATAAATACAGGAACATCCTTCCTTTTCTTTTCTTTTCTTTTCTTTTTTTTTTTTTTTTAATTTATCTACGCTCAGTTAACTGATGAGCAGTTCATATAGCAGTCATACTGCAAGTTGAAAGAAATTGACAGTTAAAAGATTGTAGGGATAAGCTTTCCTCAGTTCCAGCTAACTTAAATTGTTTGCAACTTGGTAAGCAAGGGCTAATAGCTTGTTCTGTGAGCAGGCAATGAAGCCTGGTTTGCACTGTTTTTCTCTTTTGCACAGTCTCTGGTTTCTAATAAAGAACTAGCCTTTCCTTTACTGGGGACATGAAGTAGCTATGCCCTCAAAGTGCCTATCAGTTTTTACAAAACTCTTACAGTGATTTTTCCCTTTTATGTAAAAAGGAGTTGTGATGAACCCTCTGGAGTAGTCAGTGGGCTCAGGATTACTGTGGGAGGAGGGAACAGGAAAGGAAGACGTGGTATCTTAAACCACATTCACTCTGGGAAACTGGCCTCAAATGATTGTCACTTTTTTTAATAGGCAGTGATCAGATTAAACTGTAAAATTATGAGTCTTGGTAAGAGCTGACAATTTCAAAGACAAATGTTTTGACCAGAAATGAAATGTCATTATAGGGACACTCAGTTTTTGTTGAGTTTTTTTTTTGGTTTAGTTTGTTTTGATTTGGGTTTTATTCACATAAAATATTTCATAAGCTAATAAGTGCTGGTTTGGTGTGACCATAATGGATTTTGAACTATGTTAAACAGTAGGTTGACCTTAAAAAGAAAGGGTGTGTATACATTTTGAAAAAGCTTGAAGCCATGAAAAATTTTAAATAAAACATTGATGTTTAGTTTCAAGTGACAGATTGGTTTAGAAAATTGTTAAATGTTTCTTGTAAAATTAAATAGTTCAGTTGAACTGATTTTTTTTTTTCCTTCTTTTCCTATGCTCAAAGAAAAGTAAAAATCATTGGGGATTTACCCAAAACATCAACTGTTAACGTGCTGTAGTCAGGACCACATGGTATAGCTATGTTACCAGAAACACATGTCTTTAGACTATATTTTGAGACGTGATTATATTTTCAAAAGGGTAATACTAAAATTTACATTTTTAATCCAGAGATTGGCACATAAGTAAGGGGGTTTATTCTTAAAAATGTTAAATGTTAAGGCTGGTAGGTTTTGAGGTTTTTTTTACTGTAGATGTAATGCAGAAGTAATTTTGCTTTTTAGGTTTTCCATATATCTTCAAAATATGGAAATACTGTGTCTTTGCATACACGGGACAATCTTACTGTTAGATGACACTCTAAATGCCAGTCCTATTTTGATGTCATGTCTTTACAATTGTCATGTTAATAAAATCCTGTCATTAATTGCATTAGACTATTGTGACAGGAATCACGTAAATATTTTTCCATAATAATTTACTGCATTAAAATGTGTTGGTCTGTTACACTGTGTCTGTCTCTTCAAAATTTTGAGCCCTGCTTATATTTATGGTAAGGAAATTGTAATACAAAATAACAGGAAAAAAAATCACCACATTGCCAGTAATAGATTGCTTTCTTAGGGTACAGTTTCAGGATTCCTGGATGCAGCTCCTACCTTCTTCACCAGTATTGTGTGGCTTTGGCATGTCTTGATATCTTGAAGTCAGATACCTTGTGTTTCTTGCCAAAGTGTGAGATGATGTTGTGCTCTCTGTCACGCAGTGGTGTCAATCAGGTTGTACAAGGGGAGAAGATAGCCTTTACTGCAGCTCCTGCCCACAAATAGATGTCTTTTCCTTATAGGGCCCACTATGTGACACAAAGACAAGGCAGACTGTGGCTAATGTAGAGTGCCATGTCTTCTCCCATGGCTTTGTGGCCCTGTGTGCACATCGAGCAGGCAGCAGGCACTGGCTGCCCAGGTGGGTGAGGGATGCTCCTTGCCTCAGAGGAATACAAAATTGGAGACCAGCTCCATGTGCCTCATGCTCAAGGTGTGAGGCTGGGCAGTTCTGCCTGGTTTGGCATGAACTGCAAGTTCATGCAAAACAAAGATGACCTTCGCTTGTTACATTGCTCTGGGGAGATGAAATGCTTCCCTGGTTAAAATTTGGTTTCAAATGGGAGTTCATCTCAGGCATTTTTCTGCTGTTTCTTGTTCATTTTTGGTATAAGGAACAAGTAGGTATTGTTTGTCTAAATTTAAATTAATATAACAGTAAGTTGTCAAAACACATTGAAGGTATTTAGAAATAGGTCCTTTCATTATGAAGCACACACACCCACTGCAAAGCTGCTTTGAGAAGCTTCTGATAAGAAGTTGTAGTAGCGCAGGGGTGGAAGTATGATTTAAAGTATGACAGGTCTAACAAGGTTCTTTGTGCTGAAGGGAATGATTATTTTGATGGCTAAGATTAAAAACATACCACAATAATAATGTTCTTGTCAGTAACTCTCACTGAAAATCAGGTCTATGCTTCTTTGAACTGAATGCTCTGCAAATGATGACTGAGTCTAATGGTGATGCTGCAGTGGCATGTAACTATACCCAAACTAGACTTCGATAAACTAGTGCAGGTCCTTGAAAAAATATAGCCATATTAGAATAACTCTCCATGGGTTGTTTAGTCCTGCCGAGAAGCAGGGTTTATTAGACTGGACAGAATATGCTCCCAAGACCTCATTCATTTCCTTCAGCTTCACATGAAATGTGCCAAATACACATCCAACTATCCAACTCTTTAAGAAAACTGGCCCCATCCTTAATAGAGAATTTTAAATGCACTTAGTGTGCAATTCACTGTTGAAAAGTACCCAAAAATATGTGCATATGAACCACAGTTGGTTGAAGATAATGTAGGGTTTCATTCTGAAAATACTGATTTATCAAATGGATTTGGTTAGGGGTAAGGGATTGGAAAATATGTGACTACAAGATTTTTGTCAGTTACTCTGGGAGCTTGCTTCGTACTTTGGTGCAGCTTGAAAGCCCTATTGCCATTGATCCCTGCAAAGTTTTCAAAGTTTTTAGCTTTATTACCACAGCATCGGTGCTGGGAACCTGGAGCTAAGCTCCAAGCTTTCCATTGTTGATCATTGCTCCATGGATTTGGGACTTTTCCACATCAGCAAAGCAAAAAAGGAATGGAAGCAAGGGTTGTCATATCTGAATTGAGTGCCTCAGAACTTGGACTCAGCTGTTTAGGGCTATTAGGTATCTGTCCTAAGGATGAGAAGAAATGTCTACTGAAATGCATTACAGAAGTAAAGACCTTCCCAAATGCGTGTCAGGACTTAATATTGTGCCTATTTTACCTGTGACTAATCTAGAAGCAATGTGAGAACCCAACAGACTATTAGCGTGTATAGGTTATTTCTCCCATCCAACAGTACCTCCTCTAGCTTCCCAGAGTAAGTGGTTACTACAAGCTCAGTCCCACAGTTCAACATCACAAGAATTTCACATGAACTACCTAATACTCCACAATACACAGAGCTACCTAATTGTCCACAATGATGTGCACAGCTCTGTCTAAAGAAGTGACAAATAACAACTGTTTGTAAACATGACATTTGATTCAGTCTAATAAATTTAGATGACTAATATTAGTACATTTATATATGATTACTTATCTATAATTCTCAATAATTCTTGATAATCTCTTGATATGTATTTTTTAATATTCTCTGAATATCTTCTATCAGCTACACTGCTAAAGGTTCTTAATCTGATTTGTCCTGGTATAATTGGGGGTTGTATTGGGGTAAAAATACTACCTGACTTCCCCTGGGGCTGAGTAATCTATTGGAATATTTTAATATGTTCTTGATGTCCCTTTTATAACACATAATTTCTTAACTTTAAGTAGGACCTGCCAATAATTTCAGGTTTTTCTCCAGAGGAAATTTTGGGGCAGCAGGGGAAATAAATGACATTTTATTAGAAGGAAAAAGTCTAAATGTTTAAAGTCTTTTCAGATACAAAAATGTAACTTAAACCAAAATATTCAATTGTTTCAATTTCAATGACAATACATAATTTGGGGAAAAGATTCTGTCAGATGTTTTCAGCTAAGCACTAACTGTGCAAGGAAAGAAACTGGTTTTGCAAGTTAATTTATCAATAAGAATATGTGAACATATGGTCATGTTATTACTTACAGCTTTGAGTCACACTGGCACCATATTAAAAAGTCATCTAGTTGACTAATGCATGTTAATATGTTTTTGATCAGGTAGTGTGTTGACCTTGGTTGGATGCCACGTGCCCACCAAGCTACTCTACCACTTCCCTCCTCAGGAGGACAGGAGGGGAGAAAATAATGTGGAAAAGAACCCACAGGTCAAGACAAAGGCAGTTTAATGAAGCAAAAGTGAAGGCCACACACAGAAGGAAAGGCAAACAAAAGATTTTGTTCTCTATGTCCCATCAGCAAGCCATGTCCAGCCACTTCCCAGGAAGCAGGGCTTTAGTACATGTAGCGGTTGCTCTAGAAGACAAACATCATAAATAACAAATGCCCCTTGTCATCCTCACATATGGTATGGAATATCCCTTTGGTCAGTTTGGGTCAGCTGTCCTGGCTACGTCCCCTGCTAAGATCTTGCCCACGCCCAGCCTACTGGTGAGGGGAGGGAATGTTGTTGGGACAGCCTTGATGCTGTGCAAGCATTGCTCAGCAGTAGCCAACACACTGGTGTGTTACCAACACCTTTCTAGGTACCAATACAAAGCACAGCACTATGAGGGCTGCTATGTGGAAAACTAACTCCACCTCAGCCAGACCCAATACAGATGGTTTCTTAAAAAAAAAATAAAAAAAATTAAAAAAAAAAAAAAAACAAACCCAAATGAAACAATTTAAAGGTATTATTAGATTATTAGGCTAAGAACAAAGTTTCATTTTAGGTGATCATAAAACTAGTCATCTAAATCAGAAATAATAATGGTATATTAAGTGGTACACTGTGTCAAAAAGAAAAGTAAAGGGAAAACTAAAGGAGACAGATAAATAGCTCTGCCTTTTATGTAGAATAGTGGGAGTCATGCTGTGAAAAACTGAATCTGTTTGCAACTTTTATGAAGTATTAGAAAAGCACAAAGAAGAAAAGATTCTTGCCACAGAATTTCCAAGTGGAACATGAGTTTTCAGTCATATAAGTCCCATTAAAATCAGTTGAATCTGGTACTTACCACTCATTTTTTGCTTTGGTTAGGTTCAGTGAGGTTAGCAAACATCTGGTCTTTGTGTGCTAGAAGGTCTGAAGCCTTCAAATCGAACATATTATAACTGCACAAATAGTGATTTATAAGCATAATGCATTGTTTTATCACAGCATGACAATGCCATGGATAACCTGAGGTGATGTCTGTAAGGGACCACTCATAATTTCTCCTAAACAAAGCAGCCTGAAGAGACTTTTAATGTCTCAAACACTCGCAGTGCCAGGCCTTCTGCTCAAGAAACTGGTAAGGCTAATACCTAGTTATCTCTAGCGTTATTTATGGGAAAGAGAGAGACTGGTGTAAGGACGACCAGTTTTAAAGAAACAGAACAGCCCTGTTTTCTCTCCCGTGAAGGACGAACTGTTTCTTCAAAAAAGACACAATGCCCAGTGTTGACTTTTGCCTCATTATCCGTGAAATGTGTATTAAAGTTCACATCCCTGCAGATGCTAATGAAGATTATCGAGATCATGCTAAATATATATGACTATAGCTCTCGTGTCCCCACCCAAATCATGCTACATGTCACCTGAGGGGAGGGGGCAGAGAAACTTGAGACAAAACTGCCCCTAGGAGTGGGCGAACATAAAAGGTGGAAGACATTCCCTGAAGAAGGGAGAAGAAGATTTATGACCTGGGAAGATTTTTCCCTGAAGAGACCCTGAAGAGCGCTTCTATGTCCTGCGCTGACCAGAGTAAAGCTGGAACCAGGACCAGTGATCTCTTTATCTCTCTCCCTCTCAATCTCTCCTTCAATCTCTCCTTCTGTTTACTTCTTTACTTCTTTTTTTTCCCCATTTTCTTTCTCTTTCCTTTCAAAGAAGTAATGCAAGGCATACCATACCACTTGTCATAATTCATTGTGTATCTGTTATTAAATTCTGTTTGCCATAGTTTCTTGTATACCTGTTGCTAATTAATGCAATGCATACCATACTGCTTGCCATAATTTGTTATATGTCTAACTAATTATTGTGGACTTAGTTAAGACCTGGTTACTAACCTAATAAATGTTTCTATACGGACCTTGAGATGTGTCTCACCTTAGTCCATGCCACTGGGGATTTACGCATCTGAGTCACTTACCCCTCCTCCTTTCTGAGTGGGACATGACATATGAGTAGCATATTCTCCTTTCATCAGTAGAGTACTCTTGATTTGGTTGTAGGTGGATTTTTTTAGGTAGAGCAAAAACATTACGCAGAATGTAGACCTTGCTGCCTTGCCCTCAGTGAGATAGGTACCCTTCCTAACTTCCTA
Source organism: Fratercula arctica (assembly GCA_947846985.1). NCBI lineage: Eukaryota > Metazoa > Chordata > Aves > Charadriiformes > Alcidae > Fratercula > Fratercula arctica. The sequence continues at coordinate 92,157,333 of CANTUZ010000002.1, read as the reverse complement.
ATGTTCTCTAAGTATACAAGCGTGTCCTCTTACTTTGCCATTAATTTATTATCTGCCATTTATTTTCAAGACATCCCTTAACTTATCTGTATGACGTGAGTCAGACATGGGCTGCTTTTCAATATATTCACATACTGCTAAATGATTAGGGAATTCAAAAGGGATCAGATGTGATGGCAGAGCAGATCAGGAAACTCCATACACATTGAAGATATGCTGTAGTGTTTCTTGCCTGATAGACCTTCTTACCTCAACCCTACAAATGCCCTAAACTAGCAAGATGTGAGAAGGTAATTTTGCAGAACTCTTCAAGCAAGATTTGTCAGGTAGGAAAGTAACTGCACATGGACAAACAATTGGTGAAGGAGTTATGACCTTTTTTTATTCCTTCAGACAGTTTACAAGTTAAACAACACCAGCTTGTGTGCAGCCATGCTGTAATTTTGCATCATCATATATGGGGTAGGATATCATACCACAAAACTAAGTTAGTCCAAGCTCCTTATTCAGTGCAAATTTCCTCCTGACAATGGCACCATAAGATTATTGTATTATGTTTCTCAGTTTTTTTTTTTCAGCATCATTTTGTAGGTTCTTGAAGCAAACTGGGGTCCTAAAATTGGTCAAGAACTGGCCAACATAATGTACTGTGTAATCATCATAGAATCATAGAATGGTTAGAGTTGCAAAGGACCTTAAAGATCATCTAGTTCCAACCCCCCCTTGCCATGGGCAGAGACACCTTCTACCAGATCAGGTTTCTCAAAGCCCCATCCAACCTGGCCTTGAACACTTCCAGGGGTGGAGCAGCCACAGCTTCCCTGGGCAACCTGCTCCAGTGTCTCACCACCCTTACAGTGAAAAAATTCTTCCTAATATTGAACCTAAATCTCCCCTCTTTCTGTTTAAAACCATTACTCCTCATTCTATTACTACACTCCCTGGTAAAGAAGTTCTTCCCCATCTTTCCTGGAGGCCCCCTTTAAATGCTGGAAAGCTGCTACAAGGTCTCCCTGGAGCCTTCTCTTCTCCAGGCTGAACAACCCCAATTGCCTCGGCTTGTCTTCATAGGAGAGGTGCTCCAGCCCTCTGATCATCTTTGTGGCCTTCCTCTGGACCCATTCTAACAGGTCCATGTCCTTCTTTTGTTGGGGGCTCCAGAGCTGGAGGCAGTACTCCAGGTGGGGTCTCACCAAAGCAGAGTAGAGGGTCAGAATCACCTCCCTTGCCCTGCTGGCCACACTTCTTGTGATGCAGCCCAGGATGCGGTTGGCTTTCTGGGCTGCGAACGCACATTGCTGGCTCATGTTGAGCTTCTCATCCACCAACACCCCCAAATCCTTCTCCTCAGGGCTGCTCTCTGTCCCTTCTCTGCCCTTCCTGTATCTGTGCTTGGGATTGCCCCGACCCAGGTGCAGGACCTTGCACTTGGCCTGGTTGAACTTCATGAGGTTCACACAGGCCCACTTCTCAAGCCTGTCCAGGTCCCTCTGATGGCATCCCTTCCCTCCAGTGTGTCAACTGCATCACATAGCTTGGTGTCATCAGCAAACTTGCTGAGGGTGCCCTCAATCCCACTGCCCATGTCACCAATGAAGATGTTAAATAGTACTGGTCCCAGTACCAACCTCTGAGGAACACCACTCATCACTGGTTACCACTTGGATGTCAAGCCGTTGACCGCAACTCTCTGAGCACAGCCATCCAGCCAATTCCTTATCCACCAAGTGGTTCATCCGTCAAATCCACATCACTCCAACTTAGAGACAAGGATGTCATGCGGGACAGCATCAAATGCCTTGCAAAATTCCAGGTAGATGATGTCAGTTTCTCTTCCCTTATCCACCAATGCCATAACGCTGTTGTAGAAGGCCACCAAATTTGTGAGACATGATTTGCCCTTAGTGAACCCATGTTGGCTGTCACCGATCACCTTCTTATTTTCCATGTGCCTTAGCATAGTTTCCAGGAGGATCTGCTTCATGATCTTGTCAGGCACAGTGGTGAGACTGACCAGCCCAAGCTCCTATGTGACCAGTCTCGTTGTAATATTGTAATAAAATCAGAGGGCCAGATGAGTCTTTAAACAGATATTCTGAACTTTGATACCCAGCTTTACTAACTGACTGAAAACTCTCACATCCTCTTGCATTTATGTAAATTCACTGTTTATTACTGCACAGTTTCTAAATGGTGTGCAGTAATCATAGGGTGTATGTCCTTCAAATTTATTGTAGTCTGTAGAATTGAATGAAAAACTGGCATACCTATGAACTATTGAGAAACAGATATTTTAATTCTCTTCCTATCTGTTATCACTTGGACAATTCAGGTGCTCTCTCACAACTTCTTAAGAAAAGGATGCACAGAGTGTGGAAGATGAAACATAAAGCCTATAGGCGCCTCGTCCCTGCATATGTCAGAGGTGGTTTCCAGGTTAATAACCATTTGTTTAATTAGCTAAAGTAAATCTTTAAGCTCACAGAATACCAAAATGTTGAGCTAAAAGGAGACTTATAAAGTGAGCTTGTTAGTAGATGCCTGAGTTCTTCAGCTGCCTCCCTGCATAAAGCAGTATACAAGCAGTATTCGAGGAGCTCCTAAAACGAGGTGCAGGCAGAACTGCTGTGGCTGCTGTGCAGATGGATGGGTTATATTTACCAGGAGAAATGAAATTATTTATTTTGAGCTTCTGGCAGACAAACCACCGAATGTTACTGCACCATTTCTGTCAAGAGCACTTGATGATGCATGCAAACAAGGTCTGTTTTAATGAGCTGCTGGCCAAGAGGAGGCAGCAGAATTTAATCTTAAGACTTACGTCTTCTTGAACATATGGTGCTAAACGAGCATCTTTCACAGCCCAACTAGTAATGAGAACTAATCTGAATTGGGCTAGCAATAATTTGCAACAGAGAAAATAGGAGAATCATATTTCTTATTTTCATTGAAGAGTTAATTGCACCTTTTAAATTTAAAGTACATTATTGACATTAGAAATGAATTTCAAGAGGTAGATATGAACCAACGAAATTTCAAGTCCGTGAAGTGTCATAAAAACAAGACAGAGCCAGGAGGGGTCAACCAGTAGGAAGTTTTGGTATAATAAACATTACCATAATATTTTTGTTTATATAATGCTTCACATGTGCTCATCCATATCATGACCACTACAGCATAATCAAAAATCTGTTTCTGATACATTCTGGAAGCCCTTACAACATTTGCATCTTGCATACAGCCTCCCATTCAGACTGAAATGCAAAGGCTGAATGGAATGAAATCAGTTAATATCACAGTTCTTAGATGAATATTTAAAACCATGCATATAAAGAAAGAAAGGAATGATGAAGGAAAAGAGGAAAGGAAGGAGGGAGGAGAGGAAGAATTAATTGGTATACACACTAAAGCCAAGCAAATTCCACACCCTTGAAGCTGCTTCAAAAAAGTAGGAGCACCTGACAGCTAAATGGCATGGATACAGTATTTTACCCAAGTGTTGTTTGTAAGCACAGATACTTGTCAAAACATTGCTCAAATTGAAGACCTGGAATATAGTCAAAATTTACACTCTAAAGGACTGGAAAATTAAGTAAAGCCATCTTGACATTAAATCAAGTATTTTGTAGACAGCCAGTGTAAAATACTAAATATTTGGATGGAACATATGCCTGATAATTGTGTTGCAGTTGCAGACCAGGTGTGGTACCGCTTTCTGCACTGACTGCAAACAGCAGCTAAGTGCTGAGAGCCCTGCTCTTAAAATATTTTATCTTGGTGGTTATGAGGAATGGAAGTATTTCTGCTACGACTTGATTGCAAGAACATCATAGAACCAATAAAGGCATAACTAGGCAAACTGCAGCAGTTCCAACATTCATATAAATATACAACGATATTCTGGATGTGTTGAGTTACAAGTATCTAATATCTTGGGGGAGGGGAAGAAATACACACACACGCAGTTTTTATATATCTCTTTCTTTCTACTTTTTGGTCCAGATAGGTTCCACTATTTGTAAAATTTCTGTCTTCCTACTTGAAATTGAATTAGTTCTAGATGAATTTCTGGGTATGATCAGACTTATTTCCACTATTTATTTATGTCTTTAACAGACTTTGAAAAAAAGAAGATCAGGACATTAATTTTGCATTTTCTGTACTTGCATGGTAAAACAAAGGAAAAATCATTCTCAACAACTTGGTTTCTAAAATGAAAGACCAATTATGCAATTATAATGGTATTTCATACTGCTGGGGTAAAATAGAAAATAAGAAAAGATTAATACTGGTGCTAGATGTTAGATCAAAGTAAAAGGGTTGCCAGAAACATGGATGAATTAGGTCTATATTATGACTATATTATCCCTTTCTCCATAGAAATCATGTGTGCTTACTATTTAAAATATATATCACATAATTTATGTAAGATATTTCTCCACTGCTTTAAAAGTGTAGCATTTAGATAGACCAGATTCCTTATTTGCCTTGTTTTTTTATTACTATCTGGCTTAGGATCCTTGGATCTACTTGGCCAATAGAAAATACTACACTTTTAAAAGTTAAGTATAATGTCATTCAAAGTATATGAATATTCTTGTTCATATAAGTAGCTTAACTGGACCCATAGTGCCTAAATATGGTGAAATTCATTCAGTAAGAAATTCATAAGCATAGGAGATCTACATTAGAAACAAGTACCACTTTTCTACCACACTCTTTTGTCCCTCTAATCTATGCTCATCTCTTCTTTTCATAAGTTTATTTCTGCATTGAAAGGTATTTACAGACAACCACATATAAGAATTATCAAGCTGTTTGTCACATTGATTCCTACATAAGTGCAGGGAAGGAAAATGGGGTGCATGTGTGTACGCATTTGTAAATACTATATGGATTTTTGCATTGTTAACAATATGTTGAGATACAATTTAGTGCTAAGCAACATTATCTTGTCCCAGTAGGACCAGCCCCTGTGACCTTATCCAAATAGCACAGGGGCCATGCTGGTCGTCCCTTGGAGGATTGCTATATCCTTTTTACCTTTTTATCCAGGCAAACATATTTTAATTTGGATACATTCCAGGAAGGCAATTAAAGAACTGTATAACTTTTGGTGTATTTTAATTTGTTCTTCAAAGCAGCACTTGCTGATGTGGACTAATCAGCTTTTATGTGCCAGTGAAAGCACAGAACATGATGACAGACGGTAAACCAGAAAAATTCTTGTAGCTAAATACCCACTGTCATTGTTAACCTAGAGAGTGACAACTTCGGTGTCATTTTGTGCAGGATGTGAGAGCTTTCTTTTAGCTATAGCTAAGTGCTCAAAATATCACAGACTGCCTGTAGCATCGTGTATTTGAACATGAAAATGTCCAACTGACGTATCAATGAGATAGCCCCGATGAATGCTGCAAGTTCAGTTAGGTGAGACGTGTTTGTGGCAATGTCATCGTGCAATATCTAGCTTCCTAATCAGCACATCTGTCTTTTCTTATCCTCTAATAATGTCCATCAGTAACCAGTTAATCAGATTAAACTTAGGGGAGATATCTCAACTGTCTAATTAACGGGGGGGGGGGGAATTCAAACAGACAAGTTCTGATGATATTTCTGCTCAATATTTTAATGGATCTACAGTAGGTATGCTATGTTTCATTTCAAGTAAGGAAGGTGTACTTAAGAATCCTTTGAAACAATCAAGATCTTAGTATCAGGACCATCAAAGGAGAAATGAACTTCATGTGCCACCATAAAAACAGAATTTAATGCAACTGCACATGTTCTAAATTAAGATCTCTGCAGTACAAAGAGAATGCTACTCTAAGAATTAAAATATTCACAGTTTCATTTTTAAAAGACTTTTTTCCATTGTGATGTCCAAATGTAATAGTCTATATAATTTATCATATAAGTGATAGGTAAACACTGATTTGTCAATATTCTCTAGAAAAAAAACATTAAGATTTAGGGTAGGAGGGTGGGAAAGAGGAAGGCAGTCAAATTAAAAAAAAAAATAAAATAAAAGACAGTCTGAACATCCATCTTTCACTCAGAGTACCAGAGTTACATTCCACACTTAAATACCTGGAGCCTGAACACACATTATCACATTTGGCACACTGGGACTGTGTGACAGCACTTTCTGGTAACTCTGATGATACGTTTTATTTTGAGGGTGAAGTTTTTTCCCCTTGCAAGGGTAAACATTTCATAGGGTGATGGAGACAAGCCCTTAGCTTCACTGAATGTGTTGTGATTTTTTTATTATTAGAGAACATTTGATCTCTTTGGAACTTTTTGACCAGCTCTTTCTCTCAGGCACTGTTTTCCCAAATGCTTCCTTACCTCAACCCACAAAAGACAAAAAGCTTCCCAAAGAAATCACATATGTATAAAAGCTAGTTAAATATATGAACAGTTTATCATTGTTATGAGGTGAAAAGTTTCAAAGGAAAATAACTTTATGGGGAACACTGTTAGTTTCAGGCCTCCAACTAGACTCTGTACTACTGATCACAACCCTCTGAATTCTGCCATTCAGCCAGTTCTCAACCCACCTCACTGTCCACTTATCTACCCCACATTTCCTAAGCTTACCTATGAGGATGTTGTGGGAGACAGTGTCAAAAGCCTTGCCAAAGTTGAGGTAGACAACATCCGCTGCTCTCCCCTCATCTACCCAGCCAGTTATGCCATCACAGAAGGCTATCAATCAGATTGGTCAAGCAGGATGTCCTCTTCGTGAATCCATGTTGACCACTCCCGATAACCTTCTTTTCCTCCACACGCTTAGAGATGACATTCAGAATGAGCTGCTCCATCACTTTTCCAGGTGAGGTGAGGCTGACTGGCCTGTAGTTTCCTGGGTCCTCCTTCTTGTCCTTTTTGAAGACTGGAGTGACACTAGCTGTCCTCCAGTTCTCAGATACCTCTTCTGTTCTCTGTGACCTTTCAAAGATGATGCAGAATGGCATAGCAATAATATCTGCCATCAGCACTTGTGAGTGCATCCCGTTGGGGCCCATGGATTTGTGGGTGTCAAGTTTGCCTAAATGATCTCTAATACAACCCTCCTGAACCAAGGGAAAGTCTTCCTTTCTCCAGACTTTTTCTTTTTCCTCCAAGGTCTGGGATTCCTGAGGGCTGGCCTTAGCAGTAAAGACTGAAGCAAAGAAGACTCATCTACTCCTGATCATGTAGCCTATAGTAAACATGCAAATCAGTGCCACATATATTAGCCTGCCCCTTAATTCTTACCCACAGGCTTCTTATACGTGCTTCTTAATTGCAGAGTATGGTAAGTGGGAAAGGACAAAAGGAGCATGTGGCAGGCTTTGCTTATAAACTGTGCTCTTCCAGCTTAAACCTCCAAAATAAGGTTTCCTTCACTTTCATATATAAAATATGTTCATGCATTCTTCATGGAGGTACTGTTGACTTTTCTTTCCATACAGTTTGAATTGTCTCATCACTTTTGTAGGGCTCAGATGGCAACTCCATATTCAACAATTTCATGTCAGAAAATTTCCTGGATGGAAGATTTTCATCACTTGCATGTTGACCTGGGGGCATCTGACGTATTTCTTACCACCTAGCTTACACTATGTCTTTTTATTAAGCTCCAGCTGAGTGCTGTACTTCTGCATGTTCAGCTATTTCTGAAAAATACATATTAGCAGCTCAAATTCTCACATTTGGGACTGGCTGCCAAGATTCTCCCAATCCCTAGACGCTGCTGGATTGCCACAGCACTTTTTATGCTTTGCTTAATACATGTATTGTTTGTTTGTTTTTCAATATGTGCAATTGCCTGGAGGGTTCTTTTTTACAGTTCACAGTAGAGTTCGCACATGGTTCACACACACAAACCCAATGCAGCCAGCCAACAGTAAAAAGAGGTAAGCAACAAGAAACCAGGTAATTATGAAGTAAAATATAAAAAAGGATTTCAAAACATTTCAAACAGATCGTCTTTATGTGTAATATACTCTCCTCTAATTCTTCTTCATTCTGTAACTTATTACAAGTCCATCCAAAATACTACCTTGGGCAGGAACGAGAAGCCATCCAAAGGTGTGTAGAAATGTCACACTGAGCAATTTCATTCTACCACTTTAAGGGTCTTCATGTTTTCATGATAAAACAGCCCCAAACAATGCCCTACTTTTACTACGTGGACCATTTGGTATCTCCAAAATGACAAGGCTTGCATGAAAGAGGAAGCTACAGAAATCAGCAAAAGAGAGGAAGAGTCTGTAATGAGCAGAGCTGGAGGGAGAGGAAAGGAACAGAGAAGCAATATCGGCTGTGTATTGCAAACGAAAACTGATTTGGTATTTTAAATGAGATCTAGAGCTGGATATTTTGTCATGTGTTTGGCCTGCTGGCATGTTTACCAGCATGCTATTTTCTGAGAAGGATCATATCCACGTTTGCAGATTGACAGTCTGATGCCTCTTTCTTTGGAAGTGGCAGTTCATTTGAGCTGCCAGACCAGTGAACATTGCCAATAGTCTCTTTGAGAAGCTTGGTAATATGATACTGGATGAGCATGGATATTTGATCCTAGTGAGCCTGTATTTTTATTGCACGAGATTACCTTACTGCTTAGACTTGCTTCTCAGCAAGATTCTAGGTTGTGCATTGGCTCCTTGAATCCATGGGCCTGGCCTGGCTTTGTGTCCTGATCCTCACTTCTGCCTCCCTTCCCCCTCAGTTAATTAACTTTAGCTCCTCCTCATCTTAGATCCTTTTGCGTGGTGCAGGACTCTTGACTATCAGCCCAATTCCAACTTCATTTTTGCTTTGATTTTGCAGCGAGTACAATTCTTGGCTGGTTCATTTTCATCTCAAGCTGAGTGTGATTGTAATCTGCTGTCATCAGCCTCCACATTTCTGCCTCTCAATTTACTTTCTGCAGTCATATAATACAAAACGCACCTCTGAAAAAATGATCTACTGACTTCAGAGATCTTCATATTATGTTTAACCTTCCAAGATTTGAAAATTGCAACAAGGTTTCATGAAAATCTTGAGCACAAGTTCAAGTTTCATAGACACAAGTAAATTTTCATAGAAGAAATATCCTTTGTTTTCCTCACTGTTGTGGTTTAATCCCAACCAGTAGCTAAGCACCACACAGCTGCTTGATCCCTCCTCCCAGCTGGGATGGGTGAGAGAATCAGAAGAGTGAAAGTGAGAAAACTGGTGGGTTGAGATACAGACAGTTTAATAGTTAAAGCAAAAGCTGCACGCACAAGCAAAGCAAAACAAGGAATTCACCCACTGCTTCCCATCGGCAGGCAGGTGTTCAGCCATCTCCAGGAAAGTAGGACTGCATCACGTGTAATGGTTACTTGGGAAGACAAACGCTATAACTACAAATGTCCCCCACTTCCTTCTTCTTCCCCCAGCTTTATATGCCGAGCATGATGTCACATGGTAAGGAATATCCCTTTGGTCAGTTGGAGTCAGCTGTCCCAGCTGCGTCCCCTCCCAATTTCTTGTACACCTCCAGCCTACTTGCTGGCAGGGTGGTGTGAGGAGCAGAAGAGGCCTTGACTCCATGTAAGCACTGCTCAGCAATAACTAAAACATCCCTGTATTACCAGCACTGTTTTCAGCACAAATTCAAAACATAGCCCCATACTATCTACTATGAAGAAAATTAACTCTATCCCAGCCAAAACCAACACACTCACAAATGATTTTAGAATTCCATAGCTGCAAGAAGCAAAAGGTGAAGACATTCAAGGAACAAGAGTTATGATATACATTAAAAATTTCAAGTGTCTTTTCTACTTTCACTCAAATTATCGAGCAGTGATATGCTAGTTTGGAGGTTTAATCAAAGACTGTTTTTCCAAGTTCATCAACCCAAGTTTATGTTTTTTTTTTTTTCCTTCATTCTGATGGTAATCACCTCCTGGATACTTCTGATTCATTTCTACTCAAGGTTGATCTTTAAAGTGAAAAGCCACATAACACAAGAACATCATCCCGGAGGTGACTTTCAGAATCATCTGGCCCCATTTCCCTGCTATTGATAACTAACATGTTTTGGTACAAAAGTGCAACAACAGCAAAACTTTTTTGTCCCTGTGGTGGCTGAGAATTCAGTTTTCCCTCTGTTTTGAAAGGAATAAGGGAGGACTGAGCATAACTAAGGAATACCAGAAATATCAAACCCAATGATCTTTCTCAGTAACCACTTTTTTTAGTAATCATTTGAATATATGTGTTGAACATGTGAGTACTATATCCACACAAAGGAAAAGGTGACAGGCAGTTGCCTTTCTTTCTGTTGAAATGGGTAACATGAGTTTTAGATTCAGTGGATCTTTTTCTATGTGTTTGGTACAGTCCAGGAAAATGTAATTTATCAACTACTAGCTTTCTAGTTTTTAAAGAAAGGCAATAAATATACTGGTTTCTGAAGGAATAAAATGTTTTCCTCTTAATCATCCAAAAATAACAACTCAGATTGAAGACATGTGAGCACTTGACTTGGACCTTTTTTCTTCCTGATGACTTTTGGTTTTTACAGGTTACTTAATCTGCTACAACCTGAAAAATCAATATCTTCATATTTTACCTTAGGTACCCACTGCTTTCCTCTATATATCTTCCTGTCAGATAGAAGGCTGAGAAGGTGGTAAAGAATCTTGAACTTGGATTAGTATGTTTCACAATGTAGATATGTTATAAAAAAAATGATGTACCAGGTCAATCAGCCTCCTGTGGAGAACTGAACTGCATTTAATTTTGAATTCGGCAAGACCTTGAGCTGACCATTGTGGGAGGAGAAACTAAACTTTTGTACTTGAACGAAAAAGGTTGACCAAAAATAAGAAGACAGTGTTTATTGAACTTCATTAAAGATAGACTTATATTTTAGATAATTGAACAGAGATTCAAATGTAATGGAAAAGTAATGATCACGGTATGTGATCTGGCACGTGTGATTGTGTAAGAGTTTCCTATGTCTTTCCCTCTATCCTCCTACATTACAAAAGCAGTAGCAATGACCATTGAAGAGAAAACATGCCAAAATATCTTCTCAGACTACTCTGTGCTTTTTGTACAGCCATGCTTTTGTGTACAGGTTTTATCTGTGTCCGATAGCCTAATGATAATCTGTGTTATAATTTGAAAGTACAAGTACTGTGTTCCAGGGTGCATATATGATTGCCACAGTCTCAGGATCAACAAAATGACATCTGAATGTTTAAACTTACTTAGTTTCAAGAATCTATCAATCAGACTGTAATTTTAAGGGATGAAGGAACTTGTGTTCAGTGCTAGCACATAAAATAGTAGTAGGTATGGGTATCTGAGGAATATCATAGATTATATTAGTATAGTATATTACTATAGCTATGTTGCTATAAAGTGTATTAAGGACCAAAAAAAATCTATTAATGTTTTGTAGTAATGATTATTTAGGTTCATTTCCTATCTTTTAGCCGAGCAATGTTCAAGGTGGGGATTGGATATAAATCCAAATTATTTGTTTGTTACTTACTTTGCCAGTGTGTATAGAGGACAGCTAAGTTATTTTCCAAAAGTTTTTCATTCTACTGAATTTTATTTTTGTTCTCATCACTGCAGTAAATCTTTCCTTATATTGAATAGCAATCAGCCATCTGATCCAAAGCATTTTTCCTGAAATGTGAGAACTTTTTCATACCTTTGCTATGTCTTTCTCAGCCTCTGTGATTTAGTTAATACAGATTTCTTCTTAGCAAATTAAGCACCTCTGAATAGTCAGTTTCAATCATAGGAATCACAATTTCTTCATGGATATATAAATCTTATACACAGTTCTCACTGTAGAAGCCTGAAGTAGAGGCCACACATAATACAGAAGTTAAGCCATTCATGCTTGGTTATCTTAAGCTTAATATTCACCGAAAGATTTGTTAATGTTCAGCCCTTCTGAAAGTTGGTCATGCTTATTAATTGCCTGACTATTGATTTAGTTTACAATAGATTTAGTATTGATTTTAGTTGAGGAAACACATCGCCCCTGCAGTGGGTTATTTGTACCAACTGGTTTAAAGGTGACATGCCTACCTGTGATGTTATCTCTTCAAATTTAGCATTGGCTGAAATTGCCTACCACTTCAAATCTAAACCCGTAAATCCAGAGGTACTCACGTAAAAAGTAATTACTCACAGTACTAATTTGAGCAAACAGGTACTGTTGTTTTTCTTTCTGAGGTTTTTGTTTATTTTTCAAAATATTCAATATTTTAAATGCTTCAGTGAATATTCTAGGGAAATGATTGACAACTCTGTGTTGTTCCTGTTTACAAAGCAGTTTTGTGGCAGGTATGGGTGGGAAGAGGATTGGTTCCTTTGCTGGATGACCAGAGATTTCTAGTAACTGCTAGATCTCTAGTTCTCTGTGCATAGGATAACACTTAAAATATTCAGGTTTTATCATCCAGCTCCCATATGCAGTCTCATATCCACAAATAGTCACAAATTCAAACACAACTGTAGTATTGTTTTGCTCTTCTAAATGTCTAGAAATTTGAAGTAGGATTTATCAAAATTAAAAAATTAAAAATATTTCCTCTAATCTGGAGTACATTCACAGATCGATAGCATAATTCAGATAAAAATACGCTTATGTCATTACTCTTTAAAAATTATCTTTGGAGAGAGTTTATTGCCTGTTAGCAACTGCTGACCTCTCCAGAAGATTTGAGCATAGGTATATTTTTATCTCTGTGTAGGTAGCAATCTTGAAAAAGCCTATAAGATTTTAATGAGTAATTTTAGGAGCAATGGAGAAAAATAACATTGTAAATATTTTTTTAATCCTGTGAATCACAACTATAATCAGTAACTGTAACTCATTTATTGTGCCAAGCTGCTTTTTTAAAAAAACATTAAATATTTTCCTTCCATTTCTAATAAATTTTTCATCTCTAACCTTTATACTCAAGTATCATGGCTTGGCTTTTTTCTGCATCCCCAAACTAAAATGAAAATCACCACCTTTGTGCTCCAGCCAAGTGGCTAAGAGCTTTATAGAATCATCCACCACCTGAAAACCTTGAAAGATATTTTAAAAACCATTCAGGTTGTGTCATAAACCTGCTTTAACAGTGTATTGCTTTGTTAATACTTTTGCAAGGGATTGCTTTTCTTATGTAATTTTAGATGCAGCTTCACATTATACAGATGCTGCATTTTTGTCTTCCTCCAAAATGCAAGTTTGAGGGCTCTTTATTTTTGAGTTTTTTTTGGGTTTCTTTTTAAGGGAAAATATCTTTTTCCTACCAAGCCACCAACAGGTGCTACTGTGGAAATGCAGCCAAATGAGATTCCTGCTGTTTTAAAGATAGTTTTACAGGTATATTGTGCTTTTTCATGACACAATGAATTATTCTAAATGACATTTTTATAACTGTTTATTTGGATTCCATGTTTATATTTTTATGCATTTAATTTCTTTCCATATTTTGTTTTTCTGCTTCAATTATAACTTATTACCATTTTAATATCATTTAAGACAGAAACATATCAAAATGTTAACACCTTTTATCTAATAATCTCAAACTGTTTTGTAAGTATTAATGAATGCTACTTCACAGCATTTTTCTGGTATTGATAATCCTTGACACTTCAAAGCATTTAGATGACTGGAAAATAGATGTACAGTAGGATTAAGCAACTTGCTGAAGATTAAACAACGAGTTGCAAAGCTACTTTTATGCGAGTGGGAGGAGCACAGCTAGATATACTTCCTCTGTGTGTGTGAAGGGAGCAATTTATACGTCAGTTAAGTACAGGATTGACACTGTGCTTTTTTGTCTGTAGTCTTTAAAGGGTATCTGTAAACCACAGGTGGCTGGTAGACTGCGGCCTGGAATCCATGAACTCAGGGTATGTTTGCACCACAGGTAGTGACATGACTGAAGCTTGCATTTGCAGATGTAAATTGGAATGACCTGGCTGGGATACTAAACAGCAGTACAGCCATGGCAACAAGGAGCTCAGCGTGGCTGACTATGGAGATGCTGAGCAGGTTTATAGATGGTGCTGAGCTCAGTCCTGTGGTGTGTACGCAGCTGGAAATGTGAGGCTTTGACAAACACTACTGCATTTTTATCTACATTGGGAGCAGTCCTTTCCCAGACTGCAGAGAAAAGGGACCTTTGGGGACCGTCCTCCAGCTTTTAGACCTTCTCCTCTGGAAAGACCCAGAAGCTGCACCCTTCTGAAACTCCCACCCAGCTACAGTGAACTGTAACAAGACTACACAAACTGTTGTGGTTTATCAGTACAATTTACCCCCACCACCACTTCCATATTTAGACATCACCATAGGCAATGTTATAAAGATACCCCAGTGAACAAGTGCTAAATATACTGGCACTAAGTTGAGAAGAAACACCACAGTGCATAAGCATAGATACATTGTTTTCTTTCCTTCTACATGTAAATTTTTCTCTTTGACATCCCAATCGTAATGCTGAAAAGGTACTCTTCTCTTGGTTTTAAGAATATTTGAATCAAGCCTGAAGCTAAGTGAGAGTAACTATTATTGTAGTTTCAACGAGAAATGCACTGAGACAGAAATAGAAGCAAATGGATGGGTGGACATCTATGATCTTTAGCTCTTATTATGACTTCTGATGTCTGGCAAACTGTAGTTGTGGATGACACACTAATTATTTTGATAGGAGGAATTATCTCACTTCTGTTTGTTATACACCTTTCCAGAGATCCGTTCTCAGACATTCTCTTACATGCTGAAATCAAGGTCCAACTTTGACACTTTCTTCCTCTGTGAAATCTAAATACCTGGTTTTTTGCCATTCATTTTTACCATTGTTCTGAAGAGAGAAAAATGCAAAAGTAACAAATGTGTTTATTCAGAAAGACTTAAAAGGGGATGCAGGTCATTAGGAAATACTGCGTTGTGGTTCAGTACGTAATTATGATGCTGTCCTGCAGAAATGGAGGGTGATGGAAGTGAAAAAGGAATTTTCCAGTGGCTCTAGGACAAAGTGGCCATGTAATGAAATGAAGATTTCTGGCTTCCAATCACCTGTGCTTGTTGTCTGGCAGAACTGGCCTAGCTGCAACATCCATTTGCCTACTATGGGTACATGTTCAGGTGGAAGAGCATGCTATCCTCTCAAACTCTTCACTTTACACCACCTTCCTGACTTTAAAATTTGTGCCTGCTGTTAAAGGAAAAAAAATAATCTTTTTGCACAAGAATCTTTCCTCTTAGCAGCATCTGGATACTAATTCTGACTTTTGCTCCTTATTTTCATGTAAAAAGCAAGCTAGTATGTCTCTCAGTACTTGATCAACAGCACCTGGACCAGCTATCAATAGATTGAAAATATATATAAGGATAATAGCTCTGAAAGGCTTTCATCATTACCCCTGTCTTAACTTTTGTGGTTTTACAGGGTTATTAACATATTTATCTGTGAAAGACTGCAAGGCAAGTCAATGAAGAAGTTGAACAACAGTGCAAAACCCAGAGTTTTTCTTGAAAGAAAAGTTGAATAATTTCTGCCCTCTGGTCCTGTAAATGGGGTGCATAGAACTGAGAGGATGGATGACTAGACACAGGCATTGCAACGGACAGAATCTGTTATGTAAACCAGGGAGACTTTGTTCCAGAAAGGTAAAAATTCATGGCATGTTGCCACAAACACCTTGAGCATTATGCATTGGTAGTGCCATGAGAGTAGAGCTGTGAAAATAAGTTATTTTTTTATCTATGAATCAACAGAATATTCTAATGCTAGTCTAAAGGATTGCATAAATGTTGCAAATTTCTTAAATATACAGTGTATATTATATGAGTTGCTCAGTGAATTAAAAACAGACCAAGCTGCTTCAGGCTTTAATATAAATTCTGTTTAAAACTTAAGCCTCAGATGCAGTCAATCTAACTTTATGTATTAAGTGAAGTAGTTCACAAAGGACCCTCATCACCCTAGGCTATCCCTCTAATCAGTGCACTTCCACATGACAAGTGTGATGGCCTGAGTTACCTGGAGGAAGTGCTTTCTTCTCTCCACTGACTCTAGAGAGACCCTGTGGGAGCCAAGCATCTCAATTAAATGCCTGCAGATAGATGAGAGCAACTTAAACTTGAATGCACCAAAAATTTGCATATGTCTTGTATGCTTAGTGTATAACTGACTTCCACATCCTCTTCAGACATCTTTTTAAGATAGGGACAGGGTAGACTTCTTATACCTTTATATACAGGAAAATGAGATGCCCCCTCAAATTTCACAATGATAATCTATTTTTGTCCTGGAGCCAGTCAGTATCAGGTAATGAAATTCTAAATGGTGGAGGTAGATGCCTTTCCACTCTCATGGTATGATTTAGTATTGATTAAAACTGCATTACACATGGCTTTTCATGAAGACCTTCATGTGGAAGTATTTCTCCATTTTGTGTTTCTCAAGCTTTGCAGTTCCAATATTTTTCTTTCAATACTTGCATTTCCTTGATGGGAGGATTAGTAATCTACATCTGCTACAGTCTTTTCCACTATACTAGGTAGTTTCTCTCTTTGTCTTCAAGAGTTCAAAGAGCAGCTCACTCTGTGTCTTATTTTGTGAGGGCTTATTCCATTTTGGACAGTTGCTTGATGGACTGTTACCCAGTGCATGTGGTACTGGCCAGAGGTATATCAACTAATTTTATTTTTTTTTTAATTATCTAATTTCAGCACTTTGAGCTCCAGTTCAAAATTAGAAATTTTAGGAGAAATATCTGAATTGGCTGGTTCAAAACCTAATATATGTATGCAGTTTGCCCTAATTCATTTCCAAAATTTGACAAAGCTTCAAGTTTCTTTCTATTTGAGCTGAAATTTCCTGTATTCTAGAGCCAAAACCTTTTCCTTATTCTACTTTTTAAACCATATATGTGTGTGTGTGTGCCCAGCTGTGTTCTCCTATAGCCAAGAATCTCTGGCATTGCTTTCTGTATGATCTCTCCCACTTCTTGGGTCATTCTTTGACTATTTGTACCACGCTTCACTCTGCTTCTGTTGGAAGCACTTCTGAATATATATGCATGTGCACTGAAAACACTGCCAAAAACACACTCAGAGTTCCATAAGAACAAGAGGCAAGCCAGGATGGGGTGCATAATTCCACAGAAATGTCAAGAATGAAACACAGTTTGTGGACAAAAAGTCATAACATCATGCAACTTCTATTTTGTTCAATAAAATTCTACTCTGTGCTCTGTGTTCTTGGAGATTTGGGTATCCAGAGAAATGCTGATGGTACCTTTACTGCTGTAACTTTCCCAAAGCTTAAAGCAAGTTTGTTTTAATGTGAAGATTGAACAGTTTTTCAGCTACTTGCTGATTCACTGGAAGTATTTTTTTCATCCTTCACTAAAACTCTAATACAGGTTACTGAGGAGAAGAAAGGAAATAAGAATTATGTAATTAGCCTTAATTTTGTTTATATTCAAGGGGCTGTCTTCCATTGGAAATTAGAGGAAAATAGGAAATATATGATAAGCTGGATAATTTCAAGAGTCTGATTCAATTAAATTGATTAAAAGAGTAATTTTTAACAACTCCTAGGGCAGAGTGTAGTATGTTTGGAGTTCATCTAAATAAGCCTTGACCTGATAAACATGGTACATTTTATTGCACTAAATTCAGTGTTTATAAATAAGAAATTATTTTTGTCCTCTAATTGAAGTTTATAAAAAAGCACATCACTTTCTACTGAAATAATCTTGTCAAGGTTTTAATTTTTCTTCCTAGAAACCCAGCTTCTAGGGTTTCTAACAAAATTAGAAAAATTTGGTTATTCTATTATGTAGCAGAAGTAGCAATGAAAAGCAACAGAGAAGGAGGAGAAATTAAATTCACTTAAAAAGCTATTAAAATCAAAGAATGTCGCATTTGCTGTAGAAACACTCACGGGCCAGCGGCTTCTCAAGGTGAATTGGATATTTGAACCCATACAGAAGAAAGTCATAGGCATAGGTGAATGGGATAAACTCTTGCAATCAAGTCCTGATCCAGACTTCTCCTACCGTTTGTGTTAAAACACCTGAGCAGATTTTTCATCTCTAACACATGGCTACACAAAATACTAATTTACAGTAAGTTCATGTTTATATAATCATTAGAGATCAAGTCCCAGTCCATCTTCCAGCCATCATCAGAGGCATAAAGGGGCAAAAGGCACTTCTTTTGTCTTGAGTAAATAGATTTTGCCAGAATGCAGAAGAACCATGAAGGTTAGTCCTGGAAATAACTAAGCAATATGGAAAGTAATATACAGTAAAATACCAAATCTCACAGGAGATGAAGAATTTCTCTTGCTTACTGCAGTCGATAAGTGCCCAGAGAGTAGGATAATAAATACAAAATATGAACCTAAACAAGAGTCTGAATATACAGGTAATATCATTAAAATGTGATGGATTTAGTAAATAATATAACATATATTCTATTTATCATGTAGTAAAATTCTGAGTAAACAAATCTGAATAAAACATACCATTTTGGCCCTGTGATTAATCAGTGTATTCAGTTTTGTATATTTGGTGAAAAATATATTGGTACAATATTCACAGCCAGAATGAAATCAAATATCTTTGGATCTTTTGTTTTCCTTATGTATACTATAACAGAAAGCTCATGTAAGGTATGAAGAAAATCGATTTTAGGAACAGCTTGACACCTTTCAAAGGATGCTTAGATAAGGGAAATTAAATGTCATGTTTTGGAGGAATATAGTGATCAGTGCAGAAACACTGAATAGGGAGAAATCCTTATTTACCTTTGTCTGTAAAGACTTTGAATATTTGCCAGGACCTGATTCTTGGGAGATAAGTACTCTCCCAGAGCTAAAATAACATGCTTTGAACTTGATCACAGCCTGACTGAAAATAACTGCTGTTGAATCTGTAAAGAACTTGTAAATAAGGTACATGTTGAAGTGAAGGTGAATACAGTGATTACTCTTTCTTTATTCATTGACTGCCAGTCTTTCCACCTCTCACAGATGTAGACACTTGCTCTTTTCAGTGGCTAATATTCTGTCAAACAAATGTAAATATCAGAATTCCTGCTTCTTTTCCTCTACCAAAAAATATTAAGAATACTTTTAAAAGCAGTGGAAATGGGGTCTGAGCAGCCAGTGTTGGACGGCAGCTCATGTCTGAGGGAACTAGTCTCTGAAAGAGCTACTTACTGAATGTCTTGCTTGCGGTCTACTTAGCCTTCATGGAATATCGTACTTCTGGTAGCACTAAAGGAGTTTAAGTGTACACCAACAGGAAGATAAGCTTCTTGTCTTTTAACAGAAGGAAGAAGTGAATGTGGCTCAGTGAGGAAAAAGTGCCTATCATGATTGCCTGCCCTTTTATGTATCTCCCCAATGTGATTAAGCAACTTAATTAAATTATCAAAGTCAGATAAGCCAACAGCTGACATGGTACCTGCATCAACTGCTAATGGTGAAATTTATCACCGTGCAAAAATCATATTTGTTTTGTGATTTGGTTGATGATTAGGAGCATTGGTGATATTTGGACAGCTTGTCAATAGTTCAGAGTTTGAGAACTGAATCGGTCTGGCCTTTGGCTATAAACTGGTAGTACAGAGGACAAGAATTGAAAAAGATAAGCATTGTCCCGAGCTCTCCTGCAGCAATTAGTGCGTATAGATCTTAGAACATTTTACAAAAGAAATTATAAGACCTCAGTTTGATTGTTTTCTAGTGAAATCTTTTCCCTTAAAAAGAAGAGGAAATAATTTCACTGGAAAAATAACGAAGAGGAAAGAGAGAAAAAAAGGTTTCAGTTTATACTGATCTTATTGAATTACTTTGGGCAGTTATTTTGTCTAGTCACAATGTTTCTTCTGGGTTTTGTTTTGTTTCGGTTTAATGAAAGAACACATTTAATAGTTACACTGAATAATTCTTTGAATCTTTGTGAAATAGAAATATTTTGTCTCAAGGTGACAGGATCTTTATCTGTTTAATTTTCAACTGTTAGTAGGAACACAGAAAAATACTGTTTAATGACAACATGAAATACTATTGTTATCTTTTCATGATAGCTTATGTGCTTCTCCATATGAAACAAACATGTATACAACCCTGGTAAGTATTAATATTACATGTAAATATTAAGTATTTAAATAACTTATTATTTAATATTTAATATATATATTAGATTTATAATTAAGTTCAATGAAGATCAGAGAGGTGATTTACCCTGAGTTATATCAATAAGTAAGACAAAATAAAGCCTTAATATTTTGATCTTGTAACTTCTCCCTTTTGCCGTCCTTTTATGGCAAGATGTGGAGGTAGATGATGAAAGTGGGAATGGAGACAGAGCAATAAAATCCAGGGAAGTCACTATTGGACTGTTTGTTTTCCAGATGCACATTAATTCTTTCAAGAGCTACCTTAAGCAAGTTAAAATAAAATGTAAGTAGTTAAGTCCTAACAGTGAATGATTCTTAAATCTGTGTCCTACATAATAGCATTATGGGACCATGGAGACATCTGACATAGGTATTTACGCTAAGGCCTTTTTCCATACCTATTTCTCTTGAAATGACACTTTTAAAATTCTTAAATATTTACAGTGTTTTGACAATGTAGATTTTGTCTTCTGTTATATTTACACACATAGTAAGGAGTGGTATAACTACTATAGACTGGACTATAAGTAGTATAAACTAGAGCTGACTGGAAACAGTCAAGGTTTCCTTAATGTATGTGTAAACAGAGACACGCTTTAATTAGATTAGATTCTAATTACATCCTTAAATGTTCTGTTTCTTGAATTGGCTTGAAAATACATGCATTTGAAAGGACTAAGACAAGATGTATCAATAATTACAACTGTATTTGACAGAGGAGGCCTGGTTTTCATATGAAAAATAGCAGTGTGGAGAGAAAGAAGAAGAAAAAAGAAAAGGAAAGACAATTTTAAAATAGTCCCTCAAATTTTATGTTTTCCAGAATATCAGAATATTTTCTGAAAAAAACATATCTGAATAAGACAATTGTAGTTTTGCAGCAGAGAGCAACAAAGACTGTATTTTCTGTGTGATCATCACTCAAAGCTTGTTCCCAGTCACATAATTAGGTAGTTGCATGAAAGTGTTCTGACCCTTATTTACATTAGCAAGGGACCATCAGTCCTCGAGACTTATTTAGCTTCATTTTGAAATTTATGTGTTCACACTTAAATCAATTAGTTGGATTACTGCAAGATTTCCTAATTAGAAAAAAGACCTTGGAATCTTTTCTTTTTAAGCTGCTCTCTTAGATATTGCTTGGATACCTCTTCAAAGAACCTCTTAGACTTAAAAATAAAAATAATAAAAAAAAAAAAAATTGGAAGAATGAAAACTCTGAAAGTGTTTATTCAAAGCAATAAGTAAACTCCTGAATCAGTTCAGGACACAGACAAGAAGAATAGCATGAAACACAATGGGGAGCGCTGATGCTAATTGTCTACTTATCTAGTCCCACAATGAGTCAGGACTACTTGAAGAGAACTGAGAAAAATAACTGAGCCATTAGCTGTGTAATAGAAGAAAAGAAAAATGACATGATAGATGAAACTGAAAGTGAAATTTCTGGATTTTATCTTGCCCAAAATATCTGAAAGGAGAGACAAAAAAATCTCCAGAAACCTGAGATTTTTATGGTATGGTATAATTCAATTCCCCTGCAAAGTTCCTCACAGAGCTTTTTCTCCAGATGTGTTTGTTCACTGTTCTGCTCTGTTGACCCAAATGTCATTTTCATTGGACCTCCTTTAGACTATATAGTCACTGTACAGGGGCATTTAGGAACATGGGTATTTTCTGATCTTAATAAGATCAGAATTTTGTTATAGTAATACAACATCCTGTATCAGTTACTAGAAAAATCTTCAATTTTTGACACAGTTATTATAAGTTATGTTGCATAAAATGTAAAGGAAATGATTAACTTTATTGAAACAAATATTTAAAAAATAATTCTCTTTGAAAACATTAGTGAAAACTTCAGTTTACCAAAATATTATTTTTATTAAATCAGTCTTTTTCTGAAAAACAAAACAAAACAAAACAAAACAAAAAACCACAAACAAACAAACAAACAAAAAAAAACAAAAAACAAAAACATTTTACCATTTTAAATCCCTTCACCAGCTGTTTTTTCAGATGGTCTTCATGTGTTTCAATATATTGTCGAGCCTGATTTGCAGGTGCTGCAGCCTGCTAAAATGAATGTTTTCTGTTTCAGAAAAGCAGTAAAAAGAGTAGTGAAGACCAAGGGGAATACTGTCATGTCAAAATACGTAAGTCAGAAAGGTAGGGCTAAGCATGTTCTTTTAAAAGAGTGGCTTGACCGCATCCCTAATACCTGAGAGGTACCTACAATGTGCATCATCAACTGTGATTAAGTTACTAAAACTAGAGGCAATTGATCTCAGCCACTTTCCTGTGGCTACTTTCAGAATTACCCATTGACAGTAGTTTAATTAGAGTGGTATGCTAAGCTTCTAGGAATGTCTGAGTTTTAGGGAGATATCATGTGTTTCATCTGTAAACTCCTCTGTCAGTAGAGAATAAAATATTTGGATTTTATTACTTTCTGCCAGTGACAGTGATATAAATTTTCAATTAATGAAACCTTATAAAGAAAGAATATGAAGACATTTGCCTTTAGTCAACCATAATTGCAATCTGGATAAAACATTAGAAATATTGCAGCTATTTTATTACGGTAAACAAACACATCTCTTGTGCTTCTTTTGTGCCTCCTGTTCAGTACATGGTGTCCATGGTCAGGATCAGGCCAGGTGAGACACTTTGGACAGTGCTTGCAATTTAGACACTGCGTTTCCAAGCTTAAGAGTAATCTAAGTCAAATCAGATGAAAAAGGTTTTTACTTCTAATTCTACTGATACAGTCTTCCAGTAACAGATTGTCAGATCCGTCTGTAAATGTGTGTGGGAATTTTGTTTCAAATGACAACATATCTGAGATTTTCTTTTTTCTTTTTTTTCTTTTTTTATTTATTTTTTAGATATTTCCTGCTTTATAGCTTCTATTGCATCATGACGTGGGATAAGGAAGTAGATGCCACTTAAATTATATATTCATGTTAGATTTCAGTCAGCTATTATGTATTGGAGAACTAAACATAGCCTGGAAGTCACAAGGAACATTGCTTTAAGTCACTTTAAGCCAGACTTGAAAGACAGGGATAAATTTGTTGCATATATTCAGTGATAATAGAGTACCAGCATTCAAACTAGAAAGTCTTATGAGCTTTTTTCCCAATAGTAGAAAGTTTATGAGAAATGAAAGTTTACCTGTTGAAGCTCCTTACTTTCTCTCTTTTTAAACATTCAGCAATCACCCTGATGATGTTGATAGTTAACTAAAGATCTACTGGTTTGCCTCAAGATTTTTGGTGTTTCATGGTAAATTTTAAGTAATTCCTGAAGTTTATATCACAGAGGTTTGCCTGGTTAGCACACATTTACAAGAATATTTGGAATACGTGGAAAGGATGTGTTGCAGTCCTGAGATATTACTGAAGAGTCATTCAAACCTAAAAAGGGTGTATGCAAAGGAGAGTTCAAAAATTCTCTCTATACTAGATGAGATTTTGTGTTGAAGGACAGTAATAGAGTTACCAGAAGAAGTTAAAAAAAAAAAGCAAGCAGTTTATAGTACAAGTGGATGTTCATATTATGCAGAGCCATAGCACAGAAACCCATGGAAACAAGTTCTTATTAGACCTTGAAAATAATAACAGATCTAAAACTGAGGAACTTGCAGTCAAGTATCTAGAAAATACTAGAACAATTTCTGGGGGACATAATGAGAAGACTATCTGTTTCAGTGCAGTTCTGAGTTAAAACACTCAATGCTTTAGGTCCCTTTTTTACTTTGTGTTTCCAGCTTTGCCTTGTCTGTGTAAAGCATGCAGATTGACTAATATAGATAACATGATGTAAACTTTTGAAGAAGAATATAAATAGAATCCAGTTATTTGCAAGGTTGACATTAATAGGGTACTGTTTTTTAATCTTTTTCAGTGTAGTATATGAAGAGTTAGCCACGTTGTCAGGTTCAGGCATATATGGGTTAATGGCCAAATGCTGATGTCGGTAGGAAAAAGGAGTAGAGGCAATGAAAGACAACTTCTTTTCCTGTATAGCATAACTGATATTTTGAATACCAGACTGGTGGTTGCATTGGACAAGGTAAATGCTCTCAAGTTTTCTTTGCCCATTTTAACAATCTCCTGCTCCAGAAGATAATCTGATTGAATTTTATTGATCCTAAGGATTTCTTCACCCTTCTGAGAGAGGACAGGCATCCAGTTTCTTCATACAGACATTCAGAAAGGACAGACTCTGATTTTTTTCAGACTCCACTGAAGCAATCCTGCCCCAGTTGGTGCCAATGACCTTTGTAATGGAAATGGCCCATGGGGCATCCAGTGTTCATCTACTTCAGAAAAGGCTGGTAAGAATCAAGAATATGGTTCTATAAATAAAATCTTTGTGAGTGACCATGCAAAATGGCAGTTAGCTGTCACTTGTATGAAGATGTGTATTGAATTATTGAAGGAGACACTCAGTCTTTACCAAGCAGACTGTGTTTCGTGTCTCCACATAGAGACTCTACTACCCCTTTTCTACACAATTATGTTTTGAGACATGAGTTAAAATAGCAGAATCTATTTCTGAATATATACTGTTCTTCATATTAACACCTCACATTTGGGTGATGTTAACATGTGGATAAGAAGTAAGAAGAGCTACCAGTGAAGTGAGTTTGACAACAGACATTCATTTTCCAAACAGCTCTGTTGACTGAGAAGTCACTTCTCATCAGATCTTTGTTGTGTCCTTTTTGCTGGCATAGGAGATCCAAAGTGTGTGCTCTTCAGTCCTCTCCAGAAATGTCTGCTGGATTAATTTAAAAGGCAATGACAGTTGTTGTAAATCAGTCCTGATGAAGTAGATTATGGAAGGTGCACAGCATCCCCTATGGTAACTGCCTCTTGTTACGCAGCAAAAGATGATGGGGGGAGAGCATCTTCTGACAGCACCAGCTATAAAGATCTCTTTCTGTGTCCTTCATCTCTGTACGTGTGGCTGATGTATCTCAGCCCTGATCAAATGTTTCAGCATCAGCAAAAGAAACTATTGAGTTTAGTGGCTATAGTGTATAACATTGCTCAGAAGAGAAAAAAAAAAAAAAAACATGGTAAAGTATCACCTGGCTTATAAAAAGAAAAATGAGTTTCTGCATAGTCGAAAGTTGCTAGCCAAAGTTCATTCAGCTGCCTAAACCTAAGTCAATCCAGTTTTAAGGGATGTGAGGTATTTGGCCTAGCTGCTGCTGCTGCAAAATGCAAAGCTCTTCTGGGACTTCTGTATCTTATTTGTCAGCCCCATACCAATACCTCAGATGCTTTAGGGCATCTCAGGTGACAGCAGATGTTAAGCAATTGAATTCCACCTCATTGTAGATTTTTCTGTTGAACGCATTTATCAGTCCGAACTTTATTTAACCTTGAATGAAACAAGCTTTTCAACTTAAGATTTTTTTCATAATCAATATTTTGCATGGCAAATATTGCATCTATTAATAGAAAGGTAATGCAGCAATGTTTATGAAATCCATGCACAGATTGATTAATACATTAACATGTTTACAAAAAGCTGACGAAAGAAAGGGAAGATAATAAATGTCTGATGAAAATGCTCAGCTGCAACAATCAGTCTGATTATTTCAACTTCATTAGATTATCATTTTTCTTCATATGCTTAGTACACGAATACCCAAATAATTTAAGTGCAAATTTTGTTTCTGATTAATAAAGGAAATATTTAAAATAGCTTAAATGATATTCTTTGCTTGCCTCTTATGAAAGGAAGGAAGAAAGAAAGGTCATCTGAAAGAACAATTATTGTTTTTCTTTTAGGGAAACTTATAATGTGGTAAAACATTTGAACTTTGAGAGAAAAGAGGGAACTGAAAACTGTTGGGACAAAGAAAAATATCACACACAGTGTGGACTGTGTAGAAAATTAATATCTGCACTCAATGTATTTGTCATTAACAGTGCAGCTCCAGAGGTAGATTTATCTCTTGGCTGGATTTTGCCTAATAAATTCTATTGTGGTAAAAAAACTTTAGAAAATAACATGTGTATTTGACCTATACTGAGTGCTCTTCTTTTTTATTAGCTAAATAATCTTAAGGCCCTGAAGGTTTGCTTTCCAGCTGTAGGTACCTGTATACTTTTATTTGTGTTCATGGTCTCATTAAAGTCAAGGCATAATTTAGCTTCAGAAAAGCCACTGAAATTGGTGATGTTACACCTTAAATTGTTATGATTGCAGTCTAATATAAACTCACAGAAAACAACAGGGATTATAGCTTTCATTTTCTAATCAAAGACATTTGACACATCTGGTGCTGATTATTATATCAGCAAATATAATTATATTTTCTTAAAGTTAAATGAAAAACAGTACTAGAATTATAATGCCACAGTCATAAAAATGTACTTTTCCATTTTCTTAATGAAAGTCACCTTGTACTGGATAAGAATAGGAGTAAACTACCAATTGATACTTTGAGTTGTTTCTACTAAAAAGAGGCTCATTATGTAAAATCATCTGCTGGGAACTGCATAACACAGTAGCTGCACTTAAAATGTTACTCTTGAACTGAAAGATTTTACTGTTTTAAGAAACATTTCCTCAATTCTCTCAATTTGCCAAGGCCCAAATGTGGAGCAGAATGTGTAATAAAAAATGAAAACGAGAGATATAAAACAATTACAAGCACAAGAAACATAAAACACTGAGAATCATTAGTTTTGTACAAATAACACCATTCTTATCACTTCAGTTTCATGGATCTTTATTTCTGCTGTGAAGAATTCTCTACAGTGAATGTTAAGGGACATCAAATTGGCCAAGACCAGAATAATTTTGAGAATGCAATGAGGGAAGTGATGTATGTAGGACATTTTTTCTTAAAGTTGAAAAGAAAAAATAGAGATACAACTGCTTAGACCAGAAAAATAAAGAAGTTACCAAGGTATGCCCACTTTAAAAAAAACATCTCTCTTGTTTTCCTCAGAATTGTTCCAAAGACATGACAGTCCAGCCTCCTTTCATGGCTAAATAAATGCTGGGTAGATAATAAAAGACTCCACTGTTTGAAGACAAAGACCAGTCTAAATAATGCACTACCATGTATCAGCCACAGAAAATTCTTTGATTTGACAATATCATTTTAAAGATAAAGACCATTCAGAACTTCTGTGTGTTCCCACATTCTTGACTCTGAAGGGTGAGCACAATGCTACAAATAAAAGGTATCTGACTAGAAAGTACAGCATTAATGCAATTTAATATAAACCTGCCTGGGAAGTTATCAAAGAACTGCATTGTGGAGGCTGTGAAATGTATGCCACTCTAATCAGATTTGTCAAACATTGAAGTTTGACTCAAACAGTTTGAAAGTATTGTCAACCGTCCAGGCTAGAGGGTAACTCAGAGCAGTGAAAGGCAGGTGAGCGCCAGCATCAAGCAGCTGGAGCATGGCTTACAGGCAAGCAGGATGCTCAGATCTACTGAAAGGATTGGGCCACCAGGCCGGTTTGCTGGTCACTTCCATCCCAATCCAGTGAGCACATGTGCTGTACTGCAGTGACCTACTCATATGGCAGGAGACAGACTTTCTGCATCAGCAGTTCATACATATTAGGGCAGGATTAATGCTGTTTGTATTTCAGTCCAGGCAGAACTGGTAAACATAACTTTACCAGATTTGAAGAGAGTTTGCTGCCCTGAAGATGTCTCCACAACACAACAATCATTCCAGTTCAGAAATACGTCACTAAAGACCAAAAACACAATCTGATTGGTATAAAGTTTTCTTTGACTTTGAAATGGTGTTGAAGGAAGGGGGAAATGAATTCTTTCTGTAGGAAATGAAGCATGCACTTATCAATAGTTGATCACTCCATTATAGGAAAGGGAAATTATTTTACTCAAGGAAATAAGGTGCTGTTGTCATGAAAATTTGTGTTTTTGATAACCATTTCACTTGTCTAAAAGGAGAGCACCAGACCATGTGCCCTGAGTTACTGTGCCTATTGTGTGAAGTAAATGCATCCTCATTGGATGTAATGTTGTAAACGTATGAAAGAACAGAAACAGAGAAGAAAATATCTTCAACTTTACAAGCATGAGAGCTCCCAATTTGGATGTTCCAAGGTAGGGCTTTATGAAGCCTAAAAAGCTAAGTGAGTAAGGAAATAATGTAGCACAGCTGCATGAACGCCTCAGATAACTTGCAGGAAATGTCCTTAATTAGTGGTGTTGAAGAGAGACAGTTATAACCCACGGATTTTGGCATTCTTTCATTTGGATGTAGAAGAATTTTGGTTGCTGGTATTTGTTGCCTTGATTTTAATTGTATAAAGGTTTTGTGGCCACAGAACTATTTCTTATGTAGTAATAGTAATAATAATAATACCTATTTGAGCTGTCCAAAGTACTTCTGAACAGTTCTTTTTTCTTCTATTCACCCTATGGAGATACATATATACACACATACTTTCATATACACATATATGTATGGATATAGATATGTATGCCCATACATGCCAACATATACTTTTTGGGTTTTTTTTTACTGGAACACAGATGTTGTATAAAACTTAGAAAGTGTGTTTGTATTATCACAAAGGAAAAAGCTTCAAAGTTGATTGGTGCCCAAAATATAGAGAAAATAGCAGAACATGTTGTGAGTAGGCACAATGTATCCTTAATACATGTGTTTAGGGAAGCAGTAAATACTGGAACAGCTTGCAATAGCTGTAAGAAAATTTCAGAACTTCAACTTCTAAACTTCCTTCACATGTAGCCTTTCACTGTCGTCTGTACATGCTGTGTTGTAACTTGAACCTCCAATAATATATTTTCTACCTATAACACATGAAGGCTCAATACTGTGTTTCCTGATAGAATTGTTCCTGACTTCTGATTTTACTGTGACTCATAATGTATCTGGTGCTTCTTCAGAGATGCCAGTCATATAGTTATGGGACTTATTTCTTCCAGTAAAAACAACTTCTTAATCCCCTTCACAAAATGTAAGGTTTCTGGACCCTCCTGAATGCATTGTCTAAATGTGTGACAGTGCCAAACAATTAAGACACCCAAAGAAATACATTCCCTTTTCCACATATTTTCTTGTCAAAAGGAGTGTGTGTGCATGTATATTTTCTGACCATTGCAGATTTCAGAAGATCACCAATATTCATGGCCATAAGGCATCCATGTATCCCAGAGAGATTTAGTGTTGTGATTTGAAGATATATTCTAGTGACTTCTCTAACATTCATTCAGTTTCTTATCAGTACCTCAAGAGTAAACTCTGCCTACTGGAAGGCAGCTTACTTTGCTACCGAAAATCTGCCTGCATGTATCTCAGTGCATGTGTCAATATCTCAGTATGAGATCCACACGTATCTCATCTACTTGCCCATGTACCTCAGCGCATGTACCTCTCTTTGTTTTGCAAATAAAATTAGAAAATAAATATTGGTAGGGTTTGCACTAAGGATCAACAAAGTCAATAAGAGGCAGCCCTTAATTTTTATGGTATGCTTTATGTTACATATATATAATAATTATTTATTCACTAATTGGAAACCATTTTCACTGGTTAAACAGCAAAGAATTCTAGAGAGCTGCAGTACTACTGATGATGGCGTTTGTTGATGCTTTGATCCTTGTGTTGATGTTTAGTCAATGAAGTCTTATAAGCCTTTCATGCACCAAAGACTGCTGTTCATGCTCTTCAGGTTTCTTATGACATCTTACCACTTCACTGATTTACAGAAAATCAGCCCATCAAGCTCTCCATCTGTATACAGTTGTTAGAATTCAATATTTATTCAGTGTTCTGAGGGAGAATATAACCCTCTGCACCCTTTTGGGGGGATTTGTATCCTGTATCATCATTATAGATTCCTTACTTGGGCTCATAATATGATATAAAATTATATTTCATATTGGTCTATCAGTAAGAAATATTGACATATAATTATTAACTTTTTTCTGATATACGTCATGTTCTGAAAGAAAAAGAATGGTGTCCTTATTTTCCTTTCTTTACATCCTCCTCACCAACATCAAAACACCTTGCCAAAGGAGCTGGAATAGGAAAGAGAACAGAAAAACTTTTAGTTCTAGGTGCCTTAAAGTGAGTGGATTAAGTGAGTTTTCCCTTGACACCTCATTATCATCACAATCCCTTTTAGACACTGGCTGTCAGCTACTTATGATGTGCATAGGTTGTCCTACACTGAAGCCAGTCCTTATCTTCGAACATAGCATTAGGTTTAATTTTATCAGATGTTTGGGATTTCAGATCTCTCTCTGATCTCTAAACCAACTTTTTTTGAAGAGGTGATAAAACTAATGAATTGCAAATCGCCTTTGATAGTTCTGAGATTTTAGTACAGGTATTAGGAGGGATAACACAATACTCCACAGGAAGTTGAAGCTTTTTGAAAACCACTGTAAAGCTTCTTATTAAGATTAAAGTTCCTAGAGAAGACCTAATTGCCTGGGAAACTAGTGCTTACATTCAGTTGCTCTTGGAAATGGTACGAAGAGAGTTATTTTTAACATTACAGTGTTTCTATCATGAATGTATACTTCTGAGCCCTGAGGGCACTTCAGGACCTACTGTCCCTGTCCCCTGCCCCCTGGGGCTTTCCAAATCCTGCCCACGGCCCAGGACCCCATCTCAGCACTCTGGGGATGTGAGTCCCTGCCCCAGTGATGCCATATCAAAGCCAGCCTGCAACTCCCTACTGCCCAGCCATGGTCCCCACTGAGCCAGGCCCACCCGTGGGCCCACGTCCCAGCCTGGCCTTGGCCTGTCCCCAACCCCAGGGAGGTGCCCAATGCCCTTGGCTGGAGCTGCCCCAGTGCCTTCTGGCTGCCCTGCTCCTGCCTAGGGTGGTTGGATGGGACCTGGCCCTTGTGGCACCCTGAAAATATATTTTCAGTAGCTTTAAAATTTGTCAGTCAGTCAACTTTTTAGATCAACAGCTGAAAAAGCTATGAGAGAAGTATGGAAAAGCAGACATAACATCTCCCAGGGCAGAGGAGATTGTTTCTTCCATTGTTGCCAGACTGACAAAAACATCTTGAAAAATCAATATTAAAACCTCAGATTTCTGCAGGGAGGGGACACTGCACAGCACAGAGGGAGTTCTGCAGAGATCTTTTGGAAGGAAATGAGCTGTTCTTTCATAGAGGAGGTGGCTTTAGTTCAGGAATCTTTCGGACATGTTAACACAACACTTTACTGATCTATTATATTCTCTCTCCAGAGACTATTTTCTGAATTATCTCTTCTTTACAGTGTTTTCTCCAAGTCATTTGTGCTTTTTCCTCAGTTACTTGAGCATCATCTGTAAAGCTTGGACTGATTGTATTGATGTTTGCCTTAATTAAACTTAGGATGATCCCAGAGGTTTTTTTTTTTTTTTTTTTTTTCATTTGATGACATGGTAATGCCTTTGTGCCTTCTTCATTATCTTGAAATAAAATTTAAATCATCAAAGTAGAACACTGAACAGTACCATAGATTTGGCATTTCCTCACTTTGGAATTCAACTTTTTTTTTTTTTTTTTTATTCAGTTTGAATTTCACACTACATTTTATACTAACCCAATGATTCAGTCTACTATATTTCTGTTTCCAGTTTTTAATTATGCATATTCTAGATCAATCCGAGCATTGTTCAGATTAATCTTTACAAAGAAAAGTGTATTTTGTTCTCACTTTTAGCTTTCTGTTTTCATTATTTTTTCTTAGTATGAGAAAAATATTTCTTGAGTACTTAAGCCTGTCTTTTAATCCACAGGAAATAGAGAAAATATTCTTAGAACCCATGAAAAGCAATAGAGAGACACACTTGGTTTTTCAGAGGTAGTCCTGTGTTCCTCCCCCCTTTAATACATTTAGACTTACAGTCATAGGTCCCCAAATAGCATTTCACTCTTACAGATCAAATACCGTGATGTTCAGACCAAACTAACTAAAGGCAAAGATCTCATTAAGGTGAGACACATCTCTCTGTGCAGACTTGGACTGATAAACTCCCTGCCACTTCTTGTGTCCCTAGGGCATCACCCACCCCACAGGCAGAACTCAAATGGAGCCTGTGATGAACATTTTTCAGCCAACCTGGCTGCTATAATTTAATTAGCTTCTTCTAAGGACTCCACATCTCTCAGCAGTGTCTGTTGGCATTGGAGAGAAGTGGAAAGTGGAACCAGGAGGCTTGATGAGAAGATTGACCAATTCCATCATTGCAATTAAGTGCTTTACAAATGTACCTAGCAACTCCAGTGGTACTGCAGAGAGCCACGGGAAAAGGATGTTCACCTTGGGAGAACACGACAGTGTCTATAAATATCTAATGACCTCATATGTGGTTGCTCACACCATACAACATCACGCTGTTCCTCAGCAATCCTTTAGCCATTGATGTTTTGACTCTGTTCAGTTCAGAGGTGCGAACAATATCTCTTCAAAAGCTCTGATTTGTCTTGCAAGAGCAGAAACAAAAGAGATAGAGACCTCTACAGCTGATACTACTTCAGGAAAGACAGGAAACAGACTGATGGGGAGCACTGGCCCCTCTGAGAAGACAGCCTTCTCTACAGTGTTAATAGCAAATCCTGTCCAACAGTCAACATCTTTTTCCCCTGACTGCAAAGGGGTCATGGTCACAGTAGTGAACAGTATCTACTTTATTTGCTGGTTCCTCCCATGTGTGCCATGTTTCTTAAAGACAGACAGGTCAGGTGGACTGCTGTAGGCAGAGGTACAGATTGTGTCTCCCATGGGAGCAACCAGGTATGCAAAAGGAAAAGAATATTCCAGGGATGGTCTAGAAGAGATGAACTCCTTTTACCAAGGGACAAGAGGGATTTTGTGGGGTTTGGTGCCACACAGAACACCATTAAGTAGACTGAAGTTGCTCCTGGAAGGAAAGAAGACATGTCTTCACTGACACAGTGAATTGGCTATAAAACATTCTTATTTCTATTTTATGTGACATAGTCATTTTGGAATTTCTCTGTTTAAAAAGTGAAATGTCCTATTTATATTTCAAGCAGTCTAGTCTTTTTTTAAGTTTAAAGGCCTCTTGATCTTTTGGAGTGGGTTGGGATTTTCTTGTATGAAAAGACCTAGAAATATCTACCTCAAAGCTTTGACTGACTAAAGATCCTGTCAAAGTTACTAAGGCAGAAAAGGAGCTGTGACCCCAGTGCAAGACTACTGGGAACGAACATGGCCTCTTTTTGCCCTTTTTTTTTTGAAATGGCAGTGGCACAGAAGGGGACAGCTTCTTCCACTGGATCAGAACCAAAGGATAGATGCTACACACTTCTTGGCATTTCCAGAGCACAAAGAACCTTTTAAAAAAATCCCATTTTGCACCATTTCTTTTTTCTGCCTTTTCTATTTCTGCCTTGTTTTCTCCTAATATTGCCCACCAGCCTCATACTTCAGAAGTCTATGCATAGGTCACCTCTTTCTTAGGTATATGAATAACTACTCGGTTAGCAGCTTCTGCCTCTTATGAGCCTAGTGGGCCAGTGGGCTATTTCTTCTTATATACCTGTATTTTACACTCTTGGGAAAACTAGATCTTAGGGCTGTTTGAAGTTAGTTATCCCTATTGACCATCCCTGTCACAATGGTGAAGGTCCCAGTGGGACTGCTCATTTTCACTAATGCCTGCTTCTTCCTCCTGGCTGGGTGTTTGTACCTTTTGCTTGTCTGGATCTTTGGGAGTGGTAGATTTTGAGAGGTATAAATTTTGGAGAATGAGGAAGGGTAGCAGACCTTCCAGGAGATATCCTAGAGGGTTCCTAGACTGAAAGGGTTGCCACTGGAGTTTGAGATTTACAGAAACCTGATGTCTTAGAGGCACCTGCAGTAAGTCTGATTGAAGGACTCATTTTCAGGTGTCTGGAGGCACTTGCCAGAAATGAAGAGTGTGATGGGAGATGATTGCAGTCTCTTGCAATGAAAAGAGTGAAAATGTTTTTCAGTTAGCATTCAGGAATGCAGAAGAGGCACATAGGATAGTGTGTATGTACAGGAGGAAAGGTGGGACACACTCCATTTGCTGAACCCAGGCAATTTTGAATAGTGGTTGCAAAAGCAGAGGAATTAGCTGTTGGAGAATTTGTTCTGGTTGAGGCATGAGCTGGAGCTGAGCTAGTACATGACTTTGGTGCTGGGAAATGGCCCTGGAAATTTGTCAAGTGTATTGATGAATCCTGCATTAGTGTTACGAATGGCCATCAAATTAACGAGATAGACCTGTCACCTGACACTTACACACAGTGTCCTGTTAGCTATCCACAGTCTTCTAGAAATTCTGTCTTTTCAGATGAATTAATGTCTGGTCCAGCTCTTGACTTACTGCTCTGTGGGGAAAATGATTACCATCTCTGTTCAGTTGCAGACTACCTTCATGAATTTGCACATGGTCTGGTTTGTGTGAACTGGATGCCCATGCATGGAGAGCTGTTGGTGTGTCTTCAAGAGATACGTTTACATGTTTTGCATGGTTTCTCCACCACAAAGACACACAAAAGTAATACTACTGTAAAGTCATGTCTTTGTGCCAGTAGTTCTTGCTGCTGGCTTCATCCATAACATCCGGGAAGCTGAAGCATTGTCAGAGGAATGTGGTTTCTAGGACAAGGTAGCTTCTGCCTAACCATGACCCTCCATATCTATCTATGAATAGCCATATACTTGACTGGTCATATGCCCCAGTGACTAAGGCAGGCACTCAAGACACCAGTCTTGAGTTTTCCCTCCTTCACATATGTTTGCGGCTCCTCCCTGATCACTAGCCTATGTTCCAGCTTTCTCTTGCATCTCCATAGTGGCTAGCTCTCAATTCTAATGTCCCTATCCCCCATCCTGATCATCTAGCCTCATCTTAACACCTGTTGTAATCTTAATAGCTATTAGAGAACAAACTGGAAACTCCATAACTCTCTCAAGGACAAGGACAAGTGGCAAGGGACTGAAAGCTTTTGTATAGACACATGAGTGCTACCCTGTGCATTACAGACCTGCCTCTCAGTTCAGCCATGTTGCTACAGGCTTTCTACACTCTCATTTAGGACAGCTGGCTCTTGGTTGGTTGTGGTATTTTTCTAGTCTCACCAAGACAAGAGACTGAGAATATGACCAATGCATCACATATACCTCATTAGAGTCTCAGAGAACCGATGTACATTATTGTCAGCAAAGAAAGCTGCTCATGACTACCAAAATGTAAAAGTGCCAAAACTCTTTCCAGCTCCTATTGAACTAAGTCTGTGGTTTAGATTTATCAGGAATGGCTTATCTGCAAGCACAGTCTGTACCTAGTGATTTTACCCACTCAGCCGGAGGTATATTTAGCGGAAAGAATAATGTTTGGAACAGCACTCTTTACAAGTGCTTTATTTTCATACATTTCAGCTCTCTGATCTTATTGTTTAGTCCTTGAAATCAAACAATGAGAAGCTTGAGAGGCCAAGTCAAAACAAATAGGTGATGACAGAATATTAGTCTCTGTCAGTGTACACAGGTGGGATGGAAAATCAGAAAACTGAGAACTTTCAAAAACAGGTGAAATTTATGGGATAAAGAGCACTTTCAGAGTTTACTGTCACCATCTTTAGAAAGTTTTGTCGATTGGATTCATTAACAGCTTGGAAATGAGAGGAAAAACAAAATTATTATATTTTCCTATTTAATAACCAATGAATGTGTTAGACATAAATGAGTTCCTATGCAAAGGGCTGCACAGTTTAGCCTTTTGCTGAAATTTCTGGGACACATCATTTTACACTCTTCTGTCTTTCCATCTATTTGTTTTGCCAAATATATCTTGTAGTTATTCAATAATGACTGATGTAATGATTTATATATCTCTATCTATATAGATAGAGATCTGTCTCTTGCCTTTAAAAGGATGATTTGGAGAAAGAAGAGAAGCTCTTATCTAGCCAGCTGTCAATTTATTTTATTTTATTTTTTTTATTCAAACCCCATTCATATTGCACTGATCTGAATCTGAATTTCTGTTGGGGTTCACTACTTTACCCAGAGAGGTGAGATTGTGACTCCTCAAACATGAGACAGCACTTTAAACTATTGAAGAACTAACTGCTTGGTTCTCAACATAAAACTTCTGCACTCATTTAGGGATGATAAAAATCACATCTGAATTTATTTTAGATAGAGGCTTGTGTTTATATTTTCTTCCTTACAAAATGGGTGAAGTATTTGAAATCTGTCAGCTGATGATGCTTGAATATGACTGTGTGTTATGCATCAAAATGTCAAATATGCAGTGCACATACAAATTTCTGATAGTCTGTAACAAAACATCATTCTTTTGGTGAACTTAAAAACTTGCATTGCAAAAATGCATTGCCATTGAAGTGACAATCAGGTCTCTCATGCAACTTCAAAG
Organism: Fratercula arctica; assembly: GCA_947846985.1. Classification (NCBI taxonomy): domain Eukaryota; kingdom Metazoa; phylum Chordata; class Aves; order Charadriiformes; family Alcidae; genus Fratercula; species Fratercula arctica. The sequence goes on along the minus strand of CANTUZ010000002.1, from coordinate 92,120,703 downwards.
ACAAGTCTAACTGAAGGATATATTTGACTGTACAGTAAGGAAGAACAGATATGGTAAAATAAACAAGCCTTGTCACATTACATTTTCCACAAATAAATCACAATAATGAAGGCTTGTCTTTCCTGTGTTCACATACAGGAAAAAGTTCACTTGGAGAGGTAGCCATCAACAGTGAATACCTAAATGAATTTATAAATGCATAAACATTTTCTTTTTGATCTGTGTAAGATCAAGGGGGATTTTCCATACCTGCTGTAGCTACTTTCACTGTTAATAAAGCTCTCTCTGACTCATTGTTGTGGTGGAAAGAGTAAATGTTCAGGACACGATTTCAGCTAATAGGCATAGAAAATGTTCTGTTTCTCTGACAAAGCAGAGCTGGATGATGCTACTCATTTTGTACTTATGCAGCAGTAGGTAAGGTCCACAAGAGTTGGTAAGATCTCTCTGCTCTAGGCTGACAGATAAGAGTTTTACAGTCAAGTGTTTTCCCCTGTGTTTAAAACATAGTCTGTAGTAAGACATTAATATGACATGCATTGGTTTCTTCAATTATTTTTTTTTAATTGCAAAACCGTTTGTGTTTTCTTTGAAAAGCTAAGTTTCAGGGTACAATTTAGCCACATATGTACTGTGATTAACCTAATTCTACTCTCACCCACACCAGTGTTAAACCATTGCAAAAAAAAAAAAAAAGGTGCCCATGTTTTAAGTGGTTCTTCTTAGATAATGTTCCTGTTCATGAAGATCAGCGCATGTAGTATCAGTTGATAAATCGAAGACGTCTGACCAAATGGGTTCCATGAGATAACCTTCCTCCTTATTTTCTGCAAGACACAACACAAGCATGCTTCTAGTTTTTGACAAACATCTCTAAATTCAGCTGAGATAGGGACACGCCACAGTATGTACTCTGTAAGTGGGTTAATCCTGGGCAACTAATCTAATTTTCTGCAGATGTTTCCCTGTGGTCATGCACCAATACCAAGAGAAGTAGATGGTCCTCACCTTCCAGCCATGAACACAGTCCAAGGACGTGGTAGTCAAAGTTAAGGGACATATTCTGGGCTAGAGATATAACGGTTTCAGGGAAATTAAAACCAGTGTAAGGTACTTGCCCACATGAGTAAACACATTTGCATCGGCTGCTTTTCTGGACTTTTTCTCTCAGAAATCTTTTTTGATCTTTAAAAAAAAAATAAAGTTTTTGAAAAATGTCCTACTTCTGGATTCTTTTGTTGTAGTCATTTCCTCATTTTGGCCTAATCAGGATGAGAATAAAACAAAGTTCAGTGATACACTCCAGAAGAGCTGCATATATCTGAAGTTGCCAAACCCGCCATTTTTAACAGTAATCTTGTGTTTTTCTTTGTTTTTCCTTTTTTTTTTTTTTGTTTTGTTTTGAGGTGTAATATGCACCTTGTGAGGTTGTTTAAATGGAAGAAGACAGAGCTGAATTATTTACTTAATAGAAAACATCAGTTCCTGAGTACTCAGGTATCATATGGTCTACATTACTCTCTCCTTGAATACAGCTCTGGAAACAACAGAACTTGCAAATATTTTCTGATTTCTGTTGCTGTATATCTATACTAATGGTTAGCATCCTGGATGGTGGTTTTAAAATAGGCATCTTTACAGCATGTACAGATTCTAGTTTATTCGATATTTGAAGAAGTGACTTTAAATCCAAATGGAAGTGATCAACTTTATTAAGAGAGATGAGGAAAGAGAGATCTGTATACAACAGTGCGTCAATATACAAGTCACAGATCTGTAATCCCCAAGAGGAAGATCATTGTAGTTAGCAGCAAAAAGAGTACTAAGTTAGATCTGAGCAGATGTGTGCAAGTCGTAGAAGTTTTAGAGCTATTCTGTATGTTGTTGGGCACAGCAACAGCACTCTGCCGCTGCCGCTGATACAGTATCTCAGCAACAGCACATTGCTTTCCTTAGTTTCCAAGTACATTTATGGGAGAGCCCTGGAAGTCCCATGATTGCTAATATGGTGTTTCTGTAGAGATAACAGTTTTCTCATATTTACAGAAGAGATCCACTTATGTTTCCCCAGTGATACCTACCCAGTATGATGATCTAGTAGCTATTCTTTTTAGCTAGCATACTTCAACCTGTGCTGAAACAGTGACGAGATAACTGATGGAACAGAGAAAGTTACTTGCAGAAAAAAGTAAAGAGAAGAATCGTTTCACAGCAAGGGAAAGGACTTGTATACAGCAGCAGACAGAAATGAAGAGACAACAGCAGCAGCTGAACTGTTCATTATTATAATACTTCATACCAGTACTGTGGAAAATAGAAAGTCAGGGAAGAATAGAACAGAAATAATTATAATCATCCAAAAGATACAGAAACTCAACCATTGCACTACCAGAAAACAGAATTGAGAGGATTTTTTATTAAATTACCTTTTGTTATTAATCCTGTACTGATGGAGACTGGTAATATAACAGTCAAAGTATTAGCTGTGGAGAACATATAGAAAGCAGGAAATTATTAACTTTAAGTAAAATTTCACTTAAATATTAAACTTTTTAAAAGATGAGTCAAATATACAGCTAATGCCATTGTTTCCATGAAAAGCATACATTAGAATAATTAAATTAATGCTTGGTTAAAACCAGTTACAGTAAGGACAGGTATTCCACACTGAAAGAATAATTAACATCACACTTGCTAAAAGCCTAAGGTTACTGTATGTGGGAAAATCATCTGCACCTAGTTACTGGATTTAGTTGTTATGTATCACAGTTTATGTAAGCAATATAGCCTCTTAGTGTTAGGCCAACAACAGATGTATGATGATTTATATCACTGTTGAAGCCAGAATCTTTTCTGGCCACATAGTGATTTCAATCCCATTTTCAATTAGATTTCTGAAGACTGTGGTTTGCCTTTCTCTTTCTTGAGGGAGAAAGAGAGAGAAAGTCACAAAACTTATAGGTGACCTTCTGAACAGAGAATAAATTTGAATTTTTTTCTTTTTAATCCATAGCGGAGTGAAAACAAAACTTGAAAACTTGAAACCTCAACAGTGGTGTAAATTGAAACTGTCTTTGGCTAGATTTTGTGATAATCAAACCGTAGCAGGGTACACATGCTACAGCTTTAGAAACAAGGGATGAAAACACTTCAACATTTAGAAACTTCAGGATTTTTATTAAATCCTAGGTGCCGCATCAATAACATGAAGGAATACTACATTAGATCAATGGGGAAGAGGAAGCAGAAATATGGTAAAATGGAAAAAAAAAAAGAAAAAAATCTACCTGAAATATAATTGTTCTTTTGGATGTACAGATGACAGAACAGACTCACCCAAGGGATACATTCATTCTCAGCTCCGGTTCTTCTTTAAACATAGAATGTAGTGCCATCTTTCTACAACGCTTGTGATAAAACTCTTTATTAATACAGTGGCCATGACCTTAGGTATTCTCTTTAAAGAGGGCATAAACTACAGGGGGCTTTTGAGTAGTACCACTCAACAGCTGCAGGAGTCGTAATCTTCAGTCACTTGTAACTGCACATGGTAGCCATTTTTTATAGGCATAACATCTTATCAGTATTGTCCTGGTTTGAGGTAAAACAGAACCAATTTTCTATTCAGTAATTTTACTTTTTAGCCAAGCTTCTTCTAACTAATAAAACTCTCTGAAATTAACAGCATATTGTCCAGACACTGTTCATTCTCAAATTAAGGGCAGGAAGGATTTGAGTTGTTGGGCTGGGTGGGCTTTTTTGTTGTTTTTTGGAGGGAGGGGGAAGAAATTTGTCCTTCTTGCTGTCTTCAGAGGGAAATAGTCTAATGATTAATAAAAATATTATAAACCTCATTCACTCTTATTCATGGTTATGTATCCTTTTGGTGACTGTCTGTATGATTCAATAATTCACTCCCTTCCCTGGTACCCACTTCAGGAAATATTTGTAGTTAGGAATGGTTCCTCTTCCAGCTTTCTTCCGAATAATTTAAACAATCCAAACCCTTATGGTCTCTCCCTACAAGAGTAAATGAATAATACATATACGTTTTAAGAGTTTTGTACATGTAAGTGGGTTTTTTTATACATACAGGGTCCTATAGAAATAATAAGTAGAGATGTTTGAGCTCTATTTAGGTTTGCAAGTTATAATGAGTTAACGTTAATCTTTTCTGCTTTGGAATATGAAAAAAATGTTTTGTTTGTGTTCTTTTTTGACTTTTTTTTAGAAAAGCATTCTGGTTTTGGAGTGGTTCAATATACCTTTCCCCCTGAAGTTCAGGCAATGTTATAAGGCAAATAAACAAAATGAACCTTTTAAAAAGATTGAAATTCAAACAAATGCACATGGATGATTTGTATTGGAGCAGAGGAAAACAGTCCATGGTGCATGAGTTACCCAGCTATTGAAGAAGGTCTTTGGCTAGTATTTGGATATATTATGACTTACAAATGGTTTGTGTTTTTGTTTTCAAATGGATGTAATAAAAATTATCCTTGAATTTTGCCTGGGACTTTCATATTCCTGGCACAGGGTTTGCCCAGCTCGAGCTGTAATAAAAAGGAAAGCCTACTGGTATTTTTCTTGCAACTGAAGATCAATTGTTAATTACCAAAGATTACACTATCATCTGCCTTAATTGCCATATTGATTTTTTGAAAGGTACTTAATAAGAAATATAAATGTATAGGTTATCTAAATAAGTGTTTACACTCCCAAACCAGCAATTCCCAGATGCTGATGTCTAATAATTGCAAACATTTATCTAGATTGCCTGTGAAATCACCACAGTAATAAGATTAATTTTAAATGTCTGAGAAAAGATGGAGGTAATACAACAGTGCACTCAAAGTGACTCTTATTCCTAAAATTTGAAAGCATTTTTATTTTTAGTTCTGCAAATGTTACTGACTGTTTTTAAAGATGCACACTGGATTAGAAACATCTAATACTTGCTAGAAGTAGGACAGCACCTGTGCTTTTCCACAGAATTTGATTTGCTTATTATCTGTGGTGTAGGGTAGCTCAGCCTAACCATCCTAATCTGCTTTCAAATATGGAATTAAGATGAAAACATTTTTAAGTCCTTAATCTACTTTGATTATAGAGGAGTATTCATGGTTTGGAAGTAGTATTTCTCTTCTAACATTTCAATAGGGAAGTACTTATGTTGGAAAGTGATCCCTTCGCACTCCTGTTAGAAGGGGAGGTAATCCTCAAGGCCCTAATTTAAAATAGAGTATCACTAAACTAAATGCTGCACAAAATGTTTAGTCACAAATGGCACTGTCCCAGGGAACTGTCACTTTATGGTGCCTGTTATATATATTTTATCCTTTAAAATAATTTCTGTCTCTACAGGGTCTCAATGCTTCCAATGGGTGTTCAATAAAACGGTGAATAGCAATAAGAAGTGTAGGAGAGAAACCCACTATTTCAGTATTCTTTAATTCAGGTCACTCAGCTGAATGTTAAACTGCCGTTGACTCCATTGCTATTGCAAGATTACTTATCGGGTAAAACTGAAAATGTATCTTAAGTTATACTTAACTTCTTCTTTTGTCTTATTCTAAAATAGTTATTTTTCAGTAACCCCTCCTCCCTCCCCTTCAGTACTATACAAGAAAAAAACCCAAACCAATAGTAACCATCATATTAGAATAACACAAATTAAATTAGTCTAAAAAATGGTACAAAGATGAAAGATTTGGATTAATGTGGTTTTAACACAATATATTTTTTGCTTTGGAGACAGAAAGTTTCATTTTCTTAGCCTTTTTTATATTACTGTGTAAGGCTGAGTATATCTGTATTCCCTTTGTGATTTTATTGTAATTTTTTTTTTTCTTTTAGTATGGATTTAAAGAACTGCCCGAGCACTTTGAGCCTGTATATACAAAAGGACAGATAAGCATAAAAAAATTAAGTAAGACTCCATTTTTTTCAAGTAACCCATTACTGAAAGAGGTTTTCTGACCGTATACCGTGGAAGTGTTAATATAAGCAACATGCAGAAAATAAAGAAAATATTTGCATATCCCTTGGTAACTAACACCAGTCAGAATGCAGTCTCTTGCCAACAATGTGTCAAGAAGTTCTGATGCTCATTAAATCATATAAACAACAGAGTAGGTTGGAAAATATTTTTCTTGCATGGTAGAATCAAACGAAAGGGAATACGTTTTTTTTGGTGCAAAGATTTCAAACAGCTCTGCAAGTACTTGGATTTTTGTGTGTCATTATAGTATTCCACTGGGAGCTATAGTTTGTGTATCTTGCTCAATTCTTTCCTATAGGCCTGGGTTTTCATGAGTATATTTTCCGTACTATACCATGATACCTCTCTCTGTGAAAGCAAGCAATAATTTCAAAAGCCGCAGTGAGTCATGAAAAATAATGATTCAGTGCAGAGAAAAGATGGCAATATGGTCTGTGTGGTTCCCATAAAGTAAGTGAATGAGCGCTAGAGAATATCTGCAGGTTTAAGATTTCAAGATAATGTCGACATTTTCCACGTAAAGAAGACAGTGACCCACGTCAGCAAAAGAAATTGTTATAAAGCCAACTTTTGTGTGGAGGAACAAAACACCAAGCCAAACCAGAGAAATCCAGAGAGGACTCATGAAAAACTTCAACCATTCCTAGAAATCAAAGAGGACGCTTGACCATTCACTGGTTTCTGGGAATAAAAACAGTTCGTTGTCTCAGTTCCATGTTAAGCAGTTTGATTTAATATGGCATAAAAGCATCAAGCAGGACACTTATAGGAAGCATACTCTAAGCTTTGATTGCTGCACTAAGAAAGAAAGTGCTGTGTTTCTGTAGCACCCAGAACAACCTTGGAGGGACTGGGGGGAAGCTGTCCGTCCCAGTCATTTGGGTAGACAGGTATAGGGAGTTACAGTAAGAAAGTAAATCAAGACAAAGAAGAGACTTCTGTTTTATTGTCTATATGTGATTTCCTTCTCACCTATCCTTAGGTAAGATTCCTTTGCTATAAGATTTATGAAACAGATACAAATAAAACCTTCTGCATGCACGTGAGTTATAGTACAACAGAAAGGTAAAGACTCTACTAGCGGCTTCTAGGACTTCAAAATTAAATTAAGAAACTTCTTTCTACTGTAGCAGCACATTCAGTAGATGGCCTACTACAAAAACTCAAAACACTAATGGGAATTCTTATTTATACCTGCAAAAAGCTGTCCGTTTGGGCCATAGCTAATAAAAGCAAAATTCACAACCTAATTGCCCAGCTGTCAGACTTACCATGTCAATGAACAATGTGTTTTCCACTGAAAAAAAAAAAAAAAAAAAAGTATGTTTAGAATATACCTATTTAAAAACCAAACAGTTCTCATTTTGTGTGTTGATCAAAAGATATAACATAGTGACATAACACCAAATCTGTAAGGATTTGGAATTTCTGTTTTCTAGTAATTCTAAATTAGCTCCCCCTCTTGTGGGAGTGGAAAATGTCTCGTGTGAGAAACAAATCTCTCCCACCTCCTGCAGAAGCGGAAAGAGCTCAGCTTCCCATGAGAGATGACCAGCTTCTTTTAGTGCCATATTTTAGCTTGGAGTCTTACCTGAAACATGTCTTGAACCTGCTATCACTGAAGCCATTTTTTTTTTAATAGTCTAAAGAAAAACAGATTCTTCTACTGAATTGCCAATTCCCATGCTTTTCATACAGCTGGCAGGTTGTAGTTCTGTCTCAGTTCCCTTTTCTTTTTTGTTTAACGGCTAGTGTGCTTTTTACTTCTCAGAAAATTGATCTTAGTCCAATCAAGCATGAGAATGGAACAGCTTCTCTGTGCAATCCATAAACACTACTTTAAGGGAAAGGGTAAATAGCATCTTGCCTGGCCTTCATACTCCATGATCAGTGATAGAAAGAACTTCATTTTCAGGCTCCTTAAAGCAAGAAACCTAGCTCCCTCTTCATGGAGCATGAGTCAAGGTTTGGTGAGTATACTCGTCATCACTTTGGACTGTCGGTGATCAGCTGGCTAGGGAGCACTCTGGGTGTGCCACAGAGGAATGTCAAACGTTGCAAATGGTAGGTGATGTAAGATATAGCAATAAAATTCACAATGAAAATGACAAGCATGTAACTACCATATTCAATATATTGGAAAAGGATCCACAGGTATGAGGAACTAGCTCTTGCCTACGAAAAAGTGGGTTTCTACCTGTTGTGCTTCTTCATTTGCCTTTAAATGCCTGGAGCAAACAAACCCTTTTCTAAAATCTGTTTGAACAGTCTATGTAAAACAATGACAACCATAACATATGACTGAAGTTTAAACAATGGAAGAGTATATGTTCATGTTTGTTTACCTGTCTTTATGCAAAGTATATTTTTGTGTCAACAACTTATGTACACAGAAAAAAAAAGTGAGCTGTAGTTACCTGTCTTGGCTGGACAGGAGTGTATAAAATTTGAACTAAGGCTGTTTGTAACTCATTCTGCCACGTGTGTTTTTTAGAACAGGAAATAACTCAACACTTATTGGTAAGCCAAGAAAAGATTTTATTGTCTTGGCTCTTATTTTGCTTTTGTTCTATGTTAAAAGTAGATTCTGGGGAGTGTCCTACACCACATATCAAGAATTAGACAAACAACTGCTGTTATCGACAAAGAGAGGTGATTAGCTTATCCCCTTGTGTGAAAGGCTGATAATATGACTTTAAGCAGGACTTGAAGTAGCTTTAAAAACTCACTGCACTTATGAGCAGCTCAGAAAGATACTGCTTTCCCAGTAATAACGAAATTCTTGAATGATATCTGTGTAATTCTTGAATGGTATCTGGTAGAAGGTAGGAAAGATGTTGGAGGCTGGAATCCCATGTTCTCTTCCAGCTAGAGGTGTTAAGAAGGTGCAATAGCTCTTCACATGAAGATATCTAGAACAGCAGAACTAAATCCACATAGAAACTACAATTGGGAAGAAGCAATGGCTCTTAAATAGGTGTTTAGATTCTTTCTCTCTCATTTGTTTTTTAGCAATGTAAATGTCTTGCACATATTCCATCATATTAGTAAATAGCTTGATCCTTCATACTGTGCTTGTATTGCTATTAACAGCAATAGCAACAATTATTGCAATAATAATTACCTTATTATCACATTACACTGATAGACATGTCAGTCAGAGAAAACTGTTTTACGTGTCACAACAACAACATGCAGTATTACAGGCTTGGGGAAGAGTGGCTGGAGAGCTGCCTGGCAGAAGAGGACCTTGGAGGTGTTGGTCGACTGCTGGCTGAATATGCGCCAGCAGTGTGCCCAGGTGGCCAAGAAGGCCGACAGCATCCTGGCCTGTATCAGAAATAGTGTTGAGTAGGACTAGGGAGGTAAGTGTCCCTCTGCACTCCACACTGGTGAGGCTCCACCTCGAGTACTGTATCCAGTTTTGGGCCCCTCACTACAAGAAAGACATTGCGGTTCTGGAGTGTGTCCAGAGAAGGGCAACGAAGCTGGTGAGGGATCTGGAGAACAAGCCTTATGAGGAGCGGCTGAGGGAGCTGGGGTGGTTTAGCCTGGAGAAAAGGAGGCTGAGGGGAGACCTTATTGCTCTCTACAACTACCTGAAAGGAGGGTGTAGGGAGGTGGGGGTTGGTCTCTTCTCCCAAGTAACAGGCGATAGGACAAGAGGAAATAGCCTCAAGTTGCACCAGGGGAAGTTTAGATCACATATTAGGAAAAAATTTTACACTGAAAGGGTTATTAAGCATTGGAACAGGCTGCTCAGGGAAGTGGTTGAGTCACCATCCCTGGAGGTATTTAAAAGACAGGTAGACATAGTGCTTAGCAATATGGTTTAGTGACGGTTTTTGTCGGTGTTATGTTGATGGTTGGACTAGATGATCTGAAAGGTCCCTTCCAACATAGACAATTCTATGATTCTGTGGAACAACTCATGCTCTGTCTTGGAACCTGTATGACTTGCTTAGCCTGGATGTCTGACATTAAAATAAGTAAGGCTAGTTAAAAGGAATCCTATCCTTATGGACTACAGTCCTGTTGTGGTAGACTTTCTCTATACATCTTGTATGTAAATAGAAATAAAACCACTGTTTCTAATGCAGCCCACTATCCCCTGCAAATATTGCTGATTGATTATTGGTGCATGCTTAAATATTACCATCTGTTACAAATTTTGCCACACAATGTCAAAAAAATCATAGTTTTTGAACTTTTGTTTTCATCCATCTGTTTGTCTCTTCAGAATATTTGTCTCCAAATATTTTAAATCTTAAAGATGCAGTTTGTTTTCCCTTCAAAAACATGTCAGGAATCACAGCCAGAACACATAAATGTCCATACCGTACCGTTAGGAAGCTGAGTGCAAAGTGTAGTATTTCTGACCAAAGGCATCCCACGCTTCTGTGAATGAAAAGCAGAGCCTTGTTGACAAAGCCTTAGCTTTTCAGTATGGGTGACAGCACTGGCCCATGTTCTAGACTCGTGCTGGGTAAGGAGCATGGACTGTCACTGCTATGGCTTTGCATTCAAAAGCCTTTACTTGACATTCTCAGCCTTGCGCAGTACCTTTGTTTTGTTGTTTGAATCTATCCCTGACAGTTTGTGAGTAAAGGTGGCTTGTAGAGCTTCTTAATGGGTCTAGCCACTAGAATTGTCTTCTATCCTAGGGGTAGAGCAGGCTCAGTGGCTTCAGTGACAGATCTGAGACACTGAGAGGAGTACAGAGGGCCAGAAAATCCTGAAACCACCATTAAATAGTCTCAACAGAGTAATAAAAAATTATCTCATACGCTATGAACAAAAAAGACCTTTTAAAAACTAAAGTATCAAAGTGAAAACTGTAATCAATAGCAGCTCAGAACACTTTGCAATTAGTCATCTTTTCCAGAGCTGTGATATAGCCATGGGTCCTATTAAAACATTATTGAAATTGTTTAGAAGCTGAACAAAGAGCAATTGATAATGTTTATTTTTAAAACATGGATTCCAGAATTACTGACTTGAAATTTTTTCTAAATTAAAGTCACTCATAAGCTATGTAAATGATAATGTGAAAAACAGTAGATGTATGTTTTATCCTACATTTTTTTACTGATTCCAAGACAGTAATTCAGTATTACTAGCAACATTTCTTACGGCCTTCTACTCATTTTATCTGATTTGATAGAAGCACCTTTGAATTCATTTATGGCTATTGTTGAGAGTGAATTAATCAACTTGATAACATTAAATTTATTTGGACATTCAGTAGAAAAGGTGTTTAAAGTTAATATCCCTTGAATAATTTGCTTATACGATATAGCATATCAGATGTCATAGCTAGTAAGTATCTTTGTTTTTTTCTTTATGATGTGTGCAAACTAGAACTGTGTCAGATTACTTGCAAGAGAGTAGAGTTAATTTCTCCATGAGACTTCCTAAGGAACCTGGGTAGTAAAGTTGTCATATTCCTTATTTATTGATAAATTCAACAATGCCTCCATCAAGAATTAAACATACTTTGCAAAATCTTTGTGACCCACATCTTCTTCCAATAAAAGAACAGCTCAGACACCACTGAAAATCATAGCTCATTGAGTTGGCCATCCTGCTTTGTAAAGCTCCCTTGACATCTCCTGCTTTTGGTTTCCAGACTTTCTGTATAAAGCACGATATGATGTGGTGTCAAACACCTTAGCTCTATTATATGAGTGTTTAATCTTCAGAACATTTACCAGGCTTAATCCAATGAAGGGCACTAATTTACCAGTACTGGTCACAGCAATGCCTACGTTCCAGGATCCAGAATCAGAAGCAGTACACTAAAAACAAACCAGTATAGAGTTGGCCTTACAAGGTCTTTTTCATTTGCTGTGGTGCTGTCTCATCATAGCACAGCTCTGGGACCTTAGGAGCTAGCTTGTGAATTTCTACATTATGTTCCATTGGAAAATAAAAAGCTCTGTTGGGAATGGACTAGCGTGTAAGGTGAGCATTGAAAAATCAGAACAGTTTTCCTGGAGAAACAAAGGGGTAGAAGACATCAGCCAATACCATGGCTGAAAAATCTAACAAGTTTCAAATTTCTTTTACTGAATATGATGCGTTTTTTTTCCAATAACTGAAAATAGAATACTTTTTACATACTAAAGGTATTCAGGATTAATAAAGCAGAAAGCAAAATCCACAGTATATTGTATTTCTATCAAAAGTTCCTGACCAAGAAGGTTGCAGCGTGTGTGTGTGTGTATATATACACATATATATTTATTTATATATATATATTTATATATTTATATAAGAATATATTATATCCGGTCAGTGTGTTCAATTCACCAAATTATGTTTGTATTCCTTTATAAAATCACAGTGTGTTTTGCTATCAAACTAGCCCTACTTCTACTCCCTGGGCAGACTTTTACAGGAGTTAAACTAATCATGCTTTTCTGCCTTGTAACAAAAAAACAAGGATGTTACATCAGATGGTTAAGAAGTTGCTGTCATTTATTTCCCTTTCATTTTTTTCCTGCAGTTTCCCACTTATTTCCTATACATGCCTACATCCACAAGGAAGTATTCTGGCTTATATTTGGCTTTGACATTGTAAGTCCAGCAGAAAACCAAGGAGAATGAGGCTAATAATAATGCATATTTTAAATAAAAAGGTAGGCACAGTTTTAGAGTTAGGTGGCAACCTCAGATATCTTCTGTTAGAGATCTTCACCAACCAGATAAATGAGGCAATATTCTCCATTTTAGGTTGAAACAGCCTTCGGCAGGCATGGACAATCTGAGAAGATATTTTTCAAGTCAGAAGAAAATAGTGAATATCAAAACTGACAAAAAATTTTCAGCATAGCCTTAAGTCTGAGATTAATTTGTATAAACAGAATGTGATCATAAGCAGGACCATCACAGTCAGGAAAGCTGCCCACTTTAGAGTTTAAGGAACAAAAGAACATCATTTTTCTAGCAGTAGAGTTGATGCAATATTGACTGGGCCAGATTTTTATATCCTTCTTGAATCAAGTGGCTACCTATTGTTTTCCATGTCATTACCAGTGCTATTATCCAGAAATTCCAGTAAAATATTTTACAAGATGGAATCTTATTCCTGTGCACTTAGAAAAAGACTTAAGCCTACACTTAAATTCATGTATAATTTTTTACTTTGTGAATTAAGTTTATGTAGGTTTAGACATCTTGGAATCAGACCTTAGGATCTAGTGCCCCTTTAAAGACAAATTGGGATTTTTTTCTTTTATGTTTAATGCAATATTACTCTACAGGTTCTAGCACATTTACTCATTGATGGAAAATAGATCTAACAGGCAAAAGATAGCATTGTTAGAAAACTGGGAGACTGCAATTATATCTATCCATTAAATTTTAATAAAGTTATATTAAAGGGAAAATCCTCATTTACATATATGTGCCTAAATATAAGAATGGCTGTACAATACTGGGAAACGTATGCTCTTCTTCCATTCTGTCTTTGCAGTTCACGCTCTGTAGTTCGTAGACTTTTACAGCCAGAAGTAGTACCTTTGGATTTTCCTAAATACAACCAAAGACGTCAACTGTTAGAGCTGAATCATGCAATATCTTTCCTTTACTCCTTTTCTTTTTCCTTTTATCTTTCCTCTTTCCTCCTTCCTATGCTTTTTTTTCAGTGTGTTTTACAGAGAAATATAAGCAGAAAGGGTCAGTTATGAGGAGTCCTTTCAATAACAGCACTATCACAAAAATTATCTGGCTTTATATGACAAGAATCTCATCTCTAAATTTCTTGAAGTTGTACCATGATTATTGCATTACTCAACAGAATGCTGTAGGCAAATGAGTACACAGTTTCAGCTAAATTGGTTTTACAGCCAAATTTTGTTTTAGCAATTAAGGACAAAAAAGCTTTGCAAAAGAATAAAAGTGAATGTAAATAATTTTGTAGGAGAAAAAGAAATTAAGCAACCCTGCCAATGGTCAGTTCTTAGCATTCTGAACTTACTCGTGCTCCCATAGCAGTGCAGGTAGGCTTCCTTACATATACCTTTTGCTTACCTGTTTCTTGCTCTAAAAGGGGTGGAGGTGATGGGATAATTTTTTTTATACTTGTCATTGGTCCAGCTGCTTCACTCATTTCATCCCTGAGCTGTAGCAGTAAGAAGGCACTGTGGTATAATAAATCATAAAGGTGACTCCTGGAATATCTCCAAGCCCAGATGCTATTCAGTTTTTGGCTGCTGGAATGATTTTGGTTTGGGGTAAGTTTGGGATGCTTAGTTACACAGTAGACAAGTGTGAACAGGGAGTTTCAGCCTACAGGGGACAACAGCGAGTTTCAGGCTACAGTGAAGAGCAGGGCTAAGAGTAGGTCAGAGCAACAGATTTAATGACATAACGTGCCTTTTTTCCAATAATGCAAGTCCGCTGTAAAACAAGCAAGAAGCAAGATCTTACAGATTATTTGGAGCACAAAAGGGGTTTGGTGACAGAATATTTAGGCTGGAACCAAAATCCTGTCACAAGTTGGCCAGGTTGTGCTGTGATAACAGGTTTACAGACACTGAAGGATGGGCATCTACTGCCAGTGGGTGGAGAGTTAGCTGCCTTTATTTTAACCTTGATCTTTTTTTACAATGTTCAACATTACTAACTCAGTGATACTGGGGTCCCATTTGGGAGAGGTGGCAAATTTCCAGACATGGCCATTAGATGGTTTCAGTTATTCACACAGAAATACGTTCACATGTAATGATGGAAAGTTATACCTCTGCCACTAGGTTCTTCACTTAAGAACTCTGAAAAACATCTGTTCTCACACTAGCCCTGCCAATATCTTTGTTTGTGGATTCAAGAAACTAGTGACATTGCATAGATTCTGGTGTGAACAGTGTAGGGATGACCTTTTCTGAGTATTACCGCCAAAATGATTGATGTCCCAGGCCAGATTGGTTCCTGGATGAAGAGCATCAAGCTGAATATCAGGTCAATACTGAGTCCAAGAAGGACACAGTTCATGAGCACAAAGAGCTTCAAAAAAGTCCTTTAGGGGCTACTTTGAATGATTGTGGGCTGAGCAAATGCAAGAACAACCAACCATCAAAAATTTCAAGGTGCTATCCAAAGCACACAGTTTATTTTTCTCTAGACCTTTAACATTTATTTCTTTGTGTTTTGGAGGTTATACCTGTATGCATTTATTTATGAAAAGAAAAACAAACAAACAAAAAAAAACAAACAAACAAAAAAAAAACAACCCAAAACAAACCCTTGAGCAAAGAAATGCAGAGAATGAGAGAGAATCACTTATTACAAATCTTAGTTAGATCATCTAGTGAATAACTTAATAGTGTTAATATACTGGAGGAAAAGTCAATAGAAGTACTAAAATAGAACAGAAATATGTTGATAAATTATGAATTTTTTAAAAACTGGATAATTCTACGATTAAGAGTATGTATAGCAATTCAGGCAAATAAAATATTTCCTCACCAATGATAATAGGAAAAAACTTCTCTATACAGTTCCATCATTATCTAAATGTTTGTTTAGTTTTTTTTATTTTGAATCTTTTTCTTGTATTCTGATTGCTTTATATTTATCACTTAATACAAATGAAGGTAGGTCAAAATCAAAATGCAACATTTAGACATGCGTACGTCACGAGTCAGTGAACCAGCTAATTGAATCTGAAAATGAAAAGGAAGGCCCTCTAGAATGGATGTTATTGTTGTCCTGAAGAGGAGAAAGTTTGTATTAACATTTTCTAAGCTTATCTGGAGAAATACAAATAAACCAAAACATCTTAGTCTGTTTTGTAGTTCTATTATTTCTATGCATATTTGTGATCTAAGGCACTGTTTCGTCTACAGTGTTACAGTGTATTGCTGGGAGAAAACTAATACAAAGGTGGTCATGCCAATATCTAATTATCAGTCTAGGAAGAAAAAGATGTGTGAATTAGAGGATACTGATATGCTGCAACGTTTGTGAAAACAAAATACTAGTAAAGAAAGACTGTGACTCAATTGTATCTTCTGGGATAGATCCTGCCCCATGTGACTTACACTGGAATAGGTCATGACGGCCAAACAAGACTCCCACCACCCCATGAACAGACTTAGAAATGAACTGCAAGGGGAGAAGCTTCCCCCATCCCCGACATGGGAGAGGATAAATACCAGTTCTGTTAAAGTGAGGTGATACACAGCTCATACTGATTTCAGTGAAGTTAAGATGCTGAGTACCTTTCAGGACTGGGTCTGTTTGTTTTGGTCTTTTTCTTCACACTTGCCTTATGTTCTGCAGAACAAGCGGTAGTAGAGAAAGTGAGCCAGAACACATTCCGTTTTGTATTCTGCTGTCCTCTCTCCCCTCACATTTTCTCTCAACTAGGAGCACTGTTTGTTCAGTTTAATACTCCCACCCATCCCCATGCCAGAGCTCACGCAAACACAGGAGAAAGCACCTCACCTCTCACATGTCTTCATGAAGGCTATGAACTCACATTCATGTTAAGTTACTACTGAGGGTGAAACTAGAGAATTTTGTGAAGCTTTCCTTTATTTTTTTACTAGGGACATTGTTTGACAATATGAAAACTGTATTTCTTATTGCAACTTCATACATGTATGTGTGTATACATATGTATACATGTATGTGTGTATACATATGTATATATGTGTATACACTTATATATATATTTGTTGGTTAAAGAGCAACGAAACCTCTGTAAGGTGACAGGGAGATCAAAGAGAAGAAAAAAAAGAGTAAAAAATGACATCACCTTACTGCCACTGTATCTTAATAAAGATGGTTATCTCTCAGACAAAATGTAATACACCGTAGAAATGAATAATGTCAAGGTGGGACATGCCCATTTAAAAAACTGCAGTTGTTTGTAGCTCTGACACCAGCTATTTATTTTACAGCAAGTGTCTGAACTCAGCTGAATGAAGAAAGTTATAAACACTTTGCTTTCTCAAGTTTTCAAAAGGAGCTTAAATAGGCATGTTGCCTCCACTTACTGCTGTCAGATTACCTGTGGAGTTGAGGACCACAGGTATACAACTCAGGTGAGGGAGACAAAAAGGTCGGAGCACAGGGTCTGTCCTCAGCAAAACCAGTGGTGTGATAGCACTGATAGCGCTTCTTTGATGTCGATCAAAAGCCAGTGGCATGGGGAGGTAAGAGGTTAGAAACAGGCAAATGCCTCAGTAATGCAGATGGAGGGAAATACAAAAGAGGACGGGGAGAGAGAAAATAAAGGTGTGCCCTTGGTCTTAATGACACATTTTCAACAGTGCTTTACAGAATTGGAAATGGCCACAACCTCCTTTGCAGCAAGGCCTGTCAGAAAGCAATGGCCTGATGTAAACGAGGTGAACGGCTTCTTTCAAACACAGATGATGGACATGGAGGGAGGGCAGACAAGAGCCCAGACCACCAGGAAGGTGTGGAATGATGAGGCACGTCCGAGGTCAGGCCAGGAACAAGTGTCAGGATGAGGTGTTTTCCCTTCAGCCATTGCAGTCTCCCCCTGAATGGGTCTTGTGGTAAACTCTTGCAGTACATTCTTAAAGAGATCTTGCTAAAAACCTCAAAACTAATTTTTTAATCTCAAATAACTTTGTTTCAGTGCCAGCTCTTAAGATCTGCAGACTACTTTAGTACTTTGTTCTCCAAGCTAGAGTAGAAAAAAACAGAAACTGCTAATAAAATCCCTTGGAGTTCGAGCGTTTGGGTTGGAACTGCACCAAATTAACGCAGTCTTTGAAATTCTTCAGGATAACTAAAATTACAAAGACAAAATGTATTTCTTCCCACATATAGAACAAACTATTTTTCACTCAGAAAGAAGACAAAGTAACCTTTGGCAAACCTATTTCCTGTTCAACAAGCAGTTTAGTGGTCAATCTGGCAATTGAACACTGTTCCCTATGTACTATGGTAGAAATGAAAGAAATGAAAGTTCAAATAACTTTTAAATAATTTTCAAAAATATTACAAAATCAGAAGTTATTCTATACTTTGTGTTTGAAAGAGGAAATACTTTGATTTGTTTACAAGTTTTCACAGATTACAGGATTTTTTTATTCATAAGCCTGAAAGAAATATTAGCAAATATAAACATTAATTGGTTTTCCATTGAACTTCTAGAATACCTTCTCTCAACCTTCTCTGACGAACCAGGAAAAAGAGGAATAGAGTCTCTTAATTTCATTGTGAACCTGATTCAGCAAAGCATTTGAGTACATAGTTGAGTCCAGAGAGATTTTAACTGCATGCGCAAAGCTAAGCATTTACTTAAGACCTTGTTCAAGCCAGCATGATCTGATTTCCAAGTACCAATCCCATGCCGGTTTTCTCTGAGTTCATAGGAAACTTGCATATTGCACAGAGGGCAGAATGTGTCATAAAATGTTACCCCTTTATGCTAGAAGGATGTACAGTGGTCAGAAATGCTTCCCAATTTAGAGTGCATTTTCATCTGCCTCACTATTTTATACTGCATGTACAGTGTGTTCCTGTAAAAATCTGTTGGATTTGTCTACAGGAGCATTGTTCTTAAAGAAAAAGGCCCTTCTACCCTAGGGAGACTAAACCAAGTGTATTAAAGAAAAATACATCAAGAGCTGAGGTGACTGGAAATCTCTATGAGAGGGTAATCTTTATGCCTGATTGATTCAGGATTTCCCTGATATAATTTAGGACATACTGTAAAGATACAAGCAAAACAATATCTGCATAAAGTTCAGATCAAAAGTTGCAAGAAGGCCAGTACAGGACAATTTATATTTCATGTATGATATTTTACATCATGTTTTGGTTATGGACATATTCCTCTATTTATTCTGGGACATTATGTTCCCAACACAATACATTCAGGGAAGGAATAAAGGGGAGACAGAAAACTAATCCCTCAAATTAGTTTAATCTCGTAATGTTTACTGGCAGAAGCAGCCAGACTTCCAAACATCCTAATCAAAGAGAGTTCAAGAAGGTAGGAGAGTAGAGAGTAGATTAATTTAAAAAAAAGATATTGTCTTTCTTTGATGTTCCTGTTCGCTGTGAGACTCTGAAACCAGGTCCAGAGCTACCAGAGTGATGCACAGCATTAAAGAAGCAATAAACTACCATTAACAAGAACCACTGTTGTTCATCCACCTGGAGTTCCAGGCACGAAGCAGTTATAGAATCATAGAATAGTTTGGGTTGGAAGGGATCTTTATAGGTCATCTAGTCCAACCTCACTTGCAATGAGCAGGGATATCTTCAACTAGATCAGGCTGCTCCGAGTCCCATCCAAGCTGACCTTCAATGTTTCCAGGGATGGGGCATCTACCACGTCTTTGGGCAACCTGTTCCAGTATCTCACCACCCTCATTGCAAAAAAATTCTTCCATACATCTAGTCTAAATCTTCCTGCTTTTATTTTAAAGCCATTACCCCTTGTGCTATCACAACAGGCCCTGCTAAAGGGTCCCTCTCCCATCTTTCCTATAGACCCCCTTCAGGTACTGGAAGGGGCTCTAAGGTCTCCCCAGAGCCTTCTCTTCTCCAGGCTGAACA
Source organism: Fratercula arctica (assembly GCA_947846985.1). Taxonomy (NCBI): domain Eukaryota; kingdom Metazoa; phylum Chordata; class Aves; order Charadriiformes; family Alcidae; genus Fratercula; species Fratercula arctica. The sequence goes on along the minus strand of CANTUZ010000002.1, from coordinate 92,101,154 downwards.
ACCCCAACTCTCTCAGCCTGTCTTCACAGGAGAGGTGTGATCATTTTTGTGGTCCTCTGGACTCACTTCAACAGGTCCATATCTTTCTTGTGCTGAGGGCTCCAGAGCTGGATGCAGTACTCCAGGTGGGATCTCACCAGAGCAGAGTAGAGGGGGAGAATGACCTCCCTTGATCTGCTGGCCTTCTTTTGATGCAGCCAAGGATACAGTTGGCTTTCTGGGCCGCGAGTGCACATTGCCAGTTCATGTCCAGCTTTTCATCCATCAGTACCTCCAAGTCCTTCTCAGCAGGGTTGCTCTCAATCCCTTTGTCCCCTAGCCTGCATTGATACTGAGGATTTCCCCAATCCAGGTGCTGGACCCTGGGCTTGGCCTTGTTGAACCTCATGAGTTTTGCAGGGGCCCACTTCTCTAGCCTGTCTATGTCCCTCCAGATAACATCCTGTCCCTTAGGCATGTCAACTGCACCACTCAGCTTGGTGTCATCTGCAAAATTGCTGAGGGTGCACTCGATCCCACTATATCATTCCATCTGGACATTGAGCTGTTGACCACTACCTTCTGGATGAGACCATCCAACCAATTCCTCATCCACCGAACAGTCCACCCTTCAAAGCCATACTTCTCCAATTTAGAGAGAAGGATGTTATGGGAGAACCTGTCCCTTACAGAAGTCCAGAAGTCCACCTGACTGCCATGACTTTTCAAATGTCATGGTGAATGGCTTGGCAACTACATCAGCCATTCCCTCAGGACTGTGGGATGCATCTCATCAGGTCCCACAGACTTCTGTATGTTCAGGTTCTTCAGGTGGTCACAAACCTGATCTTCTCTTACAGTGGGAAACACTTTGCTCCCCCACTCCCTGCCCTGCAGTCCACCCACTTGAGAGGTATGGGAAGAGAGGTTGCCAGTGAAGACTGAGGTAAAAAAGTTGTTGTGTACCTCAGTCTTCTCCTTGTCCGTTGTTACCAGTTTGCCAGTCTTGGTCATCATGGGGGTACACTTTCTTTGACCTTCCTTTTCTGGCTGCCATACCCTTGAAGCCCTTACTATTTTTTGCGTCCCTTGCCAAGTTCAGCTCCAGCTGCACCTTGGCCTTCCTGACCCCATCCCTACACATCTGGACAGTGCCCCTATACTCTTCCCAGGATACATGTCCTTGCTTCCACTGCCTGTGCATTTCACTTTACTCTTCCCCTGACCCATATCGCCCAGGACTGTGACCTCCACCAATGCATGATCACTGTAGCCCAGGCTGCCTGCAATCTTGACATCATGAATGAGTTCACTTGCATTGGTGACCAGGTCCCATATCACATCCCCTCTAAAAGGGCTGTCTATGACCTGGCTTAAGAAGTTATCCTCAATACATTCCAGGAGTCCCCTGGACCGCCTACAGCTCGCTGTGTTACTCTTCCAGCAGATGTCAGGGTGGCTGAAGTCCTCCAGCAGGACAAGAGCCTGTGAGCATGATGCCTCCTGTAGCTGGAGTAAGAAGGCTTCATCAATAGGCCCCACCTTGATCAGGTGGCCTGTAGTACCCTCCAAATAAGGCTCCCTGTGTTGCCTCGGTCTCTAATTCTTGCCCATAAGCTTTCAACCTGCTTGTGGCTGCTCTTCAGAGACAGCCCTTCAAACTCTACCCATTTCTTCATGTAGAGGGCAACGCCTCCGCCCCTCCTTCCTCACCTGTCCTTTCTGAACAGCCTGTAGCCATGGATAGCCGCACTGCAGTCATGGGGTTCATCCCACCAGTTTGTTTGTTTCAGTATGTTGATACCCTGGAGAAGCAACCTTGAAATTGAACCCAATCACATATTAACTTCATTCCTTGCTAGTCTATAAACCACTGCAAGGTGGTTTGGGGTATGCAAGAGCAGGGTGAGCTCTGGTTGAAGAAACTTAAAGTCACTTGGAAGCATTGTTTGCCTTTGCTAGCTTGTTTTGGGTACAGTGTTGCAAAACCACTATGTAATTAAACTTGTTTGGACAAATAAAATACTTTGTCTCTTTTTACCCTGAGGTAAAGATGAAGATTTTCTACCTCAGCAAGACCTGAGTTAATAAGGAGCGTGCTTACTCTCTGTATTCCTTGAGGCATTTCATCCTCTACTCAAGCACTTTCCATTTTACTTTATTCATGTCACTGAACACCTATTTACTGTCAGGGAGTTCAGCCAGAGATCCTGGAGCTAGGGAGAGATTGCTTAGACTCTTGCTGCATCTACAGCTGTTTATAGGTTCCCTGCCACTGGTGCTCTCAGTGCTGCAGCACTAGTGGCTTGGGCACTCAAATGTAAAGAGATTTTCACATTGCTTTCTCACAAAAGCTGTTGATTTCCCTCTTTTTCCCAGACCACCATTAATCTGATAACCTCAAAATCAGCGGATCCTATTGTAAAACCTGTGAACAAATAAATTTCTGAACTGTTAAGTTACTTAGTGGGCGTCCTATTTAATTTCTATCCTATGTTGGATTGATGCTTTACATCTAAACAGCTCCAAACATTCTAAAGCAAAAGTTTTACTAAATAAAGATTTACCAGGCAAATTCTGCTTATCAGAGGCTCAAAAATTTGTTGTGGTTTACCCTTCAGAGTGTAAAGATCTGTAAAATCGAGGGAACCATCATACAACTAAAGCCAGTATGTCTTGTTCTCGTGATATTAACTGATTACTGTACCTGTTGTTTCTGCTTAGAAAACTACAGTAACATTTTCAGTTTTGACGTTAACTTCCAGGCTCAGTGAGCGTTGAAATTACAATGAACTGCACATCCCTCCCTTAGTCATGTTGGTGTTTGCTACAGAGTCAGAAAAATATTTTATTGTGTTGTACTTTGATTCTAATATACATGTTCGTAACTGTACAAGGTAGAACCATGTTTTAAAAAAAGACGGAGGCTGACTCCCTAAGCTGCTGATAGCTGCCGCGTTTTCCCTCTTACTATTATGGCACCATTAACTTACAGTGTTTTTCCAAAGTTCTCTGACACAAAAGAGGTAATAAAAAAATGCTTGGGTTTGAACTGGTGGACAATACCATCATGATATACTGTGTAATGCAATGTCCACAGGCTGGGGGCTCTAGGCAAAGTAAGAAATATTGGGAAAAGGATGATTTTTAAAGCTATAATATAATCAAATGGGAATTTGAATGCTGAATGTATTTTGCTTGAGACTGGAAAAATACTAACAAAGGGGATTGTGTGTTTTTTCAAGTGTCATGTTTCTTAAAAAAAAAAAAAGATACACTACTGTAAATAACAGGACATCAAGACTTTTGGTTGCTAATCTTTCTGAAACAAATTAAACATAATGGAATCAGTAACTTTCTTGCTATGATCCTTCTGTGATCCTTTTTCTTAAGACATATTTAATTATTAAAGGTCTCCATCCAGTAAAGACCTAATTCTGTATGACCCAAACATATGTGATGATGACTTGAACACTTCCAGGTCAAAGGTCACTTTAATATGAACACAGACGATGCTTGAAAACTAAGAATGATACTGAGCAATAGGCTGAATAAAAGTATGCCAATTCCTTAGGATTTTACAAAGCCCTCTTTCTTATTTCCCATCATACCCTTAGGTCATGATCATATCCTCTTCAGTCTCCCGCCTTAAGAAGTGCAGAAATATCTATTTGGTGTGTTAAGTTTAGCAACACCCACTGTTTACAGCACACCAAGCAGTCTTTGTCTCTTCCTCCTGCCATTACGCAGAGGCCAGACAAATGCTTTCTGACTCTTAGCCTGACTCAAACTGCAGATAAAGTTTACAGACATCTGGGAGCGGGCAAACACCTGGCCTTCTCCTGCTTATGTGGCTATCCTGATCCCTGATTCTGTCAGAATCAGTTTAATAGCCAGACAGCTGACTGAAATTTTCATTTATTTTAGCAGCTTGAGAACTGATTGCCTGTGTTGTGTGAGAAAGACCAACAGCTTGTCCCAGTATTTTTTATGCAACCATGTCATATATTCATTTTTAGTAACTTTATGCTAAACTTCAGTGCATTTGAAAGTTGTCAGCCCCTTGTACCTGTAAAAAAGTAATGGCCAAGGAGCATTGAAAGCGTAAATGCATATTTAAACAAGCCAACAAATTCAGGTATCCAATGAATAGAAGGCCCTTCACAACATAAATGTTCTTGAAAACAAAATGTAATTACTTTTCTAGTATATTCATGAGAGGCTGTTATTTTGATACCTCTTAGCACTTGTCAGCCTCCATATGTGTATTTTGCTTATTTTTAATTCATTTTTAATCACTTGGTTATCTAACTGCAGGAGCTTTAAGTTGATGCTGAACGCGTCTTTTGTTTTGAGAGCCCACTGTTCACAAATGCATAGGAAAAGTCTTTGAAGTCCAGTGTAAGGAATACCTCATTACCCTCATTAACCAGTATCCTTCAGAAATGCTGGTCTTTGCCAAATACCTGCAATGATGAGTTCCAGCATCTCAACCCCCAACATGTAACAACAGCACTTCTTCCTGGTTAGACCGCAGCTGCACGGTGTTTTGGATAGAGTCAACAAGCTTCCGCAGTGCTTTGGGGGAAAAAACTTGCAGAAAGCTAAACATTAGGTAGGAATTGTTAGACAATCACTCATGACAAAGCAATGAAGTGCAGACTGTTTGCTAATGGTCAAGACAAGGGCAGCAAAGATACCCGAAGGTAAAACTGAAGAGTCACAAATACCTTTGGGAAAAAAAAAATTCAAAGATAGAGGGAAAACTGGAAAGCAGTGATGCAGAAAAGGTCCCAGGCTCTGCAGCAGCTTATCACTTGGTCTATAAAGGGAGCCATAATACTCGTGGAAACTTCATCCACCCTACCTCTGCTGGTTAAGTGTTAAGGAGTCCTCTTGCAAGCTACAAAGCTTCAGCCTTGAAGACTAGCAACTGTAGATGTCCTGAATGCCTGTCAGACCACCTGTGAGTTGGTAATTAATGCTAAGAGAGGACTAATAATGTTGACACCCACACAGTGTATCAGAAATTTACCATACCAACCCATCATAAGTTAGAAAGTAATTTTAATCTTGATTTTTATATTTTTATATATATATATATATTCTGATGGAGGAATATTTTGTCTGAATATTACTGACCAACTCAAAGCTTTAAATAAACCAATGTTAAATCAGAAGTGGAAATTTATAAGACTTTAAAGTTGACTTATACAACTTAGAATTGCCTCAGAAAATTATAGCTCAACTTAAACCAACATAGCAAGAAGTAAAATGCTATAGCCAAGACTATAGAACCATGCCTTCAGATTGAGCTCAAATACCTCAAATCTGTAGCTCACTTTATGGCTGAGCATGCATTAAGTTTGACCAGATGGGCTGGAAGTATTTTAATAGGAACAACCTCTTCCCCTTTCATTTTTTTTTTTTTTTCTTTTAACAGCACATTGCAGAATAATCTTTTAAAAGTAGATGCTATGAAGTGTATATAGCAGATATTTTAAAACAGTATGTCCTCATAGGAAGAAAAAGAAAAAACAGCAAAGGTTGCAGAACTTGGATTCAACTGAGGCAATTTTTTGCTCCCTGCAAGCAGCTTCTTTCACAGCTGGGCCCAGACCTCAGGTCGGCTGCTGAAGGGCCATTTACACCAAGAACTTTTGCTTGTGAAGAACCAAGTGACACCAGCTTTTTGTTTGTTTGCTTGCTTTCTTGCTTTTTTCCAATTGGTTTTCATAATTCAGGATTTAAATTTTGGTAACTTGTACATCCATATGGACACTGACTTTGAGCATTGGGCTGGTATTCCTGGAAAGTTAATGCTTGAACACTAGGCTTAAATCCTGTGAGAACTATAATTTTTATGATGCAGGAACATGAGCTATTTTATTGCTCTCATTTAAGTTCAAGAGCAGATTATATGTGAAGAATTAATTCATATGTCACCATTTAGGCCTATGAGACTGAGATACACCAGACCTGCCATACTGGATGAGACCAAAAGTTCAACTAGCTCAGCAACACATCTCTGGTAGAAGCCAGTAGCAGCTGCTTAGGGAAAGAGTAGAAGACACCAGGCATGTGCAGAATAATCCTTTCTCTGGTTATATATTCCCATCTTTTGGCAGTCAGTGATTTAGGGACTTCCTGAGCCAGAGATTACATGCAGACCAGAAAGTTTAATAGACATGAATGGACCTGTTTTCCATCCAGTTGTCTAATCCCTTTTAATCTCATTTACAGTTTCTGCTTCCAAAGTCTGCTCATGCAGTGAGTTCTACCATTAGTGTGTTATTAACAGTTCTCTTTTGTTTCAATTTAAATCTTTTGCCTGATAATTTTACTGGCTTCTCATAAGTACTTGTGCTGGAAGGAAGGGCAAGTATTATATCTCTGTATGATAATTGTTCCCTCTTTCCCTCCTGCATACAGCTCATGATTTTGTAGACCTCTGTCATATCTGTCGTCTTTTTCCTTTTCCAAGCTAAAAATCCCAGTCTATTCAGTATTAATGGATGTTGTTTCATATATTTCTAATTACCAGGAGGGATGAGAACTACATAGCAAACTAGTGATGTAGGCTCACCATGTTTTTACCCATTGGAATTATATTCTGTTTCTGTTTTGTTCCTTTCCAAATAATTCCAAATACAGTCTGTCATTACCATTTTTACTGTCACTGATCCAATGAATTAAAAATCCTCCCCTCAACTGAATCTAAGTTTATTTTTACATTTTTTTTCTGTGCATGCAAGGCATCAAATGCATTTCAATCTGACTTCAGGCATGTATAAAGCTTATCTCTAGTGACAAACACGAATTTTGCTCTGTAATTTTGGTATGAATAAATGTGTTTTAAATACATCTAAACATTTCTAAAGGTAATTTCTGCAAGGATAGGAAATATGCTTATGGAAGAATTGAATTAATAAACTGTAAATTAGATGTATATGTTATAAGAATTTTATTTAGAAATTGCTAGAAGTACATGTCCCAAACAGCATAAAGCATTTAGAATAGAATAGTTTGGATTGTAAGGGATCTTTATAGGTCATCTAGTCCAACCTCCCTTGCAATGAGCAGGGACATCTTCAACTATATTAGGTTGCTCAGAGCCCCATCCAAGCTGACCTTGAATGTTTCCAGGGATGGGGCATCTACCACCTCTCTGGGCAACCTGTTCCAGTGTTTCACCACCCTCATTGTAAAAAATTTCTTCCTTATATCTAGTCTAAATCTACCCTCCTTTAGTTTAATACCATTACCCCTTGTCTTATAGCAACAGGCCCTGCTAAAAAGTTTGTCCCTGTTTTTCTTACAAGCCCCCTTTAGGTACTGGAAGGCCACTATACGGTGACCCTGGAGCCTTCTCTTCTCCAAGCTGAACAACCCCAACTCTCTCAGCCTTTCTCCATAGAAGAGGTGCTCCATCTCTTTGATCACTTTTGTGGTCCTCTGGACTTACTCCCACAGGTCCATGTCTTTCCTTTGCTGAGGACCCAAGATCTGAACATAGTACCTGAGGTGGTGTCTCACCAGATCTTTCACAATCTGTCTTCTGAAATAAACTTTTCATTGGCTCCTATTAAGACTCTTTCACTGCTATGAAATAACTTTTAAAGCCTTTTAGTATTGCTACATATAATGAAATGCTATATATGTGCTGAATCTATTAAAATACTCTTCAGTTGAGTCACAGTAATATGTTCTAAGATATAAAGTCCAGTTGAGAGGAGTTTACAGGGCCTAGGAAGAGTTAGTTGAGTGTCATTACAAGAATGTGCTAGATGATAGTTTTGCAGTTCTCCAAAAAAATGTAATAATTCACATTTAGTAGGAGGAAGTGCAACAAACTACTGACATCCCTTTTACAAAAAGAAAGGGGCAATAGGAGATAAAATAGATAAGGCAGCATCATTAAACAGACCACAGAAGGGACACAATTGGTAAGGCCCCTTCAGCTTACTGATGCACATCATACCTACTGTAAGTGTAGAGATGCTGTATGGAAATGAGGGCTGGGAAGGGCTAGGAAAAGCACAATCTGGTCAGTTTGGGCTGCAGCTTGTCCAAGGAGAGTTGGTTCTGAGACATAGTTTGTGGTTTAATAGTAATGTGCTAGTTTAGCCGAGAGTAAGTACGCTGAAGAGAGTCAGCATGCTTCCCTGCAGTTGTTGCTCCATCGAAATAGGTGTGCTACGCAATTCAGCCACATATGAGGGGACATATGTTTAACTTTTTGTGCCTTAAATTGTATGTAGTTTTATAAAGAATTCACAAATTGACAGCTTTAAACTTTTCCAAAATTATGTGCAAAAAAAGTTTTTTAAAATTATTGGTGGGAATTCAAAGTGCTTTGATGAACTAATGTGTTTGGTTTTAAGTCTACAGGTTTTCCTTCCTCATGATTTCACTAAGGAATTCAACGAAAAATATTTACATTCCTGCTGAGAAAATAACTTCATGTTCTGGAATCAAGTTGTTGCATGGAAAAGTCAGGAGTTAAAGCATAGCTTTTTTTGTGAAATAAAACAGATTAAAAAGAAAGAAAGAAAGAAAAAAAAAAACCCTTACTTTGATGTGAAGGCAAATGACTAATCCTTTTTAAATTAACACATATTTAAGTATCTTTTGTAACTCCAGTCCTAACACTGTTCTTTAAAACAATGAAATGTAAGAAAAATGAAAAGGCCAACAAACTCATCCATTACCTTTTTAGGGTGAGGTAAACTTCCCCAAAACTCTGATTATGAAAATGTTAAAGACCCTGGTTGACTGCATATCTCAATCGACAGAAAGGGTGACAAGAGAGCTGAGGTGAGCAGGGAAAGGTGTGAGTGGGTGGAAGACTTATTTGGACTCCTCTGATGAGAAGGAGCAGTGGTTTTGCAACAAAGAGATGCTGCTGTTTTGGGGTATTAAAAACTGGTGAATATGATGTTTTGGAAGAATTAAGGCTGCATGAGCCGCTCCTGTGGAAAGAAGCAAGGTAAATTGTTCTCCTTTCCCTGGTAGTCACACTCATGGAAGGGGAGATGGACCGACAGGTGAGAGAGAGCGGGCAGCTGCTGGGGTATAGTTGCAGGTGGAGTATCTTTCCCCAGATAACCTGTAGTACTTCGGTACCCAGCCTGATATCTCATGTTGTTTTATTAGTCTCCTGATGAAATGACATAGAAAAAGCTGTGCTACAAAATTAATGCCCTAGGTTGGGCTATTATCAGGAGATGAAGGATGCTGTTTGTTGGCAAGTTTGCCTGAAAACTGTTCTCAGCACAAAACGTCTACTAGGAGGTAATGCAAGTAAATAAATGCAGTTTTAGAGCTGTTGATAAGTTATTTTCTTTGCAACTGCAACTGTCAAGGAAGATTGAATGAAACCAGTTGAATTTTGAAATAAAGGTGTTTGAAAGCTGTCCCCCTTATTTGAATTACTATAATCTTTTTTTATTGCATACTGTTAGTGCAATATCAACAATAACATCTCTACCTGTAAGATTTAACTTTGTACCTCTGTGGTCATACCTATGCCTGTTCTTCATGGGGACAGTGTTTCCTACAACCACCTTCCCTGCTAGTGAGTAGTGTGTGAGATCAGAGTCAAGACGAGCTTTCTCTTTTCCATTTCAGTGGTGCTATTATCTTCCCAAATGGTATGAAATTAGAGTTACATTACCTTTGGGGTCATAAGATGGGAAAGGAATGTCTAAAAGGTGGCGCATTAGGATTCTGAAGCTCATCTCTAGTGTAATATTTCATTTGTTATCGTAAAGACATGGAATGCTTATCACTAGCGTACAGTTAGACAATAGAGGCGTTATTCCTTTGATGACAAAGGAAGTGTTAAAATGTCCTCTTCAGTCTTTCTTTTCCTGCCTTCTTTTTTTTTTTTTCTGTTATTTTTTTCTCATTCCTCCTCCTCCCCCCCAAATTGGGCTGTTGAGATAACAGTTGAAAATAAACTCAGCATCCTCTGTGAATTTTCATTACTGTGATCAGTTTAAGCCATGACAATACCAGGTGCTAGATGAAAAATCACTGGCAGAGTTGATTTCTTTTTTTTTTTTTTTCATTTCTTTGCTTTTCTACTGTTTGCTTCTTAAATGAAAGCAATGAGAACCGTACAGAGACTGTCTTGCAATTGGTAAACTTGATTTAAAAACACAATGTGTAATGCCTCACTTCCCAAGAGGCAGAAAGTACCCATATGCTGCAATTAAGATGTGTTATTACTTTATTACTTTGTTGTTCCCTCCTACCTTCTCTCTTCTTCCTCCCTGTCCCCCCTCTTCTTTTTCTTTATGTCGTACTACAGTAGTAGTGAGACACTGCTTTGGCCTAATGCAGAAAGAAGAATATTTTTCCTCTAACTTTAATTATGTTACTTCTGTAACATTCAGTTAAATTATTTGTTCGTGTTAATTTAGCAAGAAAACCATTTGTCACCAACAGTTTTTCATGCTTGTGTATTTTTTTGGCCTAACTTTGAATTAAAAAAGACAGTCACCTTTAAAACTGACCCTGTTATTTATCAGAAATATATTTATCAGAAATAATTACTGAGATAACATGTTTTCATATTTGCAGCTTTCCTTAGAGGTAAGAGGGGGCATGATTCAGAGCTGTTGACGCAATTTGTCTTTTCACTCCCGCAGGCCTTTAAGGAATAACTGACAGGTCCAACAAAACTCCATATATGACTGGTTTTGCAAGACATTGCAGCATGTCAGTAGTCAGTCTAATACCCGTGTTCTTAAGAGGCCTCTGAATAGAGCATTGATCCTTAACCTATGTTAATATTTCAGGGAAAATAATGTAATGTTAGGAAAATACGAATTTTAGCAAACAGTGTGTCCTAGGGAAAACACACTGAGGAAGATAGGGCATGAGTATTACTAAAATAGGTGTAGCTCCTCATTCTCTTTCAGTACTAATAAATAATGAATAGTCATCAAAATATTGCATTTGAAGGGGCAGAAGAATTTTATAATATGCATTCAACATGAAAACTCTGGATTTCATCACGTAGCAACAAGCATAACAAGACATTTAACTGGGAAATGCTGTCTGAACTGTGATTGGGCAGGAGAACTTACCTATGTAGTGTTGTTCTCTTTCCTCTGGGAGATGAGAGTAGAACAGATTGAGGTTTGGTCTTTTTTTTTTTTTTTTTTTTTTTTTTAAATGCATATATATATATAAAACAAGTAGCAATTACCATCATGTTTTTCCAGGTTATTTTGTAAAACTGGTTTGGTTACCGTGTACAAAATAGGAAAAAGGAAGAAAACTGTATACCTGTTGTATGTGTGGTTTTTCATTTTTCTTTTTTTTTCTTCTCCAGGATTTTGAATAAGCAAAACAGAAGTATATCAGTCTTGTGCAATTCTTTCTTGCATATTTTGTACAGAAGAGTAATTATTTCTTTTTCTGAAGCTTCACTGGAAAACTGGAAAACTGTGATTTTTTCTTTTTTTTTTTTCCTTTTCCATTTTCTGGTATGTTTTTTGTGGTGGTTTTTCTTCAGAAATGCAAGGAATCTTCAGCAGTAAATTAATTTCTAAAAGAAATTCACAACATATGAGTGAATTAATTTGATCTGAAAGTCAGGACCTCTGCAAACCACATCCTTCAACAGAACATGTGCTCATCCAAAGTGCACACAAGTAATTAAACTCATCCCTAATTTTCTTAAATGTAATTGAATTTCATGGTGCGTGGAGTATTGTGACATTACCTTCCAGGGTTTTCAATAAGCTTTGGCAGCATTAGAGACAGCATGTTTATAGCATCACAGTGGGAAGTTTAAAAAATCACTGATTCCCTAAATGCTAAAACATACAACAAGCTCTTCTTTTTTAGGTTCTTTTGAACAGTGAGTTCACATCTCTACACAAATCTTGATGCAGCTATGCTTTTTTCAATATCTTCTGTTTGCTAAAGGGAAAAAAGTGACATTTTTTCTTCTTTGAAGTAGTATTCTGTTTGCAACTGGACTCATCAGCAGGTGAGAATTCTTTATGGATTTAAGTGTCCTTTCTCCTGGTGAATCTCTGGATTTGTAACTGTTCCTCAAAAGTCATTTAGAAGCTGACCACTTCACAGTTTAGATCGTATCAATGAAGTCTTCTTTGGGGTGAAAAAAACACTCAAAGGACTGTTTCACAAGATAGTTTCATCGCTGTAAGGCTTAATGCTGTGACGCAAAATACACGTGCTTGGGAGTATGTTTGTTGCAATGTACTTAAGATTCTGTATTCTCAATGGTTCTTTTAATTTTCCTTCCCCCACTCCACAGTACAGTAGATTGATGTAGTCAGAATTTAGAAGTAAAGTCTCATCTGCTTTTCAGATCTGTCTGGAAAAATATCTTTCTGTCCTAGATATGAGAAAAGAGGATCACTAGCTTCTACCTCCACTGCAAATAGTAGTGATTTTTAGGCAACTTTTGCTGCAGGCTTCAGTGGATGTGATTTGTGCAGCACAGCACATAGAAGGCCAAAAGTAACAGAATGTGAAATATGGCAATACAGCTAATGTGCCCAACCTCATGCCCAGTTCATTAATAATTCTCATGCTGTTATTTATATCCAAATATAACAATACTACAGATTAGATTAAGCTCTCAAAGTGGAAAGCCATGGAAAAAAATAGGAATATAAATCACTAAATATGTTATATCAATATCAGCAATATCTGAAATTGTAGCTATTTCTTCCACCTGTGACAGCTCAAAGAATTACTTTCTTCAGCCAGTTCTGACTCCTGAATTATCTGAAACTAGAGCATGACATCTGTGCAGGAAAAACGCAAAGTACTGTCATCTGTAAGAGGGCAATGTATTCTTGTTTTGAAGGCTGTTGCTGTGATGCAACAAGATTTCACATGTGGAGGGGTTTAGGTATATTTTTTGAGCCTAAAATCAGTTTCTTCATGTTCACCATCAACTAGGAGTGAGGAAAATATTAATAAAAATGATAAAATGTAAGAAACTCCTGGCAGCTGAAGAAAATCCCCCTACACTGGTATCTGTGAAAGACTTTGACTAGGCACAATAGAGCAATCGTATCCTCACAGTGTGATTTGCAGCACAAAGATGTTCTGTATACTTCATATGGTACCTGCTTTACAGCTTGATAGTGTTGGTTTTTCATAGACTATGGAAAGGTTTGAAAACAGGCCCTTTTTTTTGCGGAGGGGAGGAGGAAACAACTGTTCCTGAAAGAAACCCTTTCACTTCTAAGCTAAAGCAGACAACCTTGATTACCTAAACAATTCAAATTTAATTTGAATTTCTTAAGCTGTTTCCTATCAGTAGGAAAAATTCCCTTGTTTTACTGAAGAATAGTTCCCTCAGTCAGTGTGTGAACTTAAGACAGTAATTCTGAAAACAGGTAACCTTTATGTACCACAAGTGCCTATAGAGAATAGCAGGGTTGAATCTCCTAAAGGGAAGGCAAGGAAATTCAAAATGTACTTAATACAAAAGCATAGGAATTGCAGGTAACAGTATTTTTGGTAGCTTCTCGGTCACCTTCATTTGATTTCTGTCATATGATAATTTCAAAAAGACCTACTGTCCAACAAGCAGTGTCACAGCAAGTGAAACAGTAATCAATCTGCTTCCAATTTTCCTGCAGGTTCGTATCTGCTGAGGCTTAGACTACTTTTCTCCTTCTATTCTTCTCTTTAAGCTACAGAGCTTTTTCTTTTCTTTTCTCTTTTCTTTTCTTTTCTTTTCTTTTCTTTTCTTTTCTTTTCTTTTCTTTTCTTTTCTTTTCTTTTCTTTTCTTTTCTTTTCTTTTCTTTTCTTTTCTTTTCTTCTTTTCTTTTCTTTTCTTTTCTTTTCTTTTCTTTTCTTTTCTTTTCTTTTCTTTTCTTTTCTTTTCTTTTCTTTTCTTTTCTTTTCTTTTCTTTTCTTTTCTTTTCTTTTCTTTTCTTTTCTTTTCTTTTCTTTTCTTTTTCTTCCTTTCTATCATTAGTTTATTCAGCTCCTGTATTGGAATTGTCCTAAGATTTTGTACATGAAACATTTTTCATCTCTTACATCAGAACACAAATACCTAAATACTCTATTGGGAAATTCCCTCATGCAGCTGTGCTCAGGACAGGGGCTTTCTTATTGCTACTCCTTCAGGATGATTGTTATTTAAAAAAAAAAAAAACAAACCAACAAACCTCTTTGCCTCTAGAATAAACACATTGACCTCAGCCTTGTAGATAAAGGTGATATATTTCATAAAGAAAATTTGAAATTTATAGTAATCATAAAATAGTACATACTTTTGCAATGGTTTAGGTGTTGGGAATTAAACAACTGTGTTTAACAGCAACGTTATTTCCTTAAGATTTTAATGCTCACAAATGGAATGAGTACATGGTCATCAAGATATAATTGGTGTTCCTGCACTTCAGTGTCTTTGAATGGGCCTTGTGATTAACAAAATATTATGAGTCATGCTGGACAGTAATGTCTATACTTATAAATCAGAACCACACATCCTATCAAACATAATTGTAAATCTTGCAGATAAAAAACCTGTGTAATAACTCAAATACTTACAGGTTCAAGTCTTCCATAAATTACATGTTTAAATTATTTGCTCTGTTGAGAAGAAGAAACTGTCTTAACTATAGTCACTTCTGTGGATATCAAAATCTTGGACCACAAAATAGGAAAAATATTTTATACCAGCTTTTACTTTTTTTTTTTTAATAAAAAGAAGATATTAATGTCCATTACATTACATTACATTACATTACATTATATTATATTATATTATATTGAAGGCCAGGGACTGTTTGCAAGGGTATGTAGCGATAGGACGAGGGGTAATGGCTTTAAACTAGAGCAGGGTAGGTTTAGATTAGACATTAGGAAGAAGTTCTTTACAATGAGGGTGGTGAGACACTGGAACAGGTTGCCCAGAGAGGTGGTGGAGGCCCCATCCCTGGAGACATTCAAGGCCAGGCTTGACGACACTCTGAGCAACCTGATCTAGTTGAAGATGTCCCTGCTTACTGCAGGGGGGTTGGACTAGATGACCTTTAATGGTCCCTTCCAACCCAACACATTCTATGATTCTATAAATATGTGATGTGGGGGGCTTTAAGGGGGAAAAGACGTAGGAGGTGAACAACTGTTTGAACTTCTTGATAAATTGAAGAAATCGTGTGATGTTGTTGGTTATATATGCCTGTTAAAGATGACAGAACTTTTCAGATAACTCAGTTTGCTGTACAGACACAAGACTGTCAATCGGTAACACCAGGCTTATATCCTTAGTGCTATGCACTGCAATTCCTCAACTGGAGTGTGCATTTCTGCACAGCAGTGGGAGTCACACAGTGAGCAAAGTAACAGTTACACGGAAAGCTTTCAGAATTAAATACCATTTATGTTTGAAGTAATAGCATTTTATATAACATGTAGGGAATGTTTAAGATAGGAAGGCAAATTTGTCTATCAATACAAAATGAGAAACTTAAAAGTGATGAATCTTTTTTTAAAAAAGAGAATAACTGTATACAGTCCCTAATGGAAAAGCCTGATGAAATATTTTATGAATGAAAGACAACGTGGTTCTACTAAAATGATTCTAAATCATTAGCAAAATAATGGAGAGTAATACGCCTAATAAATTCTCTCAAGTCTTTCAAAAAGACAACAAAGCTAACAAACATGTATACTCTGACCATCTTGTTCTAAGTAAATGTTCCATAAAAGACACTGTGATTAGATGATACTTTTTAATTGAAATTTCCAGATGCCATACCAGTAGTAATGAAATAATCATTACAACACCCAGGAAAATTAAATATATCTCAGAGAAACTCAAACATAACCTTGGTTAAAGCCAACCCATTCCAAGACATTTGCTAATATTTAAAATCTTATTTTGGTCCCGCACTTGAGACAGTTAGGGCGTCCTGTGAGGACATGGAAATGAGATTCAGAATTACCAAGTGTGTTTTTAAAAATGTTGGGAGCAAAACTGTTAAAAGTAACTTAAGAACACTGACTTTTAGGAACTTTTTCCAAAAGTAACTTGTATGCTTTTGAATCAGTCTCCTTGAAAGCAAATTCAGCTTGGCTTCTAAGTTAAGTACATTAATGGAAGTCACCTGGCGATTGTGGGCCATACAGTAAAAGATACCCATATTCCTATAAACTTCCCCTGCCATGCATATAAATTACATCACCTGAGTGTAACTCAGTAGAGGAAGAAGTTGTTCCACTACACAATTGTTCCACAAAAAGGCAGAAAGAAGTATCTCACTCTCCAGAAATACCTGTCTTTATCTTGTGTGGTTTTTGAAGACTTGATCTTCCTCAGAAACTTTGGTAAACCCCAATGCTCAAACCAGCCCTTTCTCTGTTTGGGTAAAGCATTGTGGATTTACGCCCTGTCCATTGCATCTCAATAACTCAGTTTTCTCCAACTTGTGGCTTTGTCCTTCTCTCCAGGTTTAGAGCCCCCCAAACAGGCCATGTTAAATCAACAGCATAAAGATCTGCTAAAACCTTTCTCTTACAACATTTACAATTCTTTTTTGTTTCTGAAGTGAACTCAGTGTTATATTGGGGAATCTGTCGTTAGCCTGTTGCAGCTGTTTGGTGTGCATTTGCCACAGAAGCTCTGCCTGCCTGCAAAGAGTTTTTCTTGAAACCTGTTAATCTCTGGACGCCACAGTCATGATCACTGAAGTAAGGTCAGGAAGTAAATGTCAGAGCCTTTATGCTGTATAGCATCTTGCAAAGAAGTTTGTTGTTATTTTTGTAAGGACTTTTTTGTGTGTGTTTGAAAAACGTGTGATCTATTTAGGTACTCTGGTCTACAACACTTTTTGCTACATCACAGAGAGGCTGACAAAATACCAGTGGATTATGGATGCTTTGTAGAGAGGCAAAAAGATACAAGATAGTGCTTTCATTCAGTATCTGATAAGCTACAAACACAATATGTTATGTAATAGTAAAGAATGAACAAATATTCTTAAGAAATCTCAAAATAGCCTGAGGTTTCACAAAGATCGGAAATGTTTTCTTTTGTTTATTTAGGAGGTTCTCCTAGACAATGGAAGTCTTTATGTCTTCACAAACTGCTATAATAAATGACAAAAGTGTCCAATGTCATTGCACACATACTTGCTATCTGCCGAAGCCACTAATTAATTGTAATTGGGACTGAACTGGGGACCATATAATAGTAGGAGTCTTCATGGTATAAGGCAAAGACAAATTCCTGTACCTCAGAGCTGCAGAAAAATATCTTGTGTGACTCAGGAATAAAAGATATGACGTCTCTCATCTTGAGTAGAGTTAGACTGCCTATGTCTATCTAGACTGCTAGACTGCCTATGATATGATCATACGAGACAGCAGAGGGTAGGAAATGGTAGTATCACAGGTGGAGTTTTCAGGAGATGTTGTGGGTGATCCAGAAATTTCTTCATGGGGTCTCTCTGGTGCAAAACAGGAATAGCTTATTTGTACCAGATTTAGAAATCGCAATGTGACATAATAATCTTCCTCCATGATAAACTTTCTCCAAAAGGAAGGAAAAGCACTTTGTTGCTTGCCTACATCCTGGGCTAATAGATCGTGTGATCTTTTCTCAGCGTCTACTTCTTCCAAGCCATAAACAGGAACTGGCCAAAACTCGAGCAATAAGGTATGAAGAAAATAACTTTTTCACAAAGCAGGCATGTCCAGCATGCATTTCCTATACAGTATACACTTATATTGCTATAACGGATTTTATTTTGTTTTTCTTGAACTTCACTGTTAAAGCTCATTCTCTCTATCACTGGTGGCTGGCAACATTGCCATTTGTTGCTATGGAAATTGATGCCAGAGGCTGCAGGGCTAGTGAGAGTGTGCTGGGTAAATCACTTACTGGAACATGACATTGTCAGACATCCATTATCTTTCATTTATAGCAGTTTAGTTTTCTCTCTTACTTTTCTAGACTGCTACCACTTACTGATTAATAGCTCTGGTACAATGGATATTTTTTAACGTATTGTGACTTTATTGCAAACCTTTATCCCTGTATTATCCAGATGCTTGTTACCCAGGCTTAAAATAAGTGGACGTAACAAGGAATGGACTCCCATCCTCTGAGACTCCATGAGCTTTTTATCAGCTTAATTTTCTTATAGATCTGTAGGATGATGGTAGACATACTCCAGAAGAGTAGGTAACTAATGTGTGTTGTTTATGTCATGTAAACTAAGTTAGGCTATGGTAGTGATTACATTACTGGAGAAATTTAATTCAAATTTTCAGTTGCCCTTAAATTCCATGTATAATACAATAAAAGAAGGCTAAAGGTTAGTGATAGTAGTGTATTGTACCAGTGGAAAAAAAGCATGGGCTTTTAAGTTCAACGGACAAAGTTGTAAGTGATATTTGAAGATGCATCCTGTTTAATGCAAAGTGGAAAAAATCTGAACTGGAGAAACAATAGACATGAGCAATTTTAATAACATTTGTACATTAGTTGTTGAGAAAAGAACCAACCTTTTTTTCTAGCAGAAGCTAGAAGACATCCTTAGATGTGTGAGAGATCTGAGAAGGGTTCTTAATGAATCAGGAGCCTTTCTTTTTGCTACTTCGTGCTTCCATCTTCAAGGCCATGTTCTCTGTGGGTAAAAGCGCTGGGGTGACACTAAAATAAGCTCTTCTGATGTGCTTCACAGCTAAGGATCTAACCACTATTAACCTTTTGACTTCAAAACAAGAATCAACTACACCTGCTGTCAACTAGCAAGTACAAAGGCATGGCATTAGCAGAAGCACCGAATTTCCTGGACTTAGAAAAAAAATATAAGAAAATATTTACACAGTATGTTGGTAAGCATTTATATGTTGCTGGTGTCTGCTTCTAGGTACCAAGCAATCACTTATATAACTTTACTTCACTAGTTGACTGCTATATCATCTGGAATAAATATTTTATTTTTTTTTCTAATTTGCATGATAACTCATATTCAGTATTTCTTTATAGTATCTATCAACTTCATCTCAATCTCCAAATATAATGAACAATTACAGGGCTCATTAATCCCAATATACACAGAAATACTGTCTCAGACTTAAGGTCCAGCTAGTTCAATATCCTGTCTCGAACCTTGAGATCTGAAGGCATTAAGGTTATATTGGGAGATAAAAAAGGCAATTGGTCATATTCTGATTACCTGATAGGTAATGGCCCCAAGACTTCAAAAATATTTATTAACCTTTTATAAATGTTTCTGCCCCCAATTACTCCAAATCTGGCTATTATTTATATCCAAAGAGAATTAAACAATTTTTGCTGAAAAATGTTTCTGGAATCAACAACAGGAACTTGATAAAATAATTATTCTCCAGCAAATAGATTTGATGAAATGAATCAAAGACAAGTATTTTAACAAGATGATACATTTCAGCTCTTGAAATGAAATACTTCATGTTTTCAACTAAAATTAATTATCTGAGACAAGCTTTACAACAACTTAATGAAGTAATAAAAATAAACTGAATGAAATATATTGTCCCAAAATTTTTTGCTTGGTAAAGATACCAAAATAAATGATTCTTGCAGTTCTGCCCTAAATATATACTGAAACTGATTTGGTAAATGCAGGAAGTAATGAAATATCTACTGCTTCCTTATGTTGTGTTTTTTAAATAAAAACAAAACAAAACAAACAAAAAAAACCCACCCCTTTTTGATTTAGTATTTGAATTACCAGCCTTTTACTTTTCTTGTATATGTGTTTGTTCTGCTGTTAAAGGAAAACAGAGGCCTTTGGTTTACCCAACAAGTGTCAGTGGATAATTGTTTTATCAGAAACAGGCCCTGCCAATCAGGACCTTTTTTGTTAATTCAGTTCAAGAAGACAAGAAAGGAAACTAAAATCTAACATGTTACAATATGTCTATAAAGCAAAAGAAAAAGATGATTCCTCAGAGAATCCTAAAGTAAAAAGTGAGGTAAAAGCAGTAGTCAGCTGGATGGGCAGCTTATCTTGGTTGTGGGAGCAGGCATTAGAGTTCTGTTTTCCTGTAGACTTAATACAAAAGTGAGTTTTAGTAGTAAAACTGGAAGCAATCACTGAGGTAAGGATAACTCTCAAGCATCTGTTGAAAATTCAAAATGAAGGATGGAGTTTGATTATAGCATTTTCATAGAATTGTCTAGGTTGGAAGGGATCTTTAAGATCATCGAGTCCAACCAGAGTCCAACCATTAACATAACACTGCCAAAGCCACCACTAAACCATGCCCCTAAGCACCAAGTCTAGACATCCTTTAAATACTTCCAGGGATGGTGACTCCACCACTTCCCTAGGCAGCCTGTTCCAATGCTTGATAACCCTTTCGGTGAAGAAATTTTAGCTAATATTCATCCTAAACCTACCCTGGTGCGACTTGAGGCCATTTGCTCTTGTCCTGTCACCTGTTACTTGGGAGAAGAGACCAACCCTCACCTCTCTACACCCTCCTTTCAGGTAGTTCTAGAAAGCAATAAGGTCTCCCCTCAGTCTCCTTTTCTCCAGACTAAAAAAAACCCAGTTCCCTCAGCTGTTCCTCGTAAGGCTTGTGCTCTAGACCTCTTACTAGCGGTATTGCCCTCCTCTGGACATGCTCCAGCACCTCAAAGTGAGTAGTGAGGGGCCCAAAACTGAACACAGTACTCGAGGTGAGGCCTCACCAGTGCTGAGCACAGGGGGACAATCACTTCCCTAGTCCTGCTGGCCACGCTATTGCTGATACAGGCCAGGATGCTGTTGGTTGCCTTCGCCACCTGGGCACACTGCTGGCTCATATTCAGCTGGCTGTCTGCCAACACCCGGTCGCATTAAAAGGACTGTAGTTTCGATATTTGTCTGTCAGAGTCCCAGGATTTTCACTGATTTACTGTCAGAGTCCCACCAAAGGACTTTCACTGAATCAGATTCACAAATAACCGAAATTAGTTATTTTATTGAGAGCGACAGTCACAGATTCGAGATTGCCATTGATAAATTCACTAACTACAATAGCGCTAATTACTTAAGGTTAATATTGCTATCAAAAATAATGATAGTACAACAACCCAGGGTAACATTCACCAGAGGGTGAAAGGTGCAGCGCTTACCCAAAAAGGTGTCCCTGCCTGGGGTGGAGGAAGAGAACACAGCCCGTCGACTGGGCCATCAGGTATCAAGTTTCTTCTCTCCCAATTTAACAGTCATATTCTCCATCCTTTTATCCTCAAAATTACAAGGTTTCCCTCCCCTAGGTGACGTGTAGTATGATTTAGGTGGAGAGACGAGTGCTACAGTCATATATGTTTAACATGATCTCTAAAATCTTCATTAGCACATACAGGGGTGTCAACTTTAATATGCATTTCACAGGTAATGAGGCAAAGGTCAATTACCAGGCATGGTAGCCTCTCAAGGAAACAAAGAGCTACACAAAGTCTCTGTTATCTTGATTTTACTGTTTCTGCTGACGAAAAGCAGGGCTGTCCTGGCTCCCCAAGACTACCCTGTTATTTATGTATACTGTGATAGCCAGACCAGCCTTCACTCCCCGGGTTGCACAAGAGATAGCAAAGCCAGTCTTAATTGCTCTTTGAGCACAGAGACTTTACCTCATTATCCAAATTGCACACACCCCCAGGTCCTTTTCTGCCTGGCAAATTTCCAGTCACTCTTTCCCAAGCCTGTAGTGCTGCATGGGGTTGTTGTTACCCAAGTGCATGACCCGACACTTGGCCTTTTTGAATCTCATACCATTGTCCTCAGCCCATCAATCCAGCTTGTGTAGCTCCCTCTGTAGAACCTTCCTACCTTCAAGCAGATCAACACTGCTGCCCAACTTGGTGTCATCTGCAAACTTACTGAGGGTGCACTCGATCCCCTCATCCAGGTTGTTGATAAAGATATTAAAAAGAACTGGCCTCAATACTGAGCCCTGGGGAACACCACTTGTGACCCACAGCCAACCGGATTTAACTCCATTCACTACAACTCTTTGGGCCTGGCCACCCAGCCAGATTTTTACCCAGTGAAGCGTATGCCCTTCCAAGCCATGAGCAGACAGTTTCTCCAGCAGAATGCTGTGGGAAATGGTATCAAAGGCTTTACTAAAATCTGGGTAGACAACATTCACAGATATTCCCTCATCCACTAAGTGGGTCAACTTATCACAGAAGGAGATCAGGCTAGTCAAGCAGGACCTGCCTTTCATAAACCCATGCTGACTGGGCCTGATTGCCTGGTTGTCCTGCATGTGCCACGTAATGGCACTCAAAATGTTCTGTTCCACAACCTTCCCAGGCACCAACGTCAGACCGACAGGCCTGTGCTTCCCCGGATACTCCTTCCAGCCCTTCTTGTAGGTGGATGTCACATTTGTTAACTTCCAGTCAACTGGGATTTTGTTAGAGAAGATGGCATATCTAAAAGTTGCCAAGAGTTTCTGCCCAGACTTCCCACTTTGTTCTAGGGTAAAAGGGAAATAGTAGATATTAGCAAAGCTATGGTTGAAACAGTGTTCTGCAATGACAAATAAGGGTGAAAGAGGCAATGTTACTGAAGAATGAAACTTATGGAGATTCATCTACTGCAGCAGTTGTCAGTCTCCTTTGTCCAGCACTGAGCAGTGTTGTCACCTGCTCCTCCAAAACCTTGGCAATTCTGCTGAATGATGTGGTTTTGATTAAACAAACATGCTTCCTACTGGTGGTTCATAGAACTTTCTTGAACAAATTATCTCCCACATCAAAACCATACATTTTTGTGGGCCTGTCGAATGTGGTCACAATGAAGATTGTTAGTTCTTGTTCAATAAAGCAGAAGTATAAATAAAACAAGTAACTGGAGAGTTTTTTGGGTATTCAGGACTCCATCCTAAAAGATTGTTTGTCTTTGTCTTTCCAGCATAGATAAAGAAAAACATGATTGTTTAGTTTTCAAGACTGAACTAGGTCACAAAATCTGTTTCCAGCTCTGTTCTGTCTTAAAGTTTGGAAGCATTTGTTTTCCAGTGTTTTGGTGTAATTGCTTCTCCAATGTTTTGGTACAATTGCATTTCCATATGTTCTATCTTCCCAAGTGAAAGTGTGAATCCAAACAACAACAAAATCTGACACACTAAAGAATGAGGTTTTAGTATAGTTTCTTCTGTCTAGCATCATACCTTTGTGGTTAAATCAGCAGTTGAGTATGGCTTCCTTCAAGAAAAGATTTTTGGGTTTAAGTAAAGCAGTGCTTTCCAACTAGAAAATTCTGGTTTATATTTTGTCAGATGTAACTGACTTTCTGAAGACTGGGCAAATGGGAGAATGGGAAATATAGAAGAAAAATGGAAGGGGCTTGGATTTGTTTCCTTTTGTTTTGGTTTGGTTTGGTTTGTCGGGGTTTTTTTTTGGTTTTTTTTTGGTGTTTTTTTTTGCCAGTAGATCTCAGACTTTCGCACTTCATATGTCATCTTCGTAATTTTTGTCCTGGTTTGAGAGAGCATCTGTCATTTGTTTAGTGGCCAGTCTAGCCCAAACCATGACATTTGAAGCAGTGTAATTCTATGGTTTCTTGTTTACTTACTGAGCTTGTCTTAATTAAGTGTTTGCAGCCCATCTTGATTGCATGTCTATACATATTTTCTTTGAGCTCATTAATGAGAATAGTGTTGGGCTTCCCACTGAAGGTTTGGAGGTTCTGTGTGCTGTTTAATTGTTTTTGTAAGAAAAGACTTTACTTCCTTTAGGATAGGCTTTTCCTTGAACAAAATTTAAGGCTGAAATGCAAGAATTCTGTGGTGGTTTTGCGTGGTGTTTTTTTTTTTTTTTTTAATGGGTGAGCAGAACACAGACTATAGTTTCTATGAGGTAGCACACTTCACTGCTGTTAAGCCAAAGGTAAACATTTCATTATCAGAAAACCTGAGTGTCTCCCCCTCTACCTTCCCCTTTTAAAAGTATCCACTTCTGACCAGCTTTACTGATGACAGGATATTCTTTATTACTGGTTTTTTTGAGTAGTCTCTCTTCTGAGAGCTCTCTCAATAATAAAACAGTGAATCACAGTGTTTACTAGAAGGGGGAAAATGGTATTTGTTGGACTTTGAAATTTGTCTCCATATATTCTTTGCAAAGAGAACCCTGTAAGAACATAAATAGATCGAGTATTCTCAAGATAACTTTAGTGTATGCATCCAGTTTGTTTTCTCATACTATCTCTATTCTCCTCTTTTTGTTCCATTCATTTTTGTAACTCTGAGGATGAAGACCAGCCTGCTGTTCTATCAAAAAAAAAAAAAAAAAAAAAAAAAAAAATCACAAATTGTATCAACAACAGGTATTTATACTATAAACACTTCAGAATCAAGATATTTCCTATCTTGCTTTGAGGGTGTGGGGGGTTTTTGTGGGGTTGTTGTTGTTTTTTACATTCTGTCCAGAGACTGGGGCTTTTTTTTCACTTTTTTGGTTTTGGTATCTATGTCAATAATCCCAAGAGAGACACACTTTCTGTTTTCAGAAATTAGTTTAAAGAGAATCCATTAAGAGCTGCATGAAACTTGCCACTTCACAATAGGCAATAACTGAAATGACTGCATTTGGTATCAGAAATGTAAAGAGAGTACTATTAATTCTCTTGGTCTCCATGTATATTAAATCAGGCTGAGGGATAAACCCTTAAGATATAGTGTTACTCTTATATAGGGTATTAAGTCATTTTTTATTATTTCTTAAATAAGCCATACAGGAATAAAATAACGCTCAATATTGCAACTTTATACCTTGTTTTATAACACTAAAAGAACATGTGTACTCTTGCTTGAAAAATATATCTGTGGATTGAAAAATATATACTGTGGACGTACACTTGTAAGGACATAAAAAGAATGAGCCATTCTGCCCAGGTAGAGGAGCCCTGGAAAAGCCAAAGATAACGTTCTCACATAGCATATAAGTGATGAAGGTGTTGGGAAAATTGAATTAAGAGGAAACACTGAAGTAACTAAATATGAATGAGGGCTTGACTGAGGGATGACTAATGAAGAAGATCAGGACCAGAAACATCTGAGAAACATAAACGCTGTGGAGAGGAATTATATAGTAGAATCTCCTTTTTTTTTTGCCCCAAAGGCATAACTAAGAGCAATGAGATAAAATTGAGAGCACATCATAGACTCCAAAATAATCTCAAGAAAAAATATGGAAATTAATTGTATACAGTATACAAATAGTGGATTAAAGAAAAGGATTCTTTAAAGTAGAGCTATAGGGAAATAATCCTATATGTGATAGAGGATCAGAAGCAGAACAAATCTTTTAGCTTTTGCTCAGGGTTATCACTCTATATGCATTTGATAATGCAATTCTGAAAACTTACTATTTGACGTAAGAACTGTTTGCAAATGAAGAAATTCAAGTGCTCCTTGTTTTCAAAGAACACATTTTACCTATGATAATCTTAAAGTGATGTCTGGGAAAACTGTTTTGACTTGATTAAGACTAATTGTAAAGGGGAACCGAGTGAAGCACTGTCTTATATAGTGACATTTTTTTTGTGCTTGTACAGCATTTCTAACACATGTAAAAAACTACATAGTTGCTGGTATTTAGTTTATTGTTTTATTATTACTCAGGACAGGGGAGGTTTTTATGCTTGCTGTGATCCCTAATTTTGAAAATTTGATAACACCTAATTTTCATAGCTTTTGTAACCCTTTTCTGGAGCTCACCAGTAAGATTGCCTGCAATTTTTTTCTTTCGCACCTCAAAGTTTAAATTGAAAAATTTAACAGAAATTTTCAGGGAAAGGAAACTCAAAATACTTTGCTGATACCAAGTTCATTTAAAATATTTATGTATTTAAACATGGTCTTGCATCAATTCATAAAGAGCAGCTGAAAGTCAAAATAAAACCAAATTGCTTAAATTTACTGAAACAAGAACTTTAAGACACTTTTTGAATATTTTGCTGTAATTTTTTTTTTTTTTTTTCACAAGTATATATGGCTTCTTCTGATACACCCTGTTGTCCTAGTCTGTGATGTCAGAGTATGAATGATTGTGAACTCTGTGTGCTTTAGACATCAGTGTATGCAGAAATAGCTCCAAACAGTTTTCTGTATGGTGGTCTGTGGATTGTCTAATAAAACCTTTTTCTTGTTTTTCCCCTTTTTGAACCCAAATATGTGCACAAGTATGTGGGGGTACACAGGAGTGTCGGTGAATAAATTATTTGAAACTTTAAAAGATTTCTTCACATTAGCAACTGCAGGGCTGTCATCTGTAGTTTGTAGATAGTACATTTTGCTCAGCCTGGAATAATTCAATTTAATTAACACTGTCCCCACTAATAAATTGGTTTTGGATTTGATATGTCCAGACTGTTTACAGAAGACTGTTGTAGAAATCTTACTGAATTTATTCTGGAAAGTTCAAAGCTTAAGAAATGTTTGCAGACTAATTTCATTGTAACAAGGAAAGGAAATCATTGTGTTTCCCTGTTGCGTAGTTCCCAGTTTACAATTACTCTGGATGAGTTTACTCGTGCTGACCATACACAGCTGTTGTAGCTCCTGAAGGGTATTTTGGGATTGATTTACCATCTGCTGGTTCTCACTGTAACAACTCAGTGACAACAGCATGAGGGAATTTGCTTTAGATAATCTGCAAAAACCTGGGCAGTACAAATATTCCTTTTCCAGCAGCTGCTCTGATTGGTATTCTTGCTACTGCTGTTGTATAATAGAATTTGGATTCGATCTGATTTCAAGTTTGTCTATATTGGTTCTGTGTAGAACACCTAATTCACAGCTTTAAAAAAAGAGCTCTTGATTTTTTGTAGTGTCAGAATTTACTACTTCTTTAGGCAGCAGTATCAACACAAGCACTGATTAAAATGTGTTACATATTAATATAAGGGAAAGGTACATTTAGGACTTAGTAGGACATGTGCAAAGTTGTCACTTCATAATTTAACGGGTAAGTAAGTCCAAGACTGAAACTGCAAGAAGGTTGTTCTAACTGAAGCAGAGTTGAAGTATTATTTTGAAAGAAAAAGAAAAAAACCCAATACCCAAAGTTAGCTGGTGTTCTACCAGATAACTGGGGACTAGATAATTCTTATGGTTGTTATTCCAAATAAGACAAATATCAATTCTAAATGAGATCTGGACATATGGTGCAAAGTTTCTCATGCTGAGTGGAAAAGAGCTGCCCAAAATCTGCAGTGTTACAAAGCTAGAAATATGTTCATTTTTGCAAATGTGTTTTGACCATGCTCTTTAATTTAAAAACATAGTATTTTGACATGAATCATAAGATGTGAAGTAATATTTTAAATGCACTTTACTCTTTCTAGTGTGTGTGTGTATAAATATATATAAATTTCAGAAACATAAAAATAGTTATGATTGTACAGAAATAACAAATACCATGTGTTGGCGAAGGTTATTGATGACTGAAGACTGCATACTAGGAAACGTATTCTATGTAACATAGTAGATAAGAACTAAATCTGTTCTAAAATAAATAAATATTTACATGAGCTGACCAGTATGATCTTTAACTACTAGCATTTATTATGCAAAAGAAGGGGTTTAGACAGATATATTATAGAGTTTGAGTAAAATCCAGATGGCATAAGAGAATTTTAAAAATAAAGTTCACCAAACTCTCAGTCCAAAGAAGTGATAATTAAAACCCCTGGCTTTTCTTGTTGTCTTTGGTGCCATTAATAGCACTCTGTTGCCAGTCATTTCCAGCTCCCCGGATAATAATAAGAAATACCATTACCTTTTAATGGTTTTAGGGCTTCTCTGTTCATATGCCTTCTTGCTTACTATGATGCTGTGTGTCTACAAATACACAAGTTAAATATCTTAGTATGGATTGTGAACTAGGTATCTAACAGGATATGGAGCAGCACAGTTCTGTTTTATTGAAATGGAACTTGGAAAGGATGGGGTAAGCAAGCAGTAAGAAAAATATTCTCCTGTAGCTGAGTTTCTGCCGGGGAATTTATTATGTCACAATGTGGTCCAGTCTGAAATGTGACTGTACCTTATGATAGACTACAGTACGTGTTTGGAAAAGCGCAATGGCAATAATGATTCTGTCAGTTTATTCCAACACTGTTACTCCTGTAGAGTCAAGGAGTGACTCTGCTTCCTGATTTGTTGCATGTCTCCATATAGAAGCTGCTGCCAAATCATCTTTTGCCTGACTTACTCTCTTAGAGGCAGTGCAAATTTCCTAACAAACCAATTAGATTTAAAGATGCCTTTTTTTTTCTAAATCATAATTTTAAACCATGTTTGCTTACTTCTAACAAGCTTCATTTCCTACTTTGCATTTCATTTTCTTAAGTATATTTTCCAAAATGAGATTCTCTTGTTAGATATTCAAAATGTGGTGGGTTTTGATTGCCCCATCACAAGTGCTACTTAGTTTGATTTAAACTCTAGTAGGGGCTAGTTGTAAAGAACAATCCTTATTTCTTGCTTGTGTTTATATGAACAAGATATGCCAGCTGCTTCAATAAGTCTCTACATAGTTGCATACTCATCTGTACAGTTTGTATGTCATGAAAAATTATTGCAATCACACAGTTTAACCTCTTTCATGGCACGGTCAAAGCTGAGAGAAGGGTACAAATATCAGTCCTTTAGAATCATAGAATATCTCAGGTTGGAAGGGACCCATACGGATCATCAAGTCCAACTCCCTGCTCTTGCAGGACTGCCTGAAACTAAATCATATGACTAAGAGTATCGTCCAGACGCTCCTTGAACTCTGACAGGCTTAGTGCTGTGACCACTTCTTTGGGAAGCCTGTTCCAGTGACTGATCACCCTCTCAGTGAAGAACCTTTTCCTAACGTCCAATCTGAACTTCCATGATGCAGCATCATTCCGTTTCCTCGTGTCCTATCGTTGGTCACCAGGGAGAAGAGATCAAAACCTCCACCTCCGCTGCCCACCTTGAGGAAGCTGTAGACTGCGATGAGGTCACCCCTCAGCATTAACTTCTCCAAGCTGAGTAAACAAAGTGACCTCAGCTGCCCCTCATAAGTCTTGCCCTTGAGGCCTTTCACCATCTTGGTCACCCTCCTCTGGGCACACTCTAATAGTCTGATGTCCTTTTTATATTAAGGTGCCTAAAACTGCACACGGTACTTGAGGTGGGGCCACAGCAGCGCTGTGTAGAGTGAAACCATCACCTTCTTTGACCAGATAGCTATGCTGTGCTTGATGCACACAGTTGACCACTTTGGCTGACAAGACATGCTGTTGACTCATATTCAGCTTGACAACAACCCAGACCCCCAGATCTCTTTCTGTGGGGCTTGTCTCCAGCCTCTAATTCCCCAATTTGTACGTATAACCAGGATTACCATGTCTCAGGTGAAGAATCTGGTACTTGCTCTTATTTAATTTCATACAGTTGTTGATCACCCAGCTCTCTAGACTATCCAGATCTCTCTGTAAGGCCTTTCTGCCCTCCAGATGGACCATTATCCTCATCATCATTTGGTTCCACTTTGTACCTTTGCTATTATTATTACTGTCTAACTTCCGATAAAAGTAATATCTTCCACTTTTTTTTCCTCCCTCAGTTGGATTGTGTCTCAGTTTTAAATCTGTAGAACATTCCATAGCTCTTTCAGAGGGACAAGGGGGAAATTTTGTGAAACTTGATAATATTTTTGCCATTTGAATGATGGCAGTCTTTCAAGATAGTTTGTGCTTCGTATTGTTCTGCTGAATTTGCTTTGGGGAAATGATGTGGTTTGGTCCTAAAATTCTGTTTTCTTGTGTAAAATATGTTTCCAGTAATTAGATTTCTGGAGCAGTAAATATTTAAAACAAAGCAGTCCCAGATTCTCCAGAAAGCTGAGAAATAACTAATACGCTGTTATATAATTTGATTTCTTTCCCTTCTCTCTTCTCAGTAGCACAAAGGTTGGAAGTGATAAGAAAAATTTAACAGTTAAACACTTTGTAAGTGCTAGTTAATATATTGGAATTTCTACAACCAGTCCCTCCTTTTGCTGTATATTTTAAAAATAGAAGGGTTTGTATTGATTTTTGTTGTTCTTGTTGAAGGCATAAATGATTTTAAAAGTGGCAGTGGTAGTAATGTGGAAAGGTTACATTCACTGTAAAAAAATCACTACTGATACAGTTTGGGAGCTTTTGCTGAAAGGAGAGTTTGCTACTGGAATTAGACATGGCAAATTCTCAGAGTTTAGTGGTTTAGTTTCAAAACATAAATGACTAGTTCAGAAGCAGCCAAGAAACTCTAAACTTCAGTATTCCTCAGTGCTGGAGACTGAAATATGCATCTTAGATGGCTGACATTTTTAAAACTGTGGTAGTGTGAAACTGTTTCTTCTCAGTAAAACTGTGTTCAATAAGATAGTACAGCACAGAAGACTGTTTTAAATTCTTCTAAAAAGTACTGAGAGTTGATCTAAGCTGGCATTCTTTGAAAACAGTGGGAGATTTTCAATAGGAAAGGGGTTAGCTGTATATAGAATAACTTTGAAAATCCCTACAGTTGCTCTTACATTACTTTAACTGTTTCTATACTTGAGAGGGAATGTGACATATTAAATACAGTATTTTTATATTGCTGCGGCTGTATGCAAGTAAGAGGTTGTACATATTAGTACTCAAGTGATACAATTTGTCTTCTGTTTTTGTCAAGTTCTACATGCAAGATAGTTATATTAGGATAAATACCTGTTAACTGGGCCTTTAAGGAAGCAATTTATAGCAAAATTTTTCTTCCATGACCTGCATCTAATTTAGCAAAAGGCCTTTCATACGTGAGCTCAGAATTCAGTCATAAGAACAACAGACTCACAGTTGTTTTAGTATTTGAAAATACTAAAACCTGGTGTCCAGATCATGCTTGCATACGCTTAGAGAGTAATACTTGTATCCAAAGTATATCTAAATCATTCTAAATATCCATTGCCATTTGCTTTCCTATCTTGGCATTCTCTTTTGTTGCTCCAAAACGAATCCCTTTTTCTAAGTTTTCTAAATTTTCTTTTAATTCATGCTTTCATTTATATTTCTATGAGTGTTAGGCAATTTTGTTAACCTGTTTTGTATTGTTAGCATGGCACTGGTTTCTTCACCATACTCCAGGCCACATGCCAAGACAATTTCAGCAGCAGCCTGATTCTCCAGGAGTACATGCGCCTGCCTCTGCCATGTTGTCACCATGTCTGAGCTGAGCTCAGCAGAACTGTTGCAATTTCTAATGACACTTGGCTTTTTGGAGTTTCACAAACACACTGGGTTAGTTAATATATGAGATTCTGAATTGGGAGATTCAGTCTGAGGGAACCTGTGAATAACTGTATGGCCTTCTGAGGGTTAACTTTATCCAGGGAAACTAAGTCCAGTTCTCTCTTGCCATTGGCCTGGTCTTTCGTCTGTGCTTATTTCCCAGAAATGGGGTCTGGTTCAGTAACCCAGTCTGGACCAACTTATGATATTCTTTTGGCAGTTTCAGTTGCCTTTAGTTGTCTCTTCTATTCCTGCAGACCAACTTCTCACAGAACTCCACAGAACACCACACTGGGTGGCAATCTGGAGCATTCATTAATTTTTTTGTGATCCATTGTGTTAACAACAGCTACTTCTCCATGCAGGAGCAAAACAGAGGAGTAAAGGACGCACTGAAATGAATGCTTATTTACTAACTCAGTAGAGAGTGGACCTAAAAAATCAAGCCGTATGTTTACATTCAATGACAGTTCTCATTGCTGTGCTCAGTTTGTCATATGTATTGTAATATCATCTGAAGCAAAACAGCCCTGGGGTTTCCATTAATGTTTTAACCATAATTCACCAGATAGAGTATAATGATGGGGTTTTTGTCTCCTCTGCTGGAAATATATCAATAGCTTCTGTACTACACACAAGAAGGTTGTTGTCATTTTGTTTGTTGTCTTGAGATCTGAAAACTCTTATGGTTATACAGACCTGGAAAAGCAAACTGCTAAAATAAACTGTATGGAGCTTCTGGGATTCACCTCTGTGTCTCCTCACTGCGTTATCATTCCATCGTAACATAGTAGCAACCCAAAATCTGTCATACAATAGCCAGCTGGAATGCTATTTCTAAGGAGGGATCTTACTGTATATTTCATTAATCATTTGTTGTTGCTGCACAGCTGCTCTATTTTACTAGGGATAGGTTCTTCTTTAAGCATCACTTAAAATCAAATTTAACTAAAGATTAATTCTGTAGGTTTATTGTGTCTTCAGATTCTTTAGGATAAGAGATTTTTTAAATAGTTGATAGTTGTAATATAAAACTTGATTTAGCTTGAAACGTATGATTCATGTCAGGCCTTTGTACCCTAGCATATCGGGGCTGTTTTCTTACTCTCTACCACCTCAAGATATCATGACTTGCACAGGGGTTGACAGAGGATGGGAATTGCCAGAGGTTTCTTTTTTTCTGTTTGTTTGGGTTTTTTTCCTAAAAAAAAAAACAAAACCAAAACAAAAAGTTTAAATTTTACTGAAATAATCTGCACATCAAAGAAAATCTAAGTCTAACCAACTCCCTTGAAACTTTTCTATGTATTATTACAAATGACCATTATGTATATAATAAAACAGTTTTCCTCTTAGTATACTCCAAAACTTTGGAGTAACAGCATCTTCAAAGTCAGGCAAATGGTTTTATAATAATGATAATTAGACAATATTTGAATTAGTATAAGTCTTCTGTGTCGGTGTATATATGTGCATGTATATATATTCAATACACATATATATTGAAGATGAAAGAAACTTTACTACCCCCCTCACTCCCCAGTGAGCAAAATGGGAGACCTGGCAACAACTGACATGGAGGTGGCTGAGGTACTCAACAACTTTTATGCCTTGGTCTTCACTATCAAGTGCTCTAGTCACACCACACAATTCACAGAATCCAAAGGCAGGGACTGGGAGAATGAGGTACTGCCAACCATAGGAGAAGACCAAGTTCAAAACCATCTATGGAGACTGAATGTGCGGAAGTCCATGAGACGTGATAAGATGCATCTGAGGGTCATGAGGGAACTGGCAGATGAAGTTGCTAAGCCACTCTCCATCATATTTGAAAAGTTACTGTGGACTGGTGAAGTTCCCACTGACTGGAAAAGGGAAACATAACCCCATTTTTAAAAAGGGAAAAAAGGAACACCTGAGGAACTACAGGCCGGTCAGTTTCATCTCTGTGCCTGGCAAGATCATGGAGCAGATCCTTCTGGAAACTATGCTAAGGCACATGGAGAACAGAGAGATGATTGGTGACAACCAACATGGCTTCACTAAGGGCAAATTGTGCCTGACAAATTTGGTTGCCTTCTATGATGGTGTTACAGGGTTGGTGGATAAGGGAAGAGCCACTGACATCATTTACCTGGACTTGGGCAAAGCATTTGATACTGCCCCACACAATATCCTTGTCTCTAAGTTGGAGAGACATGGATTTGACACATGGATCACTCAGTGAATAAAGAATTGGCTGGATGGTCACACTCAAAGATTTGGAGTCAATGGCTTGATGTCCAAGTTGAGACAATTGGTTAGTGGAGTTCATCAGGTGTCAATATTGGACTGGTGCTGTTTAACATCTTTGTCAGGAACATGGAGAGTGGGATTGAGGGCACCCTCAGCAAGTTTGCAGATGACACCAAACTGAGTGGTGTGGTTGATACACCTCCCTCTAGAAGGAAGGGATTCTATCCAGAGGAATCTTGACAGGCTTGAGATATGGGCCTGCGTGAACCTCATGAAGTTCAACAAGGCAAGTGTAAAGTCTTGCATCTGGATCAGGACAACCCCAAACATTGGGATCCAGGCTGGGCGGTGAGTGAATTGAGTGCACAGAAGAACTTGGGGGTATCAGTGGATGAAAAACTAAATATGAGGTGGCAATGTGTGCTTGCAGCCCAGAAAGCCAACCGCATCCTGGTCTGCATCACAAGAAGTGTGGCCAGCAGGGCAAGGGAGGTGATTCTGACCCTCTACTCTGCTCTCATGAGACCCCACCTGGAGTACTGCCTCCAGCTCTGGAGCCCCCAACAAAAGAAGGACATGGACCTGTTAGAACGGGTCCAGAGGAGGGCCACAAAGATGATCAGAGGGCTGGAGCACCTGCCCTGTGCAGACAGCCTGAGAGAGTTGAGGTTTGTTCAGCCTGGAGAAAACAGACCTTTTAGCCCCTTCCAGTACTTAAAGGGGGCCTACGGGAAAGATGGGGAGGGACTCTTTATCAGGGAATGGAGCGATAGGATGAGAGGTAATGGTTTTAAACTGAAAGAGGGTAGATTTAGATTAGATAGAAGGAAGAAATTCTTTACTGTGAGGGTGGTGAGGCACTGGAACAGGTTGCCCAGAGAAGTTGTGAATGCCCCATCCCTGGAAGTGTTCAAGACCAGGCTGGATGGAGCTTTGAGCAACCCGATATAGTGGAAGGCATACCTGCCCAGGGCAGGGGGGTTGGAACTAAATGATCTTTAAGGTCCTTTCCAACCCTAATGATTCTATGATTCTATGATATGTACATACATGTGTATAAAGAAAGAAGAAAATTGTATATACATAACTAGAAGTATATGTATATATAGATGTGTGGTGTGTACTTAAATATATCTATTTAAGATAATGCCATGATTTCAGTAACTTATGGACTTTCTCGATGGCATTACATACCAGCAAATAGGTAGCAGTGATTGAAGCCAAATGGC
This sequence comes from Fratercula arctica, assembly GCA_947846985.1. NCBI lineage: Eukaryota > Metazoa > Chordata > Aves > Charadriiformes > Alcidae > Fratercula > Fratercula arctica. The sequence continues at coordinate 92,066,409 of CANTUZ010000002.1, read as the reverse complement.
TCTCTAAGTTGTACCATCTCAATTGCTGTGCACTGCTCTGTTCATGCAGTAGATCGTGCTCTAGGAAATGGGAACTGAACAGATAAAGCAGTCTTGCAGAGAGAAGTTCTACTCCCTTTAAAATTGATAGAAAAATGCTAACAAGCCGGAGAAGACTGAAAAACAAAAAGCAGAGGAGTGCTGTTCAGTAGAAATTGCTCTTCAGGGCAAGGAATTCTTTTTCAGAAGATTCAATCTAAGAAAATAAGTATGTTTGTGTAGAAGAATTGCAGAAGAAGAAAGAAAAAAGGGCCTACTTCTCTAATGGATAGATCTATACAGACATATAGCAGTTAATGACTCTATAGCAATTTATTGCAACTTCAGACTTCATCTATTATAAATTGCTGATGGAATGTGTGTCAGAAGGCTAGCATGAGACCAAAAGGCAGACATATGACCATGTATTCCAGATCATTAAGGTACAAGAGCCAATAACAGAGACAGAAATGTAGAGTTTGCCCATGTAGGTGCCTGAGGGCTTCTCCATACGTGACAATTTTGCTGTCTCAAGTGTAACAGCATAAGTAACAAAAATAACAGAGCTGTGGATACAGTTGTAATTGTGCAACATCTCAGTTTAATAAACAAAAGTAATAGCTAAGTATAATACAGTTTTATTCCCATGTAGCCTCTACGTAAGAATGTAAGGTGGTGAAATGATAAAATAAATAAATAAATAAATAATAAAAACTTGTACGTGTCTTCTATATTGAAATTCCTAGGTTTAGACAAGAAAGTCTTAAGAGCTAGGTCTGCCTATAGTAAGTACAGAATATGGTATTCAAACAAAATAGGTATAATTAGTGTTGATTGATTGAATGATTCGAGTATATGGAAAGAGCCAAGAGGAATAAAATGAAACATTTTTATATTCCAGAGAATTGCCCTCAACTTGTGCCCATTGCAACATCTCATCCCAATTCTGCATATACTGAGATGAAATAGGACTTTGCAACCGTTGTCACAAGTGTTCTGCCATCAATGCCAGTTTTCACTGAAGAGATAGATACTTACAACCAGTATTTGAAACATGTGACTCTGCATTTAAAATGTATAACATATGTGTGTGTACATAATCAATGTGCCACTTGTCCTGACCTCATCAATGTGATTTTTACTTGCTAGCTAATCATAGATGAAGAAAAATATAAATATGGGAAAGAGAGAAAGAAAGAGAGAAAGGGAGAAAAAGAGAAGTAAAGAAAGAAGGAAGGAAAGAAGGAAAGAAAGGAGGAAGGAAATTTTTGCCAAACTCATAATCTTAATATTTTCTATCTCACAATTAATGAAGCTTTTATTTAATTTTATGGTCATGAACGCAGTTTTATTTTGTATTATAAGCTTACCTGGAGAAACATGCGAGATTTCTGATTGAGATTTCCAAGGAAATTAAATTTTTATAATCTCACTATGGTCATACAGACCTTAGCCTGTGTGATTTCACTCTGTGCTTCATTCCACATCTATTTGAAAAACGTTTAAATAGACTGACTGAGTTAAAGAAATCCCAAGAAAACCTATGTTCATACAGGATTGTTGAGAACTGACAGTTGGTAAAGATGAGACTACTGAGTTTGATCTGCATTTGTGCTATATTTTATTTAGAAGCTGCTGGGCAGCCAACATGTATGTGTGCAGTTCTAGAAAAGATGCAGCATCTTCTGTCATTTCCAAGCAAAAATGAGAAAGGGACAAGATGAAGAGGAACAGGACTAATGTGTTGACAGGCCTCGTGACTCCAGAAAACAGAAAATTAATCCACCAAATGGAAAAATTTGAATTTACTTAAGGTGCGGGTGACACACAAGGAAAAGGAGAAACTATTTTGTTTGGCAGTTGAGAACTTACTGGTCAGATCCTTAAAGGTGTGTGAAAGAGAAAAAATAATGGGGGATTTACCACTTTTTAAAAGTCTCTCCAACAGGTGCCAAATTGAGCTCTTGAAAGTCTAAGACTTTTTGCTTTTTAGTGCATTTGTTATACGCAAACAGTGCATTCGTTACGGTTTTTGACATTAAGTTGCATAACAACTGAATCCATCCAAAAGAAGTTTTGTCAAAAACATAATTATATAAAATAATTGAACCAGCAGGTATCCTATATTCTTACTGACTGCGTATAAAAGAAACATACGGTGTGTTTTGTAAAAATAATTTACTAAGCACGCAATTTTCTGACAAGACTGGGGGCTGTAAAATGAACTAATAATAAAATAAGCTACGAAGGAGACATTTGCATTTATAGCAATGAAGTTCCAATTTTATAATCATCTTAAATCAAGACTTATGAAAATGTAATGAAGTCCAATTTACTGTTAATAGTTGTTTCATTTCTCTGAGAATAAACTTTTTCTTGCATTTCAATAAAGAATACTGATAGTAAATAATTTAAGCAGCATGGTACAACAGATAGTATATATTCTAAATGAAGCTGTTTAAGGGGAAAAAAAAGTAATGGCTTGAAGACCAAAGCGCTTTGGGAGGAAGGAAACAGTAAAAGCAGCCTTAGAGGAAAAATAAACAAGTTTTCTAATGTTTTGTGAATAAAAAATAAGTTGCTTACAGTTTTACATAAACATCCTGTTCCCTTAAATGTCATCTTTGCTCTGAGCAAAGCCCTGTGGCTGTACCCAGGACTGGCGCTTTGTCCTGGTCCTGAGGCCACCACGGGACTGACTGTCACTGTCTCCCTGTCCTCCCCCACCCTGATGATGGCCCAGGACCCCACGTCAGCCCCCTGGAGATGTCAGTCCCTGCCCCAACAACACTGCAGCAGGGATGGTTTCCAGCTCCTCACATCCCAGCCCATCCTTGGTGCATCCCTGTTCCAAGGGAGGTGCCCAGGGCCCAGAACTGGGGCTGCCCCAGTGCTCCCCCGGCTTCTCAGATCCTGGCAGGGGCGGTGGGATGAGTCCTAGCTGTCAGACCCTGCCCTGACTGACCCAAGGGAGCCTCCAATGCTCCCAGCCCCCAGCCTACAGGTAGCTGCTGGACGTTGTAGCACCCTGACTATATGCTTAGTTGACTAGAATTAAGGCAATAGCCATGGAAACTTGAATTAGAAATGATACCTCTGTAGACTTTCCTTTCTGCATCATTACTAAGAATCATTAGTCTATTTGTTCTCATTGCAAAGTGAAGATATTTCTGAAGCACTTATTTTTAACAGAGTTTAGCCCCAGAAAAAGTCTTGTGGTGTTCTTGTAAAGATAAGCATTTTTGGTAACATTCGTTTTTGCATGCTTCTTCCAACTACTCTATTTTCTCAGTTGCTAGGAGGATGTCTTGACATAGGTACCATCGATTTGCTTTCAGAGTGGAAATAGTATGTAAACGACCTCGGAAATCAGGATAAAGTATAATCCTGAAAGTTGTCCTAACCACTGAAAAGATCCAAGATATCTGGAAAATTCAGTGAATCCCTCATCCCACTGGAAATGCATCTTTAAAGACATTTCTTGTAAATCTAACTTTCGTCTGTTTCTGCTCAAGGTGACATGCAGTTTGGTATGTCTAATAAAAAAAAAAAAAAAATCTGTTTTTTTTTTTTTTTAAAGATAGAATGCTGTATGGAAACTTATACATTATGTTTAGGCCACACAAGTCATGATAATTCAATTTACTTTTTTTTCCTCTTCTTTGGTTTAAGCAAAAAGATGTTTGTTTTTTTGTTTTTTTTTTTTTTAAATCATAAATGTTGCTCAAAAGGATGTTTAAAACCATATGTGACAACATGCACAGTCTTATGTCAGAACGTTGTAATATTTTTTTATCAGATAGGTTCTTAAGAGGTACAAAATTTGGTCACTGTCTCTTCAGCTGTTCACACATCAGTGCGGCTGGGCTCAGCCAATGCAAAATAGTATGTAAAATTGCAGCTTTAAGAAGTGCAAGTGGTTAGAGGCTAGCCACAAAGCAACTTTGGAATCAAGCTGTTGTTTTCATCATCCAAAAGCAACACTGCTATTCCTGTAACCCTTTGGCTTCTCTGATATTGCAGGAGTATGTGGATACCCCAGCATTTAAAGCTTTCCTCTGCATTCAAGTTATTTTCCAGTCATGCGCAGGACTATGTTTTGATCCAGACAAAATTCCTTTCTAAACTCCAGTGTTTCTCCATAAGTGTGTCCCCAAAATGAATGTATAGTTATAATCTGGGGGAGAAGGTGTATTTACATATGTTTGAATGCATGGAAAAAAAAAAAAAAAAAAAATTCCATCTATAAGTCAGTGGCACAAATTATATGGGTTTTGCCATATATAACTGGAAACATTCAAAAGTGCCTACCTTAGTACCATTGGATATACAGCTAGTAGGGAGAAGACCAATGCTGTGGTCTGCAAAAGTGGTTTGGTTTTTTTTTATATTAAACAATTTTTGTCCCAGGCATGGAATACAGTTCTGCTGTGTCCTGTGGAACTGGGCTATGGAACCATACTTTGATAACAGACAGTTGTGAGTATAAGGTCAGTGGGAAGGGAATTGCATGCTGCCGTAAGTTCCTTACATGAGTTTTTCTGGTAGCAGAAGTATCTTGGACTATGGAAGCTCCAGGAGAAATCATCACCTGAAAACATAGAGATAATTTTGAGGGTGTCAATAAAGGTTTACATGTAGGAAAATGGGTCAGCCAGGATCTTATTAGTCTGTGTGTCCATGATTACTGGTGGCATAACATGCGTAAGGACTACAGACTGTATAGATAGATCTTCAAGAAGGCAAATTCCATACGTTTGGGACCAGTTCACAGAATTAAATCTCCTTCACTTTCACTTCCCCTCTAACCCTACACACATAGAACTTGGTTTTGCTGAGCTGAATTACTTCTGAAACTAAGGAAAAGGTGGGGATATTCTTCTGGAAGGTGAAAAAAATTGGCTTAAGTATTTTCAGACAGAGGAGAGAACTATATCAAGTTTCATCCTGAAAGAGTTCTCCAACCATAAGACGAATGGGCAAAAGAATGCCCATTACTATCTTTTCTTCCTGTGACCACTATTTTTAGCTCTGGATGAGTTCTGGTGTCCATAAAATCAATAAATTTTCGACCATAATTCTGATGGACCCGAATTAGGCTCTCTGACCATGTATGGATGAAAGAGCAATTTTTCAGACAGCTATTATGAAAAACTCAGGATGAAGACAGAGTTTTATTTTCACAAACGTACCAGAATGTACTTTTATTTATTTTCTGTAACATGAGTTTGGGATCTCTTCAGTTCCTTTGCAGCTCTGCTTCGCAGTTCAGCTTTACAAATAGAACTTCCTTTAAAATTAAGCAGTTTCACTGAGACTACACACTGATTACAGATGGGAAAGTTAATACTTAGAAAAATACAGCTTCTCATTTTCTAAAGCCAAAACACCTTCTGTGTTTCTCCCAGGACATTAAAAAGGCTCTGTTAAACACTTGGTTGTTAGTATTCATCAGGTTCAGCAACTGATAGTTAGAATTCTTTATACTACGTTACAGAACCCTCTCTGATCACAATCAGAGGAGTGAATAAAAATTAAAATTCATACTGTTAAAAAAGAAAAAATGTCACATAAGTAAAGTTATTTGTTCCTGATGGAAAAAAAAACCAAACCACCAAGGTTCAACATAGATTTGTAGTTTGTCTGTCTGTCTTTCAGACAGAGACAGCAGTGCCTTCATCAGTTAAATAGCTATGTTTGTATGAGTCTGGAAGTTTTCAGTATGCCTATGAACTCAGTACATTTTATCCTGGCCACTGTTTCTCAGACCCCTTTGCTTCCATCCACCTGGCAGTTTTGCACCAGAATACTAACTGAGTGTGGCTGGGGAAAGAAAAGCAGTGCATATTTCCGTTGAAGTGAGATCCTCCAGCTGTAGCAGCACCCTTGTAAACCTGCCGTTCTTCAAGTTAAACTCTGTCTTCAGAGGAATGTGTAGTTGCCCTTCAGAAGCACTGTTAATGGAGTCAGGAAAACTTGTCTTTCTCTAGTGAATATCACAAGTTAGGCCTTAAATTTTCCTTGAATGTCCTTTCAGACCTGAATTATTTTATTTTCCTTTAAACCTGCTTTTTTCACACCTAATGACAGCTAAGTTGAAGACCGATTAGCTTTAAAATGGGCATAAAGCTATTAGATCCATATGTTAGATGACATTCAGCTGAAATAGGTAATTGTTTACATGACTTTGAATGCCAATAGCACAATAAAGACAATCCCTACGGCTAGCTTCTCTACACACTGCATTTGTTCTCTATGGAATTAGCTTACTATTCAAGTTTCAGCTCTCATAGTGAACTCTGAACAGCACAAAGCTTTATTTTTTTATTTTTTTTAAGGAGTTTAAACTAGTCATGGAGTTCTAGTTCGATTTTGGTGTCTACAAGGTAGCCTGAAGAAGGCCTTATCAGTAAAAACCCTAAGAAAGTAGCACACTATAAGTCTTGAAGACTTAAGTGTTGGTCTAATATTGCTTGTAAAATCATTTTTAGCTGGAGTTTTGCTTCGTATTTATAAGTTGGGGTTTTTTGTTGGTTTTTTTTTTTTTTAAATTAAAAATATGCTTAGAAAATGAAGTTCTATAGTTTGATTTCAGAAAAAATGAAATTATAACATTGCTGGGGTTTTTAATATTATTTTTCTTTATTAAAGATGATGTTTACTGATAACGTTATCTCATTTCTACTAATAAGCAACTGCCCAAAAAGATGAATTTGGCTAACCAGTTTGTGTCTTCATCTAAAAAATTTTCTGTCTTTAAAATAAGGAAGCAAACAAGGCACTCTCAAATGTAGGAAAGTGGGCTAAAGGTTTATGATAATTTAATTTTTCTTGAAGTGTCTGCCATTACCAGTCAAAAGGAAAAATAAAACATTTCCAGTATGAAAGAAAACAGGAGAACTATTATGAGAAACTGTAAAAACACATGCAATTCAGAACTTCCAAGAGGTAAGAAGCAAAGCGTTTCCAGAAACAGAAAGAGGCTTTGGATGATACAGATTCTATTTACTATACAGAAGCTACCCATTGCTAACACCCAGACAATCATGCAGTCTTAAATTAGAGACAAATCTTACACAAAATAGAAATTAACCATGTCTATTTTTCCAATGTTTTAGGCAGCGAACCAGCAATGAAGGGCCTCATATCCCAAATGTAATATTAGTTTTCTGTTAAGAATGCTGTAGTTGAGATTGTTTATTACATGAACATGAGTAGAGATAGAGTTTGTTATTTATTTTTAAAACTGGATTCAATTAAAAATACAATAGACCACCACACGGAAATAAGCATTGATTTTAACAATTGACTCATGCAAGTATTGCAAGAAGACTGTTAAGCAGAAAAAAATATTTCCATAGTATTGGAATGAGAGCCATAATTTGCTCTGTGAAATATACAGGGAATTCCTCTGAGTTTCTACTGATACGTGGAGCATGCTTATTAGCAAATACTGACAGAGCCTTTGACTTAGGTTCTATTTCTCTGTAATTTCTTTCTTTGTTCTCTCGAGCTGTATTTTGTGTACTGTTCAGTTTTGCTGTAGGATAAAAATTACTGCCTTATCTATGGAGATTTCCCGAAGCATGACCTTTAGACCAGGTGCCAACCAGAGGACCACTGGTTGGCCAGGATAGTTTGGTGCTACACAAATAGCATACCCAGAAATCCTCTAAAATCTCCAAAGAGGCAGATGAATCTTACTAAAAACTTGAGAAATATTAATATTATCTAAGAATATGCTATGATGGTGATTTTCTTAAACTTAGGGGTTACCCATAAGGAGAAGCATTTTCAGATTCAGGGCTGAAGCTAATCCTCTTAGAGGCATCTGCATAGAAAACAAAATATATAATAAAATAATGCTCATTCCATTTTACAGGCAAGGGAAACTGGATCAGCTGCTCCTGAAGTTCATGAAGCCAGAAATTTTTCATTTATTTGCAATTTTATGTGGTAGCTCAGTACTTCATAAGAAGGTAAAGACTTCTCTCTTAGCACTGAAGAAACACCAAACATTTGCAGATTTGATGACAGTAAAGAGAAATCTTGTATTTATTAAGAAACTTCACTAAAAATAACAAAGCCATATACCTTTCTATAAAATAATTAAGACATTTCAGGGTCAAGTCAGAAGAACTGGGAAGTCTGCTGGACAAAGCTAAAAATAAAACAGCAGAAGTTCAACTGGAGAAGCCATATGTTTTCCTGATTTTTTCTGTTTTAAGATGCAGTTAGGTATACTCATATCATATATGTTTATTAAACTCTTTAAATAATAGAATCATAGAATGGATTGGGTTGGAAGGGACCTTAAAGATCATTTAGTTCCAAACCCCCTGTCATGGGCAGGGACACCTCCCACTAGACCAGGTTGCTCAAAGCCCCATCCAGCCTGGCCTTGAACACTTCCAGGGATGGGGCATCCACAACATTCCTAGGCAACCTGTTCCAGTGTCTCACCAGCCTCATAGTAAAGAATTTCTTCCTAATATCTCATTTAAATCTCCCCTCTTTCAGTTTAAAACTATTACCTCTCATCCTATCGCTCCACTTCCTCATAAAAAGTCCCTCCCCATCTTTCCTGTAGGCCCCCTTCAGGTACTGGAAGGCTGCTATAAAGTCTCCCTTGTCTTGTCCAGGCTGAGCAGCCCCAACTCTCTCAGCCTGACCCCATAGCATAGGTGCTCCAGCCCTCTGATCATCTTTGTGGCCCTCCACTGGACCCGTTCCAACAGGTCCATGTCCTTCCTGTGCTGAGGATTCCAGAGCTGGATGCAATACTCCAGGTGGGGTCTCACAAGAGTGGAGTAGAGGGGTAGAATCATATCCCCTGACCTGCTGGCCATACTTCTTGTGATGCAGCCCGGGATACAGTTGGCTTTCTGGGCTGCAGGTACACATTGCTGGCTCATCTTAAGCTTCTCATCCACCAACACCCCCAAGTCCTTCTCCTCAGGGCTACTCTCAAGCCATTCTCTGCCCAGCCTGTATTTGTGCTTGGGGTTGCCCCGACCCAGGTGCAAAACTTTGCACTTGGCCTGGTTGAATTTCATGAGGTTCACACAGGCCCACTTCTCAAGCCTGTCCAGGTCCCTCTGATGGCATCCCTTCCCTCCAGTGTGTTGAACATGCCACACAGCTCGGTGTCATCAGCAAACTTGCTGAGGGTGCAGTCAATCCCATTGTCAAATGACCTCTCTGAAAGTCTCTGAAGCAAAATATTGGCAATAAGCTTCAAAATTCAGTTTGAAAGAGAAGGAAATAGCATGGGAAGTGGCCCCTAGAAATAACCTATACCCGATAAGATTTTTCATTCTTTTGTGGGAGGATAAAACTGTTTTCAAAATCTTCAAGACGTCTCTAACACTTTTGAGGGATCAATTCTGTTATTACATTAAAAATATAGCAAGATTCTGACCTCTTTGACACCGTATCGGAATAGAGGCATGGAGTTAGCAGGATTATATGTAAGATAGTTTCTCATTGTTTCACAGATGTGGAACTATAACATAATCCGTACCAAATTCTATCACAATCAAACTCACAAAAAACTCAACATCAATATTTTAAAAATAAAAATCAAGCTTTGCTCCAAATACTGGGAGTAACTGCAGACAATTAATACCTTTAGAAATTAAGTTCTTTGCAAAACTGGAAAATATTTTTTTTTTCTTTTTGATAAACCAATGAGCTGTGGAATAATAGACTTTAAATGACAACATAAACATAATGTGCCAAGATAATACATGCAATATAATTGCCATAAATGTCTACCTAGTATCTTTGAATCAAAGTTTCAGATTAATCATGACAGCTGCCTTTCTCAATTACAAAAAACACTATCTAGGAAACTTGTCCTGAAAGTAGTTTACTTCATTAAAGAGGCAAACATGCATGGATTCTTTACTTCCCTCCCCTCTATTAAAAAAAACCCACAACTTAATTCAATTAACTATTGTCGATGACACCAGAAAAGAATGATTTAAAGTAGCATACCATCTGTGCTGCTAAACCTTTACACAATGGAGTGTGTTAAAGATGGAATTTTATTTCAAGTATAACTTATTTGCTTTGCTTTCATGGGATTTTTTTATGTTAAAGTTTTTTGTCTATACAAAAAATGTGCAATTCCCACTGATGTATATGGAAAAACATGCATGTTAAGAGGTGATATAACAACACATATTTCATGTTCTTGCTTTATTGCATGCTTAAGCCTTACCCTTAACCCTTCTTAGCTCCTTTCCTGTACTTATTACCTTTAATCTTCAGAGTCAAATTTTGCAAAATTCACTTACATGTAGAAAATATGCCACATTCTTTATTGCAAAAGCATTCTTATTCTAAAGGGTTCTTAAGCACACTTTTATCTTCAGTACATATTTCCGATAGGCATGTAATCAATTTTTGTTTGTAATAAGGCCAATTTTTAGCACAGTATTTTTCAGTACAAGATAATAAGAGTTTTTTTAGAACTCTGTCAGATCTGTCTTCTCTTGTTGGTCATCAATGGTAATAGCGACATCTTTAAAGGTGTAGGAGTACCTCCACTGGAGAGATCACCTCTTGGAGTGCCTTTACTGGGGCCGGAGGCCCACTGCTTTTAAAATCTCACTACCTGTATGAGCTATATGATTAAGTTTTCTGCTATGCTTTAGAAGGAGGGTTTTGTATCACTAGAATCCACATGCACATACCTACCAGTAACCAGAAGGTACTTCCCGTTGGAAGAAAAAACAAAATATTAATGCCTACAGAATGACAGATTCAGCCAGTATCTGCCTCCCATTATGTTCAACAAGAGACAAATAATGCATAGAATGATGATGATACTCAAAAATAACACAATGAAATGAGATTATTATGAAACTTAACTCCTCTAATAATTACACAGCCAGGAGTTTTAAAGGATTTACTGTCCTAAGATCACTTGAAATTGAGTTAATTTCACCTGCATCTAGCCACCCAAAGATGGCATTTACTTTAAGCTAATTGTCTAGGCATCCCCATTAATTAACACAAAAAATGAGCACCTCTAAAGGATCACTCATGCATCTGAAGATGGATTGCCTATCAGAAATTCTTATTAGAAAGGCTGAGCTGGAAACCTTGACTGACAGCAGCTAGTCACTCTACTAATTGTTACAGACAACTTTTTCCACAGAATGTCAGAGTGGGATATATTTTACCCACCTTCAACTACCTAAAAGTTAGACCCTTAGTTTACCTTTTCAGTTCAAGTGCCCTTTCAGTCACCGGTCAGTGTCAGGTAGGATAAATTACCTTGGAAGAGATATGTCATCTCAAACTCTTTGAATGGGATCAATTACTCTCTGAAAGTATTCTTTTCCATTGACTATAAACAGATCCTAAATGGCGTTCTTACACTAGACATCTATTTGTTCATCTATTTGTTTGGTTTTGACGGTGCCATACTAGATTCTTCAAATAAAATATAAAAAATAAAAAAGTGTCAATTACTAGAGAGGCAAATTGCTGGAATCTTCAACCCTTCTGCTTCCATTTTTTCAACATGATAGTTTTTACTTATGCAAACATTAAGCATTTCTTGCCTTCTACTCTCCTTTCATATAAGCCACTCATTCCACCTATCCTGAGAAATGGAATACTTTATTTACCAGGCTTCTGCCAGGTGTTGTAAAGATAAGTACTCGATTATAATTTGAAATTTTGAAGTGGGAACTGACAGAGAAATAGAAAGTATTAACTTTCTTTTTGTCGAGAAACCATTTTTGCACATGATTAGAGCATGCCTGTTTGCATGTATTTTCTGTGTGTGCTTATCTATTTGTGTCACCTCAATTTTCATGCAATTCAAAGATCTGAAAATATAGTTTAGTCTTGTCTTGTAAGTGGTTCTGAGGAGTTTTCTCCACATGCTAAAATTATGGAATCTAAACTAAAACTTTCATAATTAATTAAATATTCTTCAAAATTGTGTAACTGCAATGAGCATAATTAATGTCGAAAATATTTGTCTGCATATTTTAGTGAGTGGTCTACATAAAGTAGAGATCATAATTTTTTTTCCTCCCCATTTCTTTCATTAGTTAGATCAGAAAGTACAGCTGTTGGTCCCCTGTAACTAAATAGGTGAGAGACCATCATTGTATGCTTAATTTTCCCTGGGTATCAGAAAAATGTAGCATCTGCTCCCCGTAAACAACAATGCAGATTTTTCCAGTATATGCCTGTCTTCTTTCTTAGGTTTCATATTTTCCTAAAGAATGAACTTTTGATTCTATTGTTAGACTAGACTACACTATACTACATTATAGACCAGCATAAACTGATAGGACTGATGTACAAAATACTACTTATTAGCATGGAAACTTTCTTTTATGCTTTCATGGATTCCCAAAATCATTAAAACACACTTATTCAAAACAGCAATCAATCACACCTCTACATATAAGCTACAGTATTTACAGAAATCCTTATTTATTTTTATGCTTCAGCAACAACTTTAGACCTATGTTTCCTACTTGTTATAAACAAGCTGGTTATTGGTTTGGGGAAAGGGTGCTTTTCCTTTCTGACACTGTGTGACTGTACGGAAAGGACTAGATTCAGAAGGCCTAAATCTGTTTAAATGCATGATACCAGAGTTTCTACTGAATAGACATGTCTGAAGAGGTAGGGCTTATTGGCCGAAAGCACTAGATATTCAGTGTGGATGAGGAAGATTGGACCAAACCAACAGGTTTCTTTTTGACTGGATTATGTGTATTTTGGATGCTGTCATGTGGGGAGGAATAATTTTATGTATGATTGATAAAGAAAAGGCTCTGGTCCCTGAATAAATGGGGAAGTGTTGGATGTCTCTGAGAGCAGCATCCATGCCTAGGATTCTGTGCACCTAACACTGCAAGACTAGAAGAATGAAGAATGTAGGTACTTAAAAAACATGCATTGCAGCACTTAATATATAGTTAAGTTCTTATTAGGATGTAGTTTTTAAGGACTAAGTGCCAAATGGGAAAGAATTTCAGCAGCTGAATGGGCTTTTACAGAAGAGCATGTATCAGAGTTATTTCTTTATATGATATGCTAGAGGAAGGAGGGAAACACCAGTGCTTTACAATAGAGTAAGGACAGAAGTTTTAAAAACAGACTTGCCAAGTATTTCAGTGAGTGGAAAGCATGAAGAGAATGGATGAGAGTTTACTTCAAAATGTACTTAAATGGGGAAAAAAAGGATTGCTACAGGCCTATAAAAATCTTCTTGTGCATGGCACTAAATACGACATTAGCTGGCACACCAGCACTCTGAGTTAACCACTGGTGGCATATTTCAAATTCATTGTTGAGAGACATGTTGACTTTTTCGTCATAAAACCCAAACAGCTGTATCTAAATTGTGGATTTAGGGGAAAAAAACAGGTATTAAAGGTGTACAAATGAACACAAGTTAGAGAAGGAAGAAATTATTTTAATATTCTGACGTACAATGGAGTAGTTTTTTTTTTTTTAAATTCTTTTGAATTGGTCCTCATACTAATAGTATTCTAATTAGACAGCCCTTAATCTTTGCATCTCACTGTTCTCTCAGAGTCACTGCATTAATTTTGGCAATACTGAGAAGGAAAATAAAATGGTTAAATAAGCAAATAACTCCCAATATTTTTTGGCCTCACACTTTATCTCCATTTGTTATCAGTAACATTGCATTGCATAGGGTCTTTTTTTAATAATGTAGGGCAAAATTGGTCGACAAATAATTTCAATGCAATTGTTTTACCCTCTTCCGTCTTAGCAAGGGCATTTTTCCTGACCCAGAAAGATCTCATTTCCCAGCAGCTGAAATTTCTACATTATACTTGCAATATTCTGTTACTGGTTTTCTGTCAAATGCACTTTCAGCCTCAGAAAGGATTAATTCCGGGAAATAGTTAATAGAAGTCTTCTGCTTTGCATTAGCTCATACCAGGAATGAGGTAGGCAACAGCAGTTCTTTTGGAATGGGGTTCTATGTTTTAAAGAGTAAGCCCATAACAATATCCCATTATAAGATGGGGAAAACTCTGCTTGATTAATAACAATACAATATTTGCAAGATATTCTGTTTTTCTTGATTTATTTCTAGCATTCTGCATAATGGTGTTCTTAAGATTCCCAGGGATTTTGTTTATTAAAAGGAGGTGATGAAATAATGTCCCAAATATTAACATTTGCATTGCTTTTCTTTCTCAACAAAATACCATGCATACAGCAGCCAACTCTAAGTATTTATATTCTTATTCACCTGTATGGTTTCAACTCCCAATATATTTCACATTCTTATTAAAGTTCTGTGTTTACAACTTCAGCTTAATGATACAAACATTGATTTCCCATTATCTGTGGATTAAATTTATATAGTGTCCCTTATGCACGACATGGAATTCCACAGAACTTTGCAACATAGAATAAACTGTATAAAACTGGTCTAATGAGGAGACCTAAAATAGCCCTTGGAGTAAAGTTACAGTGGCAAGAGATAACACATGAATAAAATTCAAACTCGTGTAAGTTAGAGAGATGTGATTGGAATCAGAAATATTTGCACTATGACAGGTACCAAAAATCAGGTCATTGTTCCTGAGATCTTAAAAATAAAGTTATCCAGACAGCATTTAAAACTCGTAGATGCAGTAGAGCTGTGGGAGAACCCTTGTCAGCAGCTAAGATCTCAGTGGGATGGGGAAGAGCACAGGAAGACCAAAAGTAAGAAAACTTATGAAGAAAATTAACTCCACCCCAGCCAAACTCAGAAATCATATCTTTGACAACAATTCATGCCAGTGTCAAAAAAGCTCAACATAAGAAAACCAAAATTATCAGAATCATACTCTTGCAAGTAAATGTTAAATTAGTGGGTACCACAACTAACTGTGTTTTCATGTATTCTGGGTGTTCCAAACATTGAAGCCGTTCTGCAGTTGAGCATTTTGAATGGGAGGATGGTGATGTCTGGTGTGGGTGGATTCACTGATGTCTAATACGATAGGAGATTATGCTAAAATATTTTCAGCATTTATAATATTTATATCTTCTTTTTTTCCTACTTAGCTACATACTTGGCATCACACTTGTAAGAACATAACCATCTTTGAAACTTTTACCCTTCTGTCAAAATTGCTTCATGATGATCAGTAAATTGAATAATTACTACGGACCTGTGAGATCATACTTAGAGGGAGTATGATCTCAGAGGCGTCACCTGTTTTAAGGAAGCAGGATGATGCCTTCCACACTGAAAGATTAAAATGCCAGTGTTAAATGCAACTCTAAACTTAGAAAGGAGTATCAGTTGCATCAAATGTTTTCAAGAGTCACAAACTGCATAATGCTCTGCACCATCACACTCATTAAAAAAAAAAAAGAGATTATACTAGGACAAATTAATAAGAGTATTGTTTGCTTGTTGCAAGGAGTTCTTCTCCAATATAGTAAGACTTAAGGAGTACTGGATGCCATTTTGGTCATCACATTTTGGGAAATAGCCAGATGGATATATCCCAGAGGGTGATAGAATAATACTTCTGAGTGTAGCCAGAAGTCTAGAAAATGCAGCTGGTGGGGAAAATGGTAAAGAACAGGGAATGTCCTATCTGGAGAAAAGAATCCTGAGGAGATATGATGGTAGTCTTCCAATAGTTAAAAAATATTTAAAGACAAAGGAAGTAATCAATTTTCTAAATCTTTAGGACAAAAGTAATTGCAGCAAGAGAACTTGTTAGGCATTCGCGAAAATGTCAGAGATTATTAAGTGTTCAAATAGATTATTTAAAGATTGCAATATCTTTATCAGAAGTTTCAAAGAACACACTACATCATTACCATTTGTCAGAAATGACCTTAGTATAATTAATCTTTCCTTCGGGTACAGGTGATGTAAAAGAACTCTTATTGTATTATTCAACCAGACTTTCTATGAGACCATGAATGTTATGGGTAAGAAAAGAATGGAGAAGCTGCCAAAAATGCTAGGTTAAATATAATTTTTGCCTGTATCCAAGTCTATAGAATTGCGTCCCTGTTGTACATTTCTTCTTATATGTGGATCACTAATCTCATGATTACAAGTTGTAACACACAAACTGAAAACAAGGGAATCAAACGTATAAGTCATGTGTAGATATACCCTTGATGACGATAGCAGCTCAAGATGGTGATGAAATACATTTGAAACTCAGAATAAAACAAATTTCCTCTCTTAAAAAAGTCCAAAACAAACAACAATAACGGTAAAGGTATTTTGTCTTTTTTACAGGCTATAATGAAATAGTAGCTTTTTCCCGATTTGGCATGAAAAAAAAAAAAAATTCCAAATGCTGTTATTTCAAATATAAAGTGTGTTCTTGTCTAGACTGAGTCTATTTTGGGTTCTCCATGCTTTTGCCCTAGCAAACAAGGAATGTCAGCAATTACAGAAAGCACAAAACTAAAATTGTTTATAACTTTTGCTCTGTGCCTTTTTTTTTTTCCCTTCAACTTATTCAGCAGTTACCTTACAGCTACCAGAGGAAATAGTTGGATTCGCTGTGCTAGATTTCCATATGCAGCCAATACAAAAGCTTCACCCGTCTTTCCAAATTTATATTTAATATAACATTTTGGTTGTCCCAATATTTGGTCAGACTCAGAACATGAATTAGGAAAAGCTGCCTGAGCTAAACCATAGAAAAACAGAGATTATATAGATAAGCTGTCTTCAGCACTTCAAAGTGCTGTCATCACAATTCTGTCTGCATTAGTGAAGACATCTACTTCTTGATAAAAGTAAATGTCTTGTAAAGGGGCTTAGACAGAAATATACAAAATATAAAGCTAGAAAGAAGGAAAAAATTCATACTACTATTTACATTTTTTAAAAAAAGATAGTGTAAAATTAAGTTTATTTTTATATTTAGTGTCTATACAAAGTGACCCATTTCTTTTTATTTTATTTTTTAAAGGAGAGATCTCAGCAGCTTGCATTCATTTTTGACATTACTTGCCAGGCGCTCAGCATTTTGGAAGGTGAATCACTTGCTAACAAGCATCCTAGGAGCTTTCTTTGTAACAGTGCTCAGTCTTTAGCTAGTTCCATTATTCTCAATCAGTATTGGTGGAGGCCAATGTCTGAAAAAATGGGCCTACAAATCTAAAAGTTAGGAACACCTGTTTCAAAGTCCTACCCATTTTCTTTTCCCTACTTTTATGCTATTCAATCTATAATTGAATAGAACAACTCTAGGGGAAAGCAATCTCAGTCAATACGTGTTCTTAAATGTCTGCCTACCTGTTTTTTCTGGTAGCTGAAATTGGAAGAACAAAACAACAAATGACACCACCACAAACAGTTACACGTTCATTTCTCTTAGTTTTCAAGTTTTACAATGCCTCCCCACATATGGGTATTATTATTGATTGATGATGATGATGATAATGGCAATGGTGACGGTGGAGATGCAGGAGATGGAGGAGATGGAGGAGATTGAGGAGGAGGAGGTGGAGGAGGAGGAGGTGGACTGAGTCACTGAGTCCAGTCTGGAACTCTCCCAGTGCCAGCCGGTGACATCTCCCTGGGAGCTTAATGTGGTTCTGTATATATTATATCTATTTCATTATTTCCTTTTTATTTTATTATTAATATTTCATTAGTTTAGTTTTTTCTAAACTCATAACTGTTTATCTCTCTTCTTCCTCTTCCTGGAGCAAGAGGTGGGGGAGAGCATCTGTTTGGGCCAACCTGGCCCAAACTGCAACAGAAGAAGAAATGTTAGATGAATTTTATTGGGCCTTATTTGGGGTTCTGTAGAGGTTGGGGGTTTTGTTTTTTTCCTAGAAACATGTGAAATTTGAAAATTTAGCCTTTAATTAGTCCAAACGAATATCTCACAAATGTATCTTTTTCAAGGAACACAGTTAATGAAGATGCTTTCTTGATTCTTTAATTAATTTTCAGTATTTTCACTACTAAAAAAGGCAACAATAATTAAGGAGAAGGAAAATAAGCTTGGGATATAGACTGCAGAGAGCACAAGTTAACAGAGACCAATGTCATAATCTGACCCTTTATTTTAATATTTAAATTAATATTTCTACTCTTTCTCAATTTTTCAAGTACTAAATAATCTCATAACCCGTCACTTGTGTTGTTAATAAGTTTCTTTAAAACAATGTATGTTTTTACATGCATAATATCCAAACTACTATCAATGCTGTTGATGCTTTACATTGTTTTTCTTGGTGTATAATGAAGCTGATCATAAGAATGGGGAGGCAGGAGGAGTTGTTGTGGTTTGTTTTTATGTATATAATGTGTGTAGATTTTGAATTATCACCCACAGATTGGAATAAAGAAAAATGCCTACATGAGAGTAGGAAGCTTGAACTAATGTTAAGTGTGTGGTATGCTCACCCCAAAGGAGATAGGTATATCTCCTTAGTTTGCTAAGACTAGATTCTGTGAAGCCTAAGCCAGATTCTTTGCTAGAAATTCCAGGGTGTGTTTGAACTCCTTTGTCCTTATTTTCAGTACAAGCCAAATGTGTACTCTGTTCTCTGAGGCTCTTAGGAATTTGTGTCACACTTACAGTGGAAGGAGCTATGAGTTATACCAAGTTCTTGTCAAGGTTTTTTTTTTCACCTTGAGGAAGCATCTTTCCTACCTGAAGATAATAGAAAAAAAAAAAAAAAAAAAAGGTCCAATTTAGGGGTGAAAGAGCAAATCTGAAGTGGCAAAGATTAATTGCACATACTTACGTAAAGAAAATACACATTATCAGAGTAAGGATTATTCCAAAAGTTTTGGTTTTCAACCTACCAAAGGTTCTCATTTGCTTTCTTTCATTGAAATCTTCAAACAATCATACCTTCAGACAGGAAGCGCACCTTCTGTTTTGATTTCTAGTCTAAAGTAAGGTATGGACAAATCAATCCTACTGGTTCTTCTGCAAGCATCATCTTTCAGTCTAAAATAGCCATTCTTCTTCTGAAGTGTTTGTCCATTGTTATACAGTAGACAGCAACAGGATATGGTTTCTCAGGATAAAAGTGTTATGTCTCCATGAATGTTTCATTTGGACATCATATTTCTTGTTTCTGGTGATACAGTATTACAAGAGGAGGCCTTATTTCAAATATAACAAGAGCAGCAGATGGCTAGTTCCTTAAAGGACCTTACCCTGTATTTAGGTACATAAATGGGAGCTGATGCCCCATGTTATCCCTTACCAGACACATCAGTGTTAAGAAGCTATTATAAGGACGTCTCTGTGTATTAAATGAAATATGACTGTATGCTTTAGAAAGAAAGGCAAGCATTAACTTCTTTGCAGATAATCCTCTTGACAAGATTGGACAGATAAAGGTGCAAATAAAAGACTTATGGCAGCAATCTTGTTTCTCGCTTATTCACATCAGTTAAGCTGCTTTACTATTGTTTTAATAACCACAACATTTTGAATGGTTGTTTAGGCTTACAACTAAGAACGTTGCCAAGACACTGCTGTACTTTTTTCCTTAACATTTTCCTGCTTAAAGGTCTGCTACATTATCTTATCCATGTGCAGGAAAAGCATTTTTCCTCCACCCTGTCTTGCATCTTTGTTTTAATTGAACTTTTATATGCAGGTTATTCTGAAATACAAGATGCTTGACCCCACTTATTAGTATTTGACAACCTCTTGGGTGTTCATTTTTGGAAACGATTTACAGACTAGCTTACATAAATGGTGCAATTTGATTAGTCAACGTCAGCCATATAAATATCTCACTGAAAACTGCATGGTTTACCTCTTCTTTGACTAATCTCTGAATTAATATTCCAATGCCTTCTAGCAATGACACACTGATTTACCAAGTGTATTTTATGGATTAGCTTAAATATTTGTTGTAGAATTTTTTCTCTTTTTATCATAGGTGCTGCAATTTTATTTTCAGTTATCATGAAAAATGTCCAATATGTCCCTCGCTCTTCCAGTCATTGACACTATTCACAGCTTTATGGGATACTGAAGGAGTTTTTTTTCAGTGGCAGTTAACAGCATAACTAGTTTCCTACCATTTCTTAGAAAACCTTGGAGCTATAATTCCAATTCTTTGTATTTAGTTGTGATGCTAGTGAGGAAACTTGGAGAGATTTATAAAAATGGTAAAGTAGACAAGGCTAAGGAAAGTGTTATTGCAGGAGTTAACTGTAGTGTCTGACACAAACACTCATGCAATGGGGAATGTCAAGTAATAGGGCAAAGCTGCTATCATCCACCTCCCCTCATCAATTTCAAAGCTACTGGTGGCAATAAGGGTGGGTGGGGGGAAGCTCACTTTTCTCCTTGGGAGTAAGAAATGCATGGGACACATTTGTGGGGATAAAACAGTGAAAAACAAAGAGCTTGAAGGACAGTCAAATGCTGCATTACAGCATTTCAAGACACGGGTTGTGCCTCAGTGAAATGCTACGATAAAACCACTACAATTCAATGCCAGGATCCCATGTCATCAATTTGCGCCTGTTTCAGACCTTTCTACTCCAGAAGCAGCTTTACAAGGTTTAGTTTTCCTCTCTAACAGTTTTACACAGGGATGTTTTCACTGTTATCTGTTATGATCTACTGTCTAACCTGGAGTTTATTTTAGGTTATAGAAACTCCCCCTCCTGCCATTGTCTCTCTAGGCTCCTTTGTGGATGTGCAGATGAGCTTTGTCACATACCCTAGCAGATACTGTCTTGCGTTTGCTTAGTTTAGAGGCTAAATTTAAATCTTCTGTTTGACATGTTAAAATTCAGTAACAGAAAATGTATCTACCACTTTTTTTATGCATCTACCATGAATATCACAAGAAAAAGGAACGCTTAAGATTTATCATGGACATTTTTAATGAAGTTTGGAATGCCTTGACTTTGTAACTTAAATATAATTTTTATGTAGGATTTCCTTCCAAGCTCTGCCTTGTCATGTTGGTCCTTTGTTTCATCAGCCATGAATTTGACTCAACACTTAGTTATCACTCAAGTTTCCTTGGGCAGAATGGAAAAGATAAAAACACAATAATGGTGTACTGTTAGCAAAGTCACAGAATACAGTTTTTCAGGCACTAAAGTGAAAGTTCAGCTTTTCTGATTTTTTGTCTGTCATTATATCAGTTTGCTAATGAGCTACAAAGCCTAGTCTTGCTTTTGACTCACAATGACAGACCAGCTGACTCCTTTTCATGTTTTACTTGTGCAAGCCATGTGCTACCCCTGTTGTCTCTTGCTCATGTTAAGCACCACTGAAATTGCTTAATGCCATTTCTCATTATTTGCACCTCACAAAATTTTCTTTTTATGCTGCAGGTAGAAAATCCATCTCTCTGTTTTCTTCCAGTGTGAAGTGGGCTCAGTAGTTCTTGAACGCTCCTAGACTAAGTAGAAAGAGGATTGGTTGAAAATCTGATTGTAGCTGAATGGTTTGCCTGAGTAGTGTGAAGCTACCTTCTGAAGCTAGAAATATGCTTCTACTAGTCTTTAAAACTAGTTTAGCAAGTCTGCTGCAGTTAAAATGATGCCTTCAAATAACTTTCAAGTGTGCGTTTAGCAATATAATTCACCCTATTGTAAATTCATATATTTCAATCGGAAAACAGTTAAGAGATTTCATTGTGACATTCTTTACAAGACTCATCCTTTTCTCCTTTAAAGGAAATGCAGAAGAATTTCAGTTTTAAATGTCTGCGCAAACACATTGCATTATATCCTGAGCACAAAAAAAAACAAACAAATGAGCCATTTTTTCCCAGACTTATAACACTCACAACTGATCAAATCTGAAGCATGCTTCATCCTTTAGTAGACTCCCTTTTCATGGTTCATCTACACAGCATGCTACCAAGATGCTCTTAAGCCAGTGGATCATAATATATTCGATCACAAAAGCAGGAGCTTAGTTGAGAATTCAACACCCTTTCAATTTGGAAATGCATTAGTATAATGACTGGATTAAGGCACATTATGAAGATAGAGGAGTCTCAAGGAAGTCACCTTTATCAAGAAAGACAGAAAAGAATTTCAAACTGAGCCCCGTTTTCACAAATTAATGGCTTTTCTGCTAAGGCTTCACAGGCTAAGCAGTCTTATGTTTAGCAACACATTCTTCAGGGCATGTCCCGATGCCTTTTCTGAACAAGGACTACTTATGAGTTTATAATATTGTAATTAAGTCAATGGCCACTCAGGCATAAATGAAACTTAACAATCAGTGATTAAAAATTAAGTGGTATTTGCATGCTTTGGATTTGCCAGTGCCTTAGCATTCTGTTTAAGCGAGCATTATCTCCTTTTTAAACCTTCTGAACAAACAATTATATTGAATGCTAGTGATGCTCTTCTTGATCAGTAATTCTCCACAGCCTCATGTATAGCTCGGGTAGTGCAGATTGTGAATTAAGTGACCATACATACTGTGCTACAGATAAATGATAGGACCAGTGTAAAATGTATGTTACAAATATCTCCCCACCCCCCACCCCAAGCAATTACTCGAAAAACAATTCACTTTAGATACAGCCTTCAGATAATTATAAGAAAATGAATAATCCTCAGTCACAAAATTAGTGAAAGACTGACCTGTCCATTTAGGCTTCTTAGAGCAACCAATAATTATATTCAATAGGTTGGGGATTCGGGTTTGGTTTTCAGTGTGATATATTGACATTATGTACTTTTAAGCCAGCAGACTT
Organism: Fratercula arctica; assembly: GCA_947846985.1. Classification (NCBI taxonomy): domain Eukaryota; kingdom Metazoa; phylum Chordata; class Aves; order Charadriiformes; family Alcidae; genus Fratercula; species Fratercula arctica. The sequence continues at coordinate 92,043,678 of CANTUZ010000002.1, read as the reverse complement.
TTTTGCACTCCTCACGATACCTGTCAAATCATAACAAATGTCTGCTAAATTACTTTGTTAACCTTTTCAGCTGGCCCACTTATTTACAGAAGAGTCATATGAAGTATACCACCAGCCAGCAATGGATCTCGTCAGAAGTTGCTTAACTAGACTTTGTTGTATAATAATGAGGGAGTACCTTGGAAATGAAAATGCAAATTAAAGGAAGAAAAAAAAAAGTAAAAAAAAAAAAAAGTAGGAAAATACTACATAAATACAGGAAGCTTAAAAACTGTCAGTCACAGTCTCAAAAGAAACATATAGGCTGAGTCTAATAAAATCCAAAGTATTTCTGGAAAGGGAGCAGTTTGTAGTTTTTTATTATGTGGAATGCAAAAGAAAACACAAACAAAACAAACAAAAAGACAATATCAGCTGCTTTATTTGCCTCAAGGGTGAAAAGGTCCTGTCTCTTGAGTCCAGCTGTTTGGGAAACAAACAGCACCTCCAGGCCAGGGTCACTTAGAAACAGTTTGGATCCCCAGTATATACTTCTGTAAGAAAATATTTCAACCAGTTCCTCAGTCCTCCTGCTTCTGAGTCCTTAGCCTTGCAGACTTAGTTTATCTGTTTATTTTTTTTTCTGTTGTCCCTTTTTCCAGGTTATTCTGGTTTTGAGCTAATTTCATGAACGTGTCTACTTTAAACTTGAATACTACTAAGACAGCCATATCTTTCGTGACCAATTCCCTGATGGAGAAACCCATGTGTTAGCCAGTCACTCTGTGAAGTTCAACATCAGCTGTCAGATATTTGGTAATAATTTTTATCAACTTCAAAAAAGGCAATGACTCTCCCATAAGCTGGTAGTGCAACTTCTTCCTTGCCAGATTTAGGCTTCCGCACTTCAGTGACCTTTCCATCTTTGAGACCTTTGCATATGTAGCTTGATGAATCTCTTCAAGACTGCTTCATTTTGTTTCTGGGTTTCTTATCTACCACTCCTTCCTCATAACACTTGTTTCTTTGGGTGTTCCTGAAGAAATTACTGCCATGCAAGAATGTTTAAAAAAAATAAATCAACCACACAACCACTCATGCAGCTGATCTCTTATTGATACTCTTTTCAGTCATTACTGCCAAATGTCCTGTAGCAGCACAGCAACTAATGGTTGTCATCCCTTCTGAGGCACTGTCATGAACAAGGACATTATTCTGTTTTCTAATCACTGTGCAATGATTGTTTCTTGCTGCAGACAGCTGATATGTCATCATCTGAGATATTGTACTACATGGATTTTCTTACCAATTGGCATCTCTATCTGCAATGTAATACAAAGTAATGTGCTAAGGGACTAATGGAGGAATACCTTACTAGGCTAGTTAAAATGGTCTACTGTGATAGAGATTACATCAAGAAACCGTATAATTCTGTCTTTCTTGTGTTTCCATACATCTTGAGGATACTTAAGGAATCTATTTTGCATTATTTTTCAACATGTTTGTTCAATGAGGTCTACCTAGGAGGTGAAGATCTTTCATCGGTCAAAATTTTTTCTAGTATCCTGATGATATGAACAGGCTTGGGGAGCTCCAGATCAATCAGCCTTGTTTCTGACTACCAGGCATCAATGCTTGGTATCTCAATGGATAAAGGATACACAAGTTTATGGCAATAATTAATACCAAATACCAAGGCTATTTATCCTGTGCATCGGGTTGTGTGTTTTCCTGCTCTAGTGAAACCATTCCAAGTGCTTCACTGTTTAGTGTCTTCTTTTCTGTGTTGCTTATGTGAAACTTTATCACACTGGTACACAACTACACTTTCCCTTTGTTGCGTATTTTTGTAGTGTCTAATACAGAGGAATCCATACCCAATAGCAGGGTCCTAAGTTGTTAGAGTAAAACAAATGCATTAAACTTTGATTGTTAGGTTTGGGTCAAAATCCTGCTAATGAATCCATTATGTATTTGATTTTCTTATACATGCACCAGAAGATGTGCATACACATGCAAAGAGAATGAGTAACCAAATGATTTCCTAGCATCAGAAAAAGCACGAAGCATTTGTCTATGGGTGGAATATTGCAAGGTTTTTAACTCTCAATTTCTATAAGCAATGTCTGTAAACTGTTGAAACAGTCAAAAGGAGGCAAATAAATTTTGCTTGATAGTCAAGTCCTTTATACCAGGGAATTCACCATCTTACGGAAGGATTGGTGTAATTACATTTTCCTAAGTCCACACATTTCTGTATGTCACTTTTCTTCAAAATTAGCATAGAATCTTGCAGGTTTACTTACTGTTATCTATTTGTTAGCCCTGACCATAGTCTTTCATTAGTTCAGAGGACTACAAGGGTCAGAATTACACAAAACTTGTTTGTTAACCCTCCTTTCTTTTTTTTTCCTTCTTTTATTTAAAGTATACCTTTTGAAACAGTGGATCTTGTTACAACTACTTAAAATGTTGGTATCAATTTATATTTTGGGTTTGCTTTTTTTTCTTCCTTTGTTTTTTTAAGGAAACACATCTCCTGCCGCTGATTAACTTGGTTGTAACTCCTGGAAACACAAAGCCCCATTCACTTTCAGTAAGTTCCAGCTGCTTTACAGCACCTCAGTGTCACAAAGCAGCTGTAAAGGTGGCTAACCAGCTAATCAGACTGGCTGATTCTGCAGCTGCTTTGCGTCACTGAGGAGAACGAAAACAGTTGGTGCATAAAAGGTAATCTGGCCCACATTCCTTTATGCACAGTATTTGAGTAGAGGTCCTAAAAATCATCTGTTGCCCTCTCTTGTGAACTGATGAACATGGTGCTTGAAGCTTTGGCATATTTGGCATGACTTTGAATGTTTTGGCATGATGTTACAAAAACATGTGTGTCTCTGTCTGTACATAGGTCTATGTTTATAGTGACCCTGGAAGTTATTTTTAGTGCTTCTGCTGCTGCTTGGTGTTTGTTTGTGTGTTTTGTTTTTTTCTCTTTAACAGTGAGGTCAGACCAGGGAGTTTAGGTCATTTCTAGCCAATAAGCTGTTACGATAGTCTCTGACAGTGTTTTTCCATGTGTCTGATAACGGTATTTTTGCTCCTAGTTCCAGAACTGTCATTAGGTTTATAAAAACCAAATCAAGTTTTAGACTCTTTCTCACAACAGACTAGCTTGCCAATAGTTTAATATCTGTATTTCTCCAATCCAGAAAGAAACAAAAAAAGAAAACCCAAACCCACTTCAGATACTTAGAAAAGATTGTAGGTTGGCAGGTACTGAATTCCCCTGACAATAGTACAAAGCCTAGTTTATAACATTCTGTAAACAAGCATCGCTATCCCACAGCTTAAGTAATTACCCGAAGCTGAAAAGCACGTGCTCTGCTTGCAGGGCCCAAATTCTATATCCACGCCTTTGAGATGCAACATGAAAATACGGAATTCAGTTCCAGTTAACAAGGAACTCAGTCACTCAGAGTAGGCAGAATTTAAGTGCCAAAACTACACTTCATAAATGTTCACTCAACCTCTGCTCATTGAACGCCTCTCTGTTTGATAGTAATGCTCTCTGGATGCTCAGTCCTGCTTATGAGCACATGCAGAAGGAGGAGGAGCTCTTGGAATTTCATGAAGTTCATTTTTCTCCTGATGTCTGATTGGTATTTAGTACTCAAAGTTTTTTTGTTTTTCTTTTTTCTTTCTTTTTTTTTTTTTTTTTATCTCAAGCCATTGACGGGCCCGATCTGGCCCATGATCTTAGAACAAATCTGTCTCATACAAATAGTATGGGTCTGTGACACAGTGCTAGATGAAGCACAGTGGAAGCCACCTTCTTTCAAAACTGTTCAGTCTTTTGCCTAGGTCCTTATGGAAAAGCTGGCAGGGGGCAGAGCAGGGGAAAGGGGATTTGTGGTTAGGGCAAAGTGCTTGTACTGTGAGAAACCTGCAGATTTAAGACATTGTCTTCCACAGTAAGTTAAAATCTGCACAGTAAGTTAAAATCTGCTGTCCTGTGGGAGGACATTGTGTCTCCTTCGCATTAAAGCTGTGCCACTGCGAAGCAGGAATATAATACAGATTTTGAGCAACCTGGTCTAGTGGAAGGTATCCCTGCCTATGGCAGGGGGGTTGGAACTAGATGATATTTAAGGTCTCTTCCAACCCAAACCATTCTGTGATTATGTGATTTGTGTTTACTGTTACAATTCTCAAGACATAATTTTGAAAGATGTTTTTACTCAGGCAGCAAAAGGGCCAAACAACAGGTATGAGGGATAAAGATTACAGAAAGGAGAGGCTGTTTTATGGTGGGTCTACAGGAACATGGCTTATTGAATCTGTCTAAATGAAGGTTCAGAAGAATAACATTGCTATCCATAAATAACCAGAGAGAGTGGAATTCAGCATGAGAAGGAGAGAAAGATAGTTGAAGAAAAAGACAATGTCAGCATCACAACCAATAGGTGAGAACAAACTAATTCAGAAAAACAAAATAGAGTTTCTGGTGACTTAAATAGTGAAGGTTTGGAGCTGTCTCCTAATAGGACAATAACAGATGCTGAACAGTTTCAAGAAGAAGCTTAGTTTCTTTTTTTTGCCTGCAACACCAAATTATTTGACTGGAGAATGTTAGAGAATTTGAAAATGTATTTCACTCAGATGAAAAGGAAATATTTCATGAAAACCTTCTAGCTTAAGTAGAATAACGGGAAACATCATGCGTAGTACGCTTGCCTGGAGCTGGAGTAACTCAAGTCTAAAGTAAATAAAATGGAACATCTTTTCTATGTCTCTTGCACATGTATAATATATAAAAAATATTGCTAAAGCTGAAGTCAAGGCTTTAGAAAGTGCCAGGATTAAGTTTGCTTGTACAACCTTAATGTACCCTTTTAAATTCGTTGTACAATATTAAATAGGGTTTAATTCTGTGGCTATGGACTATAGTTTTCTACAGGCCACCTGCCTGATACATACACAGGATACAAGGATACAAGGAGTTCACTTAGTTGAGCAGTTGTTCGACACTGTTTTTTTTTTCATTCCCCTGCTATTCAAACACCACTTTGAATAAAGAATTATTAATTAGGGGTGGGGATGTTATACCTCACAATAACATTTTCACCAGTCTCAGTGAACTAATAATTCTGCTAGTCTGAGGGGTGCTGTGTTTTAAACCAGTTCTTAGTGTGAATTGAAGCTCAGAGATACAACAGATAAAAATATACAAACATTTTGCGTAACCAATTTTTGAGATATTTCAGTATTAAAGTATGCAGTAATTTTGAGTGCCCGGTCTGAGGTGATGAGCACATTGTTCTTCAGAACACTTAATAGTAGGTAATCTTTCATATATAAAAGATAGGAACCCAGTAAAAGAAGAATGTGCCACTAGTAGACATCTTTAAAATGGGATTTCTTGGCAAAAGACTCCACCATCTTTTTTTGAATAGCCTGGATCTTTCTACCTGCTCAGGTTCCTTTACCCTGTACTTTTTGTAGTCTGAATCCTCTTGTCCTCACCTACTGACAGGCTCACTTTCATAATCTGTGGTACTTCATATTCTCTGTAAACAGCTTGTTCCACTTAACTCTGGGCTCCTTGTCCAGTTGGTCTGGCTTTGCTCTGTAGCTGGTCTCTAGAGGTTATTGCCTGCAGTTTCCATGGAAGTTCATCTCTTTCCTGGCCCTGTGTTTCAGCATTACTGTTGAGCCCTCTTCTTCATGCTCACCTTTGTCTTTTTCATCTTAGTTCAACCTCTTGATTTTTAGATCAAGTCTTCTGATTCAGTCTGTAATTCGCTCCTGCTTCCTGGTTGTCTTACTCCTTTTGTCACACTTTTCTATTGGTGTCTCTTTTCTGCTCTCTTCCCTCGTTTCTGCTACTGGCTTGTAAAGAAAGTATGGTGACAGGGTCACTTCCTCACAGTGCCCATGTGCAACCAGGCCCCACCTGTGAATGGATTTTGTAAGGAAACTCTTGACTTCATCTTGTGATCCTGGTTTGGAGCATGCTTGTGGGCTCTAGGATGATAGACCATTTGTAGTCTGGCTAGCTGGGTGATATAAGAAACTGTAAGAGGAAAATATTAGCATTAATTTCTTTGCCAAAATTAAGAGTGCTCTTCACATCTTGTACAAAAACATTTTAATGAGGTCAGATTTAGACTCAGGCTTAAAAGACGGCTGCAGTATGCAAATGAAAGCTGATTTTTTTAATAGGAGGTTGGACAGTTTTACTTAGAGGCAGTACTGCCAAAAATGATGTTCCTGTAAATGTCAGTTCAATCCTCAAGAGATTTTTATTTTGTATCTCGGAAAAATACAAAGTCATCCCTGCCTCTATTTGTCTTATATTGTTCTTCTCACATCTTTCTTTCTATTATTCTGTACTTGAAGCACCTTAAAGTAATAGTACTAATCTCAAAAATCTCAAAAGAGTATTGTGAGGGGTATTACATAAAGTAACCATAATACTACCAAAGGATTCTAGCAGAGCAATAAGTCACTAGCTCAAAAAAGTTAACTGAATCAGTGATTTTATTCATGTGAATAAGTATTAAGAGACAAGTACACAGAATGGGAATTTGAGCGTGCCAGCGAGGGCTTTAACACGAAGGTGTTTCGCTTTAAGAGGAATTAGTTATGTAACCGTTTCTAGCGAGGAAGTGAAACAACCTTGTAGATATTGGGGTGTAACAATTCCTAACCCTAGGGTGAAAGAAAGTTGGCTTTCTCTTTCATCACTGAAATGGTGAATAATTTGTAAAAAATGATTATACATTAAAAATTTTGAGAGGACTATATAAAGGAACTTTATGTCTCTGAAATTATTTTCAATAGGATTTGAGCTTATAAGATATCAAAACCACTAAGGCTTTCAGGTGCCTAAATTCCTATGGATCTCAAACAGTAACAAAATAGAAACTGAGGCTGAGATTCATCTAACATTATTCTTGGTGTCCATAAGAAAGCATCTGAGCAAGTCTTCTGAGATTCCTTTGGTAACCAGTAGGGAAAACTGGCCAGTTTTGGGGTGCAGGGACAGTGCCCATCATTAGTCTTTTAGAATCATGGAGGTTGGAAAGACCCACCAGAAACCCAACCCTGTTCAGAGCAGGTCTAATTAGATGAGGTTGCTCAAGGTTGTGCACAGCCTAGTCTCCAGGGGTACAGGTTCCACAATCACTCTGGGCAACGTGTTCTAGTATTTCACTACCATAAAAAATGTTTTCCTAATATCTAATCAGAATTTCCCATGTTCCAACTTGTGAACATTGCCTCTCATCCTACTACTGTGCACCTTTGAGACAAGCCTAGCTCCATCATCTCTGGGTCCTCTGATTAGGTAGTTGTAGACAGCAATAGATATTTCCTGCTGCTTCTTTTCTAGAAACTGACCAGGCTCACTTCTCTCAGCCTCTCCCCACATGTCACATTCTTCAGCCTCCAGCCATCTTGGTATCCCACTGTTGGAATCATGCCAAGATGTTGATATCCTTCTTGTACTGGGAAACCCAAAACTGGATATAGTACTCTAGATGCAGTCTTAAACTATTGAATAGAGGGGACAGTCCAGCCCTACACCTGCTGGGCATACCCTTACTAATACAGCCTAAGATGCTCTTAGTCATCTTTGCTGCAAGGGTACAGAGAGGGTTGCACAGCCAAAGCCCTGGCTATGACACCAGGCACTCAGACAGTTGTTGACCTGCTAGATGAGACCACTTCTGCTCTAGTCTTTCCCTTTCTTGAGGAGACACAATATGTGCCCCATCATGCCTATTACCCTTGCCCTCAGAGTTTTGTAGTTGTTCTCAGTACACTTTGGGTTACTTCCAGCAGCATCAGCAGTGCTCACATGGAAAAGCAATACAAGGACCCAGACAAGACTTCACAGTCCGTCTACAGTATTCTGGACCTTAGCTCAGGCCAAGCAATGAATGTTAGATACCAGCTTGGGTCAAGCCACCAGACTGGTGCCTTCATCCCCACAGGAGGGAGTCTCCAGTAACTGTGATTTGTCTCTTCCCTTTTGTGTAGACAAAAGGTTTGGGTTCAGTCAGCTCTGCTAAATCCCCTGACAGGTCTTGTTTGTCCTCACCAGCACCCAGGGCACTGAACCTATTCTGAATTTTCAGATCTGTAGGTGGAGCAAGAGCTTTTTTCCAGGCCTCCACCCTTGGTGTGACCATGGCCTACAGATATCCTTCTTTGCTCACTTCTCTTGGCTCAGGCTTTTGTTCCAACTGACTTTTGTCAAAGATTCCAGTCAGTGGCAGCAGCTTGTTCCCCTATGTGCTCTCACAGCAGATGGTTTGAAATGTTCCCTCAGGGCTGGCAGAAGATGTGTGCTCTTCTGGAATAGTAGCTGAGGGTCCTGCTGTTTGCCTGGAGGGTATCTGGAATACTTGAAGGCACAGTAAGTGCTTGGGAGAGTGACTCAATCAATCCTTGTTCTCCTCTAGAAATTTATTTTTCTACAGTGAAGTTCCCTCACATGTTGTACTCACTATTAATTTATCCTCTGTATAAGATACCTCTCCTTTCTTCTGAGGAGTAAAGTAAACAAAAATTTTCCTTTGAAGTATATTTGACCATTCAATTCCCATTAACTCACCATTTGAAATAATAAAATCTGAAATTTACACTTCCTGTAGTACATCACACGTTATGTACTGTGAGAGCAGCTGGGATTTTCAAAGGAGTTGCAAAGTGTAAAATGACCCAATCCTATTGGTTTTTAATGGGTGTTTAGCATCAAAAAAATCTCTGACAAAACAGGATTTAAATAGACTTGCTTGAGTCTATCATGTGTTTGAAGACAATGAGTTGTTATTAGCCTTTCATCATCATAAATTAAATTTCTGGTAAGATTAAAAGTGGTGAGTTCCATTATCTTTTGCTATTAAGTAAATATCCTCAAGTGCACTATAGGGGTGATACCAAAAAAAGATTTTTACCTATATTTATGGTCACTTTAAAAGTGGACTTTGTCAGTTACAGCTCTGTTCTTCTCTCACTAATTATAACGTGTTTCTAAACTCAGCAACATCTGTAGGTATATTACAGGTACTAAGTGGAAGCATATTTTTTCAATAAACATAAGGTTATAAAGGTCAGTGATCAGAGACAGTGTCTGTGGTTATGCCATTGTGTATTTGGGAAAGGGAAGTTTGTGGGGTTTTTTGTTTTGATTTTTTTCCTCAAGCTATGTGAAATGCAGTTTCACCATCATCATGATCATCATCATCATATCTATTTAGTTGTAGTTGGCAATAGTTGGTTTGCTTTTTTTTCTGTGTAGCTTTCCAAGGGAAAAAGGACTAAGGTGAAGGAAACAGTTTGTTTTCTTAAGCAGTGGTGTGTTACAATTGCATCATTCGCCCTCCATTTGGTTTATGTTCACGTTTGTTAGTATCCAGTGGCCAATTTCAGCTATAGAAAGAGAAGCCTGAGATATTATATTCCCACAAACTTTATGAAAGTTATTCTGTAGGTAACGGAAAAAGTCCCTGCTAATGTTTTCAATAAGGAAAAAGTAGACAAATGTCAGCTGTTACCCTTTCTGCTTAAGCAAAAATGCTTGATTTATGAGCCTCTGCAGTGGAAGGCCAATCAGTCCTAGATAATTTGGACATAACCAGGGATATCTGTGACTGGTCTGTGTTGCAAGGTGTATGTTCTTACAGCTGAATGTACATTATATTTCCACTTACCCTTTGCTTCTGTATACAGGACAGGGTGACAGTGGATGTCAGTGTTGATGTCATTGAGGTACTGTCGTCATCAGCTTGAAACAGTCAAAATGTACAGTTCAACAGAAGTATAGGGAGTAGTCAGGAAATATAATTCCTATTTAAAAATTTAATTAACTTTAATTCCAACTAAGAAAGAGTATAACCTCTATCCTGTACTCAACTCCTTCTGAATCACTGTGAGAGAAAGAAAATCATAGCAGTGGTTCTGTTTCTTTGTGACGTAAAAACCAGAACTGTATAAAAGTGTTAATTTTTTTTTTTTTTGTTAGTTTCGTTATTTTTCCAGGGGGATGTTGGGAATTTAGTTGTTCTTTTTTTTTGTGGCATAATATTGAGTTATGGTGCTGTGCTATTTATCAGGGTGATGATGTGGTTTTGGGGGATATTTTTGCCTACCCTAAAGGCAGTAAGACAAGTTTATACAGTTATACATTATGTATGTGTTCTTAGGAGCAGTTGCTGTATTATATGGAAGGTAGGTGGGGTTGTTTTGGTAAGTTATGGAATATTTTGTGGAACTAAATTTCTGCATTTTCTCTAAGTAACTGGGCACAAACAGTGGTTCTCCTTTCTCACATTCCTGTAAGGGTATGGTTAGAGACAATGGCTGAATAGCCTTAGGTCAATTGATGGTTTGAGGAAGTATATAAACAAGTGCTATTTCTTGTTGGTTTCTTTCAGTTCTTTCCCTCCATGTCCTATGACGTCTGTCAATTCCAACCAATTTCTACTTTACATTTTTAAGTTAGCCTGAAGAAAAGATATTTACTGAGTAGAGATCATACCAGCACAAGCTAAATAAATGAAGTCGTGATTTCTAGTTGAACTACATTGAAAAGAAATTGAACACGTATCATGTAAATTAGAAATAATTATAGTATAACTTCATCAGAAAGAGTAGTCCGAGGTACATTGATACAACTTATTAAAAGAATATGAACTGTACATATATTTTAAAAAAAAATAAAATAAAAAAGCTTGGTGAGCATCAAGTTCGAGGAACTTTCCTCTGTTTAGAAGTATAGCTAAAGTGAAAAAAAATCCTACCTTTTAAAATTAATAATTTTAATGGCTTAGATTTCAATTAGTGCTAGTTAAAAGTGCCTTGAAAGGACCTAGCTAGCAGCATACTAGTCTTCAAAACTCTCTGAAGTCTCTAAGGATTGAATTTGACTGCTGGAGAAAGCTTTCTCCTACTTGTAGATTTTGTGGTTGTAGATAGTATGTAGAACCTCCATAGGCTTCTGCATTTGATGATGCATGGAATCAGAGGAAGAGAGGAGCAGGTATATATAGTGGCCTGTCTCCTCTTGTCAGGTTAGTAAATGATCTAAACCCCACTCCCAAGCAATGAGAATGGAGCGCTTGTTCTGATGCCACTGGTAAGAAAACAGGAAGAAAAATGTGATTCTCCTGAAGTGTTGCAGTGTCTCAGGGCATTGAATATGAGGATATGGACCACGGTTAACTTAAAGAGTAATTAGTTTAGTAAACTGTAAAACAGCAAGCAGATGTGAACAGGTCACAAAGTAGAATATAGAGTGGCTACTGAAAATTCAGTAATAGCTAATATTGGATTGCAATAAACAGTAATATTTTTTTCATATACTTTGAGGGTACTTAATCAGGAAAACAAAGAGATAATGTACCCTATTATTATAAATTATATAGAAAGCAAAGCATGTCATCATCTCAATAGTTCAAAGTATCTAGTAATTTATTAATGAAGTATGTAATAACTTTAAAAATGCACATAGCCATATTTTACTTTATAGGTTAACGTACTACATCCTAAAATACTTTCAAAGAAGCCATTATCTATCATGAATATATGAAAAGTCTATACATACTATGATTTCGATTGCATACTCTGACAAGCAGTAATGTATTTCATGTCAAAAACCACTTCTGAATGTCTCCTTATGCTGCAGTATATCCTAATGGCTCAAGTAAAAATGGCGTCAAAGAACCATTTAAGAACATTTCAATAATGTGTCCTGACTTTTGAGCCTTCGTGATTTAGCAGCAGTTTTAAGAATATGTCAACCCATAGCACAGTTCAGTACTTCACAAAGCAGTATGGCTGTCTAGAACCATTTGTCTTTTCTTTTATGCAGCCTTATTTATAACTAACTGCAGTGATTTCTTGACTAGCATTGAAAATACATAAGAAATTATATGGGTCTGAAGGGTAAATAAAAAGAGTTGGACTGAAATATATTAAAATTGAGGTGTGCCTCAGGATCAAAAATCAGCTAAATATTTATTTTCATGTTAATTACAGGCCGGATGCTTCCCAGACTATTAAGTCTGGTTAGTTTGGGCTCTAGGATTAAAAGTTATTTAATTTTTTTTCCTTATGTGCCCTCACAACTCAAAGGTTAATTCATGATCAGCCAGAACAAATAAATGTCCCCACAACAATAAGTTTGTGGTACAGCTTTCTGGAAATTAGTTATTTAACTACTACTTCACAACCTTATTCATGAGCATGTCTGTTGGTCTTTCATAGTGTGCTGTTGCATTATGAGAGGACTGAATTGGTTGATAAAGTTGGTGCTTTTTATCCTGAATGCATTGAACAGTTGCTTTTAAGCAATAAAACCACTAACCAAACTAGATTAAATTTGTGTAGTTTTCTAAGCAAAACTGGGTGGTCTGCTGAATATCAGAGGTAGAGTGTACGTTGTAGGATGACATTCAGAATGAGGAGAGCCTGTTGCTTCATTTGGATTCCACACTGGAGAGTCGGACAGGAAGAACACTGAGAAGCAGAGGAGAGAAAAGGGCGGCTGATGCTGCAAAAATCTGTTAAAATGCCATTTAAAATGCACAAATGTTCATTTATTATACAGCTGGGCCATGGGATTCACAAATCTTATAGTAATGGTTCAAAGAAGCTGTGATATTAAGGTATATGTAGTATGTAGTAATTTCAGTTGAAAACATGGGTCATATTAGATCAAACCCTGCCATTTACAAAATCTTGTGTCCTGGAAGAAAGAAAGAGATTGAGGGAAAGCTAGGAAGTCAATTTAATAGAAACTATGTTTTATCATTGAGGCTCTGTTAAATATTCTACATAGTAAACATGCTAGGCCTAGGAAATACTTTCCCTTACTAGTTTTCTTCTGGAGATATACAAATCTAAAATGGATACTGAAGTACTAAAAAAAAAAAAATAGGGAACGTGTTTTTTGATGGTTTTGTTGTTGATTTTTTTTTAAATTTAATTTAAAGCTACCTAGAGCATGAGTGCTTAACAAGAATTGTCTATAATTATTAATTGTAATAACTACCTTGACAGCAGAATTTATCATGAATTTTTGTTTCTCACTCACATTTCTACCCACTGATTCATCACTGCCATGATCACTACCAAATGTCTCAGTGCTGAAACTCCTACACAGTTACGTGATAAATATTCTGTCTTTCCATTCAACAATTGGAAATTTTCCCCCACATTTTCCCTTATAAGACAGAAGCCAAACAGAACTCAGCCCTGGACCAGTGATCATTTTAGTGTCAAGGATATGAGATCTATTCCTTGCGCACTTGCAGTGAAAACAGCAATTGCTGCTTTTTTTTTCCTTTTTTCTTTTTTTTCCTTTTTTTTCCTTTCCTTCCTTTCCTTTTTTTCCTTTTATTTTTTTTTCCTCCAAAATGGACTGGAGGGACAGGTCAAGAATGTTAATTAATGGTGTACATATTGTTTTAGTGCTTCTGATGTGTGGAAAGCGAATGCTGAATATGTGAGATTCCTGAAAGAATAAGAGCAGCAGCTTTCCTTGTGAAGACCATGAAATAGCCAACGTGTGTCTATCTGTGGGTTTCTAGGGAGACAGTAGCATTGTTTCAAGTAGAGCTAGAAGCATCCAAGTGTGTACTTTGAGAAACAGAAAATAAGATCAATAAAATTATTATGTTTGAATTGTCTTAAATGGAGAGAAATTCTCCTTGGTCCAGTGAGCTGAAGAGGGTTCCTGTGAAACAGGACAACTACAAAATTAACAGCAGAAATTTGACTATTTAGTTAACTTCCAGTGGATGAATGATGCTGGGAATGTGAAGGGATATGCAGTAGTGTTTGTGTGTCAAAGCTGATTCCTGGAGATGGAGAAGAGCATGCCTGATGTCGAAGCAAAAGTGCAGGATAGTAGATGTACAGGAGAAGAAAACAGGGTGTCTTACTGAACTAAGCCAGCATTAGATTGTGGTGGAAGGTAAGTGTGAGATGTGTAGATACAGAGGTTTATAGTGTCAATTGCTACAATGTGTATGCAAATACAGCCCATGAGCTGAAAACCTATCTATTGAGAGGCCAGGAATAATGTCGTGTATGTTGTGATGTCATCTTTATGATAAATCAGAGTCATAATAAAATTGCATTTATCACATCTCTTGAACTACTTCAGTGAGTTTATTGTGCAATCCATATACCTTCATAAGAGTTGTGTTTAATAGCAAAAAATCTGCTTAGTATCTTCAGACACAAACAAGCAACTTCAAAAAAAAAAAAAATAGTTTGCAACAAAAGGGTTTTTGCCTTTTGTATGTGATTTTTTTCCCCCTAAATTGGACTGTCTCTCTGACCTCTTCATCTGTATTTTATACAGACATCTCAAAGTATGAAGGACATGCTTGGAGATGTGTAGATAACACAGTTGATTTCATACTTGGCCATAGGGCCATTAAGTATAAGAATTAATTTATGTGCCTGAGCCTTCTATTGACATTTATTTTATCATATAATACAAAAAATGTGACTGCTAATGATGTGGATAAATTGCATGATGTTTAACTTTTTACTACCTTTTGTAATAACTAGCATTTAAATCAGTACCTGGTCTGTTATCCCTCTGCTTTATTATTCGTTGTTTTCTAAGGAACGATGTCAAAATGTAGACCATACTGCCCCATGACAGTATCTTTCAGGTGTGCGTAGGTCTAAAGGATGGCCAGTTTTGTAAAACTAAAATAAAGGTCCTGGACTTTTTTCCAAGTTCTATTTAAACATAGTGCTTTTTTGTGTCACAAAATCTGAAAGTGATTAACCAGAACATTCAGAATGAACATTAATCTGATTTGTAGAATTTGTAGAATAGATAGTTTCATCCAGTGAAATGTGGGAAACCAGAATCCTAAATTTCTATGGAAAATTAAAGATGTTTATTAACTGATGAAATTAATAGCAAAATGATTTTAAGTGCTAAAATAAAGTAACTCATCACAACAATTTCCCCAGGAGATATGTAGAAAGTACGGGGCAGTGATATTCGTTTGAGACCAGTAGAGTTAAATAGCTAAGTTAAAGCTAACTTGACCTTATTTATCTGTCAGTGGTGGTGCCTGTTCTATCCAATCTAATTAATACTAAAGCACATAATTATTATTACCAGTGTGTATTTCTGCAAGGCCCTGTGTACCCAAAATAGTATACACTGAAAGAGAACCAGAAAAACTGCACTCAATGTTTATTATATTAAGAGAGTTGCAAAGATCACTTGACCCAAGTATGTAATTCAGAGTTAAGGTGCCCTGAAAATGCAAGTTAGAACTGTCTTCTTGATGTACAACAGAGGGGAAAGAGCACAAGCCTGGAAATGGGTCATCAAGTGAAAAACTACATTTTCATATATTCGAAAGGTAGAAATCCAAAGGCAAGCAGTATATGTAATCAATGAGAAATGTTTCTAGCCTTAACTGTTTTCCACAAAACATCTGTCTTTTAGTCTGAAAAGTGAGTTAACATACCAGATATTTACTGCTGCCAGACACATCTCCCTGGTGTTGATTACCTCATGTTACTCAGATTTGTGCTCTAGACCCTAGGTTGACAGGTAGGAACAGCTAGATAATATGGATTATATTCCTGTCATGACATAGATTATTTTTTAGTGCAGCACAATTTAATTTTATGGAAAGTTTACCAAAGTTTATTTTAGGGCTTAGTAATGCAATTTATAATTCCGATGAACTACAAAGTATTTGATTATTCTGTATTGCCACTGTTCGTTTGTTTAAATGAGAATTCTGTTGGCAATTTAAACCATTGAGAGAAAAATTTATCTTGGACTGGAGACGTTGTTAGTTGCCAGTCATTGAATATATATACTTTCATCTGAAACAGAGTTACCTGGTAACTTATGAGAGCCAAGCTGAGAACTGATGGAGTTGAATGACATAAATGTTAAAAATAATAAAAATTTATATAAGCTTCTTATAATTACTAGAGCAAGACATAGCTTTAAGACTTCAACCACGTGACAGCTTCCTAACCTGAAGTACATTTGACATTCAGTTGCATTGAAAAAGGGTTAAAAATCTTCAAAAACAACAAAAAGTTGGATTTTCATGACAGATACAGAACTGTAAGATCTCCCTGGAGGTATTTACCAGGCTTTGTTATGGAGTCTGAACTTGAGATCCCAGGCTGTGGTTAGGATTGTTGCATCATTTTACTCTCTAGACCAAGGGTGCCAGCACTACTTTTTAATGCTGTTCTTTGTGTTGCTCTTTGTTTTTGAGGTATTCAGAAACAGAAAAACCTCACACGCTATCACTATAACGTATTTTCTTCTGTACTGGATCTTTTGTATTGGCTCTTTAAGAAGACTTGAGGTAGAGTATTTCAGGCAGCTTTATAGTATTGATGGTTCCTATCTGCTGTGATCGCACAAGGACCCGAGCAACCACACACATGCTCAGGCAGTTTCTGTAAATATATCAGAATGCAGCAAGCAACATTTGTACATCCAAGATCAGTACTGCCCACAAAGACATTGCACAATCTATGAACACGTAGTGAAAGAGAGTTGATGAACACAAAATAGTCTTGAAATCGTATTGTGAGATTTATTCTAGAAGCAGACTGGAGGCATGTTCTTTTTTCAAAATACTGAAAATTGTAAGTAGAAGACAAAAAAGCAAAAAACTAGATTCCTCTTACTCCTTGTAATCCAGCCAGTGCTACATGGCACAAAGTCCTGCTCCAAATATGCTGGATTTTAACCTGCTGTACTGTACATCAAGTCTTTAACTTCTGATATTTCTGTCTGCTTTTTCTTAGGATAGCAAGACCCTTGACAGTGAACAGAGAAGACTGTTTATTCAAAACAAAAATATGAATATATTAGATTAAACATTTAGTCTGCAAAGTAGCTTTAACTTTTAGACTAATTAATATTTTATATCTTGCTAATTAAAAACAGAAGTATTACTCTTATTTTTCCATTTGATTTTTATGTTTCAGAGGACAACTTGTTCACCAATATTTAAATTAAAATAATATTAATAAGATTATAGAAAAGAAAGAAAAAAAGAAGGTGGAATACACTGTATACCTTTAGTGTTCAAAGCAGGGTGAGGGTTTGTCTTTGTCAGTAGTTATGCCCAATGTCAGCATATGAAGGTAGCAAGTGTATGTTAGAAAAGAGAGCACACATCCAGTACCTAAAGGGGGCCTACAGGAAAGATGGGCAGGGACTCTTTATCAGGGAGTGGAGCGATAGGACAAGGGGTAAAGGTTTTAAACTGAAAAAGGGGAGATTTAGATGAGATATTAGGAAGAAATTCTTTCCTGTGAGGGTGGTGAGGCACTGGAACAGGTTGCCCAGGGAAGCTGTGGATGCCCCATCCCTGGAAGTGTTCAAGGCCAGGCTGGATGGGGCTTTGAGCAGCCTGGTCTAGTGGAAGGTGTCCCTGCTCATGGCAGGGGGGTTGGACTAGATGACCTTTAAATGTCCCTTCTAACCCAAACCATTCTATGATTCTATGATACTGCGTACTGAACCTACACTTTATTTTCAATAAGATGCAGATAATACCTATGGTTAATTCTGTCTGTTATCTACAGCTTTCTCCTTTAAAAAGAGTATTTCTATTGATGTTATAAGTTTCTTGGAGCAAAAAGTAAAAGCTCTATGACCACTATTATGACTCGTGATTAGTGATTTAGCCTTTAGTTAATCTGTTGGAGCTATTCTCTTACTGATCAATTCTGTGTGGTGGTGAGAAGTTTCAATGTGCAATAGTATCATAAATAACCTTTTCTTGCCAGCCACAAAAAGAAGAAATTGATACATGTGGTTTAAACTTGCCTAATTAAAATGAAGTGTTTCATCAGAAATCTCCTCTTCAAGGTAGGTGGTCTTTCTAGTAAAGAAATGTAAAAATTTAACTCAAACCCAGTTTTATATTAACCTTTTTTTTTTTCCTGGTAATTGCCAGACTTTCATATGCTGTATTGTCTTTAGAGCTTCTAAATTGTCTTTCGTATCAGTCACGTTTCTACTTGGCTCCGTGATCTCTGTAATTAGCCATGTTTTCAGTTACATTTTTTAATGAAAATAATAAAGAAAGAAAACTTAAAATATCAGAATAAAAGCCTTTCTGCTCCTTCTGTTCCCCTCATGACTTTTCTACAGCAGTTCATACTCTAAGTCTCCCGATTCCTGAGAAAGCCCTCTCTGCTTTGTTGTTCCTCCTCAGTCTGTTGCTCATCAGTCAACAGCATCTGAATCATCAGAACAGACACTGTTATCCAGTTGTTAAATGACACAGGATTGTAGAGCTAGGTAATGACCTTTGCGGTGTTCATTTGGCATCAAACAGAATGGGAGACTTGGAGAACTACTGTAGTACAAGAGTGTCCTGGTACAGGACAAAAATATTTTGAAAAATATTACCAGGAAGTACGGGGCTTCCTGGTAATGGAGGACCACTGCTGCTGCTTCCCTTGACTTCTTAGTGTCCCAAGAGCTCCTTCACTTCAGGAGATAAACTCATTAGCTTGCTTTGTA
Organism: Fratercula arctica; assembly: GCA_947846985.1. Taxonomy (NCBI): domain Eukaryota; kingdom Metazoa; phylum Chordata; class Aves; order Charadriiformes; family Alcidae; genus Fratercula; species Fratercula arctica. The sequence continues at coordinate 92,025,140 of CANTUZ010000002.1, read as the reverse complement.
AATAAAATCTCTTCAGCTTCATCTCCTATTTTTTCTCAATAAAGTAATTCTGAGATATTATATAGGAAAGGTGGCCATCCTTAAGTAACTGTGAGGAAAGATTACTTGTCAGAGTGGGGAAATGTATGAGCTGGTGAGTGCCTTACCCTCCTTACTCTGCAATTTTTATTAGATACTTCATGAGCAGGTTTTGTGTTTGGTTTGTTTTTTTTGTTTTGTTTTGTTTTGTTTTGTTGGTTTTTTTTTTCTGGTGTAATAACTGAATCCATGTCTTACTGCAGTACAAAGAAAAGCAAAGAAGACAAAAAACTTTTTCTTACTCTTCAATGTAACAGTGCCATTTATTAACTAGAAAAGAGATACCAGTGAAGAATCACACTCAAATGCCTACAATAAATAATGAATCTTCCCCCCCACACACTCCACCCCACACCTGAGATTAAGTTCTTAAAAGCTCATTACACTGACATCTGTGCTGACTCTATAAATTGCCAGGATGTCTGAAGCTTGGGAGGAACTTATTGCTTTAGGTTATTTTACTGTAAATTTGCCTTCTGATAAGCTGTGACAGCTTCAGAAGCATAAATATGAGGAATGTTTTCTTTGACTGACAGAAAACTTAGTAGTTAACGCACGTGTTCAAAGTGCAATTTTATTGTAATTTCACTAAATATTTAAAGTTAACTTTTTGCATACATTTAATTTATGAAAGACGTCCCATTTTTCTCTGTGCTTTCAGAAGAAATAGGCATTCTAAACAACACTTTACATTCTTTACTATGTTAATTGTTCATCGCATTATCATTTAGCTCTCAGATGCTTCCATCTCAAATAGTTGTTAAACATGGTTTAATCTGTTTTAGCTTGTACCGTCCAATCTGATACAGCCCTCCCAGATTGTTTTAAGTAAGCTTTTGTTATAACTGCATGGATAATCCTGATTCCTGAATCATCTTTTAAATTAAGCACAAATTAAGGTTTTTCCCTAAATATATAAGCTTTTAACTGTCAAATTTTAGATGTTTTTATGTGTACTTAGCATTTTCCTTACATTTTTGCATGTATTTTTTAAAATACATGGCTGTACAAAAATTGAGAGAAAGAAAGCTCATGGCATTGTTTCTTAAATCAAAACATAGCTAACTAGGGAGCTGTTGCTTATCATAACTAAAGTTCTTTGTGCTACAGGAAAAAAAAAAACAAAACAACCCTTACGAAGATTAGGCACTTACAAAAATGGCCAACCTCCCATTGTTTGCTGTGGGAACACAGCCAGTTTGCTTTCTGAAAAGAGGCCAGTCTTCTTAGCTCTCTGGCTGTCAACTGTGCCATGGCCAAGCAAACACTGGAGGAGGTTGGAGACACAACGTGGGGAGCAGGCAGCTGGTAGAGTTAGCGGAACTCGCCAGGTAATGTATTTGTTATTTAAATTCCACTATATTTTGTAACTTTTAAAAACTAGCTACATCAGTAACTGTGTGTGAATTAATCATATTTAGTCCATTCCCCTGGAAGGTCACACGTTACAACACCAGAGTCTGTACTTTACAAAACATTTCTGTTATTACAATTGCGCTGTGTAGATGTTTGTTTCAAATACTTTTTTTTTTTTTTTTTTTTTTTTTTTTAAGAAATGCAAGATTATCTGATTGCTGGCTAGGTTAATTCTACATAATAAATCTCAGCTAAATGCTATGAACGATGGAAAACAAAGGTTCTGTCTTAGTTCCGTGTTGGTAAGTGAAGAAGATTTGATCTTTTCAGCATACCATGTCTGGTCCTGCGTGTCGTTTATATGAATATACTATTCATGTATAATTTTATGTCTTCTTTCAGAACTCATGACAATGCAATCTCTGGGCATGAATGGTTGATAGTTTCTCCTGGTTTTAGGTATGTTAATTACCAGTGTAAGACTGTGTTATGCTACTTAAAAGGCTGGAGGATGCAGTTAAATATTTGAAGAACAACACTCATGTCTAGCAGCAACCACTGGACTAGGAGAATATGCACTCTTCAAGAGTGATCTCTAGATGAAATGGGTCTCTCGGCCTTGAATTTTTATTTAAACAGAAACATGTTTTTCTCTCAAGCATGCAGATCTTTTGTTGCTTTTTGTGCTGCACATAATTACAGCACTTGTTGAACAGATTGTTATGCATGATAAGCAGGAAGTAGCTACCTATGGACTGTTTGAAATATTTTTTTTTTTTTCTTCAATACAGTTGAGACTAAAAGTCATTTGATCTTGAATTAAAGCTTTAATTTCTATTAATCTAACACATCTCTATGGATGCTGAAAAATTTAGTAACGCGATAGTCATGAGGCATTCATATGGCTGGTCCAGCATCTTACTTATATGTCAGCTCTTGCTCTGATTTTGCTTGTGTTTTGTAACGTTTAGCTTAACTTTTGAAAACAACTCATGTTTTGGAGCATTTTTATACCTGTTGTTTTGCTCTAGTTAATACACTGCATACAGTGTCCACTACACTAGAAGAGCTACTTAGAAATTTCGTAACAAACAGTGCTTCATTTTCTGCTTTCAGCTTGGTTAATTAAGGTATTCTTTCTTTAAAATGAAGTCAGCTTTTCTGTAATTGACCTGGAACAACCTGGCATTAGCAAGTGACTATCAAAGGTTGTCCTGCAACTTATCACACAACTACTCATCATACAATATCAGTCCATGTTTTCTGTGGATCATCTATCTACACATTGAGCTACACGTTACTCTTCTCTCAAATCTGGGTGATAAACATAATGATCAGTGGAAAAAAAATCATACGTTTAGTTCCAAAGATAAAATGAACTTAATATTGTGTATCCTGTGCTCATACTTTATTCAATATTGAAGTAGAAAAACAGTCTTGAAGTATAAGTAGATCTGTACTTAAAAAGAGTAAAGCGGTCATAGAGTAAATGTTTACTAAATGTTTAGAGCTATCAGTTTCCATGCCCTCATTACAAAAAACAAAAACAACAAAAACAACAACAACAACAACAAAACCTTTGCACTTTTCTGGAAGCTGTTTGGTCAAATAAATATTTCTTTTAAAAATATATTTGTTACCTAGCTTTTCTGCTTATTTCTTGGTTTCTGTAGAAGCCCACACAGAAACAGAGTCCTGGTGGTCACAAATGCTACTACTACTTTCATCTGTCTTCCAGGTACCTTCACAAATAGTCCACTGTTTCCTCACAATACAATGCGTTCTTGAGGTTCAGAAGACATGTGGTGGCAACAGAAAAGCCTCCAGACCAGAATAACTGCCTGTTAAGGGCCTCTGTCACCTCTTATGAAGATGTTCTTTGGAGCTCCCCTTGAGGTAACATCACCAGTGTTTCCTAGAGATAAAATTGGCTGACCCTCATGATTAGTGTGTGCTGTAGGGGCAGGATTGCACGCCTTGAGGGGAGACTCAGCTGTCAGCTATCCTGCTGCACTTACAGCAAGGACCCCTGGTAACAATGGTGCCATGAGGGTAGATATGTTTTGTAAACAGCCTGATGTCAACCTGATTTCAAATGGCCTATGAGTGGCAGCATGGACCTTAGGTGTTGGACACAGGGAAACCTCTAGAAAGACTTACAAATCATTCTTAGTGCTGTCCTAGCAAGTACAATCTGGAAGCAGCTTTTATGACTTCATACTAAACAGTGCCTGATGATCTAAGGGGTGTTAAAGCTCTGCTTGCCTTGTAACCCAAAGGCACAATCCAATGTCACTTGGTATATACAGGCGACCTTTCATCAGTTAGTTTCGGATGTGGCTCCAGAGCTTCATCAGAAGAGGTGGAAGTACACCCTATGTGCCCTGGTTGAACTGAATACTGCTGTTTCTTCAGAGCTATCAGCACCTGAGGAGGAATGCCTGAAGATGGTTGAGTGTGTCTACATGAAGAAATTATGCTCCCCAGTTACAAAGTAGACAATTTGAAAGTAAAAAAAAAAAAAAACATGTTTAGGAAGGCAGATGTTAGGCCAAAAAACCTTTTGCACATATTTTCTTCCTAGATTACTTGATATGAATGTTCCATTCTGTCACCATTCGTCTTCTGTATTTGAATGAAATCCTGATTTTTGATTAATAACAGAAATGGTAGCATTTGCTGAGTAAGTGCAAAATAATTGGGCATGTAAAATCAGACTGTTTTTGCTGAGATATGCCAGCATCTTGGATGATCTCCTCAGTAATTCGGATCCTAGAGTTAAAGACTTTCTGTTAACAGCACATGCCAATGCTATGGATTGGAGAAGGGTCTTGTAAACAAATGGCCACTCTGTAACTGTGCTGTAGAGTTTTTGGAACACTAGTAACTAAAATGTTGATTTTTCCTTTTCCAAGGTGTTATTCCTTCCGGTTGGTTAGTGGTTTCTTACTTCCCCTGCTGGTTAGTTTGTGTTCTACAGAAAACATTAGTAAAAAATATTCCAAAAGACAGTATGAGTTTTTTCTTTCCTCCTTTTTCTCAGGTCAGGTTTTGTTCAGCAAAGAAACAAGCACGCAAACAAACAAAACCAACAACAAAAAAAACCCCAAACTACCTTCCTGTGACAGAATGCTTGCACAGTTGTTTTGGCCCATATGCTGAGTAGCTGATAATTGTTAAATTGTGGAAATCAAAATGCAGTAAGATACCATGAAGTACAAGAGAAGAAAAGGAACACGGTGTGACCTTTAGCAATAACCTTCCTTCCATCCCCATCAGAATCTGTGTGGAAACTGTATCAACATTCAGGTATCTGAAACCACCTGGGCACACCAAATCTTGGGAAGAATGTGGTATGACAGGAGCTTCTGTAGGAGCTTGTACAGGAGATGCTCAGAAAAGCTTGGCCCCCAGTGTATACTGCAGATTACTCTGAGAAACGATTGAGTTTATCACATCCGCAGCTTAGAAGAAAATGAATTCATAATTTGTTATTAAAAAAATCATTAATAATTAATTAATAATTCATAATGAAGGTTCCACTTCCTGTGTCACTTACACAAATTTTGCTTCAGCTTTGTAACTTTGAATTACATGCTTAGAAGTGGTAATAAAAATAGATGATGTGTTCTAAGACTCCTTTGCTGCTTTTCATCACCTTGAACTCGGTCTTAGTCTGTAGAGCTCTGCTGCATCAGCCCTGTTCCCCAACCTCTGCTGCATTGCCAGTGGGAAGCTTTCAAGATAGCTGCACACACAAGCACATACTAGTTTTAACTGGTTGAGCCTTCCTAGATTGTCACAGGCTGACAGAAGTGATAGCAGGGTAGCTAGCTCACAGATACCCAAGCTAGTTTAATAACTTGTGAATAAGGCAAGCTTAACACTGCCGTAAATTAGAAAGAGTGTTACTTGCTGATCAAGGGCGCACATTAAATTTGTGTGCTTTGTGTTGATGAGGCTGAACATGGAATGCACTGCATACAGACTGCAATTTTTTAAACAATCTGATGCTCTCTCCACCCCATTTTCACTCTGTAATGCTGATACCTATTAATAAGGGCTAGAATGTGCAGCTTTACTAATTCATATATGGACAGGTATACCTGCTGCTTTTAATCTACCTAAATAGTTTCTTCCTTAGAGAAAACTACTGATCTGTTTTCATTCATGGACCGTGTGGGATTTTAATATTGCATCTTGAAACAAAAGACTTGTAAAGACAACTCAAGAAATACCGTTACAGAAAGATAATGGTCGCTCAAATACTGCTATGTTCAAAAAGTGGGATAGCCTGTAATTGTGGCATGTATTGATTAGAGTTGTGCTGGTAACAAGCAACGTTGGATAACAAACACACAGAGTACATCAGAGGAAGAGTTTTTGACTCATTGTTTTTGACTGGATGCCTGTTCATTGTAAATATGGACATATGTAGTTTTTCAGTGTTTGAACGGCTTGAATAACAAAGATAATATGTGTCTGTTAGCTGCTGTAAATTGAAGTGAAATTAAAATAATTACCAAAGAAGATTCCATTGCAACTAGACAGCTATTTATATATATTAATAAGTATATGTATATAAATGTCAAATACATAACTTTAAATTAATTTTCACTTCATTTGCAAATCTGGATTGGAGGTGTATTCTGTATTATCTGAACAGGGTAATGGAAATAGCACCACATGATCATTAAAAGCATGTTTCTAATTTTGTCTTGGTAAAAAAAGTGATTAAGAGAGGCTCAACTGATCTGGAAGAAAATAAATCTTGCCTTAAAACCTAAGTGGAAGTCAGATTTATCTGGATCTATTGGTACTGTGCTTTTCAAGTCCTGATAAATTATTTTTCCTACAATGCTTCCTGACATCAGTCTTCTTTATAGGAGGTACAGTGTTATATCATTAAAACATCAGCTCCTGCTGGGAGATGCATTCAATGCCTTGGAATGTTATAAGAAATAGGGTTTTTTTTAAAGCTGTTTTTAGTCAGTTATTTACTAAGTAAGAATATATTTAGGTATCAGCGGCAATTAATCATTGAAGTTTTTTTCTTTTAATTAAAGCTCACACTTTAAAACACTAAATCAAGACAAGTCATTCTGAAGAGGAACACTTTGTCCCTCACGTTTCCTACCAGGCACAGATATTTTCAAGACTCTCCAAACAGTAGGCAGTCTTTCTTCTAATCTGTTAACTTTATGCGCTTCAACATCAAAGCACCACATGTGGGCTATGGCCCAAACTGCTGTCACTTATGGAACTACAATTACTACGCTTTTATAAATTTTAGGTTAGACCTCATTTTATTTATTTATATTTAAAATATGCTTATTTCCCATTTGGACATATTTTAATTAAACAAAATATCTGTCATGGAATAGTTTGAGCTGACTGTAAATCAGCTCAAAAAGGAAAACACCTTTTAAGCCGTTTTTATTTATAATTAACTACATATTTAAACAGTCACGAAATTTCACAATTTACCCAGAAGAACGTAAAGGACTTGGAACGAGTCTTTTGCCATGTAAGTACTGTGAGGGAAGCAAGAGAAGAAAATTTTTCTTTATCATTTTTATGGAAATCTGAAAATAAAGGAAAAGAATGCTAGAAACTGCTTTCTTGGTAGATTACCACATGCCAAATACTTGCCAGTACTAGTAGGCCTGGATTTTCTTCAGTGACTTGTACCACCCATAAGGAATTTACCTGTTCTCACTCAGAACAGTCAGAATCTTCAGCTGAGAAATGCAACAAAAGGTCTCAGGTCTTTCAACTGGGATGCTAGAACTTTCTGAATTCACTGCCCTCAGATCAGTCTCACCTGCAAGAGAGAATGAAAAATCTTTCCAAGAAAGGGTAATGGAAATTTTTCATTGCCTTTTGGCAAATGAGGTCTGTTCATCAATGGTAAAAGTAATGATTTTTTTATTTTTTTAAAAAGTTTGATTATGTTCTAATTGGAATAAAAATAACATTAAAAAATAACATAAAGTATTTTTGAACCTTTTGCTTTGTACTTCGACAGTCATATTAGGAAAAAAAAAAAATCCCAAATTTCATTGGTAGAAACTAGATAATTTTATTTCTTGATTTTACTTTCTTTCTACCTAGATGCAAAGCAAAAGGTTTGCAAAAGCTCTCTACAAAACGCAAAGTCAGAAAAGTGCAAAAGCAAAGGCGAGCTAAAAAAACCCACCAACCATTGCAAGTAGTGAAAGGGTAAAATCAAATAAACTTAGTGAAAAAATACGTGCAACATTGAATTAATTTTCTTTAGTTTTCAAAAAGACGGAATTGTCAAGAATATAGGAAGAATGTTAATATTCTTCCTGAATATGAACATAAATGCTGAGAATAATCCTCCTTCAGTGGACACTTGTCCCATCATTCAAATGCTACATTTATCTTGAATGTTTCTTTACTACCTAACTTTTTTTCTTTGACATAAGTTCCCTGAATCTAAGAAAGGTGTAAAGAGAAGATTAAAGAAGATGATGAATGAATGAGAAGGTGAGTTTTGGTAGTGGGTTTTCTGGTTTGGGGTTTTTGTGGTGTTTTTGGTTTTTTGTTTTGTTTTGTTTTGGTTTGTTTTTTTTTTTTGTGTGTTTGGTTTTTTTTGTTTTTTTTTTTTTTTCCCCCTCCACTGAGGACTAGGGAATTGAGACTGGCCTTTTTCTAGGACCATATTCAATATCAAGACGAATGTATAGCTGAGGAATGAAAAAGAACTAAAAGTACTTTGGGAAAAAAGAAACACACACATAACTTTAATCTAACAGACTGTTCAAAGTTGTGATTAAGTAACTGTAAATGAGGGTATCATCTGCTTTTATGCTAGAGAATACCTAAATTATATAATCAATTTTTATTCTACAGAAAGTAAACAAATATCCCCTCCTTAAAAACCACAGACATGTATTTTCTAGAAAGTATTTAAGGTTAGTAAATATTGTTTTCTAGGAACTATTAGCTGTATAACACCCCTCACCCACACTCTGAGAAATATATCTTGAGTAAAACTGTCAAAAAATCGCAACAAAGTAACAACACATTTTCTAATATCCCTCATTTTCTAAACCTTGCCTGTATTTATGACAGTAAATGCATGTATTTATCAAATTGGCAGGCAGTGAAAGTACTTTAAAAGGATGTTCTCTCTCACACTTTATGAAAGCTTCAAAGTGATCTGTAATAGCTGGATGTGCAGTTAGTCAAGTGAACAATAATAGACTCATTGCTGTAGTGCATCTGGAGGGAAGAAGCAGCAATTGGTATGAATATGTTAATCACTATAAGGAATTCAAACATTGAAGTTCATATTTTGAAAACCAATTATAAAAAAAGTGACAAAGGTGCCACTAAATTCTGTGGGTTTTTTCCTGTGAGACCATAAGAAGAATTGCAGCCTGTTTAGTTTATTTAGTAGAGGTAGTATAGACTGTATACATTTTTGATCTTAATTAAGTTTTGTTTTACTGACATGCTATTACAAGAGTCAGATGAGTAGAACTGGACTTTTTGGTTTTGGTTTTTTCTTCATCCTGGATAAGGTCACTTTATTTTTTGCAATTCATCGCACGTGACTGAGCTCTGGAACCAGTGTTTAAAACCCCATTGAAACTGGAAGTCCACTGATTTCAAAATAAAAGGAGCATGAAAAAGCAAAAGAAGCTGATATTTTGGTAAAAACTTTGAAATTTCTGAGTTATATTAAAGGTGTAGCTGCTGTAATTTAGACCCAATGTGAGGGGAATGTGGATTTAAATCTAGAAACGTTTTGGATGTGTCTGTACTTCATAACAGAACACACTGTAAAGATATTGCTGGTTGAAGCTGGTATATGTACATGATTCATGTACATATGCAAATATATGCATGTACTATGCAAACATACTGGTTTAATCTGGAAATTAAACCATTAAACCAGTTAAACCAGATTAAACATTTTCACAGAGTCACATCTGATATAATATTTCCTCTTGCTACAAAAAGACTAAGAAGATTCTAGAGGACCATAGACAAAGTATTTTTAGTACAGAGCAGAAAGTGGTAGTATTGTTCTAGCTAATTTAGGGAAAAAGATCAAAAAGTCTTGCCTTTGACAAAAGACAAAGGTTTGATACCATTTTATAAGTACCTAAATATCAGAGGAACCAAAAGGATGTGTTAGTACAGGATTTCATTGTTATCAATCAAGTCAACCTGAACTGAAAATTAGAAAAATAATCATACAGATAATGACAATCTGGAATAGTCTGCCAATTAAAATAGTAGGGCAAGCAACCTTAATTATTTTAAGGAAAGGTTTGACATTTTTATGGGCAGGACTGCAAAAATGGAAGATTATGCCTGTGTTGCAAGTGCTTGGGTATTTTACATGTTGATATCTCCATGGGGCATCAAAACCAGAATGAAGTGGATATACTTCTGTTTTCACCAGTTTTAAATTAACCCTATGCTTCAGGGCTTTTACTGGTCACCAGCTGTAGCTAGGAAAGATATTTTTCTCCTTTCATGAGCAATTTAATTTCAGTTTATGGATTGTGCAATACTTGAGACTACCCATACTAAACCCAAGATATGACACGGAAAAATTTGTGTATGTTGAGAGTGATAGGCATCTGATACATTTTAGGCAATAGATTCAGGTCATTGATTTATGGTGCGCAGTTTGGAAATACAGCAATGAAAAAACAACAATGTAAGGTGCTTATTGCTATGGTGCCTGAATTTGTGGACAAGGTTCAGTAATCCTAGTGAGGTCTTCCAGTTTTGCATTGCCAAATCAGATGTAATATTGAATGGTTATACTACTTTTAGGTCTGTAGCTAGCACTGTCACTCTTACATTGAACACTTCTGCGGTATTTTCTTTAGCTCAGAAGATGCTCCTCACATACCTCCTCACAGAGTATCAGTGATACTCTGAAAATACTCAGAGCTGTTGTGTAGCCTTGTAGATGCACAAACCTCCTCAGAATTTGAGATTATGTATCTAATGCAGGGCAGATCTCCCTCATGGTGTCAACACTCCTACTCTGGTCTCCTATTCATCCGCTGAGGCAATCTCATTTTATGGTGCCATTTTTCCTGCCCAAAACCCTTGGTTTTATTTTGATGAAATCTAGCAGAGTGAGAAGATGTATGCAACGGGAAACCAATAGGATATACTTCAGATTCTAAATTGATCTTGTAAGTCCTATAGTATGGGTATAGCTGTCTTGTGCATCTGTGTCCAGTCACTAAGTCTTAAAATTGCATACAGTTTCAAGTGATATAGTGACTACAGAAACTCTTAAACTTAGGATTTTTTTCTACCTGTCTCAGGAGGGATTCTCGAAGTCTGAAAACAGCCACAAAAGCATCAAAGAATTCAGTTTTCAGGGTTTGGTTATGAGATCACTTTTTACCCATTCTGTCATCAGTTTGGATGCCTGTTTGGCATCTAAAAGACTTGTTTTGATTCCTTCTCCAATAGGCTTGAAGCAAGAGCTTGAACCCAGAACTCATAGTGTGGTGCAGTGTTTTAATCATCGAGAGTTTAGGTATTCTTGGATGTCAGTCGTTTAGAAGGCATTCTGAAGTAGTAACTCAAACAGTTGTTTAAAATAGATTCTTCTGGTTCCAGAGCAAGAAAAATAGATGCTGGTCTATAGAAAATAGCTTGGCAGTGTTGTCATTGTCGAGGCCTTCAGAATATGATACTGGAAGAACTGAATGATGCAAAAAACAACAGTCTTTGAAAGGCTGAGGCATGAATAAGCCTTCCTACCACAAATAAACAGCTGCAAACAAATGGAAAGAGGATCTTAGTATATCTGAAGATATCACCTAATATTTTATTTGGTTTATAAGGGAAATTATTAATGCCATTGTGCAAGACAGTGGTTAGACTTCACTTGAACAAGTCAGACCACCCTTTTTGAAGTGGGAGGCAGTAGTTGCTACAAGGCAGAGACGTAGCCTGTTTATGAAGATTTAAGCAATGCCCAAGAGCTGCCTAAAAGCTGGCTGAGGGAGGAGTGCTTTCTGTAAACCTGTGGAGTAGGTAGAAGAGAGACTAATACTAAAGATGGGAAAGAGCTGTTAGAACAAAAAGCTGTCAGAACAAAATGGTATAAACTACAGAGGACTGTGTTCAGGCTGGAAGTGTAATGAGGAAGAATGAGGTTTTGAAACAGCCATCATACAGGAGCAGAGTAATGCATGTAAGGAAATTCAATTTGAATACAGGTAACAAAATGATTCAGTGATGAAGTGATAATTAAAGGTTTTGACTCAGTGACCCAATAAGTCTTCTCCTCTGCTATTAACTTGTTCCATGTACTGAAGAGTAAATATTTGTTGTTTATATAGGCTTGAAGATCCCACAAGATGGTAGGACACTTAAAATTTGGTTATTGCTGTTCTCAATATTGAAGTGTGGTTACAAGCCACGTGGATGCAGTCCTTGCTGTCAGTGCCATAGATAGCTCTAAATATCCTTTCATGACTTCATTAGCCTCATTGTGTGCTTAGATCCCCTGCTAGCCATGTGCCTGTAAATATGCGTTAAAGATTATTCTTTCAGGTATGACTTTTCTACATCATCATTTCTTTCATCATTAATCATTTCTAGAGAGCTTCAATAAGCTTTATTGGGGCTTATGGAGTTAAAATGAGACCTACCATAAGTAACTTCACAAGACAGCAAATTTTTCGTACTAACTGATCTTTTTAAAGCTATGTCCATTAGGTAAATAATAAAAAATACAGTACGGTATGTACTGATCTCCTTAGTTATTGAAAAAAAATAAATAAAAATGTGATATAAAGCATCTGCATAAAGGAAGATTTAGGGAACTGAAATGTGTAAGTAATATAAATCTAATTCCCATTTCATAAAAATGAAGTTGGAATTAAGATCTATGAGCTACCAAACTTGTTTTTTTCTTCCTGAACTGTTACATTTCCAGAAAAGGCAAGCATATTTGCATTTCAAATGTCGGCAAGTGTGTACTTCATTTGTCCATGTTCTGACACGGTATTGGCCAGCACAGTCTAAAGACTGGAACTGTTCTTGTCTGTATTAGTGCTCCAGGTGGTCTTTAAATTAAAATGAATTATACTTGATATACTTGATGATTGCTAAATTTTAGAATATCATTATTTTCTAAAATTACTAAATTTCTAAAGTTACTACTAAGGATTGGGAATGTTTTGCTAAAATCTAATTCTACCACTGTTAAAATGGTGACTTTTGCTGTAGTACTTTTGTTCCCTTAAATACATATTTATATTATCCTAATGGCTAGATATCTTGATTGTCAAAAAAGATTCATGTTGTTTCAGAATATTTGGTGTCTACTAGAAACAAGAAAATATGAGTGTCTGACAAAAGAAAACATTTGATAAGGTGGAAAAAAAAAAGGAATAAAATAGGGGGAATTAAATATATACAAATTCAGTTTTCTGAATATCTATCGTTTTCATTGCTGAATTACGTTAAAAAATGTCATAATGCAACACATGGTAGAATTATTCAGTGAACTTAAACATTAACTAATGTAGATATTCTTATTTTGAGGTTTTTTGTAAATTCATCAAGGGAAGTAAAAACTATGTTAAATGAATGATCAAAGGAAACATGAGAGCCTTAAAAGGAAAGTTGATTTAGCTGCTAATCAGGGACACACTTCTGACAAATTAGCATACTTCAGGAATACAGGTAGCAGGTCTCTGGTCTTGATAACTGAAAACTTCCAAATACACGACAGATGATTCATAACAGAAATCAGCATTGTATACTTGCAGCTATGCTTTCTTTAATGGTACATGTTTTAAACTAAATAAATCTAGGGAACAAGACAATTCTTTCCTCTTTTTTTTTTTTTTTATTGCTGGAAAACATTATCATAACTCATGCAAAATGTTATAAATAAGCATTCAGTAAGGTAATGTATGCTGCTGAAGAACATACTTTCATTAAAAGACAGAGCACCCTGTGGATCCAATACCAAGAAACTTCAAACACTTTTTTTTTCTAAAGTAACTTTAGGCAATATTGAGGAAAGTACGCCCATACAGTTCAAAGGAACTTTGCTTATACATTTTAGACTGAGTGAAACTGAAATAATCCATTGATCTTAGACTCAGCAACAGATAAAAACAGTGATGTTATCAGCTTTCTTATAGTTACAGAACAGAACTGATAACATTCTTATTTCATTTATTTCTTGACAAAAAACATGAAAAAGTTTTCTTTGGGCATAGTTTTCTAGCAAGATGAGTCTAGAACGTGGATGTGGTTGAAGCCTTCATTTACTGTAATTCACAATAAGTTATTTAGTTTCCTCATTCCTAAAGGGGAATTTAGTATATGTACTTGGTTGGTTAAACTTGGCTAAAGGCCAGGTCCCACCCAGCTGCTCACTCCCCCTCCTCAACAGGACAGGGAGAGAAAATATGATGAGAAAGCTTGTGAGTCAAGATAAAGGCAGGGAGATTGCTTACCAATTACCGTCACAGGCAAACAGTCTTGACCTGGGGAAAATTAATTCATTGCCAATTAAGATAAGTTTTGAGGGTGAGAATCAAAGATCAGCATTAAAATATCATCTTTCCTGCCCCTTTCCCAGGCTTATATTCATGCCTTCATTCTCAATCTGTCTTTGCACCCGTCTGCCGGTCTTGTCCCTGGAGCAGCACAGGGAGGGGAGGGCTGCAGTCAGTCCATAACAGCTCCTCTCTGCTACTCCTCCCTCCTCACACTTTTTCCCTGCTCCAGCATGGGTCCTTCCAGAGGCCACAGTTCCTTCAGGAAATATCCACTTGCTCTGGCATTGGGTCCCCTCCGTCCTGTGGAGGGGAATCTGTGCTCCAGCAGCTGGAGCCGCTCCTTCTTCTCTGACCTTGGGGTTTGAAAGGTTGTTTCTCACTCTGTTTGTTGTCTCCTCCTCTCGGCCTGTGGCATTCTTTGCCCTATTTTACATATGTTTTCCTCACAATACCCGACTTGAGGCTGATGGGCTCAGCCATATCCTGCAGTAGGTCCATTGCAGAGGTGGCTGGAATTGGCTGTGTCCAGCATGGGGAGCCCCAGACTCTCCTCAGAGAGGCCACCCCTGCAGCCCTCCACTGCCAACACCTATACACCTGCACCCAGACCATGTACAAAATTGGGGTTTTAGTAAATAAGAATGCACTAATCTATCCAGGTAAAAAACAAACAAACAAGCAAGCAAAAAAAACCCAACAAACAACCTCATGAATGTATTCTTTTAGGATTTGTAATGCCAAACATAACCACAGGCTGTACCAGCTCATAGTATTAGAAATAGGAGTTGTTTATGCAGATGGTAAATTCAAGTCATTAATCAAATATTATTAGAAAGTTTGAACTGTTTTCTTTCTTTTATCTGAACACTGTTTTCACATGACAATTCTATCTGAAGCATCTACTTGCTCTGCTAAGTAAAGTATTCTGAAATCATCAGGTGCAGGAAAGAGACACACACAAAGGATCAAACTTTCTATATCGGCTCAGATCAAGGGCAGACAAAAACATGCATTCACACTAAAGCTGTTTTTCAGTACAGTAGGTGTCAGTGGGAGAATAAACAGGAAAGAACAAACTCTTGTTTCCAGGGGAGACTCTGCTGAGCATGAGTGAGATTACAGTATAATGCAGTGGTCAGGGCTGGCTGATAGGAAGGAGACTCAGTCACACTAGGGAATTAGATCAGTGTTAAGGCATTCTCATTAATCTGAACTGCTTGCAGAATTACCACGAGGCTTTGGCAAGCCTGCAGCTACTCCTGCGCGGTTTCCACAAGCCAGTCAGCTGGGGGCTAGGTTAGTTGTCTGGTTGGTAGGTTGCCTTACTGAGACCTCATATAAGGAGATTTTATTATCTCCTGCTTTTTATCATGTCTGTACGCTGTGCTCCCAGAGCCTTGACTTTGACCTTGTAACTGTCTTGTTTAATTGTGTTCCTGAATTCCATCCTATCTTGGTGTTGCCCTGACTCCTGGTGTTGCCCTAACTCTACATGCTGGAGCAGTAAGCTCGTTTTTAGTTTCTTGACCTTGCTTTTGCTCACCTTATGGTGCCAGGTGCTGTGTTGCATTCCTGATGTTTTCAATACCCTTCTGCAGTGTGTCTTCCACAGACTACAGCTATGTGTGGAATGAAAAGATACAAAAAAATGATGGATCGAAATTACTCACCTGAAGGTTGATTGTACCTGGTGTTGATTTAGGAACCAGCTGTGGAAAGTACAAAATTCTTATCAGTAATTAACCCAAGCTGAACTTTTACCCTAAACTAAACCCAACCATGGCGATGGAAGTTGGAGCTACTAGGGTGAAGGTCTATGTGTTTTTTCTAGTTTTTTTACTGTTGGATGGGAGTGCTAAGAGGTCAAATCAGGTAAATGCTAGAAGCTTGCAGAAAGCTTTCAAGTAGTCAAACTGTGTAACTCTGTGATAGTTAGTAAGTCATATTTATACATTTGGACTATCTGTGTAAACTGAAATCACCAAATTAAATCAAGATTGGATCCTCATCTAGTAAAGAGATGCTAAAGGTGAGACACTTTGTGGAAATATCACAGCCTGCTGGACAGCAAATCAGACTGTTAGTGTAATGGTCTTGTCTGAAATTAATCATTGAAGTATGTGACAGATAATGATAGTTTTTCCAGAAGCAACTCTCCAATGACTTCAGTGGAATTACTCATGACTGAAGTAGACGCTATGTTTTGTAGGTAGAATTTATGTATCTGTGCTTTTGCTCTCCTTTTGTCTAAGTTAGAACCCTGAAACTTCATTGGCACGTTAATTATAGCTTAGGTGTTACTCACCTGAAATAATTCTTCTATTTGTAGTACATCATCACAATTAAATCAAAGACATTAGGGTTGGAAGAGGTGATGTTCTGTTACACTTTTCTGTTCACCCCAAAATCATAAAAGAATTCTGTCTAAGCTTTAAGGCCTAAATTTAAACAGAAAGGATTGATCATTAGTACAACTAAGAATCCAAATTCTTATGATGTTACTTGCTAATAAAATCATTCCCAGATTGAGCTGGGACATCTATGGAAAAAGTGAGCCCAGGAAACCCATTCCAAAGAGGTTAGGCTATCACAGGCAAAGATTTAAAAAAAAAAAAAAAAAAAAAAAAAATCAAGATATTAAGCACACAGTACTGTGGGTAAATAAGTAGGAATGCCATCCACAAAAATTTAAGTTCTGTACCAGAATAACACTCTAGAAGCAAAATCTGTCTTTTATTTTTACTATTTTTAAATATCTTAAGCTATTGAAAATATTCTGATAATGTTATCCTACCAGGATATGTTAAATAAATACATATGGGCTAATTCACAGTTACACTTTTTTTCATACCTTAGCTCTTAGAAAGAGCTGCCTACTTCTTCCATGGGATGTTTTATATCATTTTATTGTCTACTAGGGCATATAAAGGTAAGCCGAAGTACAAACAGCTATCTGGAATTTTAAGTCATCTGTTAAATTGATAATCTTCTATCATCTTGCTCTCATTTTTAAGCACATCTCATGCCTGCCTCATACATAGAAATATTATCTTATGTTACTATCAGATCTACAAATGTCTTCTTGAAACTATCATGGAGAGGGATGCTTGGAACATTCTCAGGACTTTACATATAGAAATGCATTGAATAGTATGACCAAAGTACAGGTTGCAAAGTTTTTCCTCTTTGTTACCTGATTATTTAAAGAGATAAAAACTAGTGAAATGGAAAAAATGAATTAAAAAGTTGTCTGACCTGGTGTTTGGCTGGTTTATTGTAATATTGGAAGTAAGATCGTTTTGTAAAACAAATACGTGAAATACCAGGGAAGGCTTCTGGGTATGGAGCTGTGAGGTTTTTGGCTCATGTATGAATAATGCATGTTTAAAAAAGGAGAGGAGGAAAACACACATAATTTTCATTGGAAAATTGATCTTTCCCACATTCTGTGATAAAAAGTAGTAATCATATTTGTTTTGAATCACTGAAATCCTTACATGTGCACTGGAATTGCACTTTCTGGAAACTAATCCTCTGAAGAAGGAGTCTATAAATATAATACATGACTCAATAATGGAATAATTTAATATAGCTGTACTATTTTAAATAGAGAAAACACTCTATTTTTTCTTTGAGGTACGCTAGTTCTGAATGACGAGCAGCATGCCAATGTTTTTAGCCGATATTGTCAGTAGGTGTTAAGAGTCCTGCAAGGAAGCATCATGATACATCTAGCCTGAATATAAGGCAAGTGTTCATTAGGGTTATTTAGGGTTCTTCAGCCTCATTCTGTATAGTCAAAGTTTTGATGTGAATGATAAGGTGGAAATGTGTGGAAGTAAATTTGCCTCTGAGAATGGGATTTGTAAATCTGTAACAATCTGCAGACTAAAATAAGATAAAATGCCCATAGGAAACTGTAGTAGGGCCTTTGATCATAGGTATTAGAAAGATAATGTTTAGGTATGACAATATCTCACTGCACATTATCAGCTTATTAAATGCTTGTATATAGATGACTTGTGCTCGTATTAGTAATGCAATAAGTTGTTAGCCTGGTTCTGAATATTACTCATTTGAGACTATACTTCTGCTAAAACAAAATTTAGTATCTTATTGATGAATGTATTAAAAATATGAACTAGTCAGTGTCCTAAATGAAATGCCTTTTTTTCTCGTAAGTGTTGCAAACATGACTTCTTAAATCCAGTGGGGATTTTCTGGTTCATTCACATTCTACTTGCAGCAGAAATCAGGCCAATGCTTGCCTATTCCCAATATAAAGGTAAGTGACTAAAACCTGCTTATGCTCAACCCTCAGAATCTCATTTCTGCTTTTATTTAGCTTCATCTTGCGATAATGGGTGTTCGTTACCCAAGAGTAACCAAATTTGTCTGTGACTCAATATGTTGGATTAAAATTAAATTAACAGCAAGTTTCAGTGGTGTCTGTCTCTAAGAAGGATGACTTTGTGTAGTTCTTTAGCATTTAAAGAAAAAAATGTTTTGATCTGTAAAGAAATGTGGTGTGGCATCTAATTATTTAAAAAAATATATATTTTTTACTTAATCTCAGTTAATTTAGATTCTGTTTCTTAATCTGTATCATGGGATGTATTACTTCATTTACCTTCCAGAGATGTTATGAATGTTTTAATTAAAAAATATTAGAGAAACATGATGAAAGCCTTGGATAATAGTTGGTGGGAATGAAGTATCAGATGTTTTGGGTTTTGTTTTAAGGGATATCCCATAGCTAAAAGAAATAGGAAAACTTTCCAGAGATGTCTGGTAAAAGAAAAATGGCATTTAATAACTTCTAAAGCTGAACCACTTTGGAAAAGAAAGCAAGCTGTGAGCTGTATACAGTGATTTAAAATAGCATTTAAGCTTTCATAGAATATAGAAGAATTTGGATTTTCCATGTTAGCAAATGCTATTCTATGATCTTTGTGCTATTTTAAGATGAGACCAAGCATGAATCTGTGTTGTCTCTTGCTGAGCTAGTTTATTCTGTGGTGATGTTCAATGCCTCCAGCTATTTATTCAACACCACTAAATTAACCTCTAAGAACAGCAAGATTAGTCAGACTAAGGATGACTGGTGTGGGGGGTAGCTTCATGCTCAACTATGATTTAACTAAGTGCTTTGTTCCTAAACTAATTAATCAGCATTTGGACACATTTCCTGTGGCTCTGTTTTAAAAAGTAGTGCAGAATAAATTTTTATTCTATTGATTTTCGTTGTTCCCATCTATTTGCTCATTTCACCCATTTTAGAAACTGCCTTAGCCCAGCTTCTGAGATGGTATTCAGAGGATGCAATTAGACTACATCCCTGCAGATTAGGATCGGTAAACCACTTGTGCTTAAGATGCACTTGATTTCAGTGTTGTGAAGACTAGGATTTCTTGTTCTTCCTACTTCTTTTCTAAAGCTGTTCTGTACAGTGCATTTTCAAGGGCCATAATTGTTTGTGTTGCATCTGTTCACCTTTAAAAGGATCCTATGGTGCAACTGCCAAAGGCAGGAAATGGAAAGGCTGAGCAGGCAGGGAACACTAGGATCTACAGTAACTTGAAAGACAAGTATGAGGTGGGGTGACTCTTTCTAGGTTACAAATTCCACAGAAAATAGGATCTGTTGCTTTGAGAGAAGGCTAAATTCTGCCTAGAAGGCAATTAATACAACCAAGGGAGTCCCATCCTCCTCCTGAAGTAGTCTACCTACACTCTGGCAGCAAAGAGTCTTTCAGCGGTGACACCTGCCAGTTCCAAGAATTACCTAAGAAGGTCATTGTATTCAATTAGGGGCAGAGAAATATTGCTTTTAACAAGGGTCAGTGAATTACTCAGACAACACAGATTCGGGTATAGACTGTGTATATTCAGAAGTAGGTTAGCAAAACAGTAATCTGTGTGAAGTTTCGTGAATCAAACAGAAGCTTGGATTATACCTCCAAATAGTGAGAACGGCACCAAATCATGGAAATAAATAGAAAGTCCCAATTTTAGTTGCAGTAATTTAGGTAAAAAAATGTGAAAACACCACATTTAGGATGATTACTAAGCACAAAGTACACAGAGTAGGCAGGACCCTATACCCAAGAGGATTGACAGAGAATGGAAGAAACAGGACTTTGTAAGAAGAAAATGTAAAATTTAAAGTTTGCAATACTCAAAATAGCTTTGCCTACAGTCTTTAGTGAAACTTCATGCAGAAGTAAGACTGTTAAGGTGTAGGTTGCTAGATGGCCTGCCCTGAGCTAGAGATATTTGTTTATAGTGCCTGGCACAATATGAGAACAGTGTTGGGAATGTAAATAGCCTAGTTAGGGGAAAAAAGAAAAATATCGTCAGTAATTCCAGGTAAACCAAACAAACTGGGCAGCAGCCTAGATCCATCAGAGCATCTGTCCAAAACAGGCAGCTCTTGCCATACTTAGGTTAGGCATTCCCCAAATCTGAGCTCTTGCCATTTTGTCAGGATAAACAATTAAAAAAAAAAAAAAAAGTCTGACTTGTAGTTTAGGAAAGTGTTAGGAAAATCTTAAATATCCTTTCAATGAAAGGTGGGAATGTATAGCAGAATATGAAGCAGGTTATGTAGATGAGTATATAAATGTCTGTATTTACCCTCTACTGGGGGATGTTTTTACTAGGTTGTGACGTGCACTTCCAAACAGATAAGTTACTATAAATCTGGATTGCATAATTTAGCACAATCAAACTAACACTGATTTTGTTGCCTCCAGATTTAAAAGTCCTACTTTCCTACATTTAGTAAAAATGTTTTTCACGCTGCAGAGAGGTTTTCAAAATATTATATGGAAAAAAAGTTATCCGTCTGGATTTCATCCTGCTTTTGCTCACAGTTGACAAAAGCTTTGCAACTGACTTTTAACAGGAGTTGGATTTTTCAGGATTTTAAAAACTCTAACATCTGTTTGATATGATACTATAATACTTGCCTGAAGCTTTGTCATAATTTATTTTGGAAGTAGTTCTGATGCAGAAATGGTAGGTCAGTCAATCAGTGTTTGTTTCCAGCAATCTTGTCAGGATAAAGATTGTCCTATACCATTTTATTTCCTGACAGCATCAGAAAAACACTTGATAATGATTTCCCCTCAGGTCGTTTCAATACACTTATGTTAACAGATCTGCATTCTGATCTAAACTGTGAAAATGAAGTGCTTGCACCCTGTGCTGGAAGTATGAATGTCTTCATGATGTAAACAGAACATCATCTGTTCAGAGGGTAAAGCTGAAAAAAGTGTTCCTTGAGCATAATATTTTGTGTGAGATCAGAGAGTCCTATTTTAATCCTTTTATTATAAACATTATGTTGTACTATATTGTCTGAGACTGTCTTAGTCTTTTGAAACATATTTATTATAGAAAGCAGAGTTACTCAGATTTCTTTAATTTTACAGAAGGGAAAAAGGTCATGGAATGAAAATGTAAGCGCTTGTTCTAATGTTCTTCTCCAATATGGATGGACTTTAAAGCTGCAACTCAAATAAATCCCTCATCTGCCCAATTTTCTTACCTTAAGTACAGTTATTAGTAAGTAAGTAATGAAAAGTAACTTTT
Organism: Fratercula arctica; assembly: GCA_947846985.1. Lineage (NCBI taxonomy): Eukaryota > Metazoa > Chordata > Aves > Charadriiformes > Alcidae > Fratercula > Fratercula arctica. Next base: position 92,003,572 of record CANTUZ010000002.1, on the reverse strand, counting down.
GGAATTCAAAAAGGATAATGAAGATGTTAAAAGGCATCTAATATTAACATTAGTGGGAGGACAATTGTTTTGATTGACACGAAGGAAACGGAACAAAGACCTTGTGAGGTCGGGGGCGGGGGGTGGGGTGGGGGGGGGGGAAGAAGTCCCATGAGCCACCACAAATGCAGATTGAAGTCAAGCTACCACAGCTGAGGCCTGTAAGAGACTCAAATGTTATATAGAATGGATGCTAGCGGGAATTCACAGATAATACTTTGGGAGGAGTATGGCCTCAATTATTATGCCCCCAAGGTAAACTTCATTGGAGTCACAGTGATAACGCAGCACCTTATACCTAGAGCTGAATTTTGGCAGAGAAGGTAGTCAAACGTTCATCAGAGGTAGAGATTAGAAACTATTCGTAAGGTTGTTTTCTTTTCATCTTCAGTAATATTGAAAGTTTTAGAGGTATGTGGAAAAGTATCAAGTTGACAGAAACATTAAATATATTTATTATAGGAGTGACTACAGAATCTGAAGGCCTCTCCGTAGAGAGAGAACTACGCATGATACCCTGTAGCTCTAAAGCGACAGGCTCATATTTTTCACATATGCAGTTTCTAGCAAAGGCAGTGGGAAGAAAAACACATAACTGAAGCAAGAATGTAAGCATTTTGCTTATATGTTTGTTTCTTTCTCTTGCCTAATTTGTTTTACCAAGTTCTAGGTAGTGAAAAGAAATTAACTGCTTATCTGCCTTTAATACTGAAAATGAATAAATTACTTGCACAGTGCGTGGTGTTATGTGGATTTGTAAAGGGGCAGGGATGTGCTCTAGGCAGCTGGAAATTATAGCTGGAGGTTACAACTGGAGATTATAGCCGAAACTCAGTGGCCCTGCTGCTCTTTTAGTTCCATGTGTCAATGGGAAAAGTGGTCATGGCCATACTATTTTTCTTATGTTCTCATAACTTAAAAGCTCCCTTTTTATGAACTGCAGCATAATAGATGCCATAGTCTTCAAAATACTAGGGTTGTTTTTCATACTTTATCTCTCTCCTTTATTTTGTCACTGTGAAATATATGCCAGAATTACTGTCCCACAATAATGATAATCATAAAATCATGCCATCCTAAATTAATGTAGTTTATTAATAGAAAATAAAAAAAAAAAAAAAAAACCAACCCACCCAAAAACTAGACCACATTTTTCCACTGTAGTATAAACATAAATTACTTTGGAGCCTGATGTTATCATGTAACTGTACCAGATGGAAATGGAAATTAATTGGAGAAGGTAATATGCATGGAAGAGACCTATTAGTTTAAGAGATGCCATAGAACATGAGAGATATCTAGCATCCCCAAGTTAAACAGACTTTTCAGAATGAAGTATATATATCAAAAAGATTTATATAATAAGAAAGAGAAATCTGATATTCATATGATATGGGTAGTATGCTTACTAGTGAGAAGTGCAGCCAGGGCTATGATCAAATGCTACGAACCACGGTTACTGCACCTGGAGAACTTTGTACTTCAGAAATCAAAATTCTTGAAAGTGGTATTTGCTGAAAATGGATTTGAGATCAATTCTGAACCTGACAAATAAAATAAGCTGGATACAGCTATTTGAATAACAGATCCTTTGGCTACACTTACCAATGTATTTTTTTGCTGACCCAATTAAAGTAACTGTATTGAATTACAAGAATGTGTAATTCACTTATTGGATTTTTAGGAAACATGCAATCGAAACTGTAAAACGAAAATCATGTCATGCAAAATGCCATATTTTTCTTCTTCATCCCCTTCCTTCTCTATGTCAGTTATGCATCTGTCACCTGTATTGTACCACCTGGAAGTTTTTAGTTAATTTTTCTACCTTTGTGTTATAGTGTTGACATGCATCTGTTGAAATATTTATCAAGTTACTGGAATAAATGTGCCTCCTAAAGTTCATAAAAGAGATGAGCAAGAGTTTTGCACAACAAATGCGTACGGGCGGAGACACACACAGAGTAACCTATGTGATATGATTAAAATGAAGTATTTCATTAGATTTTTAATGAATTAAAACTTTGCCTAGTTTTCAAAGAATTATGGGGAGAAAAAAGTTATCAAACTAACTTCCCTTAATTATTCTGTGGTAAAAGTTACCGAGGCTCTGTGGGACTTCACAACAAAAGCAGCTTGTGGAGCTACACTAAAAAGAAATCTATGGTGCATCCAATATATCTAGACAGAAAAGATGACCTGATTTTCTCTACTAGATGACAGTGATTAATACATGAAGCTCCTCGGGAAGGAACGACACAGCATGATATGAAACTGAAATGATGGTACAGAGTGAAAATCACATAGAGCCCTAAGGTGCAAAATGCTGAAAATGCTGAAGTCCTCTCTCTTTTCTAGGAGATTGGAACCTCTAGCACCAATGTCAACATTCAGTCAACAGATTCATTCAGGTCATAAATGGATAAGGAAGGGAGATGGAGCATCAGATTATGTGAACTTAATCTAAAACAGTTACTTTGTCACTCTGCCCATGGTGGAGACAAGTTAATGTTTTGTGTTGAAAGTTTTTAGACTTGAAGCAAAAAAGGGCATTTTGCCTTGTTTGTGAAGTTGAATGCTGGAGTAACTTTTGGGGCACAAACTACTTCTTATGAAGTAGGGTTAGAATTCAATCTATAGGAGTCAGAGAACTTGAGTTAAAGTCCTTCTACAATTTTTTTCATGCAGATGTGTTCTGCAAAAAACACGGATAGGAGTCTGGAACCAGTAAACCTAGAAAAACTAGTCAGATTGGCGTACTGAAAGTAGGAATTATCGCATAGTTTTAGACCTTTTTTTAAACAAACAAACTCATAGTACTTCCACAGCTGTTCTTTATGCTGCCCTGTGTGTATAAAGTATTGCTCCATTACAGTTAGTCTGAGCAGGGAATGGCATCTAGACATTTCTGGCCATCTTCCCAGAAATCTTTTCTCTCTTGTGATTTCTGGCCAGTGTCAGGTTTATAAAGGTAAGCTAACATTTCTATTATAGCCCTTGGTCTGTTTTTCTTATTTTGATTAAAGTTATCCTACTCTGTAACTTGGAGACATCCTAACTTCTGTGTGGTATAGAAATCACCTGCAGATACAGAAGAAAGAAAACTAGAAGCAGCTAATAATCTGAGTTCTGTATCCCAATTGAGAGAGGTCTAAGTGAGCAAGATGCAAGCTATTTGCAAGTTTGAGGTATTTTTATAGTAAAAGTTTTGCTTCACTCTTCTTTGAGCATGTGCATCTGGAGGCAGAGTACAGAAGCTCAAGGAGAGCAAGACTACTCCTAAGGTTCTTACGGTAAGCAGCTTAGAATTTCAAAGACAAAGTCTGGAGGAGCTAGGTTTTGTTAATCCTATCCCACTGTGCTACTTCAGATCAAGCAGAGAAAAGAGAGCAGAGAAAAGAACTCATGATTCACCCTTACCTCTTCAAAAGCAAGTACTCTTTCCTCCATCCCACAGTTCACTCAAGACTCACGTTTTGAGGGCAGTTCTGCAATACTCATGGGAACATTTTTTACTCTATATAAGAAAGAGATCATTGGCACAATGGATGCCATAATTTTTAGCTTAAACCCATGGATAAGCATGAAGGAGCAGAGGTGGCTTTTGAAGATTAGAAGTAGTTTGATTGTTAAGTGTTACCTTCAATTAGTCTAATCTTCCTTTTTCATAGACAGCATTGCATTCTGTGTAATAAAGTTTAACATCTTGTTGTTTGTCAGCTGGCCTTCACAGAAACCTTTTTTTGCAGCTTTGCTGACAATGAGCAAACCAAATCTAATAGAAGTTGTTGGATGTTTATAATTACAGCGCAATGCTACCTGACAGCTCCATTTAACACGTATTTAAAAATGAGTTCTTGATAATTAGAATGAGAAGGGTTCTAGGATGGAGGACACAGAATAGCAGTATCCTTGGAGCAGCCGAAGTATTGGAAGGAATAAATATAATGATACAAACTAGATTATGTTGCTTGGTAGGTAGGAAATGCTATCTTGCCTGTGACTAGCTGAACAGATACCCAATATATATGAGAAGGCTTGAGTTATCTAAATTTTCAAAACAGCACAAGTTCTCTCTTCTTAGAAACTTTCATGCATCATTTAACTGAGTGGAACTGTGTGAGTTATTATTTATTCAGAGCTGATTTATACATTTACTGTATCCATGAGATTTTGTTTGGCTGCTGACAGACCTGAAAGGCAGGCAGATGATCCAATGTTTTCCCATGAGTACAATGGATCATTAGAACACGTTAAAAAAAAAAAAAAAAAAAAAAAAAGTCCAGCTAATGGACACAAAATTAAGCCATAAAAACTCTGGTTCATCGGTTACTTAATTAGATGATTAAAACAGCAAAATGTTTTTCCATTTCTTTTGGGAATAAAAAAACCAATCTACTGGTATCTGTGCTATTCACAAAAATGGTGTTGGTTTGTTGTGTTTTTTTTTAAACAAAACAACAAAACAAACAAAAAAAAAAAAGCAAAGAAAACTACCTACGAGCAAACTACCAAACTGTATAATTTTGTGTTGCTATCAATAGAAAGCCTTTCAAACTTCAACACTGATTACCAGGCTGGACTTCCGAGATGGTAGAAGAAGCAAGCTGCAGCTGTTGTTATAAGTACTAGTGTTGAAGTCTCATTACATTTTTATTTCAGCAGCCATTTCCTTATTTTACAGACTAGCATTATTTAATGCAAATAACGGTCTAAAGAAATAGATGTAAAGAAACAGAAAACCATGTACCTTGATGGTTCAGTTATAGTATTGTTGCCACACAAAGTAAATTTGAATTTTGAGGGCAAGGGATTTAAAGAAAAAATTCTTAATTCAAAATTTTTTTTCTGGCTTCAAATTTCAAATACACAAGCATGTTATTTTAATTAAGGACACCTTTCAGTTCATTTTTTGTGATATTAGCTATCTGTAGTTGTATGTTACCCAAGTTTTATGTATGGGGAAACTGGTGTGAAGAGAATTTAATAAAATAACAAAAAGTTTGGTTTTAATATATTTTCTCTGGCTATGTAATGTGCAGAATGAGATGCATCGGAACTACTCTCTAGTATAAAATTATATGATTAAAAAAAAGGTTTACAGGCCATATTTACAAAAGATAGGTGTGAATACTTAAAAAACACCAGCTCTGAGTGGTTTAAAGATAATCAGACGTTTGGTAGAACATTAATTTGTACTATGAAACAGTTCCTTAAAAAATCTAATGCACTCTCTAGTGATCAATACTAGGGAATGCTGAGTAAGAAATACTCTGAATTTTTGTGTCTGTGCTCAAAGAAAGGTGATGAAAATTTAGAATGTACAGAGAAAAAAAAAATAAAGACTTAGTGAGATCAAACTGGATGTTTTTTCTAAAAGAGCACTGCAGGGTGATCAGTCTACAGGTAGCTCAGTGCGAGCAGATGAAACAATTCTTTAGATAGACAAAACAATATAGTAAGATGCCATGTTTGGAAGTTAGAGTGAGTAGAAGTAAAATATAAATATGACAACATACATTTTAACTATGAACCATCAATTAAGTATCATTTTTGTTGATTCTCCATCACTGGAATGCTTGAATTGAAGGTGGGATGTTCCCCTGCTATATAATATTCAGTCTAAAGAAGAATTACTTCTGGTTTATCTCTGTTAGAGAAACTGTACTGTTTATCTGTGTACTAAAACAATATTAACAGTTTCTTACAGCTATGTAAAGTGAAAGGCAGCTACTGAAACAGGACCAGGGACTATTGAGTCCAATTAAGTTTAAATAAATTCATATAAATATTTATAATTAATTTTGCTGATTAAATTCATGTGAGTTTCTTGTACTATCTTGTCCTGAACAGCTTTTTTTCTGTTATGCTAACGCTAAGAACAGAGAGAAAGACAGAAAAAAGTAGGTAATCAGGGTTTCCTGTGCCAACATTTTAAATCCTTATAAAAATTTATAGGAACAAAACAGACTGCTGTTCACTACCTAGAAGGAAGCTCTTCATATAGGTAGAGGTCATGTGTGGATTTAGTCATTACATCTGCTTTGACACTTGGGTGTAAAAACGCTCTGTAAACACAGACACAGAATAAAGCTTTTAGGTGGACTTTTCTATGTTAAAAGCTCTATTAGAGTACTAATCAAGTACATTCTTAAGAAGAATTAAATTACAAAAGAGCCTTCTGATTAGAAAAAAAATATTGTGCTGGGTTTTCTGAAGAACTTTGAGTGGATTATTTTGCAAAACTGAGCAATTTCCAAGAAGCAGTTATCACAGTGGGAAAGGCCATAAGTTGTAACTATAATAATATCTCTACAGGCATGATAAATGTATCTGTGATTGGACCAATTGGGATTTCATGGTCTGAAGCATTATAAATTTGTCAGTTCTGTTCAATTGTTTCCAGCAAAGTGACTCCATCATATTGTTCATGTTATTTGGGGAAAAAAAAAAAATCAAAATGAAAGGGTTTAAAATTAGATTGTGTACCGACTCCAGGCAATTGATCCTTGTCCAGAATCATTTTCCTATCTGTTGATAGATTCTTGCTGTAATATTCACAGTCCATTTGTGGCTAGTCACAGCCCATTAACCATCTGTTCCTTTATTACACAACTTTCTTTTCATAATGTAAGTATTTAATTTTAATAAACTTTATCTGCTAAGCATTTATCTTACACATAATAAGGAACTGTTTCAAACATGGTCACTGGGACATCTAAAAGTAATAATATTTTTGATGGACTTCCTTGGTTATAAAGGGAAAGACACTGTTAGAATAGTCTGAAAATCTGAAAGTACTTAAAATACAGATTATGGTAAATAAGTACTATTTCTTTAAAGTGTGATATGAACAAAAAGTTTTACGCACTGAAATATTTGCCTAATTTAACAACATATGAATAGAAAGTGAGTTGTGGAGTGTACCTTTGGTTTTATAGGTTGCCCCGTACAGCAAAGGTAAGATCTGCTAACAGCAATATTTATAAAACACTTCAAACGTGAGATATAGATGTGTAGTGTGTTTTTTCAAATTAATTTAACTGTCTTGTTTGTCTAAGATGATTTGGTAAACATAATGAAAAATTTCAACTGACAGCCATGAAATTATATCTATGAAGTTTAAAAAGCATAGCATACAAGAGACAGAAAATAATGGATTTAAGATTGCCAGAGTGACCTTCAGTTTCAAAATGCATTATGATTATCTTTAATTATCTAATCATAATTTATTTCTGAAAAACTTCCGAATGAGACAGAACTCCCACAAAAATTCACGTATGTGCTAACTTGTAAGATTATGGATGAACATGTGGGTTTTTAGCATTTGAATGTTCCAGTAGCAACAAAATTACTAGTTTTCTTTTGTGGCACACTATGGTTTTTTATTAATTTAGTTATATAGAAGAATAATAGAACTTACTTGGGCTACGAAGACTGAAGAATCCTCCATGTAATCTGGAATTTCTGTTAACAGAAGCTCTGGTTAGTTTGCGGGGAGCTCTGTCCTATTTGCCTGTCACCTTAAGCCAGCCTCTTTTTTTTTTTAAACAATACTGAAGTCTTCATCTACTTACATATCATCTTGGGGGAAAAAACACAGTGTTCATCCCATTCTTTTATTTCTTTGTGTTTTGGTTTATTTTCTTCCCACTTACTTTGTTTCTTGGCTCTTCATTCTTTCATTTAGTTTCTTGTTTAAAGATGTTCTCCTGCAGCTTCCACTGCAGTTGGTCTGGTTAGCGTAAATCTGAATATTGTCTTCACTCCAGGAAAATATTTGACTTCCTATTTTGAATTCTACAGGAAACAGTAAGGCTATGAAGATAAATTTCTTGTTATTATCTTATGTATAAAATAATAAAATTTAGACTAATGAGATCTACTTTAAAGATAAACAATTTGGTTTAAGTAAAACGATGTCTAAAAGGATTGCTGTAGCAACATAGAAGAATCGAGACTTATAGAAAGGACTATGGAAACTACGGCATTCATATTCCCTAGGAAGTTCTGAACATACATATATTTTTAAAATTTTCTCTTGAAACAGAAGAAAAAACTTTCCATGGGATGAAATTTCAGAAGCTTCCATGTTTAAAAGTGAAAACACACTGACCTTGTGGTTTTTAGTATTAGAACACATCTAGAAAAAAAAAAAAGGTCCTTGAATCTCGTTCTCTTCCCTTTGTGGCATGGACCTTATCCTTCCGTAACTTCTGAATTTGTGTATCCAGTCTGACTGAAATTAAACCAAGGGCTAAAGGTCTCAAAGACTAAGTTCCACCACATTTGATTGAAATTAAGGGCTGGAAGAGAAGCTTCCACAAAGATGTTGCTAAAGGGGCTTAGTTCTTATTAAAATTAAATTATATGAAAGTTTAGCCTTATTGACACAGAGGAAGCCAATCTTTGTTTGGTTGTTGCTCATGGAATTATTAGATTAATTCAGCAAAGTTTTTTATTGTTGGCAGTTGCAGTGTCTTCAGAAAGTCATAGCACAGAAATCAGATGGACCGTTTAATGGTTTAGAGTCTTTAGCTTCTAAAATTTCATTTTGTATGTAACTGAACTTTCAGAACAAAATCCCTGTATTTTAATGCTGAATTTTATTTTTTTAAGCTCTTATAGGATTCCAGTAATGAGACATTGGTGTGGTCTGATTTAAAGGTTTAATGGCAGACAGGAAATTCTGGGTTAATAATTATACTGGAAGAAACCAATAATGCACTGGGAAAAGCACCATACGTGTCTAGATTTCAGAAACCATTTTCTCATTCCGTTGTTCCTGACCCCACTGTATTATGCCTTTTGGTTTAGTAGCATCTCATGTCACCTCCTTTGTCTTGCTTCATATATATAGATTTATGAATGTAAAACATTCTTCCCAACTGGCTGCTTTGGTAACTTTCAGCTCTCATTTTTGGTGACCAAGTATTTGGCACCAATTTCTCCCTAAAGGAGAAAATATATTGCTAATGGTTTTAAAGCTGTGTTACTAATTTCAGCTTTATTTATCTTTGACACTGTATTTAAAAGAAATATCACCTCTCAGCTATGTTTAGGTCAAGCCAATACATGCAGAAGGATCATGATAAAAATGGAGATAAATATTGCAAATAATTTCAGGCAGAGGGATGAAGTTGGGTGAATTCCTGAGTACCCTCCCAGCTCTCTTTTTCTATTACTTTAGATTTCATGCCATCAGTTCAAAGAAGGGAAAAAAGCTGAAAATTAAAAGAACAGAGAGCACACAGAATCTGGCCTAATTGCTTTCCACCCCGGTAGATGTATATATGCTTCTGTTTTCCTAGGCCAGTGAAGGTGGTATTGGAAAGCTCTGCATTGGAGTCGGGCTTTGGAAACGTATCCTAAGTCTGTAATTGAAGTACTGTGTATTCGCAATTAAAATCCATTGCTGATAACGAAGCCCACTTCCTATACAGATTTTGGTTCAGAAGAAAGATGTTTTACCAGTTAGACATAAAAATGTATCCTATTACCAGTTAGAAAGAATGTTGGTTCCAGCCTAAATATAGCCAAGTCAAAATAAAATGTCAAATATATAGGTTTATTCATTTTTATTTTTTTTTTTTAAAGTGTATTCAACAATATGCCTTAGCATCAAATATTTTAGACCACACTCTGAAAGCTGAGTGTGTAGACATGCACTTATCAATGCCAGGACAAGGACGACTTCTTGAACATTCAATGGAAAAATGGTATGAACCAAATTCAGTCTTAAGTTGTGTTAATATTGATTTAAATATTTGCCATGTTCTTGCTTTCAGAGTTGTCCATTCACTTCAGAGAGTATGATCAAAAAATTCTCTCATCCTGAACGAAAGTACTATTCATCTCATATAATACTAAGGGCCTCAGCAGGTGTAAATTGGCTTTGCTCCATTGAATTCAGTGAAACTGTGTCAGTTTTCCATGGCTGGCAATGTGGCCATTTTAGCTTACAGAATAAGTTAAGTTCAAAGACGTCTTCAATCACAAGGTTTAATGAAGAATTAATCTTTCATCTGAAAGTTGTCCTAACTCCAATCTTGATTGTCCTTCTTCTGGGCCCTGTAGGCAGCATCAGTCTCATGATACAAGCAACCATCTTTTATTGCTTTCTATAGCTGTTAAAATCAGGTACTTACTAACTAAAGAGAGAAGGTTTTTTTTTTTTTCTTCATTTATAGTGTTTATAAATTAAGTAGAGTTGATTTTTGTTGAAGACTGCTTAATAGACTTTCCCTGGGAGTTGCTATAGTAACACAGTGCAATAATTGAACTTTAAAGGTAATGTCTCATTTATGTTGAAAGATAATGCATGCAAAGGGAGACAGTATAGAAATCCTTTTACTAAATCATGTAAGGTATGTTAAAGAAGGGGCATTAAAAGTGGCAAAATTCCTGTTGTTTTTTTTTTTTTTTTCAGGTTCTATTTAAGCAAAATGTGCGAGATAAAGACCTGTTCAATCTTTTTTCTCTCAGCTATTCAAGTAAAAAGGAAGACAAATACTCCTAGATGCCAATAAAGAATTTTAAATTTATATTTAACCTGTGTGTGCAATTCCAAAATTGACTCCCCAAGAATGAAATCTGCTTTGTCAGGAAGTGCTGCCACTCCAAAGGGCCGCACTTACATGAAGAAATTTGTAGTCATTCACTTGAAAGAAAGAGCTTTGTTGCACACAGTGATGTTCAGGAATAGTTAGACTTTAGCATACTTGGTATCAGTGACAAGGCTTGAACATCAGTTGTGTTTCAGCTAGGACAGGGGTGAACTGAAAAAGTATGTCTTTTCCAGGTTTGACTTCTAAGGGTGGCACTGTGTATTATCATCAATATCAAAACTAGGTACCAGGGTAATGACAAATTGCACTGTCAGCTATTTTTCACCATCTGAATTATTGTCATCTATGCATCTAGGAAAGTTTCTTTCATATTAAGCAATTCCTGTGCAAACCATTAGTTGATCTATTTCCGTATTCTTCAGTATATAGAAGTACTCAACAATACTAAACCATGTTAAAGGAAACTGTGTCCTTTAACTTTACAGTCTTTGCCAGGGCCTGTGACTCTTCTTATGCTAATTCATGTTCCTGAAATCTATCTGGCTTTAGTTGAGGTTCTGGTTAAAAACATTCATGTGAACTTAAAAGAAATTACAAAAGAAAAAAAAAAAAATCTTGTAATACAAAGAAGTTTGACTTTGTAGAAAATGTAAACCACTGACATTTTGCCAGAAGAATGTTGCCCAGCATAAAAGGTTAGGATTGTAAGTATTTCAGTGTATAATCCAGGGCTAATGGATACAACAAACAGAAGATTATGTGGAGCTTGTTTACTGAAATTTAACCTGCTTGAGCCATTGGTGAGATAGAAATTGCAAGTTTGATTTCATTTAGATGTAGTTCAGAGGTAATGTTATGGACTGGTGATGTGCTAAAGGACATGACTGTATGGTACGCATAATTTAGGAGCACAGTTAGAGCAGTGGGCTTTTCTATCCTTGCAAGCTATGTAACTAAAGATGCAAATTTAGAGGTATGCTAGGTCACAGCTGGAAGGAAGGGCAGAGCTGAGATACATTAGATGCTGTTAAAGTTGTGAGAAACATGAAGTATGAGGCATCAGTTTAGGTCATTCTGAGTCTCTTTTTGCATTCAAAATTCAGTCACTCACATTCAAAAAAGAATCATGATGTTACAACTTGTAAAAACGGGAAACATACAGGTCTTCTAAGAGGAAAATCACAAAGGGTTTTACTGTACTGTTTCATAGATTAAGGGTATGTGTGGATTCTGCAAAGAAGGCACAAGAAGTGGAAGGAACAAAAGTACATCTGCTAACAGAAGAATAATGGAAAAATAATATTCTTAGGTTAAATCTTTATCATTGTGTAAAGTTATTTTATACGCTGAGTCCTATGCTTGAGTGGATTTTTAAATGAATACAGGGAGATATGGGACTTTGAATAAGGCTGATGCTGAGGTGAAATGATGCACACTGGTTTTCAGACTTTTAAGACTTAAAACTCATCCTTAATAATGGGACAAAATGCTCAGTTTTTGTACAGCACGACAAAAAGTTGATAACGTATTTTGCTTTGGAATTGGCTTTGGTGGATACTGCCACAATACAGAGAAGACTTTCCTCTTCAGGAGAAGTCTGCAAATAATTTTCTGGGGTTTTTTTTGAGTTATATTTGTTAGTCACAATTTGAAAACAAATCTAATTTAACATTAAGAGCTCACTGCAAGAGTCTGGTATTTAAACTGTTGCCAGCTCAATTTATGGCTTCTGTGGAATTGTCTTATTTTGTAGAATTTAGGATCATGCAGTTTTCTGTCCAAAAGATCAGCTTTAGAAATGTTTATAATTGCAAGAAGGTGTAGTGACAGTAAAGGAAAAAGGAATGTGCCATTACCCTGTAAGCCTACCACTGATTCTGTTCAGTGGTCAGCGGAAATTACTTGGGTTTACTCATTCTTAATCCTCCAAAATCCAAATTAGTTTCTGTTGTTCAGGTTCTTTTAATGAGTATCAGAATACCATGGCAAATAAGACACCAGATCTATCAGGGTCCATAACCAGAGATAGAGATATGTGCTTTGCCTGAAACAGAAGCCAAACCACAATGGTAATCCTTGGCGTGGACAGAAAGAGAAGCATAAAACCAGCACTACATCTGTGGTAGCGGAAGCCTGTTTCTAATAGGGTATAGGTGGTACCCTGGGTGCAAAAGGATAGTGATCTCTTGCCCTAGCCTAAGTAATGGCTCCCACTGCCTTTTTAGCAGGGCTTTTAATAGTTCAGCTGACACTGTAACTTGGACCCCTGGCAAAGACCCCCAAACTAGTATGTCTGGCAAATCCTTTAATCTGAAGGTATCTATCAATATACCTTAATTTTGAAAAACAGGGAGTATTAAGTTTCAGCATGGTTCAATATATTTTTTATTTCTGTTGTCCAATTCTGATCAGTTTGGCTTCTTTTAAGCTAGATAAATTTAACAATCAAAGCTGCTTAGTAAGAATTTAGTCGCCAAAGGCATTTAAGTGCCTGTCTTCTATTTAGAGTTTGGTTACTATTGATTTTCAATTGGATTTGGGCACCAAAATTGCAGTTAATTCCTCCCAAGGATCTGGTATAGTAGATAGCAGAGAACTTTGGCATTAGCAAGATGCTACTTGCTAGCAAGGCATCAGGGCTGTGTCAGTGAAGTCTGTGATATATATAGTAATTGAAATGCAATGATAGATCACTGCAGAACGCTCATTATTTTGAAGACGGAGGTATGGGACTGCAAGCTGATTACACAGCAACACTTCCTGGTTGGCTGCTCTGACTACACCACAGGTCTTCTGTATAGACACTAAGAGAAATTTAGCCAGATGTTGTGAAATGTGCATAAGGAGGAAAAAAATTAGGTATTTTTTTGTGTGTGTATGGTTTGGTTTTGCTTGGGTTTTGATGTACCTTTGTCTTAACATATGCGCAACAACAGGTTGATTAGGACACTGGAAACCTCGCGTAGCTCAAGAAGGAGAAACGCAAAATTCTACACCTCAGGCAGAATAACCCCATGCAGCTGCACAGGCTGCGACTGACATGAGTTAGCAGCCCTGCTGAAAAGTACTTGAGGTCAAACTGAATATGAGCGTATCTACATCATGAAGAAGGCAGACTGCATACTGAGCTACATTACTGTGGCTAACAGATTAAAAGAAGGTATTATCTCTTTCTGTTCAGTGTTACTGAGGCTGTGTATGCAATACTTCCTATGCCTTTTAATGTCCCAGTTCAAAAAAACTGGTGAGACTCTAGAGAAGGATCCAGTGGTGGGATATCAAGATAATCAGAATCAAGAAAACATGAACTAGAATAAGAGGCTGAGAAGGCTGGGATTATTTAAACTGTTGCACATTCATTTAAGGGTAACTGACAGCTACTTGAAGGGGAGTTACAAAGGTCACAATGACAATCCTTTCTCAGTAGTAGCAGGAGATGTGATGGGACAATGTCCATGAGTTGTGGCTGGGAATTAGACATTAGAAAAAACTTATTTGCTAGACAGGATGAAGCGGGGGAATGGGGGGCAGACATGTATGTATACCATTGGGTCTGTTTACCTAGAGATGTCACAGCACCTCCTTCTCAGAGATTTTCAAGACTTCAATAGGCAAAGCCATGGCTGATCTGACCTAGTGCTGTGGATAGTTTCTCTTCAAGCAAAAATCAAACTAGGAGAGTTCCAGAGATCCTTTTCAGACAAGCCTTTTACGACTCCATGAGTTGCTTAAAGTTCTGTCCCCAGCTGCTGAACTACATCTGAAAAGACAAAAATAACATGCTGGAGAAGCTTTCAGGAAGGTAAAAATGGGTGAGGAAAGAGTAGCCTCTCCCTATGTCTTCCCCCCACCTAAGCAGTAAGACCCAGAGGGGTGCATTCTTTTAACCAGATGAGAAGCAGTGTGGATATAACCAACTCTCTTCACTCTATATATTTTGAACTAATTGCTGATTGGCTGTCAAGGGGTCTGCAGGCTGCCAAGGCAGAACACACATGGACTGAGTTCTGTCTGCCATTCCCTCTGAGATGGCACTCAGTTCATGTATGGGTGCCACATGACCTAGAAGAACTTATATCACGGAGAATTTTACACTCTTTCAATTAAGGAAAACACAGAAAATGTTTAATTCTTATACACAGTAAGTTGCAACAAAATAAGAATACAAGTTTTCCTAGTGTTTACAGTCCAACTTTTCCCTGAAGGCTGAAGCTAAATGTGTGATCAAAGGCTTTCTCTCAGAGATTCTGCAACTGATATTTCTAATTGTACAATTAGTTTAAAATGCTTTTAGCTTTTATTATGTTAAGTGTTTAGTGTCTGATCACCATAAAGAAAAAGGCCTAGTGAGGATCAGATAATCAACGACATTAGGAGGAACACTTGTACCCTACTCCTAGGGCTATCATATCACGGGAGAACGATCAGTCCTAATCCCCAGTGTGATCCACCAGGAGGGCTCCATCAAAGAAATTCCTTTCCCAGCATGCCTTGCAGACTGCAGGGAGTTACTGCCTACAGGGGTATAGGAGTCAGTATAAGATATAAAGAGGTTTCAGGATTGTGCAAAACTTACTATGACATATTTTAAGAGGATGATGGGAGTGCATGAAACTGATTATGTGATTCTTAGGGGGAAGAACAAAGGCAGGGAAAGGGACAGCTCAAGGTGGATCAAGGAAGAACAAGCACAGGAAAACAGAGTGAAAAGAAAATGTAGGGGCCAGTTGACTGTGAGCAGATGGCTGCCCGTCACATTTATCCAGGTATGCCCTGTGACTGATGACTGGAGTGTGTCCTGTCTTACTAAACTCTATTCTTGTTTTACTAGGTGGTGTATTCTGGGTGTGTGCAACACTAGTGAGACAATGAAGAGACCATAGAGGTGAGAATTAGCTGCTGCAGGGAACACAAATCCAAGTCAACTTCCAGAGAGCCCAGGGGATCTGAAGGACAGCTACAGAGAATATCATAGGTCTAGAGAACTTACTGGAGATAATTGTTGGAGGAGGTGTGTGTGTATGTACATGTATGTGTGTGTAATGGGAGGAGATCTGAGAACCACCAACTGCAGTGGGGCTGCAAACTTCAGGTGCTTGTATGTCCAGGTGCCAGCAGCTAAGGAGACTAGAGGTATCTGGGGCAAGTTACTGGACAGACTTGAGTGTCTGAGGCCAGCTACTGGAGTGAACCATATTACCTGTTCCTTTTTGTGTATATATTTCACTAGCTGACTTCAGTACTGAGCAGATGGAGAGGAGGAACAGGACTAGCCCATCTGTGCAGTTCACATTTGTGGGAGCGCTACGTATTTTTTCTGTGGGTTCTGGTAAGGTGGTGTTTTCTGCCTGTCATCTGTGTGCCCGGGTGCGTATATATGTGTATCCACATATGTATACCATGTGTGTGCTATACATGTGCATGATTGCACATATTTGCTCTCAGCCTTGTTACTGCCTGAACCTGGGGATGTGTGGCTGCAACATCATTGCATCTATCAATTTTTTTTTTTATAAGATACAAGATGGCAAATTGAAAATAATAAACCCATACTTTCTCAAGTCTGAAATAAGTTAAAGTGAAAATAATAATAATAATAATAAAAAAAACCAAACAAACCAATATTCACTTGTGAATATTCAAAAATGAAATACTAGCCAAAGACGACTTTCAGAGTTTGAGACTCCTGGAATTTTTAAGAGGAGCAAAAAAAAAAAAAAAAAAATCCCATCAGAATGAGAAGAAAAAGAGACATCAAAATCAACTATTCATCTATTTCCCCCAGATATATAGACTATTTGTGAATATTGGAAGAAGGGAGGGGCAGGGGGGGAACCTTAAATGTTGTTGCATACTATATCAAAGGGAAATCTTAGGCATTCCAGAATATTATTGCAAAATTATTTTGACCACATATTGACCAGTTGTACTAGGAATAAACAGTGGACCAAATTATGTCTTCCAGAGTCCCTGGACAGAAGAAAGGTCACCATCAGAGACTGGAGCAGAGAGTATAGCTTATGTTCTCAAAAAAATGGGTAGTGCTTGATACCTTGCGGAAAGTTTAATGTGTAGTTTCAGCTGACTGTCTGGATCTGTAAAAAGCCAGCAAGGAGTCAGTGAAATTGCCTGTCAGACACCACTGGGCAGTGAGGACCACAAATAGAAAATGATTCAAAATATTTTAGACTTCCCCAAATGGGTGCCTAACGGACACACTTGTATTTATATAAAAGACTCCAAAACCTCACATTACGCTTGTTCCTATGCCTCTCCCAGTTTAGGTTTAATGACATACTTTTTATTATCTGACAGTGATACTGGCAAGTGATTCTATTTGCTGGTACAGACTTTAGCAAATTCATCTTTTCTGTGTGAATCAATTTCAGACTGACATTTTTGCTTGGAAGTAGTTTACTTAGAGTGTTTGCTGTTAGAAGTTCATAGATTGTTTGCACCTCCTCCATCAGCAGCCATGCTAGCCAAGCAGTTTTGTTCCTATCTGTTAACAAAAAGCTAAGAAAAGGGGCAAACACTTCTTGGCTTTAATTTCTTTGGACTTCTGAAGTCCCTTCCTTTTTCCGTCCAGCTCACTTCACTGACATGGTCTCCTAGTTTTTCACCATGTGATATATAATGAAAAGCCTGGGCTAGGGGGCTAATTCTATTTGTTGGTTTGTGGTTTTTTCATGTCTTTTTTTCATGTTGTGTGGGGTTTTTTTCATGGGCTCAAGTCACAACTACAGGGTCAACTCCTTCACCAGTTCTTTTAGAATGTATTAATTATTTGTCAAAGTCATGCTAAAAATATTGTCAGGGACAATTTCAGAACAATCAGTTATTGCATCCTTCCAGGAATTTGTCTCTGCAATAAACTGGTGAGTGAATTCTACCAGTAACTTGTGAAATTAATCTCTCAGAAATGAGGCAATTCCAATATTAGCCTCTCTGATAATGTAAGTGCTCAAAGATCGTATTTCAGTCTGATCCTAAGATTCTGTAGCAGATTTCCACCGTTGCATTAGCACACTATTCTGGACTATCCTTTTCCAAAATTATATAGTCTTATCTGTTACATGTATCATGCCTAGTTTCTTTGTAGGCTTATACATCATTAACACATAATGTTGACTCACTGCCTCTACCTTTTTATTGGCTTCCCAAGGTAGAACAGTATCCTTCAACACTTCCATTCTGTGACAATTATTTCTCATCATGACTTGTCATGAAAAGTTACCATGAAATTTGTAAGGAAAATTTTGCCCTGTATGCTTGACTCACAAAACCTCAACATAATACTTGCAGTTACATTACCTAAATTTCACAATGTCTGCTAGTTAACTAGTGCTGTAATAAAAAGAACAAGTGTTTGAAAACTGAACATTTTGCATAGGTGACTTTAAAATTGATATTATTTATTGAAAGTATTTTTTAAAAAAATATTATGTTTCAAGTTTAATACACAGGTGCACTTGGGTTTTCTCCAATTATGCAATTCATGAGGAATATTAACAGTATTGTACTGCTAGCTAATCTATCTGAAAGCAACTGGGTAAGTGTTTAGCTCAAATATTAGACATGAATATGATTTTGCTAATTAAGGAATTGTTTCTTATCCTGTTTAAGTTAATAGGAGGCTTATATTGAATTTCCTTGGATCATGAACAGGCTGAAAATATTGTTATACTTCTTAGAAAAATCATGATTCATGTTTTGGCACCACGTAATGCTTTTTCTTTGCTTGTGCTGTTTGTTTGCCAGAGGCATTAGCTGTGCACCTACAACATTATTTCAATCAAAGCAGCAAACTCACTTTTCTTGGTTATGTACACAACTTTTACTAGGAATTGCCCTGCATCTCTCTGCAACATCTGCTTGCCCACACAATCAATTAATCAGAGCTTTAAGACAGTCTGGGAGAACAAGAGGATTTCAAGAATTCTAAGGGAAAAACAGAGGAAAATGTATGAAGTCATCTGCTACAGATTTGGAATTTGCTATAAATGGTTCATTATATTGTTTGTTTTGTGCATTATTCTTCAATTAGAAATTTCTTAAGTGCCAGTAAATCACTCTTTCCTAATGGAGCCATGCCACATGTATGACGTGTATTTCACTTCATTCTTCTCATGGAGAAGCAGAAAATTCTAATAAATTTTCACACAATCTGAGATTTGTACTTCTAATTCCTATTTCTTACTTACTGGAAACAGTAGTTTTCAGAAGATTTTGTGCTTAAAATGAAAAATAAATGCTGAAGGGAAATGAGGAGTAAGGTATTTTCAAATCTCTGTAAGAAAAATGAGGTATTTACTGATTCAGGGCAATGATGTAAACTTAGACATTTATTCATCATTCAGAGCTAGTAGGCAGTGGTGTGGTATGCAGTTCCCTTTTGCCTCTGGAGCATAATGTCACAGAGGAATCAAGAAACCTTTCTACCAATTTGCTTATTGAATTTCATGTTTCTGCAGAGTGTAAGGTTTTTGTCAAAATGACATTTGTAGCAATAAACAAGTCTATATTTTTTTTGGCCCATTCTTCTAGTGAGTAAAAATAGTCATGTGGTTTGAAAAGCAGGTTCCTCCATCAAACTCAAAACCAGTGCTTTTAAATGAATTGCTGTGATTTAAGCTTGTATTGTGGGGAACATTTTGAAAAGTGTAGAACTACGTGCTTTCAAAGGAGCTGTGGGTGCACAGATGCTTATCTCTCACCGAAGGATAATAGGATTTATAACTGTGAGTCATGCTGGTGCCTTATAAAAAGCTTTAATCACCATTAGGAATACCTGTATTATCTGACTTTGCCTTGTGGCTACAGGGACATAGAAATCACAGTTTCAGGGTGAAGAGCAGAAAGAGGGTATGACCTGGTTAGATCTGTTATGGTGCCTGCTGACTGGCTTATTTCTTTACCCAGAAATACAAAGGTAGACCCCTCTAGAGTCAGGCTTTATGCAGCCACTTGCCTCAGTCTGAGCTTGCCTACACCAAGAAGGATAGTCCAAGAAGTGTGCCTGCTTGTTCTGATTTGCAGTGTGGACAAAATGGTGATGAAGGTAGAGTGGAAGGTATTGCCAGCATCCTCTCAGCTGGCAAGCAAGCTGTAGTTCAGGTGTATTGGTACCACACTCCTGTTCTGGTCCTGGGAGGGGATTGCTGGTAGCATGCCTCTAGCCGAGACTGCAGCTCCTTGTGCGACCTTCCCAGCAACAAAGGAGAGAGCAGAGCTGGAGCAATTGTGTTTCAACCCATGAACGCTAGCAGCACTGCCAGCTGAGGCCAGGGCCTGACTGGCAATGATCCTCTTCTGTTCCACTGCTAGGAGACACCAGCTTCTTCACGCTTTTCTCCACCACTGAGACTGTCTCCCTATGAGAACCTGGGGAAGGAGGAACCTTGTGCTGGGAGGCAGTCCTCCCACTTGGGAGCAGTGTCAGCGGTGTCATGCTGCTGTGTTCCAACAGTGCTGAGCAGCTGAGCTGCTCTGTGGGAGCTACAAGCACAGTAGTGTGCACCGTCTGACCAAGCATGTACCAGTCCTCACTACCTTTGCCTTACAGCTGAGACTTGTGCCTGCTTGAGCAAGTGCTCCACCACTGAGCTAAAGCTAAGCTGTCTGCAAGGCAGCGTTTGCTACTTGGTACTTCTGCATTTAGTCTTTGCAGGACGGGGCCATTTATGCAGGCACCGATACGCAGGCTCAGTCTGTTGTCTGGGTGAGATACCTGTGAAGGTATTTTTTTCCAGCCACTTGGGAACTCATGGACAAGAATGTATCCCGTTTGGGGTAAAAGACTGGAGAATTTATCCTGAAGACGTAAAGCTATTTCAGTGTCTCAGAACAGGTTTTCACTCCGTGAAATGGGATTGTAGCAATTGTGGATGCTGAAATGTTTGGCAATGTTGTAGTGCAGGAAAAGAACGCCACTTACTGTGATGCGCTCAACACTGGAAGCAGAGGAGTAATGGGAAAAGAATTTGAATTTACGTAGAATAGAATTGCCTACCTTGGAAGGGACCTTTTAGATAAACTAGTCCAACCATCAACGTAACTCTGATAAAAACCATCACTAAACTATATCTCTAAGCACTATGTCTACCTGTCTTGATGGGCTATGACATCCTATTTTGCACATGGTAACACGGAAATGCAGTCCTAAAGAATTGTGCAGATCTACTGAGAGCAGATACTGCTCCAAATGAGCAGTTTAATTAGAAATAGATGCTATGCAGAGGTATATAGTGCATGGGCTCATGCTAAGAGTAGGTTACTGTCCCATTATCCCATTGCTTTTGTTTGTTTCTGTTCCTTTAAGAGATTCTCGTAAAACCCTCTAGAATGAGGTGGGAAGATGCTCTTTCTCTTTGGGAACTACTGAGCTTGCTCAAGGTAGAAAAGACTGAAGAGATTAGAGGGTAAGGCTAGAAGAGAATTTCAACTTGCAGTTGGAAGCCTGCACCTCCTGCATATTGAGAAACTGCTGCAGGCTGCGAACTGAGAGACAGCAGCATTGGAGATGGTAGGAGCTATCCCAAGTAGCTGCAACTCCGAAAAAAGGTCCCTGAGTTGGCTGGAAGAAAGACCTCCCCTCCAAGGCTGCAGTATGCAGTGCTTATGAACCCTCCTCTGTTTCCCTACACTGCTGAGAATTTTCTCTATTGAAAAGTTTAGAATTTTTTATTCAAATAAACTTTGTAGCTTTTGTGGTTTAGAAACTTTTTGGTCTTCTGCGGCAGGTCCACTCACAGTCATCAGTAAACATGTCACAGCCTAGGAGCCAAGCTGTCAGTAAGATTCCTTGTGTTAACTGTGCACATGGGCGTGGGCAAGCTTCGTAGTTTCTAAAGCTTTGTCAGGAAGCACAAGCCTGTTGGAGGCAGTGGAGCTGGAGCTCAGGCTCTTTGCCTCAGTCATAGACCAGCGCATGATGCCTGGAACTAGAGTTTCAGTGAAGAAGGTGGTGAGGAAGGAAACCTGCTGGCACATTGCCTGCTGCTCTGTTATATCTCTGCTGCTGTACGTGATCCCAGTGGAGCTGAAAGATGAAAGCCATTGAGATGGTGAATATGAAGGCTTAAAACACTCTTACATGTCTCCATAAACTGGCATCTTAAATAGATACAGAGAGAGGAATATTGGGGAGGGATGGTCTTCTCCAACAGTCATGGAAGGAGGATATAGTAGGAGAGCTTTCTGAACTAAATTGTTGCAGTTTGAGCTTTGATATTTTTTGTTCTTATACTGATGTTGCATTTGCTTACTTTGAAAGGTATGTTATCATTTACAAATGTACTTTGTAGTGCAGATTTGATTTTTCACAGTTCATATTACGGGATTAATTAATTGTTGGTTAGTGCTATGTGCTTTACATATGAGGCTTCTCAAGGAAATTTCCCTAGGTTCTTCTATTCAATCATCTAGTTTACAGAAAGGAAATTAGTTTCCATCAAAAGCGTAGATAAGTCATGTAAATATTTGTTCCATCTCTTCTGTCTTTTTTAGTACATGGTGGGAGTGCACATGCTTTCATTTATTCAGGATTTATTCATTTACTTGTTGTCGTGGTTTAGGCCAGATTGGCCAATGGCGGACAATAGATGCTCTCCCCCACCTCTCGCTCCAAGGAGAGGAGGAGGAGAGATAAAGAGATTTATGAGTTTAGAAGGAACTAAAGTACTTTAATTTTCCTTTTAATAGTAAAATTAAAAGGAAAATAAAGAAATAGATAAGATATATACAAAACCGTATCAAGCTCCCAGGATGACATCACCGGCAGGCACTAGGGAAGTCCCAGACTGGACTCAGTGATGATGGGAACTGGATTCCGGATCTGGAGTCAGGAAGAAATGGATTGGGATCAAAGGCAGACAAACAGACAGGGTCATCCTCAGACACTGGCCATTGAAGAAAGAGACAACTGACCCTTTGATCCCTCAGCTTTCATACTGAGCATGCGGAAAATGGGATGAAATACCCTGTTGGTCAATTTTAGGTCACCTGTCCTGTCTGCTCCTCCCTGCAGGTGTGACCCCTCCACGCTTTTCTGTTTACGACCCTCCAGCGGGGCAAATAACAAAGTTAGCTGGCCTTGGTTGTTACAGCAATAAGTATAAGCAAGAGCGTCTCTACATACCATTCCTTGGCACTAACTATAAACATAGGTCTGAGAACGAACAGTTTTCTGTGCAGTATGCTGGTAATTTCAGAGAGTTAGAAGAGGTTTAGCTAGGAAATTTAGAATTACTGAACAGAAAGTTGGTTCTGTCCTACCTGAAACCAGGACATTTGTGACCTTCCTGCATATTTGTCTAGTATTTTATATTCTTGTTGTCATCACCAATGGTGAAGTCCTACACCTCCACATCTCTTTTAAGTAAGCCTTATTTTTTAATTCTTTTCAATTGTTGTCAAAAAGCCTGTATTGTCTTAAGCCTTGTACATTAATGTGCTAACAAAGACAGTTCAACTTGGTGTTTATTCTAAAACTTAAGGTGTTTAAAAAGTAGCTGTACTTATGGTGGCAAGCTGTTCAGAAAACACATCCAGAATGTGAACTCAGTTCTTTTCCTTTCTAACTCATGTAAATCCGCATATTATAAAGGTATATTTTGGGTTTTGCCTTTTTAATTTGACATATAGCAGTGGTTTTCTTTTTACTTCTCTTTACATGTGAGGTTTCGATAAGAAATTATTATCTGACAGTTGGATATTTGGGGTTGCTCAAAAAAGTTCATTCTGTACATCTGGTATGTGACAGGCTTCAGTATAAAACTTTCAAATCCTATGCTTACCCTTTAGAAAGAGTTGCATCCCTAAGATTTAAGGCACAAATCATTGAAGTTAATTAGGTCTCTAACTGCCCTGGTTTTCTAATAGAGTTAAGGACTTGAATTACTTTCAAATCCGCTCCTAACTATGACAAATTTCAGTCCAAAATGTATAAGGTTCTCTATAGCAGAGAAATTTGGTTACAGGGAGTATTAGCAACATTTGGCTGAGAACAACCACGTTATGCTAAGTAGCTTTCAAACCCTGAAGCAAAGAAAATTAAGTTAGGTACAGATTTTGTTACAAAATGGAGAGAGATGAAAATAAGGAGAGGATGAGTATCAGGGAAAATTCATAATGCTAAGAGATAACGTATGTTGTGAATATAATGAAAGCCTTTTGATTTGGATCTTAAGTGCTTCATAATAGTTAGAAAAGCTATGGGGAACTGCCCTGTGTCTACAAACAAATTGACCAGACTATCTAATAAGCTTGTTCCATATCCAGCTTCTGTGATTAGATAACAGTCCTGTAGATCAAAGAAATAAATTTGAACTTCTTGTTATGCAAAATTAGACCAGTCACTAAACAAAATAAAACAAAATAATCTGGTTTTAGGTTGATCATTAGTCTAATGTACTTATTTTTATTGTGGAGCACAGACCTTGATTTCCCATGTAATAATCTGGGATGCCCTCTAGCTGATTTGCAAGCCTGAGAGTAATTGTATTTTAAGTAATACATTAGAATGGAAAGAAAGATCTTTCTTCTCTGTCAGGTTTACATTATTGCAATTTAGAAGATAGTTTTTATCCTTTACCTAAGCATGCTGTGCTCCCAACAGCACAATGCCAAGATAAACTGATAGAATGCTATTCCCAGTTTACAGCCACAAGACAACTGCTGGTGATAGGTTAATTCCTAACGTCACTACCCTGAGAGGCTAAGGGGCACTCGTGCATTGTACATCTTGTTACTACATCTTGACCTGCAGTTTCCATGCATCTGGCATTGGACTGTTTAAGGTTTTTATTCTAAACAGCTACCAGTTTTTGTCACCTTGTAGAAACCCCAGATACTGTCATTTTGATTTAAGCATAGCTTAACAATGTTGTGAGCACAAGTTGGTGTAATGTAACTGTTTGTTGTGATTCCTGTATTGACTGTATTCCATTTACATCTGAGGAATGCATGCATCAGGAGTGAAATAAGTTCTTCTCACAAGTTACTGTCTTCTGTGGGCTTCTAAGGTGTACAAGTAAATCAGCAGCCATCTTTAGTTTACTGAAAATAAAATTTAGAATTGGTGTAATCAGTCTTAAGGTAGTGGAAAGTACCTGTGGTGGTGATATCTTGTAACCTCAACAGCAAGCACAAATCTTTTGCTGAGTGTATCAGCAATAACAATTGGGGGACATTTGGAATGATTGTAGCTGTAAAGGCAGTCTTACAAAAAACAGTCAGATGCTCCTTTCTAACAATATATGCCTGATGCTAGGTATCTGTTTTATGCAGCTACATGAGGATTTTATATGTAACATACTGGGTTTTTTTTCAAGTAATATTGTATTTTGCAATCATTTCTTATAGGTAACACCAATTTTTTTTTTTTTTTTTTATGTTCATGTCTGAAACTCCCAAGAAACTTTTTATACAGTGGTGATCCACAGAAATCTAGTATCTCCAGAAATTCTTCAGTCCAGATGAAGATAGCAATGTGTAGATTAAGGAAGTGCAAGGAAGTGCCAGGAGTAGCCTGCATCATTTTGGCAAGCAGTAGGGTTCCAAGTAGAATTTAGCCTCTTGATGCTCAGGGATCTCAATCCTCGTCAAGATACTTGAGCATCAAGAGACTTTATTAGCAAAGGCAATGCTGCCCATGGGGTGCAGGTGGAGGGCTTCTCATTTGATTTTAATTTTTCTTATTCACAGAAACTCAGAAACTTCCCTCAGAAACTTTGAAGGAAAAGTGGAAAATGCAGCTTTCAAATTAAAAGATTTGCAATGTTACACTAACATTTTGAGAAATTTAGAAGGTTAAACTTTCATAAAAATAATTCTCCTTGCTTTCTGCTTCTTGTATGTATTACACTTACTGTGGCACTTGCCCTTAATATTCCATTTAATTCTTCCTGAACTTGAAACTTTTTATCTAGCTAAAATACTCCTTAAAGTAAGCATTAAGCATGGCTGTTTTTAGAGTGTGTGTCTTCATGTTCCAGTTTCTTCTTAACCTTTAAAGAAATACATTTTTATGCAAATTGAAGAAAACTGCTCAAGGTAAAAGTTCAAGAGCATCTAATGTGTTTAAATATTGATGTATTTTCTATTGCAATTTTTAAAATGTGCCTTTACAGAGCTTTGAGGTGCATGCACAAATCAATTTAAAAGCACACACAGAATCTTATATGAAAGCATGGAAAGGAAATCTTCAGGAGAACTATCAGTCTGAGGAAGACTTATTGTCACTAGCTAATTGAGAAAGGTATGGTACAATATAAGATAAATACCTCCATTTGTGTTTTCCGTTTGTAAACTTAAAATTGAAAATGGAAGGTCTTAATTACATTTGGCACAAGTAGCAGAACTGTATAGAAATCCGCTGCTAAAACTTGGTAGTCTTTTTGATAATGTGTTTTCCTTAATCCGGTATAATGTTGTATAATTAAATGTCTTTTTAGACCAACAAAATATTTTGCTTAAAAGAGTATTTTATGTTGAGGAGAATTCAGTGAGTATAAGTATGCCAGGGGAGGATGTAAGCTTAACTCATTATCTCAATCCAAAGTGGAAGAATAGCTGTAAATGCAGCTGTAAGGTAACATGCAGGGCTAGTCCAAACGTACATGCTGTCTCACAGAAACCTTTTAGAGTTCAGAAGGTAACTGGCATTCAGGGTGGAAACTTAGTCCTTGCTCTGGAAATGCTGTCTTCATCCAGAACTAAATCTTGAGGAAGCTAGGCAATGGTTATGGTGTCACTGTGCTACATGGATTTTACTTCCAAACTGTGGCCTTTATTGTTCTTGATCAGATATTCTGTTAAAATACATAGAATTCTGTTGTGGTTTAACCTAGCAGGCAGCCAAACACCATGCAGCTGCTCGCTCACTCCCCCACCCCCCCCAAGTTGGATGGGGGAGAGAATCAGGAAAAAAAAAGTAAAATTCATGGGTTGGGATAAAACCAGTTTAATAGGACAGCAAAGGAAAAGAAAATAATAGAAATGATAAAAGAATACACAAAACAAGTGATGCACCATGCAATTGCTCACCACTCGCTGACCAATGACAAGCCCGTTCCCAAGCAGCGGTTCCAATTCCTGTCCCCCTGGCCAACCCGCATTTCTATACTGAGCGTGATGTCTATGGTATGGAATATTCCTTTGGCCAGCTTGTCCTGTCTATGCTCCCTCTCAGCTTCTATGGGAAGCTGAAAAAAGTCCTTAAGTTAATATAAGCATTACTTAGCTAAAACTAAAACAATGTGTGTTATCAACATTATTCTCATACTAAACCCAAAGCACAAGAGCCACCGGGAAGAAAATTAACTCTATCCCAGCTGAAAACAGGACAGATTAATTTAAGGTTATGGATATTTCAGTGCTAGTACCCATTAAAAAAAAAAAAAAAAAAAAAAAGTGTAAAAATATTTCATTAAACCAGTGTTTTATTACCAGAATTTTAACACAGTTTGTTTGATAAGTTTTATTATCTTTTGATTTTAGATGATATTATGAAATACCTTGAAGTTCACAGTTTATGTGGTGGTGAATATCAGGAGAATATCCATGAATGTATTTCTTCTGTCATACATATTTTTACAGTCCAGAGTCACTGCTCTGAATTAGTCTGATGATTGGCATGTACATGTTAATTATGTCAAGCACAATGATGTAATTTTTCCTTATCACTGAGTAGCATCCCTGTAGATCTCCCATTATGTGCCTCATATGAGACAATCAGTGCACCTTATGTGAGGTTCCACCTGTGCCACAGCATAAAATGCAGTTTTGGGAAGTACATCTTGATTAGCCTGTCTCTAGGATGAGGTTCACTTTTTAATCGTCTAAGGCTATGTCTATGCTAGTAGATTAATCAGAGTCAATGAGCATTTCTAGGCACTGGAATGTGATTGTCTATTGCATTAAACTATTTCTATGTTCCCTAAGTGTAAACTAGCTAATCCCAAACAGTTTCTTGGCACAGCTCAAGGTTTACGTCACTGCAAGGGCCATTCCCAGTGCTCAGCTTGCCTGCAGCAATCCCTGTGGCGGAGACTAAAAGAATTTGCTATCACAGATCCAAGCTATTCCATGCTACTTTTACTTAGGGAAAGTTCCTGGACTCACTCAATTAACTAGTGTAGAATGGACATAGCCCTGATAGTCTTCCTTATGCATGAAATTGAAAGTGAAGAAAGTCCTCATTCTGTGCAAACTTTACCTTTTCTAGAAAGCACAAGACCTAAATGAGAACTTTTCTACCTTTTCCATCAGTTAAGTTGGACTAAAACTCTTGTATATTCCTACTGTTAAAAAAAAAATGGCTCCCAAAGGGATCCCATGGAGTGCAACAACAATAGCAACAGAGAATAAACAGACCCCAAAAAACATCAGATCTAAACGCTACAGCTCCTATGATGTAATGCAGTATAACTGGTGAAATCAGTTTGATGTTAAGCCATGCTAATTGAATGACATGAAATAATATGATTTGGATCAGAAGAAAATGAAAGACAATAGATTCATTGTGCTTTTACTCACAGAAAGTATAAGGCTTAGAAGAAAATCAAAACTTCCTTCAGAACATCCTGTGCTCGTGGAAAGTGCCTTTCTTACAAAACATAAGTAACAAATACTTGTCCAAATTAAATTCATAGTTCAAAATCTCTCCCTCTTCAAAGCCTTTCTGTAGATAAGAGATTTTCAGAATATCAGTAAAATATATTCATGCTGCATTATCTGAAGTTATTACTGTGGGATTAAGCTTGTTTTTTTTTTTTTTTTTTTTTTTCCCCTTTTGGTATGCTTTCCTAGGATAAAAGTAAAGAGCAGGTGATTTAAAGCCAAGATTACCATTAATATATGTGTGTGTTTGTATGTGTATTTATATACAAAATGTGTGTGTTAAAGTAGGTGTATGTTTATATTAATTTAAAATAATGTATTTTAAACATGTAGTTATTTTTTCCTTTCCAGGCCAGAAATGTAGGAATTACCATACAGTGATCTGAACAGACACCTAATTGCATATCTGCCAAAAAAAAAAAAAAATGTAATTCTTTAAAGCTGAATTTTGTTAGGTTCAGGAATAGGGAAATGCTTTATATCTACATACATGTATAAATAATTGGATGCCAGTAGATGGTGCTCACTGTGTAGTATAGTCCCTGGGGTTACTAAGACCAATAAAATTTGTTGTTGTGCAATGAAACTGACGTCTGTGCAACTCTTTACAGCTACTCTGAACAGATGGTAGGAATGTTCTGTCTAATTTAGTGTGTAGTACTAGCTTGAATACAGATACACAAAGATTTTTGAGGGAGTCCTTTCGCTGGCAAGAGAAAGAAATTGCTACCGCTCTTATGGGTGACAGCTTGAAGTAAACACGGTGGCACAACAAGTGAAGGTATATTGGGAGGGATTCAAAGGAGAAAAGATACAAAGCGACACTCTTGAAATAGCAGATAACTAAAGCCAAGAAGAAGAAAATAAAAGATACCTACAGTGAGTTGAGGGGAGAAAAGAAAGTGATAGGCAGGGGGTTATAAGATTGAAGGAAATACTGCTGGAGATGGGAAAATAACAATTGGAATAGATTAAACAAAGCTGAATATGGAGAAGACACATGGAGAACAGAAGATATTTAAGAAAATTAATAGAGAAATACAAAGAAGTTAGATGGTGCTAAAAGAAAATAATAGGTGTAGGGAAAATAGTCAACATAGGAAAAAGCAACATGCAATGAAATGACTATCTGTATTACTAGGAAATAAATATTATCGATCTTTTGATCTCACATGTGCCGATATCACATTGGTGAAAGGTTTGAACATGAAGAGTGAGGCTTAAATGCCTAGCAGTTCTTGAATTCAACACACTGTCTTGTGGTCCGACTTAAAAATTTGAGCATATTAATTTTTTTTGCTTATGCTGATTAGAATATCTTACCATAGGTCTATCTAGAGCATTGCCTTGTGCCCCTCTCCTGGCAGGCTGTTATATTTAGAGCCATATTGCAAGCGGTGCGGTTGTCTCTCTGTGGTAATTTGCTATGCTGTTGTCTTTAGCTGTGATGTGGGGCCCAGGGACACTGCCTAGTGTCGAACAGAAACACTCTGGTGGCTGGATTGTGCCACGAGACACGTTCTCAGATTGATATTGCCTGCCTGGTGGTAAAGTTAACAGGTCTAGTACATGGTAGATGGAGACTGCTACCAGTTCATTCAGCAGGTTTCATTGCATGCACATTTAATTTTTCTATGGCACAGGTGTAGGCCGAAGGATAGCTATGGGTCCAGAGGACTTCTGCGCAGAATGCTCCTACTGAGAAGGGGGAAGTAGAGAGGGAAATGAGTAAAGTCTTCTTGCTCTCTTCCAGCGGTTCACCAATAGATGGTGGCAGAGATCCTTCCCTACACCATCCCCAGCTAACCTGTGGTTCTCTGCTTCTCAGTCCTGTGGGGCTGAGGTCATGACATAATGGCAGCAAAATATCTTTGCATGGTGGTGTGGTGGAACAAGTGATGAAAGAGCAGGAGACAGGATCCTGGAGAGCAACATTACAAGGTCTGAGAATGAAAAGCTATTTGTTAGAGCTGTGTACATTAGTGAAACTTCATGATTTGGAGCAGTAAACTCACAGAGTTTCTATTTAAGACATCATTTGTGTACCTAGAATCCTAAACCTTGCCTGGTTTACAACAATAATGGTTAGAAGTTAAAGGAAAAAAAAATATATATTAATTTCTAAAGTCTTAAATTTTACACTGTATTAACAACTGTTTCAATCTATGTCCTGCTGTATATAAAAGGAAATCAAGTAGATATAAAAAGAAACTAAAAGAAATATAGCCAACATATGAAGCAAATCAAACTGTAAAAAGTCATTAATATTGTTTGTTAGAAATTTAGTTATTAGAATATCTTTAAACCTACTTTATCTACCAGTGTGGTGTTTAGCTTTAGCATCCTTGGGAACCTTAGTTGAAGAAACAGAGTAATCCTGCTCCGAACATAGAAACAGTGTTCCAAAGATGTGTTCTATGATTTGTCAACTTCGATCAGTTTCTACATCTTACTAATAATTTTCTTATTACACTATGAATTACATTTAAAATATTGTAAATTTTCTTATGTTCTGTTATTTTTTTAGCTGACTTACTGGTTGTGCACAATTTTGTGCATTTAGAGGTTTCACACAATTATTTCGTATCGAGATGAGTTAGCATGCACGTACAACACCAGTTAAAATAATGGTGTTTATTTGCTTAAAACAGCACTGCTGCCCGTTGTAGGCCAAGTTATTTTTTTGAGAGCCTGTAACTAGCAGCCTGGTCACCCTTTAACTCAGTCTAGGCAGGTGTTACAAAACAGAGTTGGAGGTGGTCCCACGCTCTGCAGAGACATTTAGGTGGGTGTGTGCTGTGAAGTGCCAGTATCCGGGCTGGAGGGAGTCTGACTCCTACTCCAGCACTGATTTAGTCCGTCTTTCCTCAAGTGTGCCTCTCGTTAAGGATGTAAGTACTCCCTTTGAAATCAATGGGACTATTCACGCACTTAGTCAGGCATGTACTTTAAGCAGATTGCTGAACTGGGACCATTCTGCACCATCTAAATGACTATACACTCTTCAGGACAATGGAGAATCAGTCTCTCAGTTATTTTAAAAATGACTCAGAAAATGATTACATTTGCCTTCAACTGTCTTCTGGTGAAAATGAACAGTTTGAACAAAATATGGAGAATCGCTACTCAAAGCATTGGAAAAAAAATATAAAAAAGTTTTCTCATGTCATTTTGACAATGTTACACTTGATTTGTGATGCTGTACCAATAAAGTTAAGGAAGTGTATTGTTATTCTAGCATCGCTTGTTTGGAGTACAATATAGAGACTGATTTTCTGTTTATGAAGTGCTTGAAAGAAAAATAAGTGGTGATTATTCATGTTTCATTCTTTAAAAAGTCAATTTGTATGCTCTCTGTAGATCTAAACACCTGCTGATTTTCAGTACTACTTTTCTTCCCTAAAGAATGTGCCGCTTGGTCTGGACAGAGCTCTGCTCTGTTTTCTTGCAATGGGAACTGTATATTAACTCCTATCAGAGATAAAATTTCATGTAGTAAAACTCACGGTGTTTTCACAACATAAGTGCTTTGTCAGTAGAATAAAGGGCAGATCAAACATAAGTACAGTTTAAATCAGAGTTCACTGTTATGTTAATTTAAATGAATCAAATGAGTATTACTGTCGTGGTTTAACCCCAGGAGGCAGCTAAGCGCCACGCAGCCTCTTGCTCACGGGTGGTGGTGGGACGGGTGAGAGAATCTAAAGAGTAAAAGTGAGAAAACTCGTGGGCTGAGATAAAGACAGTTTAACGAGTAAAGCAAAAGTTGTGCATGCAAGCAAAGCAAAACAAGGAGTTCATTCACTGCCTCACATTGGCAGGCAGCTGTTCAGCCATCTCCAGGAAAGCAGGGCGCCACCGCACGTAATGGTTACTTGGGAAGATAAAATGCAAAACTTGGAACATCTCCCACTTCCTTCTTCTGCCTCCAATTTTATATCCTGAGCGTGATGTCATATCCCAGGAATATCCCTTTGTTCAGTTGGGGTCAGCAGTCCCAGCTGTGTCTCCTCCCAACTTTTTTGTTCACTCTCAGCCTACTCACTGGCAGGGCAGTGTGAAGAGCAGAAAAGTCCTTGACTGCTTAGCAACAACCAACATCAGTGTGCTATTAACACCATTCTCATCTCAAATCTAAAGCACGGCACTATATCAGCTGCTGGTAAGAAAGTCAACTCTATCCCAGCTGAAATCATGACATTCTCCACCTGTTATTCCATACCATTTACGTCATGCTCGTGTCCCACACTATCCAATACAACCTCATTAACCGACACCACCTTTCCCACGCTTTAATATAGTACCCAAATATAATTCCCTTAATCTATGGACCACCCTTGTGGAATGTCTGTAAAATGTCTGTGAATGTCCATAAATGTCCACAAATGTCCACAAAATGTCCATTGGGTTCATTTAGTCCATGATCACCCTTACCAAATGTAGCCTAGTGCTCTATGTATCTGGAACCTGGGGAAAATAGCATAATGGGAAATACCTGAAACTAAGGACCAGCATGGTGTCTGTGCTCAGGGTATGGTCTCTGTTGTTTTGGGGTAGCAGACTTTACTCATTAGTTCTGTAGGCTTGGATTTTTATGACTCTGCATTCATTTTCCTGTTCCATTCCAGTCTGTGTAGTTTTCTCATCCAGCAAATCAACCTGCATAATTGCAGAAAGGTCAGGTTTTGTTTTTATTTTTCTTCAGCAAACATTATATTTCTATTTGTATCATTTTACTTGGTAGATAATGCTTTCCATTATACTAGACAATTTTTTATTTATAAAATCCTCTTGACTTGTTGAACTGCTCCCACATCTCTCCTTAATTGTCCAAATACAATTAGAGGTCTGGATGAAATGAATCACCTTGGCAAAAATTCAGCCAGCTTTATTGCCAAATTCAAAGATTGACTGAGTGGGGAAAAAATGGTATATTGGCACACTTGATTTCAAAACAATTCCATATGTGGCCATGTGTGGTATTAATTCCAGCTGAAATTCTGGAGGGTGATTAATTAAAATGTGTTGTTGTAAATCCATTGCGATACGTTCCAATACTAAGTGTGCTGGCCCAGACTGTGGTTTAGCATATGTATCCTACAAGAGAGTAAATTATCAGTGGTCTCCTTGCATGGCCTTCTGCGAGGAGGAGAAAATGGGATAGAAGCAGTGAATGTCTATCTGCTATTTTTTCTTTTCTTAGCAGTGTCCAAACAGTGGCAGGAAAGAGGAAGGAGCAAAGACTGCTAACCAATATATCTGAACTGAGTCAAGAGGGACATGAAACTGCTGTGAAGTGGGATCTACAGCGCTTCAGTTAACTGATAAGAAAGGAAGGTGGTCAGGTCAGAAAACAGCCTCCTTTTTTTCCCCGATTTCTGTCATTCTTTCTGCCCTCAGCATGTCACATGAGAAGGTTGTTCCAGTTATGCCTGAGGCTTCTGCAATACCTTTCAGAGCAAGAGTCCAGTGTTCAGGTTTGGGAGAAGAGAGGGGTGCACCAACTGTGGTGCCCAGAGAGGCACCAGGAAGTAGGTGCCTGTGGTGGAGGTGTAGGGTCATGGGCTCTGCAGCAGCGAAGCTGTTTGAGACAGAAGAGGCTCAGCAGCTTTGGCTGTTATGGAGGGTCTGTGTTAGGGGACATGGGGACAGGGAAAAAGGAATGGGTAGGAGAAGATTTGAAGGGAAAAGAAATGGTAGCTCTTTTCTTTAATAAATGTGAACTGAAATGTTTTAAATATCTTTCCATCTTTTTACTTTTTCTTACAGCTGCTTCTTTCACACTTCTCCTATTCATAAACATATGATGAAAAAATAGACATATGATTTGGTAATTGCCAGAGGGTATCTACGTTCTGATAGCTTTCTTAGAGGCTGCATTCATCTTCCACCATTTTTATATTTACAAGTTAAAAGATGATTGTAGGAGGTGTTTTGGCTGTGGAGAGAATGCTCTCCCATCTGTGGCAGTATACAAAAGTGTCTTCTTACAGAAGGGTTTTTTGGGGTTCTTTCTGGATAGATAGATACAAAGATGTGTAGGTTTATTGATGAATCATCCAAAAGTGAGGAGAGACTGTAGCGTAATTGCACATCTTCCGATCCTACACAAGAGATATGCTTCAATAGTGTGCTACCTGCTCTTGGGCATGTTTAGTTTCCTATGAAGATTTCATCTGCAGTTTCTTTGTGAAGGGTATGCATATAGAATATGACATTAAGTTCCACTATTTCTGAGTTTTCTTTAGCTCTGTTACCCATTAGGAAAGCAAGATGCTAGTGTCTGCTCATCTATACAGAGTTTAGATATGAGAAAAGCTAATCAAAATAGACCAGAAGAAGAAAAAATCAGTAGACTATTTAACACTTATCTGAATGCACTGTTAATTCCACTTACCATTTAAACATTTATGAATGATGTAGACAAAGGAACGGATAATATGAAGGAGAGATAGAACAAAGCTACCTCTTGTAGCTTTTTGTAGAGATCTTTAAAATAATTTCAGTTTCTATGTACTTTTCTCCTTCTCAGAAAAGAAGGAAAATGGCATCACACAAATGGTGGGTTTTTTCAATAATGTGAGGTTAAATTGCTGATCTAACCATATCATAGATGAAAAATAATATTGTATGACCACTACCTTACAGTGGTAAAAACTGGTGTAAGATCATTAATTAAAACTGGAGCATCTTATATTTACATATTAACCAACACCTGCATATTCACAAATGCAGAAAGAACGAATGTCCAAATGGTTTAATTTTCACAGTATAGTGCTGAAGCAGGGACTTCAGGTTATTAGTTTGTAAAAATTGTTTCTTTGATGAGACTCTGAGTCACATATGACAGCATCTTCCATGGGTAGCAGAAAATAATTTGGAGTAAGAATATAGAAACAAAGATTTCATTGTCCTTTTTCCCTTTCAATTTTTCGTGTTTTTCATTCCAGCTTTTTTCCTGTGTGACTTTAAAAGCAATTGGTTGGACAAGATGAAGGCTTATTGTTTTGGTTTACAAACAAATAATGATAGCCTAGGTAAGGCTTGGAGAGAAAGGTGAATTACAGGACTATTAGGGGTGGCAGATAACTTAGTTGAACATAGAGATCAGAAACATGTTAGAAGTTAGTGTCCCTGGATGTGAGGGAGGAATAGTGCAGCCATTCAATATGAAGCTGTGGCAGACGCTTAGAAAGGAGAATTAGAATTGGGACTTCTGCATAGTCTTTAGATGAGGAGGGTTGCAATGCTGCTGTGCTTTTGGAAAGCCGTATTTCAGCTCTAGGGGAAGAGCGGGGAGGGGGGGGATTACCTTTAGTATTTTGGGATGCATCTACAATAATGCATGTGCTCTGTCTTTGTCTTCTGAAACCTGAAGAATTACCTATTGTTTCAGTATTCCCTTTTTTAAATCTTTTCTTGAGCCATTAGAGTACACAGTATGGACCATTTTTATATTTCAATGATCACATAACTGATCACTGATCTTGCAAACAGATGAGCTGTAAAAATGTTATCTGCCTAATTACAAGTGCTTCATGTGTCAGCAACAAAATTTTAGGAGGACGTTGTCTGCAGGGCAGTGAGGCAGTGAGAGCTCTTGAGTGTCTTACTGATCACAAACTGTACTTTTTCTTCCACAGTTGCAAATAAAGAATATTAAATTAAGTAATATTAACCAGACTACTGTAGTAAGTAAGGGCGAACATGTAATCCAGCACTTCCTGATTATTGATTACTCAGTCACAAATATCAGAAAATCACTTTATAGGAATAGAATCAGAAAATAGTAAAATCAGAAAAACACTTTAATACTGCTGCATCTGATTTTGAGATTAAATAAAAGGTTTCACATTAAAATCCTGAACCCATATTTAGATGGCCACCAAAATCCCTCTATTAAAACTTTCATTAACTAACTGTGAATTATCCTGCTCTCAAAGAGATGCTACATCTGGGTCTATCTTGCAGCAATCAACAGCAGTTCAGGCAATGTTCAAGTTGTTCAGGAATCTGTATTTTTTTGGAACCAGGACCTATGTCTTGAGTGGTAAAAGCATTGGGGGGGAAGAGGGGGGTAGTGGGGGGAAAGTGCAATTCTATTTTATATGGTTTTGTTTGTAGACATCCTTGCTTTCTTTTTAGGACTTCCATTGCTAGTGCTTTTAGCCTTGCAGATGAGGTTACCTCGACTTCATCACCAAAACAGAAAACCCCTTTCTTTGGATTGAAACTAGTATCTCCAGTTGTTAGCAGTCATGTTATGATGACCAACCTCTGGAGAGGCAAAACCCATAAGTCAGTCTCACCTCTGTGCCTGGCAAGATCATGGAGCATATGCTCCTGGAAACTCTGCTCAGACACATGAAAAATAAGGAGGTGATTGGTGAGAGCGAATGTGGCTTCACCAAAGGCAAATCGTGCCTGACAAATTCGTTGGCCTTTTATGATGGTGCTTCAACATTGGTAGATAAGGGGAGAGTAAGAGACGTCATTTACCTGGCCTTATGCAAAGCGTTTGACACTGTCCCACATGACATCCTGGTCTCTAAATTGGAAAAGCATGGATTTGATAGATGGACCACTGAGTGGATAAGGAACTGGCTAGATGGCTGCACTCAAAGGGTTGCAATCAATGGCTCAATGTCCACATGGAAACCAGAGATGAGTGGCGTTCCTCAGGGGTCAGTACTGGGACCAGTGCTGTTTAACATCTTTGGCGGTGACATGGACAGTGAGATCGAGTGCACCCTCAGCAAGTTTGCTGACGACACCAAGCTGTGTGGTACGGTCGACATGCTGGAGGGAAGGGATGCCATCCAAAGGGACCTTGACAGGCTTGAGAGGTGGGCCCGTACGAACCTCATGAAATTCAACCAGGCCAAGTGCAAGGTCCTGCACCTGGGTCATGGCAATCCCAGGCACAAATACAGGTTGGGCGGAAAACAGCTTGAGAGCAGCCGTGAGGAGAAGGACTTGGGGGTTTTGGTGGATGAGAAACTCAACATGAGCCAGCAATGTGCGCTTGCAGCCCAGAGAGCCAACCGCATCCTGGGCTGCATTAAAAGAAGTGTGGCCAGCAGGTCAAGGGAGGTGATTCTACCCCTCTACTCAGCTCTGGTGAGACCCCACCTGGAGTACTGCATCCAGCTCTGGAGTCCTCAGCACAGGAAGGACATGGACCGGTTGGAACAGGTCCAGTGGAGGGCCACAAATATGATCAGAGGGCTGGAGCAACTATGCTATGAGGACAGGCTGAGAGAGTTGGGGTTGTTCAGCCTGGAGAAGAGAAGGCTCCAGGGAGACCTTATAGCAGCCTTCCAGTACCTGAAGGGGGCCTACAGGAAGGATGGGGAGGGACTCTTTATCAGGGAGTGTTATGATAGGACATGGGGTAATGGCCTCAAGTTGAGAGAGGGTAGATTTAGATTGGATATCAGGAAAAAATTCTTTACTGTAAGGGCAGTGAGGCATGGGAACAGGTTGCCCAGGGAAGTTGTCAATGGCCCATTCCTGGAGGTGTTCAAGGCCAGGCTGGATAAGGCTTTGAGCAGCCTGGTCTAGTGGGAGGTGTCCCTGCCCATGGCAGGGGGGGTGGAACTAGATGATCTTTAAGGTCCTTTCCAACCTGAACCATTCTGTGATTCTGTGATAAAGTCTTACTCATGGTGTAGATAATTTTATTCCATCCACAATTAAGTGTGCATATCTGCTACTCTGTTCTCATGTCTATGGAAATGCCTTAAAAAGTATTTCTCTGAGGCTAAAAAAAATCTTAGAATCAATAGAGCAACAGATTTCTTGCAGCATTAATAGTGACATTTAAATGCATTTAATAACAAGGTAGAATGTTGGACTTCCTTGATAAATAAGACTATTATTTGTCTATAAATATCAATAAAATAACTTGCTACAAATTATATGCTGAAACAATGTATGAGCACCATTATTTTTACAAGTAGTCACAAATGTATTCTCCTTTAGCAAATGATTGATACTAACAATTTGGATATGTTTTCAGTTGTAGAGGCATATAACAAGTATCGTGCAGCAGATTAGAGTGGAGTTAGCCACTCTTGGAAGGCCAACAGGACATTATTTCACAGTTTTCTATAAACTGAATAGTCCAGTAAATTGCCAAAAAATGCTTACCAGCCTAGAATAGTTACTTCTGAAGATCTGAAGAAACTGGATCCTTTCAAGACCTGGTCTGGACAGAATGCCAAGAGCTACAGTTTCTTTACAAGTAAAAATCAGTGTTTGAAAAGCTAAGCAAAACTCAGGCTGCTGTATTCCCTGCTCACTTGTGCCAGTGGCTTGTGCTTTACCAATCTGTTTCCTCAACACTGTTTGTTGGCTGAAGGAACGAGATGGGTGCAAGGGGCAGAAGCGATGGAGCTATGGCAAAACTGTTATCAGTGCTAGTGTAAATTAGCTTATTAAGTCAAGGAGTCACAGCCTCAATGTTGTAAGTAGTAGAGAAAATCAATACTTGAGGAAGATTCCCACCTTAGCAGCGCATTAAGTGCTCCTTGGAAGTGACTTTTCCTGGTTAAATATACTGGGACAATTAACAACTAATAAGACTGGACATCTAATTAGCAAAAATTAGGTGACATAAACTTCATCCTTATCATAAAGAAAGAGGAAAACTGAAGTAAATGAGGGAAGTAATGATTTATAGTGAGCGCAAGTTAAAAAAAGAAAAGAGACATAAGACAACATATTCTTTCTTGATTGGGAGATATATTTTTACTTTCAATGTTCTTCCATGGTTTTTTCACGTAACTTTCATTTTATCAGCAAAGGAATAATGCCTGAAGTCTTAGACCTTCAAAGTCTGTAACCTGTCACAGTTATCTAAGGAGAATAAACTATGCATATGGGTCAGTCCTGACAGGACAGCTAGAGGTTGGGTTTGCCATTGGGGTGTTTAAAAGAGCACTGGTATTGCTTGGATTTGTCCCTTGTTTGGCTCTGTGTAGCTGTTTATCTCTAAACTTTATTGGGTTTGGCTCTGCTTCATCCTGAGCTTGATGTTCCACCAAAAAGGGGTTCATAGAAACTCATAGTCCTAAAGATTTCCATTCCTTCAACAGGTTGAGATTGATACAGCTCAAAGCAGAAAGAAATTTTTACTCATACAGGGAGGCAGACCAAGTCAGAAATGAGATCATAAATTCTGGTTATTTATTCAGGCTCTATAAACTCATTAAAAGCAAGATTGAAATGCTCAAGTAGGTTTTATTGCTGGTAGAAATGTATTCTTCTTGCTCTGTACTGAGTAATCAGAGTGGGATTGTTAAGGCATTCATGGTGGAGGGAAAACAACCCAGCCCATTCCAATTAGATATAGGGGTTGAGTGTTTTGGGGTTTGGTTGGGAGAAAGAAGAGGAGTGTTGTGAGAGAACTGTGTATTTTTTGAGTGATCGTTGTACCTTAATATTAAGGCAGTTGAAACAGACAATCCTAATTCTCAGAAAGATTCATTCTCTATTATGGCAGAGGAGAAATTGTCCATGGCACTTGATTTGGATATCTATCAATATAACCATACAATTAGAACTCACAGACTTCTAACATGGAGGACAGATCTGTTTTAAAGTCATGCTTATATGAATTAATAAACAAGAACTGTTAAGAGGTTTTGAAAACCATAGCATAATTACGATTGAAAATAATAATTTTTACTATTGCTACCCTGCTTGATCCATGAAATAATAAGTGATTAAGGCAATGTAGGAAAAGTTGGGGAAAGCTGCAATTAATAGTGTAAGTAAAAAATTTTAGAAGTTTCTTTTCCAAATCCTCATTTGACCAGCTCTACAATTAAGTATCATTTGATTTTACTATATAGCATTTTAGGCATATAGCCACATTAAGACAGTCAGAGAATCCAAATCTTTGGTTTTGACACATCTTCAAGTTGTCTTTACTTTTGTTATGCCTGTCTCATCTATTCTAAGAAATTGGAAGTGTGATTAAATGTAATTTAAAATGTAATTTAAAAAGAAAGACTTTAAATACTTGTTTCTATCTTTGCTTTAAAAAAAAATAAAAATAAAAAATCTTATGTTACTTGAGTCTGT
The DNA here is from genome assembly GCA_947846985.1 of Fratercula arctica. Taxonomy (NCBI): domain Eukaryota; kingdom Metazoa; phylum Chordata; class Aves; order Charadriiformes; family Alcidae; genus Fratercula; species Fratercula arctica. Next base: position 91,963,253 of record CANTUZ010000002.1, on the reverse strand, counting down.
GTTATCATGGCATTTTTATTCCTGCAGCTCATGCTCTAAGATTCAATCAGCTTGGGGGATGCCCAGCATGTCATTGATTTATAAAGAAGGATTTTCAAGGAAAAGTTTCTATTGTGAAATGGCATAATGTTTTCTTTTGGAGTAGGGGATGGCAAATAAGAACTGTGGTAAAGATTAATCCTGGTTGTTCCATACTGGTTGCTTTAATAGGTTCTCCTTGGAAAGCTGAGGTATAAATCCAGGGGAAAGCATGTGAGAGCTACTGATAAAGCATAAGTCACGGAGATTGTTATATGGAATCATCTGCCACTGAAGATTAGAGTAAGCCAAAGTTTGCCTAGTTTTATAACCTTTAGTATGGTCTATATAATTGGCTGGATTTTATTCTTTTTGGTTTTGTGTTACAGTTGTATTTAGACTCCAACTGAGAATAGGACCTTATTTTGCTATTTTGCACTCTACAAATGTGTAGCTCATCATTGTCCCAAAAGTCTGCAGGGTAAATAGACCAACAAGAGGCTAGAAAGAAACTGGAGACACAGCTCTGAAGTGATTTGACCAAGGCCACACAACAAGTCTCTTGCTAAAGACATTTGTCCCAATGGAAATCAAGTATTTAAGAACAAAAGAAAAAGAAAACTCCATCTCAAAAGCGTAAATTGCTGCAATCTGGGAAAAGCAGGAAAAAGAAAGAAACACTAAAGGTCACTTTACACATCCATGTATACGTCTACCTGATAAGCCTGCAAAGTAGCAGGAAATAATCTGATTTATAGTGTTATAAAAATGCCATAATTATTTGAAAGCATAATTAATTGCAACATTTTGGTGCTGAAGTGGGGAGATTTTTAACAGTTATACATTGCTGTCCAGAATTGGTGGTATTATTTGGATTTCTTGTCAGGGATTTTATTTATTATTTCCTTTTAGTAAAGGTAGAGGTGGGGAAGAACTCTAGAAAAAAATTCAGTATACACCACAGTAAGGTTTGGCCATGCAGTTAAAGGGAGAACAGTTCTAATTTTTTAAAAGATAAAGACATTGAAGTCTTCATTATAGTATGTAAATATAAATATAAATGCATATATTTAAGCTGTGCTAAAAATTGCATATTTCTACAAGACATTTCAAAAGTTCAACAAAGCACAGGAGAAGTATATTTAACATGATTAGAGAGACTTTAAAAGAAATTCTTCTAAACTGCTTAGTAAAACCACAGGTAGAACAGGATTTCCTGGTTTAGTTACAGTGCTCTGCCTAAGTCTAAATAAAACATAGTGTGAGGATTTTCAATTTAGTTGTTACTAAATAACTAAATTATTAACCTAGAAAAAAATCAGTGGTGCCTTTAAATTCACTATTCCACACTTCATTGCAAACTCTGATTGGAGATGGTAAAATCTTGACAGGAAATCCAATGCAAATCATCAATTTTTTGTGTGTTGCATCTTTTTTTTAATTTAAAAAGAAATAAACACAGGTTTGTTTAAGGCCTGAAATAAGGAAAAAGCTATCATATCATCCCTGATCTCTGCTTTTTCCCTAATTCTGACTGTTCCCAGAAAAATGTTTATTTGCTGTAGGTGTCAAAATGACACTTGAAATGACAATGATAATTTGACAAAGAAATGTCTTCTACCCAGTAGTTAAATTACTGCTTTCAGTAGTATGGAACAAAAACTTCAGTATAAAACCTATCTCTGAAAAATATCACAGTGTTCCAGCATTTTTGTAAAATTCTGTACTTCACTAGATATTGATGTTATGCTTTAAATATAATTTTCCAGGGAAAAGCCACCTCTTTTCTGTGAAGTCTGCACACCATGGATGTTACTCCAGCTGTCGTTTTCCAACAGCATCATTCTCTTTTGGATAAAATGTACCTTTATTTCTTCTCTTCATCCTGAGTCTCTTCACATCAATCTCAGCTCCTGTCACAGAAGTTAAGTTTGGTGCATGGTGTGTTGGCATGGAGGAATTGGTTGATGGTGTCTTCACAGGGGCTGCATAAACTCACGTCAAGGCTTATAAACTGTGTGAAAGTTACCGACATTTAGCAGACAACCATTGTGTTAGTTCGTGGATGGATTTCTAATACAACGAGGTCACCCTATGAACACTCCAAGCACTGAGGAGTTGGTAGCAGCTGTATAGGCCTTAGTATAAGTAGGCCTGCAGGCCTGCCTTGACATGAGTTTAAGAAAAGTTACTGTCGGACATAAGATAAAGAACTGCTGACCAGAAGGGTTGCTGAATCTGCAGAAAGAAGTTTAACAAAGAAACTTAAAGCAGCATACGTCAAGAAAGGTCAACCAGTGACAAGAAAGAATTAAGCGCGTAAGCAGCTCGTGAGGATAACATGCAGCCAATTAGTAGGAGTTAGAGCGCGTGAACAGAAATCATAATACTATAAATGTAACACTTAGGTTGAATAAAGTGGCATTAACTTGATCATATTGGTCTGCGTGTTATTGCTCGAACCTTCCGTGTCGACATTAATCTGTCCTTATCTTTATAATAAAGATATCTTCCCTATCTTTATTTGATAATTCACTAGAGAAAGACAATACCTTTCAGCTTTACCACCTCAAGTTGAAATCTCAAGTTGTTGTGAAGAAATGATTGGATGCTTAGGATTTCATGCCTGCACGTACCATGCAATTATAACTTGTTTTTTGAAAAGCAACTGTCATTTTGAAAGATAATAGTCATAGGTTTCTTGTAGAGGAAATTCCGTTTCAAAGTGGTATTGACTTATCTGAACTACTTGGGTTGGAGATATCATCATGATTTTGAGGTTCAGCGTTCCTTGCAATATTTCCAATATGTACTCAGTTATGCTAGGGTAGAAAGAATAATTTTCCACCCATCTTTGACAGTTGTCCTTTCTGTCCTAACAGAAATGGAGTACCTAGCAGAATGTGAAAATAATAACAGTAATGCCAAAAGACAAGTAAAAAACAAAAGGTTCAATTTCATATGGAATATGTTCTTATCAGATTACATCATCCGTTCGCAGGTAAAATAAACTATACCACACTGGAGGAAAAAAGTATAATAGTTTAACAAAGATTGCATAAAAGGTTTTATGAAGATCTCAAATGAATCAGCATTAGCTCTTATGGAAGCAAATCAGCATATCCTTATAGTTACTGCCAAAGATTCAACTACTGCTATTAAAAAAAAAAAAAAAAAAAAAAAATCTATATTGATTTATTCAAGTGCTTACAGTAAATTTTAACAATTCACTGCAACTATTTCCTTCTAAATCAAACCATTGAAATTGGAATGCTTCAAATTCTTGCTGCTTTATGCAAACTTAAATCAAGGTATAGTTGAAAAAGTTATTTAATAGATAATATTTTCAATCTTAAATCTTTCAGTTAAATGGCATTTTCATCAGCAAAAGTTTTTCCACTAAAGATAAATGCTTTAGGTTTTTCTATCTACCCGCATTTCTTTCCTGTTAACATTGCTGAGATTATCCTGTTCAACTGGGAAGAACAACTTCACTGTGGAGTTCCCTTTCTTGCAATATTTTGTATAACTATTCTTTTAAACATTTACACTTAAACACTGAGTTTTCTTTTTTTGTTAAGAGCATTCAATAATGAAAAGGTCAACATATCTCTATACTTAATAAATATTTCTAATATGTAGTAATTAGTGTATTCCAAAGTAAATCACTATGAGGTTTTGAAAAATAGTTACCCTTTTATGTTTGTATACCTTTCAGTTCTTGTAAATTTCTTTTCACCTTTCTGAGTATCCACTATAATACCTTAAGGCAGATGTACAAAACAGAAATGCTTGGTTGCCTTCAGCCCTAATAACTGAAGGACAGAATTTATAAAACTGTAATCCCTTTGTTCCCAGAGGCAGTGGTCTGTATAAGGCTTTGGGCTGCATTCTCAGCAGGAAAGGGTTTAAGTCTGTCAGACTGAGGGTGGCAGCAAAGAAAATCCTTATTTTTAAAGGGTCATCTGTTTATTGCTGTTTGTAAGAAGTACCTAAATTCTCATTAGAGTGGTAGAGAACATTAGTTTTACCATGATGCAGCAAGGGCTAAAGAGAATAAGGCAGCATCTGAACCAATTTGTATATATTAAAGATTTTTAAAAGGTGGTTGTTGACTTTCATTTACCATGGTATCACCCAATCTTGAAAGATCCTTCTAGAGCTTCATTTTTATGCTCGTGAATGGTGTAATGCCAGGGATGTCAAGCTCAACAGGAAGGGCTTCTTCAAGTATATTGGAGGCAAAAGGAAGACCAGAGAAGTTGTGGGTCCACTGCTGAATGCAACAGGAGCCATGGTGACGGAGGATGCGGAGAAGGCGGAGTTACTGAATGCCACCTTTGCTTCGGTCTTTACTGCTCGGCCCAGCCCTCAGGAGTCCCAGACTTTGAAGAAAGTAACAGGGAAAGAGGAAGACTTCCCCTTGGTTGAGGAGGATCAGGTGAGAGATCAATTAGGTCAATTAGATATTCACAAGTCCATGGGCCCTGCTGGGATGCATCCGAGAGTGCTGAGGGAGCTGGCAGGTGTCATTGCTGGACCGCTCTCCATCATCTTTGAAAGGTCCTGGAGAACAGGCGAGGTGCTTGACGACTGGAGGAAAGCCAATGTCACTCCAGTCTTCAAAAGAGGCAAGAAGGAGGACCTGGGCAACTACAGGCCGGTCAGCCTCACCTCCATCCCTGGAAAGATGATGGAACAGCTCATTCTGGGCGTCATCTCAAGGCATGTGGAGGAAAAGAAAGCTATCAGAAGTACTCAGCATGGATTCACCAAGGGGAAATCATGTCTGACTAATGTGACAACCTTCTGCGATGGCATGACTGGATGGATAGATGAGGGGAGGGTGGTGGATGTTGTCTACCTTGACTTCAGCAAGGCGTTCGACACAGTCTCCCACAGCATCCTCATAGGGAAGCTTAGGAAGTGTGGGTGAGATGAATGGACAGTGGGGTGGATAGATAACTGGTTGAAAGACAGAGCTCAGAGGGTCATGATTAGGGGCACAGAGTCTAGTTGGAGGTCAGTGACGAGTGGTGTTCCCCAGGGGTCAGTATTGGGTCCAGTCCTATTCAATATATTCATCAATGACCTGGCTGAGGGGATAGAGTGCACCCTCAGCAAGTTTGCTGATGACACAAAGCTAAGGGGGGTGGCTGACACAGCAGAGGGCTGTGCTGCCATACAGAGAGACCTAGACAGGTTGGAGAGTTGGGCAGAGAGGAACCTTATGATATTCAACAAGGGCAAGTGTAGGGTGCTGCACCTGGGGAGGAATAACCCCATGCACCAGTACAGGTTGGGGGCTGACCTGCTGGAGAGCAGCTCAGTGGAAAGAGATCTGGGAGTCCTGGTGGACAACAGGATGATCATGAGCCAGCAATGTGCCCTTGTGGCCAAGAAGGTCAATGGCATCCTGGGGTGCATCAAGAAGAGTGTGGCCAGCAGGTCAAGGGAGGTCATCCTCCCTCTCTACTTTGCCTTGGTGAGGCCACACCTGGAGTACTGTGTCCAGTTCTGGGCTCCCCGGTTCAAGAAGGACAGGGAACTGCTGGAGAGTGTACAGCAAAGGGCTACCAAGATGATTAGGGGATTGGAAGATTATTATGAAGAAAGGCTGTGTGATTTGGGTCTTTTTAATCTGGAAAAAAGGTGACTGAGAGGGGACCTTATCAATGCTTATAAATACTTAAAGGATGGATGTCAGGAGGATGGGACCAGGCTCTTTTCAGTGGTGCCCAGCAACAGGACAAGAGGTAATGGGCACAAACTTGAACACAGGAAGTTCCACCTAAACGTGAGGAGGAACTTTTTTACTTTGAGGGTGGCAGAGCACTGGAACAGGCTGCCCAGAGAGGTGCTGGAGTCTCCATCTCTGGAGACATTCAAAACCCACCTGGACGTGTTCCTGTGCAGCCTGCTCTGGGTGACCCTGCTCTGGCAGGGGGTTGGATTAGATGATCTTGAGGTCCCTTACAGTGCTACAATTCCGTGATCCTGTGTTTGTCCCCTCACTACTCACCCTATTTTCCTCGTCATTTTATGAATATTCTTGACTGTAGAACTCAGTGGGTGTTCACTCCTTGCTTTGTGAAAATTGACTTTTAATTCCTATTTGTTGTTATCCCATCTTCCACCAGTTATTTATGTAAGGGAGTGTCATTTTCCTTATCTTGCAACAACTTAGTATTTTGTAAAGATTTTGCTGAACATCCTGTGGAAGGTTGACCAAACTCACCGAATTTGCTCTTGTTGTGTGCTTGTTTACTCCAATACATCTGTAAGGCAGGAATGTCCTTTGAAAAAGCAGTATTACTTGTGTCTGTCTGAAAACTCCTGAACAGCAACTTAAGCCTGCTTCTTCTGCATATTGGCAATGAATACTGAGAACAGTTTCTTTGGTTTTTTTCCCACTTGTATCACCACTTTGAATTTGTTTTTTTTTTTAAGACTGTTGGTCTTAATCATGTTTTTCCTTTGATTAAAAGATTTCCTCTCCTTGCTCCATTTTCTCTATGCCTTTATTTGCCTGTTTTCTGATTGCCTATGTAGTGGAGAAAGCAATGGATTCACTGCATCTACATTCTCCATTCTCTTTTACACGCATATCAGGGAATAACACGGAAGAGTAACAGGTCATTACATTCCCTTATTTGACTGGAAGTTAACTGGCTCACAGTGAAGTGCTTAAAGAAAAAGAGTAGTTACCTAAATGAGTTCTGTATTTCATTTCTTCTTGGTCAGTCTCCCATTATGAGTGTATATCAGGTTTTACACAGCATCAAAGGAATACTGATCCATTTAACCATGCAGTAGCCTATAAAGCAGCTGTCACAGCAGTAGAGACAACCTTTTTAAAATCTGAGTTTGTGTATGCTAATGTGAGTCATTAGTCTTTCAGCCCATTTTGTAGCATTTAGTAAGTATAACATTAAGTTATCTTTAATTGATGAGACTGCAACTGTCCCGTATAGTATCTTACGTCTCAAGAACTTGCACAGATGCTTCATTTAATGGTTGAGCTCTGTTTGGAGCTATTCCTATCTTAGGAGTCTATGGGGGGGGGTGGGTGGGGTGGGGAGCGGGGAGGGGTTGGAGTTACTAGCACCTCAAAGGTTTGGGCTTGAAGTAATACTTTTCATTGTCTGAATTTACCTTTTATTCCCTGGCAATGATGTTAGTCAGTACTGAATAGTCAGTGCAAAGGGGTTTTACCAAGCCAATCCTTCTGAACTGAGAAATATCAGTAGTTGAATGCAGAGCCAGGACAACAGTTGATCAGTCATGCTGTTTCCTGCTAAACTGAACCTCAAGCTTGAGAAAGAACAGTTAATTAACATGCATCTGTGAACTGGTATGATCTGTTTTCACTGATCCAGAAAGTATGTTTTGAATGGGTGAAGAAGTGACAGAAGACATATCCCAGGGTTGTTTCCTCCCTGACTCCCTTCCCTTTTACATACAATTTAGTGAGCACTATTTTCCAAAATTTCTTTGTTTCATTCATATCATTTTTAGCAAGTACTAATTTGCTAAACAAATTACACAGGATATATCCTTTCTACACATCACTGGGTTACTAGGGTGGTATCCTGGGACATCCGTAGGGAACTAAAAAATGCCATAGGATTTCATGAAGAAAACATTATCATTAATGCATTCCAAATTTGGTCCCTATTTGTTTTTAATCAGAACTGTATAGTTATTGTAGCATAGTATATTAAATGAAAATCTGCTGGGTACTTATACCACAGTGGGAAATTAGTACCAATTTTCATAAAAAAGATTTTATTTTATTCATTAAACATGTATGTAGTTTATTTGTTTTCTTTTGTTAGTGTATTACTTATTTATCATATTTTCAATGAGATCTGAGGGGTATCCTTCCATTAATGCACATTTTATTTGAAATAGAACCATTTAGTTTTACTCCAAGATAGGCTATTTCTAAACAGGACCAGGTATAATGGGATATGCAATAGCAGAAATGTTACGAGTACCTTCCGAGCTCTGTTTCTCTGAGTACAGTATCTAGGACTTCCATGTATAGAACAGGTTGAATGAAACACATGCACTTACATGACCGTATGTCTATGCTGGGAAAAAAACGAAACAACATTTCTCCAAATCACTAACAAGAGAAGGAGAATTTGTAGCCAAAAAAATGTTTGTCACAAGTAGCTGTACTATCCCAGATATTACCACATCCAGTCTCATCAGACAAGCAACATCTGGCTCTGCAAGTGTTGGCTTGGGGAATTCCTAGGATGTTTTGAGGAAAATAGGTTTGTGATTGTGACTGAACCATTATTGAACATGGGACTGAACCAATATTGTTGCATAGCTTTAGAGTTCATTTTGCTTCCTCTGTAGCAAATATCTAGAACACTGCAACAGTGACTCTGTCCTTCTGGTCATGGCGGAAAGAGGGAAAAGAACAAGAACTCCCTGGCCATTACATCAGAGAAAAAAAAAAAACCCAATTGCTATAATACCTAGAAATTAATCTGATAAGAGCAGAGTATGGTGGCTACAAAGGAGATGGAGCCATCAGTGCAGGTGATTTTCAAAGTTTTTAATCTGGGCATTCTTTCCCTTGTGTTGAATTACTCATTGATTCAGCTCTGTACTGTTCTCTCCTTCAGGGCCTTTACATCAGCATCCCTCCATTTTCCCTATTTACTTCTTTTCTATGTTTTCACAGGCTTTTTATTTCTTTCTTTTCAGTTATTTTCTCCCTTTCTGTTTTACTGTCATCTAATTCCTTCTGTCCTACGAAAACCCCACCTCCAGAAATAAACAAGTGTGCACAGCTGCCAAGACAAAACAAAAAAGAAATCACACACTCCTGTGAGTCTGTCAGTCTTTGGCATTACATATTCATGTGAGAGTTAAAACCAGTTGGTCATATTTTTCTTCCTGTAGAAATGGTGGTGTGCTATTGACAGACAAAACTTTGAGAAAAGCAAGCATTCCTTGCACAAATCTTCATGGAAACTCAGTTCCAGTTTTTTTTCCTCAGTTAAAAGCAAGTGATCCGTAATCATTCCCTTGAAAGCACATTCTTGCTAAGATGTACTGAATTCTTCTTGGCAAGCATGTCTATTTTTATGTGATGCCATAGACTTAGGTCAAAAAGCAGTACTCAACTACAGGAATTAACCATATCTACACAGGTTTGTAGCCTCCTGATACCTCCACTGCAGTGGTAGAATGACTATGGAAGGTAGGCAAAGACTCCAACATACTTTTTCTTCAGGAAATTACTCAGTCATTGATAAAATCAAGTGGGTAGTTACTGGTTATTTAAATTGCCTTGGTGGAGGCCTAAAAGGGAGAGGGAAGAAACCTGGATGCCAGTAAGGCAGTCTTCTGGCTTTGAATAAATTCTGTTGGATTGGAGCAGACTGGATTAGAGTGTGGTTCAGTGATAAGAGATAACAAAGACGGTCTGGGTTGGGTGGTGCAGTGAAACAGTCTGCCTTGAGCTCCCAGGTAAGTCCCATTAGCTAAGCAGTGATAAAAGTGAATGATGCAGGTGTATTGAATTAGAAGTCAATCTTCTAGCAGCTTACACAGGTTAGACAATGGTTATTCAAACTGTTAATTGGACAGGGCAATATTAAACCTTATACTTAGGTTCCATGTTGTTACAATAATAATAAAATATTCTGGTGAGCATGCTTAGGGCACTCCCTACATAGCACAGGCTGATGGAATATCTAAATATTTTGGTTATTTATGGGATCATGTTATTTATGTGTTCTTTGCTTTGACAGAGGGAGTGTATGCTGTCCATCAACAGCAGTATTTTTTTCAAAACTTTTGAGGCCACCATCTTAAACCAACCCTATGAGCAAAGATGATTGAAAGTCAAGTACTCTAACTGGAGTGGTCTACATGTTGAATGGATCACTATTTTCAGTCTCCCTAAGTGAAACACTGGAGAACAGTAATTAATAATCTGAACTCTGGCAAATATGTTGTCCCAAAAGGCTGACTTCCTGTGTCCATTAAAGCTGTATAGTGCTGATAATCTGAGGGTATTGTAGAGTAAAAGGAAGTATGTTGTTGCTGTAGATAGTTCATATTGATTAAAGTTTTCTGTCCTGAAGGATTCAGTTATTTAAATGATTTTCAGTAACTTTTCATTTTGATATGAGATCTGCTATGTTGCTATTGTCCTCCTCTTGTTTAGCTGTACATAATGATGAAGGATTGAGAGCTATTATATTTCACTTGCGTGAGATAGCAGTTTGTTTTGGAGACAGTACTCCTGAACTTTTTTAAGTCTTTGTTATTACTTTTTAATAAATATTAGACGCAATCTGAGACAAAACTTACAAAAAATGTTAACTGTGAAGACTAATCCAAAATTAACCTTGAAGAGTAATATACAAAAGAACTCTTAGTGACAGGTAATAGTTTATTTGCTATTCTATTAACAAATTTTACTTAAGACTTATTGTGGGACCAGGAAAGTAACATTTCTGTTCCTTAGTTTTTCTTGTTTCAAAAAGCAGAGATGGCAGCATTCAGTATTTTCAGGTATGTATTAAAAAAGAGAAAAAGGTTGATGGAGTGAAGAGAGAAATAACAAAGGAGGTAAACATAAGAAGTAAATGCTCTTACAGGGAAAAAAAAAAGGAAAAAAGACGTCATCATGGTATAATAGAGAGAGTATTCTGAGATGGATCTTCAGTTGATTTAAGTCAACAAGGTTCTGTTGGGTTTATGAGTCTGGGCCCATTTATCCTTGTTAAGGCGAACTATAAGATATATTTTGGCCTGACTAGATTATTATGTTTCAAATACTACTTCACTGTAAGAATTAATATCTCTAGAAAGCTGCCAGGTTTTATTTAGAAACAAACAAATGAAAAAAACTCAGTAAAAAAAATATATATTCTTAGTTAAAAGAAACAGTAGGGTCTTGATTCTTGTGACTCTTTTTGGCAGGATCTTTATTGTCAGAGAACTAATGTTTTCCAATGACATTTTAGTGTTCTGAATAATCCCTCAGCTGAGCCTCACTTCAGTAGAATAAGTTAATATGTACTACCAAATATAGGTTTGTACATGAAAATAATTAGAAGTGATTGCTGCAGTTGGAAAGCCAGCTGCATAGCATGTTCTTTCAGGATGTAGACACGTGTGCACATTTTTTATAAAATAAAAACACTTAAGCATTTATTTTATGCATCTATAAAACACTCACATTTGTGCATCTGTGTATAGAAATGATTTGTTATTTAACAAAACAAAAAAGCATGAAAAAGTCTAAAGATAATTCTTCGTACAAGACATAGCATAGTAGCGATATCTCTTCCTTTTTATTTGAGTCCAATTCTTTAATCTCCTGATTTTTAAGCCTTTAAGGTAAGGTTGTGGTATCAGATAGCAAGTAAATCAGCTTTTCTTAAACTTGTGCTATATATGTGTGTCATTCAGAACTCCAGGAGATACAATAATTTAACTCAAAACCATCATGAAGCTTGTAATAGAAAGCAGCCTTGACCATGGTGATGCTCTATGACAAATAAATAGCAGGTCTAGAAAACTGAAAATAGACAGGTCGAGAAAAATGAAAACAGAAAATATGGATTCTTTTATATCTTAATCTAGAAGGCAAATAAACAACAACATTCTTTCAACTTTAGGAAAGGTCTTTTTACAAAGCTTTCAAGTTTTCAGAAGCTTTCAGATTCTCAGTTTAGGGCTTCTAACATTTAATTATGTATCTGAACAACAGCTTGGCTTCTGTTCTCTCCACCAAGTTGAGCAGCTAATGCTGTATCTCATGGTGTTCAGCAGCATGGAAGTTCAGGCTGCCACTATATAGTCCCTAAATATGATTGATAGTAACCCATTTTTACAGTTCATGTGCTGAAGGCACTATTTTTGTTTTTGTTTCCATTTATGCACTGTTCTATTTACTGATTTAATTCAGAAGTCACTCAAGAGACTCTCTCTGTCTTTCAGTAATTCTAGAAGGCCTAACCCTTTCCAGTGCTGAGTTAACAGTAACTGCTGATGCTTGGCAGGTCTGAGGACTGAGTCCAAGGACTACAACAAACGCTTTATCCAAATACACATAGATACTTAATGAGTTCCATGAACCCTGCTTCTGGAGAGTAAATATAATTCTGTTCCTCGTTAACATGTGCAGACTGCAGGAAGCATTTCCTGAAGTGTGGTAGACATCATGAATTTCCCTGTCTAATGAAGGGTTTTTTTTGGGGCATGAATTAATGCATAATGGATATTTGTCCCCTTGTATATCTGTACATGAATCTGCAAGTGAGATTCTTCTATGCAAGAGAGAACTGAAGAAGTTATGAAAGGGATGAATTTGACTTTCTCCTTCCTAAAATATTTTAAAGTAGTTAAATAGGAATCTGTCTCAGGAGTAGAAGAAAATAGTCAAGTTTTGATGTAAGTAAGCAGAAAAAAGAGTAGAAGACTTACTTGACTTTAAGTGTTGTATTTGTGTATTAGCTGAAAATGGTTACAAATAAGGAGAACCATATTTCAGTATGTAGTTTGTGTTCATGGGCAACATTTTGAGAAATGGTAGAAAAAAAGAAAAATCCATGAAACATTCTTATCTAAAAGGCACCCCAAAGGAGGCAGGGAGGTTCCTAAAGCTTAGGCTTTGGTGTAATTGGCTACTTCCTAATAAATCTTTCAGTTTACTTAACCAATAAAGATCTAATTTTAATATCTTCCTGTTTTGATATTTACAGGAATATTTGTTTGGACCCTTTGGCCTTTCAGTGAACCAAACAACCATTATTTGAGTTGGGCATTTGAACTCAAGAGAGGTGAGTCAATTTTCCATAAGAATTGATAAGCACAAACTTTCATTCATTGCTGAAAGCAAATCTGAATTTGGTGACGTTGTGGGTTAACCCTGGTCACTAGCTTGATGCCCACTCAGCAGTGCAGGGTTGGGTGGAGGATGAGGATGAGGAATGGGAGTTACAGTCAGTCCATAAAAGCAGTGCTGCTTCTTCCTCCTCACATTTGCCGTACTCCAGGATGGACTCTCCACGAGCTGTGGTTCCCTCTTGAGATATCCAGTTGCTCCAGCGTGGGGTCCTTCATGGGCTGCAGGATGGATATCTACTCCGACACGGTCAACTTCATGGGCTACAGGGAAATAAACTGCTCCACCAAGGGCTGCAAGGGAATCTCCAGCGTGTCGTCTGGAGCACCTCCTCACCCTCCTTCTTGTCTCAAATTGTTGCCCACAGGATTGTTTCTCACACTTTTCTCCCACCTTCTCTCTCCACCTGTCATTTTTGCCCTTTCTTAACTATGTTAAGAAGAATCACACACATGGCTAACATCCTCAGCTTTGTCCAGTGGTGGGTCCACTGCAGAGGAGGCTGAAACCAGCTGTGTCTGGAACAGGAGAAACTCTGATCTCCTTCCACAGAAGCTACTCCTGCAGCCTCCACATTGCCCAAAATCTTGCCACCTACACCTGGCACAGGTGACATTTCAGAGATGTATTTAGTTTGTCAAGGTTTTTGCAGCCATTAGAAATTGGACATACAAAGTTTTTAATGACTTCAAACTACATGGAACTGCAAGAAGGAAAAGAAGTTTGGATGCACTCTTAGTCTCATGTCCTTAGCTGCATTGAGCATACAAAGTTTTCTTAAATTGAATGAAGCTCTACCAGTTTATGTCATCCTAAGGGTGTGTTGAATGCTTTCAGAGATGGCATCTTGCCAGATTGCCCCCAAGTACATTTACCAACACCCACAATTATGAAGACCTGTTTGAAAATAAAAATCAACTTCTTTATGCCCATTTCTGCCAACTGATGAAAAAATTGAACAACTAACTCAGATTTACTAGAATATGCACTTGATAGGTGGGAAACTGGTACAAGCTCTAGCTGTAATTGCAGCAGGAAGCTGCTACAATGCTGTGGGCTATTTTGCAGTGGATGTTTTTCCTTTCCTTTTGTAGTTGTTCTATTTTTTATTAAAGATATATACTTGTATATGAACAGAATCAAATAAAAGGTGAGATATTGTTTGACAAGATGTTTAGAGAATTTACAGGTTTCCATTGTTCTGTTATGATTTTGGGTACTTGCCACAATCAGTAAAATGTGTTTTACCTTCTTCTTTATCATGCACACTGATTTCACATAAATTCTAAGAAGAAAGAATGTCTTGAGCCTGAGAACAAGTCATTGTATTGGATTTTGTTGATTTAGTATGAAAAGAATGGACAATGGCCAGAATATTATATATAGGGAATGACTCTTTATTTCAATGTTTGGCATTGCCAGAGACTTTGTAAGGCTAATCACAGCAATATAGGATGCTTTGAAGTAAGACCACTATTAAAAATACAGTTGTTAGAAGCAGATGTTAATGAACAGATTGTTACCAATATTTTAAGCCTAAATGAAGGAGAAAATAAAATAACAGGATGAACAAGAGGAAGCAGGATGCTACACTGAGAAAGGATTTCTGTGTAAGCTGAAATTGTTAAACTCTGAAACCTACATTTTCAAGGTCCTTCATTGTAATCCATTATCTTTCATTCCCCTTTGGTACCACAAAGATGTCAATTTGATGACATATTACACATAACAATGTCATTACATTGGCATAACATGACAACTGGGACTCATTTGAACTTTTGAAAACTTCTAATCCCTAAAATAAATTATGAACTGAAGACTTTTCAGACATAGAAAATAATTCACTCGTTAGAAAGAATAGGATTTTCCATACGTTTTGGAGAATTACACTTTTCTGAGCCTTTTTCTTTTTCCTCCCCCCCCCGCCACCGATGCACATAATACACTTAGTGTGAAATATAGTCCACAAATGTCCTTAAGCTTCTTTTCCTTAGTGCTGAAGTACTAAGTCCCACTGTAGATGGCAACTCATCTACAGATTTTTATTCAATTTCTCAGAAACAAGCTAAAATTTTTGCTATAATTTTGAATAGAAAAAATATATCTTAAATAGCCTCCTAACTATTCTGTAATTTTTTTTCTTACCTTAGGTTTTTTTTTTTCTTTTTGGTCACCCTTTCTCTCTTACTCATCTGTTGAACTGTTTTGATCCATTCCTTGCAAGACTGAAAGTCTGATTTCAGGCAGCTTAAATCTTGGCAAAAATTGTTTTTTCTTATAATGTACAGATATACAAACACATAAAATTTTAGATGTATGGTGTGGTGTTGCTTCTGTGTAATGATGATCCACTTGTTGAAGGCATAATTAATTTTGAAACTTTATATGGCAGATATTCATGGACCGGTATGGTCAGCTTTTGTTTGCATTTGTAGAAAACTTACTGCTCTCTCAAACTACTCTTTATGCCATTTTATCTGCATTGGTGTTTCCTAATGGCTGATTCTGAGTTTTCAGAGAGACACATAGCAGGCAGGAAATAGTAGACTTCGGGATTTGGGATGCATTGAGACCACATGCATCCAGCGTCATTGTTTCCAGCTTGCTCAACATTTGAATTTGCAAGCACAGCCTTTGAAATGTTGAAGAGTGTAACCACTGTGTCTTCAGTCACCACACCGGGACCAACCATCTGCAGCAATGGAAGATGCTTATCTTGAATATTCTAGGCATGTTTCACTATTGAAGCAGGGCCTCTTCAGGCAAAATATAGTTTCCTTTGCCCTAGAAGGAAAGGCAAGCAAGGCTGATATATTTGTATAGTTAGTGGAGAACGTAATTCTGTGGACCAGCTTCAGGAAGAAGACAGGTTAAGCTCCTGCTCTGAATTGATTTCTGAAGCAGTATCTTCAATAAGGATACCTTCCTTGTCTTTGAAGTGATGCCTGGATGCTCTCTGAGATTTAAAAGGCAGAGGCTGTTTTTCAGTTGTTCCCATGTTTTGGAAGCTGCAAAACATCTTTGTAGCTTGCTAGTTGCATGCAGTAGTCTGCTTTGGGACAACACTTTAATGTGTTTATGTAGTTTCTGCCACATTTATTCTCTTGAAAAGGAGCTTGTTGATGTGTGTCAGAAGGGTGGCCAGCTGCATGTTAGCATTTAGGCATTTTGGATATTAGGGGATTGAAAACTGAATGTGAAGCTAGAAGTGCAAATGTAGAGATTTTTTTAGGTCCTCTGCAGCTGGAATTCTGATGCAGAATTCTGATGCATATTTCTCTTAGTTGCTACTTATTAGTGAAGCATCATGTGCATGTCTGGTACTGGAACATGAACATACTTAATGTCTCTACCAGGAAATCTATGTTAGCTCTGCACATTATAATAATGAGATAAAATGAAAAGGCAGTTCTATTCCAAGTAGTTGTGACTGTACCATGTACTAGGTTTAGTGGCTTTTTTTTAAGTTCTTAATATTAGAATTCTTACTCTGTAGTGTATTGTAAACTTCAGCAGATTTCAGGAGGATTCAGATTGTTAGTCTCTTGGCTTTATGAATAGATATAAAATGTGTATTCATTTTGCAGCTAGTATTTTAAAGCTTCTTACAGATTTGCATGATGATTCATCTCAGTTTTACCATTTTGCTGAATTAGCATGGTCAGTAAGGAAATAGCACTTGCTTCAATCAAAACCTATAGTCTTTCAGATTTCCAGATCTGCTTGAAGTAACTGTAAAGTGTGTGCAAAAAAGTGAAAATTATTAGCTTGATGGATGCCTTCAGCTTTGAAATTTGTTACCTAGTGTTAGAAAAGCTGCAACCTACTCTACTTATAGTCGGCTTGTTTTGCAAAAATATTTCTATGGGGGAAACCATATTCTATGTAGTCTCTTCTCATGTGTTTACTTGCATGTAACCATTCCTCATATGGCAATATGTGGGGTTTGTACTCCTATTATTTTACATTTCTGGGAAAGGGCATCTGCAAAAGGTCAGCTAAAGGTGTTCATTTTCACTTGAGAATGGATGATCATAGAAGTATACTGATGTTTTAGTATGCAGTTTGTGCTGATACATTGCCCACTTCACAGTTTAAGAGATATGTTGTCCATGTAACAGATGCTCTGGATAGCCTGAAGTTACAGGAAGCCTTATGAGAGAAGCTTCTACTAGAAGCAACCTAATTATATCAAACATTTCTTCCATTCTATGTTATTTGAAACTGAAATGAAAAGCGTTATCCAAATAACTTTCTGTTAGGATTAAATGTCTCAAAAAGTAGACAGCAGAGCATAAAAATATTTTTTTCTTCAGATATCTGCACAAATCTATAGACCCCTCTGAATTCTTTTTAAATGTAAATGTTGGTACACACAAACAGAGATGAAGGGTGTGTAGAAGCAAAAACAGTCTGTGAAAGATTCCAGGGGAAAATGTTCCAAATGAACATCAGGTTGCATAGGTTTGACTGAACTGGAAGGTTACTTCCTATTGTTGAGACACTAAGAAATCTTTTAATAGAATTTTTCAGGGGTCTAAACTGAAGCTTCTGTTACACTCAGTGTCTTCTGAAGGGTAAAAAGTAAACAAATCTTACATATGTAAAGCCAATAATTTCTTCTTTGTGTGATAGAAACCTTAACTGACTAATGAAAGAATATTCATTGCTTCAAATTTGTTACAGAAAAATAAATAAAAAGCAAGCAAAATCCCCCCAACCTGTATTGTAGAAAAACATCAATAATAGTAACACGGTAAAATTATTAAACATGGACTTCTTAGTATCTACCCCTTTCTTTGCTGTTATGTTCACCCTTCCACTGCCCCTTGGGTTCGTACAGTTGACAGCTTCAATTGGGCATGCAAGTTGTTGGGATCCTGAGTCTATTGCTGGGAGCAATATGATGTTAGTGATAATTGCTTCCGCCTAACTGTAGGATCTGCTTAGAGTCATTTTTATGTGTTTGCTAACACACATTGCAAATTTTACTCTTTCTTTGTGTGTCTGTAAGTCCCTGTTAAAGCTGAATTTACTATATAGGAAGTGTGTTGCATATACTGGATACTTCTTGTTATTCTCCTTGTTACCCTTAGCTAGTTCTGCCCAGCTCCATGTCTGCATACTTTTAATTGATCATAGTCGAGTTGTGTATGGCTCTGGGGTCTCTAGAACCACTCTGTGTTGCTTCTCTTATCATCCCATGCCTGCGCTCCTCTACATTGCACCCTGAGTCCCTGCTTTTAAAGCCTCTGCTGTCATACCAGGACTTTATTTCTCTTTGTTACACCATTATGTTAGGGCCTTGGATATTTCGTTTCTGTAACTACTTGTTACCACAGTGTGTATATTATTATGATTATACAATACAAAGATTGGCAAAAATAAAACATACCAGGCATAGCCAACTAGTTGCTGGAAAAAATGCTGTTATAGCTAAACAAGCTAAAAGAAAGCTCCAGGCAGGCCAAGAGAAGTTCAAAGTAATCCTGACAGAACTCAGTTCTGAGGCCTTGAACATCAGTACAAAGCCCATAGCCTATTCCTAGCAACACTGTATTTAGTGGGCTATGGGGCTATATTGCTTTCTCTGTAGCAGGGCTGGAGGGGGAGAATGTAGTTTCTGAATTCCAAAAAAAAGATTCTCAGGTTGCTCTTTTTATATCCTGAAGAGACAGAATTCTTTTACACATATTTAAAGTCTGTTTTTTTGTTTGGGTTTTGTTGTTGTTGTTGTTGTTTTGGTTTGGTTTGGGTTTTTTTTCCTGAAGTATAGGCATTTCCTGAATGTGCTTTACTGGGATGAATAAACTCAGTACTAAGAGAGGGTTTTTTTCGTCCTTAGCAGCGGCATTCATATGCCTTACTTGCATTCTGATCGCAATGGCTCTTGAATTTATAAGACTATCATTTGTTGATATATTTTGCATGTAAAATACTCTCCTGTGAAATGTTTTATACATTGCACAAGCCACAGTAATGAACGCTTATATAAAATGTTCTCTATCTAAAACATCTTAGAAAAATAAGTAAGACAAAAGCTATAAAGTTTTCCTTTTAAAGCATGTAATTGACCTATGTGTATTTACAAGCATGTGTAATTACTTTTACAGAAGTTTTAGTCAGTCTTTGAATGACAAAAAAGCAGGCACCATTCGGAACTCCTTTAATTAACATGACTTTTCTTTGCAGCATATGCACTGAACATCTAAATCATAATATTCTCCAAGCACCATATGTATATAAAAAAAATGTGTGTGTGTTTCTTATATTTGGCAATGATTCATGCAAAGATGTAATGACTTATAGCTGTAAGGATGTATTATAATTTTCTAATTCACCCAATAATCAGTACTGAAAATCCGCTATTTTGGTTGTGATTCCACCCATCAGATGCAGAGTAGTTGCAAATCAGTTTTAGTGGTCTTGGTCTTCTATGTCTGTAACACCATGGTTTAGCCAGAGTAATTGCTGTAAGGTGAGACTGTTCTCAACCCCAAACAGAAGAGCTGTACTCTTAGCTTTCAAGACAGAAACAGTGCACAATTTATACTTTCAGGTTTATCTCAAAACATATGTTGTAATTAGGTACATAAAGACTATATGATGTACTTTAAAGCACCACAAGTAGGACATGAACTGTCTTGTTGGGAGAAAAATACCTCAATCTTGCAGACTCATCTGGATTGCAGTTGGGTTAATGTGTAACTGCTGATGCAGAGAGCAATTATCTCTAACAGACCTTCCATACCCATCTAGGTGCTTGAATTGGTTTAAGTCTCTGAACTGGAGTTTGAGGTGAAAAATGTAAACCAACAATATTTATATATACTTAAACAGCAAATATTTCCTTTAATCTTCCTGTCACCTTGCAGTAGACAGATGATTTACATGTTTTCCTCAAAAAAACCTATAAATACACAGTAAATGCTTGAGCAGCCACATTGACCAAGGGAAATAAATTTGGATCTGCAAAATTTCCATGAGTGCGGCATGAAAACATACAGATCTTGAGGTTTAAAAACAAATCAGATAAAACAGCATATTATCTTATTTAGAACTACTGCTTTCCTTTGAAGCTAATAATTTTAAACATTAAATGTTTGTTTGATGAAATACCTTGCTACCTCTGTTTTTTCTGTGACTATACCTTTTTAAAATGAAGTTTGAAAGTTAATGTTTAAAATATTTGTAAATGGCATTTAATCTTACACATTGTACTGAATAACTGATTAGTGTCAAGCCCCCCTCTAATTTCAAAGCAGAAACAGTGGGGACTTAAGCGGTTTTCTTTAAAGAGTTAGAGTCCATCATCTTTCTTCTATCTTCCCCTTGAAGTCTGACTTTGCAAGCTGAAAACAAGGTGGATGATAATACTGTTAAGTACTGAACAATATTTGAAGTTTAAAACTGTTTTAGAATACACATTCAGTTTGCTGTCGTATACTAGCAGCCACCTGCAGGCAATAAAAATAGTAAATAGTAAAAAAATTTTTAGAAAAACATATGCTGAAGAAGTTATGTAACTGCTTATTCTGTGTGACTTTGAGAAGACATTGAGTAGATGGTTTACATAACTAATTCTGTTTGCCAGATCTGCCAGGTGAGCTGAAGGCAAACATATATTAAAAAGTGAGATTTTGGAT
Source organism: Fratercula arctica (assembly GCA_947846985.1). Classification (NCBI taxonomy): domain Eukaryota; kingdom Metazoa; phylum Chordata; class Aves; order Charadriiformes; family Alcidae; genus Fratercula; species Fratercula arctica. The sequence continues at coordinate 91,942,700 of CANTUZ010000002.1, read as the reverse complement.
GGTATAACCTTATCTAGCATTTAAAGTAATATCAGAACTTCTTGTCTGAAGGCCTAGTTTTCTCCTTAATTCAGCTTTATGACAGTTCAAATCACAGTCTTTACTCTGCACGCAATGAATTCAATTTTGCACTGAATGCTTGCAGCCAGCTTATTAGTTTTTCTCTGAATTTTGTTAGTACTCCTTAGATACTCACATTATTCACATTGATTTCACACCCCCCTCCCCCCCCTTTTTTTTTTCTCTCTTAAAAAACAAAAAACATTAAGCCCTCTGCAATCTTGCTTTGGAGGGTAGAAGTGAGGATATCTTTTCTTTTTTTCTTTCTTTATTTTTTTTTTTCCCTGGAGTGCAGGAAAGCCAGTAGGTTGCGGCTAGTCAGACTGCATTTTATTACAGTTACCCTGAGAGTCTTAAGTGCCCACTGGGGACCTAAGAGCACTCAATGAAAGAATCGTGTTGAGATATGCTGTGGCAGCAAAAAGGAATAAAAGATGCTTTGGATGCTGTAAAGTTAAATTTATCTTCACAGTGGCAAGTAACAGCAGTACACAAGGTCACAGAAAATTTTACCTTATTTAGAGGTGATGTGCAGAAGGCATAAGTAAGTATGGTATTTAGCATTATATCTCTGACCCAAAGTAACTAATCATCCTCCCTCTCTATACAAACTATTGACACAAGGCTAAATTTGATCTGGGGTAATGGAGATTCCAGCACATCCATGGTAACAGAGGTTGGTCTTTTCACCTGTCTACACATGTACTTGTCAGTCAGTATCCAGTTAAAGTTGCAAACACTTCTGAGCACAACTTTTTTTTTTTTTTTTTTTTTTGAGTTACGTCCAAACCGACCTAAAATTTTCCAGGTAAGCATCTGTGAACATGAATCAAAATCCATACTCATTTTAAATAAGCACAAAGGACTTTGTGGAATAGGCAATAGATTTCACCAAAACTCTTCAGGGAAACTTGAAAAGTGCAAGTTTTGTATAAATATATTTCTCACAAGGAAATCACTACCCTAGCTTATAATTTATTTCATAGAAAACCCCAAGCAATGCTCTTCAAGAACTAGTATTTGACTCCTATTTTGATTACTGATCTCTTGAACACTTGCAATTTTTCATAGACCACCTTACAAGACATGAACCGAAGCATGGAGAGAAATGTTAAAACTGTGTTGTTGCTTAACTAATGGCTGAAAGGATTGCAAGCAAAGAAATAAAATTCTGATGTCTGTTCCATAATAAGTGTGTGTGAAAGAAGTTTTATTAACTTCAAGCAAAAAATACACTTGCAAGACCAGAAGCATTCCTGATTTTCAGTTAATTCTTCATTATGGGCCGTACTTGGTCATATTTTACAGCTAAACTTTATGCGTACGTTGAAGTCCTTATTCAGCAAAGCACTCGGGCCTTGCCGAATTAAGGCTGTTGGTACCCTGTAGTAAATTCTGTGTCCCCAGTACTGGAAGCTATTTAAATTCTTTAAGCTTATCGATTTCATTGAAGGTTGTTCTGTTACTACAGTATGTTTTCAGTGTGCTCACAGAAAGCCTCATTGTTAAAGTAAAATTGCACTTCCCTTACATCTTTGTTCACAAGCAGTATATGCAAAACTTTATGTCCAGTTTAGTAAGTCTGGAGACTGTGCAACTCAAAACTGCTCATTAGCAGTTGGATTGCTTGATTTGTTAATATATTTTGGGGTAGAGCTGGAATAAGTATAGGTGAACAGGCACATTTTGTATTTTGGCTCTTCATCACTCTGTATAGACATGTATTCTACTCTAAGCAAGCACATTTGCTTTTATGCAGTTGAGGAGTCTATCCTGCCTGTGTGTTGAAGTGTCGTGCTGCACAATTTTAACATTGTGCAAGCTGCTTGAAAAACTGAATCAATACATTGATGAATATTTTCCAGTTTGCATGATGATTTTCAAATCTTTATTTAAAAGTAGACCACTGAACCTTCCTTTTATTGAAGTAGTAGAGCATATGATATCATACAAATTCAGAAAGAATGCTTACAAAAACCTCTTATTCTTTCACATGCACAACTTTCTTCTTCTGCTCTCTTCATTGTTCTGCAAATTCTGTCATTTACCACAGTGGTTTCCACTAGGAAATTAAGTAAAACAAAGTTAATTTTTCATATGATATAAAATTAACAGTTTATTTTCTAGCATGAATATGCATTCTACTGAAAGGTTTATCACTTAAGAGTACTGTTTTAATCATATGAAAGTTTCTTACTATTTACATTGATGGAGCAGATCTAGTTTTGATTTTTTAAAACTTTTTCTTTTTCATCATTAACAATTTAAAAATGTCCATATTTTAATTTTTAATGCAGAAGTAAATCATTAATAATTTTAAACACAATTGTAAGTTTCAGAACTGTACACAAAGGTTCAAAAATGTGAAAAAAAAATATTTTTAATGTAACTGATGATTTTAGCAGTAGGAAACCTAGACACTCTTTAGCATAATCACAATAACCTGCAAGATTGTTTGAGATTATGAAGAGAATGAAAGTGTTTGTCACAGATATATATGCTACATGTAAAGTACTAAATGTTGGTACTTACTTCTGTCTTTTATTCACACACATGTAACATCTATCCTGTTTATGAAATTTCTTTTTTCTTTTTTTTGCTTTGTTCAATGCTGTGACCATAGATCTGTTTAGTACTTTCTGACTGAGTAGAGTGACTATATGATAGAAAAGAAAAATGACCTTATTTGTGAGTTTACATTATTCTCTTAGGCACAAAGGATTTACACGTAAAATAATCTAATAGAGGATTTTGACAGTGTTTTAGATTATAGAATTTGAGAAATAAGATAAAAATCATTTGTTTATATATGGCACAGGTATCAGGAACTGTCTTGACTTTTCACAGAAAGCTAATGAAGAACTAATGCAGAAATCGAGAAAACTTTTTATTTATTAGGATAGGTTTTATGATGTGCTGGGGGAAGAAAATGGTGATTCACTTCACTGCAGGGATGATTAAATTTGTGTATACTGCTTCCCAGATAGATGTTTTACATATGCAGTAAATTAAAACTGAGCTTCTCTTCATGTGTATGACAAACAATATGAAGATAATTGGAATAATTCAATGTTGATGCACTTGTGTATAGGAAGCGGCCTAAATATATGAAATGATCCAAGGGAAGATCACTTTGCACTGTTTAAGTAGCAGAAAAGAGAAAGACTGATGAAAATTAAGCAATGTATTCTTTAAAGAATATTGTTAAATCGCACACTAGGTCTATCATTTAGCTGTAACAAGAATCCTTAACAAATGATGTTTAGAGGGCTAAGATAGAAAAAGAAATCGAGACCATTAGCAGGAAGACTGTACTTAAGGTTTAACCATCTTTTTTTCAGTGGCTTCCTAAACCTGCACTTCGTTCATATGCCGACTCCTTCTCTTATTTGTTTCCCTATGGGGCTTCCTCTGAAATATCTCAGCTTTGTCCATCTTAAGGTTCACATAATCCTTTCTTCTGATTAACTTCTGTTTTCACTCATCAAAGACAAATCCTTGCCAGTCATTGGTAGAATTGACCAGTAAAGAGAATTTCTATCCCAGAGGAAGTGTTGATATTTTGATGTACTCTTTTGGCCTCTATCTGCTCAAAAACAAAAATACAGAACCCCCAATTTTTTGATGGGAAATTGTTGCAAACATACTTTATCATACATCAGAATATTTTGCTTTAGTAGCATTACCATTAAACTGTATGTTTGCCAGAGATACTTCTGGTGACTGTTGAAGGCACCGAGTCATTGTCTCTTTTACCCCATTCTCCTTTATAGTTCCTGCTTTCTTTTGCCCCAACTAAATGGATAAATTATACTGAACATATGCCAATTGTTCTTTTCACCCTGATTTTCTAGTGGGAAATATTCTGCAGAAATCCCCCCGAAACCTCTTTCAAATAATGGATTTGAATGAAACCACTTTTTCTTTGAGGGGAACTTTTTGTGAATGCAGTCCAGTAACAGTACTTGGAAATTCCTGTGAGGATTAAAAAAAGAAAACAGATTCTCAAGTCTGGTTATGGCCCCTTCGCTCCACTGAGATTCTGTAAATGACTTAATCCAACCATAAATAACCAGAGGAACATTTTCCTGCAGGCACATCTGTGCCACTGATGAGCTGTTAGTTTTTCCCCCCAGGCTCCTGTGCTGGTAGGAGGCATGTTGAGAGTGATGCAGCTGACCTTCATCACTCCAGATGAATCCTGTACTGGCATTGGCCTCATTAAGGACCCAGTGCTATTAGCATTAGAGTGGCCGTGTAGCAGATTTTCAGATGAGGAATACCTGCTCTCTAAAGCCCATCATCATTTGCACTGAGTGGAAACCGTAGTTTGATTGTAGCTTAATCCTGAATCCTTATATATGCAGGAGTTTCTGGCCTGGCCTGTAAAGTATAGTTAATTTAATACTTACTTGCTCAGGACACTCTCAGTAAGGAAATCTGCCGCTTCAGTATTACTCCATGAATACTTGAACAAAACCAGTCACATTTATTAGCAAAGACTGCTGCTTAATGGGGATAACCAGTTCTTTTAATGAAGAAATCCTCAGATGAAAATGGTAGTTAGGTCTTCGGCTGCCTCATGTGAGATTGATTCTATCCACTTACTTTTCTAAGAGCTTTCTGTCCTTCCGTCACCATGATGCAAAGCAGCGTACGCTGCACCACTGTGCCAAGTGGCTCACAGCCGACTTAGCTGCTGTTCCTTATTCCCTCTCACAGTACTGAAACAGTCCTTTTTCAGACAAACGAAACCATCTATCAGCATGATTGATTTTGAAGCTCCCCAAATAATAATTCTTTTGAAACGTTTTGTGTTAAGCAAGAAATCTTCTTAATGGAGTTCTAGACTAACCTGAAGGATTCTGGCATTAGATTTCACACAGCTGTTTTCATTCCCCAGCCTTCCTGAACTTTGTCAGCTGTATGTTTGCGATGGTATTTTCATTGCTAAAAAGCAGCCATTTCTGGAGTTCACACTGGGTAAATTCAGGTGAGATCAGAAGCTGGACACTTAAGCCATCTTCCCTCTGCTCAAAGTGAGCCTCTCAGGAACAAAACAGTTTTTGTTTTTGAAAGCTGGATTCCATAGTATCACCTTGTCTGTTAGTCATCTGCCCATTGACTATTGGAAGAGCATTACCTTCTAGGTTGCCAAGACTTTTTCTGGCTGAACTAAGTTTCTGAGATTTTTTTCATCCAGATTGTCTTTGTAGACTCTCAGTGAACTAGGTTAGGTTATAATCTGTGTTAACCACTCAGCAATAGTGTAGTAATATACTTATTTTTCCCAAAGAGGAAAAAGAGCCTCAAGTTAAAAATGTTGGCTCTGAGATTAAATGACTTCAGAACTCAAGCTCTGCAACTATAGGATTCTTCACTGATTTCTTGGGGAAAGGGGCTAATCAGCTTCATAACATTCTGCAAATCCATTTCTGTTTGAAGAACAAAAAATAAAAGATAGATGAGTCAAGAATAGCCCTGAGAATTTTTTCTGCACTGGGGCAAGGGGAAATGTGTGTGTGTGAGAGAGAGAGATAGTGCAGGGTTCTTTCTGGATCTCAGTAGGAAAGGCCTGAAAACAAATGGCTTAATAAAATAGCTGTTTTAATGAGACAGAGTAAAATGAGGAATATAGATAATGAGTAAATCTGATATCCCTCCAGATGCTGAGAAACCCCACTTTTGTGCAACCTTGGATGGAACCCATATGATTTTCCTATGGCACACTCTGCAGATCCTGTCCGTGGATGAACATCTTCCTTTTTGGTCATTCAAACAATTCTATAGATCACTAATTCATCAACGTACAAGGGTTTCCCAGCCAGGACCACTACAGAGATACTTTGGTAAGAGCTAGTACTGTCAAGAGCAAACTAGAAGCACTAGAAGGAAGTGTGTAGTTCAATCCAAGCATTCACATCAAAAGGCTACAGTATGCAGAAAAAGAGTATTTTATAGATTACTGAAAATTTTATGCATGAGGAGAAGAGCAGTTTTTAATTCCCTATGGTCTAATAACTAAGAGGTTGTTTAAGTAGGGTGTAATTTTACTTCTTTTAGAGACAATGACAAAACTCCCATTGATTTATATGTGAAGTAAAATTTTTGTAGAACAGGATGAATAGCCCCTCCAGAAAACATATTTCTTAAGATTTAATTTAACTTAATTCCTAAGCTTAAATTCTCCTACCATTTCTCAATAAAAAGTGATTATAGATGGTTTCTTTGCTAATGCCTGTTCCATTAGCAAATATACAAATATCTCTCAGAAAACAGGCAGACACTTAATTTCACACTGCAGCGATGGTTTTAATATTTATTGTATATGCAACAGCAAATTATTTCACATTATCTGGGAGCAGCTTGCGTTCACAGTAGGTGATGAGGCTCATGCTTTCATGACCACAGCATATGCTGCACATTGGGGAACTTGCCCAATGATTTTCTGTTCCTTGGCATTCTGTGACAGTGTATAATCTCCGTAGTGGGAGCAATATAACACATGTTCAGGTGACAGAAACTACTTAAAAGGGAAAGGTATGTTGACAATAGGCAGTTGTGTTTGCAGACCTAGACAGTATCATACTCATCTTCTGACTTATTCTAAGTGAAGATTGTTTTGAACGATGCCACTGAAACAACACATGGGAGATTATTTTTTTTGTTTTTTTTTAATTCAGGGTACATGGGATGAGGTAGCATATTTTAGTAAGCATGGATAATATACTAAAACCTTAATTTCTGAGCCAAAGCCCTTAATTTTTTTTCTATAACTTACTAGATCCCCATGTTTGTGTTGTACACTGTTTTGCTCCACAGCCTGTTCTGCTGACTTTGGAGAAATTATTGTGAGAATTGTGCTTCTTCTCAATATTGATAAGAGCATATTGACACTACAGGCTATATACTTGCTTGTTGACTGATGTCTGTGAGTTCACTCGCATGATTGACATATGGACTCATCTGTGTTGTTTCCTTCCCATAGGTACATAGATATGTACTGTCACCTGTACACAAGCTCCTCTGTGGTAATTGACATTATGAGGATCTGCCATCTACAGAGGGACAACATAGGTTTCCTGTGCTGTGCAATATGAAGCTTTTTTTTTTTTTTTTGTAGGTAAAATGCAAGACATCACATCTTCCCCTCACAGACCTAAAAGCTGAAGTGATTTTACTATCTCATCACACTGCAAACTTGTTTTTACTGCCAGATCATGTATGTTAGATAGGCTAGTTGTGGGACAACCATTAGGCAGTCAACAAAGCTTTAGAGAACATTTTATATCTTTCTACCTTGTGTCTCAAGACAAATGCAGTATATTAATTAAAATTTGAGTTGATATAATAAGTGAAGCAGTTATTACTTATACTCACTTGAACACCAGCTTCTGGAATTGCAGAACTAGCATAAACTTGTGGGATCTTTCTACCTTTTGCATACGTAATGACTATTGGTTGTTGCAGAATTTCTGAATGGGACAGCAAACATTGCAGCTGCATTGCAATTTTCCCCATACTTGTGCAGAAGCAGTTCACTAATCAGCATCTGAAAGCTGGCTCTACTAAATGCTACATGGCCTTTTTCATTGGGTTAGTGCTTGTGACTGATACTTGGACAGCTGTTACTACCAATTTGTGTTGTTATTCTTAAAGGGAATTCTATAAGAGTAGAAAGAACGCCGCCAACCCCCACCCCCCCCCCCCAAAAAAAAAAAAAAAAAAAAAAACAACAAACAAACAAACAAAAAATTCCTGGTTTTTAGGAAACATGTTTTCCATTTCATATTGCAGCTGCTGGTGGAACATCAACATGGAGGTTTTTCCCCTAGAAAAACAGGCAAAATTGTCAACCACAAAAAAAATTTATTCCTTCTGTTCCACAGAATGAAGTGGGTGCAAGGAAAGTATGAGACCTAAGAAGTAGACACTCACTTAGCTATTTACCAGTAACAGAATGCTGACAATGACCAAGAATGCATTTAATGGACTGTGGGTAAGACGGTGCTGTCTGCAAAACCTGTGAGATACCAATAGTTATGTTTAGATTGGGGATGTCTTCTATAAAATATTACAAATTCTTCCAAAAGAAGAGAATTACCATAATAAGAATTGAACTTTGGGGAACATAACTATTGAGGAGGAGATCTTGTTCTTGAGAATTCATACTTCAATGAAAAGGGTTAATTGTGCTTCACAATAAAAATGTAAAAGTACAGGGAATCTCTTATGAATAGGTCATCAGGAGAGTGTCAGAACTTGCCTCTAGAACTAAGAATGTTGCCATTTTGAATAGAATGTGGCAAAGCGGCTATTCATAATCAAATCTTTTGTATCAAAGAAAGAGGAAATGTTGTATATGGGTGCAACTGATTAGCAGAAGAGCAATTTTAAGCATATATATAAAGTACACACAAAGCATGTAAAAAAAAGTCATGAAAATACTTTGTGCTTCTGTGCCTAAACTTCTTTGGCTGTAGTTGTTTACATGTCTTTAAATGCTTGAGATCAGGAAGAACTCAGAGAAGAGGAAGAATGATCTATGGAATTGTTCTATGTCTTCTGTTTTGCATAAAGCTGGATACACCTTGGATATTCACTGTGACTATACTGGACATATTATAGTCAGATATTACTCTTGAGTGATAGCAGTGTGACATACTGGTTACTGGACTAAATTTCACTGCTCAAGTACTGGAATAAATTATTTTGATATCCACTCAAGTATCTTATTTTTCTTAGAGATATCTGCTCAGTCTTGGGTTCCTATAATGGCTCCTCAAGAGCGACTTTGCATGTAATTTATTTTGCATGTAATGTCAACAGTAAACGAATGGAATTTTGATATGGAGTTGGAACTGTATTTAAAAGACCAGCTAGCATCTCCTAAACTTCTGCAATGCTGGAGGATATACTGGACAGTGAGTGACATGAAAGTTGTGAATTTTTTTCATACGAATTGTGCCAGTAATTCATGTCTTTCATGCTTTTAAGTGGTCTGGGGAATAGGCTTTTAAGTGAAGATTTATATAAAGATGTTTACATTTTAACTGATATAGAATGAAGCTATCACTTAGCAGTTCTCTCAAAGTGATGAAATGGTATCTGTGTGTATTCTATTCTGAATAGATAATTTTGCTAATATAATTGAGAGATGTTTTATTTTATATATTTATTAGTTCTTAATGGCTTGGACCTTAGAGTCTTCCTCAATTTCTTCTTCACAGACAGATCCTCAAAACTGAGATGATGTGCAAGACACAATGCCTAGAAAAATCAAATTTTACATATGTATCCTGGAAATAAGATGCATGAGGTTTTAGACTGTGGATCATGGCTTCCCTAAACACTAGGGCAATTTAGCAGAAACTATGGTCACCAGCTATTTTGTTATCATAGATTAGATTTTTTTTTTTTTTCCTTAAAATGATGTGCCTTAGTTTAAACAAGAATTAATTTAAGATTAATTTAAGGAAGTTTTCTAAATTAAAATTAGACTAAATTATCACAGAAAGGTCATTCAGTCTTCATTAATAAGTAGGTTTTGTGTTATCTTCAGTTGGCTTTTAATGCTGAAATTCACCACATCTTAGTTGTCCAACAAAAATTCAATTTTCTGCCATTCGTGGTTTTCACTGTTCTGCTAGAATGGGTAGAATATATGTGTTAAAATTATAAAAAATTCTGAATTTTTACAGACTGGATGCAAATCGATGTCTTTTTCCACTTGCAAAGTTTGAATATTTTCTAGAACTTGATTTTCGTATGTGTATTCCATGGTAACATCAAATAACCAAATTATATCCTTCAAGAAATTTATTTTTATTTTTTCACCATCTTCTCCAGAGACTCATGTGAGAGAGTCAATACATGCAACTAGGTTGAATTTCTTTAGCTATGTCTTAGTCTCAGGTTCTCTTTTGTTATAGGTCCTCAAATGGCAGCCCAGTTGCCTCTTCCAAGCCCTCTTCCAAAATTATACTGACAGGTGCCACGGCTTATAGAACGTGCCATTCTTATGGAAGTGTGATCTGATTAAGCACTTCTGCTGTAGAAGATACTCACTGTAGTAAAGTATAGCAATCAGTTGAGCATTTTGCTTCTTCTATTGCAATAGAATACATTAATTAAATGTATCTATATATCCTGAACTGATTATTACTAGTTAAAATCATAAATTCTAGAGTTCAGCTTACAGCTAGGCAAATCTCCTGCTTTTTCTGTTTATGCTTCTGTTCAGGAAATACCACATCGATTTTTATAGCCCTCTTGAACTCCATTTCCGCAGAAAGTAGAAGGCAATAAAAAATGAACTGGTGGCATCCTACTATTATAATATCTGTAGGGAGTTGCTTCAGATAAATAATTATTGTATTTTACCTATGATTCATGGTACTTCCTTTTTCATAAAACAGCACTGAAAAGCTCTTCACAATTTCAGAAGGAGAGAGGCAGGAAGCTTTTGAGCATACATAGTGGACTTCCTTTCTTAAGAACCTGTTTGTTGGGTAAAAAATCATGAAATGCTATCTAATTACCAAAAGGTAGAAAGAGAAGTATACCCATTAATTACTGCAGTAGGACTTGTTGAACTTCAAGAACACTAGGGAAAAAATGAATATCATTCTTGCTGTGCTTGATTGTAATTGTTCAGATTTAGCAGAAAAATACCAATTTAACTAATCAAGTTAAACTTAAAATACGCAAATCCAAGGGAGAAAAACAATTTTATCTTTGAGCATTATGCAAATGAGAGAAAAAAATCAGATGTAGGAAGGGATGATTGGAGAAGATGTGTTATAGATCGGGTGGCACAACACGCAAGATATAGAGCACTCCTAAGAGCTAGGACATGTAGTGTAAGATGAATAATACAACTTTAGTAACATAAAAAATCAAATAGTTATATTTGTACCACGACAGAGAAGATGCATATTTCACAGTTGAAATAAAGAATCTGGTAGGAGATGTGGAAGATTATAAATGTCTGCAATTCAGGAGAACTTTCCCATGGTCACTGCTTCATAATGCACAGTTATATGTAGGCTCATAAACTAGCTGAGCTAATGCCAGCATATGCAGTCAGTCCTATCAAAATCTAGAATGTCTGCAAACTCCAAATTATAAAATCAAATTAAGAGAGGCTTTGCTGTCAACTGAGCACCTAGGCGTTGCAATTTTGCAGCTGCACAAAAAGATGCACATAACAGAAGCAAATCAGAGCTTGAAATCAGTCTGGACGTTGAAGGTGACAGTCTCACTCTAAATTTTAAATGACTAAGAGAGAATGAGATCCTGAGGTTGTAATTTGCTACTGTTCAACTGGATTAAGAGTTACTCCTCCTTATAGCTGAGGACTAGGCTTGGAGCTCACAGACCATAAAATGAGTTTGGCAAACTGCTCTTGGTTAAACCACAAAAGAAAAAAAAAAAAAAAAAGTTAAGTATTATACACGTATGATAGAGTAAGATGTACTGTATTTTTACAAGTAAAAATAATTCCACCCATTGCTGTCACATGTAGAAGTTGCTGACAAGTTATAACAAATTGACTTTGCTTTGAATAAGCACTGTTTAACTAATTTCAATTAAAAATGGAGACTTGGCAGAGCAAACTTTGCCTATTTGTGCAAACCTGAGTTCTTTAAATATAATTATACATTTAATATGTAACTTCCATAAACATCAGAACAATCATATTAGTCTATGAATGTTACCCAAGGTGAAACAGCTTGGTCTTATTAATTAATCTAGTTATTTAATAAATAACACTCATGATGGAGTTATGGAGATCACAACAAAGAAATCACAACATGAAAACATCAAGAGAATGATGATCCTCCTCTCTTTCTCATCAGTATACTGTCTATGGAAAGCTAATGTAATTTCAGTCCATAATTTATGGAATTGCAAGAGTGGTGGGAATATACATAAGACAGAAAAGAAAGATTTTAATCTCCCATGAATTCAAAGCTATTTCTCTTGGGAACAGTCTTCTGAATATGATTTGGCTTCTCAAAGAGAATTCTCTGCATTTTATTTTTACCTGTTTCATTTTCTGTAATGTGATGTCCAGTAGCAAAACCAGGAAAAGGTAGTGCTGGAAAATCAAACAAATATTCTTATAGCATTTGAGATGTTACAAAGATTGCACATAGTCAGTAAAGGTCAGTGAATAACTCATTCGGAGAGTAAAAAATAATGGTATGCCTCTTAAAAATGTTTTTATTAAAGGGAATGTAAAAGCTCTGGAAAATTTTGCTGATATATGCTGTCAGGGATTAACTTTATTGTATTTAACTGCTGTCTTGGCAGATGGAAGAAAATTCTTAAGTCTGTCGAGCCAAATGACCTATGTGTCTGCTTGATTTTCCTCTCTTTCCAACCTTTTATTTTGTTCCACTTTTCTCTAAAAGCATGTCCTAATGATTATAAAGTGTTTTATGAAATATTGGAATTTATCTCCCATGGTGTTCAAAGATGAGGTGCAACAGACAGACACCCAGTGTCACCTGACACTACAGGGACAGACAGGTTCATTTGAGGACTCTTGGCAGAATATTACCAGGGTTCAGGAGCAGGGGGTACCAATCAGACACAGAGAAATGTTGCTGGGTTAAGAGTACAAGTTCATTTTACTTGGGGAAGGACAGGACACGAGAGCATACCTTTAATACATGTGGCTGTGTAAAGCAGACATCTGTAGAGGCTCTCTTCCTTCACGTGCTGAGTAGTGGAGCAAATGCGGAGTGTAAGAGTTGGGTTATTGGATTTTGATGGAATTCCCAAAGTCCACCCTGCTATTTTACTTTCAGAGCTGAAAGTGAATGGCATGGCATTTCAAATGTCATTAAGTTTGTAAGCTAATGAAGATCAACTTCTTTAAATGACAGAAAGAAGCACAGGGTTATAAAGTGTTGAAACAATGAAAAAAACTCCTTTATTTGCACATGGAAAAGTAGTGGTGTTTAACTGAGCAGCCCGGTAGAAGATGATGTAGTTGGCTCAACAGGCCTTGTACTTCAAGACTCGGTAATAAGGTATAAATTGGAAGGGACCTGTGAAAGCCAAAGAGGTGAGTGAGTGACTGATTTGGTGAAGTTGTATCAATACTACAGGTAAAAATAGGAAAATATACTCTTTATACCGCTGGTGATTATGAATTTGTTGGCTTTCTTCTGTGGATAAGAGTCCAGGAGACAGGCATACACTGAAACAAGGAGATAATAATTTTCTGAGATCTCTGAAAGAGTGAAAAAGGTTAAGCCTTCCTTTAATTTTTGCCCTGACATTACCGGTATGTTCCACAGAAACTTAAGCATAGTTTCAAGAGTTTTGTGACCTTTCTTGAATCAATGCCAGATAAGTAGCAATAAAAAGGTCATTAGAGCCACTTCCCATAGTCTCTTAAGATTTTATTTTTCTCAAAGCACTTTTTTGTTGCCAGTGGTGGTGACAACAAGAGCTCAACAGCAGTGAAGTTATCATTACATACAATCCTTGCAAAACAGATACCTCTAGAAATTCTGTTCCATCCTCGCGTTATTATGGGAAGCAGCCTTCAACTCTCTCCAAAATCCCTCCCAAAAACGTGGCTTCAGTTCATCTACTTATGTCTGTGAACCACCTGCATATACATCTGTGTAGAGAATGTTGGTCATACTGGTCGTCATTACCAATTGTTTTTCTGTTTTCCATTCCCAAGAACTTAATTTTGAACTGCCTTCTCTTTTTGTTTATATTGCATGCAAATATTTTGCTTGGTGATGCTAAAGTGAACAGTGAATACAGCTGCCTTATGATTAGAGTTGTAGCTGGAATCTATTCAATTTAGTGACCTTAACTGGTTATTTGAGTGAGGTTTTTTTTTGTTAGGCTACATAATTAGAGTTCTAGATTAACATTAGAAATGCCCTCTGGGGTGAGAGCTGAGGGTCCTTTAGTCCTGTATTTAGTCTGTGACCTTGGCCACTATCCATGTGTTTACATTTTAAACCATTGTGCCTGAAGCTGGGTAGGTTACAGAAGAGATTCCTAGATTCTGGGTAGTTTTAAGCAGTATTACACTGTACTGAGTTGTGTTACCTCATATTGTTCTGGATAGAATCGTGGATAGATTTTGCATTGTCTGTAGATGTTTAGGCAACCGGTGGGTCTAAGTTTGACAGCTGTTTAGGTTCTCAGGATACATGTAGGTTAAATGGCCCTTGCTTTCTTTAAATTAAAGAGAAGGAAATGATGAAATGGCTGTGAAAACCCTGTTAGAAACCTATCATCTTTGATGTCTCTGTAGCCTTTCTAGTTTTGAAGCAGCAGGTTTTGAATGTCTTTTATGGTGTCCTAACACTTTTTTAACCATATGTTTAAGGAATATGCACTTGGGAGGAAAAATTCCTACTGTTACCTCAAGTATTCTACTTTTACAGTGAATTCAGATCTTTCTGCATTTTGTCTCACAGTCCTTTATGTATGGAGCAATGTCGAGGGGAATCAAAATCAAACAGTATGCTCAAAATTGAACATCCTTGTTGGAATTATAGAAGGAGTTGCACACTGCATCTGAAAAAAAAATGTGATCACAGAAAAGCAGACAGGTCAACATGTTGCTTGGTGCAGAAAATTGAGAGGCAAAGGAAAAATGTCTATGCATGTAAGAGAAAGAAAGGGAGGTAGATTAAGAAGCTGGCAGAGTCAGCAGAGAAAGCAGCCAAGAAAAACAGATGCCAGATCTAAATACCAACTCTGTAAGGACTGAATCACTTATTCAGCAGCCATACATTGACTGCCTACAATAATTGACATGGGTACAATGCTGTTGTCTGCTTGGGGAAGAGTTTTTGCATAGTCAGATTGAAATTATTCAGAGGTCAAAAATGGCTGTGAAATCAACTGTCTATTTTTTGTTCATACAGATAATATAATGATCCAGATGTCTGCCCTTCAACAAATCACTGAGTAGCTCTCTGGGCTATAAACATAGCTTTCAAAACACATTTGACAACTTAGATTACACATTGCTGTCTGATACTCTGTAATGTATGTATGGGTCCAAATATATTTTTTAATGTATTTGCAATATCTGTTATCATCATCCCTTTGACAACTTATGCTATAATGATAAAAGATATTAAAGACTGTAAAAATACGGATTAGAAAAATCACTGTTGTGTCACTTAATCCTATATAGTTTGCAATTGATTGAAAAAGCCATCACTGATATGACATGGCATTGGTTCATGCCCAAAGTTGTCAAAGTCATCTCTAACATTTGACTTTGTTGTTAACTTTTGTAAAAGCCTAGCATGTAAGTTGAAGGGACCTTGCGTGTCACCAAGTTTATTCCACTGCTCCAATACAGGATGAATTGTACAACAAACTTTGTGATAACTGTTTTTCTAATCTGCTTCTAAAAACCTCTAATGAAACAGACTCTCTAGTCACATTCATTAAATCAGTGCTAAAAGAAAAAGAACACTCTAGAAAAAAGGCTTTGAGCTAGCAAAGTTGTGCAGGTAACTTTGACATATAGTGCACACACTGTTCATTGAACCATTTTTAGTCTAGTTGTACATGTAGATAGATACAGAAATAAAAGATAAATTAAGAGCAATCAATGGATAGGTGTTATTAAACCACAGCATGGCACAAAGTAGAAAGTAGAAATAAATCATGTTGTTTGTAATTTTTCTGGATAACGGTTTTTGAAGTATTTTTTTTTCTTTTCTTTTGTGTTGACATACTGAATAATTTTCATAAATACTCCAGTATTTTAGGATTATTTTATGTAAAAGCTTGTGTGATTTTTTAAGATAGAAGAGCAAATTGTTACTGTTGCTTTTTCAGGAGGTGAACTGAATTGATCTTTGTTATCAGTGTGTTGGTATACAACTGATTTGGATTCTTCACCAGTTAGAAGAAAGCTAGTAAGCAACTCTGAATTTCCATAATATATACAGTTGGGTGCAGTCAGTGAAGTGATGCAGCTTTATATAGGTACACAGGTAGGCACTGTATGAGCCAGGGCTATTGGTATTAATTTAGCATTAAACAAATATCCACTCACTCTGATCTTAGAATTACAAAGATGCTGATGGAAACAAGCCGTGCCAGCCACTCCAACACTGAATGTTGAAAACTGGGTTTGTTTTGGAACCACTGCTATTCCCTTGTTGCCAGGATGAGTCAGTATTTTCAAAGTTACCATAAGGCGATATCTTAATGCCATAATAAATTTCTAACCTTAAAGCAGGAAATAAATATGATATCTTATAAATGAGTGGTAGATGTTTTCTCTTAAAGAATGATCTGTTTAATAAATGGTTAGCCATAAAAGTAAAATGTCAAATAAAATGAAAGCTTCTGCCTATTATAGATTAATAAATTTTCCTTGGTGCTCTCTGTAAGCGTAGTGTGCTGACCATGATTCTAATTTAGCTACTTAGATTGCGTGTATTTGAAAACTTATGCTTCCATTTTCACCTTAATATATTGATCTCTTCTGTTTTAAACCTCTGTGAAGGTGTTGCAGAATGTTACTAGGTAGTTATATTTCAGCTAAGATGTGGATAAAATTCAGAGCAGGATAAAGTGATTCTAATGTATTGTTTGTAAAGTACATTAGACACAGGCAGAAGGAAATATGGTCTCTATAGTGGTTTTGGGTAATACATCAAAAATACATTAAATAAATAAATCTCCCTTATGAAACCAGTAGGAACAGAAGGAAAGTTTCAGGTTATTAAACAAGTCTTAAGAATTCCTGGAGTAGTTATTGAGACCATATGAAGTTAATAGAGTCAAATAGCTTTGAAAACTCATTTACAGTTTCACTTGGAGACATCAGTGGGTTATGGCAATTACAGGACTTAATACAGTTTTAACACCTGTAGTGGCTCAAGCCAAAGGCTGTGTTGTGTACTGTATCCAACAGCATCCATAAGTGAATGGCTTGGAAAAAGGAAGAGCAAGATGAGATTATAATATGATGCTTCTCCCTAATGTTAATTTCAGTTTACAACTACTTTCACTTTAGAAATCTCTTGACTTTATGTGGCTCTCTACCTTTCTAATCCACAATGAATTTCTTTTCAATAAACCTTTCCAGTCTCCCAATCAACATATATAAACCTCTAGGATACATGGCAGTTTTGGTAAGGTCTTTTGCACCTGCACTTGTTTGTCTTGAAACATGTTTGTACTGGTTTAATTGGACACATCCTGTTTCCTGCACTAGAAAAGATAGTGAACAATTTCAGTCCATCTTACTTTATGCCACTTGTAGTTTTATTTTCCTCTATCATACCTCCTCTCAGTTTTCTCTTTTCCACAAGGAAATGTGACAAGCGACTTTATAGCTCAATATACAGAAATCACACATAGACACTTTCTAATGAGACAAAAATATATTTAGAAAGAGTTAAAGTTTTCTAGTATGTGGGCAAACTTAAAGTACAATTAATTGCATGGTGCAATTACCCATCTAGCATGCACCAAAAACTGGAGAGCGATGTGACATGTTCATAGAGATTTAGCCAGATCTATATACTTACGTTGATTTTATTGGTAGTATGTAGAGTTTTATGTGATAAATTCTATTCCTTTTACCATGTGGAATTGAGCAAGGGCTGAAGAATGCTTTCTTTTTATCTCTGTCTTCCTTTGTGTTATATAGCTTAACTAGTGCTACAGAGACAGCTGATTGTTGAACTCATACACTTTTTCACCAGATAAACTGGAATATTTTGAGTTTCATTTTTCTTCTGTTCCAAACCATTGCTAATAAGTTTATTGTTATCAGAATTTTCCTTATCTTCTGCTTTTTTTTTCCTTTCACCACAGAACCACTAATATATTTTCTTTCCTATTTTACAGTCTGAACTCCTTCTTCTTATACATTTTCACCCTTGTCTGTATGAGGCTTTTTTAGTGATTTGCCCCATGCTATTTAATACCATCATTATCATTGCACAGAATGACTTTGAAGAAAAGTTGAACCTCATGTTATAGAAGTATGGGAGACAATTCACAATGCTTGTCATTTGACACTACAAAATCAGCTTCAGAACAGATTCTAAGAGGAGAATTTGACAATGAAAAACCTCATACCAGCTAAAAAAAATCTTTTATCATTGTTGAAGTCCTTTGCCTAAATGAGGAAAAATTGTGGCCCAAGTGATTCAAAGACCTGAGAATTTCTGTTTTCAGGACTAAATTCTAAACGTAACCAGTTCCCTATTTCTTCTAAATGTCCTTTCTCGGCTAGTGATATTTCTGGGGTTAAGTAACCATTTAATTTGATCACTTCATTCTTCTTTCTCATATCTTTCCTCTTCTCATAGCAACTAATGAAGGGATTGTTTTATATTGACAAGATTCCCTCATTGACAAAAAACTCCAGCATCTAGCTGGCTTTAGAGCTCCCTGCTCTCCAAATCTTAATCCTTGAGAGGCTCTTAGGCAACTTTAGTATTGTAACTCTCTTATTTTTTAAAAGTCAACCTTTTAAGGAAAAGTAGTCTCCCTCTGACCTGACACTGTCTGTCTGACTTCTCACCCCAGCTCCCCACACTAAATAGCTTTACTCATTTCCATCTGGGGACAAATATTTCTAGTCAAGAGACACATGAAAGCTTCTTCTTCCTTCTTCTTCCTTCCCACAAGAGACATAACGAACTGCCATGGAAAATAAATCCATGAATAAATAAACATTCAGAGGACCCAACAATGAATCAACGCAGAGAAGGAAATTCAAAGGAACCATCAACCTTATCAGCAGTCAGTGACAGGCACTGATCAGGGAAACGCTAGCTCCTTTGAGGTAATCAACCCAGTATATGGCAAGGATTTCTGGATAAACGTTGTTAGTTTGCTTCTGTGATTGTTGCTTATACAGGCTGTGTTTCATAGATGATGTTTGTTGACCAGCCTTTACTATATACCTTCTGCCATTTAACCTTCTACATTTTAACACCAGCAACTCTCTTCAGCAATTTTAAAGAGACATTTTAGCAGGATGAAGAGGACTGCTTTTTTTCCAAAATTTTTGTAATGAATGTAAGGAAACAAGAAGCCAGAATCTGAGAGACCACCTATTTTTGTGGCTTAGAGCTGAGTGGTCCAAAACTCTTACACTGACAAAGGAGGAGGTTGCCTCTTTTGTTCCTGACAGGATGGGGATTAAATCAATGTGAGATTGCACTTGAATGCAAATTCCTGGAATGCTTAAACAACGCCTACGTTGGGTTTCTCTCTAACCTGGAATGAATCAGGCAGGAAGACATAGTTTAGGAATTGTCTCACATATGACTTTGAGTCATTTGCCTCTGATATACAACCTTGCACTCAAGAACATTTACCAAAAATCTTAGACACAACCAGAAAAGTTTTGTTGAGATTAAAAAAAAGTCAGTCACATGTCATCCCATGTATTCTGCAGCTAAGAATATGTGAAAAAAACTGATAATTTTTTTTTTCTTTTTTCACTCCTCTTTTCCAGAAGAACAAGTAGAGTTGTGATGAGTTGGTCCTAGCTGGCAACCAAATTCCCACTCAGCTGCTTTCTGACTCCCCCTCCTCAGTGGAACAGGGAAAGAAGAGGAAGAACAGGAATGAGAAAACTTTTAGATTAAGATGGAGATGGGACCATCACTTACCAATTACCATTGTGGGCAAAATGGACTTGATTTGGGGTAAATAAATTTATTGACAATCAAAATTATATGTAATCACTGATTTGGGTATTGGAAAGAAAAGAACAATAAACCAAAAATTTACACACCTAAAGAAACACCTTTCCTTCTCTTTTTTCCATATTCAACTTCACTCCAAGTTCTTCTCCTTCCTCCTTGTCATTGTCATAGGTTACACTCAGTCCCTTCATCAAGACAACACATGATGCAAGGTTGTTGGGTGGGTCAGTACATAGTCGTTTCCCCCTACTGCTCCTTACTTCTCACTTTTTTCCTCTGCTCTGGTGTGGGATCTCCACGGGCTGTAGTCCCTTCAGGTTCTTCCATGGAGCACCTCCTCCTCTGACTTTGGTGTTCCCTCTGTTGTTTCTTACTCTTTTATTCCCTCCTCCTTTTTCTTCACAGCATTGTCTGACCTTTCTTAAATATGTTTTCCCAGAGGCACCATACACGTGGCTCATGAGTTCGGCTTTGGCCAGTGGTAGATTTGTTGCAGAGCTGGCTGGAACTGGCTGTGTCCAGCACAGGGCAGTCCCCAACCTCTTTACGCAGGGGCCACCACTGCAGCTCCCACACTACCAAAACCTTGTCATTTACATCCAGTCTGAGAGCAAGGGAAGCAATGTCTCCTTATGTAATAAGAAGATGCTCTTTATGGAAGAGAGATTAGTAAAAAATTACATCCTAGGAGTGTACTGTCCTACTTTGCCCTTATTATTTAACAGCAGCAATTCCAGTTCTCCCACTTCTCCATTCCTCCCTCTCTCAGAATTGACCTGTATTTTCAAAAGTAAATGGAGTTTGTTTGTTCTTAGCTTTAGCAGGTACTGTGCTGGTGATGGTTTAAATAACCTGCTCCTTTACAATGCAGAAAGTGTTTTAGTAATTTCTAATCAGGCCTCTTCAAAGTGGACACCCACAAGTAGAGTACGATTTAAATCTTTGCTTTGTTTTGTTCTTAGTATCAGTCCTCTGTAATCTGGGCAAACAAATCCTATTACTGCATGACTTTAGACGCAGTTTCAAAACACAGTAGGTTCTTTGTACTAATGCACCAGAGGAAAGCACCTGAGTTTGGGTTGGGCTAGCTTTACTCATTCAATTATTTTTTAAAAAAGTAACTATGTCTTACAGTTTGTGAATACTTAGAATTCCAGCCTGGTACTTGAGTGATAAAAATCAACAGGATATGGCTGATACAGGAAACAGCTATTTTTAGGTAAAACTCCTGAAGTAGGATTTAATTCTAAGTCTTCTCTGCATTTTTATTTCTGAAGCTGCTTGCCAGGCTTGAATTATACATGATTAATAATTGCGCATATCATATTTATACATTCCTTTGCAATAAATGTGTAAGAAGAAAACAGAAAATGAAGGGGGTGGTGAAGAAAAAGGATTAGCAGATTGGGATACTAAAAGGCAAAAAAATGCTTCCATGGTAGTTCCTGCAAGAAAGACATGAGCTGGTAGTGACGATAACTTATCTGCCAGTCTTCCTGTGTTTAATCTTTATGTACTAATTTATACATTCCTCCATTTTCATACACAGCCTGTTCCCTCTTGCTCAAGTGAATGAGTGGCAAGATTGTCTTACTGCATTACAATTAAGGATAGACTGCTTATTTCTGCTAAAATAAGTGCTGAATAGAGAGGACAGAAATGAGTTTAAAAGTCAATGCAAGGTATGTTTCTCCTAGCTATGTAGCTAGCAGTGTGGCCCAATGTCTTTGGCTGAGTTGACACTTCTGTTTTCTTGACACATGACAATTATTTGCTTGTACTTCCAACCAGAGCAAAATAATACTATCAATCAACTTCATTACAACATCTTATGAATTTAAAAATCAAAAGTCTCAGTTACACTGCCTTAAAGTGCTAGTGCTAATGCTCTACTTGTGATATATTGAAGTAACCACCACATTTACCCTTCTTCCCTCTAATAAATGCTGGCAGTAAATTGTTTTAAATTATTTTAAGCTTATAAACCAACGAAGTCTTCCTTCTGGAGCTTGAAAAGTAGTGCAGAGAAGGCTATGAAAAAAATCTTGTTTTTCACAGTTCTCTTCAAAAGTTAACTGTTGGGGTGTAGGAATTATAGTGTATAGTGGGAAGCTTAAAAGGGCACACTACAGCTTTACAGCCTTAGCCATGATGCCAGTCAGAAAAATCTCTGAAGTCTCTGCACTGTTCATTTCTGCAGCACGTATTGGGGTCCACCTAGTTCAGTATTTAGCGTTCAGTAGTAGACATATCTACATGTTTCTTAGAGATAGGCAAAAGAAATCTCATGGAATAATGTGCTCATGGAATAATATGCCTAAAGGTTATTTGATTGCTCACCACTGGTAGATGTTTGTTGCCTTCAGTCCTGAAACACTAAGATTTATACTCACCCACACAAGCTTTTTAAAAAAAAATCTCTTCCACTGGATTTGTTGATTTTATTATTATCTTTACAAGTGTCCACTTTCACTTGAAATTTTTCTGTCTATCTTAAGTACTCATGTAGTTACTTCTTAGGATACAATGGCTTCAGCCATCACAGCTCCATTTTGAGATAGGGCTCTATCTCACTGCCACATTCTGGTATTGGTGCTGTCCATGATTATGAGTCCAAACCTGCATGTAGTATTCCTCAGCAGCATGCAGCAGAAACGTGTCATGTCATTTTATTATTTTTAGAGTTTATTATATGCGTAGTTTCATGTATGTCATAATATATTTTCTGCTTGTTTACCCATTAACAATTACAATGGTGTTTTCATTGATCCTGTCACACTGAGCATCAGTCTTTCTCTGGAATGACTACAGTTAGTACAGAAACAAACAATTCCAGTGGTAGGTTCAGATGTGTTAAGACCTTGCCTATGTAATGAAGTTTTGAAACCTATACCCATGCTAATATAAGTGTTACTAGAACAGCCCTCTACAGTAGATGGAACCTGGACAGAGAAAAGGAGTTGCCAGCTTATTTATCCCGCCTGTCCAGTGTTGTGGTCTTCCACTGGCATAGCTTCACCTACACTAGGTGCTTTGTTCATCAGTAGATCTTGTGCCAGCTTCCTGGATGGCATACTTTTCAAATCCCCCCAAATGATTTGGTTGTTTTGCAGGGTTTTTTGGTGACCAGAGATAATTTTGACTGTTTAAAACCTTTCTGCCACTCCACCTGCTTGTTACCACCATACAGCTAGGAAGTCAGAGCCCTCAAAGTTGACCTGGTGAAACAGACTGTGCAAGTGCTTCTCATCCACTGCAGCCATGTTGTATGGCTTAGTAGCTTAAATTGCTGAAACAGAACACAGAATACAATACAGAAATCCACAATAAAATGAGGACAAATACGATATTTTAGAATTTTGCAATGGGAATGTTTCAAGTAGTGCCTCCATTGTGGCATATGTGATGGCAAATCTTTCTGAACACTGTCTCAAATATAACTTGTATATAGCAAACTCAGAATAACATGATGTCTTTCTTTCCCCAAGGAAATGTTTGGCTTAGTTTTATTTGTCCAGTGAAAATACTTGAAGGCCCCCATACTTCTACATAACTACCTGTGGGTTTTTTATGCACTACGTATTTCGGAGGACTACCAAAAGCCTAGTCTGATGAAGGAAAGTGGCCAATGAAAAAACACACTGCATGTATATATTTCCGGGGTAGACATTGATATTACTGCTGGCAACTGCTGATCAGTAGGAAAAGTGTGAAGAAAACACGAAACATCCATCTGCTTCATCCATCTGCTGAAAAAAAAAATCTGTTACCATTAGCAAGTCTGTCTCTATAATTCTGTGTGTTCTGTGTACATCTTTGTAACAAATGTCTTAGATAAGCTATATTGTTTAACTTTATAGTTAACCATACTAAACAGCATTTAATTTACCAAATTGCAAGCATCTCTAAGGTTGTTATTTTTTGAAACAAATGAATAATAGAGCATAAATTCCCAGATGTCTCCTTAAAGTTCATGATGAGAAATCAGTGATCCTTTAAATGTGTCCATTAAAAGAGTTAGTTCTTGTATTAGATATTCTTGAGAATTTATGTTTTATATTGTTTTGACTGAGGATTTTGGCACAATGTTCTGCTTTTGCTTCTTTTTATTTGCTTATATTCTATTAAAATATTGGCATACCTTTCAAAAGTGAAAGTAATAAAGTAGGGCTGTAAACTTCAGGTGAAACAGTATTCTCCAAGTCCATCTGTGGAGGTTATTGATGAGGAGAGCAGTTTTCTTGAACTTCCACGTAAGAAGCATCAATCACAAACACACAAAGTGAGGGAGATGCCTGAGGAATTTTGTTCAACATTCTTTATTTTTCAGTATTCTATATTTTATTTGTCCTATAGGTTAGGAGCCTTAGAAAGGAAACAACATTTCTAGTTAGACAAATCCTATTCAGAGGTCAGAACAGCCTATATCTTGCAGCTCTTTCTGGGATGTGCGATGAGATGTCCAGTGCATACCAGGCATTCAGAATTTCTAGAATCCAGACAATGCCAGATATTCTGCCCATGTGCACAGTGCCGCTGTGTAAACTCACTGGGTCCTGTGGTTTGCACAGAATTGTCAGCATTATTGCATACATTATTTCTGCTGCTACACGTGCATAGTAAGTCCCTTCAGAATTTATGCCCTTGGTGGTTCCAAGAAGTATACTAGAAAGGTTAAAGACAAAGATCAGATCACCATCACCAGAATCACTCCAACAGCTTTTTCCTGGCCATCTCCCTTCCCTGGCATTCCTCATACCTGATTAGAATGAACTCAAGGCCAGGAGGTTTTTGTCTGTTTTTTGCCATTAATGCAATTAGCTCTTCACACATACACAGCTTTAGAATGCTATTGGGTCACTTTTTAAGCCTTTTCTGTTACCTTGAGTGTTAAGAATTTTTTTTTTTTTTTTTTTAAAAAACAACACAACAATCTACAATACTTATGAAATTATGTAAACATTGCCTTACTTTTTAAAAGAGTGGGTTACAATAAAACTTTAAAAGAAAATCCCACCAAAAGCCTTTTTTTGAGCAAAGTGTTTGTCATACTTTGAAACTTTTGAGAGATTACTAGTTTGTGATATTCTTCCAGACTTGTTTATGGCTTTAATAGTTGCCATTCCTCGTAACATTTATAACTCTAAGGAAAAATATTCTGAGTTGCAAGTATTTATTTATAATTTCAAAACTCAAACCAATCTGTCACTGTTGGTTACAGGAAAAAGTTCTGTGTTTGTGAAACTTACAGAAGAGTCCTGTCCTTAGCTGTAAGATAACAATTAGCTGAGAGCACTCTTAGATCTGGGAAGTCAAGCTGAAACACAAAACACTTTCTCTGTCACTCCTTCCCCATAAACCTATGAGCAGAGACGTTCTGAGGTGATAGGACACTGTAAACATTTAGATTGTTGTTAAATGAAAAAATTCTTTTTTCCCCCTAGCTTCTGTCATAATAAAAACAACATTATTTTGTCATCTGTCACCTTGTAAGAAGTGACGAGTAAGAAATACAGTATTGTCTTTTTTAGATCGAAAAACTGGCAAGAAAAGAATAGCACAAACAGAAAATGAAATAAGATTGCAATTACACTTGACTTTTAAGAAAGCAGGCTTCTCTTTCCTTGTAAGTAACTCTACCAATTGATTGTGATTCATTATTACAGGCAAATTTAACTTTCTTCTTTGCTCTTGTCTTCTTGTACTGTTTAGATGAAGAGCACTAGGAAAACAGTGTATAATCTTTCAACGATGTGAATGTATGTGCAAACTTTATGACTGTGAAATCAAATAAATCAATATTTCGGAAGCTCAGAACAAAAGATTGAAGCCATTTATGGTGACTTGCATTAAGCAATTTACTTTGTGCTTAGCATTGTTTAGCTAAGCTAATCATAGAAGATTAACCTTTAAAAATTTATATTGCAAAGTATGATGATCCCATTCTTGGTTCTTAATGCTTTTAGCTCTGTAAACAACATTTGACATTTACCAATAGTAATGTCATGGACAAATGTTCCCCTGTCCTGCAAATAACAAAGGTTTAGATTGTTTTCTCTTCCTTTTTTCTGAGGAAGGAGTCTTTTTTTTTTTTTTTTTTTTTAAATGGTGAATTAAATGATGACATCACTGTAGAGATCATTAGAAGTGTAATGTTTAACACTGAAAAATATTAGGCAAGTATTTAGATTTCTGAAGTGGCAACTGTTTCCTCATTTTATTTCAATGAAGCTAAAATACTTTAAAGAATGAATGTGAGAAAAACTGGTTCTGGGGCATGTTCTGATCCTAAATCGCAGCGGCACTGAATTATGTGCATAGGTATAAACCTCCAAGCAATCCTATTGCTTTTGCTGTGATGCCTCATATGTTTATACCTACTTCTGATCTTTGCCTTTGGGTAATGCTGTAATATAAATATTCAATATTGAGAATTAAAAAGAAATAACAATAATTCATCATAGATTCGGTGTTTACCATTCAAATTTTCTAGTACCTTTCTTAACAGGATTTCTGAGGAACAAAAGGTCTATCTTAAATCAGTCTGACAAGCTTTTTTAAATGTATGGTCTGAGCACCCCTCTTCCTCCATAAATTTCTTTGAAGAATCTACAAAAGGCAATTAAGAAAGCAAAGTTGAAACATGTTATGCAGCAACTTGCATGCATGAAGTTCGAGATTAGAAGAATATTGGTAAACACTGAAAAGGAGGAGAATCTATGGGACAGGTTCTGTAGCAGTACTAATCCTTGATACTAGTACAAAAGAGCTATAGATCTTTTTTCATGTAGTACAAAAGCTGTCATTGACATTTAATGGAGTTGGATTATGTTTCTTTTAGCTTCACAAGACATAACATCTCAAAGTGTGTGAGCTGTATTTAGATGGCATATATCTTGAAATACAAAAAGTGTTTCATACTCACCTGTGTTTACTCTTCTATTAAAAACAAAAGCTGTTGTAACAATCTGAAGAAAGTCGCATATTCAATGAGGCCTTGTGGACACCAAGTGAGAAACATGAGTCATGTACTTGACCACCTCAAAACTAGACTATTTTTGTAGAAAGGTTAAGGACATTTAGTTTTGAGAGATTTTGTCACTGCTAGATGCAAGTTGCCCTTTTAGATACTTAACTCAATGGAGCTTTTAAGGATATAATTATGCCATTTTTTTCTCCATTAGTGTTAAATCCGAACTAGAACT
Organism: Fratercula arctica; assembly: GCA_947846985.1. Lineage (NCBI taxonomy): Eukaryota > Metazoa > Chordata > Aves > Charadriiformes > Alcidae > Fratercula > Fratercula arctica. The sequence continues at coordinate 91,915,744 of CANTUZ010000002.1, read as the reverse complement.
GGGCCAGCGCAGAAAATGGCAGTAGTTCCATTCCTATACCAAACATCATTCGTAACTAAATTCTTAGGAAAAAGGGGGGCTACTGCAGCTTAACTTCTGTTTTGAGAATTTCTTGGAGCTTCAGGCAGATTCTTGATTTGAAGAATGGGTCTTAAGACACAGCATAGAATTTAGAAATGCAATACTTGCTCCTGTTAGGAGATGTTGCTGATACATCCACACAGCTTGGCAGAAACTGTAAAGCTAGGCTCTACATCTGCAACCAGAAGTGCTGAACCAGTGTCATCTGAAGCATCTGGGTTTATTATCTTGGGTAGGGGGGAAGCGGGAGTTCTACAGTAGTCCCTTAGCACCTCATGCAAGACTTAAAGGCTTTTCAGAAGTCCTACAGATTTCGTTTGTCCATTTTTTGCTGACAGTGTTGAAGAACAATAGCAGATCACAATACGGCACTTTCCTTGGTAACGTCTTCTGAGTTGTTGTTTCAAACTAGTCCGAGTGGTCTAGAATTCTGCTTTTAATTTCAGCTGGTTCTTTAATCTTACTTTCTAGTACATGGTGATTTATATCTAAGCATCTAACAGCATAAAGCAAAACACGGTATCGGTTTAATACAGTAACCAGAGGCTAACTTCAACAACGCGAGGCAAAACTGCTTCTGAAAAATGCCGTATGTCACTGCAGGTTGTCTATAGGACTATGTGCATACACGGAATATTCATACAAGATATACGTATACAGTAAACATATGAAACACGTGTGATGTTAAGCATTTAGTTCTGCTTAAGACCAATGGAAACTGAAGTTTCCAAACTCCACACAAGAGCTTCTCACAGTATGCACTCATAGATATACATTTCATGGGGAAAATGCAGCCTTTCCTCCAGAGCTCTGAAAGTTTTGTTCCAAAGGTGTGTTCATGAAATGAGACTTTGAAAAGCTCTGGCTCTTTTATTCATTTACTTCCTTTTCGGTCCACAATATTTGTTTTGATTCAGAACACTCTAATGGGGACTGTTTCTATTTCGTTTGTCAGTAAGCTGGTAAAATGTTACTCCTATGGAGCAAAACCTTTTCAATACACAATATTCTTAGTGGGTCATTAGTTTTATGTTGCAATAAAAGAACTTTTCCCCTTTTTCTTGTGACGGTTATTCCTGATTTATCTCTATTAGACCAAACTTCTACTCTCTTTATTACTGCTAAGACTTTTCTAAAAACAAAGAAAGGCTGACTATTCCCAGTCAAGTGTATAGTATACAATCTATGGTTAAGGGAAATAAGATTTGCACAAATATGTTATCCTCTTCCAAAATGTTAGTGTATTACCCTTTGATTCTATTTGACTATTTGTTCTTTCTCCTTTGAAATTAATGGGGGGAAACTTCAGACTTATGGACATTTAAAAATAAAATGTTAGGCCTGTAGGCCACGGACTGGTGAGATACTAAACATACTCTTTTACTTCCTTCTATATTACTTGCAAAATGAGGAGAAATCACACAGCTGACCACACTGCAGCTACTTAATGCTGCTGTAAATAGATCATAATAAGCATGTGGTATACGTGATTGTCTGTGCTGGTAAATGAAAGGGTGTGGATTGTTCAGCATCAGTGGAAGGAGGGGAACAAGAAAAAAACCTTCCTGATTGCAGCTGCAAATGGTAGCAATTTTTCCTTCCTGCATTAATGAATGTAATTCATGTAATGCATATTACTTCATTGAACAGCAAAATTCTCACATTCAGTTCACAGACATAAAGTATTTTAATTAAGAATAGCAATGAGTAAAGACAATCCACTTCCAGAAAAAGCAAAAAAAAAGACACTTCTTTGGCCATGTAGAAGGAGCTGTGATGTAAATATACTTTACCAATGTAATAAATTCACTTTCCTAAAACTCTTTACCAAAAGAATATCCTTTAAGACATGTTCTATTTGTCTGTTTTCCCCTTCTAACCTTCCTTTACATGCAATATTTAACTGCAAACCTGCGTTTTACAGTCTCTAGTGACCGAATCACTTCATCCTCTATAAACATCACAAATTAAAAGAGCTTTCAGCAACTGAACTCCAACACAACATACACAAAACTAAAATAATTCATTGTCTAGAGACCATAACAAATTTTAATGTGCATTTACAGAGTAAACAGAGGGCTGAAAGGGGTCAAACCTGTGGAAGTGAACATATGTATTACAAAATCCACGCAGTACTTAATTACAAACTAAAGAGTGACGTTTTGTCAAAAAAGGAAATAAAGACGTCTATTGGTGGCACGACATATAGATAATATTAAAAACTGGCTTGCATGAGGACCAAAGTATGTCTACTCTGAAGTTATATCACACAGACTGTAAGCAATTTACAGAATTTAAGTTAGTTTTGCATATACAGGAGTTGCAAAATTAGAGAAAACACACTGAAATATAGAACGCACACAAAACCAAAAAAAAGATGTATATATATATAAACCTCCACGCAGTCATCAGGGGTTGGCCTAAGTCAGTAATTGCCACCATTGAACAAGAAACAACCAAAAAAGACAGGAAAAAAACCCACATGGGAAAATGCCTAATAATAATAATAATAAAAAACTAAAAAAAAAAACCCCAAAACCTAAAGAACTCTAAAGAAAAAAAAAATATTTGTCTTCCAGAAACAACATGCTCTAGTCTGCTTAGCTGCTTTGTAGAATTCCTTTTCTCCTCCCTATTCCTCATGCAAAAGAAAAAAACTAAAAAAAAAAAATTTTTTTTTTTATAAAGTGTGTGGGGTATTTTACTGGGGTCGATGTTAAATCACTGTTTTGTTTCATTATTTTGCCTCTGTTTACTTCCAGGCTGGAACAGTTCTTTCAGCGTAGGAAACCAAATGTCATCCATGGTTAATTCTGCAATAATGATGACTCGCAGGCCAACCCCTGAGAAGTCAAGGATGAAGCTTCTCCTTGCCGAAAGAAAAGGAAACTAGGTCTTGCTGTTACAAAACGTTTGATTACATCACACCAGTTCTCTTCAAATGAAAGATCAGTGATACGCCAAAGAAAATAAGATATATCAAGAAAACATGTGGTATCCTCTTCTTTTTATAATATTTATTTTTTTTATTTTATTTATTTAGTATTTTTGTTTGTACTTCCTGAAGAAGGTGCTCCTTATGTAGAGATTTAGAGTACATTGGGTGCAGAGTGGTGGTTGGAGGTTAGGGTCAACTTTGCTGTCCGCTCCGTGGATTTTACAGGCGATTTGCTCTTTGCTTTAAGAAGAGAAAGTGATATTGGAAAAAGTCAGCACTTTTAGATTAAAGCAAAGCACCCTTCACAAAGCCACAAACAAGAAGCAGGACAGAAAGTCCATGGCTTGTAGCTATCCTCGCACCTGCGGAAGAAGTTATAAGATATTCGCTCATCTTGCAGATTTCCAATGCTCCTTATAAGGCTGTTTTAAACACATACATTTATATATTTAATTAGCTCGCCAGGTTGGCTCTGGTGCCCATGAATGTCTTGGCATGCACTGCAAATAACAACACATACAAAGTATTTCAGTCCCAGGGAGGTTTCTGTTTTGCTTTGCTTTTGTTTCTTTCTCTTTTTAAACAACGTTATCCAGTGAAACCGTATACCAAAAGGAATAAACCCAACCACCTTGCACCTCAGAGTGCTCTTCACAAAATCATTTCCAGCATCACATCATTGACTTCTAACAAAAAATTCATCTAGTGGCTAAAGAGTCTTTTCTTGTAAAACAAAGGAGATACTGGCAAATGGCTGTGCTATTTGCAAGGGGTGAACAGAATGCTAAAAGGTCTGGAGTATTTATTTTTGAGAAATTACATTTTCCCAGATTTCTTTTTTCTTTTTAAAAACTATGAAAACAAAGGTACATATTACTTCTAAAAACATGACTTTATATTTTAAGTACGTTATCAGAATAAAACCATTCAGAACTAGACTAATTAAACTGAAGTGTTCACACACCGAGGACATGAGCATTTAGTTGTCTTGCACACCAAGTCTCAGTGCTTGATAACTCCCTATATCATAAAGAATTACATTCAGAATTTGAAATGTATTACTCGAGGTGAAAACCATAAATTTAATTTGGTTACACTATAAACAATTATAACAGGTTAATGCATGATTAATAGATTTTATAGCTGTGTTGTATACTTGAAAAGGATGGCTGTTATTGATGGTTACAGGCATCAATTCTATAACAAAGTAATAATGGTGTTATAAGCAGGCCATAATAATGCTGGGCTTTTAATAACTGGATATTTTTTTAGAAATCTATTAATCATGTATAAGCTATTTTTGTAAAGATTTTAACATTAAACTGAATGCTAAATCCCATTGCAGCCCCCAAAGGCACATTTATCTTCTTACCAAGAATATATTCAATGAAAGCAAAAAGAACTCAAGGAAAATGCTCATTTTTAAAAGTTTTCAGAAATTTATCAGTAAAACATTTCTCTGTATCTGCTAACTATGTTTATAGGTGTAGCAAGAAGTATTTCTGTTCCTGGTTTTAGTAAATTTTTCCCTTCAAAAATGAGGATTAAACTAAATCCCATATCTCTGAATACTGCTTCCTTTTGTAAATACATGGTGTGAGACGTTGCATACATAGTAGTTGCCCTAAAAGACTCTTAGTCCTCTGTCACATACACAAGAGCTTCTAAGTAACAGTGATATTTCAATTACCTATGTGTGAACTGAATTTCTAAATGAATATTAACTTTTAAATGGAGACATGTCTCAAAGACATTACTGAGATTTTCAAAGAAGTCCAAGGGAACTCAGCTCAGTTCCTGCTGAACATAGACATGAGTGAGAAGCTTATTTTTCTCTTGCCCATCTGATAATGCTAGTCTACCTGTACTACACTGCAGTAGTTTGCTAGGCTTCTCAAAACACTTGTTCCGTATTAGGAACAAGCAAATACACAAGGCAAATCTGGTGTAACTTCTTCCTGTGGGTTGTTCTCATACAGGTAGCATTTACAAGCTTGCACCCAAGGGTCAAGTTCAATTTCTGGTTTTGGTTTTACGGCAACATGGCTTTGTTCTCTCTTTTAGATAAGGTATAAAATTTGTCATTTGATGGATTTTTATAAAGGTTTTTTCTTTTCCTGACCAGGTTAGCAGAACTTAGAACCTTTGTTAGTGTTAGATCATTTCATGGTGTATTGAATTGTTTTCACTCTTTTTATTCCATTTAATTATTTTTTAGAACTAGAGAAATACACTGCTCAAGACAATTCTAAAGAGGTCTTTGGAGATACATTTTCTCTGCACAAGATACGTACAATGCAAATAAGGATAAATACTCAGAAGAGTCTCATGGATATTTTCAAAAGAGCTTTTTTAACTATTAATGGCATTATAATTTGAGATTTTGAAAGCTGTACTGTGTAGAAGAGAAACAGTATGATACAAAATAGGTTTGACAAACTATTTCACAGTGGGAAAAGCAGAACCATAATATTTGCAGGAAAAGCATTCTTTGATTTTTGTTTTGTTTTGCTTTGCTTTTTTTTCAAGATGACATCTGTAGATCCCCAAATTAGGGGTCATAAATTGCATACACATGATAATCTTTTTATCTATAACGTTCAGTCTCTGTATAAATCATGACCCCCCTACAATTCATATCACATGTTCTATAGCATGTTCTTCTGTAAACAGCAAGTTTGTTTTTCTTTATCTTGCAAGGGATTTAGGTTAGAATACATGCAGTAAGCACAAGTTAAAGCAATACTGAACACATGAGAAAAATTTAGGGGAAATGCAACTAAAATAATTACAGCTTCTAGGAGAAGAGGCTGTTGGGACTGTTGGAAATCACCGTCATAAACAGTGTTCTCTGCATGTTTTCAGGAGCTGATTAGTATATTCTAATGTCATATCAGGTCTGTGTTTACTGGCTTGATATTTTCCAAAATGCTGTCTAACCCAAACTGATACATTTTCAGTAATATATCACCCCCAATAAAATTGCCTTGCAATATACACTGAAATATATGACTATTAGGTGTACTTTTGTCTTTTCAGTGATTCTTGATGAAATGCAATTGGAATTTAAATATACTTAGGTGTGTAAAAAACCTGTATTTGCTTTCTCATGAATGCAAGTATTTCTTTAGATTCTGGAGGGGTGAAAGCGGCAAATATAGAATAATAACATAGTAAAATCAAAAGCAGTCATTTTAGATTTTTTACTTTTTCTATTCTGCCATATTTGCTGATAATCTACTATTTCAGTTTCCATCTTGATAAAGGATAAGTGACCAGAAATAGTCAGAAAATTCCATTTTGACTGCAAATCTAAAAGTCATATGGTGTTTAAATCAGAGATTTAGTTTCACTATTTTTAGACTTAAGTAAGAGGTAAAATACAGATCAGAATCCAAATTCAAATGACTCAAAAATACAGAGTATAAAAATTCAGAGTTTTCATGTAGATGTGTTTTTGGTGTACAGTTCTGACCAGGACTTAGTATCATTGGAACTGTGAGCACGGTAATATAAGGAAAACCCTGTTGATCTGGCTGTGGGTTTGCTAAATCGATTACTCATTTCCTCACCATTTCTAACATTATTTTCTAATTAACATAATGAGAGTTAAAAGAAATTTTATTGTGGGTCAAAAACACTGGGGAAACTGGACTACAATTATGTTACCCTCAAAGACAGTAACCTGGAAGAAGAACGGTAGTATATGCATATATTATCTCTACATTATTAGTTAAACTCTACTTGACGTGTGGGTCATGGATTCTCATGTTTTTACCTATCAGCCACTGGGATTCAGTTAAATTCTTCCTGTGAGATGTAAATACCCATGTGTTTTCTTTGATTTCCTGTGATTGACATACATCCAAAAAAGCAAGTGCCCATGAAATTGTTAGCCGCCTTCTCTAAACAAATGTTGTATTGCCAAAGGCATGTGATCATGAGGTAAGTTTCTGTGAAACAGCATGAAAGAGTAGTTCATGTCATTAAGCTCTTTGAAACTGTGATTTATTCAAATATGTGGTTTACTTAAATGTTAGGAAAACAGAAGAAGCAATAGTGATAAATAGTTGTGATCTAAGTTTTATTATTTTATAATAAAATAATCTCTGTCACAAATGCTGAACCATATTTCAAGGCTCATGGTGTATGGACTAAATAGCTAAACATAAATTTTGTTCGTTAATGAGATTAATGTTAGAGCATCTAAGTATAAAATAAAACCAACAGAAGTTATAAATTGTTAGGAAACCCAAACTGATCAAAAAACTAGTTACTCATTGCATGTCTGAATGATTATAATCCCTTGCTCTCATTAAGATATTGATCAGACAAAATTTGTGTAAAAATATATGGGATTTTGGGATGCAAGCAGAGAATAGCAAATGCTGGTTTCATAATTTTGACCATTTATTTTTCACAACTGGACAAAACAGGGATTTGTAAACTAAGCAGCTGCCACAGGTCTTACAATTTTAGCATCCTCTATTTGTAAGAGTACCTTAGACGGTTAACCACCTTGGGTCTCAAGTAGTTTGAATCTGCAAGACTTGAAGTTTAGCAAGTTTGGCATTCCTTGTGCTTGCCAAGGTTTGGGAGATCTCTGGGATGAACTAGCCTCCTGCATGCTGAGCCTCAATACCCATCAGAGCCTCTGACAACTGGATTCTTACAGTTATGCTTACAATGATTAGTGTGTCGTCATATAAAAAGCAGAACTCATCTGTGAATTCAACAGCACTGCTTTAATATTTTACTAAACATCTAAGTTTAGTGAGAGTATCCTTGAGTTTCCTTTAATTACTAAGCCACTGATCACAAGGGAAGACTAACGCCTGAGTAGTCTTGGTTCTGTGCTGACCAGGACAGGAGAAATACAGCCAGTCACACCAAAGTCCATCTTAGATTCTCTCTTTGCATTATATAAACTATCCCTGCATATATATGGGGGACATATATTCAGCTTGTGCTGAATATGAGTTAACTCTGTTCTACTACTGGTTTCTGAAATCACATAGGTGGTAAAACCTTGGAAGTTTCATTTTTCAGGAATTTGTGCTGATATTTTCCATCTTTGAGCACCTGGTTTGCTGTTTTGCAACACTTAGCTTTGCTTTGTAATGCTAGATTTGAAATAGCCTTCTTGCCAACCCCAGCTGCAGCCACATGAAATCATAATTTTGCACTATTTCCATGTGAAGTAAGTAAAAGTTCATGAAATACCTGCCTTAATTTTGCTGGTGATATTAATGAACCATAAGATTTACTGGAAGGCATTTGCAGTTTTACATCAATAAAGACAGGTTAAAACAATTATGGTTGATTTTCTTCGAAATTTTGTTTTAATATGTGTCACACAGGTGACAGAAATCAGAAATCACAGTTACCTATAGCTCTCCTATACTGCTAGAATATATACCCACACTCAGGAAGAAACTTTCCCTTCCACAAACCTGAGGTCCCCCTTTCTTTCCTCAGAGGAATTACTTCTCATGTCTGTTTTAAGGTTCAGTCACCTGTGTTTGATTTTGGGGAACTGAACAGCAAAAGACAAGCAGTAAGTATCATATCCAAGCCTCTTAACGTAGATACTTTTGCTTATGCTTCCAGTCCATCTTTCTCCATTGGCTGTACTGTAGTCAGCCTTAAAATAGTGTGAATTACTCATCACTGTCTTGGGCAAACATTACACACAGAGCAAACAGAAACATCTTACACACCAGAAGAAAAGTTTTGAATTTCGGATTTTTTTTTTTTTTTTTTTTTTTTTTTCATTTTGGGAGAGAACTACTGCTTCCAAAATGATGGAAATTTAGAATAGGAAATGTAGAACAGGAAATTTAGAATATATCATTTCCATGAAGTCTACTTAGACTTTGCATCCAGCGTGTAGTTCTGTTTGTCTGCTGTGTGTTCCTTTTCTGACAGTGATGCCCTGAGGAGCAGGTGAGGAAGAGGTATAGGATCCTAGATGGACAACAATTCCCTAGCTTTCACTAGGTAAAGCACATAGCCAAACAGAGGTGTTCAGACCTGTCAGAGGGCAAAAGAAAGTAACAGCTTTCGAACCCTGAGTAGAGGAGAAAATCCTGACAGAAGTTTGAGCCACAGTAACTCCTGGAGCTCTTTCTGGGCCAAGACAGGTCACAGCCTTTAACTTGCTGCCAGTTACCCCTAAAGCCATGATCTAAAGCAAACTTAAGGTGGAAATACTTAGGAGAGGAAAAACCTGAGGAGATTGCAAATATAGGTATCATGTAGTAAAATGATGCTTGGCCTCAGGCAGTGATCCAGAACAAGCCATATTAAATCTATAAAAGGACCATACATAGCGGAGGGAAGGGAAGGGAAGGGAAGGGAAGGGAAGGGAAGGGAAGGGAAGGGAAGGGAAGGGAAGGGAAGGGAAGGGAAGGGAAGGGAAGGGAAGGGAAGGGAAGGGAAGGGAAGGGAAGGGAAGGGAAGGGAAGGGAAGGGAAGGGAAGGGAAGGGAAGGGAAGGGAGAAAGAAAAGGAGGGAGGGAAGAAGGAAGGAAGGAAGGAAGGAAGGAAGGAAGGAAGGAAGGAAGGAAGGAAGGAAGGAAGGAAGGAAGGAAGGAAGGAAGGAAGAAAGAAAGAAAGAAAGAAAGAAAGAAAGAAAGAAAGAAAGAAAGAAAGAAAGAAAGAAAGAAAGTAAGTCTAATGTCGTTCTCAAAGATGAAAATGAGATCATCAAAATGATCTGACCCTGTCATCCTTTTACCTTGAACAGGCAGGAGGGAGGAGTGAGATCGTGAAACATACTACTGAAATGCAAAGTGCTTCAACATTTACAGATTTTCATACTGTTCTGAAGAAAATAGCCAAAAATCACTGTTGAGTTTGAATACAGTTTTTCAGGAAGATTAACTGGATAGTGTAGTTGGCTTAGTCCACCTCTAGTGTAATTTTTTCACTCTCCTATATTCTTCATCCTGTAATTCAGAACCTACATTCTCATCACTACATTTCCTTCTATTTTAATATGTAGTTTGTTTAAATTGTGTTAACAAATAGTTCAGAACTAAATAATATTTTACATAGCATGATTAGGAAATCCTGATACAGTTTTGCATTGGCTTCATGGGTGTCATTCATTTCTATAGCCGTGATCGTAAGTTTTGTTAAATGCTTATGCTTCTTAGAAATTTACTTAGGCTGTTTTGGTCTGAAAACGAGTCTAGCTGTCTGGACAGACTATTCCATCAAAAATTCAGCTTCTGAAATTTTAATTTCCCTAACATTTTCATGTGATACTCTCATAAACAAGTTGAAAATAGTAAAGTAGCAGTAAGTTAGGTACCCATTCCGGGTGAAATGAAGCTTAGATTAATTGTCTCTGCAGGTGATATGTGGGGTAGAGCATGTCAGACTCAAAATGATTTTTGAACCTAAGGCACACAGCTTTCAGCTTTAGATATACCCAGAAGCATATTCCTCCTTCTAGCAGCTTAAAATTTGTTTAGTGTTCAGCTACCTCACATTTTGTGTGTTCAGCCAAGGATATAGTGAGTTTTTGATGTCTCTGAATTGTTTAGTGCCTGTGCAACCATGACTACTTCCATCACTATATATTTAATATATTGTGAAAGTTTTTCTGTCTTGATACTCAAACTACCCTGACTGACCTTCTTTTCTTAGGAGAAAGACATTGGGCGCTCAGTCACAAATGATCAGGCATCAGTCATTTGTAGCAGATACCCTAATTTTCTTCCTCCCTTTAGTTGGTGTTTGAGTCTGCAAAGTTTTAAAGTTTTTTTTTGTTTGTGGGTTTTTCTTTCTTTACATTGAATATCTCCTCACGTGTATAAATAATGCATTGACTTCAGCTGTTTCTATTTCAGTGAGAGGGGACTTTTTTGGAAAAAGCTTGCTAAGAGGAGTATTTGCAAATCATCTGTGAAATACCTGTGTTAGCTATTTAAATAAAACCAGTGTGAGAAACAGTCCAATATCCAGTGCTCACTGCAACATTTAAAATCTGAGGAGGAAGGGGGCAAGCTCAAGTACATGCAGGCCCTAAATTGGTTAATTGGTATTGTTTGAGAACCACTGGCAGCATGCTTTATGATTGCTCTTATCAGCACTGGGCACCTTTCTCTCTCATTCTATCCCTGAAAACCATGGATATAAAATATCTTAGACTTTTTAAAATATGTGACAGAAAAAAGTATATAAACCAGTGCATTTCTATTTATCTGTAGGTAACAGCTGATTCCAAAGCAAATGCAGTTTTTTGTGACTGTCCTGTGGTAACCCATCCTCATCCTTTTACCTGCATATAGTTATGCCCCATCCTGAATGAAGGTGGGAACTTGGGTTGTTAATTAAAATTCTTCTTGCATTGACCTTTTTGTTAGTAACCAGCTTCTACTGTTGTAACTAAACATGGCTCCAGCATAAATTGCTCAGCATTTTTGTAATATGTATTAATGTGTGTATATTCGATACATGCCACGTTGTAATTAAACTGTTAACAAAGCCATTTCTGAAAGATACCATAAAATTGCAACAAGACTTTGTTATTTGAAGAAAAACAGAATTGCACTTGTCTTTTTCCTCCTGGGGTTTTTGCATCCTGTTCATCCTTTCATCTATCAGAAAAAAATCTTAAGTGGGATGATACTTAATATTACTCTATCATCTTTAACAGCACTGTCATACCAAGAAAAATATATACAAAGAGGGTTATTATAACATAGACAGAAGGAAAATTATCATTCTTTGTAAATATTTCAGCATGAGATATTCAATCCCTTTGCTTGCTTTTCACACCTGACACTGCTTAGGCTTATATTTGACATACAGTCAACCTGATCTCCTTCTATTTATATCATTTATATAAGAGCTTTTTTCATGGAACTCAGCTAAGCTCCCATTTATCTTTACCCATCCAACTGGATGAGTCTGTTTTCTTCTGCCTGATTCCTAGATGGTAAGTGTTTTGAGGCAGGGACCATTCTTTTGATCCTTTGTTTGCTGGGTGGATAATGTAGTTGTTATAGAGATTAGAACAATGCCTCTGACTAACAGAACATACCTCTGTCTAAGGGCTATGACTCACGAGCTCTTAATGGTTTCAGCTGAAGCAGTTTAAGATGATAGTGCCTCCATCTCCCTACCTCCCCCTCTTATGGAAATTAAACCCCCAAAGGTAGGAGTGATATAAGCAAACCCCATGCCATCTCTTCATCTATGTCAATTTAACAACCCCAATGTTTTAGTTTATCAGCTGTCATAGAGGCTTAATTTAATGCTCAACACTGTGAACTGGGAGAGCTGTGAAGCAGGCCCCTATTTCCTTCTGCTGTTCAGGTTTGGGACAATAACTTCTGACTGGCGCAAGACAGAAAATTTGGGTGGCAACATTTTAAATTGTAAGAGATAAATCAGAGTTCACAAGTCAAAGGCTTCACCCTTGTTATTACTGTGATACAAATAAAAAAATACAACGTTATCACCCCTACAACCAGGGTGCACTAGTTCGAAAATGGTGGATTGTGAGAATGAAGCTTCAAGTATTTGTGCTAAATCCTGTATTAATTCTATCTTCTTCACGTGCTATATTGTTGATTTTTTCTTTTATTTCAGTTTTTTTTTTACTTTTCTCATTAGAGTTCTGAGATGTGGGATCAATCGTAATCATGAAATGTCATTCGTTATTCAAAAACTCTTCAGATATAAGATGGTCACTGATCAGTACGTATTGTATGCATGTGAATAATTCAACAGAATACAAAACAGGCATTCGGCCTCTTATTTTGGCAGAGTTTCAGGCAGGCACAATGCTATGTATCCATATTCTCAAATAGTATTATTCTACTGAAGGGCTTTGCAGCATCTGAATGTCTACTTCTCTGTGAGAACTACTGCTAGTTCTCGCCCTCATAATTCATGTATTATTGCTCCTTGACAAAATATCTTGGCCTTTTAACTCTTTTTTCAGTTGCACAGAATGAACTGGAGTTGGATACACCATCTTCTATGGTCACGTAGAAGTCACTTCTATAATCATTATAGCTCTATGGCTGTGATTTGGTGGCTAAAAGCCTCAGTCACTGTCACAGGCAACAGTAGCAGCTGACGGAATAACAGCAGTAGAAATAGGACTAGCAGCAGTATCATTCAGATTTGCTATCTGTATTTTTGTTGCTGTTGATGAACACACAGATCGTGTGTATGAAGCTCTCGGAATTCTGGCTGTGGCAGTTAACTTTCACATTTTTATTCTTCTCAGCACATTAGGCAGCTTTGTTCCAAGACAACAGCATTTGTCCGTAGGTGGGGGAACAAACTTCAGTGAGGTGGACCAGACTGGAACACCCACACACAGACAGGATAGCAAGTTGCACTGCCAGAAACTATGACGTCAACTTCCTTACGATAAGGTAAAATAGAAGGTTTGGGTCAGAGTCTTCTTTTCAGAAGGCCAGTGGAAAGATCATCAGCTGCTCTTCAAATGACACCCAGCTTTATCATCAGCAAAGCAGGATTAATTGATTATTACTGCAGCTGTAAAGAAGGTTATGTGTCTGGAATATCTTTGAAGCTCATGAATTATTTAATCAAATGGAAAATCCCTGTCCAGAGAATAAGAAAATACTAAGAATGTTGAGCTTTCCAGCTAGTTCAGCCTAAGATTTCAAGATAAATACTAGGAAAAAGTTGGTCAAAGCTAAAGAAAAAACACACAAAAAACCTGAAGGAAAAAAACCCACCACCAAGAATACCCCTTCCCCCTCAATCTGAATGAACTGAAAACAGCAGTTTTCAGGTTTTTTCCTTCCCTTCATTTTGCTCACAGACAGCTTCACTGTCCTAAACAACTTCAGGTGGTAAAAGCTGGGTAAAGCTTAGATTCTTCTTATAATTCACTCTCACTTTTTGAGTAGAAGAGAATTCATATTCATCCTCATGACTGAGCCAAATTTTTTGCTCTTGTAAATGAATGCAGTTCTTTTGGCTTCAGCAGAGTTGTACCCACTCCAACTACCACAGAATTCTACCAATTTGTTTTAATTTTAAGTGATGCAAAGGATTTTCATAATGAAGTAGGGCACCATAGATGGGAAACTTCGTGCTTCTCATCTGAAAATGCCCTCTGCTTTGCTGTATATGTGTCAAGTAACAAATGAGTTGTGTTCTGAAGCAAGAAAATCCCATCAGTTATTTCAAGAGCAGGCCCTGTCACATATGCTGCAATCTCTGATGGCCCAGTGCAAGCTGTCCGATTGTGTAGCAATGAAAAGCAATTTGAGTGACTGACAAGGAACTCATAAACAGCTTTTTTTTTCCCCTGTTTTTCTTTTCTTCTCTTTACTAACTCTGTGGCCCATCTGCAATCTTTCCAGTGGTTAATTAGCAAAGAAAGCTACATCAGGCAAGTAGAACAGAATGACCGTGATTCTGCTACTCAGGGAACTCCTGTGGGGTCCCCTACCAGAACTTTATATATCAGTTTTGTTCCAGAGGTGAGGTGAGTCTGAAAGATTCATTTTTGAATAGCTAAAAGAAAGGAAAAGATGTGATTAAGTGCATATGCAGCAGTGGCAGATGGACAGTGAAATACACTGGTGAGGTTACTAAAAGAATAGGAAAGATCTCAGTATACATGTGTGTAGATAAACAACAATGTACATGGAGAAAGGGCAGAATGAGTTTCTCAAACTTTGGGCATTTAGTTCCTGCTGTGTTTGTCTTCACTGTTTCTGGATTGGCTTCACAGGAGGCAAATATGTAGTATAGCATCCAAAGACAGTTTTCCATGTTTTCATGCATATAACCTGTACAGTACCTGAAAAAGCAACTGCTCAAGAGTAGTACAGGCTATGTTTGTATAATAAAAATGTAAATCTGCAATGGAGTCCCCTTTCCTGCAGTAGGCTGTTTCTAATCTGCCATTACCTTTCTCAAATTCCCTTAGCTTGATTAGCTAAGGTTATTTAGCATTTGTTTCCAAACGTTCACTTTTACAGGAATATGAACTACAGTGGAGATATCATACATTTAAGGACAGAATCCATGATTATCTCAACAGTTCTGAGAAGACCATGATTTTCTTCTATGATTCAGTATTTGTGCTTAACCATGGGCATAACTAAGGATGAAAATAATATCTCTGATTTCAGAGAGGATATGTTTGAAACAAAGCATATCCAATACTTAGTCTGACGCGGGCATGTGGGATTGAGCAACTGATAAAAATTGTAGAACAACAAAAGTTAACACATATTTGTTGGCGAGGGCTTTTTCTTCTTAGTTCCTGAACCTGTGTTTTTGTAAGAGGAAGAGAAATTAATAGAAATGTGACAGTGGTGCAGTATCATTGGCTGGCAATGGCAGTGAGGGCAAGTTACAAAAAGTGGATACCCTTTTGCTTGTGACAGGATTTAGAACTGCAGATCCACTGAAAACAGTTTGTTTATTACTGGGTTCAGTTGGACTAAGCACTAGGAAAAGGAGTTTGAATACTTTTATGCATTTGGTTCTATCAGTAAGTATGCACATACAAGAAGTTAAGATGGGGGTTTTTTTTTGAAAGAAACATAAGGCAGTAGTGAGTTCATTCTGCATTGGAAATCCCAGCCTAAAAAAAAAAGAGGTTTAGCTGCTGCTAAGACCTTTCTTTGTCAATTAAGTTATTTGGAGCAGATTAGCACTTCTCAGAAGATGCTTACAGTTTCAAGGCTAACAACTAACTGGCTAATAGGGCTACCTCAATTAATATGGTTAGAATTTGTTCCATTATTTCAGAGAATATAAAAAAGTGGAGTGACTTCATTTCAGGAATAGAGAACCAAAGTGTATATTTCAACTAAAAGCGGAGATTGTAGTGTATGCAGGTGTGAAATGGGATAGCCCTTGCATCATCTTTTTGCAAGAATTTCTGAGAATAAGGTTTGGAACCAGAAGAACAAAACTCTCATTTGGCTTTTGCTTTAATGTAGTCCTAAGGAAACAGAGACTTGACTTTTTGCTGTGCAACAATCACAGAAATGTTTGGTGCCTCTCAGCCTTATGGGTACTCACAGTTTCTGAAAGAGCAGCCTCAAAAGCCAAAGTCTTTCTGTTAGTGAAGAAAGCAGTAATGTTGGCTGTCTCCTTGACGGAGGCTAGAGCAGACTTTTTGCACCTTCACTTTAAGAGGAGATGTAGCATAAAAGAAAAGAAAAAAAAAACCACAAACCCACAGAAGTTGGGTTTATATCCCATAACATTCCAAATTGGCATAAAATTTGTGTTTACAATAGGTTGATAATAAGAGAGTCCTGGATTCTGTAGATAAAAATGGAGACTGGAAGGAATGTCATCAGTTTATCAATATCAACAGACTGAAGATATATGTTTTCATTCTCTTCTTTTGCGTTCTTTTGCCTGATGATTGTCTCCTCAGTGTGATTTATGATGCCAAGAATCCAGGTCATTCTATCTTAGGCAAGGACCACCTTCTCCTTTGTGTTCCTTTTCACGTAACTCACCACAACACCACCATCATCACAGGAACAGTTTAGGCATGTAGTTAGGTCAATAGTTGAATTTGCTACTTCAGGAAAGAACAAAATGTTGCTAGAAATGTGCAGAGTCTGTATGTAAGCAGTCAGACAATGGTCCGAATGTTACTTCTTCATTTGTAGTTATTCCCTTTTGAGTTGTCTGAGCCTGATCTTGAGTCTGAAAAGCAACTAATGGCTTTGAGTGCTCTAATACGGCATTGGCAGAACAGGAAGAGTTTGAGGGATATACAAATTCTCAGCACATCAAATTCTGCAACCCTTTGTGTTGCTATAAATATTGAGTGACTTGAATGCAGGTAGCAGAATTTGTCTAGATTTATATCCATGAAAAGGTGAGTTGGTACAGCCTGTAGATTATTTAGCTTCCTTTTGCCTGAATTCATTGCAGTTCTTGGACCTCTGTTAATTGCAGCATTGCTTAGAGTTACAAGACGCTGTGATAACTCTGTACTTTTAGCTTTGGGCTAAGATACATTGTCATGAATTATGCAGAAAAAAAATGTCTGTCACTCCACCTACATAGGACATTTTCTGGATATATGCAGATTAGCCTGTCAAATTACTCAGATTCCTGTTAAGATATGATGGCTTGCTTCATTTGCTGCAGCCCATGAACATGAAATGAAAGGGTTAAGCTGTTTTAGCTTTAACTTTTACTTTCTTGACTTTTTTGACTTTCGGGTAGATGTTTAGTGCTTCTCAGTATATCATCTGAAGACTGTCTGGGGGACGTGCTCTCTTTAGCTCTTTCTTCCTATATAGAATCTCCATTATGCTAAAAATAACAAATATCTTTTTTTACACTCACATAGCATTTTTCAGAGCAGCGCAAAATGCTGAACGGACCTTGTATCACATTAATTCAGCCCTGGCTATATAACCCCTTCATAGTTAACACAGATATTCTTACTTTTGAATAAAAGGGGAAAATGGCAGAAACATATGTTCAGTTGGGAAAAGCTGTAATTTTAAAATGGCAGTGATGATAATCTGCTTTTCTAGAGCTACACATTAAACATCTATTGTTAAGAAATAAATAGAATTCTGCAGTGTGCTCCAGGATAGAATGAGTTAAGTAAAGTGCTATCCACCCTTAATAAATTTTTGGGACAAAAGTGTCATATAATCAGAGACAATCTTTCCTGTATTTGTAATCGAGTTCTTCAGAAATAAGTGAATACAGATTTCACAATAATTTTGCAGTGTCATGTTTTCCTCTGCTGTAAATGTATTTTGCAATAGTCTGTGAGCAGGGCAGTGAAATATATTGCTTGCTAATAACTGTGTACCGGCTCTCTAATATTGGAGAATATTTGACACAATTACCTATGGTTAATAGTACTTATCTCTTGAAACAGTATTGCTGAAGTCAATGTATTATTCAACATGAACAAACATATCACAATCACCCATTATGTCTTTCAAATACAAACATGTGATTAATAATGATAAATTTGTACTCAGACATGTTTCAGTGTTCTAGGCTGGATGGATACATTGCTTACATGTAGTTACATACCAGTCTTGTGCATGCGTATATAGTTAGCATGATGTTTAAGAGGAGAAGAGTTTCTCATTTGGCAGTATCAAGGAGATTGTGTTGATTCAGTATCACGAAAAGAAAGACTATTACTGTCTACGACAACCCCTTTCTGCTTTTCTGACATCTCATAGCTGATGTCTCTCCTTCCTTAGGTGAAGTTGGTCCTCAAAGTCACATAGAGACCCTTCACTGTCTTGTGCTCCCGTGGATATTTCTATTGACGTAGAGTGAGTGCAAAATGGAGTGAAAATCCAAATCACGTCATAGCTGGGAAATCAGGCCCAGATTTTCTTGAGAAAAGGAAAGTAAATCTTGGTTCTCAAGAGTTAAACTGACGTTCATCAAAAATATCACCAGTAATTACTGTGTAGCAAGTAACCGTTAAATTGAAATTAAGCCTAATGTGGATTCCTCGTACACTCTTTGTTTCTTCAGTAGATGAGTTTCACCTCTGATGAATACAGCATTAATATGTGCTCCATCATAAAACAAATGAATTAATAAACTAAATTATATTTTAACCTGTTTAATTTTTAAATTATTTATGATCAGAATTGTCTACACTTGATCTGCAGTAATCTTTGCTCAAGGAAAAAAATAGAGATGAAGCTTTTCTATGGGGTTTGTTTGATTTGATTTGGTTTGGGATCTTTTGGTTGTTGTTTCTCTTTGGTTGGTTGGTTGGTTGGTTTTGCTATAGGGACATAGGTAATAACCTACAAGCTGTCAAATAATAAATGTCCAGTAATCAGGCAAGACATCGCTTGGACTAAAGACATTAACAATATTATAGATTCAATTGGATATACGAAGTGATTTAGTAGATTGGCTGTTGTGTGCACACTTCGGCCCCAGTGCGGTGTAGTCTGTAGCTATAGACTTCATAAACTTGTGACTGTTTTAATTAATTTCAGATAGAACTGAACAGAAACCAGATTTTTCATTTTATGTACAAGTCTGCTACTTTGAAATGTATGAGTCTGATGGAAAATAATCAGTATATACATTTCTCTGAAAGGAAAGCCATGGTAGAACAATGATTTTAAATCAATCGAAATAGTTTTTTTCCTCTAACAGCTCAAACATTTTTTGGAAGTGCTACAAAATGAAAGTGGCTCCATTTCAGGGAAAGAGAACTGAACATAACTTTAAAGTAAATGCTAAAAAATGTATACAGAGGTAAAACGGTGGTAGTATGTGCATCATCTTTTATAATAGCAATAATAATTTTCATATAAATAATCGTATTGTTCCAATGTGTAAATTAAATATGTTTTCCTTATAAAAATGTTTTTCTAATAGTATGCTTGAAAGATGAAAGTGATTTCACAATAGTTCTGCTACGAAGTTTGTTGTATTCCCAGTTTTTGGTTTTGATGACATGGCATTTGCTAGCAGAAAACTGATGCGTCACAACAAACTGGTTTATCTTCCATTATACATTTTGAGCTACGCTGTGATCTACTGCCTTACACTGGCCCCTCAGTGTAAACAGAAGTAACACAGAAACTCTTAAACTTACACAGTTTGTTTTCCAGAGGATTTTTGATGATTTACAACATGTCTCAATTTTTTATGCTGCCTGTCTCCTTATTGCCATCATACAGTGGTCAACAGTTGCACCTCCTGCACATTCACGTACCTTTGCATAACTGATATTTATGGTACCGATGTAGAAAATGCAGACTTATATTGCTTATAGGGTATTTATACAGTGGTGTACAAAATCTCCCCAAAAAAATGTGTAGTATGTTAATTTCTACGTGACAGACAATTGAGGCGTTGCTATTTTAATGCTTGATTCAAAGCCAGCGGTCAAGCTGCTGAAGATGACAAACCTACACTCTCTGACAAACCCACGGTCTTCCTAAAGCCTACACAACTGAAAAATGATCTGCTGCATCTAAGGTCTGCTGAGATTTACAAGCCTACTTCCCTATGAAAACGGGATTGATACTAAAAGTAGATTAATTTCACCAAATATGAGAGATATAAAAGTTAGGCGACTGCTATAAATTAACTTCCGGATGGGTGTTTTATTTAATTTATCATGCACAGCCATCTTAAAATGAGATGAGTCATTCACTGACATGCTCCTGTCTCTCTTCACTCACCACAGGGAAAGCTAAGCTTTGATTAGACAGCTAACTTTAAGTGGATAAAGCCAGTAGAGATAAAACACACATATAGGAATTTTTGTTGGCTTTTTGTTTCTTCTGCCCAGAAACTTATTCTTCGGCTTTGAGGAAGTAAGGAGATATAGCAGGAGGGACAGAGCCAGAAAGAAGGAGGAATAAAGGAGCACCACACTCTTCCTAGTCACAATTCCTGGTTACCTTGTTGAGTTAGCCTCCTTTTACATGCTGGTAAGCAATCAAATGAAAGCTCAAAATGCTTTACCATACCTGATTGTGGACTTTGTTTGGGGATTTTGGCTGCTGCTTCAGGGCTGGAGGTGGCACGCACACGCTGATTGGCAGAGTTATGGATGCTACTTGGAACAGCTGCTGAGATGTTTTTGCGAGGTTTCATGTCTTGCAACCACATTGGAGATGCCTCAAAGGCTTGCATTCGCCGAGAGTGGCTGTTAGCGTTGACTTTGAGAAATGCCTGGGCCTTGTATTCCTGAAGGTCTCCATAGTTGGCATCGGTCACCCTGCACTCATACAAGCCTTCATCCTTTTTCCTCACTTTTGAAATCTGCAGCTTGTGGGAGATGTCATTCCCTTGTACTTTCACTGTCTGCAAATTTGCCAGGAAAAAAGCCAAACAAACGAACAAACACGTTGTCAGGTATTATTCTTTCTCTGGGAAGACTCTACCGATGTAGAGCCTGTCCAGAGAAGATCAAGTACTAAATTAACCACTGGTGTGATTGTGCTTACTGCAGGGAAGTTCCATCAAGAATGAATATGATTATTTGTATCTATGAGGATGTCTGACATCTTCTTTCCAAAACTGTTTAGATGGTTTGCTCTG
This sequence comes from Fratercula arctica, assembly GCA_947846985.1. Classification (NCBI taxonomy): domain Eukaryota; kingdom Metazoa; phylum Chordata; class Aves; order Charadriiformes; family Alcidae; genus Fratercula; species Fratercula arctica. The sequence continues at coordinate 91,894,675 of CANTUZ010000002.1, read as the reverse complement.
AAATGCTAATTGGCCTCATTCCAATTAATTGCTCAAGATCATGAACATTCTTAATGAGCTTTCTTACATAAACCTACTATCTGTGCACTTCGTTCATTAAACCATTCCAGTTAGTTGGCTTTATTGAATAAGTCAGTTTTTGAACTACTGCATTAAAAAATTTGTTGGAGATGTTTGCCAATATTTAAACTTCTTTAATAACAATTTCTTAAACTAGCTTGTAGTCTTCACTACATTGAAACTGCATATTTGACATTCAATTTGTCTCTTTCAGACACATCCAAACCTTTGGTATTTTTTTGTTTATTAACTATAACAAGACATCTTCTGTCAGGTAGTGCCTTTTGTCTCATTTATGTAAGTGTGTACTTATTAGAAGTCGTGTATCATTTCTGCAGCACATATTCAAGGAGCACATATTTAAGATCATTTTAAAAGTTGTCAGCTAAAATAAGACTCCTGATTTATTTTTAATTGATTTTAATATCTGAGGGTAACATAACATAATTTTGTCTCACATAATTAAAACACACATGAGTAAATTATGCATCCAGAAATATGTGATAGGTATTAAGATGCATTAGGAAAGGTAATACAGATTCTTTTCTGTATGTTCATCACTTCAGAGAATTTATATTTAATTAATTGGCTATTACTCTCTATCTGGATTAATATCTGTTGCCCCACAGGAAGCCAGTTAAAAGGGATTCAGTTGGACAGAAAACTTCAGCTTTGAAGAGCTCCTGACCCTGGTTTACTTCCACCACTACATAAACATGGTAAACATAAAAATGCTGCCTTGTATCATATCAGTGACAGGCAATGGGGAAACATCGGCGTAATGAATATATGCTAGACCACAAAAATGGAGAGCTGTTAGATTGAAACTGGGCATGTGTTATTGGTGATTATACAGCACATTGCTTCTGATAGCTTGGCATGCTGTAGTCACCAGTGTTGGCAAAGCACCTATTCTGCCTGCTTGATAAATTGAAGAGCAATACTTGTGAATACATCATTGCTTTAAGGTACTGGATGGACTTTACAGGCTGTTGTGTTGTATCCAGCTTTGAATTTATACTTGGCAAGCTGAGTTGAAAGTATGGATTGCATACTTTCAGGCATAACGTATGCAATATTAATTACACAGAAAGTGCTGGATAGTTATTTAAATCATATTCAATAATAATATATCTCTACTGAACAGTTCATATTCTGCAAAGGGATTAAAGAAGTTTCATATGAGCCATATGAATGGATAGAGGATCTGTAGGTCATATTCTGCCTTCATTTGCTCCCATGCAACCTCTGCAAAGTTGTTGCATAGCACTAATGGAAAACAGAATTTGTTTTGAGTTTTGCATTTGAAATTTAGAAATGGTCGTAGTCAGCATGTATACATGCTTTCAATTTATGCCTGATTATCATTTAAACCCAATAGAAATGGTGCATTTCAGCAGTTTAAAAAGACAGTTAGCATATTTTACCATTTCTTTAAAGAATTTACTAAATGCACTTAAAAGTTTGCTCTTCTCTTCATGAAGATACTCCCCAGTAATAGTAAGGGAGACTCTCTGTGTGCCTTCAAGAAAGACAAAAAAGAAGGCTACATTTTTAACAAGTGTATTTAGACTGTCAACCTAATGTTGACTTTTTTTTAATTGCAAATATAAAAAGTTTTATGTAAGCTTATAAAAACACTGTATAAATACCCCCTTTTGAATTATTATCACACATAATGAGAGAAAGAGATCTTTAACTTGAAAGATGGGACAAACTTTACAGCCTATATTGTGTCATAGATCTTATGGATTACTATGAGCCGGTGTTGATAAGGAATAAATTGGCTGCTAGCGCTACATCTAGTGGAATAGTATCCAAAGACCACTCCTTTGTAAGATAGTCTAGAAGTGTAACTGAAGATATGGTCCATGACACAAATGGCTTATGGTGTATGGTGAGAAGTATCATAGGAAATGTTAAGTGTGGCTAGAATTTGTATGGTTTTGAATATAACGTATCTGATTTCTCATTGTGAAAGGCTGGAACTTTAAAATAATTGTCTCAAAGCTTGCTTAAGCTTTTGCAAATTGACAGCAGGCTTGCAGGCCAGTAAGAAGCTTGCTTGTATCTATTTAGCACCTTCTGCAGACCATCCTCCTGCTTGCCAGTCACCACCCAAGACTGCCATCAGCTGAAGAGGGTGTGTTGCTCCCCCCAGCTGGAAAGGGTGTAGGCCTCTGGCTATCAGAGTGGCCAGACCCTGCCTAGCCTGGGGCCCACCTGAGCCTGTGTTGTTAACTCCAAAATTGCTGAAGCCAAGCGCTGCCCAAGCAGTAAGGGGGCAGGAAAGGCTTATATGGCAACCATGTAAAATGACAATTAGCTGGGCAAAGGCCACTGTCACGCTGATTGGTCAAGCTACGGACCGACCTGGGCTGCCTGGACTATAACTGGCATGGTGACCCACCACAATTTGGGAATTGGGACCAAGACTACTCCCCCTCATATGGATCAATGGGATGTTGCTGAACTTCTGGAGGGCTGCTGAGACATCGTCAGGCCTGTGGTGGTGACTATACTCCTGCTACACTCCGTAATACTGCTTCTCTTTTCTGCTTTCCTCTACTTCTGCCTTTACTCTATCACTTGTCTCAGTGACTTTTGCTGGGGAATAACAATAAACCTGCAGTGAGTGGCATCTGACCTTGTTTGCATCTTAATTTCACACTTGGAATCATTGCGAACCTCTCCCTGGCCCAATTTAGTTGGACCAGGACATAACACTCATTTATAAACACCCTTCGGCTATACCTAGCTGCACTTTGACCTGATGTAATTACTTGGTTAGTTATTTGTAGGCATCAAAGAGCAGCAGAGTAAAGGATTTAACAGAAATGACTCACCTCTATCTGTTGCTGTTTTAAGCTTTGCTGGTAGTTAGAGCCTTGGCTGCATCTAAAAGGCACTTCTGAAGGGATTGTGTCTGAGAAAGGGAAACCCGCTTTGGGCTCATAAAAAATACTCATGCAGGAGTATCTAATAGTATCTGTGTCTTTCCACTGCAGTGAGCACCGCACCATGACCCCACCACCGCACACTTCTTGGGACGCTGAGGGAGGAGGGTCTGAACTCTTCTGAAGCCAGGGGCTGTATCTTGTGCCTGACTCAGGATACAGGTCTACTGAGGAAGGCATCCTTTCCCTGGACAAGGGCTGGAGCGACGTTGCTCGTAATCTTAAAACAACATTGTGGTTTAATTTCAAAATGGCAGATTGGTAACTCTGGTGTCAGAATCCCACTTTCCTGAGAAAGAGCCTCAGTGGCCAAGACAGGACATTACTCCCAACAGGGAGGTCTTGCCCAAAGACTTTATGAGCTCTTTTTCTGTCAGTGGATATGAACCTGGGAAAGCACCCATTTCAATATTTGCACGCCCCACTGAAAGGAAGTGCAGCTTCACAGCCAAATTGCAGCCTTAAAACCAGTTTTGGAGCTCTAAGGCAGACTCGGCTGCTGCCCAGGGTACATGAAAACAAGAGGCACAAGGATGGGTGCAGGTTGTCTGCTTCACGGGGTGGAAACAGAGCCTGCCAAAGGGTCTGTTTTGCCTGGGTCTCGCTTGTTGATGCCTTCACGCTCAGGGGTGCCCAGGGATGTAGGCTGCGTGGGGCAGGGCTGTCCTGGCACCCTCTGCCAGGGCCGGCGAGGAAGAAGCTGCGGGCTGCCGGCCGCTTCGGTTTGCGGTGCGGGTGGGGAGGGGGATGAGCCGGGGCGGGAGGGGACAACAACAACCCCGCCGTGCCCGCTGCGAGGCGGCCGCCGGCAGCGCCGGGTGGGGATGGGGTGTCTCGTCCCCGGCTCCCGGCGCGGCGGCGGGGGTTGACCGCGGCCCCACTTACGCTGATCTTTGTGCCGTCGTTGTCCAGGTCCCGCTCGGGCAAGAGCTCCACCTGCAGGGAAAGGAACGCCGCCGTGGGTTCGCCGGCCCCCGCCCCGCCGGTCCCCCCGCTCCGCGCCCCGCTCCCCGCCGCGGAGCCGCCGCGGAGCCCGTGGAGCGGCGCGGCGCGTCTGCCACCTGCGGGCCGCGCCGGGGAGAGCCGGCATGGACCGCCGGGCACCTCTCAAGAACGGCAGAGGGGCAGTGCCCTACGCACCCACGGCGCCTTTTCGTGGGGTCGGGGGAGGGGGGGGGGGAGGCTGCAAGCCGAGACCGGTGTGGAGGTGGCAGCGGAGGAGGGTCCCGGGATGGCAATGTCAGTGGACATGGTCCCCTCTGTCCCGCTCGGAAGGCTTAAATTGCGCTGTTGTATGATGGGGGCTTTTGCATCCTTGGGGCATTGGGTCCCCTCTGCTCCCCCCGCTCTCGGCCCTCCCCCCAGAGTGTGTGCCCTCCTGTGGCAGCTGCACACAGAGTTAGTGTTGCCAACTCGACTGCACCAGCTGTAAATTGGAGGGCACGTGTAGGATCTTGTCATTTGGGAAATAAAAAATTCACACGGGGAGCAGTCTCTGAACAGCTGCTTTCCAAAGGGAAAATGAGATAGGGGGGAAAAAAAAAAAAAAAAAAAAAAAAAAAAGGCAGGCTTTGGAAATCTGCGTGGTTTTGTGAATGTCCCTAGCTGCATCCTGAGAGTGACAGCCACCAAAGGCACCATCCCTTGAGGTGGGTATTTTTATCTGCAGGTTCCTGCGCTGTTATTTCGTGGTCAAAATTAAGTCCCTGGGGAGATCCAGAGCCTCCCTCTGCTCCTTCCCTCTTCTTCCCCCCCCCCCCTCCTTCCTTCCCTCCATTCCTCTCCACCCCTTCTCCTGTGGTATTCCCAGGTGGTTTGGGGACCCCATGGCAGAGGGTCAGTACCTGAGTGCCTGTCACCTCAGCTCCAGCCTCTTGGTCCTCAGCTGCCCGCAGAAACCACCACTGGATTTCGAGGTACACCGAAGCAGAGCCACTTTGGAAAGCACAAGACATCTCAACATTCTGCCCTTCAGTGGCCGTGACATTTCGGGGAAACTCCGTGAATTTTGCTGCAAAACAAATGCATAAGATATTGGGATCTCCTGTTACCTACTCATTGTTTATTCTCTGTTTTGTTTTTTTTGTTTGGTTGGTTGGTTGGTTGTTTTGTTTTTTTTTTTTTTTTTGCTGCCTTTTTGCTTCTGTCTCTCTCTCTTTTTCCTTTTTTAATTAATTTATCTGTTTTCTTTTCTCATTCCCCCTCTTTTCTGATTTTCCAGTTTCCCCACATGTTACCTTCCCCAGTTTCTCTCACACCCGGGTATGCCTTTCCTCCCTTAGGCATAAATCCACCTTCTTTACGCTCTAAGCTCTGCTCATGGGAAATGCTATAGACCCCCCTGCTTGCTCCCATGGGCTAGTAAAGTTTTATGTAATTAGGTCCAAATACCCTTGGGCAGAATGCAATATTTCATCAGACTCACTGAGGGATTTTGTGCAAGACCAATTTGGAAGAGGAAAAAAAAATCACTGATTTATTGTATTTCGTAGGGCTGAGCTGGAGAAGTGTGAATTGTTAAACCTTCCACAGCCGGCTGGAGCGGCTGTTGGAATGGGCATTCCTCTGAGGTGCGGGTTACAACCACTCATCAAAATGCCCATTTCAAAGGGTTTACCTGAGTGAGTTACTCTTCCTGAGAACCTCTGCTTGCATAATCAGACCATGAAGCAATACACATTCTGTTTCTCAGTCCTTGCAGACACTCTCTAGAACCAACCTTCACCTTTGTATCCCACTCCTTTAACAAACAGGATTTGCCCATTTCAGTGTACCACTGCTAGATTCAAAAACTAATCCTGATGGACATAGTCCAGGGCACCAGTATTTCTTCAAGTCTCAGTCTTTACTTCCTTCTCATCCTTTCCTATAACGCACTTTAAAATTGTGCAACATAATTGCACAATGAGGCAAGTGAGGGGGACTACAGACAAACAATGTAATAAATAAAATTTGTGTTTCAAGAAGAAGGAAATTTGGAAAGACCCTGCAATGTTGCTTTCTGTTATGTGTTGTTACAGATTGACTAGAGCATATTATGATGCGAAGGAAATATTGCTCGCTGTCTCCTCCCCTCTTTCTCTCTCTTTATCCAGGCTTCCTCGCTAGCCTGGAATTGGTGGGATAATTTGGCAATACGCTCGACCAATTTTACTTCTTTTTCCCCTTGCATTAGCTCTTGGCAACAGATACTCAGCAAAGCTACTAGCTTTATATTTCACGATGTCCCTTTTTCTGTCCCCCCGCCCCCACCAGTCAGCGATTGCTAGTCACCGAGTTAAACTGAGAAAAGGACTGTGCATTTTGTGCATTCGGGGCTTGTAAGTTTGTTTGGGGTTTTTTGGGGGGCTTTTTTTTTTTTTTTTTTTTTTGGTTTCTTCGTTCCCTCCCCTCCTGGTCAGTGAGTGTGAGCGGTGTGGGGAGGCGGAGGGGAATGCTGCCGGCTCCTTCCCCCATCGCACCGCCGAGCGCAGCCCGGCACAGCCTCGCAAAGCCGGCGGGGAGCTGCCGGCGGGGAACGGCGGGCAGGGGCCAGCGGGTGTGGGCAGCGGGTGGGGGCAGCGGGCAGCGGGTGGGGGCAGCGGGCAGCGGGTGTGGGCAGCGTGTGGGGGCAGCGTGTGGGGGCAGCGTGTGGGAGCAGCGGGCGGTGTCAGGAGGCAGCGGGCGCAGGGGGGCGGCCCGGAGTGCTCTGTCCATGGTGCTGACAGAGTCGCCGCAGCCGCGAGGTCCCAAACAACCGGCTCCTGCAGCGCCGGGGCTGCTTGAAATGCAGGGCGCGCCTTTCGGCAGGGAGGGAGGAAGGCGACGGGGCTGGGGGGGAGGTCTTCAAAGAAGTCGATCTTGTCTTTTTCTCCCTTTTTCCTTTTTTTTTTCTGTTTTTCTTTTTCTGTTTTTTTTTTTTTCTGTTTTTTTTTTTTTTTTGGGGGGGGGCGCAGAAATGCACATAGTCACAGAATCGAAATGAAGGTCTGACTCTGAGGATTGCAGGGTAACAGGAGAGGAAAGGAGGAAAGGGGACGCAGCACGAAAGGAGACTGCAATATTTTAAGGGAGGCAGTAGATTTAGCCATCCGGCACTTGGTCTGAATGCAATAATTATGCATGCACGGGTAGGTGCTTATTGTATTCATACATGCATATATACAAACATGCACAACCTAAACACATGTATGTTGGTTAACCAACACCCCTTTACTCTTCTGCAAAGGTGCCTGTTATTTTCCTCTTTGCAAACAAGTAAAGGAAGCCTGTTTACTTTGGGGAAACTTCTCACTTCTGTTTCTTTTTACAGAAAAAAATAAAGCTAAATTTAAACCTGATGTTTGGTGTTCTCATCTCCTGTACATTGTGGTTTTTTACCTTCTATTTATTCTCTTTTTCCTTGCAACCCCCCCTTCCCTCCACCCCCCCACCCCACCCCCCCACCCCCCCCGAGGCTGTTTTAGCATAGAAAAACACACACATGTATTTTACAATAAGTGATCTTACCTTGTGTAGAAAGTCCTTGTTGAATATACATAACTGAAAAGAAAATGAATCCAACATAAGCTAGAAAGATCCCCATCATTCCAAGACGAAGAAGAAGTCACATCAGGGTAACAAAAGCCAAAGGTGCCCTCAAAAAAGGAAGAACTGATATATGAGCGTATGTGTCTCTAAATATATGAACAGAAAGAGACTTTAAAATGTTACAAAAAGGCTCTGTATTGTAGCCCTAGCTGCAACACTGGCAGCATTCTGCTACTCGGTGGAGTCTTTTTCTTTGGGAAGAGCGAGTATTACAATACAGTGTGGTTCAGATGAGCTGTCTCAGGCGCTGTGTTGCTTGAAGTCCAGATTCAGACTTAAAAAAAAAAAAAAAAAAAAAAAAAAAAAACCACCACGTTGAAAAGTGGGTATCAGCTGCCTTCTGTGCCTTTTTCAGCTACCTGGCAGCTTCGTCCAACGTCAGCTCCTACTGCTCAGGATGGTGTGATGACTGCCCTCCCTACACACTGATCCAGCTTGGGAAGAGGGGAGTGGGGGAAAGAAAGAGGGGTGTGGGGGAGAGAGAAGTCTACTGTGCTTGTATTGCTTCAACTTTTCCCTCTAATGGCTGCGATGATGCCTTTAACCCTTCCTTCTCTCTCCCTGTTCTCTACACCTCTCTACCTGTTCTGACTTCTACTGGCTCTGATGCTGGGGTAAAGCTGCGCCTTTTTTTTTTTTTTTTTTTTTTTTTTTTTTTTTTTTTTCCCCTAGTGTACAGCTTGTGATTGTAGAGAGAGCAGGGAGCCTTTATTGTACTGATGTAATCTTCGGTCTTACATCCCAAAACACTCAGTGGCTAAGAGGGCAATGCAGTGGTTTGATTTTTGGTGAGTTAAGCTGTTTCTGTTTTCTCCTTTTTCTCTCCCTCTTGCAGGGTTTGAGGGGAAAATAGTTAGTCAGTAATCCTCCTGCACTCACTATTGCCTGCTCCAAATAACTATGCTTCTAGCATCTTACATTAAAATGTTGTTCATTTTGTCTCCAAAGACAGATAAAGAAGATGATACTTAGAGTGTGCTTAGGATACAGGTATTTATACAGATTTCTATGGAAATAATATTTAGGTAGACAAAAATGGATTTTGATATCCTACAGATTACTCACAGTAATATATATATTTACGTACACCAGAGAAGGTGTTTACAGCATATTAAAGAATGCTTCCTCCTGCAGTGAATGTTTCCTTCTCTGTTCCCTGTTTTCTGATTATGTATATTAATAATGTTTAGACAAGAGACTAACCTTGACTGTTATTAGGTGTTCAAAATACCCTGGAAAATATCCGCACTGAGGGAACTTCCTCTGACTAAAATCATTATGCTGCTTGTAGTAAGAAGCCATCTAGAAAGTGCTTGTTGCACTAAGCAAACACCAAATACCTTCACAAGGCTGAGACAAAGACAAAACAGAATCTGAAAAGAGCACCCGATAATCACTCAGACTGCAAAATAGCTGAAATAAACTGCTAATCACCGATTTAAAAAAGATATAAGCCACACCAAATTAAAGAGAATTTTATCTGCACGGGCAATATGTTTTTCTGTTGGATGAAGAACTGGACAGGTTCTGTCATTCCTGGCAGTGGGAGTGCAGCAGTTCCACAATGGTACAAGATGCAACTTTCACCTTACTGCACTATCCAAATTATTACTTGCATACAAGACATCTGACATAGCCGCAGAGATCTCTTTCACAGAACTAATGCCATCTCATTGGAGAACAATCTTGTTGTCTATGTTTTAGCATTTATTTGTTTTACAATTGCATGAGTTCCCATCATTATTTATGAAAATAAGGGAGGCTTTTCCCAATGGTAATGGTCTATTCCATTGATGTCATATCTTAAGCATAGCAATAATTCTGAGTAAAAAATGACTACAATAAATCAAATATAATTGAAATGATTAAAATGATCCCCCAAATAGGAAAACAATTATGTTGCCTGAAACATTTTCTATTACCACAGAGTTTTAATTACTTTAAAGGAGGTCATGATAGATATATTCAAAACCAAAGACAACCCACAAAACAAAAGAAAAGCACAAATCTTTAAAGGTGGTGGACCTAAGTTATCTTAAGTAACCAAGGACTGTGAGTGATTCAGTTATCGGACACACACTATAGTGATCTTTACAGGTTCAGATGGTGCATGTTTCAATAATTTCTATAAAAGAAATCAGTTCCTTTTCAGATGGACAGCCAAAATCCTAAGTCACTCCTGAAAATGAAGGATGATTATAGGATTCACTTCAAACCCATGTACGTCATCAGTAATCAGTTGAAATTACAAATTAGAGACATATTATCAGCAGCCAAGTTAAATGTAAATTAGACAGGAGGAAAAAGAATCTAAGCAGCATCACCTGGTTTAGAAGGAAAGCAGAAAACAAAAATAGATCACTTTTTTTTCTTTTTTGCCTATTCCAATTCAAGACACCTGATAGGTAAATTGAATTTTATCAATTTAGAAACAAGAATAATTCTCCCAAATACCTTGTAGTCAATGGAACTAATGAGATCTTAAATTAATGTCACAGGGAGGTACAAAATAATATATATGGTTATTAAAATATCAAAACAGAGGATGCATTGATTAGGAAATGGATTTAATTGAAAGAATCCTAAAACTTAGTTACATGTTTATTATTTTTACTTTATTCATGTGCTGCAACAAGCCATATGAGTCGGTCAAACATTTCAAGCAGAAAACAGAAATAATCTACCTCATGCTATCAATGTTAAATTTCACCCTGATTAATGTGTTTTGTCCACAATCAACCATGCTTTATAAGTCTGGGCAGTGAATGTGTCTAGTTACCTTTTGTGAAATGTCTGCCTTTTGTGCTGTAGAAAGAGTTTTCATGTAGGTTAACTTGTGTGAGAAGTATCAGTTATGCTCTATGGCATGAATAATACAGTTTATGTGAGGTTTTTACTGCCTCTTTTTTCCCCTTTCGATGATTCTAACAGAGGAGTCTTCACTGGACACTCTCCCAGGTCATAGCCAGAATGTCCATACATACAGGAATGACTTTTCAAAACAAAATGATTTTCAAAAAAAAAAAAAAAAAGTAATAATGGAAGATCCTTTTCTGCTGCCTTGGAGCTGAATTGTGTAGTTCATCCTGTGTCTTATTACTACTTCAGTACATGTTCCAGATCAAGTGCTCCTTCAAAACCATAAAGGGCCAACCATGTTCACCACTCTGCCCAGCTTACAGACCTCAGGTCTATGCATCTGTTTTAACTATTAAGGAAAAAAGTGGCTGTGGAGGTTACGATTCCAAGCCTAATAAAGTTAGAAATGAAAGCTATTGTGCTGCTAGTCAGCAATGAAGTTTGGAGTGCTTTGGTCCCACAAAGACATGCACTGGTACAGGCTGCCTTGCCCTGCAGGAAGCCGGTCAGCTGATGACTTATGTCTCCGCATGAGACCATGACTGAGTGTTGCTATCCAACAAGCTCAGTTAAACATGAAAACAAAAAAGGTATTTTTTGATATTTTGTTTGATATTACTTTGATTGTTTGATATTTTCAGCTTGTTATCATTGTTACTGTTATTTCAACAATTTGTTCACTATTTCAAGGGAAATTTTGCATTTTATGACAAAATTTCTGATTTGTAACAGTTAAAAAAAGGAGGTCTTTTTTTCACTAAGAACAAGTGCTCATATAAGCCTCCTCCAGCATATCACTGTTGCCTCTTTGCAACAGTATCACTGTATCTTTGCTACAAGTAATGAAAATATATAGGAAGTCTACAAACAAGCTTGATTTGTAATGGGGAAAACAAACCAATGAACAAATCACTTTTCAATGTTTCCATATGTGCAAGTTTAGCAGAGCTAGTAAAAGTATAACTCAAAAGGAATTATTTTGGTAATAATTCTGCAAAAACTTGTGGAGGGTTAACGTTCAAACCTGAGAGTATCAGTGGGACTTCTTACATAATTACATATTTATTCAGTGTAAGGAGATATCACATGCACAGTATATTACCAATATTACCAATATTCAGACCAGTGAGAGCCTTGGCTATGCTCAGAGAATTTGTAATCTTTGAAGAACAGAGAAAAGTTAAACAAATCTGTATGTACAGATTTGTATGTATTTGTATGTAAACAGATCTGTATGTATAGATATTACAAATTCTTGTAATGGACAAGAATTTATCATGTCTGTATATGATGTCACTATGGGCTCCCAGAAACAGTAATGCAAATGATAGCTATTTCACAAGGAGAGTAACACTATAACCTTAATCATGACAGAGAATAAAGTTATGATCTTTCAAAACTAGTAGCATTTGGGACATTTACCAGTCTGAAAAATACCTGCCAAATGATGCTTTTTGCTACTTCAGTGGGATTGATTGTTCTGATTACTGTTCTGCATATACACAAGCCATCCACTCCATGTTTGTAGTTTTTAAATGTGTCATTTTGTGAAACAGCATTTGGTCTGTGTTGTTTCTATGTTAGCTATGTCTTTCAGGGTTTGAGGTGCTGGTGGTGGTTAGGTTTGTTTTTTTTTTTCCTAGTTTTATTCAAACATATATCAACTATCTGTGAAATTGACAGTGGAAGAAGAGGGGATTATAACAAAGGTTAGAAATAAGTGCTCCTTTACCTTTAAGATCTTTTATTTGAAACACCCTCACACCCTTACTCTTTGGAATAGGGACATGATATTTTATAGAGTTATCATATGTGTTTGGACACTGTGCCTTTGCCACTCTTGTGAAAATTCCTGCACATTTTGCCATATTCAAAGGTCTGAAAAAATAGCAGTTGCATATGCTCAATAACAGATCATACCCCTTAGAAGCCTGTGTTCATTCATTTTGCCTAAACTTCTCACAGCCTTGAATGCTAAGTGCATATACGGCATCTTCACAGAGTGAACAGAGAAGCAAAGGGACTAGCTGCACAAAACCCCCTGCAATTAGAATCTGGAGGAACAAGAGAAAGGCAATAGAAAAGAAAGATATGACAAGGAGCTGAAGTATCAACGAACAGGTTGAAAGTTAGAAAATGCATTAATGAAGTTTGTCCATTTCTTAATTCATTCTTTTCATTTGCATGAAATCACGAGCAAGCTCTACCTCAGGTGAAGCCCTCCTATTTTTAACCTGAGCTCATACTTCACTCAGTAGCCAAAATTGTCCTAGTCTAAAAATGGTTTTCTGCTCAGGCCCGGGAAGTAAAGGATGCCATTGCACATGGTACTTCTGCCTTATTTTTTACAAGTGTTGGAAAAGAACAGATGCCTTCCCCTCATAGCGGCTAAGCTCCGCTTGGAGAAGTAGAGTCCATCTCTGATTGCCAGAGTTCCTGAGTGATGTTGCACAGTCCCTTGCATCAGATGCTTCACAGATGTGTGTTCTTCTCTCTTCTGAATGCCCGTCTAAAGATCCTGAGGGCTGAGATGCACTGAGCAGTCACTGCTGCAATTAAAGTGAATGGGTACTGTGCCTGAAACTGCAAATTATTACAAAACATGTCAAAAACCCGCCACCTGGATCCTGGGTAGCTCAGCATTGACTGTTGCCTGTGTGCCCCTGCTGCCTGTCTGTAAAGTGGGATATATTATCCTGTCGCTTTGGAGAGGTTTTGTTAAGATAAATTAACCTTCATGAAGCTCACAGAGCTTTGCATGATGAGCACCATAGGGAAGCCCATAAGAAAATGAATAATTCTGTCTTCAGCTCAGGGTTTGAGTGGTGTGCATGGGTGAGGCCTAGGGACACACACTGAACAACAAAAATAACCACAATATCAAAGACTTGCTTGTTACTTGAACCCCATTCTTCACGTACCCTGAATGAGGTGGGGAGAGGCTCTAGAAAAAAAATCTGCATCATGGTGTATCTAAAGACTACAGGATGTTACATATGAAGGGAGGCAGGGTTAATTCTTGCTTTGCTGTGTCTTGAGTACTTGATTTTGCAAGTTTAACGATGCTCTTTCAGTACAGCTTTTTACATATAGTGAGCATTTTATAGCTCTCTTGCTACCATTGTCTCTCTCTACCATTAGGTAGCTGGGCGAAAAACTCACACAACCTTAAAATGGGACTTTGGGCATGAATCCAAATGCTTTTTTCCTGTTTTCTCTTTGTTTTTATTGGAGAAAATGCAAAAAAGCAAAAAAAAAAAAAAAAAAAGCTGTTTTAAGCACAGTCTGTACCCTGGGTTTACAGAAACCACGTGAAGCTCAGCATTCTACACAGACAGCCTTGATGGTGTATTACTCTTCTTACAAACCTCCTCCTTTTTCTTTTTTGTTTTTTTTTTTCCCCCAGCTGGTTCATACCAACTAGTGTATACCAAACAGTGTAGAAGTATCTTTGCAGTATGATAAATTCATATTTCTAGCTTCAGTGAGTTTTGAAAAACCTGAGTTCCTAAATTGCTTAGGATCGTATAGTCAGAGGTTTTTAGCAAAACAAAAAAATAAGATGCATAGATTCTGCTATAGGATTTTATACTGTCTGAACTACAGATATTGACTGCAGCTTTTCTAAATTCAGGCTTCACTGAAATTTCAGTTTGATTTCCCAATTTTTTGCATCTTTGCATCTCTAAAGGTGTTGGTCCCAAATACAGTAATAGTTGAGGGGCTTTCTTGGAAGAAAGACACACTGAAGAGAAGGACAGTGGTGGACTGTTTTGTCAGCACTATTCAGTGTGCAGTTAGTAAGGGGTGTGCTCACCAGCTTCAAAAAAATAGGGAGGGCTGGAGACAGCTATCAGGCTGGTCAGATAAAAGACTTCATTCCTTTCTTTGAACCATGGTAAGGGCAATCACACCATGTCCATGAAAGAATTAATATTTTTTGTGGAGGTAGCACCCAAATTTGCCTAATTCCTTAAGATCTGCCAGTTTGATGAAGGAAAAAAGTATTTTCAAAGAGCATACTTAATTTTCTTAATGGAGTAACAAAGGAATAGTTCCTGAAAAATTTATCTTTTTCACTTCTTTGGTTTCTCTTTTTTCCCTGCCTTCGCTGGCATGGGCTTATCGGGTGCAACTGCACACAACTGCACACTGAAATAACAACACAGAAAGCAGAATAGGTGTTATGTGGTGTTTTGGTTTTTTTTTTTTTTTTTTTTTTTTTTTTAAGTTTGAAGTTTTACAATGAATCCTGAAGGTACAGAGTAGCCTTAGGGAAAAACTGTTGTCTTGCAAGACAAGTTCCTTATTTAGCATTTGAAAATACTTTTTTCTGTTGCCGCATGGTAGGTGTTATCTGATCATTTGGTTTTGAAACAAAATCAGCTTATTCAAATAAGTCTTTATGAACAGCACTGCTCTGTGGTCATTTCTGTTAACTTGTAACTTCTAATTGTCAGTTAAGCCTTATGGATGTGCACAAGTTGTACAAATGTGACTGTCTTACAGGCTTATGAATTTCTACCTAGCATAGCAGTTGCATTTCAGAAAAATTCTGTTCCATACCAAAATCCAATTATGACATTAATGTCTATATTAAGTTTTTTGTGAATTTTTGGATTCGTTGTGTTTTCAATCCATGCTGTGCCTAGCCCTCTTGTGGACAGTTCTTCAAACAAGGAGACAGTAACAGCTGAGGACAGGGACAGTTGTTCTCAACTTTTCCCAGCAAGCTGGGAAACTGGAAACTGGGAGAGTTAGAGCAACTCACAGACAAGACAGACTGTGGAAAGTACCATTTGACCATTGTCGATCTGTGGTCAGCTAGGATAAGATCACTGGACACTATTTGTGACCCTTCATCCAGGAAAGAATAAGGTACTTACAAAAGTTTTCATCTGCAGAATTCAGTTCCTTTCAGCTATTCCCCAACTTCCTTTATGTTTTGGTGTTGTTTTTTTTTTATTTTATTTTTTATTTTTTTTTTTAATTTTAAAAACAACACAAAACTAAAGAACAGCAGCCTTCACAAAAAATGCCATGAAGTACACCTAGCTTGAAAAGGGAGAGCTTGCTGATTTCATAAAACTGTAATCTTTCATTATGCTGCTACTGAGAGCAAATATAAGAATTTCAAAATAGAGCGCACTGTTTGTGTCAACAATGGATATTGCATATCCCTTTGAGGTAAGCCAGTGACACTGCAAAATGTCTGCTCTAATGCCCTTTCAACACATTGGAAAACTTCATAGAGGAGATGTTGAAAAACAGTGGGATAGGTTCAGCTATTTACATACAAACTTATTACTTTATTTCAGTGAATAAATCCACTTTCATCATTTTAACTGCAGGTATTTCTTTTCTTCTAGTTTTTATGCAATTGAGTGAAACAGCTACTGTAGCCATTTCAGCCTGTGTAAGAAACTATTTTATTGGGAAAGAAAAAGCAAGACTGTCAGCATTTGTCTTTGGTATCATTTTACCACATTTGCCCACCTATGAGACAGTAACTTTCAAGTAGGCTTGGTAACTGTGAGGCTATCTTCACAATGCAGGACCAAGAAGCCAAGGGGGACTGGAAGCTTCAGAGATGATTGCAAACTGGGAATGTTTTGGTTACAAAGGCAGCTAGTAAGCAGAAGCCCATGAGAGCTTAGTTTTCATCTAAGCTTTGTTAAAAAGAAACTATCCAATCTTTGACATACTCATCTTAGAAACAATCTGATTCTTTTCTCAGCATTTTTGTGTGTTATTGTCTTCCTTATCCAGTGAATCAGTACGAACAGGTTCTACTGGTTTTGCACACATCCCCACTCTGTAAAGGAAATTACATCCTTGGAATGAAGTGTAAGTAAGGATGACAAAATTTGCCCCATAGTATTCACCAGGGTACAATAAATCCATCATTCTAGGTAACATCCATGGAACAGTAGTCCACAACCCAGAGAGAAGTGCCTTTTTCAGTAATTATTTATCAGATATTCACTTTCCACAACATTCAGAGTTGCATTTAAGATGGCAAAAAGCCTATAATTTTGATTGTTTGAACCTACTTTAAAGGGACATATTCTTTAACAACTAAATAAACTTTTGATTGGCTAAGCACAAGTATTCATCATCTTCTGTACAGGAAAAGCCTTAAGGACTATTCACGATTCTGCATTTTGACAACACAATTATTAATTAGAAGCTTAAGGGCAGAAGTGGATCCATGTTGAAATGTGAATATGCCTGTGATTAAATGTTAGGATTTGTTGATTGGAAATGATTGATAGGTTGCTTTGTTTTTCAGGATGATTTATCAGTATGATTTAATCTGAGGGGGTTTTTTTGGTTTGTTTTTGTTTTTTTGGTTTTTTTTTTTGAGCGATTTTTTTTTAGGACTATAATTTGGAATATTGCAATACAAAATAAGCCATAAAATAAAACCAAGTTAACTTCTACTGGGCTAAACTATTAAAATAGCTTCCTGTCGTGGGCACACTCCTAGTATATCCTCATTTTCAGTTTGACACAAAGCTGATTTAAATCAATAGGAGTCTTTTATTTCACTTCAGTGGCCTAGGACTCGCAGTTTCTCTGTCTCATAAAGAATTGTGTTGACCATGTAAAAATCCCATCTGTCTCACTCATTTGGACATTGCCAGTGTGCTTCTCAGAATCAAACTCTCTTAAAGTATTCTCAGAGAAAGCATTCTTATATAAAAATAGCATTTCTGGGTTGCTTAGTCAATCTGCCAACGTTTGACACTTGTTAGGTCAGGAGGTCCCATGTTTTGGGACTATGATGAAAAAACTTTCAGGGTGTACAAGGATTGATCAGAACTCCCATCCAATTGAACTGGAGCAAAAGTTTCAGTATCTTTTTAGTCACTACCTGGTTTTCTTCACTTATTCTTAAACATTCCTGTTCTTTTAGGGTAACACAGTGTTAGGTATCTAAGAAATACCATTTGTAGATAAGTAGTTTTTCCAGTGCTTGTTTCCTCACCACGATTACTAGTTTGTGACCTTGACAGGGTAAGAAAAAAATTACCTGAAATAAAACTTCCAAATCTCTATAGTTTCTTTTGCTTTTTCAGTTCTTTTAATTCTTCTCTTTTTCTTTCTTTTTTTTTTTTTTTTTTTTTTTTTTTTTTTTTAATTTCATTCTGAATAATGGGGGAAATTCTGGGATACGGGAAGTACAAAAAGCCACACACCAACCCTAACATTGTAGATCAAGCATGACTGTAAATGCCCGTCTTTGAAAGACTTGTAAAGCATATAATTCAGAAACTGGGAGGGGGGACCTGTGAGAGGAGATTGAATTCAGACACAGCACGCTGTGTAACCAAACAAAAGAGTGTTGCCTTTCATTGTTTAATATTCCTAGCAGTAAGGTGGTACCACTTAGAATGTTGAAAAGTAACACATGGTGGGGCATATAATTAAGTGAAGCCTGAAGAATAATTATGCAAGTACAGCTCAGCATAATGAGGAACCAGGGTTGTTTTTTTTTTAATATCATATTTTGACATTAAGTACAAAATTGAAATGTGACGCTAATGCGTCTGTTGGAAAAGGAAGGAACCTGCAGATACAGGCATTTCAAAGAAAAAGGCTATTTTTACCTTTTGTGGAGTAGTACCACTCCATATTTTATTTAAGTAAAGTTTTCTTTATTAAGGGCTTGATATAATTTCAGAAAAAGAATATGCAAATTTCCATGGATCTAAATGGAAACTGGCTCCCTCCCTCTGTTGAAATATTTACATTTTTCTCTGTAATCACACAAATAAAATGTCACAATTACTCTGAAAACTGCAAGGCATACCAGTTAAAGCCAAGACTGTGGGCTGTTCAGAAGAAGCTATTGTAGACTGAGGATTTCAGCATGAGCCTGTTCATGAGGGACAGCTCCAGGGTTGCCACAACAGCAGCTTTTTGCTGCTGCTGCAGAAGATTGCAGGAGAGTTTAATTAATACAGCATTTGGAAGAGTGAAAAGATGTCTGTCCAAGATAATTCTCTAATTCTGGGACCTAGCTTGAGTGGCAGAGTGCTTTTCTCTCTCTACGTGAGGTGTATTTTAAAAGAACCGGAAGGTATTTGAACTTCATCCTTGTTGCTGTCATTCCACTCTGTGTACGGGGGTTACGAAAGTAACATCTCTAAGTCATGCTTCGCTGGTGCTAGTTGGATCTTTAACACTACTCCAAAACAGGGGAGCAATCCAGCTGCTTATGCTAAGGGTGTCTGCTGCTATTACGTTCCCTAGACTATCCCAGGTTTTGGCATGCGGTTGGAAAATGCACAACAGAACTTAGACTGATCCTACACCTGTTTGAGAGTGCAGCTAGAGATAAATCAGGATATCCTAAAGTGCCATTTAGGCACTAGTGCTTGTGCTTAGGCAACCAATGTCCTCATAAGGTTTTCCTAGTTTTCTCCATTCTTACACAAAATAAGAGTCCAGGAGAAAATATTATTCAAAAGTCCATTTAAAATTCTGTTTGGAAGACAAACACAGGGATAAGATGACCAGAGCACAAAATCACTTAGATCTGTACAAGTAAAAATGTATGTCACTTATTGTAGAAAAGAAGTTGGCTGACCCCGCTGTTCATGTCTGACAACCTGACCCATAAACATTAGGAAGAAGCTACCTGCCAAGAATGCTCAATTTATATTGCTTGCCACATCTTTACAGCTGGAACAGGAGATGCCTGAAAGCTTTTTTTTTTTTTTTTTTTTTTTTCCTTTTTCTTCCCCCCCCCACTCCCCCCTTAACAGCAAGGGAAAAGTCTGCCTTCTCTTGAATCTGAAGTAGGACAGTGAGTCATTCTAGTTCTTTATACTGTAAAGTTGGAGGCATTGCAGAGGACACTGTTCTGTACTATAAAACCAAAGGGAGCGTTTAAGGTGTAATTCTCTCCAGCACTGGTGTAAGTACTGTGATGGTAGTTACTGCGTAATGCACAGTGCTGCTACACAAGTCGACCCCTGGGGAGCATTTAGTAAATTGTAACAGTCTCCGAAAACACAAAGTAAAGAAAGATGGACTTTCCTTCTGGACACACTGGTCTAATTCCTGCAGGTAGCTTGAAGAGCGATAAGGAAGTTAAAAGTTGCCCAAAAGCAGCAGTAGTTCTTACACTTGGTGCAAGTACTTCTTGCACTTGGTGCAAGAAGATGTCTCCATCCCTGACCTTGAAAAGTGCAAAGTGATGCTTGCAGAGTAATGCCTTCCCCTTGTAGCCCACAGGAGGGTTGAGGGGGCCAAGAGCAGGGTGACTTCCACACTGTACCTACTGTGTTTTTTTTTCTGAAATTGTACAGATTTCTCCATCTGTCACTGTCCCACAGCACATGCTGGCTCCACCCATTAACTGTGTGACTTTATTCCAAATAGAGTAGAGCTAGATTTAATTAATTAAAGAGAACTGCCAACAAATAACATAAATGGTCAGTCTCCCTCAGGTGTGATACTTCCATGCATTGATCTGAAATGTCACAGAATCACAGAACGGTAGGGTTGGAAGGGACCTCTGGAGATCATCTAGTCCAACCCCCCTGCCAGAGCAGGGTCACCCAGAGCAGGTTGCACAGGAACGCGTCCAGGCGGGTTTTGAATGTCTCCAGAGACGGAGACTCCACCACCTCTCTGGGCAGCCTGTTCCAGTGCTCTGCCACCCTCAAAGTAAAGAAGTTCCTCCTCATGTTTAGGTGGAACTTCCTATGCTCAAGTTTGTGCCTGTTACCTCTTGTCCTGTTGCCAGGCACCACTGGAAAGAGCCTGACCCCATCCTCCTGACATCCATCCTTTAAGTATTTATAAGTGTTGATAAAATCCCCCCTCAGTCATCTTTTTTCCAGACTGAAGAGATCCAAATCCTTCAGCTTTTCTTCATAAGAGAGTATTGGGAAACACCAGCCCACAGTATGAAATTCTTCCCCTCAGTGAGCTATCTAGGTGTCAAATGCAGTTTTACAAACTTTTGACTAAAAGCTGCAGTTCAGCCTGCTGGTTAAATCCCATGAGGCATGCATTCAGAGGAGCTCAGCTCTGATCCTTGTTCTGGCATTGACTTTCTCTGCTTTATTGGAAACACTGTATATAATTAGAAGTCTTTTATCCAGGTTTAAGTTAAGGATGATGACTCTTTCTAAAGAGCTCTGGAATTCACAGATGAAAGCTGATGTATTGGTCCTAAGTTAAACTTGTCAGTGGCCACTTGCTAAAACTGCCCACTTGATATAGCACAGTGTCATTACTCCATGTGCCCAGTTCCTCTGAGGGTGACGTTGTAATGCCAGGGCCTGACTGAGCTTTTCTGACGTGATACTGCCCTTCCTGGAAGTGCCATGTATCAGAGGAACACTGTGAAAAGACTGGAAGTCAAATCCTCAGCACTGTCAGTTTCAGTGAGTTGATCCATTTTGTATCTTGTAGAATCTCAGTATTAAAAATGCACAGAAATAGGCAATTACCACCAGGATTTAAAACATATTTTTATCAGGGGCTTTTCTCTTCCATACTTTGAAAGGATAATGAACAGGAAAACGGATTCCCCAAAAAAGCAAAGCTAACCTTTTCAGCTATTAAGTATGTCTTGGTTTGGATTCTCTTTGAATCTGGGGTGCAGGTGCGAATTTTCTCCAGCTGCTTTTCCATAGTTAGTTATAAAAATCTGTCAAAGCTTTTCACAAAGCAAATTCTTTGAAAATGTGGCTTTTTTATTTATTTTTATTTATTTATTCTTAAAGCAACAAACATGTAAGGTCTTTTTAAAGGTAAACAGCAGGAGCAAGCCCAGGCAGCAGATGTAGCAGACCAAGCCTTTCTTATAATTTCTTTCCCTCTTTTCCTCCCTCCCTCCTCTGCCCACCCCCCCCCCCAGCTGCAAATAAAGGACTGAAGAAAGGAAGAAAAGGCTTACACAGCAACATTTGCATCCCTGCCTTTAGTTAGTGACACCGCCCTAGCTTGAGGTGGTATGCATTATTGAAGAGTGTCCAGTGCTCTCAAGTGAATATGTGCCACTCAAATAAATAACTACCTATTATACTCCTCTGTACTCCTGGGCAGTGTTTATAACAATCTGCATGCCTTCAAGTTTCCATTTTACGTCCTTACTTTGATTTTTCAGGCAACAAATTTTTTAGCAAATGTCTCAGATATACAGGGGTCGATCAGAATGAAGTAAAAAATTATATTAATTGTTGAACCAACACGGTAGCATTGTGAAAGAACAATATTCAAATGTGGCTGCCTGCTTTTAGCCATCTAAATCCATGCTCAGCCTAAGGATCCCTACAGCAGCTGGTACTGTGAGATTTTGGGTGTCTAACCTCAGGTGTCCAGCTTAAAGTATTGGGTTCATGTTGCATAAAAGTATAGTTAGCTATTATCAAGGAGTTAATTAACCAGTATGAATTCATTTAGGAAGATCTTCCTTTTATTGCAACCTGACACAAGGAATCTGCAACAATATTTAGTAAATTACAACTTGAGCAATTCTCCATTAACTGCATAATTTCTCTCATACATTCTGCTTCCCTGAATTGTCCCACTAAACATTTTACTGCGTATAAGTTAGGATAATTATAATGGACTGAACAGTATCTGAGATTTAAAAAGAAAGCTTTTGGGGGTGACGAATAGTTGCTCCTCTTTTTTATGACTACCTGATAAAGGTCAGTCATTTATAATTTCCTTGAATTGTGGTTCATTTAACTGATATCTACCTGTATGGTTTTGGTGTATGGCTACTAGTCTGATCTACTGGCAAGATTTAATTTTTCCAAGGTTACATAGTAGAACCTTTCTAATCATATGAGCTGGATATTCCTAAGCCATTTGGAGTTTGATATTTTAGCCACCTCCATGGACTTCAGCAAGGAATTTAAGGTGAAATGCTCAGTATTTCACCATACGGTGAAAAGATGTATCTCCACAGGAGATTTTTTTTCTTTTAATTATTTTTAAAGATTTTTTAATATTTTCCAGTTTTCAGTGATAAATTCACTCTTTCTTTAATATTAAAATGACTGCATCATTTTTCTGTGTATGTGTGTATATTTATACAAGGAGAGAAAGTAGGCAGGGTTATTTCTACCGGGCATTCAGGTCTATTGAGCAGTATCAATGAAGCTTTCTCTATACCATCTGCTTCCAAGTATATAATACCCCTCAACTATATGTGAATACCTTGTGTTCATGTTAGTTAGGAACTGTAAAAGTCATTATTCAAGCATTATTCCGGTGTCCGAAAAACTGCTTCCTGTAATGGGAGATGGACATGAGTTGGGGTGCCAGAAGAGTCTAAGCATTCAAAGAGCTTGCCTGACATATTCACTGTTTTGGGTTGCACACAGCAATCAATGCCTTGATTTGTAAATTTGGATTAAAGCATCCTTTGCATTTGGGTTAAAACATCCTTTAATGTGCAGGATTCAGGATAATTTCTCTTCTGAACCCAAGGGTTTCAAATGCACAGCCCCACCCCGCAAAAGGAATGTCTTAAACAGGACTGTAGGTTATTTTGGATATATATATATAGATATATATATATATTTCTTGCAGTCCTTTTGCTGTAAGATATCGTGGAGGGAAAAAAAATGGTTCAGAAATTGATGAGACATCTTTATTTCATGAATGTCCATTGGTGACTGTTAAACACACTAGCCTGGATGTAACTTCTGGCTTAACAGGGAAAAAAAAATTAAAAAAGGTGTGGGTGGGGGAAACCTTAAGCTCCTTGTTGCTGCAAGGCAGAAAGTGATGTCAGTCCATATTTCATCTGTTTCTTACACTCTTTCTTTAAGCAACCTCTACCAACCATTGTCAGACATGATGCTGAGTGACCTTTGGTCTGTTCCAGCATAGCTCCCATTATGTTCTTAATGACACATCTCTGCACTCTTTTATACCACAGGACCCAACTTCAGTCTCAGAGAGGGTGGACTGGGCTGTGGGAATAAAGTGCCTTGGAGCATGAGGGAGGCTGCTTCCTCAGGGTCCCCTGCCTCCCTCTTACAGAAGCTGGAACTCGTACCATGCATGAGGCAAGGCTACAAAGGTTACCTCACGGTGAGGTCATTGAAGAGCTGGTTTCTATTTCTGTCGCTGACACTGCTGCAGAATTTTTGCCTGATGCTAGGCAAGCTGCTTAAAACACATTTTTCAGAGTGCTGACTAATGACCTTTCCCATTTCTCTAAGACCTGACTTTGATATTTGGTGGTAGGAGTTCCCCAAATGGGAAGGCAGCTGGTGCTGATGGACTGGTGTAGAGGCTGCAGCCTTTGGGAACTGTGATTCGATCAGGGAGGAGCAGGCAGAGCGCTCGAGTCTGAGTCATCCCAGACAGCGGGCTCCCCACGTCAGTGGTTCTTAATATTGGTGCTTTATCTACCCAATGTAAAATCAGGATAATATTGCAGTCATACTTTATAAGCAATTGTAAAAGTAAAGGCATTGCTGTTTGTGAAATATAGTCATGGGCACCACAGAGAAGTCTAAACAAATGGCTTCAAAGAGGAGTTTGAATAATGCAGTGCAAACAAGACCTAAGGCCACACTTTACAAAAAGAAGATAAAAAATTTTTTGAACACCTCATTCTTCTCCTGAATGTAATCCACCCTTGTACTGAGCAAGGCAGGGGGCATGTGCAAGTATCTGACCAAGTAATAAAACCCCCAGACTGAATTAGCACTGCAGAGGTGACTTTTTCTGCATGTCTGTCATTTGCTTTTATTTTCTGGCACTGAGGGTGTTTTATAAGATGGCATATGTGTGCAATATGCATACAAGCTAATATGAAAATGAGGTTAGCTGCGCTCATAAAACTCAATAACTTAAGAAAAATTCAGTGACCTTATTTATTTATTTTTTCGTTGTTGATTCTATCCAAAGACAAGGCAATTTGCAGTTTGAGGGCCAAGCTGCTAAAAACTGATTTTAGGAACAACAAATGATATGGTGGCTGCTGGAGGCGGTAAGACCCTGAAGTCCCTGGTGTCACCAACCACCGGTCAAAGATTTTTGAGGGGGGCATTCCATTAGTTTCAGTGCCACCATCAAAGCCAGGGGAATATTCTCCTCATATTTTCTACAGATTGGCTGATGTTTTCTAAGTAAGTACTTTTGTAGCCTCAGAATACATCTCTAAAGATAAATTAGGACAGACATCCACAGCAAAACCATTATGCCTTTTCATCCAAAGAATGCTGCCATACAAAAATGGAAGCTTCAAGCAGATAAATTGGAAACATGGAAAGTGTGGTGTAGCTTGTACACAAGATTTAGAAAAAATTTCTCAGGTATGTCACCTCGCTGGGTACATTTTTTTTCAAAATTGAATTGTGTGAACACTATTTTTTTTTTTTTTAATGTCTAGCACATATTCGAACATAGAAGATTCCGTATTACCCTAAAATAGACAGCCAGTTAGGAGACTAAGAAATAGTCTTTACATTTAAAAGCTGGCTTTTAAAATTTTCACTGGAATTTTGGTCTACTGTGAGATAACAGATTTCCACAGGTAAACCGCTGAAGTTCCCTTGTGTGTCACATTGTATGTTGCCTATCTGTAAAATGGGAGTAGCAAAGTAAGATCCCTACTAAAAGAAAGATAAGGAAAGGAAGGAACAAAACTCGTTGAATAGTTGTCAGCCACATTTTTCTTCTGCTATCCATTGTGAAAACATCTGGTTTCATCTAAATTTTGTTGATTATTCTAGCTTTTGCTTCTGTGTCTTTTTTTAATCTTCGTGCTTTCTAAGTCCTGATCCTTGTAAAACCTCTCTAATATTAAAAAAAAAAAAAAAAGAAATGAACAATTCTTTTTATTTTACAGCCTTTGGGAAAAACAGATTGATTCTTTTGGGGGGTAAGGGGTAGGGGTAATTAGATTTACATGTGTGAAGAACTGATGGAAGAAAGCTCAGCTGAAAGAAATGAATTTTGTATTTAGTGCTGAAAGCAATAAAGGGTCATTTCTCAGCTAAGCACCTGTGAAAACTCTGTGTCCCATATTCACAAACCTCCTCCTGCAGCACAGCAAATTTATTGATTCCGGTGAAAAGACATTATTGCTGGGACCTTGTGGTCACAGTGTGAGAGCTGAAGTCTGGCAGTTAGATCTGATCTCATGGAGGCCTCCAAAGACCAGCAGATTGACTTTAAACTGGAAACAGCTGAATTCCAGATGCTGGAATTTTATCTTCACAGAAGTAGTATAAGGCAAATTAACTGATGCTGATGAAGGATACACATACATTTCTTCATGAGGCTTGTTTTCAGCTGTCTATAACTTTTTTATGTTCTTTGTTTTTCTTTTGAGATTGAAATTTGACATGTAAGTTCTTAAGACAGAAACTCATACTTTACACACTGAGCAAGTGTATCTCTTTTCTGACCAAACAGAGAGAAAGAAAAGCCATTGCCTTATGTAGCTTTCTTTTCTGATCTCATTTCATAATACATCCAGTGGTACCGGTTGGAAATGAAGAAGCTGGAAGAACAAAATCCTCGGGTCTCAGCTGTAGATTTCATCAGTTTGGGAAAAAATTACTGTGCTTTTTCACATTAAAGAGAGTTTAAAATCAGACTATACACACATATCTTTTTGCTTCAGTGAGCTACTGGTTTGCCATGGTTCCTGATAATGAGGTGCATCAAGGCTCTTTTAAGGCACAGAGCTATAAAGTTCAGGCTCTCAGTTCAAAAAGGACAAGAGCCAATATGAACTATATTGAGGCACCAGATTTGAAGAACCTGCAGGCATATGTATGGAGACTTGCATCTCACAGACAGTGAGAACAGCCTCAGAAATAGTTGCAGGTGGCATACACAGCATCTATATCCTTTGCTTTCTTTAACTGGCTATGGTATGAACCATGCAGGAATAACCAGGGAACAGTATTAGACAGTCATGACACCAATAAAAGTGTCTGTATTATGGCAATGTGGTTTTGCTTGATACAGATTCTAAGAAGGAACTGCAGATTACAGGTAGGTACGTAAGTAGGTAGATAGTTATTTAAATAACTTGTGCTAAGGCCTAAAAAAAAAAGGTTCTGAAACTAATGTTATTAAGTAAACTGCAAAGGTGTCAGTATTCTTGATAAAGAGGATATACTCAAGAAACTTCACATGTATACATTCATAACAATATGGATACTTCAGAAACAGACTGTTAAAGTGATGTGGATTAGCATATTGGTGCAAATTCACATCATTCATTTTAGGTTGTTTTAAATATCTAAATTGAATTCTCACATGCACAAACCACACATATTCCCTGTTTCTCAGAGACACCTATCTTTTCTCAATAACTGCCAGAGGACTTCAGCTCCCCTCTTTTGATATTCCGAATGACACCAAAATTCAAGACCAAAATAACTGGGATAAATATCCTCTGTTGTCATGTATTGATTGCCTGATTGGTTTTTGGTTTTTTTTTTGTTTGTTTGTTTGGGGTTTTTTTTGTTTGTTTGTTTTTTGGAGGTTTTTTGTGTGTATGAGTTAAAAGATGAATTTTTTAAGTGCCTACTGAACAAATTCAACTAGGAGTCTGCTCTTCCTCTCTGTTACATCGTCATCAGGAATAAATATTCTGCAGCTGGAATTCATCTGACAGGTTTGCTGGTGATATATGAGCCAGAATGAAATCCTGTGCAATCTTTGAGAGCTGTCTTGATTCTGCGGTGCTAACAGTAGAAAATGTTTGTTTTAGTCAGTAAAGTAAGCAGATAGATATACATCAAGTGCACATGGGGATTAGATCAGTTGGGTAAGAATATGGTATTTTTCATAATCATTTTTCAAGCTGTAACTGCACTTTAAAGATTTGAATGTGGTGACACAGCTAGTTTGACAACATCTCCGCTTTAAGCCTTTTAACATCACTGCAGGATACATTAACACACCCAACTTTGCCATAAAGGAGAGGATCACATTCAAAACCTGAAGTAATAAACTAAGTGCTCCAACAAACAATGTCAGCAGCTAACCACCCACCCTCTGCCTGGAGTAAGCATCTCTAGCCACTGAACTTCAACCCACCTTCTCCTTAATTAAGAAAGAAATACATTAGAAAAGATGGACAGTTTTACATACTAATGGTGCTCTTGAAATTGTATTATAGTGCGAATTTGACATTGTAACCATGAGATATACAGAAAAAGAAAACAAGCACTCTGGAATTTCTGAAGCATGCCATGCTTCAGCATATTTTGTCACAACACCATTATGTAACATGACGTGCTTTAATTTAATTTTCTTAGCCGTAGATTTTCCTGATTTATTTTTCAAAATGAAGAGTAGATGTTTGTTCCTGCCTGGCATAAGCGGATATTCATGTGTGTACCTTTGTATGGTAGTTTTGTTAGTACCAGTTTCCTTAGAAAAAACATGAGCCTTGTATGCATTTGTAACTTAATCATGTTTTGAATGTAATAATTCACTCAAAAACATAATTCCAGTCAATATGTTTTCAAGAATTCACCAAGAGCACAACGTCTTTAGGTGTCTGTTCACTAAACATCCAGTTCATACTTGCTTATGGATGACGGTGTAGGGTACACGTAGAGCAACATAAACTTTGCAGCAATGCATTTTCATAATAAAAATGTACTTGCTTGTAAAGTAGTGTGAATTTTATTTCAGAGAAGACTGAATCTTTACGCATGCTTAAAATCACAGAATCTGCTTACAGGGAGCCAAGAACATATCCATTGGAATCAGTCCTGTTACTAGAACTAATGCTGTGCTGGTGAAATAAGAGCTGGGTATATGGTGACTATGCAGAGCTGTAGTGAAGAACCAGAAAGAGCATAGTACTCTTCTGCTGTCACTGCTTAAACCCTGCTTGATTATGGATATCGCAAGAATGCTCACCCATTTAGGTCAATTTATCTGAGGAAACATGCAAATACTAACCAAAGTCTTTGTAGTCTCTTACAGTGGAACACTGGGTCTTCATAGGCATCAACAAATTAGTTCTATTATTTCTTGAAATCTGAGGCACCTGGGCTGTATTGCAGGTTCACACATCCTTTCCTTTTTTTTTTTTTTTGTCCAGAATTATTCTTAATTTTATTGTACTTGACAATATCAACTCACAAGAGCTTACCTGAGGAATTATAGAGAGAAAAACTAGAAAGATTCCTATGTTGCCAAATCCAGCTGTTATCCCCAAAGAGGATCATGCTATGCTTTATATAATTACTGTTGTCCAACCTATTCTGGACTCCTGCCTCACCCAGGAATGTCATTTTGCAACCTTACCAGGCAATTTTTTCCAAGGCTTCCCATACTTCATTATGAAAAGTGTATGTATGTATATATATATATATTCTTTTTACACACACACACACACACACACACACACACACACACACACACACTAATCTAAGTTCCTTTCTTTGAATGAGCCCTTCTCATTATGTTTTCTTCTGTCCCTAATGGCATGAAGAAAGCATTTACTCCACCTTCTTCATCAGTGGAAAGTACCAGTGTTCCATGTCTTACCCTTCATGTTTTTCCATCCTGACTAATACAAGCCCAGCTCTTTCGTCAGTGACTGTTTGCTTAGACTACTGATCTGTCCTCATGCTCTTCTCTTATTCATGCAGAGCCCTTCTTTTTGTTATTGGAAAGCTACACTTCATAATTTATAAATGGGATTTCTTTCTAACATGGCCTGAATACTGGCCAAGAAGATTCTTTGAAATGATCTCCTCATAACCAATTTTTATTTTTATTTTAAACGACATCGCAACCTTGTAGCGCAGCAAATATGATGTTGCCATTGCTAGTAATAGACCCCAGGCTTTGCATTAAGCTCACAGCACACAGAGTTCTGTGCTCGTTGGGTTATTTTTGGACTTCTCTTGGCCTTTCTGGATCTGTGTTTTAGCTTGTGTAATTAAGACCAATTATCTAATGACTGCTATCTCCTATGTTTAAGCTTGTGTACAATTCTACGGAGCATATATGTTATAAACACACATAAGCACACATATTATATATTTATATATATATAACTAACAGGTTATAATAATAAGTAGTTAATCTGTGTAAATGAGCTACCTATGATCCCAGAATAAAATGCTGCATAGAGAAGTATGGGTATTGTTTGGTAAGAGAGGTACAGGAAGGTATGGGAGACTCAGGGCTGTAAACATCCCAGTTAGGATGATTACTGGTCATCAAAGAAAGGTAACCTTGGGAGCCAGCTAAAGCAACTTCAGCGGTAACTAAGGAAATAAAATTAATAAGTATCCAATACCATATATAGCAAATTTGGATGTAAAGGGGAGCTGCAGACCATTGAAGAAAGAGTATAGTGTAGAGCTTATTAGTAAACACATAAAAATCACTCGAAGTAGACCCAATAATGAGGAAGAAGAAATGATCAGTGTCAGTGTCATACTCCTCCCAGCACAGGACATGGGACACTTGGCAGCTTGCCCCAGCTGAAGCCATTGGTTGATCAAGGAGCCAAAGAGGCACTGGGGGGATGAACATAATGGCAAAGATGGGTGGTAGAAAATTGAGGGTTTGTGTGTGTGTTATTTTAACGACATTTGACTTGAACTGTAAGTATCAGATCACTGTAAGTGGATTAGTAACAATTGTCTGGTTAGTCCGTTAGTATCTAATTAGACTAGTAATATAATTATTATGTTACTTTTGACCATAAGAAGATTTTGAGTCTAATAAACTAGTAAAAATTAAAGTAACCTCTGCAACTTGGTGCAACAAATTGATAATAAAATACATATGAAGCTAGGTATTTCCAACTTGTAAGCAGTTTTAAAATTTAATCAAAATGGTAAAATAAATATACTTCTCACCAATATTTGTATATTAGTTTTCACTAGTTAATGAAAACAATCAACATTTATTGGCTACTTAAAGCAAGATAGTGAAAGTAAGTAAAGTCTTTTGATTATGAGCAATTCTTTCAAATGCCTGAGCCACTTGTTCAGCAGCAGCGAACTGAAATTTAAAGGTCAAATCTCTGTAAGTATGCAAAATGTTTTGTGTTCATATATATAAAGTATTTTATCTCAAGGTTCGTTATAAATCACAGCTGTGCCCACACTTACCAGTTGCAGTGTTCTCTTGCTGGGCTTGTTTGTAAAGGATGCTGATTGCTTTAGTATATACAGGATTCAGATTAATTTATTTCTTGAAGGTAGAGCTGAGAAAAATTACTAATTATATTTTTGCAAATATTTGGTATCTTCCACAGGTATTTTTAACTTTGAGATTGCTGTTTCTTATTTATCTCTGGGGCTTGGAAGCCTCCTGTACTGAAGTAAAAAGGTGTCAGATGAGCAGTGTCACACTCAATGAATGATTATTTTCGTCTGTTTTGTGAATGAAGGAACCATAAGAAGTTTTTTTAGCTCTGCTGCTAAGGAGTCTGGAAGAGGGAGAAGATAATGTGAGACTGGGTGACCAGTAATGAAGTTGTCCTTTCTTGATCTGTATTACATCAGACATTAGAGTAGATCTTCCCTAGTGAATACTCACACAGCATTACAGTTAACAGTCCTACTCTGGCTACAACATCTGATGATTTAACCTGCACTGCTTTATGAGACATACTCTTGTAAGGATTAAATTACTGCAGGAAAGTTAGAGAGAAGAGGGCGTAATGAACACGTAAGCAGCAGCCTTGACAGGTTTACTTATGTATGTGCATGGTCTTGAAAGTCTGTGATGGTGTATATGGCAGGTAGAGGCTCACTGTGTTGGTTTTTCTGGTGTTACACTGAGGGGAATCATTCCCACTGATCCAAATACTGAAGCGGTGTGATTACTTGAATCCCTGCAGCTGGGTACTTGCTATTTCAAAGCTATACTCTTTAGCCATACATTTTGTTGGGCTGAATGTGCACTGAAATGTAAGTTTTTGAAACCATATAAAAACAAAAGTGATACTAACTTTCATGTAAGAAACACAATGAAACTCCTCTCTTTAGCTTCTGAAATCCTCAGCATAGATATTCTGTCAAAGCAAGAAACTGAAGATCTCTATAATCACTTGAAACAGAGGATATAATTTAAATATTTACTTTAAAATGGATTACATCTTTAACTCTATTGATCACTGATTGGCTTTTATTGACTCTAAAGGAAGCTTAAAGTGAATAGTTCCAATATAGATCTCTGGTTGAATATTCCTACATTATTCAGATAGCCTGTTACACTCAAAATACTGTATTGACAAAAGAGGAACACACCTTATATGCAAAGCTAAGAATTTATTGTTAGTGTAATCAAAATCTTAAAAGCTTAATCAAATAATCAGTAGCACAGATGTAATTAATACATGGGGGAAAAAAAAAAAAAACAGAAAGAAAATAAAGAAATGGGTACTATTACAGAAAAAAGGCTCAACAACAATAAATAAGAATGATACTCTTAAAATTGTTATATGCACACTTTCTAGTACCTACCCCTTTTCTCTGCTGTTGTGCTCACTGATCCACAGACCCCTAAGTCCTAAGGTGGGTGGTTTCAGTCTGGCTGGAAGTGGAAGAGGGGATTTACTGGGAGTTGACAGTGCCTCAGATTCTTCACCAGGAAGACAGTGATGCTGTTGATGGGGCTTCTTCCTCTTTTTTACCAGAAAGAGTGTGACATTCATCACAATGACAACTTTTTCCTCACTCTAGAGTCTATTTGGGACCAACTTTATATATTTTCTAACATGCTTTACACCCTGGTCTTTCTTCCTTCGTTTGCAATTCCGCGTCACACTCAAGTTTCCTGTATATACCGTGTTTTAGATACGTTGAATACTTTTTTGTTGATCTCTTTGTTACCCTTATATTGGTTTTACCCAGCTCCTCTGGTTGCATTTCTTTATCTGCCCTTTGGAGAGTTGTTTTTAGCTCTGGAGTCTTCAGCATCATCCTGTCTCTTACCATCCCACGTCTGAGCTCCCTGCACTGCATCCCTTGTCTTCCCTTTCAAGGGCTCTGCTGTCATACCAGGTCTGTGTTTCTCTATATTGCATCATCATGCTGCAGTTTGGAATATTCCAGTTTACACAGAATAGCTCTTTGTTACTACTATGTAGATAAAAATTATGGTTACACCATAAAAAAGATAAGAAATAAAATAAATTAAGCGTAGCCACCTGGTCATTGGAGGAATTGCTGGTGTAGTTAAATATGCCAAAACCACGTTCCAAGCAGGCAAAAAAAAAAAAAAAAAAAAAAAAAAAAAATGGACAAAGCATGCCTGATGTGCCTCAGCCCTGACAATTTTCCATGTCAGTGGCCATGGCAGTACTGCATTACTGGGCTACAAGGTTGCAAGTCCCTCCAGTCAATGCCCATGATAGCATTGGCAGGACAACCAGGAGTGTTAGCAGCAGGACAGCATTTGGCTACTTGGATCGCTTGGATTAGTGACATCTAGAATAATGAGGATATCCAACTTCTATCTGGGATTTCCAGAAATGGATTTGCCTACTGTATAAATATTGAGTAGGTTGCAGTGAGATGTTACACTACAAGAAGCTGATGATTTCTATTTTGTTCTCCAGTTGCTGAGCTTCTCGTTGCACAGATTGCACAGTATTAGCTTCATTCATCCATGCCACCCTGCAAACGAGACCACATGACTATTGCCAATAGCTTGAACATGAAGGAACTTCTTACCTGTGAAGACGTGATGAAAAGTTGTAGGAAATGTAGGGGACAAATTAACAAAGTAATATTAAAACCAGCTGGGATTTAGAAGAGTGCTTTAGCTTGTTTAAACATGGGTCTACCCCATGTATGAATGAAAAAAAATCTGATTACAAGCTCTAAAGAGAAAAATAATACCTTATGGCAACAAGCTTATGTAGACACTTATAAAGTGAACTTCAGAAAGGAATTGTGTAGGAAGGGGAAAATGAGCTTGTTTTCTTCTCCTGTTAACTGCTGGCCAACAGTATCAGCAGGATTTAGTGAAATCAGAAGTCCCAAATGACTGCAGAAGGGAAAGAGTGAGAGTGGACATTTATGGATGAAGAGATGGTGCAGTGAGAGGATGGCAAGAGCTATTAAACTGCTGCAGTGCACACTATCAGAAGTCCCTTTTAGCATGTTCCTGGCTTGCTCAGTGGGGATATTGTACAGCAAGAGGTGGTGCATTATAGCCAGCAGCTGAAGACTGACACACAGCAGCCGCTGTGGGATGCTGACAGCTGTCAGCGGGTCCATAGATCCCTTTGAAAAGGATAAAATCCAGAGAATGGGTCCCAACATTTATTTGGTCTGAAACACCTGTTTTGTGGTTTCTTTTTCTCTTAATAATTTGATTCGTTCCCAACTAGAAAAAATAATACTGCCTCCTTGCAGGAGACAATAAAAAGAAGGCTCTAGAAAATCATTAAAAATCTTAAAATTGTGAAGATTAGTCTTCATGCTGTAGTAAATCAAATATGAAATAATGTATTTTGACTTTACAGAAAGAAACCAACATCGAGCTTGGAATTGTTGTGCTATCAGGGCTACCCTTATGTTATTTAACCTTCTTGTGTGTGTTTAGCTTGTTTCTAGGGCTTTCCAAAGATCTTGAATGAGTATTTGTGGAGGAATAATTGCTATAAACTGGTACAATCTGGAAGTGTTATTCCTAAATTAGGAGGAAAAAAGGAGCAGAGAATAGGGGTGATACTTCTGCCAGCCACCTATGTAAGCAATTATAATGCAAAGTGCATCTTAAGCAATTTAAATCCTTCAGCTGAAGTTCCTACCTACTCTCTAGTTAGAACCACTGCAACAACATTAAACAGCTTTCTCTACCACACTTGATATGGTTTTTACCCCAAATAAAAATCCACTTTGAGTCATAAAGTGATGATGCCCTTTTACACAACTTGATGGATATTTTTTGTAAGATTTTTTTTTTTTATTTAATCACCCCTGTTAATATTCATAAAATATATGAATGAATGAGTGAATGAATGACTAAAATCTGCTTAAGCTATTCATTCTACAGACTTGATACAGAAAATAAACATAATTTTACTGACCTTCATTAGATATTCATATGTTATTAAAAAACTGTTCAAAGGCCTGTGTGCAGTACTGTCCAATTCTTTTTCTAAAAAAGACATTTTTTCTAAAAATAGAAATATATTAAATCCTTCTGAAAATGTTTACATATGAAAATTGCCAAATTTGTAAGTAAATGTGTGTCCTGTGCATTTCTTACATTAAAATTTGAGTGCGGCAGTGATAAATAAATACATCCAGGGTTAATGAACTTTGTTAAACATCACTAAAATGGCAATGCATTGGCTCAGTTATGTTAATGAAATCATTAGAGTTCTGTTTGTTGAAATGTTACTTGAAAAGCTGTTTCCCAAAGCTCTTCACATTGTAAGAATGAGACACAGCCTGAAAATATTCATCCTCAGACATAAAGGGCTGAGAAGGAGATAATACAAGAGGCAAATATCAGAACTCTGTTCACTTCTGAAGATCTAGATTCAGAGTGGTATTAAGTGGCCAGCAAAAACTTATAGGGTGATTTCATTGCAAAGTCCAAATGAAGCATAAACACATTCTAAATTGGGGATTTTTTTTTTATTTTTCTTTTCTTTTTTTTTTTTTTTTTTTAATTTTACGTGGTCCAGTGTTTGTTTCCCTACCACTATAACCTGGTGCTGTTAACTTCCATTCTGTGTCCTAATTTCTCTCAACTACTTTAAGAGTTTAATTATTTTTTTTTAAAAAACCACAACTACTATGTTGCCATTACAGCATAGTGTATATATCATAATACTCCAACCTGCCACCTCTGTGTACAAAAATAATGACTGCTTGTCTTCAGAGGTACACAAAGTTGTCCACAAGCTTTTGACACTTCTTGACACTACACCTATGAATATTTGACTGCTGTGTGCAATTCCTTCATTGGAAGCGAGTAAGATTGAAAAATCTCCAATTTTGTGGTCAGAGGCAGAAGCAGAGTTCCTTCCCATTAAAGTAGAGCAAAATAGCTGAAGATTTGAGATTTTAAAACTGAAAAATTACTTAATATTTTCAATGTTTCCTTCTCCTTTGCTCACCAGCTTATGGTACATGTCTGTCCTTACTCGTTATTCTTGAATGTTAAACAGCTTACTCTTGTTGGTGATTCAACCTCAGCCAGGCACCAGGTGAGCCCCAGAATTGTTCTGTCGAGAGCTCAGAAGAGACATGATAGTATATTATGTATACGCTGATGATACCACAGACCAGACTTGATTATTTCCCTTGAACTGCAAAAACACACATAACATAGTTAATATAGTAGTGGTACTTGTTAATGTAATTAAATTGTTTTAACTTTGCTATTGAAGGAAAGCTGTAAAAATCTACGCAAGAAACTTGTACAGTTGTGTCTTTTTCCCATCCCCACCTCCAGGTATTTCTAGAAAGGGAAGACAGGAATCATGACAGTGTAAGACAATTTGTGCTCTCAAAGGTCTGGAGGCACTTCTTTAAGACTTTGGAGGTCTACAGTATCAGAAATGTTTTCTTAATCGTTCTTAATCAGCATGGAAAATCTGATCTTTGTCC
Source organism: Fratercula arctica (assembly GCA_947846985.1). NCBI lineage: Eukaryota > Metazoa > Chordata > Aves > Charadriiformes > Alcidae > Fratercula > Fratercula arctica. The sequence continues at coordinate 91,858,659 of CANTUZ010000002.1, read as the reverse complement.
ATTACAGAGTTGTTAAACCAGATACATGTAATGCCTGGTCTTGACTTCCACCAAGTTAAATTGGAAGCTCAATCAACCATTAAGATTTTTGGTTGCAATCTTTTTACTAGTCTTACTCAAACAGAATTTGGAGATCAAATGAGTGTAACTATAGGTTTATTAGCTGGACTGTAGGAATTTTACTATCCTAGTCTCTCAGAGGTGCTTTTTCATTTTTTCTCCATCTGTCTCTGAAGTACGGGGAAATTACTCATACCTGCCATATTGTTTCTTTCTCGTTTCTCCAAAGGCAGAGGGAATATGCAGCATTGTAAAGTAGCCTACATTGTATTGTGTGTTATACTCAGTCTCTCTTTGCACTTTGGTATGCTGCATAACAGGGTCTGCCCACCATGGGTGGTACACTGTGGCTTCTGATTTCAAGACAGGAAGTTGTCATCCAACTGGGCAAACCAAGGGGACCTCAGAATTTTTTAAGGAATTGTACAACTGCATCTAAGAACATGTAAATATCAATATTTCTTCTTAGGTTGTCTTTCATCACAGCTTTTTTCAGTAAGCCTCCTGATGTCTTATTAAAATGAATGGGATTGCATTTGCTTCACAGTTACGAAAAACGGGGTCCACATTTGCAAGCCCAAATGAGGATTTAAGAAATTAACTTTGGCAGTCAGACTGGCTTATTTGTTTAGAGTGGAAATGTGCAGACTGAAGTTGTAACAGTAATACAAAATGATATGTACAGATAAGCAAGCTAAATTGTGATTATTATGAGATTCAGCAACCTCAGCTATGCAGCTTCTTTCCTCTCTGTGATTGTTACAGGTGAGAAGCCAATGTCAAAATCTGACCCATTTGCTCACCCTCTCTGTAAAATCTATATCTGTATTCATAATACATGTGTGCTTACTTTTCTTTTTCTAATGTCTCAGTATAGTGTTGCATTAATGCTAGCTACTCACAGGAATATAAGGTAGTCTGGTATTGGCAGCAATATACTGTATGCAGCTAGCATAGCAGTGATGAGTCAGGGCAACAGTCAATCAATACTGTAAATTATTGTTTTTAACATCGTAGCCATCCTGCCGCTTACTCTTCTGTACTTCTGTCAATGCTTATCTTATGCTTCCAAATCCATGAACTCTTTTGTACTACAAAAGTCACAGAACCCAATGAAAAAATTACTGGTATAATTCATTGGATATAAACTCAATATAAAAATAAACCAGAAGTAATATTCTTGCCCTTTTTTTTCAGAAGCATTTCTGGAGTGGAAGAGAAACCGTAAAAGGAACAGAACTCCCCCAAATCCTTATGTGTATTTAAACGATGAGATTCTCTTTTGCTCTGCAGCATTGGAACAGAAAATCAACAGCCCCAGCATCCTCAACAGATATTTTTTTCACTACATAGTCAAAGGTAGAGGAGAGATAAGTGCAGAGCTGATGTGGTACAAGGCAGCTCTGTGCAGAAACATATTGCTCATTGCTATCAGAAAGATGCAATGCCTGTTTCCCATTAATGCTTATTAATGTAGTTGCAGAACCATGCTGAAATGACTATTTAACTTCCAGTCTGGTGTCAGCTAGTGCATAGTCAGGTCTAGCACCTGCAATATGTCTGATGTTGATGAATCTATAGATATTCAACTTTTGGGGGGCACTTACTGAAGCAACTCCACAATTTTCAAGATTAAGAGCTTCCATTAGACACAGGGTGTATCACAGCAGCAATTTTTTTTTTTCTTTTTTTTTTTTTTTTGTTATGGTGTTTAGACACCTCAATTTAATTGATGCATTGACCCATTTCTAAGCCATGGAGAAACTTCAGACTGAATGCTATTAAAGGTGACCCTGCATTAATCACATCTGATATATTATTGCTAGTTACTACCTTTTGAGTTCAACTGTGGTCCAAGACTTGAGTGATATTTAGATAGGTATAGCCCTTGATTATTGCAATATGAGCTCCTATCCCCAAAACTCCACCATGTTTCATGAGAATTAGACACAGAACTGGTAGAGTTACTCCTGTTTCATAGCACAAGACACCAATTAGTTTTTCAGAAACTAAATTAGCACAGTGGAAAAACCCTCAGTAAATACATCCCTCTCAGGTTGCTAGTCTGGCTCCTGAGGGTAAGGTGCTGGCCTTGAAGTGAGAAAGTCTGAGCTTAGCTCCTTTTCTTGTTAGCAGTCACTATGATGACCTTGAGTAAATGCCTCTGTCCTTTAGTTTTAATGTCTGTTAACTATAGTTAATGATCTTCACCCCCTTCTGTGGAGTGGACTGACAAACATATGTGAGAGAATCTACACTGTAGAGTTATATAATTTTATTATTTCAAAGAAGTTATATATCCAAGGACCAAAAATTACAACCTCTTCAGTGTCTTTTAAGAAAGAGTTAAATGGGAAGGAAAAGAAAGCCTTCCTTTCCTGGATATTTGCACAAAGCAACTCTGTATGATCCTGTCCTGTTGAAGTCAGAGGCAAAATTCTCATGGACCACAAGGGAACTAGGATTTGTCTCAGGATTTTTAACATAGCAGCAGATTTCACAGACCTGACCTAATACTGAAGTCTACAGCCCTAGCGAAACAAGAAGAGCAGCCTGCAGCTACCCTTGTTTAAAGAAAAAAGAAGAAAAAAAAAAAAAAAGAAAGAAGGAGGATGACGAAGAAGGAGGTATACTCAGAATGGACAAAAGGAGAGTGCCCCAAAGATCCTCCTCAAAAGATTCAGATTGTGCACAATACAGCTATAAATTGCTAAAAGGTAGGCTTTCTTGTGAGATGTCTTGTACTTCCCACTTCTTACTGAGCTGGAAATACCCTAAGGACAGCCTTTCATCCGTTGAAGTATTTTGTCATTTTTGTACCTGGGAGTCAGAGCAGGAGATATACAGCAGCAAAGCAATCATTACAGGTTCCCAGTAATAACAATAATAATAGTAATAATAAAGTATTCCTGTTAGCAAAGCTGTCTTTGGATGACCTGTTCACATTATGCACTGTAACCCCCTAAAGAAACTGCAAATATTGTAGTACTGTATTCTATTGTCACTGAACTTTGTGTCTCAGAAAGTCCCATGCCATAGGAGAAGGCTTTTAGCTGTAGGCTTGCTTTTTAATATGATATCTTTTTCCTTTAATCTAAATTTCCAAATTCTGCTCAAAGAATGCTTCCGGGGTGCAGGCAATATAGATGTATTGTTTCTATTTATACTGAGAAAAGGTTAATACTTGGGCTGATGTGAATAATGTAGGCCTCCCAGCAAAGCAGGGTTAGTAATGTGCCTTTCCATCAGTCAACAGAAATAAAAGACACAAAGACCAGTTGTCAACCAGAGATGTGACAGGGAGCGTGATATCATTCGCTTCTAGGCTGTTGCAGAGGCCTTCAGGCAGCTTTTGTGTACGTGGGAGAGCAGATGGGACGATAACCCCACATCTTGTCCCACACCAGGTGATGCACACCCATTGTTGCTCAGTTTAAGGAGAGTAAGTAGAAAAAGGAAGTGTTACCACCTGCATTTTACAGCAGGGAAGAAATTTGAGAATCTCGTATTTGCTGAGGTCATGTGGAAAATTTGAGGGAGAGCTGGAAAACCAAAGATATGAAGTCTCTGTCACCAGGCCAGCTACCTCACCAGCCTGCATGTGGTTTAATCTGACATCTCATGAAGTCAGTAAATTCTAGGTCTGAGAGGACTCAATGGATTATTTGTAAGGGATCATGAAAAATAATCCCGTGGCAGTATGGTTTAAATAAACTGTTTCCAAGAGAATGATCTTTGTGTAGCTGGAACAGCTGCATTACTTGAAAGATGAGCTAAAATTATGTAGAACATTTAAAAAAATTCAGGCCAAATAGGCTTTGCACCACACACTCATGAAGGTGTGTGTTTTATTGTAATTCCAAGAATTGTAATAAGAATTTCCAACTCATTTGGCACGGTAGTGCATTGAAACCCTGCATAGCATATAAAGCAGGAATACCTAAATGATATGCTGCTTTCACTGTGTGTTTCTGCCTATTAAGAGGTAGTTTTATAGAGAACAAGTATATAATTTTAGATCAGACCTCTTGACTAATGCAAGTGGCCTTTTTTATTTGATCCACAAGTAGGCAGATAATAAACAATGTGATACCACAAGTCACAGAGCATAGAAAGGAGACGCTTTGTCAACACATAGAATCTAACCTGAGCCAAGAGATTATTTATATGCTCAGACTTTTCCTTCAGAATGACCCATTCACTCCCGTACAGGAAAATTTGACCCTGAAGATGAAAACAAAATTATCCACAAGGTTTTTTTTTCCATTTCAAATACTTTCACCTGACTTTCCAACCCACCCTTCTTTCACAGACCATGCTTTTATGCTGGCCAAATAAACTCCTTCAGGAGTGGTGCACAATTTTCCTTAATTTTATACTGGCAAGACAAAGTAGGAGGCTGAGAAATACCACTGTTTTACTAATGCCATTGTACTGACCTCTTTCACAGTAAGATTTAGTAGCCTGAGAGAAGCTAATGCTATTTTTAGCCAAATGCTTAAGGATCCTTATTTAATCCATGTTCTATTCTTAGTTTTGCATAGGCAACAATTTAATGGTAACATGGCAAAGTTCATTTTTACTGAAATATGTACCTATATTATACAACAGTTTACACAATAAAAGATCCTAGTTTTGAGACTGTAGAGTAATTTTCCGTTCTCCTTTTTTAAGGATAGTTTTCTAATCAGCAATCAGAGGGATGATCAAAAGTGGAGGAGTGGGATAGTCATAGTTTGCCTTTTTCTCCACCCCCTCCTATTCTTTTCTTGTCAAGTTGCTCACCTTAGTGCATCAGGTTCATTTAACTCTTAACATTTTCCACAGGAGAAAGAAAATAGTTAAATTTTTCTCAAGAAGGTCAGTTTCCTGACATAGTAATTATTTTTATAACAATATCAGCTTTTGTGTCTGTGCATCATAGACTAATCTGTAAGAGATAATGGATGCGAGGAAAGTTCCAAGGATCCCTATTTCATTATATAGTGGTATACATGTATGTTTAAACCAGTGTCAAAAATAGAATTACAGCATATTCTTTTTAAATGTTTGACATGAAGAGCAATTCCATAATGCTCATTTGCTTAAAATTTTTGTTCAGAGGAACTTATTCACATGGTGCCTTTATGGATTTCAGTTTTGTTTATCACTTCTGCTAAAGGTTTGCCTTGGTGGTGGTGGTGAAGATCCAGACATCATCCTTGCTTTACTGCAGATCCAAAAGGGACTGTGCTGCATTTTGGGCTCTACATTTCGAATATATTCAGCTAATTTGTGGATTCAATTTGGAAAACAAAATATTCTTTCATGCTTAAATCTACTAGCGTTCACAAAAGTGTTTACAGCTCTCTATCCATCATTAAGCACATGCTTAAATCCTACTTCAGTCAGTCTGCTTAGGTAAGCATGCCTTGCTGAGGAAGGACGGAATTGTACCATGGTTAAAGTCAGGAAAAGTGGAAGTGATTTGTTGACAAATGCCTTTCAGTCCACCAGCTTTTCTTTCTTTTTTTCTCTTTCCAAGGAGCATTACTGCAAGTAGTGCAATTGTACTGCAAGTGCAATACACTTTTTCATCACTGTATTTTTTGCGTCACCTGCAATGGTATTATCTATTGGGGCAACTCCTAATGCAGTATGTCTTGAACAGCATCTAGTTTCAGTAAGGAGGTGCACAGAAGTCATTCCCATTTGATGGATTCTAACCTGATACTGAACTTTTTTTTTTTTTTTTTTGAACTATTATTCATGGATCTGTGAATATACTTAAAAATACTTCTACAGTAGCCAAATAAGCACGAATCACCTAGTCCATTTGTGATTCGGGAAGGAGGATCTAAAGTTTTTGCAATCACTGAAAAGCAATACATTGCTCCTACCACTATCAATATTTCACACAGTTCGGTCAGGAACTATGGTTGCAAAGAGCATTGAATTATGGATCTGTACTTTTCAAACAACAAGGTCATTTTTTGGAGCTGTTGGCCACATGAGTCCAGAGAAGGATGTTTAATTGATTTTGCACAAGTAAGTTAATGGGTGAAGGTCACCACTGTAATCCTAAACTTTCAGAGAGCAAGTAACCCTTTAATGACTCCCATGGTCCATGCAAATTTTGACACCTTGGATTCTCAATGGTCATTCAGAAGGAAAGAGAAAATTAGGTGCCTCTTGAAGCAAACACAGAGTATGAAACAGAAGATACAGAGGAGGAGGGCTGGTTTTTGTGAACTGTGATTATCGATGTAGAAATTAGACAATGAAATGAGCTATTCTCCCCTCCCACCCACCAAGGCCTTGACTGCCCAGATAAGTCCATCTGGATAAGAATTACTTTTGACAGGTACCTCTGGATATTAAATGATGTGGAAAATTTCGGTTCTACAGATGAGTTCTCAGATGCTCTACATGATGAACAACAGAATAAAATTGATTCAAAAGTATGATTAATTTTAAAATACATATTGGAAAAGGAGCTGTAAAATCACACAAGCCCATGACAAAGGATGCCATGAAACTTGCACTTTAATCCTCAGGAAAAACAAAGGAAAAAAGAAAAGGAAATTATGAATTTGGGAACATATCCCATAGATGTTTAGCAAAACCCATGAAGGGACATAGCCTTTGTAGGATGAGAAATTGGTAGATAGCTAAAGAGCAGGTATCTTTGTGCTAGTGAGTCTTTTGTATGGATGTGTAAATGTGCCACAAGTAAAGGGGTCTCTCTGGCAAAATCTTGGGAAGTTTACAGACACTAAAGTATCTGTGGTGTTGGTCTTATGTATATTTGTTAATTCTGCCAGGTTGATTGTGTGCTAGTAGCATTAACCTGTCCTAAGTAGTGCATCCCTGTAGGCTGCACAGGAGCACTGGACAGAATTTGGCTTCATTGAGGCAGTATTCCTTCCAGAGTCCCCTGGTGTGAAGGGAAATCTGCAGTATACCAGGTCCCTTCTGGATCTGCAGTACAATTTTTCCTTCCTAGGCAACGCTTACTTAAATGTCAAGGTTATTTTTTTCACAGATACTAAGATGAAACTAACTGTTATATCTTAAAATGTTTTGCTACTGAAATTGCCACAAAATTTCAATAAAATAATAGTACGAAAAAAATTGAGAACAGCAGATTGCTTGTAGAAGTTAGCAATAGTTTTGCAAGAAATGTCAAATCAGAAATGGCCATTTTCATGCCCATTTTCATAGGAAAAAAAAAAAAAAAGCATCTATCTAATTTATCCATCCATCTATCCCTACAGAGAGAAAGAGAACTTCTGGGGAAGATACACAAGAATGTGTGTGTCTCTGCATGCATACATATATTTGTAATTACACACCAGCAACATCAACATATACAACATAAGATGTTGTTAGTAGGAGTCATTTCACATACTGGTGCAGCAAGATCAGGAGAAAGAGGTGAGATTAGCCCTTTCCTACTTTCCCAGTTGTAGAGTGTATCAAGAGCCAGAACTGCTGCCAGAATAATAACAGGCCAGGTTGCTGTTATAAGTTACAGATGCCTTTCCTGGGTTGCCTGTGGGTAGTTCTGCAACCTGCAGCTGTCAAGGGTATTTGGAGCAGCCATAGCACTGAGTGCTATCATTTCCCACTGTGCAAAGTGGGTTGGAGCTTGCATGGAAAGACCTTCATTTTGTCTGTCTCTGGTTGGCATGTGAGTTTTTATAGCCCTGGAAAAATATGTGTGAATGTGCAAGTGTGTGTGTATGCAAATGAGTGGGTTGGGAATCTCTTCTCCTACAGAAGTCCTCTCTACTTCATTAATACCCTCCACATGTCATAACAACCTCTTCTCATGGCATCAGGGATTTACTAAGTCCCAGAGGAGCATTGTGGTTTCATTCCCAATGCAAAATGCCTCATAGAACTGCCTCACTGGCTAAATGCCACGTGAGTCCTGGGGAGAGAGATGTAAGCAAGGTCCATCCCACTGGTCGTCTACAGCCCCAGGCCACCTGCCAGGATGCACCACTACGCAGAGCCAGTGTGCAGGGGTTACTCTTCCTACCAGGACAAATGCATCCTGGCACTGCCAAGGAGTAGCAAACAAGTTGTTCTGGTAACCGAATTGAACACTATGGGATTACTATTTTTTTCCTCCTCAGATTTCATAATGAAACCTCTCTGCCATGTATTTTTCAGTATCAAAAATAAATGTACTTGTTGGTTATTTTCTTGATTGTTGTGTTCAATTACTGAGAAACAAAATAAACATTAATTTATAAGCTTCCATCAAAATATTTTATTTTATACCTACTTTTTCACAGAAAACAAAATACAGAATTTGTTTAGTTGCAGTATTTTTTTTTGTTTTCTACTTTTCGTGATCTCACAATCTAAATACTGTTAGCGAAAAGTCTGGATACACTTCAAAGTCAAGGAGTATGTAAAATTCACTGTGATAAATTACATGTTCTAGGCACAGTGGAATTGAATGTGGAGAATAGAAATCTGTGGGTCCTTTTCTGTCAGAAATTTGTGTGTGTGTGTGTGTAGGTGTGTAAGCACGTTCCTGGTATTTATCCCACTGAAAATCTGCACTCATTAGCCTATATGTACACATTTTTATTTGGATAATTATCATCAGGATATTAATTTTATGTCAGTTTTCAGTCTATCTAGACTTTGTAAAAAACTCTAAGGAAACTTAATCTGCAAATTACACTGAAATTCAATGGGATGTGGGCATATGCCTGGTTTAGGCAGCAGTGAAAACACAGCTGCCACAGATGTATGTTCACATTAACAGCAGAAATTCCAGTGTCAATGAATGAAAAAGGTTATGTCACTTTAGGGTGATTTTACAGTGCAGAAGATTTATGCAAGAGAGTTGTATGTAATGTTACCACATTCTCTGTACTATTTTATTAGGGAGGGAAAGTTCACTACTGTGACATCTGAAGAAGATCACAAAGACCCTTTCCTGAAGACTGTAATGTGAGCAGGTTACATTTCTATCAAGTTCCACATTCTCATTACAAGCTTTTTAATGAGAAGGGATTAATTTTCTGCCATTTTCCATTCTCATTACTACTCAGTCAAGGGAACGAGGTATCAGGAGTTTAATGCCTAATTTATATTCAATGAATCTTAGTAGTGAGCTGCACTCTTTTGACCTTTTCAATATTTTATACTTTGATTGGGTGGTCACTTGACACCTGCATTGTTTATAACCTTATTATAGTAACATATAGAAGAAAAAGTGGACTGGCTATCTAATCAAAACTGCAAAATAACAGAAAGGTCAATTTAATACCATACACATGTATCAGTTCAAGAATATACACAGCATAAACTTTGGAAATCTTCTTCCTGTCAGAATTACAGCAATAAAAATGATACTCCAGTCCATGTGATCAACCATGCAACCAGAACTGGGGAGTAGAAGAAACCAGATATATTCTGTAGTGAATGGGGTAGATTTTACTTCAGCCTTAAGTACTCACTCAAACCTATGAGCAATAGGATAAAGATTTACAAAAGTACTTTGTCATGTTTTACAGTTTACTTACCAGTATTTTCACAAAGGCCAAGGACTTCAGAAGGAGCAAGATGATGAAGAATCAGATCCTTTGTACTGCCTGTAGTTAACGCTTCTTGAAATGCTCATTAAATATCTATGTGAAATATTTTAACAGATTTTTATAAGACATGTATAGTAAAAGTGAGATGATATAGGGTCAGTTGGGAAATTTTGAATCTATGGAAAATTGAACTGTAATGCCAGACTATTAAAAAAACTCACCTAAAAACAAAATTACCAAAACGTTATGATGTATTTCTGCTACATCATTTGAATTGACTTGGCTAAGCAACCAAAACTTTGGAATCTAATTTTCTTGGAAGTGCATACCTTTAAAAATTCATACAAGAATGAAACTTCTTCTTATCTGTTAGTTTCTTTCAGATTTATTGTAGCTCAAAGATACCAAAACCAGCCCTATACCCTGCAAAGAACTGTACCCTGAAAATACAATACCTAATTTACCCCTTGTTTAAAGTGGATTGAGTGCAAATTTATGGCTACAAAGGTATTTTGATATTAGTTAATTTGGAGTCATTTGCGGAAGTGATGAAATTCAAAATTACCAGCAGAAAAACATTCAGAAAGAAAGAGCCAGTTAAAAAAAAAAAAAAAATTTGATTTTTGTGTGAACCCTTCTATCTATTTTTTTAATTAACAGAGCCTGTTTACAGAGCTCAGATAATTATTCTTTTAAACCTGACTAAATAATTAACTTATGTCAAACAAATACCACTTCATTACTGGAAAGAAATATAATTGATGTTCTGTAACCCTCTATATAATAAACATACTATTCATTCCTTAACTATTAATTTCCAAAAACCACATTCAACAGTCGGTTATAATTAATTTGCCATACAATACATGTCTTATTAAATGTAAATTAAATCCAATTTGAGACCCATCGTTTAAAGCATTACTCAGAATGTCATTCCTGGACTCCCCCAAAGAAACATCATTTAATACAGTTTGTGAGGCCAGAGGGAGAAATAACAGTTTGGGTAATGAGGGCACTATCAGACCTGTGCCATTTTAACGGAACGAAAAATTAATATATGAGATCCTTGCAAGACAGATTAAAAAGAAGAAAGTGATAAAAGTAATAATGTGAATACTGAAGGGACTCTTCACCATAAATGAGCCTGGTCAAATACATTTTTAGCCTCAATGATATCAAACTGAAATACAAGAAACAAAAGATACGTGCCTACTTCAGTAAAAGCAAACCAGAAGTCATTACTGCAGAATGTGGTGGAGTAAGTCACCATTCCAAATAATATACGATTATGTACCTCATGCATAAAACCAATGCAGCTTTAGGGATCAGAAAGTTATTTCAGTTTCCAGAAAACAATTACTCTGCAAGTACCCAAGTAGTAAAGCAAAAATACTTTGCATTTGTCATTATGAGAGAACTTCAGGTGGAGAGTAAATACGATGGAGAAAATTAGAACAAAAATTTTTTGCGCAGGTGGTAAAATAAAAGATTACAAAAACGGGTCTGAGTATCACTCAGAACTTGTGTTTTGCTAAAGCTTGGTAATAAATTTCAAGGCAATACAGCTGAATTTCTTGCAAGGTTCTTCACCTTTCCATTATAGAAAACTCTAATCATTAAGGTGAAGTGATGCTTTCAATAGATTAAATGTGGTTACTTCAAGATATAGTACATACCATACATTAAAAGGAAAAATTCTTAACATGATCCTTACGTATGGTTGCTATGGGTTAATAATGGAGCAAAATATAGCTATTCACGCTATGAAAAATCCTACATATTCAGAGCATGACGACAACTACAACATACTCTTTGGTTTTTCTTTTTCTCCTAAACTTGCTGCTGTATCAACAACTGTATTCCTCTAATCTGATCTCTTTGGTGAGTCTACAAGACAAGGCTGAGCAGCACATGGTTACCGTATAAGAACAGATACCTGTTGAGAGTATAGTCATGTTTTGAGACTCTTTTTTATATAGACAAAATACGCAGCAAAAGGTGATGAAGAAACAATTAATTATCTAGGGTAACTGGGAATACTCTGACGGGAGGTTTCTGTATATGTGGTATTTATTTAGTCCATTAATCATTATATGCATAAGTTCCTTGCACAGATGTATTTGATTTTTGCCTGGTTTACCACTTGGTTTGGTATGTCATGTCATGCTTAGCAGTATCAATAATGTGTGTAGACATAGACATATATAAACACCATGTATAAACACACTGTACTTAGAGATCGAATCACAGAATCATAGAAACATTTAGGTTGCCAAAGACCTTTAATATCGAGTAGGTAAATATATGATGAAATCAATCTTATATTTACTAAAAATTAAACCCTGTGCAGTAGTTGTTACATAAAAAAAAAAAAAAAGGAAAGAAAAAAAAAAAGTATGCTCTTTCTCTTCATTCTGTTAACTCTCACAGTTGTGTTTTGCTGGTTTTCTTCTGATGCTTCCAGTTCCCTGTGATGGCAATGATAGTTAAATGCACTTTGGACCTTACAGGGCTCAGTCATATCCTACATGTTTCCAAAGGGTCTAAGCCACCTGAGAGTCCCAAGTCCCATTTGCAGAAATGAATTAGGCATTTGAGTCAATAACCCTCAGGGTAGTCTTGCAACCACAGATATGTGAGCCAACTTTAAATAGACTAGCCAAGGTACTAGTAGCAGTCTAGTTGTGGCAACACTGAGTTTACTGCATCGTATATTAAGTCTGGTGTTCCTCTGAGGATTAAGAATTACAGACATACTTCACTTTTGGAAACAGGACTTGGGCTTCTAAATCACTTAGGTGTTTTCATGAATTTTATTCTTTATCCCTGAAGACTCTACTTTTTCCTGCTGTGTTGTTGTGGGGTCTCAACAATACATTTTCTATGGAGACTTTCTGTTCATAGTATCTTTCAAAGCAATTATATAGTATCACGGGGTGAACATATCTGCTGCTACTTTCTGGGGGAGAAGAATGTAAAAGAATTCACTGAAGACCTACCAAGGACTCTAGTGCTTTTGTGCTTTTGTGCCATACCGTGAAAGTTAGGAAAATAAAATAAACTTGTCCTTTACCGCTCAGCTAGATATTTATCCTCTGGTGCTATTCCACTTTGTACAGTATTTTTTTTTTCCTTGTGTGGAGGTCACAGTTTAAATGTTTTATTTGATTAAAATTAATTCACTATTCAATTGGTCTCCAGTGATCAGAAAGTAGCAAAAGAAGTGTGAAGTAAAATACATTCCTTTGTGTATTCCTGGGGAATATACACCTGTCATTGAACTAGCTGATTTGCAGATTTCATTTCTGTTGCACGTAAAATCACAGCTTGGTTATTTTATTTTATTTTTATTCTTAGGCAGTAAATAACTTAGCTCATATTACAAAGGAATCTGTAATTCCAGAAAAAAGAGTGACAGAACAACAAATTAAAGATGAACAGCTCTTGAAAGTCTGAAAAACAAAGTTCTGGTGAATGCTTAAAGGATGGCTCTTTCTGCTACTATCAGTTGACCTAGAACAGCACTCACTCTTGCTCCTTAGCTATGGCTAAATTTCCACGTCCTTTCGGCAGCATGCGATCTCGCAAAGCTCTGAGGTCTGTAAGCCCTATGTAAAACTCTTGGCTGCTTTCAATTACTGACATAATTTTACAATGCCCTTTGTATCTTTTAACTGTTCCATTTTAAACCCTTCTCAATACAGAAAAAAAAAAAAAATCCAAAATTTGCCTTTACTTATGATCCCTACACTAACCCTCACCCCGTCCCCCGCTCCCCGCCCTCCAAAAAAAAAGCCCCAACCAATAAACAACCCAGCTCCAGAATGGTAAAGCTGTGATTCATTAACATTGATGATATAAAGTTTCTCTTACATCTCTTACATCTCCATCATTTTTTACTGGACTTTTGCCCATTCCTTCTGCCAACTCTTTTTTTCATGCATTTTTCAGCACTTGGTGTTTTTCATAAACTCTGTCTCCTGGAATAAACAGATTGCCTGAATCTCAGCTTTAAATTTTTAAAAGTAAATTCCTCCCTTTTATGTTTTCTTGGAGAGCAACTCCAAAACATGAACTAGTGATTTGAAAAAGCAAGTAACAGAAATTTAATAAGTCCTGCTTTAAAAAACTGTTGTTTTTTTTTTTTTTCACTGAACTCATGATTTTTGACTGTGTAGTTTGTTGGACAATTAAATTTATTATTTTTTAATGCTTTTTGTATTGCATTTACCCTTTCTTTCTCCACTCGTCCATCTTGTCCATTATGGCTTTTGGAGTGGTGTGCTGACTTGTTGAGCCATGTGTCATTCGTCTCTCCCCTGTCATTTCCATCAACCTTTCAAACTGGTTGACATCTAAAGTGGCAGGAGGTATATCAAAAGGTAGGGTTAGCAGGTAGACCAGCTGTTATGTTAGGAAAACTATATTTTCTCCATATCAGTTCTGCTGAATCATGCACTGTTAATACATTAATTTTAATTAAATTTTCATCTTTCTTGCCCATGAATATTTCTGCTCTTGCATTTCACCTAAGTATTCCTCCCCTGTCTCCGAGAAATGAACATAGGTCAGTGCAACATAGCTATGGTACTATCATCTGCAATGTCTCATGGAAATTTCAGTTCCAGGACTCCTCTGTTCCAGTATTGTCTCTGAAGCACTGCTTTCTAGGTACACTACACCTCCTAAAGTGCTCTAAAGTTTCCTTTTTGCTTTTGATTTCCGTGATGAATCATTTTATGACTCAGGAGGAAAAAAAATAATGTCAAACACACAAACTGAAAAAGTTTTGGGTTCTTTCAAAGTTGTCTTTGGAAAGAAACAGATACAGAATGAGAGAAGGGATTGCTTTCATCAAATAGCCACTTGGTTTTAAATAATTTCTGTCAATTGGGAATATTTTTCCAAATCAGTTGCATTTTATGGAAAGTTAAATGAGTGTGTTATATCCATAGAAGTAACTCCTGAACACATTTTTCAAAAAAATAGAGAACAGGAGGTCTCAGAGGATAAGTGAACTGGCCTTTTGCAACTGGCTGTTGTAGTGACAGCAACAAGGTATTCAAGATTTGCCACATTGCAAATTATTCATTTAAGATTAGAATTGGTCCCTTAGTGTGCATACCAAATCAACTATCTTCAGATGCTATCATCTGAATTATTTTTATTTGTGTAAATTAAATTTACACAAACCACCTAGTCATACACACATCCAATAATAAGCCTTGTTCTTTGATACTTATTATATAAACACTTAACAACTTCCACTGCTGTAAGATTTTCTGTCCTCAGTCCCAATTCTGATACTGCTGTGAATGGAAAGTAGAATTAAAGATGTAGATAAGCCTTTGAATAAGCTCTGTGTTATTCATGTGGGCTGGGATCCCAGAGCAAAGGCTGAACTTTTGATATTTCCAAATGGAGTAGGGCAGGGAGCATTAATTCTGACGTACAAGGTAAAATAGAAGCAATATGGGGCAGAGCATGGTGAAGATTAGGGCTCCTATTTTTGCTGCAGCTGTTGGGTGTAAAAACAATTTTGGATGTCCCTTGCTTCTGAGAGGTCACTAGTAATTGCTAGAAGAGCATCATGGTTTTTGTGCCTTTGTGTCTTACCACCTGAACAAAGAGAGCTATGCATTCTGTGCAAATTAAGCAGAGCTTGGTTATTACTCTAAGAGTTGTAGCCCCAGGAAAGTGTTTGTAGCACTTAGGATCAGTGCACTGTGGTGCTCCAAATTCTTCTTTTCCACAGGAGCATTAAGTAATCTTCTGTCCTCATCACCATGCCCCATCAACTCCGCAATATATTAGAAGGATGGTCTTACCTTTGACTGCCAACAAAAAGAAATATGCTAGTTGGAAAACAAATATCAAACAGTAAAATTTCCCAGAGGACAGAAATTCCATTTTCCACCCAGCTGTGACACTTTCTGAAGTAAGCTGTGCTCAGAGCATGCTATGGTAGGTTCATGTAACAACTTCCTTACTTGAAATAGCAGTTGTTGAAGGTGAGTCTTCCTGTATTTATCTTTCTTCTTTCCCATATTTAAAAATATTCCTCACTATAAAGTCGCGTAATTTTCAGTATCTCAATAATGTCCAGATTCACCATTATTAGAATAATGACTGAAGAAAAAAAAAAAAAGAAAGGCAACAAGTCACCGCCTAGCTTCAGAAGGATTGGGTAAAGGATGAGAGAGGATTAAGGTGGAAATGTGAGAATAATGAAGAACTGGGAATACACAGCATGAAAGATGCAGATAGTAGAGATGGGAAAAAAGATTAAGAGTCTTAGATGCAAAGAGGTGAGGGAGACAACCAGCAGAGAGAGAGTGCCTGACTGACTCCATTTAACTGCACTTGGAGGGTGCTTGGCTCTTCAAGGAGCACAAAGCACCCCTGAGTATGAATTATATAAGAAGGTCCAGAGGCCAGCTCTTCTGGAGCTGAAGCTGACTATTCACCTATTCTTCTACATTTAAAAATGTGACCACAAATGTTCATAGAAAATGAATATAAGTAAGCTAATTATATCTTTATGCTTGGGTCTGTTTGAATGAAGAATTAAAGTTCTTACTTACTCTTGAGTTTACTTAAGTTGTGGATAAAGCAAGGCCGCCAGAAGAGCATAATAGCTGAGGGCAGAAAAAAGGCATCCATGGCATACAGTGGAAATGTTTTATTAATTTTAAATAACAGTTGCTGTGCACACACACATCTTTTGTACTCAAAGACCATGCCTGACATTTGACTAGAAGGAACACAAGAAGGGGCAGTACACTGCTCAATAGCTCCCATTCTACTTGCATTCCTACAGATTTTACACTGGAAAAAAGTCCAGACAGAACTGGTAGAATTCAAACCAAACAGAAAAACCACTAGGATATGTTCAATTCAAAACATTCAATCATGTCTTCATATTCAGGCAAAGAAAGGTCACTTTCCAGTTGAAGTCCTAGGAAAGCAGGTCTGAATTTCAGTGAGAAAAGGTGTCATAGGATTTTGTGATGACCTATAGTTTTTGTCATCATACGGGCAAAGATTGATTGGAAACACTGAGAAAGTAACACTTTGATCCAAACATCTTTGAACACTGAGAAAGTTTTTCCTCGATCTGATTATAGTTGGGTCCTGTAATTGACATTAGAGCTCTTGTAGAAGCATCTTTCTGCTTTTTAGGTGAGGTATCATGTCTCCTCATAGGAATCTTGGCTGTGACTAATCAGCTGATGCAGCTGAGTGAAGAAGGCATTGAAGTGCTCTTTGTGACCTATGACTCTAAAGTATTTTAAATCAAATATATCTTCAGGTACACATTAGAGCAGCCATAAAGATACCTTAAGCTGAAGGAGCTGTCACATCTCAAGGACAAAGAGCATCATCTCTATTTGATTCCTCCAGTATCATTTAACTATCATGAAAGAGTGACACAGCAATTAATTCTGCATTTTAAGACACCTTTTTAAAAATAACATTTAGGAACATAGATCTTCATGTCACTTTGCCCCAGCACAGAGCAAGGCAAGGTCAGGATCATTACAAACAATTTCCCATTGCTTCGTTGAACTGTGTATGAAATAACACAAGCATAAAGCAAGATCTGAATCTCGTATATATGTAATGAATGATTTTCTCTGTTGTAGGCTGTGATAGCTCCAAAAAAATGTGATATATTAATTGTAAAAAACTTTTTTTTTTTTTCTTTTGGAACAAACCACTGCAACCGCATTCTATTTAATTTTAAGACTATTTCAATCTGGATCTGGATCTGGATTTGTGTCTGGATCTGGGTCTGCGTGCATTTTAATCTTCTCACCACCCCACTGTATCTAGTGTTAACTGCTTCTAGTTTTAGCCCAGCAAACTGACATTACCTCCTACAAAATGCCATCCAGTAATGAGAAGACTTTAGCTGGTCTGCTTCTGAACTTTGGGGTGATGACAAATAAGCTTTCCAAAACTATTGACAACTGTATAGATTCTCCATTTACATTACCTGTATTTTAAAAGCTGTGTCACCAGGAATCAGCTCATCAAATCCATTCCCAGCTGCAAGGTGATGCTGCACTGACAATAGCTGGTTGGCTTCCCAGTCTGCTTTTTTGAAAGACAAAAGTCTTCTCAAGAGAATAAAACGCAGGCACTCTTGAAGAAAGAAGCAGAATAAATCAGTCAAATGATACCATGCTTCTCTTCTTTTGTATTTCAGGGAATACTGAATTAAGCTTCTATGCTCTTTAAATTGCAGTTTTCACAAAGACAGTTTGGAATCAGTAAATACCTAAATGCCAGAACTAGCTTATTCAAGTTTCCTTGTGGGTATTCACCTCAACATCATCCACATTATGCATTTAGAAGTGAGCCTGATTGCTGCATTCTGAGCCGTTTCTTTTTTCTGTGCTTTCCCAGATTTTGTTCTCTGCAATACTAGGATACAGCAGAAAATGCGAAGCATATAGTTTTGTTTAATCAGAACTCACATATCATCTGTTTCTGACCTGAATGCTCCCCTTCTTATCTGCTGGTGACATTTAGTAGAGATGGAAACCTGACTAAGAAACAATGGCTAATCACAATAAGAGTAATATTCCTCAACTCTTGTACAGATTGCTATCTTACTTTTTCATTAACTACTATTCATAGGAGCAGAGATGGATCATCTTACTCACAGAAATACTTTCATTGACCCCACAGATTCAAGAGACCAAAGCAAGAAAAAATTGTCTGCAGCAACAGAGATGAGGTTCCAAGAGCAATGAATACACTACTTTGCCTGGCTAATAGATTTTCTGATGTACGATATCACTCCATCTCCCATCCTCTGCCCTAAACACATTTTCTTCAAGCAAAAAAGACATGAGCAAGTGTGATTACACCCCCATTTCACACCATAAATTTTAGGACCATTGATAAAGGTGTCTACTTCTGACTGGAGGAAGGAAGAAAAAGAGCCAGTCAAGGAGCAGTCCACAGAGGGCATGGGACAAAGCAGGATGGTGGTTGAACCCAGATTTCCAACAGGGGAACTTTAGTCTCTCTGAACAGTCAGGGTACTGATCTCAGCTGACTTGCATCAGGTAACTGATGCAAAGCTATCTTGTCTTACATGGAGACACTGCATGACAGCAAGGGGAGACATTTGCCAGTGGCTTAGAGGATGTCTGATTCCTGGCCAGTGGAGCAATTTGGAAGGCTGCCTTTGCTGGGGATGCAACTACATCCATTGAATTTATCTTGCCATGGCAGTTCCTTTGGGTCCATTGCCCACTATCAGGTTCTTTTCTTCTCTGTCCCTTCAGATTTGGCGAGGAAGAGATCTTCAAGTGATATACTGTTCTTATTTCTGTCATTCCCCAAACCTATAAACGCAGGCAGCTCCTGTTGTGTGAGAAGTGCTCAGACAATTGTATTATGTGGGAAGTGTCATGAAATGTGATCTTTGATTAGTTAAATAGGAGACTCCATGGTCCCTCTCCATTGAAGATCTGGGTACCACTGCTTCACATTCAACTTTTAATTTAAATAGTCTTTGGCCATCTTCAAAACCAAAGAAAATTAAAGACACCTTTCCTGCTTCCCTGTCCTGGAGCTATGCAGAGAACAAATTCTGAACCACTACAATTGCTGATTCAGTCTAGCATTGGAATTAATATATATTTTTGAGAAGGTAATGCTCCATAAATAGAAGCTGAATAATAATTAGTAGACCTCCTTTTCTTTTATTTTTCTTGGTGGCTTCTGGAAAATTATCATTGACTTTTCAAAGTAAATGTTATTGTATTAAGGGAAGATATCAATGATAGTGAAATAAGAACAAAATATAGAGACAGAAAAATAATATGAACCCATATCTGCATGCCACAAAGTAATATTTATATTGTTTAGTCCTTAATGTTATAGGAGAAAATGGAACAAGGAAATTTGTAAAGAGGCATAGGCTGTAGGATTATATGCAAAACAAACATTGTCATACACACTGGCAAAAAAGTTACAGACTCATGTGGAAATCTGTGGTGCTATAGCCTAATATCTATTCTGCACTCTAACCAGCCACATTTAACCAGGTCTACCTGTGTTTGAACATTCTCAGGAAAACCTGGACTGTTCAGAAGCCAGGTTCTTTAGCAAAAAAGCAATCATTAGAGATATTGAAGTAATATTCAAGGTTTTCAAGTGACCACTAAACTTGGTGGTTCCATTTGAGAGTATTTTAATGTCAATTCAGAAAAATGTTTTTAAAGCACTCAGCAACATTCTTGGACTCAGAGGCTAGGTCTGTACAAGGAAAGTAAATGATGCCCTGGAACTTGTGGTCTGTCCTGTAGGAATGCTGCCCAGTGCACCAGGAGCTGGTGCTGACTCGAAGTTCACAGACAATTCCTGTGTACATTTCTCAGGTACCAGTGGGCAGTTTGTGTGCCACTGCTCTATTCTGCATGGCCTTATGTTTTACCAGCATAGGTTAAAGCACCTTGACAAAACATTGGTCTAAGTGGGCATTTTGCTAAACTGCTGATAAATATTTCCTTCAACCCATAGTAACTTATGGTCTCCAATTTTTAATGTAGACAGAAAATCCTAAGCTGATTTTATCTGATAAAATTTTCTTCACTCACCATTCTAGGGCCAAAGAGTAGTTCCTCTCTACATTTTCGTTGAGGGATAGGTGAGTCCTCAGCTGGTGTAGTTAGTTCAGTTGAACAAAATTTGTGTTTTAGCTTAAATGAAGTTTTGTGGGGGAACTTTCTCTCTCAGCTGGAAGTGCAAATGGGTATTGGCCATGGGTTGGTCCTGCTGTCAATGATAATGGGAAAATTGATGGTAGATGACAGGAACAATTTGTTAAGAGCACCGACTAACTCCTCTCACAGTTTAAAAATGTCTGATGTGATTGGTTGCTAGATGAACTGGCAGTTCTGAAGAACAGATGGGACTGCAAAATCAGGGCTTGATAAAGCATGCCAGAGGTGGGGCTAGATCTCATTTTAAGCCTCTGTTAATGAGTGTGGGCAGGGATTGTTTCCCCAGTCTGGAATGGTTTACGGCAGTGTGAAATTTCTGTGCATACAGGGCGAATTCTCATCCCCCCACCTGCAGTATGCCCATGATTTCTCCAGGAACATGTGTCATCACATACAATATGATCACTAATATAGTGGGAGGTGGTATTAGATAACAGTTTGCTAGCACATTCCTGTATATTAGCAAAATACATTTAAGTGCAGGAGAGTTTTTACTTAGTTTTGAAGTGCTTTAAGACATTACTTGCTAATAATTAGTAGAGCAGAGTTAAGCTGACTTCAATCTATCATGAGGGCCAAATTAAAGTTTTAAGTCTGGTCTTTTCAAAAGGAGCCAAGAGGTAGACATTGGAATATGTTGCAACCTAATTAAGAGACCAAGTGGGTACACCAGCATAATCAACAAATATTTGGGTAGTAGTTTGAATCTCACCCATCTAGCACTCATAAACCATAGTAAATGGTAATTAACTTCAGTGTTTTTAACAAGGTCTCTGACTTTGTGCTGAAGTGGACCAGGAGCTGCCACATGATTACTGTAGCTCAGATGTTGGGGTGGTAACCTTTAGGGAAAGGGTGGTAATGAACAGCTGGTAGGCAGCTGACAAGGTCTGTAGTTTCCGTTACAAAACCTTCCATTTAAATATTAAACCAAATCAGGTATGGCTGATCATAAAAGCAGGTCACAAATAAGAGAAGTTATAAAGCCATTTCATAAAAAAAAATAAGTATTAGAAGTGTAGGGAACATTGCTATTAGAAATTCAAGATTATGAACCGTAAATCACCTTTGTCTTTGTGAGAGCTTTTATTTTGATGTAGACACTTTGGAAGGTTTCCCGTTACAGTAACTCCAGGGTATCAGTAAGCATATCTGTGCCTATATTACAATAAGTTTCTGAAGCTGCTCTGGTCCCTGCATCAATTTTTATATTTATTTAGACATTTTAGGATCAAACAGGGTTGTGAATACATAGCATAAAACTGACTTGCTGAAACCCAAGCTTTTAGTAGGACTTAAAAATCCAGTGTTTGAAATAATATCAGGATTTTATCCACAGTCATGATATACATAAATATTCATTAAAGAAGGGCTGAGTTGGAAATGTCCAGTTTGCCAGGTAAGCTTCCTACCTACCAAATTACCCAATTATTCTTGTCCTTCCTCTTTAGCTCAATAAATATTTAAATATTTCTACAAAAAGAGGAACAGCACCAGTAGGAGATATGGAGAGCAGCCCACTTCCAAAAAGTCTTGTAGCAATAGGTATAGCTTTCTCTCTTGAAAGTGGATCCCTCACAACTGGAGAAACCTCTGATGCATTCTCACATCTTATGACTGCTGAGGTGTTCAATGAAAGTAAACCACCACCTGCCTCCTGATTTTGCAAAACATATCTGAATCTACAACTTTATTTCCATTGCTTTTTTGGGGCGTTAAAATTATCTGAAATGGAGCAGAAGGAATTTTTATTAAAAGTGGTATAAATGGCTCTTTTTTTTTTTTTTTTCTTTTCTTTTAAATCCAGCACTTTTTGCTTTGTTTGTTTTAATGCAGAATAACAGAGAGGAAAACCTTTTCTTTTACATTGGTTCAACTAGTCTGGTTCTCCTTCACCTCTAAGTTGTTCACCTGGGTGGGCAAATGAGGAATCAGCCAATATAGAAGAGAATAGAATAGAAGAATAGAATAGAATAGAATAGAATAGAATAGAATAGAATAGAATAGAATAGAATAGAATAGTTCAGTTGGAAGACACCTACAACAATCACCTAGTGCAACTGCCTGACCAGTTCAGGGATGACCAAAAGTTACAGCATGTTGTTAAGGGCACTGTCCAAACGCCTCTTAAACACTGACAGGCTTGGGGCATCGTCCACCTCTCAAGGAAGCCTGTTCCACTGTTTGACCACACTTCTGTGGTTGCCACCCAATTCAGGCTAAAGTTGAAAACCCATATGTTTTTACAAGCTGCTTCTGTTGTGATGTGTTATATGATGGGTAACAAGCAACTATCAAGATATTTAACATGGTGCCTGGTAAATACTGGTGGAAACACTGATGGGCTTAAAAAGTATTTGAAGAGATACCTATATGCTGCAGTCCTTCAGAAGGATGATTTGTCACCATATTAGCTGGGGTGCTTTTTTTGGTAGGATAACATAGTTGATCTCACTCCGTAGGTTTTCACTTCATCAAGAAACACTCTTTTGTGTTGCCTTGCCTTTGCTTCTGCTGTCACATAGAGATGCTGTTGCACTGAGTGCATCTTGCCCATCAAACAAGATGCCTATTTTTCCTGCCCACTGTATGCTTCTCTTGGCGACTAATTAACCCGTATGACCTCTATGTTAACTAACCTGTATGACCTCTACATCAATCAAAAACTTGAACTTTTTAACACTTAGCATAATCTTCTTCCCTGTCTCATACACATTATTGGTAATTGCACACCATTCTGCATCCAATTTTGCCTTTCTGTATTTCAGATGACTGTTACCAGCTATTTCCTCAACTTTTTCCCCTCCATTCTTGTTTCTTTCAGGGGCTACAGTGTACTACCTGGACACTACTGCATACTTTTTAGAGGATGACTATTGATATAAGATAAGAAGTGAGTTCATTTAGTGGCCAGCCCAGCCTAAACCACGACAAATGCCTGGATAAGATATAGAGTGATAACTCCATGAACTTCTCATTCTTGTGCAAGGGAAAGGATGTACAACTTTAAGTTTTTTGTATGAAACTATAGTATTTGTTAGTCTTCAGGAGCTACTCCAGAATTTGTCTGTTAGTTTTCAACACAAAGATGCCTATATTATAGATCAGAGATAATAACCCCTCTATGGCTTATCAAGGTCAAATATTTTCAGAAAAAGAGGATCATAATATCCCCCAAAATAAAGTCTTACACTCTCAAAAAAAGTACTTGCAAAGTTTAAGCTGACATCAGTAGCTGAATGAGGATGATAGAGCCCTAGAAGCACAGGCAATTAAACTTTCATTATTCCAGAAGAGACATACTTTGGTACAAGATAAACCAACAGTCATAAATGCAAACACAGTTTAAAATCCCAGCCTGTAAAGCCCAGAGTATTTAAGCGAATTTGAGAGAAAAAAAAAATATTAATATATACTACTTCAGATTTGTGGGGAAAGAAAAATAAGAATCTATTTTCTTTCCAATCATTGAGTAATTAAACATCAAATCTTTGGCATGATACAGTTCGAGTATAAGTAAACTAAATTTTCAAATTATTTGCAGGGCTTTTTTTCCTGTGACTCATTTAGTTTTCATCAGCCTTGACAATTCCTTCCAAACACTCTAATACACAAACTCAGAGATCAAAAATACCTACTTCAAATCACAACCTAGAGTATTCACTACTAAGTGCTTCCCTAATTATACAGTCCCTTGGATGCCTTCATTCTTGAACTTATGTTTCACAAAAATGTATCGTTATTTTAAATTTCAAACGCAGTGTTGAGTTAATCTTTTTTCTTTTAATACTGCACCACTTTTCAATGTATGTCTCTTTCTTAGCTGGCCAGGTTATCTATACTACCTAATTTTCTTAATCTCCTATTAGTTTTTACTTTCAATTTCTTCATGTCCTAAGAATGTCTTTCTTTACAAGTGAAAGGGGAGAGGAAGTGAAGAAATGAAGGCCAGCCATAGCCCTCCCTTTGGCTGTTGATGTTTGTTAAGAATTCTTCAGCACTCCTTCTGAATGGGAATTCTGATGAAGAACGAGATTGGTTTCCCATTTTGGGATGAAATTCTGCTATCAAGAGAGAAAACATTTAATGCAGATCCGGTGACATCTGAAAAATAAATAAATACAAATATGGAAATGGAAAAAATGACCAGGTAGATATTAGGATTTTCTCCTTTTCCCCTCTTGAACAAAAATGCAAGTTAAAAATGGATACAGGCCTGCTACAGCAATGTAACTTAATAAATAGACCCTTGTGAAATCAACTGGCAGTCTTTGTGGATGCAAGAGTCTGACTGCAAGATCAAGCTGAAATATTACAAAGGGATTCTTCTATAACAGAAGACAGCAGCTTCTTTATGGAAAATGTGAGATACAATAATTTGTTAAAATCCCATCACTGTAAATTAAAAACCTAATGTACCTTGCAGGCACAGAAGTGTAAGGTTTGTAATGGTAAGATTAATCAGGTAAGATTATTGATGAGATAGATAAAAATTAAGTTAGAGAAAATAATTTTCTACATTGCCTAGGAGCCCTCCACTTGGAGCTTTTGTTTATCAGGTGTCTCTTCTGAACAGAAAAAAAAAAAACAAGCAAATGAACAAAAACCTCATATTTACTTAAAAACTACCTTATAAAAAGAAGTAATTGAGGGAATGCATATTGTGGTTGGGATCTGATTGGTCATAGGTACTGAAGCTTAACAGACTAATAGAATCAGAATGTTTTGGGTTGGAAGAGACCTTTAAAGATCACCTAGGCGACCCCCCCTGCAACAAGAAAGGACATCTTCAACTAGATCAAGTTGCTTAGAGCCCTTTGGAACTTTACTCTGAATTTCCAGGGATGAGTTATCTACAACATCTCTGGGAAACATCTTATTTTTCAATTGAAATAATATATTGGTATTGTGTGCATTTTGCAAACTTTTATCCTACATTTCTAATGGGGAAATATTATTTCCTGTCATCTCATTCCCAAGAGATTACGAGTAAAACCTGTTGATGTTTTTTTTTTTTTGGTGACAAGTTGTTTTACGTTCAACTTGTCGCTGTGTACTGCCATTATCACTTTTGCATCCAATTTCCTTGTTTATCTCAATTCTTATATATGGTATTGATTCTATAAGATGTCTTCTGACTACATAATGAAATATCTTATTTTACTCATGATAAATTTGTTCACAGTTCATTTATGAGATGCTCCCACAGTTTTTATTTTCAGAACAGGTTGAAATATTCTTCCCTTACTTAACTGTTCATTTTTTACTGAATAATTCATATTATTCTCTTTCCCCCTAAACTACATATGTGGAGGCTTTAGACTCTTCTATAAATACTTCTGATAGCTCATTTCCCCTATAGCTAGAATAGATTAGATGAAATTAAAATCCCCCATTTGAACATCTCCACCCAAAACTTTATCTCTCTGAGTTGAGATTCATAGTCAGTTTTGTTGTGTTTTTTTTGTGTTTTTGTTTTGTTTTGTGTTGTTGTTGTTGTTGTTGTTTTGTTTTGCTTTTCCTATAGAATGGTCTGTATTTAAACTTTTGGTCCAAAAATCTGATAGAGAAGTTTTTGAGAAAACTTCATAGTTCTAAATAGTCTCCTTGCTGATTGAATTGTTAAACTATTGTTAGATATTAGCTGTATCAGGGAACAGGAAAGATCATTTGGACAGTGCAAAGCATCTGGGAAGACCAAGATTTTCTGATATCATTGGAGCTTCTATAGGTTTACATCAATAGAAGATTGGTTGGGGAGGTGATATTTTTGATTGAGGGGTTGCCTTGGACTAGACTTTATTGTCTGTATCCTTCACTTTTTATACACCCACATCACTGTGTATTTCTCATAATTTTTTCTCTTATTTTGTATAGGTTTTCTCCTATCTGACCCTATAGGATCAGTGGCACTGAAGGTCTCTCTGAGATTGCGATATCGCATACAAACAATATAATCACCTACTTATGAGATTTAGCAGAAAATAGCAATTTAACTGAAAATAACATTTACAAAAATATGTATTTTACTTTCATATGCAGGATTTAATTTCTCTCCTATTATGTTAGCCTTCCAGGCCTGTACAGAAAATACATAGTGAGTATTCTTCTTATTTTTTTATATTTTCCTTGGAAGCAATCTTGCTGTATCTTTTTATTTATTCTGCAAAGTTTCGTGAGCACCAAAGAGACTACACCTAAAAGGAAAGAAAGCATATGCCATGACTTGGTGAATTTTCCAGATTTAACTTCTCACCTAATTTGAAAACTGCACATTTGATCCAGGAATCATTAAGTGGTAAAACTCCAAGGTAGCATTTTCACAGTTACTTGTCAAAGCAAAATGCACTTTAAGTAGTGCAATCTAACTCTGGTTTTGAAAAAGAATTGCTTGTAAACCTGCCTATGAGAGCAGGAAAGGATAATATCGATCCTTTAGCATTCTGCCTGACCGCACCAGCAGTTTATATTGCTTGTGTGTCTTTCATTTAACCATGGCAAAATATGGACTAAATGGAAAATTGCTAAACTGATCCCTGTATTATACATGGAACTGGCAGCTATGTAGGTACAGACATTTCCTACTCTAAGGCTACTTTCAGATGGTTTTGGCTTTGCAAAACCCTAATCTCTTGCAAGGGCTTGCCCATACTCATTGGACACCTTAGGATGAATACTTTGGTAGTCATATTTCTACTATACTCCATACTCCATTCCAGGAATTGTTTCTGATGCTTTTATGCTGTATTCAAATCTCAACTAGATACAAGTAATCTTCAGTGTTTGTGGCTGAACAACTCACTGTGAGCTGGTAGAAATTACTTGTAGTTTGAATTTACACTCTAAGGATCTTTAAAATGTTTTGACTAATTTCTTTTCATGATTGGAGAAATATTAGAGTCTCAAATTCTGTTTGGGAAATGTCTGAGTGGTCATCAGTACAAAGAGCAGTTATCTTTGGCTAACTATAAAAACTTAGGGTTAAAATTAATTTTTCAATCTAAATATGTATATGTGTTGTTCTGGCACTACAAAACAACAAAACCAGACCACCAGACAATGCATAGTTTCACTTTTCGCTTATTTTGCTGCTCAAATTTTGATTTGACCTTGAGAAATCCTAAATCATATATATCAAGGTGGGCAATGAAGTGAGAAAGGAGTTATGCTTGAAAGAGATTGCATGTCCAGAAATTTAGCATAAGAAGAGCTTTTGGTGTGGGTTGGTTTGGTTGGTTGTTGGTTTTTTTTTTTGGTTGGTTAGTTGGTTGGTTTGTTGGTTGGTTGGCCTAGTTGATTTTGGGCTTTTCTGAAAATTAATCAATCTTAGGTACTGTTTCTGAGTTTGAGTGGGGTGCCAATGTTGATTGTAAAAGAATATCTTGATTGCTTGTAGAGTTAGAATTCCTATAAGAATTTCCAATATAAGGCAGAAGTCATATCAGAAATCTTAGCTCTAGGAATGCCATACTATTCCAGCACCTTAGAGATGTGAAGTACCTGAAGTTTAAGGAAGAGCTACAGGGTAGGGGTTTTTTTTGTGTTTGTTTTTTTTTTTTTTTTATTTTATTTTACTTTATTTTATTTTATTTTATTTTATTTTATTTTATTTTATTTTATTTTATTTTATTTTTTATTTTTGCAATAACGGTACTATTACTACTAATTTTACTGCTGCTACTGCTACTAGAATTTTCTGTTCCTTGATCTATAAATTGTACCTCTTCTCTGTGAATCTGGGATTTCACTGAAGGAAAAGGACCATGTGAGGAATTAAGCATATGCATCAGAACGGAGAATACGGCATAAACAGAAAATATGATTCTGCCTAAAATTATTTGCAAGGCTAATGTATTATAAAGATGCTGTAATGTTACTGTAAACTTCTTTTTATTTTGTGCCTCAAGTCACCTTTGCAAATGGCAGAGTTCCTGTCAACCATACATTTTTTGTCATGGGCTTTTGAATAAATGAATCATCACCAAACAGAATGTTTGATTGCTTCCTTCTCTTTATTTTAAGCTCTGAAAACTCCCCAGACTCACAGAACTAAACAGCTTAAAATAACAAATAAGGAAGCCACGTGCATTTGCTCCAAATCCATAATTGCTTGGTTTTCTTTTTAGAATATCAGAAAATAATCAGGAGACTACACAAATGGCTGGATGCTTGCACGAAATCCACATACATTCTCAGCTCAGCAAACTCACAGTAACAGAATAATGAATTGCTGTCATGTACAAGGATTAAAAGCAAAAAAAAAAAAAAAAACCCCACAAAAAATCCACATGGAAGACTGCATTGCAGGGTCTCTCTGAAATTAATTATTATTATTTTTTACCTAATATGTGCGTAATCATTCTCTTCAGAACTGTCACAGCTTGAGCTGAAATAATCAGTATGAAGCAAAACACTCTCATTTATGCTGATAAAATGCAACTCATGATAACGTCAATCCTGTGGTTTTGGTGTGACGCAGAATAAAATATCTGCAATAAACAAATGTGTTAGTGATGCTAAGAACTAGTAAAGTACACTTTGTTTCAGTTCTGGATCAATTTAGTTTGTATGAAGAAAAATAATACTCACAGGATATCCTTACAAAAAAAATAGAGCAATCTACTCTTGTAGAAGTTTAATTCAGAGTCTGGAAACATTAAGAAACATTAAGAAATTCTGGTGGGGTTAAGAGGTTTAACTACACTGAGGAATATGCAAAAACTCTCCTGCACTTGTGGCAGAGAGAATTATTATTTGCAGGTGACTTAGCAACTCAAAGCAGAAAGAACCCAACAGTTAGAGTAGTAGTATTAGTTTGGTGAGCAGTGAAATGCAGTTGTGAAATACATGTTCCAGGTGGGCAAGTAGAAGTGGACAATATTGTATTCATAGGGCTGCATTAAGATGTGTCTGTGTTAGTAGATATGTCAGCCTCTTCTCAGAATTATGGTTATTTCTAGAATGGCATTCACTGTGTGAAAGAGTAGAGTCTCACTGAAAATTGAAGGGTAATAATCTCTTAAAATCTGACATTGAAAGTCAGTATTCAAATTTGATGTGCCTAATTTTTCCCTTATTTACACTGTTTTTGTGATGATCTAACTCCATTCACTTCAGTAAAGCAGTTGTGCCCAATTTACAGGGACTGTGAGAGAAATGGTGCCAAAGAGTGTTGTATAATGTTCATAAAAATTTCCAGCACCAAACACCTTCCCTGAGAACACAGTTCTTAGGTTAAATGCCTGACTGCCCAAAAGTATATCATTAAAGCCAAAATCTGTCCTCAGGTTCACTCCAAAGAAACATGACTTTAGTCAGTAATACACAACACAAAACACTGAAGAGGACCTATCCATCCACCCCTATGTCTCTAAATTGAACCCCGCAACTTAAACAGTGAGTTAACTGAACCTACAAACTCTGAGCAGCCTGGTCTAGTGGGAGGTGTCCCTGCCCATGGCAGGGGGGTTGGAACTAGATGATCTTTAAGGTCCCTTCCAACCCTAACAATTCTATGATTCTATGAAATGCAATACATTTTGATTTTATTTTGCAAAACACCCCGGTATAGAATCAACTTCAGCAGCTTTCTCCAAGTGATGTCCTCATTATGCAGAGCAACTTATAAAATCCATGTGGCTGAAGAGGAGTTATAGCTGATGTGCTGAGTATGAACATGCTGGAAAATCTCAATATGAGTTTCCATTATGTTTGGGAAAAAAAAGGTATGAGACAGTGATCTTTATTAATAAATGCAATCTTGTTAATCTGTGCCATCTCCATGCTAAAAGCTGGTCTCTAGACTCTTCTGTAGCAAATATAATTTCTGAGGCTGCTTGTGAAAGAACTGATTAGTATAGCCGAGAAATAGGAAATATTTAATGATATTAGAAAACAGCAGGCAAGTAGAATAACACACTCACTAAAGCAAAGGCCTCTAGCACTGAGCCATGCTCCTCTCCCTCAGCCCTCCCCTCTAATCCAAGAGTGGTGGTCCACAAATGCTTGAAAGACCTCTGCCAGGTCATACAACAAGCCATGACAAAGAAGGTGCCATAGCTGGGGTTTACCACTGAAAGTTGCATTTGTCTCCCTGCCTACTCATCTGAATCCTGCTGGTTTAGCTGTACCATGACCCTGGGACCCCAGGCTACCAAAACTGATTGTTGGCAGATTGCAAATTATACTGGATGGCTGTGCCTGGCTGTGGGGGTCAGAGAGTGAGAGAGGGCTTGCAGCACCCACCTGCACATGCGTAATGTAAAACCGTGGAGGAGCACAGGGTGGCAGTCAGTTATCTGGCTCTCCTGAACGACGCACCAGCCTCCGCTCCCTCAGCCAAGCCCTGCTTTCTGTCTGCGGGCTGGGAGGCAGACCATGGAGAGCTTACTTCACTTCTGTAGAAATGCCTTTTCCAGAATCGCCCTCACTATTGCTCCTGTCACTCTTGTTTGTTTAAGGATGCATAGTAAATGCATTTATTGTTTTCATTTTGTTTTGATTTATCCACAAATATTTACATACACTGAGAAAACATAGTAGCTAACTGAAGAGTGTGTTCTTGCATCGACAATAAATGAGCGTTTATTAACCCGAAAGTGTGACACAGTCCTAGAACACTCATATTAGTCAGGCTTCATCAGGCATAAAAAGCACTTGTGTGGTACACCACCATAAAAATGTCCATTTCAGCTGCTGAACATACATTAAAAAAAATACCAACGTATCTTGCTGTTGTGCTGTATTGTCAGTATTCAAAATAAATGTGCATATATAAACATAAACTCTTTGCCTGACAGAGCAGGGTTTCTAGAATAGCACCAGAGGAGAGTTTATCATAAGCTGTGACCATGTTTATATTGCATATAACCTTTCAAGGCTATTTGCCTTGTTCTTGGTATGCATAAGGTAGAGATCTGACCCATGACTAAGATCACATAGGCATAACAGAATAATATTAAGTCAAAATTTTGAGTTGTAAGCATGAGTAGGAGAAGCTGATGATTTGTCAGATATCTTTGATGCATTCTTTCTGGGGTTGGTTTTGTTTGGTTTTGGTGGTATGTTTCGGGGGGGTTGTTTTTTGTAGTTTTTTTTTTTTTGTCATTTCCCCCCCCCTCCCCTCATTAAATACTGTTTCCTTTAGTGTGAGGACAAACAAATGACCAAGGAAAGCTTCTTGTCTCATGACACTCAGACCTAAAGCTCTCATTTCTACTTTAGGATTTTCTCAGAGCCAAGTTCTCTGTGCGTCTGTGGCTGAGTTTGGTACTCCTTTGACAACGTTTCTCTCCGGATCTGTAGTATTGGTCTATATTTCTCCATATGTTGTCTCTGACAATTTATGTTTCACAATTTTGGAGCATTGGTTCCATGTACTTGCTAATTCCTACTGGAATTATCTTCCTTGAACATGTTCACTCTCCCCTTAAACTCCTTAAAATGTAAAATTATAGCATCCTGTTGCCTAAACCACAATGCATTCTGTGGCATCTTCAACTGCAACAGATCTGAAAGAGGAAACTTATGGGAAATATTTGTCAGTATAGAAAAGTGTACTGTGGAAACTGTTTGTCATGAATACAATTTTTCAAAGTTTTAATGACTTGTGTCACTTACTTTTGGTGATGAAATTCTCTGAGGGATTGCCAGGGAAGATCTTAGTGCCAATTTTTCTTTGACACATCTACTTGTCCCCCAGCCTCTCTGCTTGTTTCCTTTACACAGATTCAAGAGCTTCTCATCATACTCTGTGAAACCTGGATGGTAACACATAAGTGGTTGTTTCTTTTAGTCACATATGATATCTCTTAATCTTGTGGGAAAGCTAAGCTTTGAAAGTGGATGTCATTTTATGAAACTGCTTCCCTTTTCTATTCCTGTTTTCTTTAAAGTCTTTGTCTTATCTATTTAGACTGTTAAATTTTCAGGGCAAAGAATTTTTTTCTTCATATACAATATGTTAAGACATAAAATGTGCTCCAGTCTCAGTTAAGATCTCAAGTTGTTACCCTGAGAGACACTTCAGCCAATGACTTTGAAGACTGAGAAAAAAATATTATTGTTCCCCTAATCAGAGAGAACAGGAAAAAAAAATATTCAGCAACCCAGTTCTCATTACTTTAGTATATATGAATTATAGTGTTTCATACCTATAAAGCCATATGCTGATTTTTGTTGCATTATCTGAAATATAATCTCTAGTTAAATGACAATTAAGCAATATTACTTCATGGAAAGGACAAAGGGAATACACAGAAAGAACCTTATCAAGAAAGGTTCACTCGATACCATCTTCTCTAATGAAACACACCCACACACCCACAAAAAAATTCTGTCAGAAATTGAGCAAATGTTGTGGTCATAGGGTAAAGAGTTGTCATATAAGTCCTCTTTTGTTTCATGTTTTCTTTTGATTTTTGTGTACTCTATTTGGACTGAATCTACAGGACAGAGCAGAGAGGAGTTTACAGAAGAGCCTAGGCGGTCATGAAGATCTTAATTCAGAGTGCTAAAGCTACTGAACCAGTTGAAGGAGAATGAACACCTTGTAGCTGATCCAGAGAGTTGCATGGTGGATCATGAACTGTTCTTGATGGACTAGTGTGAAAGAACTACCCCTTTGCGCTCTTCAGGCACCCCACAGTCCTTCGGTCTTGCTGTAGGGGTATGAAGGTAAAGATTCAGATGTGGGCTAACAATTCTGGATAGCCAAAATTCTAATATTTAGCATTTGGAATGGCAGAAGTCACCACTTTGTCAATGCAATTAGTTGTATAGAGTTATTCTATGTCTGAGGGGCAGGGAGATTTTTAATTTTTTTTTATTTTCCTTTTTCTTTAAATGGTAGGATTTTAAGCTGGCCAGATACGATGCCAGGCCAGATATCAATGACATCAATAACTGCAGCTTTCTCACCTTCTCTTAGGGGACTGAAAATCGGGGAGATCCCATTTGGGAAAGCTCTTTCAGAATCTCATTTCACAAAGTAAGGGGGTGGAGAGCCTGCAGTCAATCACAGCTTTCTTCTTTCATCACCTAAATTCAAAAGGCAGTTTACTATAATTGGGTTTGAGGGGGCAACAGTTTGCCAGGGAAGTACAGTTCATTGGAGGGACCAGTTGTTTTGGAGGAACAGAAAACAAAGTACTATCAGGCACGAGGTCTTCGTGAATGGTTAAAAAGAGAAAATAAACATTAGCCTGGGTGCTGAATGGTGCTTGTTTTTAAAAAGGCTTAATGTTCTTTGCCATGTGTTGTTTTGTTATCTCAAAAATGAGACATCTCTAATAAACTACAGCTTCTATTCAAAATGCAAAGAAGTCATATATGCCTTAAATCAACAAATGATAGGTGTTTTTTGGAGTTTACTGCATAGATTTCCTGAGTTAACTGTTGACAGTGGTAGACTAGACACAGAATTTTCTATTCATCTTTCTTTATAACAATTCTTTTCTAATGATCTTTCACCGTCCTAAACAGAATCCCTCCTTCTACCTAACTCCTCAGTTTTTCCAAGTACAACCAAAAGGCAGTGTGATGTTCTCATCTCCAATTTCCAGTTTCACTGACCAAGTCGTTTCATTTCATACATATTTCAAGAGATGTATTTTGGGAAGGCATTTGTTTCCCCTTTTCTTTCCCATTTTTCCTCATGCTGTTCAGAATTCTTTTTATCATCCCTCTTCACTATTTTCTTTTCATATTAACAACTGAACACTTGTTAAGCTTCAGGCTTGCTAACAGAGAGTGTGAATGATCACAAAAGCTTCCCCGTCTTTCGTAATAATTCTTCTAGATCAGCCTGAACATCCTGCCCTTTGAGACAGCACTTCTACAAAACCCACATGTTTAGTTGCCGGTAGTAAAGGTATTGATTCTCTTTTGTATTGATTTCCTCTCTCAAACAGCCTTCTCATATGTGTCCCTGTACTCCACCCTCTTTGTTGGAGTGTGTTTGTTTCAG
This sequence comes from Fratercula arctica, assembly GCA_947846985.1. Taxonomy (NCBI): domain Eukaryota; kingdom Metazoa; phylum Chordata; class Aves; order Charadriiformes; family Alcidae; genus Fratercula; species Fratercula arctica. Next base: position 91,824,346 of record CANTUZ010000002.1, on the reverse strand, counting down.
GGATGTCACCAACTGTGTCATACAGATGAAAGTATTGTCATCTATAAATTAGGCCCTGAGATGGTTTTAGGATGAGTCCTTTGCTGAGAGAAAGAAAAAGGCCCGGAGGCAGGGGGAAGGGGGACAAAAAAAGGACACATGCCTAAATATATACATGTAAGAAATATTCATATTGTTAGTAGTAATATGTTTTAGCACTAGCTATCAATTTCTTGTCTACTTCTATAGTTCCTTTCTTATGGTACATTTTGTTTCTCTGCTGAGAAGGACAATGTTGTTCTTAATAAAAACACAGTATTGATTTTACTTAGAAATATATTATACTAATCCATGAATAAAATATTAAACGTTATTTGTTTCACCATGAAGCATGTCAAAACCCTTGTAAAACAAATGATTTTAGATAATATTGATATTTCTGTGGCTATTTGTTTAATTAGTATACTACAGCTCTGTAACAGTTGGCCTCTTTTTACTACCTTAGCAGCAAACAAACCTCTTCTGAGTTTAAAATAATCTTCCACTGTATTTGGAACATTGCTTTACATTGTATATGCTTTATCACTGCATTATTTCATTTTTACACTAGTGTATATTCACTGATGAGGAACTTTTCATCACTAGAGTAACAAAGTAGGAAAATAAGCTTGCTGGTTTTGGTCATGTATTCAAGGCAGGTGTCAGAGGGCTGGGTTTCACAGACTACTTGAGGTTGGAAGAGACCTCTGAAGATCATCTGGTCCAATCTCACTGTTCAGCAGGGTCTCCTAAAGTAGGTTGTTCAGGGCTGTGCCCAGTTGGGTTTTCAGTATCTCCAAGGATGGAGTCTCCACAACCTATCTGGGCAACCTGTTCCAGTGTTCAGTCACCCTAAAATTATTTTTTTCACATGTCTAAATAGGATTTTTTTTTAATTTCAATTTGTGGCCATTGCCTCTTGTCCTGTCAGTGGCCACTACCGATAAGAGTTTGACTCCTTTTTCTTCATTCCCCCCGTCAGGTATTTATACACATTTACAAGATCCTCTCTGAATCTTTTATTCTCCAAACTGAGCACTTCCAACTTGCTCAGCCTCAGCTGCAGTCCCTTAATCACCCCCAAAGCCCTTTGCTGGAATTGCTCCAGTAGGTTCTCTTCCTGAATTGGAGAGGCCAGACTTGGACGCAGTAGTCCAGGTAGGAACAGGAGCACATCCATCCTTTCAATGTATTGGCTACTTTTCCAAATTTTATAACATCTGCAAACCTGCATAGGGTGCACTCTGTCCCATCATCCAGGTTATTAATGAAGATGTTAAACAGTACTGGCCCCAGAATTGAACCACTAGGGACTAGCCTCCAGCTGGATTTTGTGCCACCAGTCATGAGCCCGTCTTCTGCAGCTGAATCTGCCATAGCCTATACCCTGACTTGAAGAATTTGCTTCATCATTATGCATGTTAGATTCATAATACTTCTTAAAGAATAAAGTAACTCTTCTTAAGCTTTCAATACAAATCACTGTGCAAGAGCTAGACATTATTTTTAGTCAGGTATTTTACCCCCTTTTATCAGTTATGAATTGCAAATTGCATTTCTCTATTAAAAAGTTTGCAATATATATTTTTATCTCGGAGACAACTTCCTTGTTCCGAGTCTTTTTCTTAACAGATCTTGGGAAAAACTTTGCAAGAACTCAGATTTCATTTCATCAGCATCTGCTATACAACTTCAATGAAAACACATTTTCAATTATTTTTATGTTATTAAAAAAAGAGTCTGGATTAAAAAATAGAAATTAATTCAACTTATAAGTCGGGTTGTATTGGCTAAAAAGTGAATCTTTTTTTTATTTAGGAAGAGTAGGTTTCTAAACTAGTTTAACAAGATTTTAGAACAAGTAACATCAACCTAATAACTCCTAGTAGTACTATAACTCTGTTTTAAGCACACTTATAAACTATCTAATGTCACATGTCCTTTATTTTGTTAAAAATACAGTGTAATAAAGAATAAGCATTTTCTGTGTAGAGCAAATTGAGATATGGCAAAGAGTTAAGTATTCTATAAATGCTTCTGGCACCCAATAAATCACCAGCTAAAGAAAATGCTGACAAATATCAACATCCATGGAGTATTGATCTACCAAATGCACTTCAGCCTCTCACTAAATAGTTTTCCTTAAGCATACAAATTAAATGAACGAGAATGGAAAATCAGATCCTTGGCACTACTAACACCTTCAACAGATTTGCAGGGAGCTTTGTAATTATTCTCTCCTGGTCTTCTACTGTTCACAGATGACTTAATTTGAGATGACAGAGATCTCTGTGATGTCACATTTCATGTGCTTCGATACATGAAATACGAAAATAAGCATTTGGTAGCATGCCACTTTATGTGCAATAAGTGTGTGCTGAAAGTTAGATTGACAATTAAGAACAGTGGAAGACTGAAATGCAAAGAAAATGTAATACTAGACTTGTATATTGAATTACATCATCTGGTTTCTAATGCAGCTTTAGTTTGGGTAGCATGGTTGATTTCATCTGGATTCCCTATAGAAAGAGGGCCTCTTGAGAATGGGCAGTGTTACCAGTATCTTCTAGCAGGTGACATTTTAAAAAGAATATCCAAAGGCAGGGTCATAAGCAGATATGCCTTTTTCACCTAATAAACTAGGGCTGGGTGTTAAATGCAGACAATAATATTTTATTAAGATTATCAGGTAGTCCAAAAAGAGGTTATGAGGCAAACACGTAACTGTTTTTCTACCCTTTCATATGTGTTGTAAAAATTAATTGCTACTAGGAGTCAGGTTATTTCCATTTATTTTCTCCTATTTGATGGATTCCTTTGTTAATGTAATGATTTAGGGGTGTTCAACTTCTACAAATCAGGTACTGAAATTTTTCATCAAGACAAAACAAATTCAAGCATGTAATCTTCTAATTCTTGGGAAGAGTGGTTTAATGATTAAAATCTTAAAAAGACCACTTCTCCTTTCCATTACTCTGTTTTGTTTTGTTTTGTTTTGGTTTGGTTTTTTTTAATTTCAGTGGCATGTTTCTGTTTTTAGCTAATTAAGGCAACAATGAAACATGCTCAGTTTGGTGTTATTTTTTTGCGCCATTTTATGAAGAATTCTGTAAATGAAGGAAAAGTGGCATGTCAACATAAGAGTAGGAAATAGCAATCACCATTTTAACTGAAGATTTGTCATTCAAACAACCAAACAATCTCCATGTAATAATTATTGGTATCAACAGTGTTTGTATTCCATACTTGAAAATGTAGCCTTTATAATGATTTTATCCTATTAATATAATTTCTGTAAATATATATATGTGTATGTATATGTATATGTGTGGGTGTGCGCATTTTTTCTGAGTAATCAATTAAACCAATGCTTTCAAACTCTTTACCTGCCAATAGCATGCTCCATCCCAGTAATGAGTTAGCCGACACTGTTCGTGAGTTGTCACCTGTTGTGTCTTTCTCCAAGGTCCCCCCTCTGCTGTGCAGAAACTCTTCCTTCCTACTGCTACTGAACTGGCAACACTTGCTGCAGCCTCTGCAAGAATACGCATGAAACGCTTGGCTGATGTGCTGTTGATGATAGCAAACTCAAGAACTTGTGGAAATTTGCATTTTCTGGCTGAAACCAGACTGAATCTGATTGTGTAAAAGTGGAACATATTAACATGGGGCTAATGACCTCTGGTACAGAACAACAAAGGTTATTATGTATTCCCAGGCTGAGTGGAAGGAATGACTCATGAGAAATATTGCAGGCATTTGTTATATAAATAGGTTAGCCTTGTTTAAAGGTTGGCAAGTTCCTCCCTCTGGTTCATTTTCATTTATGTTTTACAAGTCATATTATGTACTAATTATTGTATTTTGATCACGTAGCTTGTTAGATAATGCATGATCATCTCCTCTCAGATCTCAGTCGAAATGCTAAATGCACACTGAAGCACATGTCTACAGAGCAGTTCCTCAGAATATGCTTTTAAAATCAGACACCAGTGAAAAACGTCTTAAAAGACTAAGACTGCAGGTTATAATGTTTTTATAAAATGGATTTACACACATAGTAAACCTGTAATCTAGATCGTAATTCTCACTCCCTCTTTTTTTTTTTTTTTTTTTTTTTTACGCCAAGGGGCTAAAAATAAGTTTATTGTACAAATTACATTAGTTTATCTTGTGGGTCACTATTTATTAGTCAGTGACTTTCTATACAAAGTTAATGTAGCTTCCCATCAGATGAAGCAGCTGACTAGAGACTTATATTTAGACAGAAATATTGTAGACAGTAACATAAGTAACATACAGAAAACAAAATCACTTCTGTTATGAAGTGATGGAGTTAGTTGCATACCTATGGTACTATGTTCATGTTGACTCTGTATTTTAGCTGTATTAATGGGTGGTCCAGCTGACACAATCTCTTTTCTCTAGAGCTCTTCAATACTTCTATTAAAAATCCAGGGAGAAATTTCCAAGAGTTACATGTGAACTGGTCACTCAGCTTAATTGACTATCAAAGTTGAGTTGAACCCTGCCACGAGATTATCTGAAGGACCCTAGAAGATTATCTCATTTAGGTCTAGGTTTTTCCTTTTCACATCACTGCAGAAATCTGTAGAAATTTTGGATAATCCATGGTTACAAATGAGAAAAATATGATGGCTCGGCAAGCAGCGTCCAATACAGCAGTGTGTACATTTTTTAACTTCTTAACACTAAATTTGCTTATGTTGAAGTTGTTGAAGATTATTACATATTTGTGATTCAAAGGTAAGGAAAATCATCAGTCAGAAAGCTTTGGGTGATTTAGGTAGACCAATATTTGGAAAGAAGTAAAACTGTAAGCAAAGAATGGAAAAACCTTGTAAATGACATGGCTGTTTAGAAGGCCATTGTCAGATAGGAAGACAGTTTTTTAGAGGTAGCAATTTTCTAAAAGAAAGACTAGCTAGGCAAAGGATTTGTGAAAAGGTCCACAATACAGTGTTAGCTGCTTTGGGTTTCATCTGTAATTATAATTAGGATATTAGTTTAGAATAATCAGGACTCCGTTACTTATTGCATTCACACATAACAATAAGATGATCTTAGTCTAAAAAAAACCCCTTACAATTTAGGTAGAAGATGAGGAAGAAAAAACAAAGGAAAAATAAAGATAACTGAGAGATTATCAAAGCTGTGAAATAAAAAAGTTTAGTGGCACTGATGGCACCACTTCACTTGCGTGACCACTGTCAAGTGGCTCAAAGATGTAGGTGAGAGTTAAAGGCAGATCTGAAGAAACATACTGTGGCAGCTCATTAATAGAGAACTCCTCCCTCTGTAGTATTCACTGTCTTCGTAGACTAAAGAGTACAAGACAGGCTCTTTCCTGCACTAAATCTCTGAGTGAGTAGGGGCTGCCTGACCTTACCATTTGCTACAACATTCTTACACTGAAAGAAAGCACCATGAGACTATATAGAGGGGATGAATCCAAATTAAAAATAAAGCACACACACAAACAACACACACACCAAATGCAACCAAGAAACCCATTCCTGTAACTGCTTCATATCCTCATTAAAAAACCCTTAGCAATTGCACAAAGCTCTATGTGGAGAGCAGGAATCCATCCTGACACCTGCAGATAATCAATTTATGCCCTGAAGCATGATATTTGGTTTACTCTTATTATTTATTTTGGCTTGCATAGCTACAAATGTTGTTAGTGTTCATAAAATTAACCCACTTCTTTTTAACATTCAACCAGGGTATTTGACTTGATGGCCTCCTGTGAGGGTGAATTTCACACGTTGATTATATGCTGCTTAAAGGAGCATTTGCTTTTATTGGTTCTAAATTTACTGCTTTTTAATGGCAGAGAAGAAAACTGGAGAGTAAAAAGCCATTTTATTGGCAAAATCTGTTAGATTGCCCCAATGAAAACTAACTAGCACATGGTTGTTATTGCAAAAGGGAAGAAAAAGAATCCCAGAGAATCCTAAATATGATGGATTTATAGTATGTACGTGTGGATGGGAGTATATGAGTGGAGAACGAAGAATTAACTCCAGAAAGCTCCAGGAGAAATATAGAATGACAGGGACATTAAGAAGATCTAAAATGCAGCAGAAGGGAATAATGAAATAATATCTCTGAGTACATTGGATAGAATTAGGAAGTTGACCTATGTGGCATATCGTATAGGAAACCTAGTTAAAAACAGTCCAGGTTCACTTTAAAGGAAAGAATGGGTGACAAAAATGCCAAATGGGATTAGTATAATATTGATCACTATTACATTAGCAATATGGCTGAAACAAGATTAAATAGAATTGAAGACTTTACATTATAGTAGAAAAAAAAGTTAGGGAAAGTACAAGAAACTTTGAATTAAAATTAATAGAATTAAGTCACAAAAAGGAAGTACCCTAAGGCATGTCCAATGGTAATATAATGGTAGCGGACTACTTTCAAAATTTCTATGTATGGGTTATATCTACTGTAATGAAAACAGACCAACACAATGAACAAAAAGAACCACAAAAAAGAAGTGAAAAAAAAAAAGTTGCTAAAGCTGAATATACAAGTAAAGCCAAATAAGTCAAGCTCAAACTCTAAAGGCAGAAAAAAAAAGAAAAAGAAAGAAAAGAAAAAACGTGAATTTATGCAATAACTGAACATTTGTTTGATAACATTTTGCATATCCAGCAAAGAGTACCTTGCCAAAATCATATGAAATCTAACTAAGTCTCCCAGCCTGAGGAAGTTTGGCTTACCTCATTTTAGGTAGCTACAGAACAGATTTATCTCTAGCCCAGCTGCTTAGAATTTGTGATTTAATAAATTGGAGAAACAGTTCTTCTAGGCTCACCTGACCTATTTTAGACAGCTACCTTATGATACAGCAAACTGTGCTGGAGAACTGCCTTTTTTTAAATCCCTTACCAAATAATGACTCTGGACAAAGAGACCAGTGGCAGGTAGATGTCTCATGGCAAATGCCGATGTCACAAATCTCTCTCCTAAAGTCATCTCCAGAGTTCCAAAATAAATCAGCAGATCACTTTGGTACATTTGAAAATATAAGGAAAGTAGGATATTGGACAAATGCTGTGCCAGGTGGTAACTATGTGGAGGACTGCACACAGTACTTCAGTCACAGAACAAACCTCCACACATTTTATCTTTCATTTATGTCACCTCCTGCATAGGTAGCAGTGCACTAAAATGAAAGATAACATTCTGATAGATGAATTGCAAACAGTTTTTAATGTTGTCCTGGGTAGGCTGAGGGATGAGTAAGATCCCTTGGACACTGAAGCCCTTACGAAAAGTGCAAAGATGTTGCAACTAATAAACTTCTCAGAAGGACTTATTTCTATGGGCAAAATTCTGTGCTAGCATGGTTATCCATCCACCTTATTCGCTCATGTAGTTCCAGCCTACAGCAAAGACAGAGTTTGACCATGTAGATATGCCCTAACTAAGCAGAAATAGCTGTCAGAACTGAAGCGCTTTGTTGCTCAAAGGAACTACAGGCCACCAAGCACTAATAGATGAGGGGGAAAAAAAAAAAAAAAAAAAAAAAAATAGAGCCAAAATAGGAATACTGTGGAAATCACTCTTTATTTGCAAAAACTAGAGGATACTCAGAGGCTGCTGAATAATTTGCAAATTTTAGAAGTAGCTTGAAAAAATAAGTGAAAATAGGGAAAGCCATAGAAATGACTGCTGTATGGAGAATATGCACAAAGATCTGAAAGAGGTCCCCGTGTTCGTATCAGTGTCTTGCAAAGGACAGACTTCCACAACAACCTGATAAACAGAGATTCAACAGTCTTTGGTGAGCAATGGTCTGTGACTTCTATGTCATTAACGCCATAGGAAATGCTGACCTTACTTTGCCTGTACCAGTACAAATGGTGCAATAGTTCCTGCCCCCAAGAAGTCTTGTGAGGATAGAAAGGATTGGATGAGATGCTTATATGCAGTACTGATAGCTATACACGTGGGAATCCAACTCTTAGTGAGGAGCAGCATGGAAACATCAGACTTGGGCTTTGTGCAGGGACGTTTTCCTTGTGTATTGGATAAAATGTTTACATCTATTCAAGTCAAAACAGAGGTTAAAATCTCTCAACCCGTATGAAAGACTTCAAACAAAAATCCCTGAGTTTGTCAATAGGCAAAAACAAGGGAGAAAACATACAGTCTGGGTGCAAGGGGAGAACATTACCACAGTTTTAATGCAGGGATGTACAGTCATTCAATCACAATCATATTTCTTAATGTCAGGAAGGAGATACCCCCCTATCTGGGCTGGTATCCACAGGTATGCACATGCCACTCATGCACTTCTTTTCCTTTCAGCTTTAGGAGGAAATAAATCATCATCCCTGAAATACCTGCGGTGGGCAATGGACATTTACATAACATAGTATTGTCTTACTTTGTCGTCTCTATAAAAGATTCTGGAACACCACATGGTGGCCTTTATCAGACTTTCACAAGTACTTCAAAGAGAGAAAAGGAAAAAATATGTATGTTCACAGAAAAAAAGAACATAAAAAATAATGAATATTGTTGGAACAAAAATGTAGTTTCTCAAAATGAATATTAACCTTTTCTTCAGCTTTCTTTGTGACTTTGAAAAATGTTAGTACCACAAAAGTCTGTAACATCTATCTATACAGAAAGTGGCTTTATTTTAATTTTTTAAGCAAAACACTGAAAGTAGCAAAAAAATGATTGCATGTATGACCAAATAGGGGTTTTTTTTTGTGAAATCCAACAAAACACCCTATTTCTTTAGTGGCATCGGGACTTTATTATTTATCTTATTGGTAAACATATAAAGATTTGGGCAGCCATCCGGTCTCAAGCAGATCCCTTGAGTGTAAGGGAGTTTGTGTTGCACTCTTTTTCTTGTCCTTACACTTGCATAAAACAAGAAGATAGTTACCATTGTTCTCATAATTATTAATTTTTTTTTTTTAAGTTCAAAGTTTTTCTCTTTACTTTGGACTGATTCTCAGTTTTGGTTAATAATGATGCTTTCCTCATATTCTCCAGATTCCCTGCTGTTAATGTTTTACTGCTGCTGCGGCTATGGCAGGCAGCATCTCCTCTTTGAACGTGTCCTGCTCCTCCTGCTTTGATTTGTACAGGAAGAGCTATCCAGCAAGGAAAACTCTTAAAGTAATTTTGCAAACTTTGTGCGATCTATTTAAGCTAGGAATAATAATGATTCAGTACTACTTGAAGGCCACCTTCCTCTTCTACCTCTTTGATTCCCGAATGTATTGCAAAGCCTGATCTGTTTAAATGCATAGAGGATTTTTTTTCTAGCTACACGAGAACACTTGATATGGTAACAGTGCAGACTAGTTGGCTCAGTAAAAAGCACTTTTAAAATAATTTTTTTATTTATTAAAAACCCCAATATTTTAGCCTGATTTCCCTATTTATGCGGTAGTAAATCAGAGTAAATGGGCAAAAGACCAAGACAAATTGAGTAATATTACAGAGTATCATAAGAATACCACACCTGGGTGACTAACATAAACCAGAACAGGCAATGCAGATCAAAATTAAGACAATATTCTAAGGTTGTGCTTCTTCATTCAGTATTCAAAGGTATGTATCTGAATGCTATTTTTTTAGTGTTTAACTAGACCCTCTTTTACTTGCCTTCTTTTGCCCACCACTTCACACCTCTTTAGGCTGCATATAATGTAGTGGCTTCAGCTGATGTTAGAAACTTTAATGCTCTGCTACACAGCAGTAACAACACATCCGTCTTCATTAGAATTTGCTCTTCTCCCTGTCCATTCATAAGGCCTTTCACTCACTTCTGTATAGGTTGTTGACTTTATAAAAAGAAAATTAGAAGGAAATAGGAGAAAAAAATGTTCAAGTGATTTTGATTGCAGAGATTTTAAAAGCATCACATTGGTTGGTTGGGACGAGTTTGTAGAAGAAAAATGAGTGTTACAAAAAACTGCGGAAGGTATTAACTTTTGGAGGAGCAGAAGGATTTTGTTTTCTTCCTCCACTCCATTTTCTTTTTCTTTTTTTCTTTTCTCATTTGCCATCAAGAAAGATAAGCAATGATGGAAAAACAACATCTGAAGAAACACCTCCAAAACAAATAGATACTTTTCTTTCATTTTGTCATGATTTTCAGCGAAAAACTATTTTAAAAGATATTTTGTTTGCAAGCAAAATTTAAACTGAACAGCTGGCTAACCAGCTCTAATATGCCTTTACTTTGGCAAATTATTATGTATATAAGACTTCCAGTTAGGTTTTTTTTTTTTTCATTTTTACTGAGAGTGTATAGTAATTACTGTTCACTTGAGTTATGGTGCCACATGATTCTTTTTAAGTTTGTATTTGTGGAATTTTGTCTTTTTAATGATCCTTACTTCTATTACAACTCTGGATGTGACCAACCTGGTAACAGACAGATTAGCTCATCAGAAAAAAATGGTTTAGATGGTATTGATTTGAGCCCTTGCAATGCCTTTTAGAGTGAAGGAATAATTACATCCTGTTCTTCCAGAAAGCATTATGTGTAATTACAGATGCTTTCTTTTCTGAAAATGTGAAGTAGCAAAGACTTACTAACTATGCAAGTTCTTTTCTCTTCCCTGTGTATAGAGGATAAATTTGAGCCCCTGGAATCAGAAGTAAAATAGACTCTGGAAAAAAACACAGTGTCCCTCATCAAATAATATACAGTATCTAGTAAAGTTAACTCCAAAGTACTAAGTATATTATGCAAAAAGGGGAAATATCGACTCCCTTCCTGAAGATTCATGCAGAGTTGTCTCACAGGAGACACTGAAATAACTCTTCAGGTAAAAAACAAAATATTTTCATTTGGTTATATTTAAATTGTAATGATGCATTTACGCATTCCATATCTCTTAGACAGCAGTTCCCAGCATGAACACTTTTCTTTCCCATCCGAAAGAAAATACTATAATTTTAGCCCAGAGGCTAAATAAATGGGTGGTTGCATGACACAGAGATAATACAAGTCAGCAGAGTATATTGTTTATTTAATTAATTGACATATTTGGCCAACAAATTGAGATCTCCTGAAGTGAAACAGTAACATAAAATACAGTAGCACGAACAGCAGGATTTCTCAAATTGCCAGCTCCAAAAGGTTGATTGCAGGCAACAAATAGTGATAGACATTTAGGTGACTTTGGAAAACTATTTATATGATATTAAAATACATAATAAACATTTTGAACTATTGCAATAAAAGTGCTGTGTGCTGATGTATTTTAAGATACAGTTAGATATATGTTAGAGTTTCACATGCAAACAGCATCAAAGATTTTAAAAATGTAGATGTGAATTTCTTTAAAATAATAATAAAAATTGATTAGAAAAGACCTTTTTCATGTTATAGAAAAAGAATTAGAATAATGTATTAAAAGACAAAATAAGCTTTATGTTTTCCCCTTATTAGAAAACAAAACCACACTGTCATTTTTATAGCAACACCTATAGGCAGAACACATGGATATGCTGTTATGAACTGCGTAAAATTAAAATTGCACTTTTCTCTGTGTAAATTGTGTTCCTTCCTGCAATAAATCATCAGCACAACACCAATTTAATTTCCTTCCCAAGTACATCCTAATGGGAAAATTGAAGACTAAAAAGAATGGTCTGAGGGTTCCCCCGCCCCATTTCACATATCGGTTGAGTGCACATTTACAAAACAAAAGCTACAGACAACTTAATTATATACTTAAGAGGCGGCAGGTAGGAGGTGCAAATACAATGAACCTAAGTCTGCCTCCAGGTTGCCCAGTTCCCTAATAGGAATGTCTCCAAATCTGGAAAATGGTGTGCCAGCAAGTAGATATTGCTTCCGGTGAGGTTTGGGGAGGTGAGGGCGCAGTCTCTTTGCAAGGGTTTGTTACAGGTTCCCGACACACCTGTCTGCAACCCATTCACAGTACTAAACAGAAACATAGCAAGTCATGAATTTTGCAATACGTAATACAAATCACCTTAGAGATGGATTTAATTGCACATTAATTTCAAGTCAAATAATCTCTGCATTAAATAATTAATGAATCAAGCCATTTAAATAGACAGAATGAAATCACATCATTAAATAGTAACTTCTGTATATAATTTAATAGAATATTCTGACAAATCTAATTCAAAATAAATATATATCACTCACCTTTGTCATCTGAATTACTTTCTCAGAGTTAATTTAGTTATATGTTCATGAATTCACCATAATTTCCCTCATCTTTTTTTTATTTAACTTTACAAATGATTTAACATTGCAAAGAAAGAGGTTGATGAACCAATACAAGAAATCGGGTAGTTGGGTCCAGATGATTTACTATGAAGTGCTTATAAAGTGCTGGAAGAAGTAAAGATGAACTGTAGTGGTTCCCAAAGCAAAAATAACTTTCATGAAGGTGAACATGAGTCATAGGATTTGGAAGAGAAGCAAACAGAATTATGTGCCCCCACCTACTGCAAGTAATTTAACCAATTTTCAACACTTAGTACAACATTTCTGCAAGCATATTTTTAGAGGATTTTCTCCTGAGACACCTGTCTAAGCTTTCCCTGTTGCAAAGCTGAACTAGAATCGTTAAGCCACTATAACATTCTTCTTATAGAAAATGTGTTAGGAAAGGAACATTTAACCTTTAAGGAAAACCTGCCTTTACAAGAGCACAAGGATTTCTTACAGGAGTATATGAGGTACCATGACAGTGGGCCAAGAAAGGCAAAGTGAGCGACCTTGTCTTCCTTTACACCTAGATAACAGCTTAACTGTTGTAAACTAAATAGAAGACTCAATCACTAAATTCTAGTAAAAGAATACTTATCCAACATAAACTGAATATAGGTCAAGCACTGTAGCTTATTGTCCTGGAGTATATAGCTCAAGCCCAAGAAAAGAGACGAAGCAGCAACAAGCGGTGGAGTGAGTTCAGTCCCATTATACACACAAGCATCAAAAGCTGTGAAGAGTCCATTGTTGTTGAAAATGGGAACAGTACTTGCACTGGTTAATATCAGAGTGAAAATACAGTCAGGGTTGTGTGGGAAGAGTCTATTGAAATAACATTTGGAATACAAGTATGTCCAGTCCTAAGGAAATGAGGAAACATTTCAGGGCCTTTGGCCTTGCTTCTAGTTTCCTTTTAACATTTCTACTCATATATAAGATTACAACCAAATAGTAAAAGAGGAGATGGCATGTTATACATATTTTTTCAGCTATTTTACTAGTCTTCTTTTATAGCAAAATAATTCACTAGTTATTTCACTAGTCCTCCTACATAGTCATTCTTTTTTTTTTCCTAAATGAGGAGTTATTAAATAGGAAACTGTAAGTGGAATCACATTGCTCTTCTGCATTAGCTGACAAGGACTATGACAGAGATGTCATGAGATCAGTATATATGGGCCAAATGAGTGGATTACTTTTGTACTTCATACTCTCTTTTGAGGAAAAGAGTCCATATTTCTGTCTGGGCTAGAAACTGTTGTGATAAATAGAAATTATTTGGTAAGATATTTGACAAGCTGTTATAGATGAGACAGAAAAAATTACAGCCTCTAGCAGATATGGATACTGGGGTTTATTTAAGAACCAACAGACTAGTGCTTTTACCCTGCTTGATTATGTCACACACTCACTCCCTTGTTCCCTTATTGTCCTTTGTATTGTTTTATCAGATACAGTAGTGTAGCAAACTAACTTTTGGCCGTCAGGGACAATTTGTTATTAATGCGTAAGATAAACAAGTGTGTACTTATGTAAGCTTATTTAAGCTTTAGAGTTACTTACAGCCACTTCTTATGTCTAGGAATACCCAGGAATCTACCAAGGAATAACCTTGTGCTGAAACTAGTAAGGTGTAAGTTAAGGCATTGTACCATCACTAATGTACACCTTATAGTTCCTCCTTGTGCAATTTTGCACCCATTTAGATTCTAGCTGAGTGGTTACATATGTCCTGTGTGGAAACATAACTAGGCTTGTTGCAACAAGAAATTTGGATCATTATAAAAGCTAGACATTGCACAGTCTGCAAACTGATACAAAAGTGATCTCAGCTTTGCAATTAATATGGAAGGAGATGAATTATGTTCAAGTATCATGTCAAATTTTCAGAAGTTAACGAGATGAACTGGTTAACAGGTACCATGCAGCTGGGCAATATGCCGTACATAATTACTCCATAAAATTAACCAAAGATCAGTTTTACCGTCTTGTGTCTTGTCTTTATTTTACCTTGATGTTGTTTGCAAATTAAGACAATCCCACGATGTTCGTAAATAGTGATGGAGATTCTTATAAGAGGTTATAGGTGATGCACAGTCAATGTGCGTAGGAGATGCTCATCCTGCCTGACGAACCTGATCTCCTTCTATGACAAGATGACCCGATTATTGGATGAGGGAAAGGCTGTGGACATTGTCTACCTAGACTTTCGAAAAGCATTTGATGCTGTCCCCCATAGAATTCTCATGGAAAAGCTGGCGGCTCATGGCCTGGATGAGCATACGATCTGCTGGATCAAGCACTGGCTGGATGGGCGGTCCCAAAGAGTGGTGGTCAATGGATTTAAATCCAGCTGGTGGCTGGTCACAAGTGCTGTCCCTCAGGGCTCAGTGTTGGGACCATTTCTGTTTAACATCTTTATTGATGACCTTGATAAGGAGATAGAGTGTATCATCAGCAAGTTTCCAGATGACATGAAGCTAAGTGGGAGTGTTGATCTACATGAGGATAGAGACGCTCTACAGAGAGACTTGGATAGATTGGACTGATGGGCCAACGCTAATGGAATGAGCTTCAACAAGGCCAAGTGCCAGGTCCTGCACTTGGGCCACAACAACCCCATGCATCGCTACAGGCTGGGGGAAGTGTGGCTGGAGAGCTGCCTGGCAGAAAAGGACCTGGGGGTTCTAATTGACAAGCGGCTGAACATGAGCCAGCGGTGTGCCCAGGTGGCCAAGAAAGCCAATGGCATCCTGGCTTGTATTAGAAATAGTGTGACCAGCAGAAGGAGGGAGGTGATTGTCCCCCTGTACTCAGCACTGGTAAGGCCACACCTTGAGTATTGTATCCAGTTTTGGGCACCTCAATACGAGAGAGGTATCGAGGTGCTGGAGTGAGTACAGAGGAGGACAACGAAGCTGGTGAAGCACCTGGAGAATAAATCTTATGAGGAGCGATTGAAGGAGCTGGAACTGTTTAGTTTGAGGAAGAGGAGGCTGAGGGGAGACCTCATCGCTCTCTACAACTGCTTGAAAGGACATTGTAGAGAGGTTGGTGCTGGTCTCTTCTCACAGGTAATTAGTGATAGAACAAGAGGGAATAGCTTCAAGCTGCAGCAGGGTAGGTTTAGGCTGGACATTAGGAAAAAATTCTTCCCAGAACGAGTGGTCAGACACTGGAATAGGCTGCCCAGGGAGGTGGTGGAGTCACCATCCCTGAATGCGTTTAAGAGTCGTTTAGATGTGGTGTTGGGGGATATGGTGTAAGGGAGAACTTTGTAGAGTGGGGTTGATGGTTGGACTCGATGATCCCAAGGGTCTCTTCCAACCTAAATGATTCTATGATTCTATGATTCTATGCACAGTCAATGCACAGTCAGATGCAGTTTTCTGGCTAACGCCCAGAAAACTGGCAGGTTTAGGGCTTTTGCTGGGATGAGAGGCTGATAACACAATCTGGAAAGATTATCATGTACTGAGTCTACTCTGTCCCTAGTCCTACACAGTTTAGTGCAACTGTGCCTAACTCTCAACTTCTGGATCTATACCTCAAAACTTAACTAGGTTTTCCTATCAAATATTCTGACTATTTAATGAAATTGTTTTACATAGGCATATCACAGGATCACACTCCTAAATAGAAAAGTAAACACACCTTTTCCTCAGCATTTCATCACCTGTGCAATATAACTTCTTCCCAGAATACGTACACACATATTTGCTTTTTCTTATCTACATTCTGATGGAAAAATATACCTTTTCTTGTAAAATTTCAGAGATCTTTCTTTCATCATGAAAGAAATACGTGACTGTTGGTATGATAATGACTTCTCTGGATGCGATTGCATAAGTAACAAAGTACCAAATGGGGAAACAATGTACTTTTCTTACTAATTGTTGCTCACCAATCCTCTTTATGTTCATTGCTATATCCTCATTGCATCCACCACCTGCTGCCAAGAGAGTTTTCTTTTAGTCTACCAGGCTATATAAAGTTATACAACTGTTTGCTTGTTTGATTGCTTTCTGTGCACACTATTGAAGGGAATGAAAATATTGTTCTGATGAATAATTTCGTTAATCAGTTTGCTTTTCTGCAATTTAGATTATTTAATAGTAAAGAAAAGCAAGGAAATTGCATCCACCTCTTTCTATGCACTCTTGCCTTAAAATCTTCAGAATATGCTAGAATCAATGATATCTACATACCATTTTTTTTTTTTTTTTAACTAAACCAGGGTACTTTCATTTAGCAAAGAAATGTTTAATGATTTTACTGAAGAGGACCTCTAAATCATTTACCAGAAGAGAAGGAAATACATTAAAGGAGCATTAAGGTTCTGTCAGAAAACAGAAGCATGGAAAGCTATTGTTGACAGGTGAAATGTGCCATGTATCTGCTGGTTCTTGGATATAATAGAGAAACAGTATGATTGTAATCAAGACAGGATTTCAAAGAAATCTTCTATTGCAACGTGTGAGGCATTGATTGCATTATTTTCGGTTATTCAGATTTAGCATTCATAGTTACAGAGAGTCACAGAAAGATAAAAGTTTTCTGCCTAAGCATTGTTGAGGTTTTGTGGTCTCAATTTACAGTGCAGAAACAGGCTTTTATAATTTTTGAATATGCATCCAAGTTTTTCCTTGTTTTTCTCTAGCAAATCTTAATGTTTGAATGGTTTGGCTCAAAAAATGCAAAAGGTACTTTATACCTATATACCTATAATATAAAGTGTGCTTCTATTTCATACTAACTATTGTGAATACTGTCTATCAGGAATGAATGCACAAACCAAAATTTAAAATAAAAAACCAACACCTTTATCACATTCCTGTATATTATAATGAACTGTTTCTTAGAAGAAAAAAAATATCTCCTTCTAACCACTTCAGTGATGCAGACATGACTTCAGAAAAATAGTAGACATAAAACTGCTGTATGTTTTAGACTGTCTAGCACAATGCTGATGAAAACCATTTTATATATACTTATGTATTTCTTTTTTTTAAATTCAATATTTCTTTTTAATTTTTTCTTTATTCTTGAAGTAAACCTTCTTGAGTTACATATGTGTGTTACATATTCGCTGTAAATAGACAACAGTTTTCTTTGTTTAGTCATCAGTTAAGCATTCATTAACATTACAGACATGGCAAAATATTGTCCTGAGAAGAACTTTGAAAAGAATTGATTCTTCACCAGATAAACTAACTCAGAAAACCAGTTTTGAACTGTACCAAAGAATTGTTACTGTCATTTTTCTCATTAAAGCAAGATGGTATTTCAAGTGGTTTTCTACTTCAAGCATATTATAAAAAAGCAAAGCCCTGCAAATTGTGTACTCTATATCTCTAATTGACATGTATTTGTAACGCATCTTCCATGAAGTCACTCCTGTGAATGGATTGCAATAACACCTGAACTAGGTTTGAAATGTTAGCAATGCAGATGTTCAGGACATTATCTTTAGAAAGAAACAATTGCTAAATCCCCTTCTACTTTAATCACAACTGCTTTGGGATTCCTTAGGCAAAGAGTTCATTGCTCAGATATCTCCACTAGTTTAACTGCTTTCATTTTCTTAAATACAAAGGTACCACCTCTGGGTTTGGAATTCCTGAGCTATCAACCCTTGGAGGCTGGGACGTTAGAATGGAGGAATATTTCTATAAGCTTCTCTTATTGTGCTTTTCCCTCAACATATACTATCAGCCTCTGCTGGACATACTGGCCTAAACGGATTTTTGGTTTGATTTAACATGGCCTTTCTTACATTTTTTTTCTTCCTGCATGTTCATAACCCCCCTAGCACTCCACCTGTGTGTCCTCACTTATGGTTTTAAACTATTTAAGAAACAGCTTGGAGTAGCTGTCTCTGGAGCCTGGCAGGCAGAAACTCACCCAGTGGCACAAAGTTAAATCCCTTTTTCTCGGCAGAGAAGATGTCCCCAATGCAATGATGAGGGCAGAGAGTGGGTTTGTAGACTTAGGTCTTGTTTTTAAGGAACTGAATTATCCAGCAATCACTGCTTAAGTTTCTGTGTTTTTCACGAGATGATAGACAACTCCACATTAAATCTACAGTTTTGTTCATTACAGTGTGTCTCAGGATTTGGCAGTTTCTGCAAGTTCATATAGTCAATGATAACACAAGATGTTACCATTTTCACCTTGTTTGGATTGTCTTTTGATAGCCTGACATTCACTCTCTTCAAATATGTGAACTATGAGCCTGTCTTGCCACTGTGCTACTTCAGCTTATAGCAGTGAAAATCAAGTTTCATACTTATAATGCACTTGAAAAGTGCCTTCCTTTTTACCATCTTTCTATGTATTATCTTTTCATAAGTATCACAGAACTCTTATTTTCCAAAACCTATGAATTGTTTTTTGTGTCCTTTGTATTATTTCTAGCTCAGTTTTGCTTTTCTTCTCCAGCCATTCATAGTTTCACAGCTCAAGGACAGCCCAAAAGCAAAGCATATATTTCTGTTCTCACATTAGCCAAATTCGTGCGTGGAAAGTAGTGTAAATGAGAGGGGGGAAAAAAGTGCCATAAATTTTCCGCTTGCCAGTCAATCTTTTATTTTTTTCTGTAATACCATATGAGAATGGCACATGAAGTATTTGAGTATGAAACATTTCTGATCTCAGAATGAGGCATGTAATTCCTTTATGTTTGCTGCTTCAGTAGTAGTACTGTAGTTATATGTAGTTGGCAATTTCCCATCAATCAAAACTTCTAGTTTGTTTGTCTGTTTGTAGAAACACACCAATTTCGACAAGAAATGCCACTGGGAAAGAACTTTCAATACTAGGCTGAAATTTCTGGTTGTATCTGTAAAAAGAAATATTCCTGGAGGATGGTAGTTCTCCATCACAAATTTCTTTTCTTGTCTTGGTTTGTTTTGTTGGTAGATTTTTGCTTATTTTGAGAAATGGGCCACTGAAATATTAAAAATAACCTTTTGTGATATCCCATAAGAACTAGAATTGCCAGTATTCTCTTATGTTTCATGGGATATGAAAACTAATTCTTAGGAAGCTATCAAATTCCAGTTACAGAATTGGCTACTGTTGGGCCAAGGTTCTG
Organism: Fratercula arctica; assembly: GCA_947846985.1. Classification (NCBI taxonomy): domain Eukaryota; kingdom Metazoa; phylum Chordata; class Aves; order Charadriiformes; family Alcidae; genus Fratercula; species Fratercula arctica. The sequence continues at coordinate 91,804,961 of CANTUZ010000002.1, read as the reverse complement.
TAAAGAATGGGACAAGAAGCCTCAAAGACTAAAGATAACCTTTTTCTCCAAAATTTTAATAAGAAAGTAATTACAGTATAGTTAGTTAAATAAATTAATGGATGTTTAATTATTGTTACATCTAAAGTTGGGTTATGGTAGATGTTTTTGGTTAAAAATGAAAAAAAAAAGGAAACATTCAACTAATTTCACTTGAGAGAATTCGGGTAGAAAGGCGCTAATGAGCACTGATATTCCTCAATAACTTGAAACATCATGATTCTATTGTTCATATCACTTTTATATAAACCTCAAACTTAAATAATTAAATTCACATTTACTCACCTTAATATTTCCCTCAGTTTGCCCTGAGTGAACAAGAATGCAGAATTTTGCAAATTCAAAATGCTTTAGTACAAGACAAAATTTGCTTCATATATGATCACAAGTTCTTTTTTGTTGCTTGTTGTATAGTAGGGAATTAGGTGAAACCACCAAAGCACATTACCAATAAATGTCTTTTGTTGTCTTGTTTTTTTCACACTCCAGTTTGAAAAAAGCCCAGTTGTTGTTTTGTTTGCTCCCCCACCTATGTATTTCTCTTGATTGTTCTTTATGTTTGCTGATTAAAAGATAATAAGGTGGAACATGTGATCAGGAAGTAAACAGCAAGTGATTAATTTAAAAATATGTAGGTCTAACCTATTCAGTTGTGCCTGTAAAAACTACCTTTAGCAATTTCAAATCTCAGTATTTGTATCACTGATGTAATTTTAAAACAAAATAACTACAGCATTGTGAATACAATTGCACAAAGAATGTGAGAAGCACCAGCTTGAATTGCAAAGTATTTGTTGCAAACACGTGTACGAGATTGGAGTCACAACACAGCATTTATCATTTAAAAATACAGTTTTAAAAGGCAGGCATCACTCTGAAAAGCATATATACTTCAGCAGTAAATTTAGACCCCCAATTCATAAAGACAGTTAAGCATTCAAACACTGCAAAATGATTTTTATCTGTTCAGCAAGAATTACTCAAGTGCTTAAAACTATTCATGTGTTTAACTATCCTGTTGAATTGGAGCATACACTATAAATTTGAAATACTAATAATTTAGTTTAGTAATAGTATAGAAATTCTAGAAGATCACTAGATGTTTTTAACCCTAAAGCCAGCTGTATGGTTTTTACCATGTCAAATAAAAAATAACTCGATTTCAAAATTTATTTGTAACATACTCTTAACAGTATCAGAAAACACTTATTGTCTCTCCAGGGTCCTTTAGGGTCATGAAGCCATTTTGAAAAATGTCACAAGAAGCTCAGAATGTAACTGATCCAGAAGGTAATTTGAGCGCTACTCACTGGCTTCTGCTCTGTGTACATGGACATTCAGCGAGGGCTAAATTGAAAGATGCTTGAATACTAATATTTCTAGAAATATTATTGTGAAAGTTGTGTTCTGGGAATGATATTTGTAAAGGGCTATTTCAGTAAAAAGACAGAAAACAATAACATCTCATTCACTCTTATGGTTACCTTCATGAGGAGAAAGAGGAAGGGAAGATAAGATGAAGTTAACTTTATCAGATGCCCTGAAAAATAGGATAGTTTTTTTTATTTGAATTGTCTCTAGTGATGGTGGAGGACTAGTGAAAAATAGGAAAGGCAGGTAATATACGTATTAAAATTTTCATCTGGTTAAAGTCCTGAGTTGCAAATATGAGAAGTGCCTTAGAGAAATGCTAGTCAGACAGATCAAGGTGACCTGTGAGGTCCCCAAAAAATCGGGTGATTTGTGACAGGAGATTTAAAGTTGATGTGATTGATTTAAAAATAATTGCTATGGTAGATTTAAAACTGATGTGAGTGATTTATAAATAATTAGGAGGATGATCATAATCAAATGATCCGTATGACTGGTGTGATCAGAAGACTGTAGATATCAGCCTTAATTTTGCTTCTCCATACATTTTGTATCAGGATAGGCCTATCCACGTTTGAAAGATTTACATCTTTATGATGTCTTCAGAGCACTGTCCAAATATAAATAAAGACTTATAATCAGCTACATCATTATATTATTTTTAAATGGTTTATTTTGTAGTCAGTTGCAGGGTAAAGTCAGATTTTGCCTATGCACACAGCTGTCGTTGCTTCAAATGGAAATTCCATCCTGATTACAAAATCAGGTCTTTCAATCCTTACAGGAAAATCATTAAAAATCTGCAATAATATTTTCACCCAAATATCTATGTTGAAAGGACTGTGATACAACATTATTCACAAACCAGCTTTTGAAAAATTTCTTGTTGGCTTCAGTCTCTGTGGGGATTTTTGCAGTGCACGCAAATCCTTCTTTCCCACACCATGGCTAAAAAGCTGACTTAAATTTAAAATAACTTAGACTAATCTAAATTCTAATAACTTCAGCCTCTTGTGTTTTCTGATTCTATGTACTACCATAGCAACAAGTAATTCTTCTTTTATGAGGCAGAAAAATGATTTCACTCAAGCGGTAGTGTACATATAAGTGCTGGCAGTAAGTACATTTGTGCAAATGACCACACACATTATCTCCCCAACAGGCATTGCTCATTACCAGCTGAACAGAAACACTGCAATTGATATTTTGCTTTTCCATCTTTATGTAAATGATTTCTAAACAACACCACTGTGCGGTGGCCTACCTCTGCTGCTGACCACCCTCAGCAGCCACAAGCCACAGTAGAGCAGTCCCAGGACTGAAGGAGATCATGTGTTAGATCTTTTCTCCAGCGCGTCTGCCAACAGTGTGGTGGAGAGGTGGGTGCGTTGTACTGCCATGCTGTGTGTTGTGTGTGATTACTCCCTGCTGCGCCAGTATGGCTGTGTATATCAACATCATCAGAGAAACCACGGGAGTGTAATGCATAGCAAAGCCCATAATACTGCAAAGTAATGCAGCACTGCAATATGGCTCACACTTATGACAAGTGATTCACTTCCTGTCTTAAAGGTGGTATTACTTGTGTCAACATCAGCGAAATCAAGCAAATGTGCATGAAGCAAAACATACGAAATCATCACTATGTGGCGGTCAAGGAAATTCAGCTCCCTCACTGTGTCTCGTTCTGGCTGTGTTGTAACGTAGAAGCGTGCCTAATTTAAAGCCATCTGACAAACCAAGGCAGCCACAGTAGTGTTATGTTCTTTCTACCAGAAAAAGATGTTGTGCAACATAACTCAAGGCACTTGTGTCTGCTTCAGTTCTACCGAGCTCCTTCCCCAATGTCTTCCATAGTAAGAGTGAATGGAGAAGGAGATAACTGACCTCCTTATATCAGCAAAGATTTCCAATGGTAAGGATTCCCCTCTCCACCTTTTTAGAGAACAAGTGTTCCTGTCAGACTAGCATCCTTCCCATTAGTTAAAGCTCTTGGTGACTGGGGGAGACAGCAAGACTCTCCACTGCTTAGCTACTTCAGCGGGTGATGGGAAATACAATTATACATGAAAAAAATGTTTTTCAATCACAGTACTACATAATAGACATAACAGTGAAAAATTTGGGGATGGAACTGAACAACAAAAATTTTTTCTCCCTTCCAAATGTTTCAAATATTTGAAAGCATAAAGGTTCAAAGGTCTTCCTCTTTGCAGCAGGTCAGCTCTTAAGTCTTTGTACCATGGCCAAAACCAGTTTCCTTGTGTGGCAAACTGCAAAGTGTGAGCTTAAAGCTATTTCTTTAGTCATTGCCAAAAACATGGCTGAATTTCTTTTACATCCTGTGCCAGAGCCATCAAAACTGTCACGTTCTAATGGGGAAAAAAAGAAAATTATTTCTTCAAAATTGACCTTTTCTGTTCAGAAAAGTCAAAAGCATTTTCACTCGAATGTTTTATCTCATTCTGGTTTCCAGTACTATATTTGTGTTTATAGAATATGATTTTAAAGTGCGTGATAGCATTGTCTTTATACTAGCAGGTTTGAATTTTAATTCTCTAGGATTGTCAAGGTGGCTGATTTAGTTTTTCATTTCCTACAGTTCTGTGTGAGTGAGTCTCATTAAATGGAATAGCTATTCTGCATGCAAATCAGAGAAAACAGATCTGTTAGTTTTGGTGGGCTGTTCTAGCTTAGCTTAAGTTGAGTACACAACCATGTTTGCTAAACACTACTGTCTGTGCAAGGAGGGTAAATGTTCATTTTGCATGTCTTTTGTTGCATTTTTTTCTGAATTGTCACCTGATCCTATCTGTCATTTTGACCAAATTACAACATGCCTATCACTCTCTGCTTGTTTTTGCACAGGAATAATATAAATAATTCCCATCTGGTATCTGTAAGCTAAAAGCCTAAGCTCTTAAAATGACTCTTATCTTGGCATCTCAGAAGATCTTGGCCAACCTTCCAGTAACATCAGGGAATATTACTGGTCAGAACTATTTTTTTTTCCTTTTACAGTTTTGGCATCCTTTAAAAATGTGATCTTGTTCAATCAAACCTGCATTGTATCGTTGTGAATATGCAGATACAGGAGGGGTGTTCTTCCCCAGAATTCAGCCTGAAGGAGATTGTCCTCTTCAATAACAGTGGAGTAGGTAAGTTTGCCTCAATAAATCATTTCTATTCCAAAGCGAGACAGTTTGGGAGGACCTTTGCACTTATCAGGGAAAAGGGATATCAGTCACTTAGCCTGATCAGAGGTAAGGCTTGCTATTTGCTCAGTATATCATCCTGTTCCTTGTGTGTGCGCTCCTGAAGTGAAAAGGTGCAGCCATACATCTGCAGCTGCTGTGTGCTCAAAGTTCTCCCATTTGAAGAAGTTCTGAAAAGCGTCGTCTTCCTAAGGGTTTGATGCATTCACAGCTTTACTTCATTTTATGGAACTGCTCTTACTTAGAGATCGTGTCAAATAACATTAAAAGAACACCCAACAAACAAGTAGAAAAAAACATGAAACGTCTTGAGATTAATTTCCCTTGTGATATCTTATTGCCTCTCCCACAATTACAGTGATCAAATTGCCTCCAGTCTGCAAGTGAAGGATGCATTTTCTTTTACTATTGTTTAAATCATGTTGGGAGCCCTTTATAATTACAATACAAAATGACTGATCTGTGTCACGGCTCCTGAAACCTTGAGACTTGGTGGGACTTGATGTGTTGTAATATTCAGGGTACTACTTTGTGATTCTGCACTCAACAAACCGTCAATCATTGTGAGCAATATATAATTATGTATTGCTTAAGAGAAAAAAAAAAATGTTTTTTAACCTCAAGGTAACATAAAACACTTAAAAGTAATTGCTAGGGGGATGATATTTTGAGTAGAGATACTGTCTCAGATGCGAACAGTTCAACTGTAAAATAAGTAAAAGATAACAATAAAAACAAAGCAAAGGCAGAACTAACTACCATGGTGCTGCCTGACAAAGATACAAAAATATTGCATAATTAAAAATCCATAATTAATGAGAGGCTGTGTCATGTCATAATTCTGGAGTCTGTACTTTAAATCTGATGACACATCTGATTGATAGAAACTTTGGAGGGCTTAGCTGCAAATCATCCTTAAATATCACAAAAGAATATGTTTAATACCACTACAAGCAGAGTGTCATGAGGTGAACAAAGAGAAACAGAGTGCATTTATCACTTTCCCCATAGGAACAAGAATAAGGTAGGAAGTTGACATTGCACTGCTTTTATATTGTAGATGATACAACTCTTTCTGTCACTCTAGTGGTGGAAATGAGACATGAATTATTCCAGCAAAACGTCTGTGTGAAGCTGGGATGTGGTTTTTGCATAGTTGTACCTTCCCTGCTCTGACAGTTGCCCTGACCCTGCCATAGCAGGCATTTTGTTATGAGCCAGAGCTGAGGAGGAGTTTCAAGAGACTGCAGTGCCCAATATCCCACCTCTCCTGTGGCAATGTTGCTGCCCACAGAAGTCTATTTAAGTCATAAAAATTCAAGGAAGCCCTGAGGGTGTTAAAAAAGAGGTTTAAGGATGTTTTCCTCAGAGCTGGAGCTGGCTATAGAAAGCATAATTGTGCTTACCTCACCTTCGATCTAAACAAAGTGTAGAAAAGCAATGAAAGACTACCCAGGTTTGATTTTGTAATATGAAGAGCCATGTTAGGCAGAACACAACTTTTTATGAGGCATTTCCAGTTGGTCATTTTGGGTACCATTTGTCTCACTCAATTTTAATTGGCTAAAGTACAGGCATAAATCAGCTGAGGCTCATTCCGTAGCCTGTAGAGAGAGCAAAGCCCACTGTGAGGGTGCTGTTTATTTGAACAATGCAGATCTCTGCGTTAGGATGAGATGAAGTGTGCTCTAGACACCACTAACTGGGGCTGTGTGCCACAAAGGGACCTTAGGAGACTTGATAAAATGCAGAGAACTGCAATCCAGACGTCTTCATTCAGTAAGATGAACGGCACTCTCGGCATCTGGTTATCATATAGGTGGAGGCAGAGGGGAGCTAGAGTGATCTTTGATTTACTCCGAGAGCTTTTTACAGTTGTATTGTGTCACTTTCTGCAATAGCCCTATACTTTCCCTCCCTGTGGAAGGCTAATTTACCCCATTCTGTTTCACTGTGAGTGCAAGGTTCTGGCCCCTTGCTTTGCTGTCATTATGCTTGCTTGTCTTTCAGCCTGTCATGCTCACCACGGCCGTATTTCCAGCTCTTGAAGCTCTGTCCTCAGCCATTTTTTCTCTTTATTGTTCACCCTCCCACAGCACAGACCTACTGTGTCAGTGGAGTAAAAATCCATTTCTACAATAATAAGTTGACCCTGTAACATACAACCTGTTAGACTTGGAGGTATGATTAGGTATTCAGAATAAACTGTCACTTCCAACCTCTATCTTCCAGGAATAAAAACATTAAAGTCTACAAAATTTTCTCACTTAGCAGTTAAGCTCTTTTCTTATTGTCTGTAAGCCACCACTTACAAAAAGAAATGCTAACTTGGATGAACATCCTAACTCACTGATAGCAAGCCTAGGCATAAAAGACTAAGTCCTAAAGGCTACACTCTTTTAGAGGCAAAATTAATGTATTCAACTGGTGCTGAGCTGTGCCAAAGAAGTCTTCCGCATGTTCAATTCAACATGCCATTTAGGGAAAGAAACAAGGCATCTTGCAATGTGTGGACCATGTCCTTTTTATCTAATATTTTGCTTTCCTCCATTATCTAGGAAAAGAATGACTCTTGGAATCTGCTGATATGAATAGAGGGGCAAAAATGTTGCCTGAACTTGACCATAGATAAATTGGTTCTGTGGGGAGAATTTCACACTTATGTCTATTGTATTGCCCAGAAAGATACAAACTTCTCAGTGTTTTGCCTGAAAAAAGAAACTTGATTTTCTTAAAAAAATAATTACACCTTTTTCCATTTTATAAGGTTGCATTTTCTTTGTTTGTTTGGTTTGGTTTTATTGGAGCAATCTATTAAGGAAAGTAAAAAAGAATAATTACACCATATGAGTTAATACCCAACCCACAAAATCTGGAACTACGTATGTGCCAACGTTTTGTTGGATCTTATACATGCTAGGTTTCCTTGCTTTCCTTTCTCTTACTTTCTTCTTCCCTTTCCTGCCTCAGTCCTACTTCTACTTGAATTATAGTGGCTGAGGGATATAGCCTTATGAGAAGGGAGTAGCGATAAAGTAAGAATTGTGAACTGTGTTTGAAGGCTATGAAAAACACAGCCAAACTATTCTTCCTGACTGAAAGCCATTATGAGTTTACCACCTTTTCTTTTATAGAGAAGAATTTGTGAACTGTTCCTCTTTTTCATCAGACAAACCCACAGCTGATGTCAACAGAAACTAAGTTAAAAGGAATTGGCCTCTTTAGTCATTGAGTCTTCAGTGGATAATTCAGATAAATAATTCCGCAATCTGAAGTCACTCAAGCTATTCACCTGCCTATAGTCTTTCTTCTAATTTGGGAAGTGGGTCTGCATATCTCATTTTAAAGGCATTGCCTCTATTCTGCTATTATAGATCAGAGAGAGCTTTTAGAAAACAGTGAATACAGAAGTACACTGGAGTTTGTGGCATATTAATGAATACCTGTTCCTTTTATCCACTGAACATCTATTTTCAAACTTAGAGCTTTTTGAAATAATTTGAAAAACCCTGCTACTGCCCTGAAAATTCCACAACTGTGTACTCAAATACAGCTTCACTTCCTTACATTTTTTCCCAACAGACTTGTCCACCCTTCTCCTTCTGTCTCTCTTTCATAAAAATATTGTAACAAAGAACTAAAATACTATTTTATATCATATTTTTAATGACATATCCTAAAAAATGGATAGTTTAGCTTTTTTTTTCCCCTTGTGGTTTGACTATCAGATAACTAGAAAAAAAAATGAGAACTTTTTGATAACATTAAAACTCTTTCTGAAATGCAGAAAACCACCTCCAATGTTTACCAAAAATCCCTTTATGACTCTAAGTGGTAACCAGCTTCCACTGGTGGGGTCTAAAGTGGTTCTTGTTCACTCTTCTTGGAGATGGCAGTCAAGCCACACTGCTCAAAGTAGAGCTTTCTAAGAGATGGCTTATTTAATGACGAATCCCTGTAAGCAGAATGGAAGTTTTGATATTGACTCATGATATTGCCTAGAAGGGCTAGCAGTGGCTCACAGCTGTGCAGATGCAAAATGGAAAAGAAGTGGCCCGGGACAATCTAGCCAAGAAAGAAGAGGCTATTCCTCAGTGTAATTAAATTTATATGAAATAGGAAAAGAAGAATTCCCTGGAAGTACTTCACAATTACTGCTCTTGAGCTTTCTGTATTTGGAAAGGGATTTGAAGCTGGAGAGAACAGGTAGGGGAAAAGAAAAGAAGAAAGCAATGAAGATTGGGGGGGAAAGGGAGGAAGCAGACAAGGTGCACATTTGGAAGTGAATAATAATTTTCCATTGAGTAAGAAGAGGCTAGTATTTTATGAGTAGGGTGATGACTAGTGAGGAACAGAGAGTAAGCAGGGATTATGGTGTCTTTCTTGCAGCCTGGGGAAACACCTGTTTTCTCTCCATCAAACACATCCTGTTTGAAAGCCGCCAGACTTTCAGCATTCATATATTCCTGGGTTGTAGATTCTGCCTTGGTCCTCCTCAGCTGATCACAAAAATGATCATTCCTGGCAGAGGTGGGCTCTTCCCATGATCCCTCCGCTCACTCTGCAGGACCAGTGGCAGCACTCCTGTGAGCATGATGTAGCAGTGGCCCACCGACGGCTCGTGTGGCTGTCACCCACACTGATGGTGATAGAGCCAAGGAAGCAGAGTCATGCCAGAGTCCCATTAGCTGCAGAGGATGCAGCGAGTTCCTCAAGTTTGACGTTACCAAGTCACAGCTGGTGGTTTACTGGTCCAAATGCCATCCACAAACTGAGCCCCTGGGAGCCCTGGTTGTTGCCCACTGGTGAGTCATTCCTGCAGCTCCCACTTCTGTCAGCTCACAGAAAGGCCTGTGTGTCTGCTACATGAAGATTTCAGCCTGTGGGGTAATCTTATAAATTTTTAGCAGGGTGAAGGAAGCAGTAAAAAACAGCAGAAGTGTCCCTCCAATATCCTACACTTTTATATTTATCTGAATCAGCAGTTCCTGTGCACACCTATGAAACATTCTGTAATGCTAACAAGCACTTAAATACACCACAAAACAGACAATAAACATTAACACAGTCCTGTTTATAGCTGCCTCACAATATAACATAAAACCAGAATTAATTCTGCCACAGTTCCATTTTTTCTTTAAAGATTGGTTAATAGGTTGCAGTAAAAAAACCCCACAGCATTCTGGTGTTTGCTGATATAACAGCTACAGTCAGCTGAAAAGTTCTGGTTTTCCTCTCCTTCAATTACAGGCAAAATAAAATGAAATCTGAAAAAAAATCATCACTCTCTCAGATTAAACCAACACTCACATGTCAAAGGCAAAGCACTTAAAATTTATTTAGGATAAGCAGAGAGTCTGCTGTGAGGCTATGACTGTCTCCAGGGGAAGAAGAAGCAACAAATATTTTAAAAAGTCAGTCTGGCACATTACTTCACCTGTAAGAATCTTATTATGATTACATTAAAGATTGCTTGATTCTTCCCTTATGTCAATCAAAGGTCAACCCAAAGCAAGTTTTCTTCTTGCTTCAAACTAACTTTCAGTGGCTTGCCTGACTTATCAACCGAAAGGGCTCTCTGCTTTCAGGTGAGAAAGACAACACAATATCTTCACTGTTTTGTAATTATAAAAATCTATTTCAGAACACCGGCACTTAAGTATAGTCATAGAGAAGGAAAGAAGGAAGCAGGGCATCAGGGGAGACTTGTTGCAACACATGCAAGGCAAATATACAAAATGAACTCTTTAAAAGAAGACGATGAAGAGCAACAATCAATTCAGGAGTCCTCTTTAAGAATGGTTAAGAAAATATTAATATGGGAATTACAAAACAGAAAGCTAAGTTTAAAGAAAGGGAATTATGATTTGCATAGCATGATAAACAAGTATTCTTCCATCTAGCACAGAATTCATGATATTGTGTTTTCTTTCATATCAAAAATCAATTCTTTCATTACTCAAAGGGGAATTGTATTTCAAAAATTATCTCCATATCTATTCAGTCTTGTCTTTTGGAAAAATTGTTGACTGAGAGATCCAAAGTCGAATGCCTAGCCACACTGAAGTTAATTAAAAGTATTCATTGTTTTTAACAATGTTATTATTCCATTTACCCTTGTTCCATGGAAAAAATCAACTTGCACTAGTAGATTATTTTGTTCAGTACAAAATGAGACAGAACTCAAGGGACAGAGTAAGGCAGAATCGTCATCTTTAAAGTGCTGCACGATATAGAAACCATCTCATGCTAAATTATATTGCATCAGAAATCCATTATATCGATTTGTGTGTTAGCACATATTCCTACAGAAGTCAGTAAATACCGAATACTCCACACTTCTCAGTAGATGCTCAGCAAGTTTGAGGATTAAGCGCCTTATTCCCATACCAAAGGAGTATAGCACAAATCCAGGTAACATTTGAAGGCATTAGATATCATAGTTGAATCCCTAATTGATGGGATTTGCACTGTTCCAGATAACTGTTGGTATTGGTTTCTCTTCTGATGACTATAGACTTTCCATGATGAGTGCCATCTTCAAAACACCATTTGGAAATTGTGGGACATTTTCTCTCCATACAGAGTTGTAGTGAGCTACTGAGCCGTGAAGAAGACAAATGTAGTGACTTATTTATCATCCACCCTGCTCAGAACCTGGGATCAAACCCAAGCTACACCCGTCATCATTTTAGTCTGCCAGGGTAGTCAGTTGGGTGTACCCATACACCTTCACCGCTTTCCATCAGATTGACTGTAGAAGGAAGTTCTGTGGAGAGTTGCAGGAAAGAATGCTCCCTGGAGTGGAGACATCTGTGAATGAACCCCGTACTCACATTTATGATGGAAAAAATGGTTTCCACCAAAATTATGTCCCTTTTTTGAGACATAAGTGTGTCTCCAATCTCTGCTCAAAAATGTTAATTTCCTGGAGTGTGAACAGGGCTTTTGGTGCTATATTTGAGACCAAGCAGGGCTACAGAACTGCACTTGTAGCCATTGGCAGTGACAATCAGATATGTACTTTATCTGGTGTACTCGGCAGGGCAGTATGAACGGAGCCATATATATCTGGCTGAACAAAGCACTGTCATCACTCCCTGTGCGCACTCTCCTGGAGGAGTGGACACTTCTTCCTTTGGTCAGCCATGGCATCACACTTGTTTGCAGCATATTGCACCCATTCGCACACAAAAAGCAGTGGAGGCTGGGACCACACATGCAGGGCTTCTTCTATGGCGATGTGTCTCTGCACTGCTTTCTGCCAAGGGTGAGTAGCTCATGAGATTCTGGGTAACCCATTGTTTGCATTCAATACCTGAGGAAGTATAAATTGCTTTATTCCCTTCAGTCAGTGGCCTGGATACCCTGCAGTTGCATTTACATGGTGAAGACGAAATTCAAATTGTAACTGCTCAGCAACGGTAACTTGTGACCGAGGAATGATCTGACATGGAGGGCAAGACAGCCCAGCTGCAAAAGGGACTCTGGCTCTGCTGGAGTCAGAGACAGAAGGACTCCTTGTGAGAGAGTGAAGTTTCTTTTGGTGATGAGATAAGAAACAGCCTCAGTGTTGTCTTGTAGCCATCCTGGAATGGGAGCACTCAGGCGCCTAAGCTCAGGGGCCACCTTTGGGCAGCAGAGTTGGACTGGAGGATGAGCTTTCAGAGGCTGTTTCTTTCTTGAATATTTACTTCAAAGAATATTTAACAATTAGGAAAAACACTTTTCAAAAAAACGACAGACCTGAATCTGCAAAGTTGATCCAATAAAAAGTCATGCAGCCTCCAGAACAGCTGGAATAAGAAGAGCTGCAAAAATAACATGAAAATTATTCACATCCAGGGGAATGAGGGGTTGGTGGTTTGTTGTTTGTTTTGTTTTTTTTTTTTTTCCCCCACCTTTTTTTCATAAAGGTATAAGTGGGAATTACAGCCAGAAATTTACACTTCTGTTCCAGCTCTGTTGCAGACCTTCCTGTGATATAGAGGCAGTCTCTTAAGACTGCAGTTATTCAGCATGTATTTCTTTGGTCAACTACAAAAATGTTTGCAGAACTAGTTACTTCTGGCAATATGGTGCAACTGAAAAATGGGGTTTGTTTTATTTTGTATGCAGCAAAGGTGTAAGGGGGTTGAGATGCAAAGAAAATGCTGAAAGCTTTTAGTTTCCTGAAGGTGTAGTTGGTATTTGGGTTTTTTGTTTGTTTGGTTGGTTGGTTGGTTTTTTTAATTTTGGTTTCAGAGTATAGTTAATAATTTGACAGACTTTTCAACAAAACTAAACCAAAGAAAAATCTTTGAGAGATTGATGCTGAGCCTTAGGAGGGACTGCCGATGTGTTAAAAAGAGAACTTTACACCCTCACCCTTGAGGATGAAACAAGTTAGGCAGCATGCTATGAAGCACAGAGAGTGTAATCCTCAGTTTGGGAAATTAAATTTAAGACCAGAGACTATGAATTACAACTTTTTTTTTTTATCTTTAGCATTTTTCTTTTGTTTTTCTCAATCTGAAGAGCCCCAGCTGAAAACCAAGACCTCAGTTTCCCTCGGCACTGTGTAAACATAGTAAAGCTGTGGTGGGCATAATTCAGCCCAATTCAACTGCACTGGCTGTGGAAATCACATCCATTTCTCAGGCTCTGTTCGTAATATGCCTGTCCCCCATGGCATGATATCAACGGGCCAAGACACCTCTGACATGCACAGAGTATAACCCGTTCCCGTTTGCAGCCCAGGCGCCCTTGTCCACCCAGCACCAGAGAGACAACACTGGGATGGTGTAAGGTCCCTTTAGTCACCACAATCGGCAGCAATGCTTGCCGGCACGGTTGCGGCCCATCTCTGCCGCTAAACACCAACTAGGCAGTGTGGAGATGAGGTGGATGTGGGTGTCAGAGCACTTTAATCACAGATATGTGCAGTGGTGTTCACGTGTGAATGCTGTGAATGCTATAGCCAGGCAAGTACAGCGCATGACAACAATCACACCCAGATGGTATTTGGTGTTTCTGAGGCATCCAGAAGATGTATGGGAAGAGTTTTAGGGAAGAAATTGAAGAAAAAGTGTAAAGTTTGGGTTTTTTTTTTTCCCCCCTAAATATATAATAGAAATGTTAAAAATCACTTGATGTGGCATGTTTACAAATCTTCCTGTGGCTTTACCAGCCCTCTGTCACTAACAGAGGCTGTCACAGACCCTGAACAGCAGGAGTGGAAATGAGCCACTTCACTGTCTTTAAAACTGGGAGCACATACACCCATTTCATCCAGGTTGGTAGAAAACAGGTCACTAACAAGATTCATCTTTGACTTGTCATTTGCTCAGTGGCTTTCTTCTGACCATGCCTTAAGTCTGACCAGCACACTAGGGAGAAATACACCCCACTCCAGAGAGCAGCAGCACTAGATTAAATCCCACTCCAACATTACTGAAGTCCGCAGAGTAGCTTTAAAATGTGAAGAGATTTGGTTACACAGTGGTGTCTATTTCACCTGGACAATCTACTTGAGTCTTGGCAGGGCGATGGCCTCCATCCCCAACCCTGGAGCTGAAACTGCATGCGTTGGTTTTGGCTACCACCTGCACACAGCATATTTCAGCCTGAGGGAATGGTGTCCTGGGTACTAATGTATAGGCTAACATGGCTAGCCTCTACAAACAGGAATACCGTTTTATTAGGATTATTAATTGGGCAGCAAGAGTAGATAACATGCATGTCTGGTTTACGTGTGGGTTTATTGTATTCTGCATAAGCAGGAATGAATGCTCTCTTAAAGTGGGATTACTGGGTGCTGGTAGTTACTACGGGGTAGCTGCTACTTTGGCCCTCCAGGACACATTGGCTGCTGGCTTACAATATTTTTAGAAGCTTTTTTTAGGGGGTTGTCAGAAGGCTTTTCACATTTATTATAACCCCATGGAAGGACAGTGGGAAAAAATAAAAAATATAAAGGTTAAAACACCATTAGGTGATGCAGAAATTCTTTTGCAAAGAAGAGGTTTTGATTTCTTTCTTCAAAGACTTTGTAATGCATTTCTCCCTTTCTGGGCTCTACTGATCTTTAGTTGTCAAACTCCCTTGTCTTTCACTAATCTTAGACATCTGTCTTGCCTACCATTAATTCTTGGAAGGCTGAAGCAGTGTGTATATTCATCCAGAGCTATTTCACTCCCACTATTTTACAACTAGCATCTATTTGCTCCTTCTCCATCCACATGCCTGTAGAAAGTCCAGTCGTTTGCCCTTTCAAGTAACTGTATTAACCGGCCTGCTGTTTTTTATTTCCAACTATCTTCACCGAGGTGCCTGGCTCTGTCATGCCATGTAATACTTTTGTCTGTATAAAGTAAATATTGTAATCAATAAATGGGGGAATAAGTAATCCAAAGCATATTAGTGATTAAAGACAAGTATATTTTTGGCAGCCCAGGAGGTAATACTTAACGCTATAATAAAATGTCAGTGTTTCAAAATTATAGATTTTCCTCTTCCCTAGTCTTAATTTTGCTTATTTAATAAAATTTGTATTCCAAACTTCTCCATCCTAAAATCGCATTTAGGGAGCAGCGTACTTTTTGTACGGTGATTTAGTATGTCTTCTAAAGTATATTCTTCTCCAATGCAAAATATATTCCCAGAAGAGATTCCTCACCCCAAAAAAATCTAGCCTTGCTTTCAGTGAACTGATTATCCTCCCCTAAAAAGAAAAAACCAGATCTGTTTCTTTCTCCACAAGAAAGCAGTTTGATTCCCTTTCTGTATAACAATCGATGCTTTCTTTTACAAATTAATGAATTAATGAGAAACCATTAATAAAGTAATTAATATTTCCATCTTTATACGGCACGGTTCTACACACAGAGCTGCTTGGATGGCCTGTGGCAAAAAGGTGATAATGGCAGGTGGCCCTGCTTTGCACTTATCTCTCATATTTCATGGTTTGATCCTAGGAGCCATATTCCTCCTTATATCTTCTTTATATTTTCTTTGAAAATAATTGTTCAGATTCTCGGTCTTTGTCATTCCATGAGCCTAAAGTTTTTTTCATTCTTTCCGTGCAGGCATAAAATGACAGTTCCTTTAATAAGGAAGATTATAAATTGGATTTTGTTGTGTTTTTTTCTGACAACGAGACATAATATATCCTGTTGTTTCAAGTTTAATCTTCCTTTTGCCCATGGGTGATTAAGCTCTTTTCAGAAGTTTGTTTGTTAAATACATATTTAGCTAATTTAGAAATGAATGGTGGAAATTAATGATATTAACATATCATATATTATTTACCAGAGACATCTATTATCCTATAAATATGCATTTACTAAACACAAATTATTTCCTCAATAACAGTAATTCTCTGGACCAACTGTAGACAGCATTCATTTTCTCATCTGAAGATCTCAGATTGTCTTTTGTATGAAGAGGCATATGAAGTCTGTTAAAATCATTTGAAACATACTTATTACTGAGAATGCAGATTTCATTTTTATTTTGACTCAGCTGTTAAAAAATCTCCTTTTCTTTTTCTTCAAAAATAGACAAATATGTTTATAGCATGATGAGACCATGGCCAAATCCTGAGACTTACTCCTACCTTCTCTGAAAGAGAGAGATCAAGCATGGCTCCTCTTATGTGTCAAGCATTTTTTTGACCATGGTGATTTTTCTTAACACAGAGAGGTAACAATTCCTCTGAGTTTTCTCTATGTTTAGTCACTGAGATTTAAGTAATTGAGTCACTTACAGGAAAAGTTAGCTAGTAAAAATTTGTTAAAAGACTGTGACTAAACTGACTTGAGAATAATAGTTTCTTTCTATGCTCATTGCCGCCTTTCTATCCCGCCCTTTGTTTTTTTCCTTCCACAGATTTTGTCTCTAAAGAGATACCTCTAAACCCTAAAATGTTATATTTTGTTATTTTTAGGTGGTACAAACCATTAATAAGGTCAGTGATTATATATTCTTGTATCCTGGGAAGATATACCAATTATTTTCTTTATTATTACAATTATCATTATTATAGAATCATAGAATTATCTTCATGATCGGAAAGGACCTTTGAAATCATCGAGTCCAACCATACACACACGAAAAAAACCCCTACAATCTCTGTCACTAGAGCATGCCCTGAAGTGCCAAATCTACACGTTTCTTAAATACCTCTAGGGATGGTGACTCAACCACCTCCCTGGGCAGGCTGTTCCAGTGCCTGACCACTCTTTCAGTAAAGTCATTCTTCCTAATATCTCATCTACACCTCCCCTGCCGCAACTTCAGACCATTTCCTCTGGTCCTGTCATTATTCACCTGGGAGAAGAGGTCAACACCCACCTCTCTACACCCTCCTTTCAGGTAGTTGTAGAGGGCAATGATGTCTCCCCTCAGCCTCCTCTTCTCCAAACTAAACATGCCCAGTTCCCTCAGCCTCTGCTCATATGGCTTGGTCTCCAGACCCCTCACCAGGTTGGTAGCTCTCCTCTGGACACGCACCAGCACTTCAATGTCCCTCTTGTACAGAGGGGCCCAGAACTGGACACAGCACTCGAGGTGAGGCCTCACCAGTGCCGAGTACAGAGGCACGATCACTTCCCTACTCCTGCTGGCCACGCTATTCCTGATACAAGCCAGAACGCTGTTGGCCTTCTTGGCCACCTGGGCACACTGCTGGCTCATGTTAAGCTGGCCATCCACCAGCACCCCCAGGTCCTTTTCTGCCGGCCAGCTTTCCAGCCACTCTTCCCCAAGCCTGTAGCATTGCTTGGGGTTGTTGTGACTGAAATGCAGGACCCAGCATTTGGCCTTTTTAAACCTCATACAATTGGCCTTGGGCCATTGATCCAGCCTGTCCAGGTCCCTCTGTAGAGCCTTCCTACCCTCAAGCAGATCAACACTCCCACCTAGTTTGGTGTCATCTGCAAACTTACTGAGGGTGCACTCAATCCCCTCATCCAGATCATTGATAAAGATATTAAACAAAACCGGCCCCAAAACTGAATCCTGAGGGACACCGCTGGTGATCAGCTGCCAAGAGGATTTCACCCCATTAATCACAACTCTCTGGGCACGGCCATCCAGCCGGTTTTTAACCCAGCAAAGAGTACACTTCTCTATGCCATGATTTGCCAGCTTCTCTAGGAGAATACTGTGGGGGACGGTGTCAAAGGCCTTACCAAAGTCCAGACAGACAATGTCCACAGCCTTCCCCACGTCCAGAAGGCAGGTCACATGGTCACAGAAGGAGATCAGGCTGGTTGAGCAGGACCTCCCTTTCCTAAACCCATGCTGGCTGGCCCTCATCCCTTGGCTGCCCTGCACTTGCCGTGAGAGCTCACTCAAGATGATCCTCTCCATGATCTTTCCTGGTATTGAGGTCAGGCTGACAGGCCTGTAGTTCCCCGGATCCTCCTTCCGACCCTTTCTGTAGATGGGCATCACATTAGCCACCCTCCAGTCATCTGGTACCTCCCCTGTTGACCAAGATTGTTGATAAATGATGGAGAGAGGCTTGGTGAGCTCTCCCGCCAGCTCCCTGAGTACTCTTGGGTGAATCCCATCCGGCCCCATAGACTTATGTGCGTCTAGGTGCAGAAGCAGATCATTGGCTACTTCCTCCTGGATTATGGGTGGGTTGTTCTTATTTCTTATGTTAGGAAATATCTTAATTACCAGATGGCCACAGAAAACAACATAATACACATTAAAAAACTGTCTCTTTAGTCATACTGCTGGTTGAATACTTTATATACATTTGAACCTAACAATGACAGTAGCAATTTAGCAAATAAATAAAACTACCTTATTTGAGAATAAATTTTGATAAACATCGTCATGACCTAAATCCTCCAGACTACATAAAAATTATTTTTCCTGGCAGCTGAATGTTTCATCAAAAAACATTTTTTTTGTATTCTAATGAGGTGTGAGAACTGCATCAAATGACCTATGACCCTGACCTATGTAAATTGGAATTCTGAATTTTTTTCCTCTAGATCCTTGAGTAAAATTCTTGACAACAGCAAAGGAATGGGGTTTTGGGCTACTGTATAAGGCATTTAAAAATCATCTGCAATGTGTCATGGAAAGAATACTGAATATGACACACACGCCTGCCAGAATTCTCAGTCTTGCTTTCATATTAAAACCACATGCAATAGAAAACTCAACAGATTGTTGGAGAAAATATACAATTTTAGATGGAAAACATTTGATTTTAATCTTTATCAGAATTATTCACTTGCATAGGCCAAAGTAAACTGCAAGATATTATGATAGTGTTTGAAAATAGGGCTCCCTTTTTCACACACCAGTTGTACACCGAAGTCATTTACCTGACTCTGCAGAGTTACTCCAGGTAACAGCACTCTTTCAGGCTTCTCTTAGAGTATTTTCAGTGCTACGTGGCCAGATACACAGGGATAACTGGAAGGTAAGAGAGAAGTAGAAAACTTTCAAATGGAGGACAAGGGCTTTCAAGAATAATTTAAATGAAAAAGAAAGCTGTGTTATATAAATTTGGGACTCACACACAAATGTGAGCTGGCAGCTGCCCACACTGTAAGATGTTAGTTACCTCTGACCGGCAGCTGAGCTTTATAAATGGTTCTTTCCATCTTGGACCAAGTTTGTGTCCATCCAGTCCAGATTAATCAGGCAGATTAAGTTGGCATCCACCTGAAAAGGAGCATTGAGCTAGAAAAATGGAGAGAATATGGCTGCAAAGAAGGTAAGCAGAAGATAACGGCAATGACTTTGGGTTTGCTGTAGATATATCTGATAGATTACTCATTGAATAGTATTACATTTGTTAAATAAGCTTTCTGGGTATGGTTGCCAAAGCAACACTCTGAAGGGATTCATTGGGAGATGGATCGGGCCCAAAACCTCATTAAAATAAAGTAAAAAAGAGAGGTTTTGTGCATATCACACCTGAAGCTATCATTCAAAGTGATTATAAAAATTAGCATTTTGAAAACAAAACTCGAAAAGCAACACAAGAAATTAAGATATTCCTTACAGAAGTGAGCTTATTGGTTGATTTATATATTCAGTTGTTAATTATATCTGTCTCCCAGGAATGGGCCCATTGAGATAGATATCTTCTTCAAGACATCCTAGGGCTAACAAGACACAAGGCACACATTTTTCCATCAGAGCATTCATCAGTATATTTTCTTAACAAAATGAAAAGACACATTTCCTGGAGCATTATGAACCTCCAGGGGCTAAAGTAATCCTTGTAGAAGAATAACCAAAGCTCAATTACACATCAAATATCATGATCACTCTTTGTGCAGTAATTTTAATGCCAAAACAATATTAGTTCTGGTTTATATGTATCATTAGACTTTTCAACGCCATCTGAAATAGATGGAAGCAGCAAATCACAGAGATGTAATGGGTAAAAGACATTCCCCTGGCTTTAATGAATCCCACCACAGCCTTTAGAGAAGTTCACAGTATTAAGTTATTTTGTCGTTATTAGTTACCCAGCTAAAGAAAACTTGTACACTGCTGAAGTTTGACTTAGAAAGAAGGCAGATCCTGCAACACTTGGGGGTATTCTGCCTATCTGTTTCTTTGTGATCTTCATTAACTCAAGTTTTTAGACTCCAACAGAACTTTTAAGAAAGGAGTAAATTTAAGCAAGGAGTAAATTTAAGCAAGCCATCCCCTGGGACTTCCATATTCTCACAGTGTCCTCATCCCTTTCCTAGTCATGCTCCAATATCATGAATGCAGAAGACATCTGCTGTTGGAGAAGGTTCTACCACCTTCATCAAAGGAAATTTCATTTTTGTCAATGTTATACTCCATTGACTATTTCTAGCCACTATAAAAAGAGCAAACTTGTCTACACGGACTGGAAAAAATGACCGTATAGGTAAAGGATTCTTAGTGTTATATTTTTTGCTCTATTTCATTCCTCAAACTTACCTGTTTCAATTATGTTTACTGGATGTAAATAAGGTCATGGTTTCCTACTCGATGCCTTAAAATATTACTTATACTGCTATCAAACCTTTACATTCTAAAAATAATTGACACATGCTTCCTGAACTGTATTCTCGGTTCCTCATTTTGTGGGTTGTATGGTAATGTAGAACATAGGCTAAGACCACATTCTCAGCTCATTTAAATATATTTGGCCTTGTTGACTTCATTTTACATCATCTGGGCATATGGCTGCTATGCCTATGTTCTTCAAAAGAGTCTCCAATGGGACAAATTTTTAATCTAATGAATTACAGAATCAAAGAATGATAGGGCTTGGAAGGGACCTTTGGAGATCATCTTCTCCAACCCCCCTGCCAAAGCACATTCACCTAAAGCAGTCTGTGCCCATTGTCCCTTGTCCTGTTGCCAGGCACCACTGAAAAGAGTCATGCCTCATCCTCTTGACACCAGCACTTTAGACATTTACAAGCATTGATGCGATCCCCTTTCCATCGTCTCTTCTCAAGGCTAAACAGACCCAGGTCTCACAGCCTTTCCTCATAAGAGAGGTATTCTATTACCTTGATCATCTTTGTAGGCCTTCACTGGAATCTTTCCAGCAGTTCCCTGTATTTCTTGAACTGGCAAGAACATTCTTTTTCTTTTTCTAAAATTCAGATCCACAGATATGACAGAAAAAGGTTAATCTATTCTTTTAATGGATTAATAACTTATGTTTATTGTCTTTAAACAATGTCCAGACATAAGTTAATAGCAGCTACACTGTTTGTCATCTACTTAATTTCCTGTTACTAATTTTCCTGAGATTATTCCTGAAGCGTCATGTACTTAGACACTGGTGATATTTTTCCATTTCTATCAAAGTTAATCTATAGTTTTCTTTACCCTCTTTAAATCAAATTTTGTACAAATAAAGTTTCTATAAACACTATTGCATAGCAAAATATAAGTTTTTTATTCTATTAAAAATTCCCATTTATGCCATATTTCTGTAAAATGTTAAGTCAAAATGCAATTTCCCACTAATTGGTGGAATTTTATCTATGTGCTGTACTTAGAAAAACGTGGTCTGCTTTATAGTATGAATTAAAAATAGATAGGAGTCTAAATTGCATTTTCAGATCCTTATGTAAAGCCTCCAGTTCCCAGTTCCCTAAAACTAAGGTCAGAGAACTCTCTGAGGGCAGAAATAAGGACACAAAAACCCCCTGATATTTTTACCCTACAGTCTTTTGTAAGGAGGCGCTACACTTATAGAGAAACTCTGTTTTTATTGTGTATTTATGATAACAGATTGTTTGGTTTTGCATTTCTCACACCATTGTAACAGTAATCTTTTTAAACCTAGGTGAAACATCACAATATTCTCAGGTTTTCTACTAACATGCCAATGCATTATTGTAGCAGCAGCATACCAATCCATGTAGTCGTATGGAAACATACAAAAAGAAGGCTACCACACAAATCAGCAGTTGTGGGGTCATGACCCAGCATGATTAGTCCTGACAAGGCCACTCAGTATTAGATTCTTAGAATTCAGTTTTAGTATTTAAAAATGCCCAACATTTTGGCCTATTTATGACATTAAGTGCCTACCATTTCACAGGAAGGAATGAAAATCCCTGCCAGTCCTGCCTCTGCTCAAACATCGCTCATTCACTAATTCTCAATATTATTCTGACGTAAAACTACAACATGTCTTGTATAAAATCTGCATTCCAAAAATTCCAAACAGTCCATGAGCTAGAAGAGGCTGCGTTTCCCCGATACATTATTCTGCTAACTCTAAAACTATGAGATCCATCCTCACCCAAAGGCCATTGAAATTAAGGTCATATATCTCACTGAGTACAAGGGATACTGTGCAAGGCTTTCCTAGACAGTGTCCCTTAAATACTACTGGCTCATTTACCATCTTTGGAGAAAAATGTCATGATGGATGAGGCATCAAGGTGATGTGCCAGCCCTATTATAAATGTATCTGTAAAGTCATGAGAGTGGTTGCTAGATGATCCATTTCCAGCCTTAAGAGCCAGTTCAGACAAAGAAAAGCAAAATAGATCCCTCATCTTTCAGACCAAAGACCAGGGAGAGGGATGAAGCTGTAATTTTTTGAAATTCTATAAATCATGGCAAACTCAATTTTTCTATTTTTACATTAATGCATTAACATTACATACTGTGTACAATTCTGTAAATTATACAGAGACCTCTGAAGATAAAGTTCCAGTTTAAAGTTCTAGCACTGGGGGCTTTACCAGAATACTAGCAATTTTTCTGCAACATCAAACAATATTATCATCTGTCAACTTTTTGACAAGAAAAAAAAGTAATTTCAGTTGTATTTCTCACATGTCACTTTTCATTATACCTGTTATATAAGTAAGGAAGTAACATAAAATCCCCAGAAACTAAACTAACAATAAAAAAAAAATGAAACTGCAAACAACATTTTAAAATTGTACTTTAAAAAGAATAACAAAGTTTTGTTTGGTTTTTTTTTTTTTTTTTTCTGTAGGTAAAATCTATTGGTTTTGTTGAAATTAGCATGTTTTTAATTTTTTAATTTTAACTTCCAAAATTTTTGCCGAGCGCTGCTAGAATTGGAGCAGGGCAACAGGGAAGGTTATTCCCCAGTCTGACCATAAAAAAACGACCATTGCTGAGAAAAGGAAAAAAATCCAAAAATTATTACACAAGTCAGAAGCAAAGACTACATGAAAGTACAAATGCCGTATTTCCATCCTGACCTTGAAATAATTTTTCCTTTCCTCTTTCTCAGGATTTATCTAACTAAATGGGAAGAAGAAGAAAGTTTGGAAACACAGTTTTTTAGTTTTAGTCTTTATTTTACCAATCACAAAATAGAGTTGCTTGAGGAGAAAGAAAGCCTCACTACTTTGAATGTAGATGTTCCTGTCCTTTGTATTCAACTTTTTGAACTGAATTATGCAGCTTTTTGAAACACTGACAAGTGCTTCAGTGAATATGTCAGGAGTGGATCAGTTGCAAAGTATTTTCTTTAAGACACTGGGGTGTAGCATCTCAGCTGCTTTGGACAGTCAGGTTTAATGTCTAAAATTCTGTCTGATTTTTTTTTTTTTTTTTACCATTCCTACCTATTTACAACTTTGAAAGTCACTTCCTGAAGTCATTGAAGTCCTCATTCCACAATGAGTCCCAGAGGATTCTGTGTTAGTGATGCCAATTGATACATGACAACTTTGAAGTCACCATCATACTTTACTTATTTTTTTGCAATGGCCTTCGCAGCCTGAGGACAATCTAAACTTTTTTTTTTTTCCCCACCTACAGCTAAACTGTAATTTCAACCTAGGGCAGATCTTTCCACGGCCCTGGTTCATGGGATGCACCCCTTCACCTTTTTCTGTATCAAAGTATGCATTTTCCTCAGTTTCCTTTGGAAGAAAACGAGGTGGTAAACGGAGCTTACATAATGGAGCAGGTGATTGATTGCCAAATCATGAATATACTGAACACATTGGCCTTGCACTGAAGAAGCAGTGCAAAAGCTCCTACCAGAGATTGGAAATTGAATCAGGCTTCCTGATTCTCTGTCATACACTAAAGAAATGTCCTAATGAATCTGTTAGCATGCAAGTCTAATTTTAGACTCGGTCATATTAACACATGAAAACATTATATGTTCCCAGATATTCAGCAGGAGAAGCAGACTTGTCTGAAAAAAGAGCAAGTAGAACTTGTTGGAAAGCCCTAATGGTGCTTCACTGAAAACAAGATCTTGCAGAAAATGTAATCAATTTCCATGCTAGTAGTCAAAATTAAATCACCAATAGAAAATATTTTTAAATATTGAGAAAGTCCCACACATAAATATTTTGAAAATAAACATTTTTGCTTGATTTCTGTTTTTCATTTTTTGTTTTTGTGGTTAGCTTTGACATATTTTTTCATTTTCAAAATTAATTTGCCATAAATAATGAAAGACAAAACAAAGAACACAGTTTGAGTAACCTTAAATGATTCACATTTTATGTTTGTAACCAGATTTTTTTAATTAAAAAAAAAAATGTTTTTCATCCTGATTCAGGGAAGTTTATTTCAAAGTCTCAACATATTTTTACTGAACCAAAAAGTCTGCTTTACATTCACCTCTAGAACAATCTAACCCTTTATTTGGAAGTTACTGATTCTAACACCTGAATCAGGAAGAAAGGAGAATTATTTTAAATACATTTAAAACAGAGAGTCTGTAGAATGTTTAAGAAATGTCACACATAGTGCTTCTCCTTTCAGGGAAAACTCTTTTCAGAACATTGAAGCTAAAAATCAATCCAGAGATTTAATGCATGCTAAAGGAAGTGAGGATATAAACAGCTAATGGATTAAAAGTGGAAAGAAATAGTGCACAAAGTTCACATAAATAAAACCAAAAAATAAAAATAAAAACAATGATTAAATATAAACTCATGCATCTATGCAACAGAAGAAAAGCAAGTTGGCCATTGCTGAATTTCTTTGAGAATTAAATAGTGTGTAATTAGGAAAGAAACAAATAGATGAGGAAATTGCATTTTAATGCCTTTCTGTGTTAATAAATAATAGATATGACAGTCAGAGTAACTATGGAGCTCAGACACATGGGAAAATGAAAGGCGATGACAGGAATGAAGCTGTGATGCCCTCATTATTAGCAGTGATTGTGCATATTAGCATGAGCGTGTGGGAAAGCTATACATTCTTTTTCTTTCAGAAGTGCACTTTAAAAAAAGTGAGTCTGATTAGTGATTTTGTTTTAAAGTCAAGTGCAACAAAAAAGATGGAAATTTCTTCCTGATTCTTCTCCCCTAATAAGAGAAACCTTATATATTTGCAGCTGTGGAACACAGGATTTCAGGAGCTAATAGACTGAAGGGAGGTTTTCATAGTGCCTAACTTCAGGCACCTAACTTCGGCGCTTACATTAGCGTGGCAGGCTTCCTAGATTCCCTGTGTAATTAATGGAGATAGACGGGGTCCTCCTGAGGGTAATTCAGAGCAAGAGCCTAACCAAGGCGACCTGAATTGTTCTCCACAGGAGCATCTTTCTCTGACTACAGAGGGAGTTCAGGTCATTTCCCAGTCAACTTCTCGGGATCATTAAGGTGCCTAAAGTTAAGATCGCTGAATATCTCCCCCTCCCAACCCCAGATGACCAGACACTGCACTGTAGGACACAGAGGAGCAGCACGCACCTATCTGCAAACAATGAAAAGGAACCAGAGGGCAAGACTAGGGAAGGGATTGAAGCAAAACTTTCTGCATAGGGCAAGTGAAATCCCCAAATAAATTCCGTTTTCCTCGGGTCCTATCTTCATATAGGAAGGAACAAACCAGACAGATTTATTGAGGGCTGCCTTGAGATTCTTTCTGTCAGGAGGCAAGAGGAGAGGGACTCTGTTGGAAGTCAGATGCTCTACAGGGATGCCTGAGATGCCTGGGGATGGATGGTGTCTGGGGGCCCAGTTACATGCTGCCAGCTTGCTGTCCGAAACCATCTGTGAAAGAGAGATTCCTACAAAAAAAATCTTTCCTTGGTCCATTAAATAAAATCTATGTCCCAGATGGGGGTCTCAAGGACTGTAGAATCTATTTTCTTGTGTACCCATTTAAAACACACGTTTCTTACACTTGTAACCAAGTGTGAGGACTTTTCATTTGGTGAACAAGCTCAGGCTAGATGCATTCTCTGAAACTGTTTACAGTTTGTTCCTGTAACTATTGTAGCACCATGTTTAACTTAGGGCATTTTTAAATGCAAGTGAAGGCATCCTTTAAGGACCTGGGGATTTTCTTCCCTGGGAAGTACTTAGAATTTACCTGCCAAGTGCTGCAATCAGCAGCATTTGCTTTGCTCATATATTGCTACGAAACACAGGGATAAACCAGCTCTGGCAGGGATGATGGAGCATTCGCTAGAGAAGGCATAAAATAGAAAAATCTGCTCAAATCTCACCCACCATTCCCTTTCAGTTCAGTTGCAGAAGCTCCCTAGAGCACTGTAGGCCGATTCTATACTGCTATTTCAGCAACAGTGCCAAGTTCAGATACGGCTTTGCCAGCTAAGCAGCTTGAGGCAGTTGCATCTGCATTGCCTTAGCCCATCTCTGGCTCTCATTAGCTGTGCCCCCTCTGTGCTACAGTTGGAGCAACTTGACCTCTCCAGATATCCTACAATCCGTGTCCTCTACCTGTCTGACAGGCTCTCCTAGCAGATATATACGTTCCAATCTGACTTATCCCAGGAGTCTTGCCTGCCCCAGCCTATTAGGATCCACACAAAATACGCTGCTTGGGAAGCCCGATATTTGAAGAAATGTGGAACAGGTCCATGACAGTCGTTTTAGAGCACCTGGTTGCTTCTGTGCTCAGGTCTGGCACACTGGGAGTCTGAGGTCCCTTGGCTCTTTCTCTCTTTTTACCATCAAGAACCACTGTAATGTCCCTCGGTGGGAGACATGCTACTTAAACCAGTGACAAGCCTTTAGGAAATTGCCCTGTATGACCAGATTGTAGCCAGAGTCTTCTCTTAGCAGTCAGAAGGGATTGGCTTCTGCAGTCTGATCTAGTTTCTGCTACTGGCAAGGCACCAGCCTGGAGACAGGAAAGCTGCTGTCAATGTCACAGTAACAGAAGGAGGCAATCAGTCATGTGCTCTTCCGATACAGAGAACATAAAATGTATTGTGATTTGTTCAGTGTGCTTGGCCTGAGGGTTGCTGCAGCCTGACAGAGCTTCTTGGAGAAGGGAAGAGTGTGCTGAAGTGATTCTAAGGGATCCTGACCATCTAGAAGTTTTGTAGGCCTTTGCTAGAAATCTCTCCCCAACAGACTCACTGAAATCTCCTGATCTCTGTTAGTGATCCATTAAAAAAATCTGGCTTGAAGGCTCATAAGGATACAGTTTATGGAATACTATCTTCAGAACAGTATTCCAGACCTCCTGCCCCATCTTTGGTGCATGAATAGATGCTATCTTCATAACCTCACTCTCAGACTCTAGCACTCAGCTATGTTTCTCTCATCCCTGATGACATCTCTTGGGGATCAAGGTATTCTGTGTTGTCTCATCAAATAAAGACAGCTGGAACACATCTGGGGTGTGATAGGTCTGGCTCTTGAGGTAGGTCATCCTAAGTTTCTAACTCTTGAACACTTGCGTCCTCCTCATCTTGATCTTGACCAAGTCCTGGAAGGTGCTTCTTTCTTACCCTTAAGATTTTTAATGGGAACTGTGGTGTCTTTGGTGCCCAAGGTAGCCAGTATAACACTAGGGTGGTCCCTGAGAAATGAAAGGCCTGGTCCCTAAAGGTGGCAGAGGATGAAATAGCTGAGCAGTGGAGGAAGAGATGCAAAGACAGTGGTGCGTAGTAGGATTGCATGGTTCCAGGGGTATTTTTGGAGGAGAACAAGCTAGTAGGGTACCAGTCACCTCTGTACTACTGATGAGGACAAAACTCTGAATCAAGAGTACCTGCTAAGGGAACTAGCTTCCTCATTCTAGAGTGCACACTTCTACTGTGACTGTCTATTGACTAAGGTGATCATTCTTTTGGATGTCACATCTTCAGCTTACCTTTGCTCTCTTAAAAGATAAGTCCTTCATAGCAGACAACTGCCTACCTTTTAGTTTTTCTTTCTCTCCCCCCCTCCCTGCATTTTTCCCACTGCAGGTGAGACAGAAACAAAATAGGTAATTGTGATGGGCTAGCCTTTGCAAACAGTCAAATGCACACCCAGCTGCTCCCCAGTCCCCCTTCTCAGTGGGGTAGGGGGAGAAATAAGGATAAGAAAGCTCAGGGGTCCAGATAAATATAGGAATATTACTTACCAATTACTGTCATGGGCAAAACAGACTCAACCTGTGTAAAGATAATTTACTTTATTTCCAATTTAAATTGGGTCCACTGTGGAGCCAGCTGGAACTGGCTGGTCTGCCACATGGCAGCCCCTAACCTCCTCCCACAGAGGTCATGCCTGCAGCTCCTCTGATACCAAAACGTTGCCATATAAACCCCATAGAATAATACTAAAATAATAATTAACACTAAAACTTGCATATTAAGTTGTATGTATTCAGGTCAGATATAACTACCTAGGCATATTTAACTTAGGGTTTTAAATTAGATCATCTACTGATCTAAGAAAATTTCCATCTTGCCTTCATGCTGTCTTTTGGATTGCATCACAGACTGATCTCAGAGCACATGAATTGGACTCCTTTTGGATGAGACTGAACTGGAATATGGCCTTTAGCAGCAAAAAAAATACACTCCAGCTACAAGTTGGCATTCAGTTAATGCAAACAGTCAGAGCCGGTCTGAAGGAAAAATTTCCTGAAAAAGGTATAGTGCAGGAATCAGATCTCCAGCACCAAGTCTCTTGCACTCCACAACTGCTCTTACTGGCCTACACTACTTGACAATGTAGGTATAGCCTATGTGGGTGCTACATGTAATATTATTAATATTTTTATTAATTTAGTTCTAACTAATCTTTTGGGTTTAGCTTTTCCATCATCACAGTATTTTCATACTGTTATTTCCCTTTCTCAGCTATACAAACAGAAAAACCTCTATGAGTTTACTCAAGAGTCACACTGCAGGAGATTTAAACAGGATGCTTCCCTCTTCTTAGTGTATAATACATGTCATTGTCACACTTGTGTCCACCAGGCATATGCATTGGAAGTTAAGAAACGGAGATACTAGGGAATCTGTAATACAGCTTAAATGATGTTTCCCAGTCAATACTGTAGGAGAGAGACAGACACTGCCGAGGAAGGAAATTTCTTTCGGCACTAGAAATTCATTAGAAATCCCTATACTCGTTCCCTAAAACTATAGTGTAGTGTAACATTTAGGGAGTGATGGATCAATATTCTCATCATGCTCCACGTGTCTGTACAGGAGACATCCACACTCCATGGAAGAGACTAAATTAGTTGGCTAAGTAAATGAGTGTTTATAATACAATGGCACCTGGAGGTCTCAATTAATTATCTCTATTGTGTTATGCACTGTACAAACTCACGTAAACCGCAGTTCCTATCCTAAATATCTTAAAGGAGGATTCTTTTCTGTTGTCTTAATTTTTCTTCTACTCAAGCTGGAAGGCATAGAAGTAAGCCAAAACTAAATTCTGAAAATCCGACCCTAAGTCTTCTCTAATAAAAAAAAAAAAAAAAAAAAAAAAAAAAGGAACAATGATCAAAATTTTCAGAAACCCTTGCATCTTGCCTCCCAGTACTGGTACTGCAGCCATCAACTCAGAGTAGGGCATTTCACAATAAGAAAAGTGGTATGAATACTTTGTAAACAGAGATTTCCTGAGAAGGCTTTTCAAAGGCTTTTTCATTTGATACAGTATTTAACTTTCCCAGATAAAAAGGGATTTACATTACAGAAGCACTGTAATGAATTGCAAAGATACTTGACCACTGGAAGAGACTGTTTAGCAATGTCCAAAAGGGATGGGAACTAGATGTGAGATATAGAAATAATCCAAACTGTTTCATACAGTGACTGGTTTTGTTCAAGGGATACTTAGATACCCTTGAAAGCAATACTGCTTCTCCTGTCAGTGAAACAACCAAACCTACTGAAACCAAAACAAGTTGCCTACAGGAAAAAAATAAATGTGAAGTACATAAATGCATAATGAAATATATGGCAAGAATGACATGACAATCTAAAGATGAAGAAAGAAAAAGTATTCACAGCTGCAGATGCTGCCAAATCTAGTCAAAACAAATTCAGTTCACCGTTATCTGTAATGGACTCATCGCTAGCCTCAAATTAAGCCTTTTGTTATCCCAGTTTCTATGTTACATTTAGACTCATTTATAAAACCTGGTATATTCTGACACTTCCCCCACACTAAGCCAGTAGCCTGCTCTGCCTGTAGTCCTTGCTGTAAGCTTCCCTCCCCTGCCAGGGGTTTGGCAGTCCTGGGCTCCCAGACAGTCTTTCAGGAGGAGCATAATGGGAAGACGGGTCACTTCAGCACAGCTGCTGGTGGCCGCTGATGTCACCAGGAAATCTGGGGACTGCTGAACAATTTTCCAGTTCTCGGAGTATGCGATTTTCTTCACAGCCAAGAGGTTTTCTCTGCGTGGTGAGTCCCAGGCTGGAAACAGAAAAAGGATTTGACCTTTTGTTGGGAAGTGATGCAAGAGAAGCTTTTCACATTTTAAGGCACCTTAATTTTAGTCAAAAGGAAAAGAAGGGTGAAACGGCCATCTGTGTCTACTACATTGCATAGAACCCCATTTTCAGAGAGGCTTCCTAAAGAACTCACTCTTCCCACCAGAAATTTGACTCCAAGGTTAAATGACATCCTAATTTTAAGAGGGGTTTAATGTCTTACTAAGATGGGCAGCCTTTCCTGGACTGTTTTGAAGTGGTATAGCCCTTAGTGGCTTCAGACAGAACTCTTCCATTAGTCTTCAGCTCTGAAGTATTCCAATTAGACCTAAAAGTTACGCAAATGTAAAAGGAATAATGTTCCTCCTCTTGCAGATACCCTGTCTTTAAGATCCTCTGCTAAGAATATTGCATTTCCTGATAATTAAGGATTTTCTCTTTTTTATTTTTTTTTTTTTTTTAACAAAAGGGCTGCAGGACACCTCTGTCTGCTCCCTTTCCGCTTACAGTAAGCATTTTACTTTTTCTTAACTCAAAATAAAAACCAGGGAGAGCTGGACCACAACTTTAAAGACAGGGTCTCTAATTTCCCACAAATATGGATGATTTATGTCTAGGCCTGGACCAAGCATGTACATTTCAAAGCAGTTGGTGAGACTTTGTGAGCTTAAGTGCAAAGATGGAGGTCCAGGCTAGCAAGCTTTTCTCACACAGAAAAAAAAGAAAAAGAATAAGAAAAAAGCTGAAAATCAAGTAGAGAAGGTTGGTCATTATGTAGAATCTTTAGAGGTGATATGAATACAAGACTATGAGAAGAGCAATTAACACACTGCACACATGAATTACTCCACAAGGTAACTCAATATAATAGAGTTGATTTCAGCAGTTATGCTAGGTTATGGCAACTGCAGAGTCAGCCCTGCAGGCTGGCTTACCAACTCAGTGCAAATGATAACCTTATCAGAAATATAATAATGCATTTAGGGGGATATAATAATCGTTTAGAGATATGGTCCTTCTCCCCTCCAGTGAAGCAAATGCAAGTCCTGGGAGCTTTTTTAAGTAAGGATGTTGCAGGGAGGGCACCAGACTCAGTGTGATAGAAAGCAGCAAGATGGCACATTATGGCATTAGCATGTTATGCTAGCTTACAGTAACAAAACCATTGCCAGTCAGTGTGTCAAGGCTTGGGCAGATTACTCAGAATTGTACCTTTATATTATCCATCGCATTTGTCAGATAACAAGTGTCCAAGAGCTTTTGGGAGTTAGTGAAAACATAGCCATGGGTAAATGGGACAGTAGGACAACATGGATATGGTATGTTAGAGCTTTATTTTGACATACTTATTCATCTTCTATCTTTGGCATATTACTGGAAACAAGCAAGACAGCAATATGTATCATGGTATCATAGCAGCACAGGAGCAGAGAGATCACTGCAGGTTGCGGGTTGGTGATTGGGGAAAAGGAGGAGAACAA
This sequence comes from Fratercula arctica, assembly GCA_947846985.1. NCBI lineage: Eukaryota > Metazoa > Chordata > Aves > Charadriiformes > Alcidae > Fratercula > Fratercula arctica. The sequence continues at coordinate 91,772,733 of CANTUZ010000002.1, read as the reverse complement.
ATGTGTGCCACTCACACAATTGACAGAGCAGAAGTGAAGACCTTAGCCAAAACTTGAGGGCAAGACCAAGTAGGTCAGTCAGTATAGTGTAATCTGAGCACAGCATATGCTGATATCCTCTGGATTGAGGTGGCAGATGTCTTTTGTCTATGTTAAGAAAATACCACTAGGGCAATAAGAAAGGACTCAGATGGAAAAAAAGGGAAAACTTAGTTGTGTTTCATTGCTTATGCACTACTTCTTTGTTTTACAGCTTTTCTTCTGCACCTCTGTATTCCTTCGTGTTTTCCTTTGTGTACCATAACAAATACCCCACGTACCTCAAAATGCTTATATTTCCTCGTACGTATGGTTTATTTTGTGATCTAAAGTGACGAGGAAGCATTAAAGTATTACTGCTGCATGCAGTCTTTCAATGATAAAAAATGATAAATTATAAAAATGGCAAAATCACTGATTCAGATAAAAAGTCATTCAGAAATACAGAACCACTAAGTCTGGAAGAATTTACTTTAAACTCATGGTGATCTATATTTTGTAAGACATCATCTTGACTCTAAAATCAAGTTATCAGTGGTGCCTAGAGCAGCACCACTACTCCCATGTAGTTGTAAATGATGTTCCCTTACTAAAAAATCCCCATCCCCTATAATTCATTTGCACATCCTCAAAAAGAGATGAAAATGCATACTATGACACTGGTATATGGAATTTAGAACCTCTTATTGGTGAAACGCATGAACTATGATGCTTGCAGCTATGACTAAAACTGTAAATTAACTAAATGCTACCACAAACTCACTGCAAATAACCTGCAACATATTCTATTCCATCTTGTTTTGAAAACTTGACCAGGGTTTCTACCAAGGAAGTAGAATGCATAAGGGACATCTGACTATTCAAGCCTGGACAGTGTTTTCCACGAGGAAAAAAAACTTCAACACTTTGCACATGCTTTTGGGATGTGTGTATAATTACCTAGGTTTGCCCAATCAAATACCCAGGACCTGATAAACATGTGTATGGTCTTTGCACCAATTTCCCAGAAAAAAAAAAAAAAAAAAAAAAAAACCCAAACCAACCACAAAACAACAACACAAATCAACACAAAATCAAACCAAACTGAAACGAAACAAAACAAAACAAATAGCTTCCTCCTTTCCCCCAAAACAGCACCAGCAAGACAGATTTTTGTCAAAATAACCAAAGTGGCAAAAATGACAATAGATCATATTGACATCCATGTAGTTTTAAAGAATTTCTTTAAAATTTCAGTTTATGTTAAATGTGTTCTGACATTAGGTTATAGGTTAGCTTTGGAAATCTTTAAGTATCTGAATCCATCTACCTGAATAACTACAGAGAAGAGGAATTATCAGGAGACCAAAGTCTTTAAAGTCCTGTGCAGATGACCAGGTAGACCTATCATGCAGACGTGAGTTAATTGCTACTAGTTGAATCAGATTATAGACTTTGATATAGACACTTGTCACTTCTCCCCTTGACACTCTCCCTTACCCCAGAGTGGCAAGGGTCAATGAGTACACAAAATTCACATCTCTTGAAAATTGTGTCGTCAACAGTAGCAACTAAAGAACATGTCAAAAGTTGCCTCTCAGAGTGGAGTTTTCCTGTTCATGATTCATATGGATGCAGCTAAAAATTCAGTGAAGGCATCTCAAGAAGCAGACTGAAAATGTTCGATTTTATGAAATGTAGAGTAAATTGAATCCTGTAAAGAAGAAGTTGCTAAAGAATCCACTTTCATCATTAGTTTATACTATTACTAATTGTTAGCTATTATTAGCAATATCTGAGTACCCCACCAAGTGCTGGCCTACTGGCAGAAAGAAGTAGTTATATGCCAGAGAACACCACTGTTACCTGATGTGGCACTTGGGGTTAACAACATGCCACCAGATGGCATGGGACAAAAACATACAGGTATGGTTTTGATAGCTTTGGTTGCAGAATTCAAGATGGGTTGTGCACACACTCTTTCTCCATTAGAAGACATTGGTGAAGCTCAGAGGTTGTTAGAAGCTTGGAAAACAGTTTTGTTTTGCTTTCTGTAGTTGTGAAGGCAGCAATCTCAATCCAATTCCGCTGGTGAAATTATTATAAAAACCCAACAACAACAAACTAAAAGACTTGGCTCTGCAAAGAAAATCATCCACTTTGTTAAAACTGAATCTCCAAATGTTCTGAGTCTATTGCTTCTCTATTTCTCTTACAGAGGGATGAATGAAGCAAACAAGTACTGATGATTGGCTGGACTTGTTTGCAACAGCTGCAGGAGGAGTTGCCAAATCTGGTTTCATATAAGGTAGCCTAAGTGCCTGGTAAGCATTAAAATTCATTTCCATTCTTTAGCACACATAAAAGTATGCTATTGCCATAGAAAATATGACTAAATCCTTAAATGCAGTGTGCTTTTCTTGGTCAACTTCCTTCATGCTGTCGTAAGAGCTTAATCGACGAATGTCAACTCCTTCGTGGCTCACTTGACCTTACTGTCAGATATTTTCCATGAACAATTGCCAGCATTTCTTTTTTCATAATATACTGCTAGAATCCTTCAAAAGCTCAGTGGCAAATACATCTAAATGTGTACGGTACTGGAATAATACCTTCTTTTGAAAACAATCTTCCATAGAAATCCCTTTCAGAATTAAAATTGAAAAAAAAAAAAGAAAACCCACCTCCAACTAAATGCTCAGCTAAGAGCAAGATTGTATCACAGCTGTTATTTCCCTGTTTTATTCGCTGTTGCTTTTCTCCCTTCAGCCAACTGCTCTTTCTTTAGCGTAGAAAAATCCACTATTGAAAGATGGCTATTTCTGTCTTTGAAACTGAGGGCCAAACAACAGCACTTAACCCTTTGTCAGGAAGCCCATGAGCTGCTGTTTATTAAGACATAGGAGCCAGAGCCATTGTTCTTTGTTCTTGCTCTATAAAAAGAAAGAAAACACAGGCTGTGTAACACTTTGCATGACACAACCGTATCCCACCTACGTGCCAGTACAATCTACTGCTCTTTTCCCACATGCTTCAGAGCACATTATATTTTGGGGTCATTCAGAGCAAGCAAACTTGTCAGGTGGTAAAGTTGTCTAAGAATCTTTTATGTCCTATTCTGACTCTTTCACTGCAGTTTTCATTGTAGTAGCTGAGTGCTTCCCAGTCCTGTATGAAGAGATATGATGAACTTTTTTTTCACTCCTGTCCAGTTCATAGAGCATGCTGGATTTTTCTTTGAATGTGATGTGTACGCACACCTACATCCACCTACATGTATGATATCAGAGAAGATAAAATCAAGAAAATGTGCTTTGCACTTAAAGAAGAAGATAAGCTGCAAAAGTCCTCATTTATTGCAGAGGGCCTTTGTAGTCCCCCACAAAGGAAAAATCCCTGCTGTAGAAAGTTTCTTCCTTCTAGGGGAAAGAAATTTGTCACTGTGATTGACTATCCTGGTTAACTATTTGAGTGCCCTAGTTCTTCAGTTAGGCAATCTGAACATCAGATTTTGAGTGTTTCAAATGAGGAATGAAGGGCTGGATGTAACCTGGTGCTCTGTAGGATGCTGTCCTGGCTGGCGGAAGACAAAACCTCCATGTCTGAGTTCTGAGAAGAGCTACACGTTTCCTATGCTCTGAGCTTCCTGCCTGGGTATGCTGGAGTCATTCTGTTCTCTACTGCTACCTGCTCAAATGCCTTTAATTGAGAGATAATTCCATTTTGGCGGTTTCTCTGTCACTAGCTCCCTGGATATTTCCATGAAAGTTGAACTGCTGTTGCTAGGGTGATAATCCATTTCTGCTGATTAGTCACCCTCTGCCGTCATAAGCGACTTTAGAGCTAAATAGTTCACCTGGCTGTTGGTTCTGATGTCACAAGGACTGGGGACCCACAGCAGAGCAAGTGGAAATCAAGCAAAACAAGAAGTGCTTATAAAAACGTGACAATTCTTTCAAAATTATGGTGAATTCTTTCGGAAGATCAGTGTAGAAATAAAAAGAATGTGTGTGTTGTTGGTTTGGGTTTTTTTGTTTGTTTGGTTGTTTTTTTTTTTTTTTAAATCTCTGAGTCATTTAACAACTTTTTAAACTAAATTCAACCTTTACTGACATTTGAAAGCACTAAGGAAATGAATTAATTTTTTGGATGGGTAGAATCCTTTCTATGGCACAAATTATTTTTTGGACTGATTTTCTATTAAGACACTCTCACAAAATGAATTTCTAGTTTTATTTTAAAATCTATTCAGTTTTGAATGAGTCACTCAGTGCCTACACATAAGGGAATCTTGCAGTCCAAATACTATTTAAGACTCGAAATGAAACCATGTTTTATGTCTGAATAGTGAACTATAATTACCTCAGTTTATAACTGTCAAGACAAAAAAAGGGAAGGGAAGGGAAGGGAAGGGAAGGGAAGGGAAGGGAAGGGAAGGGAAGGGAAGGGAAGGGAAGGGAAGGGAAGGGAAGGGAAGGGAAGGGAAGGGAAAACAGCATACTTTATTCATCCACACAGCAGACACTATTCACCCTTTATTTGGAAATCTACAGACTGACCCCCAAAACTAAACAGGAAATCCACAATTTACGAATGAGAAGACAGCAGAAGATGGAAGCACATTCCAGTTCCCACAGATGACATCATTCATGCTTTTATGAACTTATTTAACAAGTTTAGCTATAGGGTAAATGTCACTCTCTGTGTTAGACTGTATATCTGAATCTTTGTGTCATTTAGACAGACAGAATGAGGTGACCTGTAAACTAGGAATTGTCTTTCTCCAAACCAGAAAACTAATTTCAATGACCTGACAGCAATGTGTTTATACAGTGTAGTGTTTTACAAGAATCCAAATGTGCATGGTGAGTAGAAGATATATAGAAATATGATAAATCTCAGGGCATAACAATTGCTTTGATCAAGGGTAAATGATTTTCTTTTTCCTTTTTTGTAGTTCTAGAAATTTTCAGTTGAAGCCCATTTTACAACCTAAAAAATGTGGGTTTATTAATTTTATTATTTGTAATCCCATCATAACTTTCTGCTCTCCTTGCTCTTCTAAGCCAAAGAACAGCTGAATATAACCCTCACTGTAGAGATGCTTCTATATGAAGCAGAAGTATTACTTTACTAGGTGAAGGACGGGATTCTTCACAGTATTGAGAATGTTGCCCTAAGATTTCTAGATTGATCTATTTTACCCATCTTATTGGTATTTTAGGAAAAGTTCACAGGGATCAGCATCTACCCAGCAGGTAAAATGTTTAGGAGATTAGCAATTGTGTCTTTGCTTTAAAGACATCTTACAGTCCCTGGAAAGCAATATGTGTATCATGTTTCTCTCTGTGTCAATCTGATGTTAAACTTTATTGACAGCAATAGGAATAGCTACAGAAATATCTGTTCTACTTTGTTTAGGTGGCCTTAGATTGACATTTAATGTTAGTCAGTCAAATGGGATAAGGAAAAATTTCATATGGAAGATGCTTGTGACAATTTCTCCACAAGGAGGTTAAAGCAAAACAGATGACACATTTTTCAGCAAAGCATGATGCCATATTTTATCATAATCCATTTTGCCACAGAGTACAGTCAGTGAAAGGTTTCATTTTCACAAAGAACAGTATGAATAGAAAGCCTTAATTTTTTAACCTTCTTCCACTGTAGCCATGTTGACTAACCATGACAGAAAGAAGCATATTTGATTATTTTTTACAAAATAACAATTAAGTAAGAGAGAAAATGTGTCTGTATTTCTTATGCCTAGTCTGAGAAAGCCAATTAGATAAAGTCAGCATTAAAAGCTTCAGTAGCACGTATGTGAGAGATCAAGAACACATTTCCTGACAGGCATGTCAGTTGACAGAGTTAGCAAGGATTACAATATTTCTTCAGAGTGAGGAAAAAGAATTGTGAAAGAAAAGAGAACACTTCATTTAACATTAGAGGAAGAGGTATGGAAAAGTTTAGGAGGTCTGTGTAGTAGTGACACGCTGCAAGCAAGAATGGGTTAATTCACATCAAATACAAACACACAGAGCCTTACTGCATGCCAGTAATTCTGGTCCTGTTAAGGAGATGCTGGAATTGTTTCTTAACCCTTTGACTTTATCTGCCGTTTCAAAGTGCACATATATAACAGGCTGGAAGAATGATCTGGCTTATTTCTGTATGTTTTGCCAGAACAGGACAAACATAAAGCAATCACTTGAAGGAACAGAAAGTGTTAAGTTTAAAAAGAAAAAAAGACTGAAAAAAACTAGTAGGGGAAGATGCGTTTATGTAATGTGTTTAATTAATTTTTCCCCAGCTCTAACAACTGTGCATTTTAAACATTGTTAGGAGGTCCATCAGCATGACATGGGAGTTCAGTGTAATGAGCAAAGGTTTCCAGTGCTGTTCCCATGAATGACCTCCATTATCACCTCAGGCAAGTTCCCACCTCCCATCATTTATCTGGCCAATTAATAAGCCATACAGGCCAGCGACCCTCTCTCACTCTGCATGGTTACCATGAGGCAGTTCTGTCTCAGTAGGAGGCAATATATCCTACTGGAATACAAATGACAATAATTCAATAAAAAACAATTGAAGAAGTAACGGGAAAAACTTATCTGACATGACTGTGAACAGATTCTTGAATGGTTTATTTGCAAAAAAAGCCACTTTGTATCAGGTAAACCAGTTGGAAAATTTGGATCAAATTTAACAGATTGTACCAGCTGATTATTGAAGAAATCTATATTGACCTTTTCAAGTACACTTCATGTACTGGGAAAACTGTCAGGGAAATCCGTGTGTCATTCACAAGTCAAGGGGAAATTCGTCCTTTTCACTAATTTATGAATTCACAGTAGATGTGGAAGACCTCAGTTCCAATATATACATTTCTAGAGTGAATTTACCGCAACCTGAACCACAAACCCTAGTCTTGCATGAAGTAACAGGACACTCCTTAAGGGAGTTATGCTTGTGAATATATATATATATGTGCTCTTATTTAAGAAGGACAAAAATAAAATTAAAAGTTGTTTTCTTGAAAAAAATATTGTTTATTTATCAATGTATCATTCAAAATTTGTTGATTTTCAAATTGACAAGCTATCAATTTTTATTTGTTTATTGTTGTTTTTCAACAGGGAAACTGGTAAATCCTCAAGAACAAAGCTTTTCTCAATTTTGTCAAGTTTTCCCTTGATCATCCCAAGTTCATATCATGGAAAGACATTGGAGAACGCAAAAGTATTCATTTTGGATTAAATTGTACGTGAAGATGTGCCCCTGGAGCACTCTTATTTTTGCTAGCAATCCCGTGTATGGAATCAGACTAGAGCTAGTCCAAAGCTAAGTGCCGAAGTATGGTATGGATGTTGTGTTCTCAGCACCGACTGTTGTCCAATCCTAATAGGTAACATGACATGTCACTGTAAACGTAAGCACAGATGATAATGACAAATAAATAACCCTAAATCATAAGTTTTTAATATCGCTGACACAGCTATGAATAACTGTAGGAAGGCTGCTGGAGAAAACTATGAAACATGAGGACCTACTACCATATGTAGTGCTAATCACAGCTGCAATAATGGTACAACTGCAGTAGCACACTTACCATATTAACATCAACAAATTATTTGCAATCATAATACTAAATAATAAGTAAAATTAAAATTACTAATACCTGCATGGGTTTTAACACTTTTTGGGATATTTTCATAAATACTGAAATGAAGACTGTAGTGACTTACACAGAGTATCTACCAAAGCTCTTTTCTATCTGCTAAACCTGAAAGCAGTAGTTTATGCAAGAATTGCAGCTCTTGTTATTCACAGTCCCTTATGAAATCATAATTATGGGTTCAGATTCACAACAGTAAGTATGAATAAAAATTTAGGAGTGTGTTCTACTACACATTAGCAGGAGTGTTTCACTCACTAATTCAATTCGAAGACTTTAATCTACTGATACCGTCTCTGCCAGTCTGCAGGTGAAAATCTATCAAGCACAATACTAACTGCAAATACATTGCTCAAATAGTAGACTATAGGATAGGGGACAACCTCAAACTGAGAGTTTACACAAAAGCCCAGGAAATTAATCAGTTGAATGTTTTGAAACTCCCCTTTTCATATCTCAACGAATGAAACTAATCTCCCTTTAAAATGTCAATAGTCCAACTCTCCCCTGTCTTGAGTTTTGTGAATCCTTTATAGCTCCACAAAGTGAACAGGACACTTAAGCCTGTCATGACTCATTTGTGCTGCCCTTAGCAGTGCAGAAATACCATAAAGGATTCCCCTTTTTCCAGTACAGTTTAGAAGTTTTGATGTTCCCTAATGCATGCGTTTGAACCTTTCCAGTTCTTCCTTGTAGAATGTTTACCTTTGCAAAACCTTAAAAATTATGGACTTGCCCTCATGGTATGAAGGGGGTCTGAGTTATACAGACTATTACACTCTCTGGGACTTCGGCTCTCTCTTCTGTTCCCAGCCATGCATGTAAAAGAAGCAGGGAGCAAGAGACTCTGTAAAACATTACGGATTCTACCTGTTTGACAAAGCACCTGTTTGATGGGGCACACACAGCTAACGTAATGACTATTAGTGTATGACATCATGCCAGGCTATGTTATAGATACAGATCATTGTTATCCTTAAGCATCCTGCAACATCACAGCAAAAGCTACATGAAATCACTTTGAATTTGCCTGTAATTAGCTAAAGGGCACAGATGAGTACACAGAAGAATAACTACTTGTTCTTTTTTTAACATCTGGTAATTAAGTGGAGAAAAGTGGTGGTTTCTTGTGGGAAAATAATTTACCCATTAATCTTAACCAGAGTAACCTAGTCACAGCATTTGGATCAAATTGCATAAAGGATAAAAAGCACTGGCAGCATTTTATTTCACATACGACATCCAATCTGCATTTATTTTTCTGCATAATGTTCTTCATAGCCTCATGAGGGCTTTAGTACAGGGAGAGAATAGAGTTACAAAGAGAATGCATTGCAAGGACATACGGTAAATGCATACTCACTTACACTGAGACTGGAAGAGGGGGAAAATGAACTGGAACTCACTATCTTAGTAGAAGCCATGTGTGAAATTTTACTCTTCTCCTCCCTTTTTTTTAGTCTCTTTTCCCCGCCCCCCAAGGCAATACAAAACCATTTGTTTCAGCTATGTTCCACTTTTAACTTAGAAGTCAAATTCTTAGCCCTATGAAATTCTCATATGTTTTTTTTTCTTTCTATGAAAAGAAATTCAAGTGAATTAAATACAGTATATATGTGTATAGACTAAGTTTTACCACTATAATAGGCAGTTACGTGGTAAAAGACTGAAATTAAGAGAGTTGCATCAGCGTGAAGCTGGTATAATGTACAGGGAATCAGTCCCATTCTGGTTTCCTATTAATGCACAATATGAAAAAGAGAGACAAGAATAAAGGCATGTTTATGTCTTGCTGATATGACCAGCACCTCCTACTGCATATAACTTCATTTTAGCAAATGCAAATGATTTATTCAGATACAGTACCTACATCTTTCTAGCAAATTCTTTTACAGTAATTCCATTTGAATGCAGACATCTGCTGAGAAACCATAAAGTATCAATTAAGCTTTCTCTATGTGTCATTTAACTGAAGTGTTTTCATCATGGACATGACCATTGCCTAATTCAGGATCAATTTGTATGCAAACCAAACCAATTTTTAAGTATTTGGAATCAATCACTTGAATATTGAAAGCTCCCCATATTTGAAATATTGAAGTTACCCATTCAGTGAGTTCCATTTATGCTGTGCACTGAATAAGGCAGGAGTTTTGTGAAAAAAATGCTGTATGATTATGTAATTAATTCCAACGCAGATGTACAAAGGGAGCACTAGTAATCTTCATTACAGCTTTTCCTCACTCTGAGCAGCTGGCTTTGCAATCTTACCTTTCATTTAGCAAAGTAGTGCTGCTAGTTTAAGACAATTGCCTAGGGTTTTTCTTTTTTTTAACAAGCAAAATAATAACTAAAAATTTCAGTATGTGGATGTATATTGTCTCTCATATTGATTAAGAACAAGATTTATCCTATAACAAGTCGGAAAACTTATTTCTTCTATATTTTCTCTGCACAGAAAATGTCCATTTTTTCATTAGACTGCGGTGGATTTTTTTTTTTTTTTTCCAAAGAAAATGGGTATTTCCTTTCACCCTTCTTATTTTCCAAGTGAAGTTCACAGGCGTTTGCCACTTGAGCTAATGTACTTGCAAATCATCCTCTTGGCTATGCCTCTTTATGGAAGAGACAGTGGAGAGAGAGGCAATGCAGCGCTCCTCTAGACCACCACGTGGTCCCTCAGCTCACCAACCCGTTACCTAGATAAATAAGACAGACAGTTGTGCCTCCAGCCTTTGCACATCAGTCTGACCCAGCCCACAAGCCAAGTCACCCTAGGTACAGTGTTATCGTATAGGTAATATATCCTGTGACTTTACAGCTTCTGCATTAAACCCGGCTTCACACAAAAGCATTGACGAGATACAGCTGTCTGCACTTGTTTGTACATGTAGGCATACTTCATTCCTATACTTTGCTATACGCTATGCAAATTATACCTTGTTAATGCATTTCACAGTGGTTTGTGACAGTAGAGGAAAACAGATCCAAGCATTCGCTCTAACATTCAGAAAAGGAAAATGCTGTAGTAATTATAAACTTCTCTATTATTTTCCACAACTGCTTTTCTTCTCCTTTCTTTTCCTTGACAGATGAACGTCTGTCATGTTCTCCATCTGCTCCTGTGTACCCCCAGATCATGCTTTCTCAGACCTGACTTTGTCTCTTTTTTGCCATTCTATTCATCCCTCTCCTCACTTTTCTCCCAACAAATGCCCAAGTAGGATTTTCAGAAGCTTATCACTTTGATCTTCTGGAGTAGAGTTTTACAGAAATCTTCCTCTCCCATATAAACTGTCCATCTAGTAAGACAGGATTTGATTGCAGAGAAGGTACTATGCACTGAAGGAAAACATCTCAGCAGGGCTGACTCATCCTGTCCTTTCAACTTCCCTCTCACTGAAGTGTCCATGTCCCAGACAGCATTTTCAGAAGAACCACCAGCATGTCTATTGGAAAGCAAGCAAGAAGAAGTATAGTTGCAATATAGCAGCAGTGCTGAGAAGATCCCAAGCTGTTTCTTCCACTTTTTCCTTTCTTTTTGCAACATTTATGCTTCACTCCCTTCCCCTCTGCAGTGTGAGACGGTGGGGAGTTGAAGGAGACTCCTGCCAAATAGACAGGACAATGCCAAGTGAAAATCTTCCTGATCAGTCTGGCTGCTAATCTCCTTTTAATCTCCTGCTCTGACCGGGGCAAAGTGGGGGAAGAAGGAGCCATGAGTAATCTTCATGCCTGACACCTGAAGCACAAAACTGAATATTTAAAATTAAACAATTTCTCAGTGACGTGTCCAACGATGTTCCTATGGGTAAGGAGCTGCTTCAGTTCCATGAAACTTAAGCTTGTGTTTAGCTGAAAGGACAGGTACTTTATCGAAATGGCATTTGAACCAGAATAATTTTCTGTGTAATTTAGTATAACATTTTACTTTTTGAAACAGATTAATATTCTATCAAGTGGCTTTTAACAGGATTTGCAAAGCTAGACTGAAGTGCTTCCTGTCAAGCTGCCACACAAACAAAGACTGGACTTTTTCCCATTGAGAACCACTCCTCCGAAACACGGCTTTTGGATGAGAAGCAAACGTTTTTCTGTTACTCACATGTGTTCTGAATGTCATCAAAATAAAATAGAAATTGTCACAGAGAACTGGAATACTTCCCACCTCATACCTACGTTCTCACTGCATCCGACTGCAGTCTGGTTATGATAGCCACAACCAGGGATGAAGAGGTGCTCTGGCTTCCCTCGTTTTTCCGTGCAATCTGCCTGTTGGGATGTCGGGTGGGTGCAGAGCTGCTGCTCTCTTCTTGGCAAGTAGCTGTGGTGAGCTGGAGAGCAGCTTGCCCCCAGGCTGACACTTCGGGAGAGCCAACTTTCTGGGTGACCACCCCTGTGTTTCTGAAGCAGGTCAGCAACATGCTGGGTTTGAGAGCGAAGCACGTTGTCAAAGTTTATATTATCTCCCTCTGTCAAGAGATTAAAAGCACTTATTTAATGGATCATTGACTTCAGGGACTATGCAATATGCCTCTTACACATTTTCAACTATAGAGTAAGGCTAGCTTCTGGTAATAAAAGTTGTAAAACATGTAAAATTGATGAACAAGCATCTTTTTTCTTTTTTTTTTCTTTTTTTTTTTTTTTTTGCTGGAGAAAGTACATCTATTTTTAAACAAAGTGTATATCTGCTTTTCCTAAGAGAATGAGTCTGGAGTTCTACTAGTTTATTGTTTTGTTTTGTAAAATAATTACATGATAGGTGGAAGACCTCAGATTTACAATCTTGTTCTGGAAATGTAAGTCATGTTTTTTAGATCTCACAGCTTACACTTTCTTCAATGCAGACAAACTAGAAAATCAGTCCCTCCACAACACATAGTGCTTAAGTAAGTATGTGGATGTCTGTATGTGTAAAAGCAACTTTTTCTTTATTAAAGAAAGACTGTGATAGCACTCCCTTTGCTTTATTACCCCCTGAAGGAAACTTCAGTCACCAGGACTGATGATCTGACACTTTGGATTTAATTTAGTGCCCATAAAATCAAATCAAGTATTGTCATCAATGGTGCAACTTCAAGTGTAGACATATTTTTTTCCTCTCACTCTATTCTGAAAATAGGTGTACATATGACTGTAAACTGCTAATTAGCTGTTGGACTTCCTTATACTGTGAGCAGAACAGAGGCACTTGGGATGTGCCTTAATGTGAATAACATACTGAGTGGCTCCTATATAAATTCAAGCATAACCCTACAGTGATGAAGGGATAAGACTGCCTTCGGTGGCTGGTTGTCTCTTCACAAGGTGCCCCTTGTGACATACCCAGAGGTGTATTGCCATCACTGCCAGCACCTTGGAATGACGCAGGCCCGTTGTGGTTATCAGCAGCATAACATCCGTCAGCCTTGAAAGAAGCACTTCTAGAAAATGCATAATCAACACTAACTTTGCCTAGAGGTGGGAAAGAAAGTTGTTACATGAAGCATGAGATTGTTTCGTGCTCTAACCTATGCTGCTCTGAGAAGAAGAAACGGCTTTTTTACATAATCAACAGTGACTAACACTGGAAGGGCTTTTTCCCCCTCCTGGGTGTTTGCAAACTGTGCTCCCCCATCTAAACTTGGTGAACAGTCAGTCTACTTCAAGATAAATAATTTACAGCTATCCCTTCTGACTTCGGGTGCTGAGCTTGAGAGCACTGAAGCCCTAGGTTCCCTATGTGAGCCACAGAAAGAAAAGGGACACTGCCAGGGGAAATTCAGTCCACTGCAACTCTGACCTAATTTACGGTAGGGCTTAACTCTCTAGTGCCTAAATAAGGCTGGAGGCAATTGCACTCTAAATCTGGGGCTTCTGCTGAGTGGGATATACGGAGGCCCAGACATTTGCATGTTCACAGGAAAAATCTGGGACTTAATCACAAAGTTAGGGTCCAGTTTTAAGCCATTTAGTGTTAACCACCTTTAAGTCCCATTATATTCCACAGCATCTGAAAGTCCTCAGAAGCTCAAAGGAAGGAAATACTCTGTGCCTTGCAGAGCTGGGTCTGCTATTGCATTAAAGCAGTGTTCTGTGAAGATGTGTTTGTTTCTCTATATTTTTTTTCCCTTGTAACATAATCCCTAGCAGCTATTCTGTACTATGACAACCAAAAGCAGCCTGGTTTAGGACTTTTCTTGTCACAGTTTTGACTTGACAGTACTTCTTCATAAAGACTTAATGGTTTACAAGCCATTCTAACCTGTAGGTTTGTTGGGTTTTTTCCCCTTTCTTTTTTTTTTTTTTTTTTTTTTTTTTTTAATAATAGAATAAAAGGAAGCTGATTCAGTGCAATATCTGATATTGCACCATGGCTTCTTGACTTTTCAGTCATCCTTTAATGCTGTAATTTGCTTGCCTTGACTTATATTTAAAATCTATAAAGTGTAAATGTTGAATCTTTTCTCAGATATTTAATAGTGAGATTATTGCAGGGATAACCTTGTAATTTAAACACAGTCAGCTGGGGGAAAAGGTGAAAAAAGAAGAATCTCCCATTATTGTGATGCTCTCTTTGTATGCATACACAGATATTAAATCAGAATCCCCAACATTTAGTTTAGTCTACCGTGATGTATATTCCATTATATAATCAAATCTTTCAAACCTAATTAAACAAACACTCTGTCATTCCTAGCAACATTATTCCTTATGCCTTGCAAAGACTCCTGAACTGGGCCTATAGTCTGTGTATGCAAACTATTGAGATTGTACAAAACATGGCATAATTTAAGCAGCCTCAGCTTCTTGCCGTTTCCTTGATCGTTCAACTATCCTGCTGAGCTCTGTTTCTTTGGCAGTATTGCATCTCTTTTAAACTGCAGATGCAAATAACTAAAACTGAATTTTCTATATCATTTTCTGGTGCCAAATCTCCTTTCTATCTCTGAAATCTATAAGGATGTAAAGTTTCCTCCTTACATTTTTTTGGAAAGAATTTTTCTATCTGTTTTTTTGTAAATCCCTTAAAGCATAGCATGGAGGCCCTTTGGAAATTAGTTTATGCATATAAAACCATTTCCCAGTATGCAGTTGCATGTAAAATATGGAAATGCTACACCTTATTTATCTTCCAGATAACTCCCAGCCCCTTCTGTGAGACCCAGTATATTTTAGCAAAGCATGCAGTTCAGTCCAGAAACACTGAATTTTACCTTTGCTTTCAGTGGAAGCAGAATCAGCCCCACTATAGTTACCCTGTACGGTAACTGAACGACAGTTTTCTTAATCTTAAACTTGAGTAATCACCACTGAACAATTTTCTGGTTACTATTAGTGTAAATCCACTAATATGAATAAATTCAAACATCGAAGCTGCACGTTGAAAAGAGCCTGGAGTAAGCATGCCTGCTACTTTATGTAATGATGCATCTCAGCACTGCCAGTGGTATTACTGAATGGACACAAACTGCTACTTTCTTCTGCTAATGCTACTTCATTTTAGCTCATTTCTTGTTCAATGCAATCACACTGTTAACCGTACAACCAATGCTAGTTCTTATACATAGCTTCTTACTAACTTATAATTCCTTACAAGGAGGTCAGTGCCACAGTTTACAAAAGGTGACACGGGAAAGGTGGAGGAGTGAGGACAGGGAGGAAGGAGAATGAAGCACAGAATTCCCACCAAAACCCTTTCAAATGTAGTTGAGGGTGACATTCCCAATATTACATTGCAGGACACCAGGAGAAATGGGAACAGAGCCCACATTTCTAGTGTCTAAGAGTAGTGTTCCCACCACAAAACTTCTTGTCTGCAAATTTTAAATTATCTCTATTTCTTAGCAGGTAACGTTGCCATGTTCTGGCATTGCCAAATCTATATACAAGAAGAGTTTTAAATAAGGGATGATAAACAATGACTGTTTTTCATTTTGCTATATAAGAGCAAAAATATTTTTCCATATGGCAATGCCAATAACTATGTGGCACTGCACATTTATTAGCAGTGTCCTGGCAGTTTTCAACAAAGCATGCACTCATTCTTTTATCCACAGCTGTAGTCTATAATGCTGGTGATAAATTTTTTTAATAAATGTTATTGCATTGCCAATAATGACATGGATACTGGATACTTTGTTAAAATCATGAAAGAGTAGATACTCAGGGGTCACACCCAAGAGTTAACTTTCATATGGAACATGAATGACAAGCTATAAAACTCTTTTTAAATTTAATGAGAGTTGAATCTTCTGTAAAATCTCAAGCCATGCACTGAAAATTTACTCCCTGTTGTCAAAAATGTAAACAAAATACTCAATAGAAAGATATTTCTGCTTAGATTTTATGGAAAAGCTTATTTATGCTCTTGAACTTCTATTCTAATATTTTGTGAAGAGGATAACTTTCAGAACACAATGAAAACTGTGCTTTCATTATTTACAGTTTTAAAGAGGCTCAATGTCACAAAAGAAATGAAGCTCAGTGGGACAGATGAATTCTCAACAACAAAAGATAAAAATACCCACCGTTAAAAGTATTTCAGCAGCGGCATAACACCTTGAAAGATCTATCGGCAGGTAGCTGAGGCAGGCACCCTGCCATACGCCTTTGTTGCTTACAGTTTGCCTTTTTTCTGCCCCACAGATGCCAGGCAGCTGTCTTCAGAGTTTGGGCTGTGTTCAGACTCCAAAGGCATCCTTGAAAGGCATTTAAATTATGGCTTAATCATGTGCCTAGTCTTTAAGCATGTTTATTTGCAGTTAGCTATCTTACAGTGTTAAGGACAGAAGGATATAGAGCGAGGAATCCTTTGCTCTCGTCATGTAAGGGGCTGGACTTATGCCTGATCTGTTGTTGAAGACGGGAAAACCCAATATGCGTTCATCGCAACATCCATCTCTGCAGAGGACAGGAAGGTCAATCAGAAGAGTCTGGAGGTAATACTTGCCTAAAAAGGGGACCTGACCATTGGAGCATCTTGGAATGAGGATGCTTTTTGTAATATTAAATATTAAGAACGTGTTATATTTTTATCATCTCTTGCATCTCTTTAGAGTCCCCCTTTTGAGATAGGAACTATTACTTATAAGATTTCATAGGCAGGAAATCCAGGTAACCAGATCAAATATAGTTTTCTCAAGTTCAAACTTAGAAAGGACAAGCTTAGAAACAGTCTGGAAAGGGAAAATGTAGGACCTGAATCTCTGTACTCAAGAAGAGAAGGAGGTTGTTGTGAGTGAGATTGAAAGAGGGGATCTCTTTTGACAGTTCACAATAGGATATGTTGCAATAGCTCTTTGCTACTGTTTACCTGTATGAATAAAATCTTATTTATTTTTTTAAAAAAGGGAAACTTGAATGTACTGTACTGAATATACTTTCACATGAAATAATGGGTTCTAAATTACACATTCCTAAGAAAACAACCAAGCTTTTTGAATTATGAAGAATTACAGGAAATTTGAAAAGGCATTTCCCTCTTCTCCCTCCTCCCAAAGTATTATTTTATTAATTAGGAAATGAATCAGTGCCTATTTCTTATACAGTGCGGTTCACAGATGACTGTTAGATGAAACATAACAAGGATTTAACTAATTGACATTAGCTTTCATTAGTCTCTAATGACTCAAATAAGGTAATATGAGAGTGAAATAAATTTAGACTGATGTAATATCCAATTAGGATATAATCCAAGGTAGGTATTTCACTATTTGAATATTCTTTCCTTCATTGATCCCTCCTGATGGTATCTGCCTTGCATTCCTCAGCAGTACATTAGGGTGATAGTGCTCTTTCATAGAAATAACAGGAGACTTCCACAAAGCAGAATGAGGTGCCACATTTGTTTAATCAGGCCAGTATGATCAGCAGCCCCATGAGATAGATTTTATTTATGTAACATGAGATGTCTTTATTTTTGCATAGTTTAGATGCTAACTTCTCTCTTTAAAATTTCTCTTCCACCATTATTCCAGTGGAACTAGAGCCATGGCAAGATTAACATAATTTAACCAATTTCTTAGTCTCAGAGTAAGTAACACTCAAGTATGCTCAGACAGAGAAGCTCTCTTTAAACGTGAAGGTTCCCTCACTGATTTTTTCTCCGTTTCCTGGCCTACACAGATAATGAATACAAATACAGTCAGGATCTACTGACCCACCTCAGCTATGTTTGTGGCAATGTCCAAGATCTCATGCAGTATTCAGGGAGAAGTTTAAAAACTAGTTTTTATAATTTGAAAGTAGTTGGCATGAGGTGTCTCCAACTTAAATGGAAATGACAATGGCACCATCAGGATATCAGTGAAGATACAGAATATTTATGCCAGTGAATTTTAAAGGAACGCATGGCTGAGCATATTTAAGCCACTACATATTTGTTTATTTATTGCATAGGATAGAAATATGTATTAAATTCTAAAGCACAGAAGTTATTTCACAAACACCATTCGTGGTCCATTTAGTTATGTATATTTTATCTAGAGCAATATCAGACTTCTTAAAGTTCTTAAACCAGAACCTCAGAGATTGTACCATACAATTCAGTCTCCTATTTTAAGCAAGAATAATAATTAAAAAATCTCTAGTTTTGAAGCAAAGGACTTATTTCCACAATTAATTTTTTAATCCAATGGGACAAATACAAACTTGGTTTTACTCCATTGACCAGAAAGGAGTTATTCTGAGAATGGTACAATCTATTTGCCTGTCTTATGCTGTCCTATACAGTTAATCTATTTTGTAAAAGCCATAACCAGATTTTGTTTTGGTTTTCTGTCAATAATACTGTTGATACAGTCATTAATGAATACCTTGTTTTTTTTCCCAGAATCAAAATTTGTTTGAAACTGCCATACAGCAAGAGGTAGTGGCCCTGGATTTCAAAGTCTGTGGAAAGACTGGCAATGAAGACCACCCTGGCTTTGGCATTACAGAATCTATTGACTCAGAACCTGTCTCCCTTCTAAAAGGCCAGGATGCAGCATACTAAATCCAGGTGCCATAGAGTTTCGAACTCTATGTGTATAATAGAAAAAGCATAGATAAACTAAGGAAAGATTTCAGAAAAAAAGTGTAGGCAAAGCTCTCGCTTAGCATAGGCAGGATTTCCATGACATACAATTTTTTTTTGCCTGAGGTTAAATCTTACCCCCAAGCTTGAGTAAGGAACTAAGCAGCCTCTTCTTTGAAATGCCCCAAAGAAAGAAAGAAAGAAAGAAAATAGTAGCACAGCAGATATATCCATAATAAAGACAGTAGTACTTGCAGTCATTAATTATTTTTTGCAAATTGACTTTATCAACTAGGGTGCACCTTGACATTTTAGAAAAATATAAAAGAACTAAATTGGTCTTAATTCAAAATGTCACTGGATTTACTGCTCGTGTAGCCTAATATTTTAGCATTACGCTGCTACTCTCACACTCTTCCCATTTATCTCCTCTAATTCCCTCTTCTGGTTACTTTTTAATTTCTACTTACTCTTCTTTGTTTATGCCCAGTTTCCCACTCTTCTTCACAACATGCTCCCCTCTTTCCTCCACACTTGCCCAGTTATTTTCTGGTTACGATCTTTGCTTCCTTCTCTTAAACCTGTGGGGTTTGATTATTCCACCCAGGCATAAAAAGGGCAGTGGAGACCCACTGCTGCCTCTAGGGCATGAGGTATGGGCGGGGAGGTGTTCTGCCTAGATCTGTTCAATTTGCTGCAGCTCAGCATTGAAAACTTAATTTCGCTCAACAACTCTGGTCAGGTAAGGGGAAGGAAAGGAAGCTTTGTTCTCCGACTTCCTGTATTTACAAGAAGAAGTATCACAGAAAATTATTTTTGTGATTGCATAGTCATAACTGTTATTAAGTTTCAGCATTAATGGGTCTATTATACTTAAAGAGACACAGAAATTAATTAAAAAACAATTAATGACACTGTCATTTGCACTGTAGTATTTTAATGCTGGTAACTTTTACTAGACATTAGCTTACTTCACATGGACAGAGCGTGTGAAAGGAAGATTAATAACTGAAGAGCACTTTGCTGTTCACTAAATAATTCCCTTTTTCCAAAATGTTTATTGTTATATTTTCCTTAAAGTGTAGTTAAATAAAATAAAATAAAAATATTATTGGTGCTGCTGAGTTCTTTCAGATCCAGAATTATTAATTATTGCTTATGCTGTCATAGTTTGGAGTAAATCATGTAGATTTTATTTGTGAGTGATAACTTCTGTATGGATAATTTCTAAGCCAGCCAATAGCACTTTTAAAATAGGATGCTCTTAGGTGACCTTCTGTGGGTTTCTAGAATAAGTACTATAAAATTACTTCTTCAGAAGAGTTCTGAAAGTTTCTGTGTTTTTCCAAGTTTTATTGGATGGTCTAATAAAAGGTGCTACCTCTACCTGCTAGCTTTGTCTTGCTGCTAAGATTTGTTTAATCCTTATTACGTTATATTGGTCTTTTCCAGAAAACTGTTTCTGTGGAGCTAGATTCCTATCAGAAACTTAGGGTCAGCTTCACAATGCTTTGCTTCTTTCTGGGATTCATGCCCTCAGGTGCAGCACCTGGGTTCTGTGTAAAATGCCTAGTGATCTTTAGATCTTTTAACAGTAGGACTCATCAGGGCTGCACTGCACCAAGTGACTAGAAAATGCAGGAGATGCTTATACTCCACCCTTCAATTATGGTTCAATCCAAGCAAAAAATCACTGTACCCCACCACACGCCTGACAATAACATGCTCTTTTCATTATCATTTAATTGCCATCAGGACAGCTTCTAACCATGAAGGTTGTGACTACAAGTTCTAGACACATCAACAGAATCACACGTGCACATTCGGCTGCGTGGGTATGGGTTGTGGTATTCAGCTATAGATGACAATGCTGTGCTGGATTTGTCCCATTTTGTTCAAAGACAGATGATGGTTTGTCTTCTGAATTAACAGGTGTCCTAAAAATACAGAAGTGATAACACCCAATCTCTTTGTTAAAGCTTCTTCACTTTGCGTTATGATTGGTTCCCAACATAAAAAGGAAGGTGGAAACTCTTGTGTAAAACTTTAGAGAATATGACAAAGTCCAGAAACAGCTGAAGCAGGCAAACTGTAGCCCAGTAAAATATAATTTTGCTATTATTTGTTAAAGATCACAAGCTTTGTGTTGGTCTGACAAGTGCTGAGTTTCTGGACTTATCTAGGCTTCTCTTGTTCAGCTGTGGTAACAATTTGTCTAGCAATCAGATAACTATTGTCCAAATTTATCTTAGTTTAGCTTTAGTTTATAGCAATAACAAGTATTTACTCTGTGTACATTGAATGACTGTAGATGTGATGTGTGTAGAAATGTGATGTGGAAGAGTGCAGACACATGGTGATACTAACAGTCCTGTCCTGGAAACACAAATCAAAATGGTCAGTTAAAGGTTGATGCAACTTGCAATTGTTCAGGTAAAAACATGTTTTTAGAGATAACAAAGAGAACAGATAAACTGAATAATTGGAAACCAGTGATGAGAAAGAGCATGTAGGGAGAACAACTTAACAGAATATATAAAAATCAACCAAAACCGACCCAAGGCTGAGGAGGAAGATTCCATCTACATCAATATCACGTGACTCTTGGCAAAAAGGATAAAGAAACCAAACCACAATGCCTCCCAGTGGAGACCTCAAGTTGTTGACTTAACCTCCCCAAATTCTGCTTCAGTTATATCAAAGCACTCACTCTTAGGACCCAGAGGAACTTTGGAAAGGTGAGTTTAACACAAAAGAAACAAGGATAGATTTTTTGCTTTAAAATGTAGTATTAAAGTTCTCATGCATTAATCTGGAACACAAACGTATATTATTATACACAAAGTAATAATTTGCAATATTAGGTCTGTCTGACTGTCAAAGGGCACTGCTGAAGGATGTTCCAGTGGGCCTTCTGCAAATTTTGAAGCCCCTCCTGTTATTGCTGCTCTATTATGGGTAAGGGAATTCATTCTGGGTTTCATGTCATCCATCATGTTAAGACAACAGGGAAAACCACTGGGGTCTCCACTTATCCCCCTTCTGTGTGCTGCTACTTCTGATGGCCAAACATATTCAATTCCATTTGAATGTTTTAAGAGGTGAAAAGCACGCAGAATTTGAATCAAACTGAAAGGAAAGATGTATATGCTCAGCACCTCGGGAAAAAAAAAACAAACAACAAAACCACAAAAAAAAAACCCAAAAAACAAGCCAAGCAATAGCTGCACTAAGGTCTTTTTTCCATTCAAATGGCTCTCATCAGTCAGGGAAGATGGACATGCCTCGACTTCTAATTGCACTTGATGTTTTACTAAAAGTAACTTCAAAAACTACTTAACATTATGGATCAAATTCTAAATTACTTAACAGATACCATTCAAATTATTTAACTGTATTCAGCATAGTCTTAGGCACAGCAAAACTCTTTTTGCTGGAGAAACAAATGATCTTCATGTAGAGTGATTTTCATTATATACATTCATTAGTAGATGGCTTATTTTCCTATCAGAAATTTTCCTACATTAGATGTCAGAACAACAAACACTTTTGTACACATAGAATTTTAGGCATTTATGCAATCTTAGGGATACGATTATAATACATGATCAAATGGAGATGCACATGTGTATGCTTGCTAGACAATAGCTAGTCCATGTTATTTTTGGGTCTTCCTATTTCATAGTTTAAAAATCTAAAATGTTCATTATGGTGATAAGATCAGAATTATGACAGCCAGAGGAATAAGGGCATTGCATAATTTGTAAATTCCCATTCCAAAACGCTGAGCAATTAGTAGAATGGCAATTGGCAGACACTTAAAGATGTAGAAATCACTTGTAAAGGTTATCCTAATGTCACTATTCTGACAGTTCCATACATATTAAAATAATTCATTCCTGCGATGATCTTTAGTGGTGAAACAGGTATGCAGCAGCAAAGAGATTCACAGAGAAATAACTCTTGACTGAGTAAACTTTAGTCATACCATTTGGAATATTTGTTAAACCTGAACATTGCTGATAGTAGTGATGTAACTGCCCTCATTCCAATTTGTAGAAAAGAGAATGCTCTGAATAAAAACCTGAAAAATATGCCAATTTAAAGAGCTAACCAGGAAGAACAGGGTCTATACAAAAGCAAAAGCAAAATCTAAAGTAAAACAAACAGGGAAAACAGTTAACTGTCCCTTCTGTATCCAGACCAAGATTTTATTTTGGTGTTTCAATGAAAATACCTTTAAAATGCATGTTGATGACTAGTCCTCTGCAGCATCCCTAGGATTTTATGGCTCTGTCTTGCCCACATTTTTCCTTATGTTATCATATTAACTATAGATGGTTCTTAGACCTTTCAAAAGAATAACTCTTGTACAAACTCTGAAACATGTACATTATCAAACACTGATGTACTTCTACATCAATCAATATCAATCAAAATTCAAAAATATGTGACTCTCTGAGAGATCTTAAAAAATTATCATGTGGTGGTAAAGATGTCTGGCCATACTAAGCATCGCATACCCTTTCAACTTTTTTTTCCCCTATGGGCAAAGGAGACTACTGGTTTCAAAGGTTACTTTAAGGTCAGAATTTCAGTATGTGATAAAAGGAGCTCATTCTTTATCTTGTAATGAGCTCAGCAGGCCCATTTGATGTAGACCAAATGGTCAAAATGAAATCTTTCATCTCTTTGACATTCATGCAGACTTTCTCAGTTTAGTTTTTAGCTATTTCCATTTTTCTTTTTACTCAAATGAGCATCAGTAATATGCAATATGTATTTTGCTTTGAGGTATTTAGCTATTATTCCCAGCATTTACCAGATAGCTGCCATGGTTTCCCAAGTAATGACTTGATTTAACAACACATATGCTACTTTTTAAATTGTTTTACTTGGTGCGTGAATATAGTCCACCATTTTGGTGACCAAAATGAATTACAAGTCTATTATTAAGTATTAAGTTAATATTAGGTCCATGTTTAACACCTGTTATTTCCACATGTCGGTTTCTAACATCAGCCAGTTGATATTTGCGTCATGAAACACATTTTTTCTCGCTCTGCCTCTTCACGTACACAGATAACTCTGCATCATATATCTTCCTGTAAAAAGCTATCCACTCAAAAAATAAGAGGCAAAACATTGGACATAGAATCATCATATGACAGTGAAAAAGGCATTTCCCTGAAGAAAATGAATTCTTTGTTCTTCTGCCATTGTCTCTTTCAAAACTATGTATTTTCTGATGCTGGTGCATTTCTGTCAATTCTCATTTGGCACGCATCATACTGTTCACATCACTGGTCTCCAAATTTAACATACAGGCAAGAATTTTCATGTTGGAAGCTTTACCCTTTCCAAATCTGATGGGACTTTGCCGACACTGTTGAATAATGTTTAGTCTCAGAAGTGTTGTCCAATATAGATGTAATTAAAATTCTCTAATCCCATACAGCAGCTAGCAAAGCTTTCTCAGAGTCTGAGCATTTATCATCCTTCAGTCATTCAGCTGTTTACTGCCCTGAGCTGTAACTCGGTTCTTATTCCTATGACTGCTTTGTGCGCTCAGTGTTATGAGCTAGGCCATCTTGAACACAGAAGAATTTTCCCTTTATGCAGAAGGGCTAAGCAAGAAGATTTACACCACTTATTTTTCACTTCACTTCACTTCTTTCATCAGTTCCAACTTTCAAAACTGCAGCCAGTCTCACTGTCTGAATTTAAGTCAATGGATGTGCCATTCTGCACTACCTTGGGAGCAGTTAAAAACATCTTTTTTTTTTTTTCTTCTTTTCTCTTGTCTTATTCCAGTTCTATGGCTGATCTTTAAACACAGATGGTTTGAACCATTCACCCTACCTTGCGCTTTCCTTGGCAAATACTGAACAATACTTTTAAAAAATTACTTAGAGTTTTGGCCTTTTCTATTCTATTTGTGCAGTGACATTTCTTGGGCAATTTTGCCATCTGTAGAACAAAATTAAAAGGAGAGAAGAAGGTGAAATCTCTATTCTCTGTCCTCAAATTTCAGTTACCCTATTATGTAGTATTATTTATCTGGGATTGTCTCTGCATCTTTTCAAACAACCTTTTATTGTCCTGACTTGAACCAAAAAAATATTTAATTTGGGAAAAAAAAAAAAAGACATTTGTAAAATGAAAATAGCAGCTTCCACGTTATTTACAAAATCTAAACTAAAACAAGGTGCTTTTGCAGTAGTAGAGACAAAAAAGCAAACTCTCACAAGTCGTTCATCAGCACATTATCAGTTTCAACATAGGCATGAATAGGAATTAGTTTCAGTAGCTTATCATCTATTAGAACCTAAGTGTTTGTAAAGAAGAGAAAAGATCTGCTTAGGGTTGGCCAAAATGAGTTAAAACTGAACATCCATTTATTTGCAATAAAATGCCTGTTTAGAAACTTTTGAAGTTGTCTGATTTGCAACAGCACTAAAAAAAAATAATAAATGTAGAGCATAAATACTAAAATAACACATGATATCCTCTTATTCAGATCCAATGTGCCGACTTTTGCTTCCATGCTCAAAACATGAATCATCAACTTTTAAGCTAGAACAAGTCTTCGTCTTAAAAAGTCACTGTAGCTAACAGTCTCATTAACACACACAGAGTTTTCCCAATCAGCCATTCAGAATCCTAATCAATGAACAGAGGTGGCTGAAGCACTTGTTATCTTTTCTCAATGGAATAGATGCTACCATCTTGATTTCAGTTTCTGCCCATGCTGTTCAAATACCGAGGCTGAAGCCAAAAAACCACCCTTCCCAAACAAACAAACAATCAAAAAATCCCCCAAATCCCCAAATCCCAAGCCAAATCAATCTTAAATTTCTGCAACACATTTGGAAAAGGTGAAATTATATCACCTTCCATATGGCTGTAAATTTAGTGCCAGTTTGGCAGAAAACAATGTTCTTCTGACAACAGAATGGCCACAAATAAAACAAAATCTGAGCTGACCATATGATCATACAATATTGTATTTAAATTGATCATCTTTACCTTATTACCAAGAACACAGCCCAAACTGTCAGGTTCAGCCCTTTTTATCTTTTCTTCCTTATGAACTCTGCAAAAACATGAAAAACATTCATAAATCATAGAGCTGTCATGGTGCTCCCCACCCTTTTCTTTCACTTTCTCCCCAATAGTCTTCCAGCAAGCCTTGAGAGAAACCTTTTCCAAAGCAAATGATAACTCATACTTCTATTATACCACTGCTAACTCCTAATTCAAGTATCACCCAAGGCTGTGTTCCGTTTAGCAAATCACATAGGTAAGACTGACTCTTTCAATACATCACAGGAGTATGCAACAGCATAGGAATCAAGGATCATTTGCTATCCATATGTGGTATCAATAGAAAGCAATGATCTAGCATATTCTATGTGCAAACCCTGCTTTAAACCCTGTAATTGCTTTGAGGACACGAAGGGGCAATCCAAAGACAAAACATTTCCCCCATATCTTGATAAGGAAAATACTCACGGTCACACTGATCAGACATGTGAGAACTGTGCGGTCCCTTTGGTACGTGAAGCTGGATGACCTAGCCAAATCTTTAAAAGCTTTGTGCCCTTACTGACAATCCACAGCAAAACTCCTCAATCTGGTTCTGTAGATTTCTCCCATTTACCACAAGCGATACCCAACAGGGATAATCTACTGTTCATTAAATGAATCATTCTGAAAGGACTGAGCTTTGGGGAAGAAGGAATATTTCCTGTCTATGTGTTTTTGAATGGAAAACTGATGGAACACCTCCACCACAGAATTTCCTGAATGTCCAGCAAAGACTCCAAGGTGGTCATCTACGCTACTGCTCTTACTGAAGATGAATTAGGGTTAGGATATTTCTGGCAGTAAAGAAAGTGTAACAAAAAGGGTACATTTCTGGATTTAGTTAGTTTCTGTTTCGTGACCTGTGAAGAGAGTCAAATCTGTTGAAGAGCTGGATAAAAGAGACTGGAATAGCATAAACAAAGACAAAGATTATGAGAATTAATGTCCCCATAAAAATGGTTTGGATTTCAAGACGGCAAAATGTAAGGTCTTATGCTATGGACTAAAAGCAGGGGGATGAACCGTGTTAAGGCAAACCAGCTATTTGAGCAAAAGATAATGTTGGCAAAATGACTAATGGGAATAAACCTGACATAAAAGCATTTATGATGGAAATTAGGAGGTTTCAGCCATCAGAAAAACAACATGTTGGGGTAGGTTCCCAATAGAATTAGTGTAGGGGAAAAAAAATGAACTAGTTTTAAGCTTGATCAGTTTGGGAAATGGATTATATGGCCAGGCTGCCAGCAGTAGCAGACGGTGGAATCAAGGAACCAAATGGTTCCTTTCCATCTATGCTCCACAGAGTAAATCTGGCTCAAACAACTGGCATTTTTACCTAGTAAAGTGAATGGAAGGTAACTCAGCCCCTAAGAGACTTAGAATTCAAAACAGTTTTGTTACAGAAGCCAAGACAAAGTCACGGAAGGTTTCAACTACACCATCTAAATAAGAAATATATCAAATATTTAAGTAGGTTTCATCTAGCACAACTTATACATCTTAAATTTATGTTCTTGAACCAGTTTCAGGTAACTTGAACCCTCTCTTTTTAATCAAGGGAGAGAAAAAGGTAGTGCTAGAAAATGATTTATTGGATCTAGCTTAAATGCCTATCTTAGTACAAATTCTGATTTTTATCACCTTTTTGAGGCACCAACTTGTCAGTGTCACAATTTTATTTAGAAATTATGTTTTTCACTTTGTAGACAAACATATAATTTAAGGTTACTTCTATTCATCTCACACAAGTTTCGTTATGAAAAAAATCAGTTGAACTTTCCTTTAAAAAATGGTAGACACAATAAAATTAATCAGAAATCCCAGATTTCCCATGAAAACAATGTAAAACTTTACTTTATTAATAAGAGAGAAACCATGTATCCTCATGCTGACCTGAGACTGGTGAAATAATTTTGTTCAAAATAAATGTGAGTGAGAAAACAAAAAATGAACAGAAAGGTGTGAAATGATTTTCTGTTACCCGCAGGCATGGTGGTACCTCTGTTATAGCAGGTTAAGATTACATTAATTTATAGATGGGCAGAGCACTTCACTGAATGGTCATGTCAGATTATGAACTTGTGAACTGGCGATGAAATAAATTCAGTAGATGGCTTTTCTCTTTGCTTTACTGACAGAATTCAATTAACAGCACCAAATACACAGCCAGTGCCTAATGAGTTGCTAAAACATGACTTTAAAATTCAAAAGACCCATTTACCTTAATTTAAGTGATCTCAGTACTTAGAAAAAGCATAACTTAACACAGAAAATATGAAATACAAAAGTATATGTCTAAAAGTCCAATCAACCCAAACCATCAGGACAGTAAGACTTTCTGAAGAAAATACCTAGACATCCTGGTATTTCTTCTCTGTAAACAGTTTCTATACCTACCATCTGTGAATTCCAAAACCAATTAAAAAAAAAAAAAAAAAAAAAAAAGAAGGAGAGAAAGAAAAAGAAAGAAAAAAGAAAGAAAGGAAGACTAGATAAGGCTCTTGGAGAAAAGTTTTCTTAGCAGATTGAAAGAAAATGAAAAATTCCTGACAAACCGTCTGCAGTATTCCAGCCCTAACACAATGCATTTCTTTCCATACAGCCTGTTTATGCTAGCAAAAGTAACTTGTTTAATTAGCTAGATGATCCAGGTATGCTAGTGGCTATTGAACAGACCTGTGGTGAATTGAAGTCTAAATTGTTTAGCCTGCACTGACAACTTGCAGTTACTCACATAGGTAGCTCAGCTGAATTAGTTAGGACTCTTCAGTGAACGATAGTCGTGAGAGATGAGTATTCTGGTTTGAGGTAGGTTGTTGTTGCCTGGAGAGTGTGTGTGCCCTGCTCTACCCTCTGCATCAGGCAACAGGGCTCAGGAGAAGAGGGGGGTGAATGAGGTGTACCGTACTTGCAGAATTCTGCAAGAAACATAGTTAGGTTGAGCAATTTGGGTTAATCTCGCATGGTTTTTACATGTGGTTGCCCAACAGGAGAGAACAAGAGAGCTTTTTGACTCACAGCACCCTGTAGGCACTGTGTTTATAACTGGTTGAGAGGCTCCAGTCCATCAGTACCTTGTTATGACAATACCCTTAGAATTCGCTATTGAACCACTGTGTGTTGCTTTTCAGGACTCACGAGACTTCCTTTTGTTACTGTGTCCCCAATATTATTTACTAAGCTCTATCTGTTATCTATCTGGCTCTTTTCACACTAGGAAAGTAATTAGATTTGTTCCTAATATTATTTGTATGCAGTGTTTATGCGAATATTCAAATTTTGGAGAAGAGCCGGGATCTAGCTCTTACCAAAAAAATGCAGCTTTGACTCTGTCCTTGTCAGAGGGATTAGTCCCTTATTTTAGGGAATTCTACTGGAAGGTATTAAACATTTTCCACAAGGCTAGTTCCTGCATTCTACTGACATTAACAGGAACTCTGCAAGCTGGGCTCCTCCAATACTAAACTGGGTGTTTTACTTGATGAGTTGCATGTTTTTGCTGAGCCTCAAAACTGAATTAATATTTGTAGTGCTGGTATTCTAGCAACATAGATTAGCTTTAATTAGATATTTTTTTTTCTTGCATTGATTTCTAGGAAGATTTAAAAACACACTTCCAGTAATACAAATAGGAAGTGCATTTCTTAATCCTTTGGTCTTCAGTGGGACAACAAGCCACCAAGAAGGCAAAAGTCACTATGCAGCATTGGAGGAAGATAAGTGATTTTGAATAAAAAAATTAAGCAGCACAGGACATCCTTCCTGATAACAATTTGCTTGCCAAGAACCTGCTCCATCATGGATTTTAGTACTGGTCAGTGAACTAATAAAAGGAGTAAATAGTAGGAATTAAATCATGGCCTTTTCTTACCCTTGAGGCAAACACTGTTAAATAACATAAATACACTAAAATTAATGCCATTCCTAATGCAGACAACAAAAAAGCACATGCTGTTCAATGTTTTGTCAACTAAGACTTACAAGAACAGCTCATATTACTGTAATATAAAGAAAAAAAGCTGGAGGCTGGGCTAACATTACACCTTCCAATATTTCTAAAATGGGTGGAGACTTGGTAACTCAGGTTCAGCTCTATTATACTCAGTCCAGTCATATTTTCTATAAGCAAATGCCTGAGGGCAAAACAGTAGTAGTAGCAATGATACAGTACCCAAGTCATTGAAATAACACAACAGCACATTAAGACACATTGACTGACATAGATTGTTTTAAAAATATTAAGACCAAATAGAGGGTTTTATCTTCTTTGGCACATCTCTGACATTACCTGCTGTTTTTCTTGGTAGTGTTGTTTATTTAATCTATTATAAATGTTTATTTTACTCTTCAAAGGGAATAGCTTTCTGAGAAATTTGCTGGACATTTATTTCACTTTACTGACTAAATAATTCATTTAGAAATAGAGCTCTCAGTGAGGTTGCATTTGATAAAGCCATGTTGGTCTGGACTCTTGTCCTGAGTTGCTACTTGAATTCAGTGGGGTTATAAAGGTACAACTGAGGCTTGAATACAGTCCTGCATATCATTTCAAGAGCATGAGGTCCTACTGTTAAAAACAAAACTGTGAAAGCTGACAATAAAAAAAAAAAAAAGAAACAAAACAAAACAGGTTTTCCCAGATACACCAATTTCAGCTCCATGTAAGCATATTGAAAGCCACTGTCTCAGTGGGGCTGCCCCATGTGCTCCACACCTGACACTTATAGGAATTGATAGAGACTCTCTTGCCTCACCTCAGGAGTTTTCAGCACTCCTCAGGTAAAAACACTAACCACATAATTACTGATGACTCTTTGATTCTCCATTACTCTACAATTGCCCTCTTCATACTTTATCTGTAATGGGATTTTAAGGAGAAAACTCTTCCACAGCCTGCACCTGGTGTGCCGCTATTCTACTACCATGTCAATATAGACTTTGTGCTGCTTCATGATGTCATAATGCTTTCTGTGTTACACAGGACTAAGAAAAGACCCATTTGGGTCCTAATGTTTTATCAGAGACCTATACATTACCCTGTGTCCTGACAGTTTTAATCACTGTGTGAAATCACATGGGCATAAGATTCAGTTCCCTCCTCCCTGCCTGTTTTATTTATTTTGTGCCAGTGGGGTCCTGGCCAAGAAAAGGGCTGGAAGATATTGAGGAGCAGAACAAGCTCTCATGAAGCAGTTGAAGCGAGATTGCAAGTTGCACACAGCACACACAAATCTGGCTAGGCAGTGAAAGGCACTGGCACTAACATCCAAATTGAATGTTTCTGTATTGCCAGTTTCTGTAGCCTGTTAAAACTGGAGTTTCAGTGGATAGCTGGGACTTGATACTACAGATGTTAGGGTTTCCTGCTGTACATAAGGAAGCCCAAGTGAGTTATGATTAACCGTGAAATTCATATGGCATAATGTTCTTTGTTATCACTTCTCAGGAGAGAAGATATTGCATCTGTCTGTAGAAAGGACGCATATAATGTGGCCCTTTGCTAGCACAGTTAAACAAAGTTCAGAATACAGTTGTCACAAATCATGAGAAAAAATAAAATGAAAAGCATCTATTCACAGCAGAGATAGTCTCATTCTGAGTGACATTATTTGAGGTTTATTCCTATTGCAGTCTCCTTGCTTTTCAGATTCATTAACATTGCAAAGCACAGAAGAGCTGCTTTTGTGTCCACATCAAAATCATTATCCCAATAAACACTAATTAGTACCTCTGGGCTCAATCATATTCCCACTGCAATCAATGCCAAAAAATTGTATCGATTTCAATAGAAAAAGAATAAGGTCTTTTGTCAGTAGCTTCAGAGAGGTCAAAGAGAGGCTGATCTACCTTCCTATATCTGAAATCTTCATTGTTTGTGTTGCTAACTTTCATTCAAACTTACGTGCAGCAGCAAAGTTGAGATCCCTAGAGGCTCAAACCTTACTGACATTTTAAGACTAGGAGTTAACATTCTCAAATATGCTAAAATGTCTTTAGAATGTCAGCTCTGGCAACTTTCAAGCAGCTCAGACTTCTATATGTCATATTTTTAACTGCATTTAAGTGGCCAATGACACTTGACTTTGACCAGGTTTCCAAGTTAGGAGCAGAGGCTTCTTGTACTCCTCCACCACTGATTATACTAAAATTTTCATCTGCAATTCATTTTGGCTATAAACTTTAAATGCTTACACACAAAGAGTTCAAAGTAAGAGTACAGGAGGTCTGTAGGTTTGTGACTGGGTGGTTTAGGTGAAATAGGCACAGACCTAAGCTCTGGTCCCTGGTTTTCAAATATCTTATACGTTAATGCTACAGTAATGAAAACCCAGAAATACTACTAAGAATAGGACTGAAAACAAAGCCTGGAACACTTTCTTCCAAGAAGTACCTTCGATTTATTCGGAATTAAAAGTAAAAATGCTCCCCTTCACCACTCTCCCTCCCCTACTATGAACATGTCATTTGCCCATTATTTTTCAATAAACTTAGATATCTAAGTTAGAAATTGAGCTATGGGTTCTTGAGTCACATGGGCTCAAAGTAATCAGGTCCTATGTAGGAACTGAATTTCAGTAGAAAATTAGGAACCTCGATTATGGAAAATGTAACAGCCATTCATCCAATTTTTTAGCACACCTAATACTTCCCTCAGAGGATTAGCTAACGTAATGCTTTAGTGTAATGTTGGATTCCCTATGCAATGGTATAGGAAAGCTTCAAAGGCAGTACTGTTACAGAGAAGACCCACATGTGTGAATATACAGTCCTTGTGAATTGCACCTCTACTTTGGATAAATAAAGGGCTTCAGTCAGTATCAGTAGTCAATTGTTTTAAAGTTCTGGTGGCAGTTATAAGTTATCTTTCTTGAGCCAAAAATATGCTTTCTGCCTTATCTTTACTGCTAGCCGTAATAACAAATAAGTGAGGCAACATAGAATACTTCTGAACTTAAATCTGTTCACTAATGATGCTGTACTGAATTACTCGGTTAAAGTTTCATCAATAGGTAGTAATACTGTCATTCTCAGTTCCTTGGAACAAACAATAATTAAAAGTCCTAGTTTAAAGATCTGATTCATACAACAAAACAGATTTATAGTCTATTAAAATGCTGTGGGCATTAACGTTGCATTTCAGCTGGGTCTGCCCCTTTTTAATTGCATAACCTTGGCAGTTTGAGATAAAGAGAGAATTTAGTACGGAAATCACTGGTAGTGTACAGTACCTATTCCTCAGTTAAAAGATAGTTTATTGCACCATGTTTATATAAGCAGGACCTATTTCTAGGAAATAATTTATGCAACAAGTTTATGTACATTATTCCTGCTCCTGAATTATCTGCAGGTATTTTGTGAATTTACTCATCCTGTGAAAGTATGTGATGAGCTCTCGGGACTATGTCTGTGTCATTTCACATCTCTTGTGGGAGCAAGGCTGCCCAGTCTTCCCTTGTAACTTATTGTAGTATTAAAGTGTGAACAAAAATACATTGGTGGTGCAAGTTAGCTACTCACTCTCTAGCCTCTCACTGCAAATCAGCAGAGAAGGGCCACTCTCTTCTCTCCTGTCCATTGTTCTTCCAAAGACTCAGTAAGAAGTTATATATGTTTTCAAGAAAATTGGAAGGAACAGTTCAATTTAAGCCATTTAAGCCAAGAAATAGCAGTTATTAACAGAAAAGCTTTAGTTAGGTGCTCTGAAAGGATTTGAGGTTTCCAGGGAGCTGATATTGTTTCATTCTAATCTCACTTCAAATGTTTGTCTACTCCAGCCACAACAGAACTGCTGACATAGAAACACTACTGTGGAGCAGACTCCTTGAGCAACTGACTCAAGGCTCTTCACATCACAGGTAACCAAGTCCTAAATTTTTTTTAACCAGAGATTGAGTTCTACCTTACACTACCTCAGTTTTTTTGCTGGAAAGTAGATCTAGAATTCAGCACGACTGATGGTAAGGGATTATTTTCTTTTTAAAGAATTCACTTATAGTTTACATTTCTCTTGTGTTAACTCTCTCTCCTCATATTTATTTCAATGCAATATTTGTACAGCAAGGCTCCAATTCACCTTCTGTGACAATAAACAGAAATTACTTTTTTTTTTTCCTCTCATGAGGTATGTTCTCCATTTCCTTGATTATTTCCAGACATTTTTTTCATGCCTGCTTCACTTTGTGCTCATCTTTCTTGAGCATGGGGGATGAGAACTGAACATTGTGTTTCCAGGCAATGCCTTGCATGATGACACTAATATTTCCCTGTTTCTAGCAGAACTATTTCCCCTGATTGAGGGCCTTCAAGACCCACAGTTGCCTTCTGCAGGTGATAGCGATTGATGGATGCACCCAAATCTTTAGCCTCTTTCATTTCCAACTGATGAAGTCCCAATTCAGAGCATAAATTCTTGTTACTTCTCAAGTGAGCAGCCTTGCTTTCTGCATTATTACATTTCTTCCCAGAGCTGTGACTCCAGTTCTCAGGGTCAGACTACTTGTAGAATATTCCAATCTTCCTCTGTAGTGATAAAGCTTCCTACCTTACTGTCATCAAATATCACTGGCCTACTCCTATATATGTGCCAAGCTTGTCAGTGGGCATATTAAATAAAATTGCCTTCCTGAGCCATCCTTGTTGAAGTCTTCTATCCATGCAAGAGATGATCTCAGTCCTATCCATGGCCATTTCCCCTTTACTTTTTCCTTAATATCCACACTTACTTTACAATATTAAGAGAGTTACAAAATCCAGGTGAATTAGATCTTGTAACTAGGAAATCTACTATCTCATCAGGGCAAAATAGGTGATTAATCTGTTCCAATGTAGGTTTTATAAAGATTTTTCCTCATTTTCCAACAGAACAAAGGAGCACTTGCAGAGTCTGACCAAAAGCCTATTTAGCTCATGATCTTCTCATTGACAGCCACCAAAAGCAGGTGTCTGCAAAGAGCATAAAATTAGGACATGGAAGCAGTGATACTTCTGTAGGTTTTTGCCCTAATCTCTGAAGATCTGTCAGTCACAAATTCCCTGATGCATAGGGGGTGCCTGTATTTAACAGCCTTGGGAATGTTATTAAAACATATCAGCTGTTTTCCTTTAACATTTCTTTTCTTGCTTTGTTTTGATGGCTTCTACTTACACATCACAACTCTTTCTTAAATAGAAATACAACGTGCACCATTTCCTCATTGTGTGTGACTGGCCTAAAAGGTTTGAAAACTAGATTTCATGTACCAGAATTCTTCCAAGAATGTAGGTGATGTTTATGAAATTTACCATGATTTCAGAAATGTTAATTATCTAAGTTCTGCTTCCACAGCTCTTCTGCATTGCAATTTCATCCTTCCCATCCATCACTGCACATTTGCCCCTGTGTTCAAGCATCATCATTTGTACTCAAGTCTAAGGAGCACTTATTTAGTTTGGAGTACCTATCTGGATTGCCACTCCTTGCTCTTTTTTACTCCTTGCTCTTTTGGCAGTTAGCTTTAGTTTACAATATCTATCTCAACTTGACTTCTGCCAATTCTCACCTTTTCCATAAAGATTCTGCATTCTGAGAAAGAGCTTTTTTTGATGGCCAATCCTCTATTAAACTCCACACAAGCACTTGGTTTTCTGCTATTACCCTCTGTGAAATCATTGTTCATCCAGTCCTGAATGGAGCTGCTCCCGACAAGTTTTCTCCTGTGTCTATTTAGGATATGAGGTCCAGATACCTTTCACACCTTTGATTTAATGAAATTTTAAAGCCTACTCAGATCATCTGTCTTTGCTAACTGCATCTCTTGGTTTATAAAACTCTTAAAGGCAGAGAAATCAAGCACCTTAGTAACAGACCAGTTTATATATTCTGTATAACCTGAAGCTAGAGACACATGTTGACTTCCAGTTGAAATAGTATCAGACAAATGGCTATCATCCCCATCCCTTTGTCAGTTGCTTATAACTGCCTGCTTGTCAAAAATTACTGTCCTTTCAAGTATTTTCAAGTGATTGCTCCATTCTGGACAAACCAAGTCAGGCTAATTTGAACAGTCTCAAGGGTGGTCTTTGTTAACCTGGAACTGTTTGTTTGAAATAGATTAGAAAATGATCACAGGACCAGCTCATTCAGCAAAACCCATAAAGCAGCAATCTTCAAGAGTACGTGGCAGTGACAGTGCATGATGAGCATGATGGTGGTAGACTTCTGTCCACCACACCTACAGAGAGAAGATGATGTGCATGTACAACAATGCAGATTTGATCAAGCTGCCTCAGAGCACCTTTCACAGTAGTTGAGATGCATTTATTTGAAAACATTATAAAATGAAAAATACAATATTGCATATTACTGAATGAGATTAGGGTTTTAAATCATGTTTAGACATGACTTTTTATGCAGCAAATTTTCAAACTTACCTAGGTGTCAGTGACTAATTGAAGAAATGTTTTTTTGATACTCTAGCTATTCACAATCCCCTTCAGAACAGTTAGCACACAAAATTCTGGTATCAAGATAGCCAAACACATCAAGTATGATACCCTCACATAATAAACAAGTTAAACACATTTTATTTTCAGGTAGTGTAGCACTGGTCAGAACATCAACAATTTCTTCCTTTCTTTAGAGCAAGGAGTCAACAAACGTTTAACTTGTAGAGCAGCAGGCACCCATGTTACAATGTGGAGAAATGGCAGCTGTACAATGGTGCCTTGGGTATAAAGCTGGGTCCTTGAACTTTCATGCCAAAGAAGGCCAGTGGAACCATGCTGATTCATGGTTATTGTAGTCAACCATATCTGTTCCTTCCTGTTTTGTGTAGGAAGATATCCTTGTACAGAGAACAAACACTGTCACGAAAGCACCTTGTCAATTGCAAATACAGTGAGTATTGAATATAATCTTCCTAACAGAGAGGACAGAAGCTGATCCACTATCTTTTATCTTAACTACCATGCAAAATTTTTGTTTAAATAGGTTTGTCACTAGAAAATCAACTCCCTCCCCTCCCCCAATGTTTTGTTTTAAAATAGTTTTTACGTTTTAGGAATGGATTTCTTTCTTTTTTTTTTTCCAAAATTTCTTATGTTGTAGAGCTTTTTATACCACATTTCAGTGTGGCTTCTAGAAACAAATAAATAAAATGGAGGGTGAAGTAATGGGCTAGCTAGAGCACTAATAGGCATTAGCACTGATAGAAATCAGATATGCAGGAGTTTATTTGTACTGTTGAATGAAGTTGAATAGAAGAATACAAGAATATCTGCAGAGATTTAAGCTTCCCCTAAGTTTTTCAGAAGAAGAAGGGAAAAAAAATGCTAAAAAAATATCATCCTCTTATTCAAAATCTAACAATAGTCTATGAAACAAAAAGCAGAACACCAACATCTTATCTCTTCGAACACATGAAGAGCATTGGCAATGTTTGTCTTAGTGATGGCTTACATTGCTTCCTATTCAGACACTTTTCACTGGAGCTCAACACATACTGTTTGCCACTTACTGGAAAATTAGACTGGATGAAGTCCAGAATCAATTTTGTTTCTCAATGTAAAAGTGCAGTAGAACAGATACAGTGATAAAGACCTTAGAGCATATGTTAATTGTTTCAGAAGGTCTTTGCTGCAATTAAGTACCCAACTAAAATATTAGTAGTAATAGTTGGAGTTTACCCACAGAGCAAAACTGTCTAGTTTTCTTAATAGTCTTCCTTATTAAAAGTTAAAAGGGAAAAGTAATTAAGAAAACAAAGAATTGCAGATAGTTAATGCAATCACAAAACTTCTAATCTTTCAATCCTCTTATTTATGTAGCTGATATTTCTACAATATCTCAAGTATGATAATATTTCTTTCTTAATATTAAGGAAGCACAGGCTAGCCTTTATCAAAATAGAGTCATATAGTTAAGAAACAGAGATGCAAATAAAACACCAAATTGAGCTAGAAAGAATCTGGATATGTCTAACATAAATTACCAAATGGCAAGGCAGAGATCACATTATCGTGCTCATAGGCTACCCTTCCAGCACTCCCACCAGAATCAACAAGGATTTTCAGCAGATGAGGCAACTTGGAGATGACAGTGCTACTCAATATGAAGAGCAATCCTTGGTATCAGATTGATAACACAAGTCTGATCGAAGACCCAGATCTGGAAAAAGTACCTCCTGAAATGTAGTGCTGCCTAAACAGAGTATAAACTTTCTGAGCCACTTAAAGATAACAACCCAAATACTGTCAGGCAGGTTTCTTCTTTTTCTTTTTTTTTTTTCTTTTTTTATTAAATTATTTGTCCAGGTTTCCCAGTGTGATTCACATTTCTTAAGCAATGAATTAATAGGATTTTGTGGCATGTGTTCTTTGTTTATTTTTTTTCCCTTGGAAGGATGAAACATCCTCACAGCTTCCATGTCAGGGAAATTAATATATACTTGTCCTTCACTTCTGACATTTTTCATAAGATTTTAAGTTCCTAATACTATTTTTTTTTTATTCAACCCCCAAATATGTTGATAGAAAATAATGACAGAAGTAGTTACTTTCCTCACAGTAACAAGATGTTTCCAAAGTGGATTAGTGAATTTGTAGTGGATCTTATTGCTGCAGTGAAACTTTATGCAGTGTATTAATTGGCAATGTTTTCCACACTGCTCTGGTAATCAATTTCCAGTCCTGGGCAACAGACCAAAATCTGCTAAGGACCAGAGTCCAATGGTCTTGGTCAGAGCCATTTTTCTTTTTTTTTTTTTTTTCACACAAATAAGATCTGCATCCATTAGTAAGAAGAAGCAGGAAATCGGTAGAAACTAACCTAATAAAGTTAGTATTCAAAAGACGTGAAAGGCTATTTATAAATGGAGAAAACACTGAGCTTGGTGATCCTGAAGTTTTACTTCAGCTAGCAATCCTGCCCAGAGAAGGAAAAAATAAGGTGGACATATACAAACAGCCTAAAATAATTAGACGTCCACTTCCAGTGACTTTCTGCTTTTGAAATCTACAGATTTGATTTTAATTAGCCAGTTAGAATTAACAATGATAAAGGGCAGAAAAATATGGGTGCATCAAATTCCATATTTCATCTTCCCACTCCTCTTCTCTGACTGTCCATGTTGTTGCTGGAATATCAAATTTGTCTATCCACTGCAAAATCATGAAGTACTCAACATTTTCAGGTTCAGTAAAGGCCTCCCAGCCAAACCAAATAACTGAAACCTGAGCAGAATTAAAACAGATGTCCTCACTTCTTACTGAGAATAATTCAGCCTGTCAAAAATGTCTATGAAAGGGTATAGAAAGTCTATTAACCAACATATTCCTTTCTTTCATCAAAGCATCTCTATGTTTTCATGAGGCATCCATATAAAATCTATGTCTTTAAAAATATATATAAAGGGCACAATTGATTTGATTTTTTTGTGTGTAGCATTACAAACAGAGCTAGCTTCAAAGTGAGCTAAAAGCATGAGATATAAGCATATCACATTTACTATAAATTCAAGTGAATGTTATAGGTCAAGGTGATCTTTCTGTGTGTTTTCAAAAGTATCTAAAACATCAGGCTTCAACTAAAATGGAAGTAATTTAATTCAGTGCAGGTTTTCCTACCCAAATGATCATGAGAATCTGGGTCAAAGCAACTTAGGAGCACAATTCCTGTGGAAAGCTTTCATGAAAATCCCTTTTTCCCCTCTTGAGATTTATTCAAATTCATTATTATCAATGTATGTGTTTAGATACACAAATAAAAATGTATATATTACTAATAAAAATACACAATCAAAAGAATGCATATACACATGTAATTTTCCCTCTCCTATTTATTTCCATTAGTTATGCATATTCCTCTCCCAACTGGGAATATATAAAAACTGAACACATATTTCTGTCTGAGAATCCTACTGTCAATATATTAAATGAACACCTAAGGCACACACATTTTTTCAAAGGTACTCTCAGAACTTCCTGAAATGTGTGTTTGCACATAATTTTGTAACTCACAGTTATGGGTACTGTAAACCCCACAGAAGGAATGAAAGCATATGTATTGGCCTATATACTACCTCCCTTTCAAAAGCATACTACAAAAATAGGCAAAGAGTACATGTGGTAATTCTACACTCCAGGGAAAATATCAGAGTGTTTTGATTGCAGTGCTACAAAAGGAACAAAGTGTGGAATCTGATGTCACCTGTCCTAATTATTCAAGAAATTTTACATGAGCTAAAATGAAGTGTCCAGAAAGTGTTTTCCTTTGAGTAAGGTGGAAAGTAAGAATGTAGAGATGTGTTCCGTAGAGGCACTGTCCTACTGTTAGTTCTATATGAGGAGAATTAAAAAAAAAAAATCACATTTTTACCAATAAAATGATATTTTTTTTCAATCAAGTTGAAAATCTCCATTTATGTTCCTCTTTGCCGAAAGGCTTTTTGGAACTATCTTTGTCTTCTTTGGTAGAACTGAAATTGGCTTTCTGTTCACATGCTCCAGCATCCAAATATAAATGGAAATGTGAGGGCCATGCTTCATAATGGAACAGCTGGTCACAGAGTTGATTTGTCCTCCTTGAAAGTGGAAAGCTGTCATCAAAGTAACACCTTTCAATGATAATTATTGGTGCTAACATTCAGTTTCTGTCATGCCAACTCCTCATCCTACCAAGCTGTCTTCAGTCTTGGGGAAAAAAAAAACCAAAACGCTTCAGGCAGGGTTACGAATAGGGTTATTTAGGACAAACAGATAAAATTCCTGTACTGGATGTGATAAAAATATACCAAGTAGAAATACATTGCTACTTAGCTTTCTTTAGATTAGGGAAAGTCAAGGGTAATGGTCTTGACTTGCAAATGTCGAGGACAGAACATAATAGTACAGGGTAATGTCTTGGTAGACCATTTCGAAAACAGTCTACAAAGGTGACTAAATCTCTTACCTTAGATGAGAAAGCTCAAAAGCAGACGGAATAGGAAGGAAGATTTTCTACTGTTGTCCTAAGATTGCAACAGAATGAGTTTTTTTAAGGTCTTTTGTTCATCTTTTTAGTATCTGTGCATGCATATAATACACTTACCACAAATGAATATTTAACTACCTTAATAAATGTTCCCTTACTCTTACTTAATCTTTCAAAGTTTATTCATCTTTAAAATATATCTATATCAGGAAACATCTTTTTGAACTTCTCTTTGTTTTTCCTGAATAATAACCGTGTTATATAAGGTAGCATAAAAATACATTTGAAGTCTCATCATATTTTTCCAAAAAATCTTTATTAGACAATCAGAGCTGGATTGTCCTCTGTCTCCTTTGTCTGAATAAATCTGTGTAAGTTTTCTCCTGTTGACTGATTACATTGCTACAACACTGGATGAAACAAGCGATCTTGCTAAGGTTATTTATAATTGTAGAACTGCATAAATGTTATGCTGCTGTGATTTTATGGGCTTCTTATTCTGTGGCGCCTGCAGTTAGTAGAAACAGCACATTTCAATATAACGGCTAACTTGCCATCTGTGGGAAGTTGTGGGGCTTGGTTTTTGCTTCATTTTGTTTGTTTGTGGTTTCTGTTGTTGGTTTGTGGGAGTGTGCTTGTTGGGGGAAAGCTGGCCCTTGGGGCTGCCAAACTACATTTCCTTAATACGTGTTTTATAGCAGTTCCATTTCCTTTTCACTTACAATTGTATTTGGCTTTTTAAGTTACGCTAAGTGCTTGGCCTATTCTCTTCATTTGTTTCCTAATGGCAGCTGGCATAAGATTTAGGAAAGCCAACCTAAGTAGTCTAGATATCTGCCTAATTCAAACAAATAACTTTGCTTATATACTTCCTTTTTCCATGGTATTATTTAATTCCTATAGGGAATTAAGTGACTGGAATAATTAAGACTTGACTGTAAATTGTCATTTGAGTGGGATGGCAAGAAGGCAAGGCAGGATTGCAATGATTTCGCTTTTTTGTTTTGGAATCAAATCAAGTCATGCTGGATACTTATGCTACAAGTAATTTCTTGAAGCACAGTGATGAATCTGCTGCATGCAATAAATTACATATCCTATTTGATAAGTAAAATTTAAAAGAAAAGAATGTTCTCTATTAATATATTGCTAAAGGGGCAACAATGAAATAATACAGTTCTTTCCTCAGCTCAAGGTATGGAAGCCTCGTATGTGAAAGGGAATGAAGTTCAATTCCACAGAAAACTCTGGGTCAGAGTTATTCAGTGTTCAAAACTCACAAATATCAGAACTTCATCGATTAAAATGACTTGAAATATTTACTCCTTTATTAAGAAAATTATATATAGTGTTAAGGAGACATAATAGACTTTCCTTTGTAGTGTAAATATGTTTTCCCCCCATTTTGTATATCCAAAAGAAATACCTGGATATAAGTGAGAGTTGCAAACATGGAATAAATAATGTTTGGAAGTTATAAATATGTTACGTGAGCTGCTTTCACATGGATGAGAAGCTGATCTGTGTTTTTAAAATCCGTGATTCAAAGATGCCTCCTGAATTCTGTTTATGCTGACCTGCCCTTTTGCTTCAGATTATAGAAATGCAAACTTCTTGGGTTTGCAACTACTGCTGTGCTTTCCTGTTTAATTTGCATCCACCCTTTCAAATGTCAAATGTCAAATGTCTCTGAAAGTCATTTAAAGACAGCATTTTGGTTTGTGTCCATTTCTTGTGTTAGCATGTATTTAGTCAAATTTTGTATGGATGAAATTTCTTTTAATTTTATTCTTGAATTATTCTGCAGTCTATTGAGTGTTATGGCCCCACTCCAGCAAAGCATTAAGCCACATGCTTACCTTTTACAATGTGATCAGTCCCTTAAAGTCATAAAAGCACTACTCAGATATTCAGTACTAGTTCCATATTTTAAATACTTTGCAAAGCTAAAGGCAGATTACTCAGATCGCAGGCAGATTACAGACATAGGCACTTAACATAGGCAGGTGGATAACTGTCCAGGGTAGGAGACTGCTAAGGAGGCTGAAAAACAACCTTTATTTCCCTAAACAACGGTTAAACAGCCTTAATTTCCTCTCTTTCAAATTCAGGGAAACCCTCTTTCCCTTTACTACTACTCTTACTAAGGCATCTAACTTTCTGTTGTCCATTATGCACTTTCCTGAGAGCTCAAAATAGTGCTGAGCCCGCAATTCTTGACATCTTAACTGAAAGAAAATTGAGGTTTTGGGTGTTGGTTTTGTTTTTACTGCTAATATTACCTCTCTGCATGGCCCTGGAAAACTGATCTGGGTTTTGAAATGTTAAAGTGGTCATGGCTGAGATGAATTAGTGAACAAAGGACAGGAGAAGTAATCAATAACACATGATGAATACAATTTATCATGCTGCTACCTCCACAATGTAGTTGGCTTGCAATTGTATGTATCGAGACACATACTGTAGTCCTCCTTTTGGCTTACTTTCTCCCTGTGCAGCACTTTTTGGATCCTGTTTCTGATGCTATTTCTCTTAGCATGATTGGGATTATTATTAATAATTGATTTTTTCCTCCCTTAAGCATGCATCTGTCAGGCTTGAGGGCCAAAATGTTCATTTAAATAGTTCCCTGAAAATTAAGCAGT
The DNA here is from genome assembly GCA_947846985.1 of Fratercula arctica. NCBI lineage: Eukaryota > Metazoa > Chordata > Aves > Charadriiformes > Alcidae > Fratercula > Fratercula arctica. The sequence continues at coordinate 91,729,351 of CANTUZ010000002.1, read as the reverse complement.
CCTTTGTCATCTATTACCAGCCATCCTAATACGCATTCCTCATGCCAAACTGAACTGCCCCCACCTTAGAGACTGTCAAAATCTATGTTATCACCAAACTAAATACTCCTTAAAAAAAAAAAAAAAAAAAAAAGAAAGGTAAGTTAATAGCCTTGTGTCTCTGGAAATCCCTTCCATAGATACTTCATATATAGATGTGCCATATATATTTTGCAACAGCACAATTAAATTTGAGAAGTGGGGGCAGGGCTAATATGTAATGCCAGCCTGTAAAAAGACAGACACAGTAAAATTCTCATCCAGTAAGTCCAGACAAGCATCTGATCCTTAATTTGCACGTTTTCTATATCATTAGGAAGGTTCTTTTGTGATTTGAATTTCTAAAAGTTCACATGAAAAATACAATATGTTCAATTTAAATTTCACTGAGCGGTCTTATTGTTACTTCTCAGCTTCTGTTCCACAAACCACCTTTGAAATAAACTTCTTAAATTATTATGAAAGATAGAGTGTGATTCAAGTGTATATTACTGTTGCTCTTTAATTCCTTTCTGTGGATTTTGCTTTTATATACCCATAAAAAGTGTCCTGTTTATATTACTCTAGGCATAGTCTTTTAAAATACCTTGGCTTATTGTTGGCAAGGGAACACTATAGTGTGGATAATGATGGGATAATAACTTTGATTTTGAACTTCTATTACTTAAAAATTTGCAACATTCCCTGAACATGATGTACACTGGGGCTTGTTAGCTCTGTAATTGCAATCCTTACCTTGAAGGCATTTTTGTATGCCCAGCATCCAAATGGACAGCCCAGGGAATTTAAATCTGAAGATGTATTGTTCATTCTTTCGATTATTCTCATATGGGCTGGATTCATCAAGGATCTTAGTGGCTCCTTATCTGAAAGCTTTTGAGAGGACTTTCCCAGAGGCCAGCAAATTCTTGTTCAGGGTTCATATCTGAAATTTGCGCCTTCAGAACAAATAGGCAGCTAATGCAACTCCATTATGCTGGAGTCTAATTACAGATTGCTCCACGTAACAGAATAAGGAATCTGCCAGTGCAAGTGAACCCGATGGAATTAGCACAGTTCAGCTATGTCAATATATCTAAACATAACCACACATACTCTTGTTCATGCCAGTCACAATGACAAAGTGAGTTTCATATTGCATCAAACTTCTTTATTTCAATAGCATTCTGTACTGATTTAACATTAGTTGCACATGTAACTCCACCCAGAATGAACTGCTTGTACATATATATGTCTGGTCTTGTAATTCTGTTTTAATGGAAACATACTTTTAAAACTGGGAGGAAAAAGCATTTACAATTTCCTGGTGACACTTTGTGTGTCCTCTGTTATTCCTGATGTACATGGCAAGGAGTCTTCATTTCTTGGTGAGAAATTTCTATCAGACCAACTCATTTATCATGGTGAACTGAATCATTAACTGAACATTTTACCTATTTTCAGCTGCTAACCAGCCTGTGCATATATCACCCTGGGCTGAGATTTTGTATTCCTTAGAGGCTAATACGTATTTGGACTAGGTAAGTTCTGTGAGTTCTTTAAGAAGCCCCTCTGTGATGGAGAAATATTTTCGGAGATACAGTAGGTGGCACTCTTCCTCCTGAGTCAGGAGTGACTTATTTCTAACAGCAGAGGAAAAACTTGTTGATAAACAATATGCAGTAATAAAATCTTAGCTTCTCTATAATCACAGCAAAAGCAGAAAAGTATATATTAATGCACTCTATTCTGCTCACCATTAAAACACACTTTATACAGAAAAAAATGCAATGGCAGTCAGTAGGCAGCTGCAATGTTCTGATGCTAAGAAATATTGAGGTAGCACAGATCCCTTCAAGACTTTGCATACCTGTTATGAATGGATAACATTACCTCCGCACCGGTCCTGAGAATAGAAAACACTGTGGGAGTACTGCAGATACTGAGGTAATAATATCTCTTTACAGAAAATCTCTATTGTAGCTTTTATAGAGTACCTCTCAGTAAAAGTATATCTCAAGGGCAATGGTACTGAAGGTACAGGTTTTCAGGAAGTATATCATAGACTGTTGCAGTCTGGCACGTGGATGTAGAAGGGGAGAGGTACACTTAGGCAGAAGAAAGCTCTTAGGAGCAGTTTCCTGCACCTGTACGGTTAAGCAGGGTTCTTCAGTCCTGTCTTTAGTGACATATTTCATTCACAAGGTGATATGAAACTCATTGCCACAGGGCACCTGACGTACTAACCTTGGAGAAATGGCTGCTTATGCATTTTTTCAACATACACATATAGAAATAACCATATTCAGTAGTCTGTTTTAACGGGGACAGATCAACCAATGAGGATGATCATGGGGTTTCACTGTTTTTCTTCTTCTATTGACCAAATGTAACGGTAACTCCCATACTGCCGTTGTTCCTCAGTTTGGTCATGAGACATACATAAGACCTTACTGTCTCTTTTGTGCTTAAAAATACAGATGTCATAAATACTATTATTACAAACAAGAACATTTCAAGGATTATTACTGAGCCTCATGTGGAAAGAATTCTGAACACCACTATTAAATCATCAGGCCAAGTCTGTACCATTAAGGATGCACTTGAACCTAGGTCTCTAATTTTTATTGGAAATAGTTGATACGTTTACATATCAGAGAGAAAACTGGCTATAGATAGAAGAATAGTGCAGCCAGGAATTGAGAAGAGTAAGCAGGAGGGAGAAGGGGGTGGAAGAAAGATTGAAACAGAAATAAGAAAAAGATTAAATACATACAGAAAGAGATTAAATAGCCAGCAGTCTTTTTCCCTGAAAAGGTTAGGAGCAAAAGGAGACTTGTCAGAGATGCTCTGAATTTGAAGCTAGACAATAGGAACATATTAGCCTCTCTTTTTAACCCATAGCATGTGGCAACACTTAATTAAATTAAGGGCAATAAAATTAGAAGGAATGAAAGGATAAGTCTTCTTTACACAGTGCATAATCAATTTGTGGCATTCACAACCACTGCAGGTCATGTAGACAGACATTGTGGTTGGATAATTTTATGACTAGCAATAACATTTGCAGCTCTGTCAACTTAGACAGTGATAGGAAGATAATCAAAGAGACTCTTGGAAGAACACTGCCCCAAGAACTCAAAGGTCTGCTATATTATGAAGGACTCAGCATCAGCTCCAAATGTCACATCATTTATCAGCGTGGGAGTGCATAACATGAAGCGAATTAAAAGCCATTACATCCCATTTCTAATACTCAGTAAATAGATGGTCAAGGAACAGATCAACATCCTGTTCTTTTCTCGATCAGTGATCTTCCAAATTATGCTAAATACGTTTCCCCGAGTAGTACTCTTTTTTCTCTCTCCCTGCAAATGTCAGTGTGCCATTGGGGCCTGATTCTCTCCCTGGGGCTCTGGTGTTGGATTAGATATCATGAGATGCATTAAAATGGAAATTTAGAGGGATTTTTTGTTGGTTTTCCCGTTTTCAAGATTTTTTTCAAGACATTTTTCAAGGTTGAACCCTACAACCAAGAAGGCAAAAACTGCTTCTATTCCCCATTACTGTTAATACCTTGTTACATTCTCATGGGACAACCCATGGGAAGCTACAAACAAAAACATTAACAGCTGAGATTTCCATCACAAAATTTACCATAGCTAGATCATGGGTTATCAACATTCACCTCCAAGAGAGACCGAAGAGGAGAGGTTTCTGTAATCTTTTAGCCCTTGTTTCATTATTTAGTCAGTGCATAATGAAAAACCTGAAAACTAAGAACCTAGAAAAAACCTCCACAAATTTCATGTCAAATAACATGTGCCAATGTGAATATGAAAACTGATCTCTGTTTAAAAACAAAACAAAACAAAACAAACAAACAAAAAAAAATCAGCAAACAAAAGTATTCAAAGTGTGGTTTCATATACTTAAAACTGTGAGAAAGCAGATAAGAACGTAATGTACACACTAATGGCAGGAAGGCTCAAAGAATCAGATGTGAAAGATATTCTGATCTCTTTTTGCATATTCAGTCTAGTGAGCTCTGTAATGGTCATCCATTTAAAAGGGGATTCCTCTTGATTCATATAGATATTGACTTGAAAAGAAAACACATAGTTTTCCAAAGAAGAATGAGGTATTTGTTTACATACTATCAAGAAAACAGCATTTAAAACAAAAATTAAATTAGAGGTAATTGTGACCAGGCTTTTATGTCAAGGTTTCTGCCAAATATTGGTTTATTTGCTACTGCTGATCTCAAAAGGCATAATTTTCTCAAGTTCTGCTGAGTGCAAGGTAGCAGAGCATGGGCCAGCTTGCCCAATGAGTTACCCACCGATTGGCGGTTCAAGCAAGACATCTTAATATCACCTCAGGCAGCTTTATACCATTTTACTTTGAATTTGAATATAAAGTCAGATCTTCTGTCTCAGATATAGACACAGATTTTGCATAAGTAAGGCTCCCTCTTTGAATGTGATTTTGCTTTAAAATCCTCAGTCTTACAGACCTGACATCCACACAAGCTCTGAATGAGAAAGCACCAAAGGAAAAGGTTTACTTTTAAAATACGACATCTCACAGTCTTCTCACAACAGATGTTAAAATGCCTGTAATGGAACCAACTAGTTAATGGCAAAGTTGAAGGGAATATGGGGAAGATCTTGAATTTCCTGTATGTATGCAGTATGAACTGCCTTTAAATTTTAATACCCTTTGTATTTAAACATCTTAAAAACAGATTAACAGGAATTCACCTCTTCACCTAGTTCAGGTAGATATCTATTTTCCTATCAGATGGTGTGGCTGAAAGAAGCAACATAGAAAATCAATTCTAACTGCAGTTTAAAGTAAAGCAAATAATTTCTGATTTTTTACAACTGTATTTCATCAGTTTATTTTGGGAAAGAGACATGAATTGATACGAGCCACTGTGATACTCTTTGAAAAATGTTTTTTTAGTTGAAATTGCTCTAATTTCAGTCTGTGCTTTGACATTTACATTCATTTCCATCACACTTGCTACAAAAAATCCGTATTGACAAGCAAAAGTACAGGTAGCACTACACTGACAATTCAGACTGAATCCTGGGATTCTCATCACATGCATGTTTATGTGTACAAACTACCAAATTGTTCTTGATTTGAAGGTAACATTGGCAGCAAGTGCTTCATGCATAGCCAATAACTAAATTTGCATGATCAAAAATTTCACAGGGAACAGGTATCATAAATTTACTAAGGATCTAGCCAACACATGTTCAGGTTGATACTCTAAAGGGTGAAATTCTTGCTACACTCAACTCAGCAGGAAATAAAACAGACTCTGTGAACTTTTCCACATTTTTTAAATGTTTAGTTACTTTCAGCATTATTGGCAAAACAACAAGGTGCATATTGGAATGCTCTTTCTCTGTGTGTCCAGGTCCTAGAGCCTTGCTGCATAGTTGGCCTCATGTTTACTATTTCTGACATAAAATTGTCTAATCATTGGCCTCAGTCCTCAGTGTTTCCAAGCTATTCCTTTTCTTCTCTCTCAGCGCTTACAGATGTTTCTGACTTGTATTTAAGCAGGATTTTGACTATGCTCTGTCTTTCAGAGCTACTTTTGCATTCCAAGCTACCTCATCAGCTTGAACTATTTTCCACTGCATCATATTTTAACTGCACAGATTCAGTTTTGACTTGCCAGGAGCGCACTTTATAAATAAGATTGTTAGTTAGAATAAGATTAAGAGCAGTGTTATCTTCCCACCGGAAAATTCCTGATCACATGTGTCTGCACAAGGAGGAAGAGAAAAGCAGAAGGGTGATGGTGTTGTAATCAGTCAGGAGTCTGGGCGCCGAGCAATCAGAAGTGGGAGACAGGGTTCCCATTGCGATGCCTAGTAGAGTCACAGGCTGTCAGACTTAGGATGACTATTTGGAAACATTTTGGGTGATACTTGAATGCCACCACAGTCTAAGTCAGCAGATCACTTAAGCAGCTGCTTGTCTTTAAACGTGGCACCCTCAGGTGTCTTGAAGCCTGAATATCTGAACAGAAAAAGAGTAGGTGAATAGCTTGCCTGGTAGATGATTTCTGCTTGCAATTCAAGCATCCACAGTGAAAGATTAGACTCCAAAACATATACCAGAGAGACATACGGAAAACAGGTTCAATTTTTCATAATATTAGAAGAGTGGTCCCACTGAGATTTCATGTGAATTTTCATGTATTATTTAAACCTAGCAAACTGAGAGCCAAGAGGAAACAAAAGAAATTCTTGTGATTAAAGCAGAAGATGTGTGGTTGGAAGACACCGATTCAATTCCCAGGGCTGCCACAATGTGTGACTTTTAGGTTTTGGGAAAAAAAAATAGTCAACCAAACCCCTTAATTTTTTCTTTTTGCAGTCTGTAATGGTTGTAGTTCCAGTGTGAGCATATGTAGGGAGTAAAGATCTGTCCTTCTCTTTCTTTCTTCCTCCCTCCACGATGATGTAGCAAGTAAAGAGGCTCACAGTGAAAGGTAAAACAGGAAAAAACTGTATGACCTCTGGTGCTATACTTTCTCTGGCTTCCAACACACATTACTAAAGATGTAGGAAAATTAGCACAACAGCACAGATTCAGTAGTTCTTGGTATTGCAGCAGAGGAACAGAAGACTTTCTTAATCGATTTGGGTGGGAAAATAAAGCTTTGTTTGCTTTGGTGCCCTTTCTACTCACCCAATAAATTCAAGCCTGACCATAAAGGCAGAAAAATATTACACATTTAACAAAATAATCTCACAATTTCTTTGAGAGTACAGAGGAAAAAAGATTCACAGATGTGGAGATCAAAATTTTTCAAGGTGCAGTAAAAGCTATTGCTGCCTTTGTATAAATACTGACTGGAGACACAGGGCAGTACAAAATATAGAAGATAAGTATGCACTCTTATTTTCTTTCTCACATGTTATTTCATAGCATTGTTTTCAATGGAATTACTTCAGAGAGTGAAAACACCTGGGTTTTTTCATTTAAAAAATTGCAACCTAGTACTAGAGGGGTATCTGTTCACCTGTTATGAACTCATCAACATCTAATAATATGCATCATTTACCTGAAAGAGTGGATTGAAATCTATGATTTTACGTAGTGGTTTATTCATAGGAGAATGCATTTGACTCTGTAAACAGGTATCATAACTGGTTCCCTCAATTTGTATTATTTAATTTTTGAACGAAACCAAAGAAAGTACCTTTGGAAAAAGCCCAGCTAAACTGTGGAACTCTTTGCAATGGCATAGGGTGAAGGCTAAACAGATCAGGAGATTAACAACAAGAGCATTGGTACATTCATGAAGACTAGGTCATTAGTGACTGCTAGGAGCAGCCCAGACGTTACCCGGGTCAGAAATCCCTGAGCAAATGGAAGCTGGGAGAGCACACCAGAGACAGCCACCCATACCACCCATACGCAGCACTGCCTCTCCAGGGAGTAGCCAAAGACAGACACTTCGGCCACACCAAGGGAGTGGCAGCTCTTACATGTTTTAGGAACAGTCAGTACAAAGGGAGGGAGCACAACACCGTGCCTTGTGAAATCCCAGCACAGAGAAGCTTTAAACCAGCATCAAGAAGGCACCAAGCCCTCACTCGTATGACTTTATACTCCCATGCAGAGAGCAGGAACAGATACAGGGTGTCCTCACTGCTCTACCATTTATTGATTTTCAGCTGTCAACAATCCGTGAAAACTATCACCGTCTGACTCAGGTCAGAGCAGCTCTTAAGCTTCTTTAGTCTTAACCGGCATCAGAATCTAAGCTCAGTGTGATAAAATCACCAGCTCTCTGGCTACCCTGCCTCTGATTTTCCAAGTATGAACTTTGACCTCTTTCATTTCCACAGTGTACCTTGTGTTGCAGGTCAACTTCGAAGGTTGTAGACTTCATCTCACCTGCTGACCCTGCCACCAAAGTTTTGTGTTGAAATGCAGCAGCAGGCCTTTCAAGTGCCTACTTCTTCTATAAGAAAATAGCCATTCTAAAAATAGAGTACTAAGTCCTAGAGCTGAGCAAAAGCTGCTAAGTCAGAGAAAGAAAAAGTCAGCTAGGTAAAAAATCTGGTGTCAGTGGAAAAATAAGTAAATAAGTGGGAAGCTAGAAAAGCATTAGTCATTCCAATAGCTGTGTTGGGCCTGATGTTGTTATATTTTTTCTGGAATCATTTTATACAGGTTAAAAATCAGAAGTTAATATGTTACAACAAGGTAATCCTTATAGTTGCATGATTTGTATGTAAATGTACAGAACATGGTTACACAGTGTTAGTTTCTTACACAAATATTTAAGAAATGAGAAGATTATGTTTATGTGTGTGTGATTGTATGTCTATGTCTACACATATTTAATCTCTCTTGCTCCCTCTACGGCCAAATTCTCCTTCTGGTCACATCAAGGTGACTAGCTTGGTGGTTATTGACATGCTTCCTTATAGCGTGTTCTAAGGTAACTCAGAGAATTTGGCTTACGGGGAAAGGAAAAGAGACAAATGGGTCTTTAACATCACCTTATCAGTTTCTAAACTGTTTCATGCTATGACGTGATATAACGTGGGACCGCAAGAGGATTTCCAGCCCATCAAGAAGCCCACCAAGAAAGCCAGCACTGTAGAGCAAGTGATGACTGAGTTAGTGTCATGGTGCTCTGATTGCACATCAGTTGCAAGGACTGGGATGAAGAAATACGACTAGCTGCAGTAGCCAGATGCAAAGTACTGACACCTTTATGCCACTGTCCATCTCATCTTATACCCTGTTTGTTTTGCCATTGTCCATCTCTTCTTTCCCCAGCAACTGGAAGGCTGGAATGGAGCATCTGGATAGATTTGGGAATAAATTCCACTTTTTGAACCAACCCTTTGACCATGGAGGGACAGCACTAATTTCAATGACATAATATCTTTGTACGCTCAACTTCAATGAAACATCCTGCTTTAGTTGAGCTTTCTTTAGAGCACCCTGATAGATAGCCAAGTCTGATTACACAGCTGGAGTCCTTCATCTAGGCTTTTTCCTTAGTAAGTTATCGTGACAGCTTTTCATCAAAGTTTTTCCCACATTAACAGAGGCTAGATTAAATCTAAGTACAAAGGAATAAAATCTCCGTGTCTCCAGGCTTCAGGGAATACCTGGACTGCTTTTTGTGTCATTTCTTCCCTTGCTGTTTCTTATGATCAAAAAAAACCGCAGCCCATGTTTAATTAGAGCATCCCCATATTTCTCTACCGAAGTTATATCTTCATTCACTACAACACGTTCTCTGGAAAAGCGGCTCTGAGATGATTAAGGTCAATTAGCCACCAGAGGGAGCCCATATAGCCTCGTGAATGTAACCGGATCGCATTGTTAGAAGCAAAGCAAGATAGAAACGTGAACCGCTCCTTTGTACGGTGTGTAACTATGGGGGGTATTTCAGTAAGGTTGGGGTAAGAATACATGATGTGGCACCAGAGATGCTTACAACAATAGGAGAGCAAATCCACCTGCCAAAAATAGATATAAAAGAAAAACAACAAAGTGGAAGTACCGTGAGTCGAGGTAAATTGGCACAGTTCTGACAACAGGACTGCTCTGATTTATGGTAGCTAAAAGCAAGGTCTGGAAAGTGTGAAGGGTTCAGTGGTCCCGAGTTTCTTCTTCTTATCAATCTCAATGCATTTCAAAGCTCAGATTGAAGCCAATTAGTTAATTTTGCTTATTGAAGAAGAGAGCAGTTGGGATGATTTCATCAAAAGCTTAATGACTTTTATTAGGTAAGGATGGCCCACTTAAATATAGACTTACTCCCCCATCTGTAGTCACAGACCAGCCTGACCTCGAGAGAAAAAAATTACTTCTAATTCTTTGTGTAACCCAGAAAAGAAAAAGAGAGGCTGTGCTGCGAGATTTTGAAGGGCTGCTGCAACAAGCTTTGTGACAATCCTTTCCAGGTCCATATGTGCATGAGAGACAGTCATGGCTGTGGCTTCTTTATCATTTCAAGATTAACTCTATAGCTATGTTTAAAACAAGAAATCCTTTTCTTCATTTCAACCTCTGTCAACTCTTACATAATAATAAAAGAACACACATACACAGAGGCACATATATATATATGTATACCTATATTCATTTATGGAATACCTCGCTATGCCCTTGTTATTAACTACCTAATTACAGTAATGTAAGTAGTAGTAATAATTGATCTTTTAAATTCAAATTCATTTGATTCTCCTTGGGCTACACATAAATGTGACTCACAGGCACAGCTTCCTGCTGCTTGGGACTTCTGCTTCCATCAGTCCTCCTGCACCCAAAACCAGATATGTGCATGCATACAAATTTAAGCTAAACCTAGCTTTCTTGGAAGCTTAGTTTTTGGCTAGAAGCATAGAGACTTTTCTCCCATTTCATGTAGAGGTTGTCTGTCAGTACTGTGAACAGGCTGGTGATGAATCCAACCAGAAGCTGAAAAGCTGTGTTGTTGCAAGGCAGTGCTAAAACTGATGTGCTACGCTTGGGAGCAGAGTAGCTCCAGTCTTCCTGTACACTTTTGAATAACAGGATATTTCCCTTTCTTAGTGTTGCTCTAAGACAGCTCAGCTTCAGTATTGAACACTATATTTTTGGCTAAATTTACCCCTTTACTGAGGAGTGACAGACTTTGAAAGTGTCAGTGATTATATAACTATAGTTAGAGAAGAAGATATGTTCTCCATCAATGATATAGTCTGAGAATACTCATAGTGTAACTGTTTTTTTTTGCGTGAGTCTAAATTCAGGCAAATTAGTGGCAATTCTTTCTTTCAGAGCTTTGACTAAATCAGCAAAGCCCCATATTCAGAATTAATCTTGTTAAAAGCATTGATTTGATTTAGAGTATTGAAGGCAGGTAGCTGTTTTTGCTGCTTTCAATAGCTCCCTGAGAAAGGGATTCCTCTCTAAAACAATGGGAATACCAGTAGGAGTGAGCACTGCTACTGCTGTCTGTGAAAGTCCTGTTTCCTACTGTTCTGTCCCCAGGCTACGTGATTTGTTGTTACAGGTACAGTTAACAAGAAAACACTTGTTCAATCTCCTCTAAAGACTTCAGAACAGTTTATATCTGAAATGAGAAAAAACAAGAAAAGAGATGAAAATCAGCACCATGAAAAGCAGAATATTCAGTAAACACTGTTATTAAGCATTAATAAATTAAGTATAAGAAAAACAAATCAGTATGCACTCTTGTTGAAATGCTACAGAAGTTAAAGCTTACAGTTGTGTTGTGGTTTTTTGTTTTGTTTTGTTTTGTTTTGTTTTATTTTTAAGAAGCAGAGGAAGAAAGGAAATAAAAATTGACCTTCAATAAAATTCTGTCACAAGGTGTTTCTGAAGTAGAGACATGCACAGTGAGTTTGAAGTAGTTTTTAATTGGAAAGCATACTAATCTCAAAGATGTGGTATTTAAATATACATACCTCAAACCAGGACACTTATATACGTATAATCCAGAGCACATTTTTCACAGGCAAGTGAGGAGGCATCTAAAGAGAAGTTATGCACCCTGACCACCCATGACCATTGCAGAAGCAACTGGAAATCATCAGCGCACGAGGAAGGTTTTCAGATCCGCTCCGAGACCCATATCAAAGGATGGGATCAACTGTCCTCTGAAACTTCTGTTTTAGCCTCTTGACAAAAAAGAGCACCTAGATTATTAGCCTTCATGGTCTGGAGCAATTTATAGTGGTGAGTTAGTGATTAGTGAGTTTGGACAGAAGGATACACTTAACGCCAAAGCTTTGGATACCTCTAATTTGAATTGCCAAGCCACTTCCACAACAAAGAGCCACAGCTCTGCACTTCAATTGCTTTCACTAAATATTCTCTTTGACTCCATCTATATTCCCCCTGTCATCAAGAACTCTTTGTACTAAACTTTCTTGAAGATAAAGGGAAGAATAAACTCAATTGACTCTCAGCCATTCAACACAAACTTTCTGTTCTTTTCTACTACTGAACATGTACTGCTATGTTTTAGATTTAACCCCAAAATTACATATCTTGCTCTTTCAGTGATTATTTGATCAGACATCTATTACCTGTCCCATTCAGGAATAACAGTCCATGGTTAAGAACAGCAGTATTTTCCTTCGGTCTCACCTGATATATTAACATACTCCTAAAGCCACTCTTCCTTGTTTCCTTTATTCTAATAGAATTAAACATATCATGCCTGGAGATCAATAACAGATCCTCTAAAGCACCCTAAGAGAGGCTGCTGACAGCTGCTATAGACCTTTCTGCTGACTGGTCTCCTCCTAATTTCTAAACTCAATTTAATCATGGATACACTATATTTATTGTGACAATGTTCTTATTCTAAATCCTTCTTTTCCTTCCACAGCATAGTCTTATGTTAGAAATATATGAAGAATCACTTCAAGCACTCAGTGTAGTAGAAGAGGAAGTTCGAATTGCCTTTTGAGCCATAAAAATAAGGCTTAGGGATACTCTTTCATATCTTCGTTGATTTTTCTTTTTTTTTTTTTTTTTTTTTTTGGTAACCTATATGTACCAAAGTTTTCAACAACTTTGAAGAAGGATGGCCCAAACCCAAGCTAAGTAACTCATCCTTCAGGGGAACCTTCATGACAAAAAAAAGAATTATCTCAGGAGAGAAGGTTAATATCTTACTAATTTTCACCTGAAGATTCCAAAAAATTACCATCTGAATGCTGGTTGCTCTTTTATTTTTTACACTTCGTAGACACAGTATGATTAGATGCCTCATCTAAGTTCAAACAGCAAGTATAATATAGGGGAAGCAGTAAAATTCAGTCTCACTGAATATAGTCTTGTGGTTTGGATACTAGAGTCCTCCCTCTTAACGTCAGTGTCCAGAAGCAATGAAAAGCTCAGACAGAAGCAATGAAGTGTATATATATATATGTGTGTGTGTGTGTGTGTATATATATATATTTATGTTCATATGTGCAGATAGAAACTTTTCTTCTCAAACATGAAATTTTAAGTGTGGCTTACATACACAAAGCCACCATCTGCTATGTATGAAAAAAAGAACTGTGAAGAAAAAAAGTCACTCATCTAACATATATTGGTGGATGATATTTTGCAGTCATTATCATTAAGGTTTTTTTGAAATGTATTAGTAACTTAAAAAATTCCTATTACAACATAAGCAAGTCCTCGTAGAAGTTTTTAATTTAACAGGAGTTTTGAGCTAAAGGCAACAACAGCAAAGTGATGCTTCCTTCTAGTGTTGAGCTGAAATTAAGGGAATGGTTTTTGGAAATAATGTATTTTTTAATTAGAGTTTTGGATTTCTGTCTCAATTATAAACATGAAACCTGTTCTATATTCAGGATGGAAATGTGAGAACTCCTGTCCCTGACATTAATGGCATGAACAATTTTTCTTGCTTTTCTGGCAATTAAGTCGTGCTGCAGCACTGTTGTCTGGGCAAGAGGTGCAAATGTCAGTGGAAGGTCATCTTATCTCCAGCCTCCCTTCATGTCAGTTCTCCACCTCTGTCTGGAAAATAAAAACTACACATGCACTTCCTCCCACCATCTTTTTACAGCAGAAAAACAAGATGTAGGGGGGCAAATGCTGGGTGCTGGCTGGAGTATTTGAGCTGGAAGGGAGACAGGAGAGGGAAATGGGGTTTGAAATTAATCTACTGTGGGTCTATGTAAGTCTTTCCTGTCAATGATTCACTTCCTTTATTTCTAGACTTTTTTTTTTTTTTAAAAAGGCATGACCCAACTGGATTCTATTGTGTTCCCAGGTACCATTTAATTCCAGAAATACCACATTATTAATTTAAAGATAGTGTGTACTTCAATAAAAACTCAGAACACAAAGTAGAGCAAATTTCCAGGTAATCCATCTTCCAAGACTTCCCTGAGATTGTATGCTGGCATTCCTCTGACAGCATCATGACACTCAGGAAAGCTCTTCAGGCAGACAGGGCTTTTCAATTGACTATTTCTATAAAGGATAATCACTGCATAAGTGAAAACAATTATTCTATTTTTACATGAGAAAAAGACTGTGACAGAGAATCCTTGCTATTGTAAATTACAATGAAAACAAGAAACTAATAAAAAAACCCAACCCTTGCCATGTGAACTCCAAGTATGGGCAATAATTTCAAAATTATTAGCAGCAGTTCAAAACATATCAATTTTCTCTTTCTACATCTTTTGTCCACTTCAGTTAAAGCACTTTCTTCTTTTTTCCATTATTTTTACCAGGTTCTTGCTGTTTATTTCTTACTTCCTAAGGGAAAGTGTGTTTTTCAGTCCAGGACAATCTTACTTACTTCAGTTTAATGTGTGTATAGTTTGGTGTGAAACCCTTATCTATGATGTCATCAGTGCAAACAATAATAATCAGGAGAAAGAGGAATGTAAAAAGCAGTAAAGAAAAGAACATTAAACAGAGAGAATAATATTTCTGTAAGAGAGATTAAAATTAGCATAACTTACACAAGACATCACATTTGAACCTGTGAAGAAGTATTTTTTCACTCATGTGTGATAAATAGACTCCTTGTGTTTCTCCTCACACAAATAAGAAAAACTGTCTAGGAAAATAAAAATACAATTGTTTCAACATTTTTTTGTATGTGCATGTATATAGTTTCATTACACTTTCTGCTAAAATGTAGTATTTGTATTTCCTGTTCCAAGATGCTAAGCAAACTTAACATTGCACTGCAGAAGTGATTGCATTTCCTTTCTGGACTAAAAAGTATAAGTGACTATAAATATAAGACTTATGCAGTGGGGAAAGGGATCCAGATAATCCTAGCAGTGAAAAATATTGTGTGGGGTTAAAAGGAATGGGGAAGGGACTGCAGAAGAAATTATAGGCATCTGAGTGCTAAGTACTCAAGTCATATTTGAGTAGTGGAGGGAGGAGGTTGCAAGTGTTAGGCCAGGAAAATCTGCATGCACATAACACAACAAGAAGAGCAAAATTTTGCTTTTGAATGAATGAGACTATTTGTATTTTTAAACAGCCATGAAGGCAGATGGATTTCTCTAACCTTAGGCAAATTAAACTGATGTGTCTCAGAGAAGAGTAGAGTAATATCCTCAACACCAGAGAGAAAAGGTCCTCAAGAAAATAAATTAGTTTGCCAGATGCCTACAGTCAGAAATGAATCTGAGTCATACTGTCCGACAGACGAGATGGCATTTCCTGACCCAGATAGCTTACTGCCTACAGGTTTCCCTAAAATGATATCTATCATGAAAAATGAGTGCCAGGGATCCGTCATTCTCTGTATGCAAGAGTTAGGCATAACCCCAATGCAGAAACTTACAAGCTAACTTTATTTATTAATCGATATGTATATAATACTTTCTGTATTACTTCTGAATTATCTTGTCAACAGCAGGACACCAGCGTGTGCTAATGAGTTCACATCTGATAATATATACAAAAATAAGTAGAATTCCTAGCATAGACCTTGTTTATTACGAAGAAGATTCACTTCACAACTGAGGAAGCGCAGGTGTTGTTTTCAGGGTCTTCATGTTAGTAATACACACATGCTAAACGTAATGGCAAGCTTCAAAATTTGAAAACAGCAGAGTCACAAAGGACATTTAGCTGAAGCCTGGAGAATACGTGTTTCTGTACTGCAATAAAACTTCTGTGCTGACCTGACCAGCAAGAATATTTTTTTCTCCCTCTCTCCTAGCAGTATGTTTAAAGCAATGTTTATTCTTACTCTGAGCAGTCTGTAGCGTGACAAGCTTTCAAACATGGCAGAAGTCTTGTGGAGGAAATCTAGCTCTGACAGAAACGCACAGAAGCGGTGTGTTGTAAACGTCACACAAACAGCCAGACGCACACATGCACGTGCGTGCACACACACACACATAGAGTCACAGTCTACATGGCTTTGGTTTTCTGGCTTGCAAATACAAAAAATATTTATGACTTTTTACTGCACGTTATTTGCTGAGCACCACATGCAAAAATAACAGTACAGAAGCTGAACACATAAACGGTGGAAACAAACACAGTTGGAAAATAATTTTCCTGGAAACCTGGTTAAATTTTGCCATAATCTTAAGAAAATATTGTTGTTGTTATTAGCGGAAAAGCAATCTCATTCCTGATCAAACACTGATAGATATTTGGGCTTTTTAAACTTAATTAGAGTCCCTTTAAACTTTCATCTGTTCTTCATTGTTGAATCTCTTAGCCATACATGGGCAACCAAGTTGGAGACAACTGCAATTAAAATGACAAAGTTAAAAAATATTACTATTTCACAGTGTTTTCCAGGCTGTTTGCCACCAGGGTTCTCCTGTAGTGATGTGTCCTTCCTAAGTTAGTTAGTTTACTAGACTGCAAATGCAGGAATAGGATTTTTCTCTATTTGTGTCTTTTGTGAGACTTGGTATTTACCTGATTTTAAAAGACAATTAATATAATTTGAGCTCGGGGGAATTTTCTGATTTTTTTTTTTTTTAAATGGCTTTTAAAAATATCTTCTTTTAGTCCATAGCACTATATTTTAAATGATAAAATTTGGAACTCACTTGCTATTAATGTTAGCCTGGGACAAAATGTTAAGCTATGTTTAGAAATGGTTTCTGGGCTCTTAAATAAAGGAGGTGCTTCTGAAAACTAAATATCAAAATATTTCTCCTTATTCTGAAATAATAAATTATTTCTCCCAAAACAGTCCTCAGAAGTCCTATATATCCACTCACATAAACGCAAAATCACGTAAAATTTCATGTACAGCTTTGATTTTGTCGCTTTAGTGTATTTCATATTCTGTATTTATTGCACAAAATGATTTGTTTAAAATATGACTTTAATAAATCATAATGGCTGAAAAAAAACCCCATACCTATATCTAAATAAGACTTTATCTTTGTTTTTCTTTGTTTAAGGAGTGTGCACGCCTTAGAAAGAACAGGTGTTAAATCAAATGAGTATGTATTTGTAGCATCTCTGTGTAGATTTCTCCTTTTATCCAGTCACACATTTTTGGCAGTTCTAGAACCACATAAAATAGTCCTACCCATGATATACATGCATACTGGTTTGAAACCATATGAACCTGCTCTGTTTCACTAACAGGAAAAGTCTATGCACAATCGTAACATTGAGAAAAACCCGATCAAAAAACCTCTGTTATTTGCAACCTGTTAAAAAACAAACGAACCAACCAACCCACTTTATTGTGGGCAGCAGAGTAAGTTCCAAAGACTCAGAAGACTCCAGATCAGGTTATTAATTTCCAGCCAGAACACAATTATTTGCATCTTGCCATGAGTGATCAGTGCTTTTCATATCACAAAGGCTCCTGAAGAATGGCTACTCAGATGTGTTGATCAACAGTACCTTTTTAAGATTTTGAGTTATTCCAGAGTATGTATGTTTGGTTTTAGCAGATAAAAAAAGATTAAATAGAGAATGGATACACATAACAAAAACCTGGGTAGTTGCGGAACTTAGGGGAATAACATGTTTCTGAGCTATTCTCTTTTGCAATTTCTCAGTACTTATCCTAAAATGTTGAGAAACTATAAAATGTTATGTTGAACAAACAAGAGAATCATAATGTTACTTATTTCAAAATGTCAAAGAACAGCAACTGTAATTTGCCTTTTTTTATTGTTTTGTTGTGGGTTTTTTTCCCCCTCTAACAGGTAACTTCATATTTCAGGGGTTTCTGAGTATGAAGAGATAAAGTATTCTCTTTTAATCACAGCTTATCTTTCATATCAGAGCAGTATATTTTAATTTTTTATTTGCTATACAGCAACAAACTATTAGTGCTTGGGTGCTTGCAGATACAAACTTGTAGTGACAGAACCCCTGTCCTTTGAATATTCAGAACTCCTATTAACATTATCAGAAGGCAGGAGCTTTTAAGGAAAGCAGAATTGAGCCTTTATACACCAATGTACTTTTTTTCTTGGCTACCATCTTCATCTTCCTCTCATACAGAACAGACCTTTTGCTTAAGCTTCCCCACTTGTCATCTTAAAAAAATATTAATCTCCTTATAAAAGAAAAGAAAACAAAACTCATTCTAGAGAAGGTGTGGATACCTCATTCTTGGAGGTGTCCAAGGCCAGGCTGGATGGGGCGTTGAGCAACCTGGTCTAGTGGAAGGTGTCCCTGCCCATGGCAGGTGGTTTGGAACAAGATGATCTTTAAGGTCCCTTCCAACCCGAACCATTCTGTGATTCTGTGATTTTATGATGACCAAAGCTGATCAAAGTTGGTGCACTACTGACCCCAGAAGACAAACACAAGCTATGAAGTTCACCAGAGGGTCCTGAGAGACCACTGTAATGCAATTCCTTGACACAAGAAGCTCAAGAGATATCTTTTTCCAACACCAGGCTGTGAGAGAGAGGACTATAAGTGCTTTCTGGTTCATCTGAGAGGCCCTATTACCCTGTGTTGTAAGATACCCCCAACTTCACACCCCAGACTAGAAAGAGGGTGCCTTGACTATTCACACTTTTAACCAAAAAGCCAAGGCACGCCAGGAAAAGGGCCTGGCTGTAACCCTGTGGGCTACCCTGCTTGTATACCCTTCATCCAAAGCACCACTCATCTTCCTTGGTCTGTCTTTGCTGCTGGGGAAAGTGCATTAGCAGAGGGGGTGCTGGGGCTGCCCAAGATGGTGAGTGAGGGGGTGACTGGTTCCCAGTTAAGTGTGCTGGGGGAGGGGCCCCTTTCACCTGCTGCGGCTAAAGGAACACAGTGAGAAAGCACCGAATCTAGCCCAGTGTCCACACACTTGTGTCCACACACTTTTGTTGCACCTTCCTGGTGCTTACCCAGGCCCCTCCAAAATTCACATTTTTAAAGTCCAGCCATTTCTTTCCAGTTTCTTCCAAATTCTTACTTGTCTTTTAGTTTTGTTTTCAGAAATGTTAGTAAGTCATGCATGACAGCTCCAGCGTGCCAAACTGATGTACAAGACTGGCATTGCAAGTTAATGTCAGAATATCAGATGTGGTTTGCAGTTAGCAGTCTTTAGGGACTGATACAGTTGCACAACCCTTTCTGTGCATGCGACACACTGCTCACATTATAAGCCACTAACAGCATTATCAGAAATCTTCACAATATTCTTCTACAGCATAAATGAATGTCTGCATAAACAATGTAACTGCCAGAAGTTTGCTCTGGTTGTGTTTCCTTGTCCTCAGTTTCAGTCTGCAATATATTAATAATAGCTTTCCTACAGACAATTACTCAAACAAACCACAACTACATGTAATATTTCCACAGCTCCCATTTTGCAGGATAGTGTTCTGATACAGTGGCTGCCTTTTGTGCTCTCTCTCAGAACAAATCAGAGCTTAATAATAGAGCAGGCATAGAGATGTACGGAGTGCATTAAAGTCACCTCCACTTTTCCTAACAAATACATTGCCATCTGTCATCCCCATAACAGCCTGTGAAGGCAAGGAAATTTCAGTTTGAAGAAATGATCTAGAAAGAACCAGTCACTGCATTTGCATTGATTACTGCAAATGTGCTGTTGTAAGGGCGAACCTGTTTGGGAACAGGAGTCTGAACTCTTATCATCTCACAGAAAGGTACAGGAGGGAAAATGGGAACCTAGGGAAAGGCATAATTATAGTGTCTTCCTGTCAAATGACTGGAGGGATAAAATGTCATCTTCCTGCATAATAAATAAATTAGAATTTCAATATTTAAGTCCTTGTCAGAGAGAAGATCTGTCACAGAATAACCATTAATTTCTATGCAGCCTCTAGGGTAATTTTTCACCATTGAGGACATTTGACTGTTAAATGCTAATATGAATTAAATAAATGCTTATGAAGTCTGAGATATCTAATCAAGAAAACTCAGAAAATATTAAAATGACATTCCCTCCCCTTCTTACAACAGTTACTGGTTGTGATATCCAGATGTGAAGCATCTAATGAACATAATGGCATCTATTTTAGGAACTACTGTAGCATCAGTATTACTTTGCAGATCATGATGCATTAGAAAAAAAAATTAAAGACAAGGAAATTGTGGTGTCCCTGTCATTTGACTTCATCAGTGGCACTTTGTAGTTTACCCTTGAAACCTGTCAGACTCTCAGTAAACAACATTACTTCAGTGTCATCCACATTCACCAGAAAGTCCTAATAGCTGGTGAGGTAACCTTGACTGTCAGTCATAAACACGAGTGGTAACCAATAGTGACCACATTTAGGGCTCTGGACACATCACTCTTATCCAGACAGTCTTTCCTTCTCCTTTCTTCACCCCTACATTTCTTTGTATCCTTACATCGCTTCCTTCTTTAGACTACCCTTACATTGAACCCTCTCCAATGGATTCTTTCTCTCTATCCCTAAAGAAGAGGTAAAAAAAAATTAAAACTGATATTTTTGCTCAGCAACTAAATATATTTCTTAAAAAAATCACCACCATACAGTACAGAGGCATGTTGTTTCCTCTAAAGTCAAAAGCAGCATAAAGAAAGAAAGGGGTTACCATATTTTTAAACTTTGTTTCTTATCGAAAAAACACTTTTAAAAAAAAAAATATTTTTCCCAAATTTAATGGTTAACAGCAAAACCCAATATTTGACTGAATCAAATTTTTATAGTGGTGCCTTTCTGCAATCCCAATTTACTGCTCAGAAAAGTCAAGTAGCCTACCCTATCTACATACTTCGTCCCTGTGGCAGCCTTAGTGCCCTTGTGTGCCCTGGAAGACTGTGTAATGAGGAGCGGCCAGAGTTCAGGAAGCAGAGTAGCAGCAGATGAGTACCAAAACTACTGCAGAAATCCTTGGATTTGGAGATAGCCCTAAAGTTATAGGGGATTGTCACTGGAGGCAGCTTTTTAGACAAAATCCCCCAAGTGTTTCCTGAACTGCTTGCCAGCATTTGACCTTAAGCTTTCGAGAAAAGTATATCAGGAACCCAAGAGACATATCCAAGTTTATCAAGAACTTAATTGGGAAAGCTTCAAAGAGTCAAAGTTTGTACAGATGCGCCAAAGGCTAGAGCCACAGATGCAGAGGTATCTCTCCTCACCTACAAACTTGGTCAGCATTACCCCTGATGCCCACTTAGCAGAGAATTTTCCCCTGCCTGCAAACAAATGATCATTATTCCGTGCAATTTCAGCTGGTTAACTATTACCTAGATGCTTAATTCCTGTCCCCCCCGCCCCGTACTGCCCCATCTGTTACCATAGAGATGGGAAGCAGAAGGTGAGAGCACAGTAATGTTTTGTTCACAGATCGGGGATCACCCACTAGAACTTACAGGCAGAGTGCTTAAAGCAAGCTCCTTCACTGAAAAACAGAAAGGCTGTTTTTTTATGATGGCACTTGGGTGTTTTTATAGTCATTGTGCTTCAAATAGCCTCCTGAAAGTCCATCTGAAAAATGTCATGACCCTGGGCAATCCAACTACAGTTTTTTTTCTGTTTCCCACATCATCATCATTATGAAGGATAAGTCTGGAGGGTAGATCTGGCCTTCAGCTATGCCCATGAAACCTCACCATCTTCAAATCAAGGTCGTAATGATGTGTGTGCTGGGAACTGAAGTTGCAAAGAGGTAGGTCAGGGTATAATATGCCCAGAAAGCCTCTGTTACTGCTGCTAAGGTGTCAGCTGAAAAGAACCCAGCTTAATTGTTAGAGCCCAGAGTGAGCTTCCAGACTGGCAGCTTAAACAAGAAAAGGATCTCAGGAAAACTGTTGCAGAGAGTAGTGTTGAGACGTAACTCGGACACATCACGTCCATTGAAATGAGGCAGGAGAGAGTCGTTCATCCAGGGTACAAATAATTAATCTTAATTTATGAGTACCCTGCAAAAATACGTCTGTATTTGGAAACCCTATGGTCTTTAGAGCTTTAACAGCCATCATCTCTAAACCTTAGAGAGCGTCTCTCCAGCAGACATGACCTCGCTAGAAAACACTGCCAAGCAAAGGAAAACAGGAGCTTTTCTATTTAAAGGCATTTGATGAACTACGGGTTAGAATTGCTATTGGTGCATGAGATAGTGATAAATAGTAGTCATGCGAGGTTTCCACAGGCAAATGAGAGCACGGCTGAATAATGGCATGTTTTGCTCATTTAGCTACTGGATTGCTCAAAAGCAAGACTTGCATCTACAATTTCAGCAGGTACTGAGAAGACTAGGACAAAAAAATAATGTCCTATTTGAGGATTGCATCCAGGCCCAGAGTGTTTATACTGGGAAATCTGATGCAGATTTTATAACTGAAATTGATGACTTTTGTAAATCATGCTCTAAACAAAATTTAATGTGAATTTCTTCCTTACAGCATCCAAACATTACCTCTCCTCAAGGAATAACAACTCCATCATTTAAGGGAAAAAAAGGAAAAAAAGAAAAAGGCTTAACATTCATTTTCCCCTTCCTTTTTGATCTGTGAAGCAAAATTACACGACTGCGTTCACTACTCATTAATGCAAGGCACACTTCTTTATAGTGCAGTCCTGCAGCAGTAAACTTATGGCCAAGCTTTATATTCTTCTGCCATTAAACATCTAGCATTTTATTCCACTCAGAGATTAAGAAAAAGAGGTAAAATAAAAGCTGTAGAGAATATGCTGAACAGGTCAGAGAAGCATTTCATTCTTGTGGCTGTGCCAAGCTATTTTACTAGTTTCTTTAAAATAGTGCTATGTAAGCATTGTTAGAGTGAAAAGGATGCTGTAGAAACCAAGTTTCACAAAAACAGCTCTAGAGCAGAAAAACCATCAAATTACTTTATACCAGTGTATTCCTTTATAAAGCACTATGGTATGCAAGACTTATGAGTTGCAGAGGAGAAAAAAGAATTTCATTTTCTGGTGTTCTGCTCAAGAATACCAGAAAATTGAACCCTCTCGTCTCATACTGGGCTTACTTCAAATATCTGTTGCCAGACAGAATATTCCTTCTGACAGCATTCCACTTACCAAGTCCTTTGCAGTCCAAGGGCTCTACGAGTTTTCAATCAAAGAAAAAGGAACATAATACAGAAGCTGTCATCTGCTACGGATGACTGCAACCTCAAATATGCCTGTGGGAAGTTTTGGAGAAGAAAGCTCCATGTAGAGCGCTCTTTTGGTGAAATTAGTTTAGATTGAGCTTAACACCGAACACTATCATAGATACAATGAAAGAAGGGACATGTTTAGGAGGAATGGAAGGTGTTCTATGAATTAGAAGAAGTTATTTTTTAAATTTCAAACTGTTTCAGTCACCCTCACCTGTAGATTGGAATCAGCAGTGACTAACCCAATAAAAAGCATTAAGAGCAGTAACAAAATATTTTATTATGAATCTTTATTTTTTATTTATATCCTCTTTGCTTCTAGAACATTCAAGGCTAAAGAAATAGCACGCAAAATTCACGCCCAAGTTTTCAAAATTGACTCCATTGGAGTTACAATGAGAATAAATTTGCGTTACCATCTTTTTTGTCACCTCATTGAAGACAACGCTCCTGTCCCACAGCAGTAGAGGAGACAATGGGATAAGGCAGTTTCTTAGGAGATTACTGGAGAATTCTAAGATAGATTAATACTATATTCAACTAAGAGGGGATAAATAGAGTTCATATGGAATGAATGGCACGAGGATAACCAGTGCATTGGAATCATCAATGAGCATTGCTATTTCAGAGTATTTCTCTCACTCCTAGCAGCATACATAACGTAAAATCTGTTAGAATTTCAAATTGTGTTTTCATAGCTGTGACCTGTGTCAGACCAGAAGGATAATATATGGTCACAGTGATTCAGAGCACTACAACTATGAGAAGATGATGCACACACACAGCCAGTACATCTTGATGGCCTCTCTGGCACAAGCATCTAGAAGGCAAGGCAGTAAAAATGACAGATCATACCCCCTCAGACCTTGACACATCTAGCAGACACATTAACAAATATTGCTGCAAAAAATATACTACTTTGCTGTTGTTTTAAATGTAGTTTGAGGATAGCATCCAGAGTGCAAATGTGTTTGACCGAGTGTCTTACCTCTGAGATCTTCAGCTACCTCGTCATTTATGCATATAACACATACATCCTGATGTGCAGGTTAGAATGCATTGTGTTGCTTGTGTTCAAAGCAATCAGACATTGCTAAATCCTCACACTATGACACTTGTCTGTGACTTGATTCTAGGTAGTCTGGGCAATCAAGCAGCCAAGTGGAGAGCAAACATTATCTTGCACTTAAGTTCTAACTTTTCACATATACATTTTGTAGAATAATGATGCATGGCCTAAGGATATTCCTACATTGTAAGTTCGAAGCTGTGGTTAGTATTTAATGTGACTAGTGATGCACAGCTGACAGATGCGTTCTTAAAAATAACCTATTATCTTGTGTCTTTCAAAATAGCATTTCTATGTTAGATGTTCATGCAATGAATTTACATAAACCTTTCACTTTGAAATATGCTGGTGCCCAATGCTGCAGCATACAAACCTGAGCATTTGTGGAAGAGCCTCTCCACTAAATGTCACTTAGCATCTTTAGATACTAATAGTGAACATACATAAAGAAGACAGTAACAAAGGAGATGAACAAAACTGCAAAACAGATAAAATTTGCAATTAGAGAGATCTGGCAGGAGCTGTAGTCCTGTTTAACTCACAGGGTTATCAGTATATGTGTTCAGATGCAAACTTTGACCCAGCTCCAGGAGAAGCTGCAAGTCTGACAGACAACACACACACAAAAAAGATTGCTTGACACATTAAAGCAGCAGTTTTCTACTTTACGTGTGAGCATTCACTTTAATAATGTGAGCTGTCACTGAGCCTGGTGTTAGAGCAAGACCCAGATGATCAATGCTTCATTTGCAATGGAACAGGGCAGTACTTGAGACTGACAGAGGCAATACTTAGACCATCTACCGCCTCAAAATGAAGCTTAGCAACTGATATGCCGATTGCAAAAATAGAAAAAAACAACACTGAAATAATTTCCAGACTTGGAGTTTTCGTTTCTTTCCACTCATGCAGCCTTTTGTCACTGCTGATGACTGTGAGGGCATTAGTACTTTATTATACAGATGCAGGCAATTCATATTATTCCAGTCTTCCTGGGATATTCACACATTAATCTCTCAGGATGACTGGGCCCTAGAGTGGGGTGAGAGTGACTGGAAAGAAGCAAAGTAAAAGAGGCATTTTACAGGGGAACACTGGTACATCCTAAAGCATCATTGCAATAAAAACATAATGAAAAGAAGGAAACCCTACCTCAGGCTGTGTCTACTGTTCCAGATTCAGAAAGCATGGCTGGAAACCCTGTTAAAAAAAAAAAAAAAAAAAAAAAAAACAAACCCACAAAAAACTGAGGCTTATCCAAGAATGCCAAGAAAGATGGGTATAAGATCTCTGCTACGTCTGATTCTTTATGAAGAAGTTAGCTCTTAAAGAAACATAAGCTATTTGTCCATAGTACAGGTCACAATCAGTGATTCATACACTTGTGTTTCTATTTTCATCCCATTAATGATAGTATTTGTACAGTTACCTCAAGTTTATTATTTATGGCATCAAGTACTCTGTCCTAGCAGTGTTTTGGTTTCAAATGATAAGGTCCTGAACTACTTCAACCTCGATGCCTTTATATTTTCTGTTCTTTTACTTTGTCAGAAATTCAGAACTAGAGCGAGCCATGGGCTTATTTCATTATAGCACAGGTTCCAGGAAAAGACCTGAAAGACTTTTATCATTTGCAGTGACAAATATGCTGAAGTTCTTGCTTCCCATTCAAGATTTTTTCTTCCCACTTAGCTTCCTTGCCTTTATCCTATTTTCTTCTCTTGAGTTACTTCATAAACTTTTTTATTCAAAGATATTTAGAAAGAAATTCCAGCTTCAATAAAGACAACAGAATTTTTTGCCATCAACTAAAATATAGATGGAGTTTTGCCCCTACAATTTGGTATCAGCATTCAGTGTTATTTGTGTGAGCTCTTAAACTGTATGCTGCTTGAGGCAGAAAAATGTAATTTTCTGTCTGTATACCACAAAACTTAATTGTTTCAACCTCCACTTGCAGTACTTAAATAAATACTAGCGAAAAAAAATAAAAAGAACAATATCTCTTTGAGAGCTTAAAATAAAAACTACAAGTAGCTTAAAAGAAATGACATAATTTAAAATGTTAATTTTCTAATTTCAATATATTCCACTCAACGTACTGCTAACAGTAAGACAAACAGCATGTTCAGATTGCACTTTATTGCCTTATCAATGGACTTGTCTGCTCTGCTGAGTTTGATTTTAGCTTAGACACATAACAAGATCCAGGCAAAATAATAATTTTCTAATCTTTATCTGAACAATGCAAGTTTTATCTTGCTGATTACTTTATTATTGCATTTAATTGTCAATATGATTTATGTATTACTTCAAATTCAAGCACAGTGCATTCTTTTTGCACAAAAAGAAATACCAAAAGCTATAGAATTTAACCAAAATAACAAATAATGCTATACAGGGCCACTCCACTGCCTCTCCTTTCCTGTCTGCCCCTCCTGAAGAGCTTGTAGACATCGATAATGGCACTCCAGTTGTGTGAGGCATCCCACCACGTTTCTGTGATAGCCACTATGTCATAGTTTTCCTGGTGTGTCATAGCTTCAAGTTCCCCCTGTTTGCTGCTCATACTGCGTGCATTGGTATAGATGCACTTCAGATGAGTTAATAATTCCAACACCTTTTTGTGAGTGTGGACCCCATTTCCTACCAGACCCTTCTCAGGTGCTTCCATGATTTCTAAACATCTATCCCTTCTCTCAAATAAAATGGCAGAGCGAGACTCCTCACTGGTCCACCATCCTTCAAGCCCTGGCATGCTTCCCTTGGGTTTAGTCCTGACAGGCCCAGTTATTTCTCCTTCCCCCCTCATACATATTTTAAAGCCCTGTCAATGAGCCCTGCTAACTCCTGCCCCAAAATTCTTTTCCCCTTCTGGGACAGGTGTATCCCACCTGCCACCAGCAGGCCAGGTGTCTCGTATAGCAACCTATAATCAAAAAACCCAAAGCCCTGCTGATAACACCACTCCTGGAGCCACGAGTTGACCTGTTGCCTCTTCCTGTTGATTTCCTCATTCGTGATTGCCACTGAAGGGATAGAGGAGAACACAACTTGCGTTCCTGATCCCTTAAGCAGCCGTCCCAAGGCTCTAAAATCTCTTTTAATTGATTTTGGGCTCCTTCTACCCACTTCATCACTACCCACCTGAAATACTAAAAGAGGATAATAGTCAGAGGAGTTTACTAGGGCAGGAAGTTTGTCCAACACATCCCTGACCCATGCCCCAGGGAGGCAGCAGACTTCCCTGTGAAGTGGGTCAGGACGGCATATTGGCCCCTCTGCCCCCCTCAGTAGAGAGTCACCCACAACAATGACCCATCTGCTTTTCCTTTTGGAGCCAGTTGTGATGCTGCATCCGTGGTGACTTGGTCTTTCTAACATTTCTGGCCTGGGCATATCATCCTCCTCTCCAACAGCCAGTTCCTCCTGCAGGACTCCATACCTGTTCTGCAAGAGTAATTGGGAAGGTGGGAGGGGCCGGGAGGGGATTCACCTGCTTCCCTGAGCAGGGACCTGTTTCCATTCCCCCTCGTCTCTGAGATCCCCTCCTACTGCCTGGTGACAAGAGGGGAGGGGGTCCTCTGATTTGTGTGGGGCCTCAACCTGTTCCTTTTCTCTCAGGGAGTGGGTCCACCAGTCCATCTCCCTCTCACATTCCCTGATACTCCTCAACCTCTCCACTTCTTCCTTCAGTTCAGCCACCTGACTGAGCAGATCATTTACCTGTTCACATCTGACACAGGTGTTGTCTCCACTTCCCTCCATCGCAAGTGCCAGGCTCCCACATTCTCTGCAGCCAGAGGCCTGGACACCCACATGTTTGCGTGGGGGGTCTGTCTGGGTGCCCACAACTTTTCCAACCTTTGACCGGGTAGCAACCATGGCTGGATCTCTATAAGCAAGTGACACCTTGCGACTCGAGGGTCAGTTGGGGTGAGCGCCCTAGTCCTGAAGAGCTTTTTCGTCGGCCCTTTTTGCTCCAGATCCCTTCCCCAGTCTTACCTGCCCTGAAGCTGGTCTCCGTGGCAATGGCCGTTTGGCACAATAATAGGTCGTTTAATTTTCCTGGGGTGGTGCTGTCTCCGCCCAGGCTCCTAAAGTCCTATGATATGAGACTGCGACGCTGCTCAGAACAAAATTTCAACCAGTAATGTCATCCTTGCAGGATTTCTCTAGGTAGCAGAACTTCATTTATCACACAATATATACCATGCAATACAATCAAGCTTCCAGCTGACTTCCATAATTTTGATTATCCCAATAAAATAAATGTTTAGTGAAAAACTCTAGAATTCTGAAAATACATGCAGTGGTAACATCTGCACAGATGCAGACTAATAGATTATTTATCCTATAGTTATTTACCCACATGTATATGTAGTTATAAATGGAAGGAATAAAATCTGAAACTTCTATCTTCAAAAGACAACAGATTCCACCAAATCAGGCATATAAGTGTATTTATATATTATCTCAGGCATAGAAATGAGTGGCAAAGCTCCAAGTGAATTCTACATATTACCTCAGGAAAGGTATTATGAAATCTTCAGTAAGGCATTTCTATAGCCGTGCAAAATAAATGAATTTTAAATACAAGATACCAGTCGCACTTAGACATTCTTCTACACAGTAATTAAGTTTATTCCAAGTCTGTAAAGCTTCATGGAATGTGTGGGTAAATGCACTATTAGCAGTATTATTTTTAGAAGGATCACAGTAGCAAATATACCATGTGGCAGTTTCAGCAGGAGACACCAAAGAGGAAACAATACTACTGAGAAGGAAAGCCCCTTCTTGTTCCGTATTTCATAATGTGAAGAAACTGAGGAGAATTTGCTGCTTAATGGCATTAAGTTGCAGGCAAAGTCAGCAGTCATCACTCCAAGAGCTCATTTGTTTGGGTCAAGCAGAGGAAATCATAAAATAGAGTTATAAACAAGCCTATAGAGACAAGGCAAACGGTGCAGTTACACGAGCTTCCTGTTTTACACCCAAATCAGCATTGCTCCTGGGGGGTGAGGAAGTGGGTGGAAAAGGGTACTCTGATGAGTTAACTTACTTATTTTGAACTTTCTGCTGCTCCTATTCAAGTTAGCGGTAAATCTGGGATAAATGAGTAAAAAAGGAATAGAATTCATCCAGCTATGCTAATTCTTTTTAAATGCAGCTTAATTGAACTGTAGAACTCACTGTCATAGGACAGCAGAAAAGCTAAAAGGTTAATGAGATTCATGATAGCTTTTTAGTGTAAGTATGCACAGCTATTTTAGATAGCATACAGGTACACAACATACTGCACCCACCAGGTTGTTTTTCACATTCTGTTTCAAATTAATAAAGTATCACAGAGGGTGTTTATTTTTAGTTGTGTTTCTCTCACCAGTGTGAAAGAGCACAGGTCAAAATAGGGAGGCTGAGCAGATGAAGTACTGGTTTCTTGTGCTGTAACATCCCCTTTCTTCCTTGCTATCTATCACCAGAGTAAACAGGTGCAAAAGACTAATAGTGAAATAAGTAGAGTAAAAAGAAAGAGGAAAAATAACACAAGGAAAAATAACACAAGGAAAAATAACACTTCCTTTGCAGGGCTTTTTCTTGGATTTGTTTTTCCTAATTTTTCTCCAGAAAGCAGCACATTTCTTACTGTAAAAATGAAGACAAACTGCAGAGAGATGTCATAGACTTTCAGCCTAAATCCAGACATTGATTTCCAAACATCATTTTGGCTACGGAAGTTTCAGCTGCATCAGTCTCACCAAACATGGTTAGCAAAAATTATTCCTTTGATATCTCAGTGTCAAGAAGTAACTTAATCATATTGCTAATGTTCCTATAGAAATTTGACCTTCACCACCTAATAACTCTACTTTCCAAGAAACCCTGACATTTTCAGTATGCAAAGTCAACAGCTTTTATGGCAAACGACCATAGGCATGACAAAGCATGACAAAGATGATGTCCCTACTAATTCGTTTCAAGGTAGACAGGATTTCACTTCCTGTAATTGCGCTGCAGATATTAGTGTTACAACATTGTGATCAGCGCAGTTTCCACATGGAGCCTGGTACCCATACAAAACCTGCATGTAGTTAAAGAGCATCAGTAATATGCTACAGGGTTCAAGATAATGAGAATACAGATCATCTCTTCTGTCTTTTTGCCAACATTTTTTTATTATTATTTTCTGAAGAGAGGCAACCAGGAAACTTAGGACCCTCAGATCAGTCTCTAACAAACTTGCAGTTGCCTCATACCCAGGGTCAAATCCAAAATCCAGTAAAACACCAAGGCTTCCTGCATTTCAAGATGATAACATGGAAAGCAAATGAGTTGCTTAGAGTTTGCCATTTATAAGCGCTGGCTACATCGGTACAGATGAAATCCTGTTTCCCCTCAGGGATAAAACGCATACACGGTTCGGTCAAGGTACCCAACTTTTGAGGCTTAAAAAGTCACTGAATATAAATAAGCAATCCTCAACGCTGTAGAGAAGCCACAGTTTCACTGTCAGCTTGGTACCCAAGCTGCTGTACTTTGTCCCTGAGCAGCAGCATGAGTCTCATTCTTCGGTCCTGGTTTGAGTGACACAGGATTAACTTCTCTTTCAGTAATTTTACTTTGGAGCAAGGTCTCTTCTAATGCTAGGGAAAGTTGCATTTTTAAAAGACTCTGGTCTCTGAATTTGTGAAAACATTTACTTTATAGCCAGCTGTGGTATGAAGGTTTCAAGGTTTCAGTGTTTACAAGATAGCCAGGTGTGGGGATGAGGAGGAACGAGACCCAGACACTTGACCCAAGCTGGCCAACAGGATTATTTCATGCCATGAACGTCGCATTCAGTATAAATTAGAAAGTTTGCTAAGGAGTGTTTTGTTTTCTCTTTCATGATGGCTGTGATCCTGAGAACTCCTTGCCTCGGTGCTGGACCCCTGAGCCCTTTCCTTCCTCCCGAAGCCGCAGCGCTCACAGTGTCCAACATTTGCTGTCTGCGGCTGGGAGTGCACAGCTTCCTGCTGATAGAATTGGCTGAGTATAATCCTTGTATATTTTATATTGGTATCTTAGTGTTATTATTGTTAATTAGTTATTCTTATTCTATTAAATCTGTTTATATGTCAACCCTTGAGTTTCCTTGTTTTTTCCTGATTCCCCTTCACAGGTGGGGAGGGGTCATTGGGTGATAGAATAATCGTCTAAATGACAATAAATTGTTGTGGGTTCCTCAAACCATAACAATATCTCAGCCCTGACAGGAGGAACAGAAGATATCTAACTCCAAGAACCTACTGCCTTGAGCCTGTACAAATGCTTTTGCTCTTCCTTGCTCTTCCATAGTCCCTGTTCTGACACTTATTATTCCATGACTGCCACAACTTAAAAAAAAAAAAAAAAAAGAGAGAATGGATGGAAAATCACACAAATTGACACTCAGTCAAACCAGGAAGCAACTGGAATTATAAATTTGCTACCTGAAGTTGATAGATACATGACCTATACAGGCATGCTTATGAAGAAACAGATTTTGAATGCATCTATAATGATCAGTCCTTCATAGACTATAAAAGGTGAGCTACTGCATTTAAATTATAAAAGCAGGGCTCATCATATTTAACACTGATTTCATTTTTATATTTATTAAAAACAATAAAAAGCCATTATGAATATCGCACAACAGATCACACAATAATTTCTACTAAAAAGAATAGCCCTTTTTATAGCATATCATTATACTCTTCTTTGACTTTCTGTAAAATGAAAGCCGTAGTACTTCTAACTCTTGAGCTAAGAAAACACCTAACTCATAGTTCTTGTGTTTCAGTGCGAACTCTCCCCATGAATACCACTAAGTTACTCAGTCTCTGCCATTCATAATATTTTCTCAATGTATATGTATGAATAATAAATGAACATCCCAACAAAGTGACTATCAAAATACTAAAACATAAAATCTTAGATTTAGGGAGCAAAAAGGAACAAATATTCCATATTTCAAGCCTACTCCATTTTCCTGGGTTGAATGTGAAACCACTTTCATTATGTTTTCAACGTAAATATTAGTCACAAATCAAAACATCTGAGAGGAGCTTAAATGAAATATATTTTTAAATAAAGGTGTTATTTAAGCCATCATAAACAGATATACACCTCTGCAAACCTGCACCAGCTATTTCCACAGTAGTGCTATTTAAAGGAAAATGATTGAGCCCTTTGGTCTGACTCAAATACAGGATCATTTCTAGAAAGCGCTGCTTTAGCTGCCACATTGGATGAAAACTGATGGGAAAGTCAAACCCCAAATTCTACAATTCTTTTTAGGTTGTGTGTTAAAAGCTCATTTGCACATCCATGGAGGAGCACAGAGAGACAGTGGCAGGGGACGAAGCCCAAAGAATACCCTCTGCTGGCTCCTCCCAGGCTTGTCCAGCCATGCCATACACAAGATGTGCACAGTCTGCTACATCTTCTCATTAAACTCCATTTCTAACTCTTTCTTGGGTGACAGACTCCCTGTTCTGTGTGCATCTGTGCTCTTCGTTCATTCCAACTTTTTTGGCTTCCTCCTACTCTCCTCAGTACAGCATTGCTGCCTTGCCTCAGCCAGTTCAGAGGCACATGGGTATGCTATAAACTGCAGAGAAGTTAGCTAGTTTAAAATAATAATAAAAAAGAACTAAAGAACAAAAGCTCTGTAAAAAAATATGTCACGTCATAAAATGAGGTTTAAGTATCACCAAAGGTGCTTAAACCAACGGGATGAAAACCTTCTCTCTGCAGAGGGACTGAAAAGAACAGTTGAAGTCTCTAGTGGAAGAGGCATACACATGTTAAATTATACCTGCTGCAGTGGAAAGCTAAAACATTAAACCTCAACCTCGTATAGCTTGATGGACACACTCTTGGCTTGATGGCAATTCTTTTTGTTCTCTTTTGCAACTTCTGTAGAGAAATTTTACTTTCACAGAACAATTTAAGCAGCAGTCAGGCATAAAAAACAGAGTCTAAGGAATAGTTCTAAACCAACCAGATGCACTCCTTTCTGATATCTGGTGTTTCTTTTCATCATAAAGAGCACCGCAGCCTATCACCAGAAAGACACCAGTTATGTTCCAAGTTCCTTTTAGATTTGTGGTTATTGCAGACGTATTTTCCATGATCCCTGTCTATCAGTCTAAATTACCTGCATGAGTAGTGGAGTAAAGCACTAATATTTTACATTTATATGCATCATCTGATCTAGAATTGGGGTTTTTTTGCTTGTTTGTTTATGACATAAAATAAACCTAAGTATCAGACATAAGCATCCTTAAATTTTGATATAATTTTGGTACTACCTCAACTACTTTAAAATACAGTACATTAATGATGAATCTTATGAATCTGAAGAATACAACCTATTTGGGGATCTGTAAGGACACTAAAATTTCAGTGAGAATACATTTATTAAATTTAAAACCAAAAGTCATTTTGTTCTGAATACTTTTTCATTGACACTTAAGAAAATATCTTAAATTCCAGCAAGTAAGGAATTAAAATAGTAAAATAATGTTTTTTAAAAAAATATTTTTAAATTTTAATTGTAAAGATGTTCCATACACCTGGAAAATATGTAGGTTATGTTCTCTCTTTTGAATCATAGACCAATTTGATGTAGTTTTTAAACTCATATTATTCTACACTTTTCACAACAAATAAACATATTCATAGAAAGCCATTTGACTGTTAAATATAAAGTCTATTTTATATACCACAACCCTCTATTAGCAGTAAATATGAAGTCAATATCTTCTATGAGACATGACAAAGGATTGAATGTTATAAGTAGGTCTATAGACAACCCTGCATATGTGAGAGAAAGTAAAAACTGAGAGAAATCCTCACCAACTGGAACAAGATTATCAAATTCTGGCAGAGATTATATTCAAGCTTTGCTAAAACTTCACAGATAACCAACTTTCTTGAGAGTTCTTGTTGCCAATTCAAGGTTTTGAATCATATATAAAGATTAATCTTGTGCTGTTGTTACGTTGTAATTAGAAAAGACAAAAATAACATACTTCTAAAGACATTCTAAAGATACAAGTACCTCCTATGAACTGTGACTGTTCTTTGCCATCCCTTTAAGTCTCCGATTTAGTAAAGTACTTTAAGTACTTGGGTAGTCCCATTAATTTCATTAAGAGTTAAATATGTGCTCAAAGCTGAATGTTTAGTGAATATAAGTTTCCAATAATTAATAGAAAAACATCTAAGAGACAAGTTTAGTACATTAAATGTTTATTAAAGTAGATAACAATAATGCTGTAATTATTATTTGCAAAAAAAGATAATTTTGACATCATAAACACAGTATTTGCATGAGGGGCCTTCTCTAACCCTAATTTAATGTGAGCTAGATGAGACCACAGGACTTGCGCTCTGTCAAAAATCAACCAGAAGCTGACACAACCTAAATTTTGAGCCCACAGATGATTAATTATTTGCTTTACTTGGAAGAACATATTCACCTCTGATTTATATGTAATAGAATGTTTCAAAACGTAAATTAGACTTGGACTTTAAAACATTTAGTGTAGTTTAACTTGAGAGGGATGTTGGGGAGTATTATTATAGTTTGTTTGTTCATCATAAAAAGTCATTGTAGAAATCACAGAGGCATTCTGAATTTGCTTAAAATAAATAAATAAAAATATAATTCTAGTAGCTTTTGCTGCTTTTTAAAACACTTTTTAAAAATAAGTTTAGTTTCATTCTCAAAACATTATTGAAAAGTTCATAAAGAAAAACTATATGAAATTTTCTCTTAAAAAATAACCCACAGGTCCGAGTCTGTTTATCTACTCATGTTTAAATCATGCCTAGAGGCACCTAATGTCAATGTCCAGGCAGAATTGCACAAATGTTATGATTTTAAGAGGGGTAAAAAAAGCCATGCTATTTGGAACATAAATTTATGGTTATGGTGCCTAAGTTTAGCCAAATTTTTTTCTAGGCTCCCCAGTGACTGAAGCTTCATTTTTCTATGAGGATCCAAAACAAGAGACCTGCTTACTGCACTATTTCTTAACAATGACCTTTTCCACATCACTTTCCTATTTATAGAATGAGTAATTGCATCTGTAGAGTGCCTGACAACATACGTTAATTAAATATTTTGTTCCATGTGAAAAATATGATTGCAGCCCTGTTGGTAGGCCTTTTTTTTTTTTTTTTTTCTATTTACTTTTCTCGTATTTA
This sequence comes from Fratercula arctica, assembly GCA_947846985.1. NCBI lineage: Eukaryota > Metazoa > Chordata > Aves > Charadriiformes > Alcidae > Fratercula > Fratercula arctica. Next base: position 91,693,958 of record CANTUZ010000002.1, on the reverse strand, counting down.
CTATGCCCTTTCCCTGCAAATTTAGTTGCCAGGAATCCCACTCCTGAATAGGATTCACTTTCCCATGAGCTTCCTGCAATGCAACGCAACCTCCTGGCCATTAGACCAAAGTAAAAGAATGGAGTTTGTTGTCTTGGAAATGGTTCAAAGTGATGAATCTCTGAAAGATGCAGGGAGGATATATAAATCGCATATATAAATCATATATAGTTATATAAAAATATAATTAATTTATTATGAGTTAATAAATTTATAAATAAGATACCCTTTCAACAGGATACGCAGCTCCAGCATGGGAAATTACACAGCATTAGCTCAGTTCTTTCCACCTCCTTCCCCAGCCTTCCAGGATACAAACAGATGGGAAGAAACACAAATTTCAGCTTGATAGTGAGAAGAGATAAGACGGCTAAAAAGCCTGGATCCATGATGCAGAGCCACACGATAACTGTTTCTTATAGCAAGAATGGCCTCTAGCAGCAGAGATGGCAATTAGGCCATCCACAGCATCTAATTTTCTGCCTAGTCTTTCAATGGCAAGACTGGTTTTGCAGAGAACTAGAAACAAGTTCCAGTAGGCAAAATATGAATCCAGAGTTCAGTTTAGGTTTTGTCCCCTCAACGAACTTGGAATTTAGGGATTTCCCCTGTTTATTTATGAGCAAGTTGCTCACAAACTGCTAAGTAGGTTGATTAATTGGCAGCAAATACTTATTGACATGGGATCCCTTGAATTAAAATATGAGAAGGGCACATACGTGCAGCAAAGAGATTACACCAACAGGATTGATCATCAGGGCAACAACTCAATCGACAGCTGTATGAAAACCCAGCAGGGCTACACATGTCGGTTTAGTTACACTGACAAGTCTTTCCTACCCTGATGTTAAAAGGCTGCAAAGTAGGAAGGAGGTGGACTACATGTATACTTTTTAAAGGCACTTTTATGCACTTCAAGTGCTGAAAAGCAAAACCTAAATAAAAATCTTTACTCTTCTACTCAATGTATGACTTAATGTGACTTCTATGCTGATGAAGACTGATGGCTTAGCAAAATAAGCCATCATTTTACCTTAGTACTGTCCATGACTACACCACCCTTTCATTCCTCTTCTTACTCACCTTTCTTTTATTTGCGTATTTAGGTGGTAAGTATTTGTCTTATTTTTCCCCATGCAAGTTCTGAGGAGAGGGAGAGAACAATTCTGTTGACTACCCCATTTATAACATCTCTAACATCTTGGAGAGGCATCAGAAAGGGTTGGAATTTGTCTAGACATTCCACTTCCAAAATTCCCCTAAACACAACCTGGCAGGAGAGGGGAAAAAAAAAAAAAATGGTTTCTCTCAAATATAAACAATCTAAACCAAATTAAGTATTTCACATTTGTTCAAGTTACAGGTGTTTGTTACAACCACACCTAATGTTCTTCAGGTTCTTCAATTTGGAATTGTATGTGAAGATTTCTGCTGCAGAAGGAAATCATTCTCAGAACACTAAATAAAACCACATAATGCTCAGGAAAATAGTTGAAACAGATGAGACAGAAAACATTTGAGCACCAGGTAGAGATTTACAGGATGGATCCACAATACTACTCCTTAATAGATGTTTTTATAATCATTTACCTGTACTACCATCAATTCAGTGCTAAAATAGATACATTTCCCAGGGAATAAATCCACATAAACAGGTGTTGGGGGGAGGGTCTCATTGTGGGAAGGAGGATAGCTTGCTTGTTTTTCCTTTCCTGTCTGTCTGTCTGTTTTGGTGGTTGTTTTTTGTTTTTTTTTTTTTTTTAAACTGGTAAGTAAATAACTAAATATAGCTCAAAGCAGCATGCTCTCCTCTAGAAAATTCCTTTCAGAGAGAACAGATAGCAAGAAACAACTTAGGCCAATACTGTTAGAAACAGGTATTACTGCTACCTGCCGATTTTACACGATCAGAAAAAGTCTTAATAATAGTTAGGTTGGGAGCTTACTCGTAATAAATAATCAACTTCTTCATGCACCCAAGCTCCATTTCAAGGTTTGGTGTTTCAAAAACATTCTGCAGTTGTATGCCTTAAATATTAGGCATACTTTAAGATCAAAACCAGACAAAGGATTGAATTGTGAGGAATAAATAGATTTGAAAAACAAGAAATTGATTTTTATTATTCAGCACATATTCTAGACCACAAATTAATTAAGCCTGTGTATTTTATTACAAAATGGATCATATATCGGTTTTATTTCATGGAGTAAATTAAGTGTGTAACATTTAAGATGAACCAAAATACACTGTTCAACCAAATTATATCTGCTTTACATGCCTCACCAAATTATAACCGTATAAGACTTTAACCACTTTTTCCATATTTACAAAATTATATGGGATGAGTCTAAGGCACAAAACTGTGGATTTTTTTCCATTATCCTTTCGGACTTTTACAGGTTTTGTTTTCTGTGATCAGTGCATGCTGTCTTCCACTCTGAAGCTTAGAGGCATGAAAGTATAATTAAAATACATCACTGGAGATGAGAAACAGACAAATTAATTGGCTTGGATGCCTAATTTATATTCTTTAAACATTTATGAGGATGCTGAAATGAACAAAGGAATATCTCTCCAAAAGAATCATTATCACCTTCATTGTAACTTTTTATGCTACCTTTGAAAAATCTCTTGCTATCTAATCACATGTTGTAAATAATGCAGAGCTAATTATAATTTGCCACAAGGTGATGTCTCAAATTCTGGAAGGCTTCCTTTAGTGAATTCATAGTGTTAACAAGAAGCAAGACTATCTTCATAAAGCCAGTAGGATATAGGTTTGGGTTTCTTTTTTTTTTTTTTCTTTTAAAGAAAACATTATTAGTGTTGGAAGTGTTACAGTGTTATGAGTCCCAAAGATTTTTTTTCTACCTCGTCATAAACCTGCTTAGTCAATTACTTTAAGCTGCAGTATTTGGAAAAAAATCATTATTGCAAACATCAGTTCTAATGAAATGCAGATGGCAGGAATTCAGCTTTTCCTTCACAAATAACTCAAGGGTAAGCATGCACCTACCCAACGGGGAAGGGACAATGTCAGTGCCAGGAGAGGCTGAGCAGGTATGGGAGGCTGCATGTTTCAGGGTAGCTGGACAGGACTAGTCATGGGTGGGAACAGCCAGCCTGTACGAAGATGGGGCAACACCTCTAGTTCTGAAGGCTGGTCCCCACCCTTGAGGAAAAGCAGTTGCGCCTGTGGTGCAGGATGGCCACGTGTTGTTCCTAACTAGCATTACCTTTTGAAAATTTTTTAACAAAAGAACAACACTGTTCAGAAGAGACAGAGCAGAAGTCAGCAACTGTGCAGATGTGCGCATTTAGTCAGTACGGGACTTAGCTACCTACCATCCTTTTCTTTTGGACGCTGCCTAGACCAAGGCAGAAGCCACTGGCTACCCGGAAGATATCTGCATTGCATACAGCCAGAAAGTCTTGGACCTAATTCTGCAGGTCTATTAAAGTCAATGTCATTGCTAAAGCCAGTGACAAAATCCCCACTAAACTGAGTTGTGGAGATGAACACACTTGTGTTCCTTTATAGCAGGGAGTACCCTTTTATATCCACTCAAAAGAGGTATGAAATACATATGTATTTAACAACACTTTCCCTGGTGTAAGTAATTAAATCTAAGTGAAGAATTGTGCCCAATACCTTTTTTTAATTAAATGTCATTCCACCACATCGTAAGAGTTACCACAATTCACTATATTACTGAACACATGTTTCTCTTTGTACTTTTTAGGAGTAATGCAACTCCCAGTAGCTACTTGGATGCTTGATTAGAGAAAGTGTTTTGTCTTTTTTAGTGCTTCATAAAACTGGATAAGAATATAAATGCAATGTAGTTTATCTCCATTCAGTTGGATTTGTTACTCCAGGCTCACAAATGGAGGAAATGTGGAAAAAAAATAAGTTTATGAACTGCTTATAGTAACGTGTCCACTCATAAAATAAATGCTTTTATGTTTGCAAGTTTTTCCCACCTTTCTTACTACATTAAGGAAATACAAATCACTATTTACAGCAATTTGGAAAGATGAATGTACTATTTAGTTTCATTTTTATTGTCAAGTATATTATTGTAGTAGACCTGAGCTTGTGAAAGTATTTCTCCTGTTTTTTACAGCATGTTGAGATGGCCAACTAGTTTTCAGTGCTTTGTCAAATAGGGATAAATTTACATTAAACTTATTATTTTTGTCTCATTCTATAATTTCTGGTAATTCTGGTTGTTGCAGGACATTTTTCCTAAAAGTTTCCCCTCCTTGGCTTTCTTATGATAAGATTCAACTTTTTGAAACTGGACCAATATCAGATGTCATTTCAAATATGCAGATAGTATAGCTTTTTTGACACCACTCTTTGTGCATACAGGACTTCATGTAAAATTGTTAACGTTTTTTCATTCTTTTTGTAAGGAATGGAAGATGGAGGATAAAATAAGCAAAGATGACTTTTATGATGAATGATGCATGAATACCACTGTGCTGAGACACGTAAACTTCTGCATGGAAATTTTATGCAGCTGAAAACTATGTAAAGAAAAAATTAATTAAAATACTCTTTATGAGTATTTATGAACTCTTGTTCAAGTCACCTGAATCCCAGCAAAGTGCCATCTAACCCAATATTCTGTTTCTAAAAAAGACTAATAGATGCACTGAAGATAATGGTACCATATAGCAATTGAATGCTATTCTTTTCCAGACCACAGCTATTTTGGAGAGTTCTAATGTAGAAGTTGTGTTTCGACTCTCATGCATAGTAAGTCTATGTCTGTCCTGTGGGGTTCCCTTATCCAGTTATAGCAGAAAAAGGAATATGTGATTAATTTTCTTGACACCGCTTATATTTGTATATAGCATGTCATTTTATCCACCTTTTCCTGAAAAACTGACTCAGTCTTTGTGATCTTATTTTGCTTAGTTGTTTCCTCTGATCATTTTCATTGTTCTTTTCTGTACTTTTCCTTGATACTTTCTTGCCTTTTTTTTTTTTTTAAATCAGTACAAATTTCATCAGCTGAAAACAACGTTTTAGTTTATTCAAATTAATTCATCATGATTCTTAGACCAATGGCTTCCCACATCTGGAGGCTAAGGATTTATCTCATAAATTATCCAGATGATAATGTAATAGGACCTCTCTTTTTTACCCTCTTTCCATTGAGTCCTCAAACTTTTAGATCTGCTCTTCAAGCTCTTAATTCAATATTCATCATGTCCTGGGATTTTTGTCCATCTTCTTATATAGAGGAGAATTTCCATTCCTTCCAAATCTCAAATTCTTGCCCACTTCTCTCTTTTTACATTTTTACATTTTTTAAGGGCTTTAGCATGAATAAATATAGCAGCCATCCTACCCTTACCATACTCTGGATTTATGAGTTAGTCATATTGAATATGGATGTCCTAGGGACTGCTATTTCAACAGCACTACAAAGTCTATATTTTTTAATATGAAAAAGGCATTATATGTAAATACTTAAGGAAAAAATCTACCTTTGGGTATTCAGAAGAAGAGTCATTTCAATTCCTTGTCACTCATAACAAGTAGTTTTCTCTATACTCATGTTTGCTCTTATTCTATTTAAATTTTGAAGGTCATCTTCCGACCTTTGGTTAGAACATTTTAGAAACCTAGCTGGATGTTACAGACACATTTTTCTTCTTACGAAAGGCATTTATCAAAGGAACAGAGTAAATCTTATTCATGTAAAGGAGGGCAATACCACAACTAATCAACCTTTTTGCATTACTGACTCCCAGAAAAAGGAAAACATGCACCCAACCCACACTGAGAAAACCTGTAATCTGATAAATTGAATTTTGTGTATTGCTTGCTTTGATTAGGCTTTAATTCCATTCAGAATCAAATAATAAACCTCTTGGGGTTGAATTCATATTCTTTTGAAAATTCTATGAAATAATTTACTTGGCTTATTAATATAAAAAGTATTTTAACATCACCCAATAACTTAGTATTCCTGATTATTCACCTCAGTCTGGGACTACCCTAGCAAAATCCAGAATCCTTCTTGAACAGGCAGTCTAGCCATATACTAAAAACATTTCTAGGTTAACTACAAAGTGGGACCCTACAGAAGACTGAGAAGACACTGAAATAATCCTTGTGCACACACTAGTGATATCAGCTCAGGAAACACTTCTTCCTTTTCCCTGTCAAAGTGTGATTTTCCTTTACGGAGGCTGATATATAACTGAAATGGCACAAATGTTGCTTGGAAAGGAAGGGAAGGGAGTAGATAAGATACATATAAAAACTCCACCTTCTTTGTGGCCAACCAACACACAAATGTTGGATTTTACATATCAAACATCTGAATAGAGAAGACAGAACTGTGAATAGCCAGTATATTCAAGAGAATATCCACCTGTGTGTCAAAATACCTTAAACAATAAAAATTTGTCAGGCACACACATTGCAAGCTATCTGCTCAGCTGTAATGAGAATATGAGAGGGAGTTCGACTCTCATTTCTTGCTTTAGGTGTAAAATTCAAATAGAGACAGTATAGCTATACCTTTATTATGTATTCTGAACTCAGTGCCCAAAAGAGTTGAGCTAGTTCTTCAACATCTAAATTTGCAGGACAATTTCAGCAACACACTGTTGAGCCTTCAAGCATTCTGCCAGGTTTTGGTCCAAAGGCACATATCTGGTCCAGGTAAAGCCAATATCACTTCTGTATCTTCTTGCCTACCACCCTAAGGCATTGAAAACTGAATTCCACATTACTGCCAAGCTGCTTAGGGTCTGCTGTGAAATTTGATATGCATTATTCCTTGTGACGATCTTGTTGTTTCTTCCTACCTATCCATCTCTGCACAAACCTAGCCCAACTTCGATCTACTACACACTCCACAAAGAGCAGAAATGCTGCAGTAACAGAATTAAGTGAAAGATGGACTTTAGACCTTCAGTCTGGATGTCTATAACCAAGCACTATCCCTCTGAATTTTGAGAACACTAACAGTAGAATCACACCAATTGTAAAATAGGGCATATTCTGCACCCTTCCTCTACCCTTTTGTTATTACCATCATAACAATTTTATTATTTATACATAGGAAACAAAGTAATAAATGTTTGATACAGTCATAAAATATTATAATTTCACATCAGTGAACCTGGCCTGAGCTTGCCTGTCCCCATTTGTCATAAAAACAGGGGGAACATCTTCAAACTCTGAGCTTTCTATAACAGACATTTACATTCATCATTCTATTTTGGCAAATGCTAAATAATTATATACAGAAGTTGGTTCTAGGATTAGTGGCTACTCCAAGGATATGTTGCAAAAAAGAAGATATGTCGTAGGAATTTCCTCAAGAGGCCAACCATTTCACACAAACTCTATATTTGCTTGTAGAATTTCTAAAGGTCAGCCTAAAGCTGGAGCAAATATACCAACTTTGGATTGAATGGGAAGAAAAAAGAAATAAATCTTTCCCTGAAATTTTAGTCACCTGTAAAATTATCCCCCCAGTTGCTTTTAAATTAGAAACTATTTAGTTATGGAGTGTAGCTGAGAATATGGCCAGGCCTTTAGCTTTTTTTACCTATTATTTTTACCTTTTCCCTTTAGAGAAATATTGATTTTTAGTTTATAACTCCATTCTTAGAGAATGCAGACCAAAAAATCCCTGCCTTGTTTTTAATTTGATGTGCCACCGATGTCAGCAGCAAAACACAGGTCTGTAAAGAGAACGCCTCACTTTTACTCTTTCCAGTGGATGGTTACCTGAATACATATTGGATAATGAATTAATAAAAAAATAGTTACTTTGAAAGACAAAAATACACAAGAGTTTAAAAATGATAACATAGAATTAATCAAGAATCTAAATAGCTTATAAGTATTCTTCCAAATTTATTATTTTGTTGGCAGAATATCTAAATTTGCATGTTTAGGCAAAAATGAAACAAAATGTTAATTGTTTATAAACATTTATGTCAATTTTAAAAAGCACATCAAACTTCCAAGGCTTTGTATGTATCCATTTTTCTGTAAGCCTATATACCTAATACTGGGCACATATGAGAAAGTTTATCTGCACAGGTAAATCTCTGTGTACATATGTACAGTAACTGGCATATATCCACATGATATTCATAGACAGTGCAGATATAATATAAACACTGACTTTCAAATTTTGCTCTCCTCAGTCTTCTCCCACCTCTGTGTGATGCTTAGCCAGACCTTCATTTGTAGGATTTGGGGAAAAATTTGGATCATGGTAGAACATCCTATTCTGTCTGCAGAGATACCATAATTCTGGTGGGACAATGCAAAGTATCATGTGGTGCTGGATCAGATATACTGTCAAGTGTAGTCTTCTGTCCTTGAGGTCAGAAATGGCATTTTGCCCTAAATGAATGTCTGTAAAAGACATTCCTATTTACTGACCTAAAAGATGTAACGTCAGCTCCAGACTCAGAGCTGACAATTCCTCATAAAATTAAAAAGTCTAACTTACTTCTTTTTAATTTGTGTTAACGTAGAAAAATACAGAATAAGGATAGCAGGAGCTTGTATCTTATCACAGGCACCACAAACTTTACAGATAGCTAAATTATAGCTCTTTGTGTGTATGTAATCCCCTTTGGTGACAAGCTATTTACAAACTCAGCACAACTTGAGTTTGACAATCTGTATTATGTGAGATTTCACAAGAACAGAAGAGAATCCATGCTGAACCTGGGACGGCAGATACAGTTTGCAGAGTCTCTGTTACAAAGAAATACAAAATTGCATTAGCACCTTTTTAAAGTATCAAAGATTTCAACAGAGGTATTTTACGGCAAAAACAACTATTTCTTAGAAAAATTTAAAAATGCAGGAGAATGTTGCAAATCAGAATAAGAATACTCTTCATTTCCTTTTGAGATATGGAGTTCAGTTTTCAGCAATGGAATTATGGAAAATGTTAGGATAATCTTCAAATATCTCTGTTGAAGATTCAGTACTCTTTCTACCCTTCTATAAGTAGCTTTTTGTTTAAGGAAAATCATAATGAAATAGCAATGCCAATTGTGTTTTACACAACGAGTGTAAAGCAAGGTTTATACTGAATACCTCCGAGAAAAATATTCATTTATTTTCCATATGAAAAAATTGAAGTGAATTCAAAAGAAATATTTTTTTTATTATTATTTCAATAGAGTTTTGGCACCTCTTCAATAAGTCTCTAATAATTTACCACATTCAATTACATTGGTATAGGTAACAAAATATGGCTGAAGGTTTGCAGATAAAAGAGTAGATGATAAATGGTGGGATATCAGGGTGAATGAAGAAGACATTATAACACAATATAGTTTTCTTTCTTTTATACAGTAGAAATAAATAAAATGAAACAGAGGTGGGAAAATAAGGGCCTATAATGCTTGTGAAAAACATAACAGTAACACCTTAATCTGAGTTGTGCCACCATTCCAAAAGGACCTAAACTGTCAATATATTGAAGTACCTCCATGAAATACCCAGGAGGAGTCAGAACTTGCAGGTTTATGCTTCCAGGTGCACATACTGCTGCTGCATGCTGATCAGAATTTCTTAGGCTGCTGTAGAACTGTGGAAGATAAAAAGAGAAAATCAGGGAGGGGTGATTTGATACGGTTCATGCACAGCTGAGTTGTTGGTCTTCCAGCCTGCCATTCTTAGAGATGAATTAAAGAGGACAAAAATCTTCAAGGTTTGCAGTAATAGCTGAACTGCTGTATGTCCAGCGTGGGAAGTAAGAATATAAGAATATAATCCAGTATACAAATTACGTGCAACTCATGTCCTGTATGTCCTGTGCTAGGCAGTGATAATGAGCAGGTTTGTTGTTTCTTTAAGAAAACATTAAATGTTTTCTATAAATATTCACCCTGGAAACACAATATGTCACTAACATCTGATAAAGGCTACCCCATGCATGTCACACCATACCAACATTCGCCTTAGCTTTTTAGCTTTTCTTCTTCACTTACCACAGTCTTTATTCATAAGCCTCCTGGCATCTTAATCACATTCATCTAGAAAGCTACTATCCCTCTCTGCCTGTATACCTCCACCTGAACTTGTTTTTCAACAATATTTCTACTCTGGGCAGAGCTCACCCACAGTTATGCAGCAGAGGAAATGCCATTCCAACTCCTCAAGGAAAGACATAATTAATCTCTTAGATAATTTTTTTTTTTTTTTTTTTTTTTTTTCTTAGGGAAGCACTTCTTTCTGATAGCAGATTTACCCACCTCCCCTCATGTACGGCAAGCTTTCTTTTAAATAAAACACAGTTCATTTCCAATGCATGTCACTTTCCCAGATTGCTTAAAATGCAGATGGTCAACCAAAGTAACAAGGTTGGAAACATTCCCTGGCCCAGCTCATAACTGCAGGGTTGGATGCTATATTTATATCTATTCCCATACCTTGAGCGTTCATGAACCAATGGGAAAACACACAATCATACAGAAAGCAGCAAAATTTAAGGTAGAGACAGGCACAACAGAACTGGAGGAGTTTTTTGTCAAAGATCCAGACAAAATCAAGGAAGACCTTCACATATGAAAAACATTTGACTGTCTCCTCTACATCTTTTCTTCTCATGGTGGTGAATCTTCTTCGGTGCGTGCCTGAACCCCATGGCAAACTGCTGTATGTCTGAAGCCACATTGTCAACTATAACTAATAGTTCTTGCTGTAGTGCTGTTGCTCACCTAAACTTTTTCTGACAGTGGTTTCACCCCATTCACATGATTTTTGCCTTCTAGAAAGTGGATGTGTCAGATGTGATTGCTGTAGTAAGTTGATGCATGCAATTCAGCTGCTCATACAATTGGTTCTGTTCTTAGCATGGGTATTTCAGCAAATGTTATGTCAGATGCATGTCAAGCATTTAATTTATAAGGGATGTACATCTTTAACAAACAGCCAAATCCATATGCAGCCAAACATGTGAACGGAAATACAATCAGCTTATTATGGGTCTTCTTAAACTAGAGATACATTCAACTCAGTAGGTGATTTATCTGCTACTAGGAATGATGTATGTGATGTTGTGGATGATACACCTGACTTAGTTCAGCACCTGACAAATCTAATTCAGTAGATGACACAAGGTATCATTTTTGCAGAAATATATCTGATGTACTAGCTTATGAATTTGATACAAATTAGGTCTTTTTCTTTGGCGAGCAATACTTTACTTTTCTCCTAAGGTATTTGACTGTAAACTGTATAGGATATACACATCTTTCACATTAAATGCTAATAAATGACATGTCCATTATACCCTGTAACATTTATCCAGCATTTTGAATGCTGAAATGAACAATAGGAAGTGACAGAAGCATTGCTTTTAAAGAGTGCTTTTGACACAACATGTGAAAAAGATGGATATCAGATTAGTTAAAAGAGAAACACCGAACATCTGGTCTGCCAGCAAGTAAAACCAAAAGCCTTTCTGTGGCTTTTCAATGACTTTTCAGTAAAAGTCCGCAAAAGAATCAACTCTGTCTCTGAACATACTGGAATTGCTTGTTACGAGAGGAAAATGTAATCTTCTATGGAGTTCAGTGATTTTTTTTTTTTTTTTTTTTTTTTGGATACAGTGACTTTTACAATATTTTAAAGCCATTCTGGACCTGTGCACGCACATATACTGAACTAAAGATATAGCACCTTGCCAAATGACATGATCCTGTTCAACCTTTTCAACAACAACAACAAAAAAGCAGGGGAAAAAGAAATCATCCAATTTACATTAGGGTTTTGACTTTGCTCTCATCAGCAAGAAAAAAGTATTAGCAGAAATGAAAGCTAAAGATATCATGTGGCATTTGTAAAGTCCTTGCATCCATAATGTATTCATTGCTGGTCATGCATAGAGAAATGCACAGAGCCTGGCTAAAACTGCTTATGTTTTAAGAAGACAAACAATACATGAAGGTCAGGAGAAAAGTAGATCATACACAAACCACAATTTACTTAAAAAAGCAATAGAGAATATTGCTTACTGAGGCACATTTTAGCTAACAGCCTTGTTCGTTCAGTGTACGCTTTGCCAAATCCAGTACATAGATCTACCAAGCTTCAGAATTACAGATAGCATATTCAGCTCAAAGGACGAGCACTTCTCACTAACAACCATTGCTTCCTCAGAGTTTAATGCAGAGATGGACAAACTTTGTTTCAATTGCATTACACCAAGTAAGGCAATTTCCTATTATAACAAAACCAAAGCATCCCACCTGGTGCCCAGGGCAGTTCTGGCATGATCAGGCCAATTTCAGCTACACAAAGAGTACTTTAAGACCACCAGTCACCAGTGCTGCTGCTTCTTGAATTGCAGAATGGCACCAGAGCAAAATTACAGTAAATTACATCTGATACTGTAACTGTGAGTCTCTACATATCCAGAGGCAAAAACAAAGCGGACATTAGGCTTAAGTTCTGAGCCCTCAGGTTGTATTGAAAATAAGGGTGGTTTTCACCCCCTCCCAACCATATACAGCTACATCAGGCAAAATTATCACACCTTGAAGGCAACAATAATCTCTTTGATTTTTTCCTCGGTATGGGAAAATAATCCAACCTATCAGAGCAAATACCTGTAGATTATGCAGATCTAGTTTTCAAGAGGTCTCCTACCTTCCATATCTACTGTTTTGAAGTGATAGCTATGTTAAAGCGAGGCAATTAATTCTTGTCAGTAGCAAACATTTGTTGTTATGTTATTAGATTGGGCAGGGAACAAAGGTGGGGGGAAGAGTTGTTGGTTCAAAGGTAATATAATAAGGGTTTCTCCATCCCTCCTCTCCACAATCTGGTGACTTCCTGTGTAAATTAGGCTGCTGTCTGGACATTTGAACAGACAATCAGTCAAACCCATTATGCTGGTGGTATCCTGAAGAGAAAAAACAGAGTAAGACAAGGTTTCTAGAAGATGGATGCCTGTGCTGAGATTATCAGAATGTCTAGGGCATGCGTATTAATTCTAAACACAAGGGGGAGGACTGGGAATGAAAATATTCTGAAGCGGTAGCCTTGTTTTGAAAGGCTAAACATTCTGGCTTAGACTGGTGAATGGAGTTGCAGGTTAAACCGCAGAGAAACTGAAAAAGGAATGCAAAAGACACCCTTAACTGAGTAAAGTCAGTGAAAGGTAGTTGGACACTATCATAAAAGCATAGTAAAATCCACACTGAAATCCACATATTTTGAGTCTCAAGACAGTGTAGGGAAAGAAAGCTTTTTTTTTTTTTTAAACAGCATATCACAAATCATGCTTCATACTTACTTCCTGTGAATGAACTCCAAGTATACCAGTGCTTTAAGATGGACCTTAAGAATTAAAGACTTATCCTTATGAAATTAAAAAAAAAAAAAAAAAAAAAAAAAAAAGTTTTTATATTCAAAAAGCCACATATTGTTAGAATGAGATGTGAAACTGTTAACTATTTAGACAGACTATGCCTAAAGAGACATAGTCAAAACAACAAAGAAAGGCTTAAAGCATGTGTTGCTGTGCCTGTCTCCCATTGTGCTCCTGCAAGGCAAATTTTCATTTTCAGGCTTGTTTTCATTCAGCTCAATGGGCTTCTGATTTGCAGCAAGTTCTGGGTAAACCCCTCCAGGTCTTCTGTCTCCTCTGAGGCTTGTCTGTAGCTCTGTTCTCTGCTTCTCTCAAGAGTCTTTCAAATTTTCTGCTCAAAATGCAGTCTCCCAGATCTTTTGTGCAAGTCTCCGTCTTCTTCTCCTGTCTACCCTACCACATCATTTCTCCCAAGTGTTCTCAGCTGTTTTTCCCAAAGTCAGACCATTTCACTTTTTTTTTTTTTTATTTAAGAAGTATAACACAGAAAAAGAGAGTAAGGAATTATGACAGATCCTTTGATACAGTATGAACAAAAATTCACTATTACATATTTAGACTCCATTGTAATTCAGATACTACAATTACTTGACTTGGGTCCACATTGAAAAAGAAGATTCTCACTTCAATTTAATTATGAGATACATTATAACCAAGACATTCAGTATACAACACAAACAATATCAAAACAGTATTTGCTTAAGAAGTGTGCTCAATATATATATATATATATAAAATACAAAACCCCAGCAGGATTATGGTGCAAACAATCAAAATCCAATTCCAAGCAATTAGAAACAACACCTGAACTATTCTTCCCACTTTGCCTATAGCCTTATCAATGTCTTCTCCTACCACTTGAAAACACCACAAGACCAAAAAAACCCCAAACCCTCCCACTCATTTTCTTCTCCCAGGAGAAGAGACCCATATTTTTATCTACCAGTTCTGATTGGCCTCAAGCTGTAAATGTCCCCACCTGGCTTTCCACTTACAATTAGGGCAATCAGCCTCTGTCTCTCTGGGCTTGTTGCCAGTGCAGTCCAGTTGATTTTTCCCTAAAGATACAGAAAGCCCTATGACAGAAAAAATGCTGCATCCACAAGCAAACAGAAATCCAAGACAAGAGAGTGCAGAATGACATACTCTGCTACACAGTTCGCTCACTGATCTCACTCAGGAATATTCTTTTCTGCAAGTACAGACTAACTCAATCTTAAGCCATCTGAATTTTACAGAAGCCTTCCACATACATCAAAAGGTTTCAGTCCAACCTGTTATCATGACAATAAGTGCAACCTGGAAGATATTTTTCTGCTTTATTACATCTGTTATTCAGACTGCTTTGCTACCTCACGCAGGCTAGGCCATTATTATTTTTCCAGTGTCTAAAGCCAACGCCGTAATTCAGCTACTACGAAATCTTACTTACTTTGCTTTGCCAAACCCTGAGAGGAAAGTCACTGCTGCCACACTTTGATTACTGCATTACTTTCCTCAAGGAACTTCAAATGAAACATGGAAGTTTTTTTTTTAAAACAGAATAACACACACACACCCCCCCACACACCCCCACCTGCCACTTTGGGAAGCCATAAAGTAACAGTCACATAAGGTCTATTACAATGTATTGTATGAACTGCTGAGTTTAGCCTAAAGATACACTTGAAAGGCTACATATTTTTATGCATCTAGAACTGATACAAATGTGCTCCTATGTGTATGTGCTAAGGTATAAACTTTGATAAAAGGTAAAAATGCGGTTCTGAAAATCTTATGTTGCATCCTGACATCAGCAGCTTATTGCCTTCTGAGATGCAGTTTATAAACAGCGAAGATGGATCTAACAATTCATATCATTATGGTCAATCTATTTTTGTACTAGGTAAATTAAACTTGAGGTTCTAGAAAACTGCCTGTTAGATGTAGAATTTTCCTTTATGAACTCTGAAGGCTATTTTATTTTTTCAACTTAGCTATTACTTTAGAAATATTTACCTCTAACAGCTAAGAAAAGAGGCTCAATATAATGATTTTTATCAGATAGAGGTAATCTAGAAATAAGATTACATGAAGATTGTGCCTAAACAAACTGAACACGCTCTTGTCTTGCTATTACATCCTTATAACATAATTCATTATATAACTTAATGGAGGAAAACTTATGTAACACAGGTCTTATTAGGAGAAACAGGATTTGAATGGGATTTTTTTCTGATGTTTATGTAGAAATAATGTAAGGTTAAGATTGAAAGTATTAATACTTGTTACCATTTCATAGAAGCTGAAGAACGTGGTAAGCACACTCCAAAGCTTTTACTGTGCATGCAGTTATAAGGGTTCAATATTGAGACACTGTGGCACAAAATTTACCACAAAAATAGTTGTTTATTATTGTTCTAGTCCACATCTCTGCTAGTGCAAAAGGTGGCAGTAACCCCACAGTTTGTGATCACCAGTGGTTAATGGCCAACTCTAATACAATTAATAACCAAATAACCACAGAGACCAAGTCTCTTGGATCATGGTCCTGGGGCTGGATCAATGTTCAGAACGTGCATCACTCCATGCATTTGGCAAAGTGTAGGATCCTTCATGTTCTAACAAAACAAATGAATACATTCCCCTGAAGCTGAAGTCTGAATGCGACAGAGGCATGTCACAAAGTGCTTTAGTAATAAAGAAACCATCCCATTTGTGCATTTTTGGACTAAAAATAATTCTTAGGTTTCATTCCAAAATGGCTTTATGTAATAGCATATTTCACATGCTGCAGTAAAGCAAGTTTTCTGATAGATCGTCTGTAAGTTCTTTAACTTGTTGCATTTCTTTTTTTCGGTTCAATGACAGTGAAATAGTTTAGTAAACAAAAACCCACTAGTCTCGTTTCTTTCTTTAGAATTTTATTTTACAAGACTTTCTACACAAAATGCTACCATTTTTGTTCCTGTTCAGAAATGACGAAAATTCCTTGAGATAAAATAAAATGAAATAATATTTAAAACAAACAAAAACACTTCTCTGTATCTATCATCACCTAATGTTTACGGGGAAAAAAAAGTCTTCAAACAACCAAAGAACAAAATCTTGTTAAGCTGTGGGTTTGTAGCAGACTCTGTGTGTTTTTTAACTCATTGGTAATATTTAACAGTCATTTTTACACATTATATTTCTCTACAGCAAGGGTCCCTGACCCCATCTTGTTCTGCTGGCTGTCTCTCTCGGAGTGTTATACTTTAGATTTGTGTAATGCACCTTTTCTTTTTTTATTATTTATTTTATTATTTGCCTTGAGAGGAAACTGCTTTTGTAAAGCCGTAAACTGCCATTTCGCTTCATATTCAGACTTGATTTGTATTCAGGGCTAAGCAGCATTCTGGCTCTTTTTTTTTTTTTTTTTTTTTTTTTTTTTTTGAAATGTTTCAAGGGAAAGAAAATCCCATTCTCAGGTGTGTTTGAACTGAGGACCTGGGAAGGAAGACCAGATTTAGTGTTAAGTGCACTTTTGTTTGGTGTGTGAAGAATGAGATGGTGCAATCCTGCTTTTTATGTTGCTGTCTGGTACTGCAGTATCCACGCTTGCACAGAGGACTCGCACTATAGCAAACTTCCCCACTGTTTGTTCTGCTACTCAGACGGTGAGTTTATGACTTTCTGAAAGTGCTGAGTGCATTGTCCCATCCCAGGTACAGCAAGAGTGTCTGGCTGAAGTCCCCATCAGGAAGAAAGGTGGGTGTGGAAGATGAGAGGTGTCCACACTGCATCATGCCATTAGCCTTTTTGCAAGTTGATGTGATTCATGCACTTTTGGAAAACTTTAGCTGGGCTTTGTCCAAGTTTCTTGGGAGAAATAGATGATTGCTAAGAAAAGGCAACAAAACACATGCATCTGCAGAGTGTTGGCTGCCTATGGGCATCCTTTCTTAGCTTTTGTTATTTTCTCTGTGAAAGACAAGGCTCTACCATATTCCCACATCTTCCAACCATGGCAAAGGCTGTGAAACGTAGCACAATCATCTAATTGAAATAGTCAGAAGTGGCAAGTATTTGTATTTTGGCAGGCAGAATTGATAGAACATTGCAGTCATAGAAGGTGAATACCAGAACAGACTCCATAAAATGAAAGAGCTTCAAATACTCCCATTTCAAAGAAAAATCCCATTCAGAACATAGTAAGTTTGCAGTAGACATTTGAATGACACACAAGAAAGATTGATATGACATACAGAAAACACCTAATTTTGTGTCATTTTGTCATCATTGGTATCAGAGTGTAAGATCCAGACTGCTATGAGGTAGGACAAATAAGAAAATACATCAACTAGAATTAAGGGGGGACTGTTGGCAGGAGTTTGAATCTATGAGACAAGTTACTTCATGCAGTTACTATTAAAGGGAAACTTCAACTGTAGGGTAAGTTACCAAGACAACTGATGTTGTCTTCTGTCTCTGGTCACCTGCCACAGTGATGTTCACTCAAAATAACCAGAAGCATGGTTACGATAACCAGGAGAAACAGGATATTCTTGCCTGCACCTTTGCTTGGAAATCTCTATAAAGACTTATTTTTCTGTAAAGAATTATTTAGACTCCTGTAAGAAGAACAGCTGGCATAATTTTTGCAATTTTTTTCTTAATATATACAAGAGGACAGTGACTACGTTCTCTGTATGTTAGCGTTATAGAGACAAACAGAACAGAATCACCAAGGCAGGTGTTACCATAAATCTTCCCTTCCTAAGTTTCATGCAAACAGAAAGAAAAAAAAAAAAAAAAAAAAAAAAAAAAGTCAACTAGTTTCATAGTTAGCACAGCTCTAAAGATAATGTGTAACGTCTTCTACATACTGCCTATCCATACTCCCAATTAAGAACAAGGAAAGTTATTTTTCTCCCATAAAGAGCAGAAAAAAACACCCTCCTTTAGAGATACTATTTAATGAAGGGATGAGCAGATTGAGGCTTTAACTCTTATTTTTCTTTTTGGTTTTTGTACTTTAAGTTCATTTGAAACTGTTAAGAAGAAGTCTTAAGTTCTCTTGGATTTTTTGGTTTGTTTGGTGTGTTTTCTTCCATCCTGAGTCTTCCCCTTCCAATCTGTGAAATGTCTGACACAGAGCCCAAGTTACTTGTCAAATGCATAGATTATCTTTGTGCATCTTGGAAGAAAAATGCATTTTTAGATGTTTGCCCTTGATAGCTGAAGTTCTATTAGCAGCTGTGAATTGAACATTTTTGAAACAGCTATGCAAATGAATTAGACATTTACAAACACAGACGTGCAGGTCTGTGCAGATCACCCTCTTCTTCTTAACAAAGCCAAATACTAACTTTTGTAACTATTTATAAACAGATTTTTTTTTCAGCTTTGATTCCCAAGCTGTGGCATCTCAAAGCAGAATAATTTACTTCATGATGGAAGAGCTGTAAATTCCTGCAAAGTAAACTAGCATATCAAAGAAAACTCTCCATAAAACATATCATAATATGCCCATACCTTGTATCTCAGGGAGGACAAAGGAGGGAGTAAAGCAATATTTTTGTATTTGTGTATAAAAATGGTACATTTTGGCATTGATTCCCTTCAGTAGCCATTATGGCTAAAGGGTGCAGATGCATGTTTCACGCATCTTTGTCAGAGGAGACTGACTCAAACATAGTGGTTTGCATTGTGAGGAAGGAGGTAGAGCAGGAAACCTTTATGTAGAAGTCATTTCTAGGAGTTGCAGATGAAACAGATCTCCAAAGTAACACAATGATTGCATTCCCCATTATGCTGATGTACTTTTAACAAACAGGTGTCTAGGCTTTAAACAAGGATCATCTAAATTTGTTTTGTCTGTTTATTTCTATATGTATCCTAACCCTTTCTAGCAAGTGTTTTCCTTCCACAATATTATGAGCCAAGTCTTCTGTCCTTTTTTCTTCTTTGTTTGAAATTTTGACATGCACAGTGCAATCAGAACAATACCATCTTGGTTCAGTGCCAAGGCAAGAGTACAGCTTGTATATTGGACTCTAGCTCATTCCTTTGCATTCTGCTTTTACCTGGAGCACATTTGTTTCCAATAGACTAATTTCTGCAGAAGCTTCTATATTTTAAGAATTCCCCTCACATGGTCTTATGAAATACGGCAGATATCATCCTCTGTTCTGCTCCTGAAAGCCCAATTCATTAAAGAGTGTCATTTACTCCTGTGGGTAAAGCTGGGACTGGAGAAGGAAGCATGATTTTTAGTTTTTGTTTTTAATTCAAAATTCATTTCAGTTCCAAGTCAATCATAATTAGGCTGTATATTGCTGTTCTATTAGTTTATTAAAATAATATTTATATGCAGAGCATGCAATCATTCTGATCAGTTCCACTTGACATCAGACAGTGGACTTTATGCTAAAAAATTAAGGTATTCATCAAATCAGCTTTCAAGTGACTACATTCCACATATTTTTTTACATTTTTACTAAAAACTTAATAATTGCTGCTAAACTTGGCCAAATAACTTGCTACTTTTTTCCTACTGCATTGAAGGACACAGCAGAATACCCACTGGATGTAGTTAAGGCCAGAATTTCACCCCTTGCATCTGATCTATGGTTTCACACCTTTTTGTATCCTATGTTTCTCTTATTTCATCCAGCTGTAAGGTGACCAAAACTGAACTCAGTCTGAAGATTCAAAGTGACTTCAAAAGGATTTGCATTTGTTCCTCCAGTTCAACTATGTATATATTCTGGTTGAGCAGAAATGCTCTCCAATGCAATCACATTTTCAAGGGGCATTTTGAGATTCCACCTTATACAGCGTACCCCATTTTCCACATCCTACAAATGTGTTCATCCTGGTGGGTTCCTTTTTCCTTGTCTTAATTCATAAGGTTGGCAATTGCTACCAACGGATGTCATTAGTGGATACAGAAATGTGAATTGATACTAAATTTATCTGAGAATTTGTCTGAGAGTTCTGCTAAAAACAGGAATGGTTAAGACATGTACAGAGACAGTTTGCTTTCCCTCAGTAGTTTTAGCTTTTAATTGAAGGATTTAGGTGGTGAGCATGTTTGAATCTGCTATCAACATAAATTTCAAATAGATACCTGCTATGAATTTACATTGGAGCCTCACAGATGCTCCTGTGGAAGGTGGCTCTTAATATTCCAGAGCTGCTGTTGGGCAGTCCTTTACATTACTATGATGAAAGAAATCAGATCGAAAACATTTTCTTTCCTGGCTTGTCGTACAAGATCTTCATTTGTGTATAAAATATGATTATAACCAATGAAACATTACAGTGAAACAGACAATGAGATATTACAAGCACAAACTCATGGCCCATCTTCCATTTTAAGCTATTACTTCCATGCTGTGGAGACCACCGCTAAAGACTGCCTAGCACAGCTAAAAGCTTATAGCAAAATCTTGATACTACACCGTGTAATAAGGGCCAGAGGAAAGCCATATACATAGGGAACCACACCTGTGACTTCTGCAGCTTCTCATTTTTATAAAAATTGGACCACTATATTTTTTCAAGACTGTTTCATCAGTTATGTCTGAGCAGTGTTGTAAGTTACAGGCTAGTATTATGGGAAGTTAACCAAGGAGTTTTCTTTCCCCAGTCTTAGAACAGAGCTCTTTCTTCTTCCCCATTACTGATAGCATTTTCCCTGCCTTCATGAACATAAAGTCAAGCTTTTCCTTTCCTCTTCCTTAAGCTCAGAAAGGATCTTTTCCCCTGTTGTGAAGCAATGTCCTCTCTTGTCAATACTCACATAAAGCAGAAATTGGTGAAAATTATTAGAGTACATACTCTAATATTTAAAACAATATTGTTTATGGGCTTTGGATTACATAAATTGCATTATGTTTCTGAGAAGAAGATAATTTCTGACCAAAGAAGCTACTGAAGATGAATGTTTATTCACCAGATCTGTAGGACATATCATCATAGTTGTAACCAATTGTTAACATTTTCCTTTCTTTTGTTTGTTTGTTTCTTTGTTTCTTTTCTTTCTTTTCTAAATCCTGACACTCAAATGTACCTTCTGAAATGATTTACACAGATCTTCTAGGGAAGAGATACCATAGGATGTATCAATCAAAATCAGTCTATAACAAGAATTCTTTTCCTTGACAACTTTTCCATGCTTTCATAGATCACGTATCCCAAAAGCTGATGCGAGATTCTTTTTCCTGGCTGTGATTACTAATGCATTTAGTGTGTTCTCTGTATGCCTAGAGTAATGAAGGAGTTGCGCATTAGTTCGATGTTGAAAGAATTACAACATTATTGAGCTCATTTATCAATGAGGAAAAGCATATTTTATTGATTAAAACAGAGTAGTTAGGGTTTTTTGGGGTTTTTTTGGGGTTTTTTTGTTTGGTTTTTTTTGTAATAGAAAGGAGAAAACCTAAGCTTGAAAGAGAAAATTCTTATTCTACAGGTTATTCCAAATAGAAAATTGACCTCAATTCATTAAGCTATATAAGTCAAAATACTCATTCGTCAACTTTTGACCTGATCTTACCGTCAAAAATCTTAGATGAATGTTCAGAACAAAATGTATTCACAAATCAAAAGGAAAGACTGCTTGGACAGAACTGTGCATTGCTCATCACAATTCAGTTCACACTATTGTCATAAAGGTAAAAAGTGCATGTGTGGGAGCAGAAATAATGACAGTGGGAGAAAAAGAAATAAAAAGATATAGGCCAGATACTCAACTGATGTAAATTTGTCTATCTCCACTTGAGCAATAGAAATCAAGCTGATTTACACCACCTGAGGAGCTCATTTCATTATAGGTTTGGTGTCATGTTCACATAACTTCCTGCTAACTCCCTCTTACAGTGCTGCACAATTGGACTACGATGGTAGATGCTGCATTTTTTCTTGAGTGCAGTCTCAAGTGAAAGAATAAAATAGTTACAATTTTCATTACATTAAATTGAGGTGGGTTTTGAGGTTATAAGAAGTGGGTAACACAATAAATTTGCTAGAATTCCCTGTCTCTGCTACTACTCATGAAAAACATAATCTAATGTGTGAAATTCAGATTTTTTGAATAAACTTTTCAATAACAGTTACAATTTACAAAACCCCAATTTCTGACCTTTCAGAAATGGTTTTCAGGGATTCTGAGAGCCTTGTTGAACTTGTTGGGACATTTTCAAAGTCTCGAAGGAAGCTCTAAAGTAGGGCCTGTAAAACTAAGGCTTCCATGATACAGACTAAAATGTTAATAGAAATGGATAAGAACAGTGAAATAGTAGTGATTACTGGTCAGCGTCGCAGGCTATATGGGGCTATTATAGCTAAGTTGTTTTTGCACCTCACAAACAAGAAGAGTATTAAAAAACATAAATGTGAAAATACAAGATTAGTTTGTATTAAACTCTTCAGATAGCTAATTACTCCTCAGAAAGACAAGATTAAAATCTGTATTGAAACAGCTTCTTTTTGGAATGTGGGACAGGAAGGGGGGGAATAATAGTATTTTGATGTACTGAAATGTACATTACTTTTTTTTTGTGTGTCTCATGAAGAAAAATAGCTCAGTCATTTCATCTAGAAAAGTCTATCACTGTATATGCCCACTACTTTTATCATCTGCTTATTCTGGAAGGAAACTATTCTTAATGAACCACAAATAGTAATTTCACTGACATGACAGAATATACAGAAGTCATTACGTTCCTTAGCGTCAAAGATCTGCAAAGTAGGAACAAAATTCTGTTTTCTCCCATTGACATAAATGCTTAGTAATTCCACTATATTTAGTGGGATTACTCCTAAGGTTCACCTGTGCAACTGAGATAAGAATCTGACATGATGAAGTGTAGAAGTAGAGGTTAATATGATGGACCATAAAGACATCAAAATGAAGAGCCTTTTATCCTCCTATCAAGAAGCATCCCATAAACTTCTGGTACATACATTGTCATGGCTTCTGTATTATTGCACCTATTGCAGGTCAAGAAATAACCTGTACAAGAATCACAATCAAGAAATAAACACAGTTAAAATTCCAGTGCATCTTTGACATTGTAACGTCTCTCTTGTCTGTCAATAATACATGCAGTGGGACTCAAAGATCTGCTGGTTACAGAAATCCCTAGTAAGTTGTAAATCCATAGGTTATAATAGTTCCAATAAAGCCTTAAGATCTTTTTATGTCAAAAGTCAGTGTATATAATTGTTCTTCTTCCAATTTTGAAATGTCTGTGAATAGTATAAGTAACACAGAAAAACCTTTATGGTGCTGTGCCAATAAGCTCAACACTAAGTAGGCAAAATTCACATATAAACGTTATTGTTGAAACATAAAGTTTCTCACGGGGGGGGGGAGATACATGGAATCACATTATTACAAATAGTTCATTTTTTCTGTTGGTGGTACAGTCATGGGTTTTTTTTTTTTACTTTTTTTATCCATAGATGCAGCTTTGTTTGCCTGTGATCCATAATTACAGTTCCTCTTGGTTTACCCATATACACTTTTAAACTATGTACAGAAAAGCCAGAATAAAACATCAACGGTTGCAATTAAAATAGTTTAAAGTCTTTGCCAGCCCCTGAAAATAAAATGTCCTCCTACTATCAGTTCCAAAACCTATATCAAATTTTTCTTCCTGACTTTTCTGATTTATGGGTCATTTTGAGTGTGACAGACACTAAAACTGTCTAAATGTTTGTTTCATCATAAACACACTGTAGCTATTTATTTTTTTATAAAGGCTGTGGCAAAGCAGCAGAAAGGAAGGTTTCCTGCATACGGCTTCCTCTCTATTTCACATTCGAAACCTCTGGAAAGAGGAGGTCGCTCTGTCTCCAAGAGTTGCAGGTGTGTCAGATATGGAGGCCTTTAGGTTGAGGCAGAGTCAAAAAGGAGCTTAGAGGGAAAATGCAGAGACTCAGAGAGGCTGGCAGCCTGCAGCCAGCCCTCAGGACACAGGGAAGAAGATCCCCTTGGAGCTGTTTGTGTGCAACAGATTCAGCCTCCAAAACTGCTTAAAGCTGCTCAACTAGAAAGGGTGCCAGGAGGAAGAGACTCAAAGAGCAAGGATATGACAATGATCCCCTTTGTCTCAACCAGTAGACATTTTGTCATTTTTTGTCATGACATTTTGCCATTTAATGAGTTTCCTCAGTCTAGGTTATACATTTGTGTTCTGGTTTTAAGGCACTGGAAAGCCATTGATACTTTACTCGCTTCAGGGAGAGAGAATAAGAGGTCCCTCTCATGGGTTTGTCCAGCTTGAGGTCCTGTTCTGCTCAGGAGAAAGAGTTTGCAAATTTATGATGCGCATTGTCTTCCCTCATGGCAGGAGGGATGTATGTTTTCGAAACAGTAGAGCAATCAGATTTTGAATTATACAGGATTCCCTGACTTTGTGTGATACATTGTTACATTGCCTCCTAATAATGGTTTGGGGTTATGTTTCTTTCCATAAATGTGTCCAGATTGATCAAATTCAGCATTAGTAGTAATGATCCATTACTACTAGGTGATATCTGTACAGAGCTAGCAACACATCAGAATCACAAGTTAAAGAGAGTGTATGTATGAGCAATACATATATATAAAGGCTGAGTGTCTCGGCAGTCCTTTGACCGGGAAGAGTTCATCAATTTACATCCCCACAAAATGTGCCCAAGCCTCAGAGGTAATTCTCAACATTGTTTCTGTAGTTCACTTCCCTGGCAGAGAGGGGATCACTGTTAAGCACCTGAGACAGCTAGCTCCAGAGAGAGCTTTCAGAAGCGTTTACAATTTTAAGCCCAAAATCTGACTGCAAGAAAATTTAGCCTGTGGAAAGAGAGTCATCAATAGCATCCAGCACTCAGTGTAATCCTGTGAGAAAAAGGGTTATTGTGAACACTGCATCCTTAATTGGTGGCTGTTATTGGGACTCCAGGTGAGAGGTGCTAAGGAATAAGAGAGGGAATAAGTTGCTAAGATTAAGCTAAAAGTGTATGTGATATTGTTAACCTTTCTCTCTAGATGATGCCTCAAATAACAAGTTTTAAGTCTAGCCACGTTTCTTCATTCTTTTTTTCTATTGAAACTTAAGTACTAGGAACAAAATATATGTGCAGGAAAACAGTAAGTTCACTATTCCCTTGGAAGGATCAAAGCCAAACAAAGCAGAAACAGCTTACCAAGGACATATTTAGGGAACTTGGGGAGCTGGGGAATGTCTCTTGTGATGCAGAAAAGGGCCAGGTGGGCAGGTGCCAAATCTGACAAAGCAATTCTCTATAACACGCAGAAACCAACACCCTTTCTGAGGGTGTTG
This sequence comes from Fratercula arctica, assembly GCA_947846985.1. Classification (NCBI taxonomy): domain Eukaryota; kingdom Metazoa; phylum Chordata; class Aves; order Charadriiformes; family Alcidae; genus Fratercula; species Fratercula arctica. The sequence continues at coordinate 91,668,237 of CANTUZ010000002.1, read as the reverse complement.
CAAGTTGCTCAGAGGCATCCAATAGGCCTGGGCAAAACAAGAGGTGCAACAATAAGATATTGCTTTTGTAAAATGAAAGGGATATTTTGAATTGCTGAGGCTAAAAAAAAAAAGTCTTAAAATTTACGAGCTTGGGCTTCATTATTTAGAGGGAAAAAGGAAAGAGTAAGTCAGATGCTTGTCCCTTACAGCTAATTCAGAGACATGGCACACACTTTTTTCCACGTCTTAAAACAGTGTTCTGTATTGGGTCAGACTTAAGGCCGTCTAACTAGGTATCCTATTTTGAACAAGGGTAAAATTGAATGCAAGTGTAACAACTGGCAAATGAATACCCTCCCTGGCTTTAGCTGTTTTCAGCTTAGGGACTTTGCAGAAGGAATAGTTTTTTTCTGACATGAACTCTTCCCATTTACTCATCTATCCACATAAATCTTAAACATCTATAACATACTTCAGCTGGCAGCTTTACAACTCAGCTAAACTTAGCATGAAGAACCTCGTTCTGTTGGCTTTGAATGTGGTTTCTCCTACCTTCATGTGGTGCTCTCAAGGTTTTGAACAATTGATCTCTTTCCAACTTCACCATGCCACGCATAATCCTATGGATCATTGTTATAACTCTTCTCAGGTGTCACTGCTCTAAATTGCAGTTTCCCAACATACTCATTCTTCACGCAGAAGCCAGAGTGTATCTTTGGTCATCCTGGCTGCCCTCTTCTGAGCCTTTCCAGTTCTCTGTGCCCTTTCTGAAATGGGAGCACGGGTACTGAATGCAACATTTCAAGATGCAAGCTAACCATGGGTATGTACCAATAGCATATTAATGCTTTCTGGTTTGCTCTCTATTATGTTTTTCTAATAATTCCTGACATTTTGATCACTTTTCTGACAACTACCAGGCACTGAACTGACATTTTCATGGCACTTGCTATCCAATCGATCATAATCCCTGCTGTTAACAGGGTTATGAGAGATAACCTCACTCCTGCAGGCTAATGGTAAACTCATGAAACCATCATTTTATATATGAAATTAGAATATTTTTTCCCTATGTTTATCACTTTATTTGCATTGATTTTTACCATCATTTATTGCATTGCATCATTTATTTGCATTGATTTATACCATCTATTTTGTTCCATTCTTATGAGGTCCTTTGCAATTCCTTACGATCAGGCTGCAGCCTTTGTCACCACATTGTTTCCTTCCTTTACCAATATGTTGAAGAACATGGGTTCCCATCTAGGTCCCTTAAGAACTTAATTTGTGATTGCTTTCCACTGCAAGAACTGAGAATTTACTCATGCTCTCTGTTTCTAGTCTTTTATTCACCCATAAACACTTATCCATGTGAAGATTTTCCCTCTTATGGTTTTTAAAATATTTATAGTTTAAATTATTTTAAAATATATTTTAACTATTTAAAACACCCCAAAACTACTAAAAAGAAAATGACTAATACAGAGCTTTAACAAAGCTTTTAATCCATTTTATCAGAAGTCTAGTGCTGAGAATCAAACTATTTTTTTTCCAAAATGGAGGTGCATTCTGACTTAGCTTATGCCCGTGGAAAATTCAAAGACGACAACAACTCAGGCATATTTAGCTAAACCAGCTTTTCCCTCATAGGTTTGATAGCACAATTGCTGCAGTGGCAAAAAGCTCAGTGCAGACTAACCAAGTTGATAACCTCTCACCTTCTCAGGAATGTTTTGTTTCAAGCTATTTGGGTTTGAAATGTAGAAATATTGAATGGGCACTGCAGGCAATCAGTTTACGAACAGCAAAGAATTTCATTAAAAGTTAGTGCTGATCCGTTGTTTAGCAGTTCACGGGAAAATCTGGGATGTCTATGGACGGAAAATATGGGTTATGTCTACGCAAACAAAAAAAAAAACTTTTAATACAGTTGCTTGAGAGGAGTTCTTCAAAGCATTGTCCTGATTACTTCATATTTGCAGAAAACTGAACAGCATGAACAGTGGTGACTGCTGTATGAAGAGGAAAGAGAGAGAACACTTTGCCCTATGCAGTGTGTTTTTATGCTGCCCTCTCTGCAATTTCAAGGGGAAAGAACACCTCTTTCATGCTTGACTACATCTGAAATTAATTTGTTGGCTCAATAACTTTATAAAGTCTTTAGCTCTTGAATTTCTAGTCTAGTTACTACCTCTGACACAATACCTGTCTACATTTTATTTCTTTTTCTTGTGCTAGAATTTTCACCGAACAAAAAAATAAGCTGAAAGTCTATTACCCTTTCAGTGTCATCAGTGTTTAACAAGAGCTGAAATTCAGTTTTAAACCAATCCAATCAAGTTTATTTTTGACTCTTGAAGAATCTTTAAATTTAGATAGTTATGATGAAATCGTTGCCGTTTATTTTAAATAGTCTTTGGAGATGAGCTTGTATTTTTTCAATACAGGAAGTTGTTTAGCCTCTAACAGGTAACTGTTTGTTAAATATAAACATTTTTTAATGAATAAGAAATGTAAATAGTTTTGACATTAAAGTATACTGGTAGCATCAAATGATTTTTTTGTATTCTGCATTCACCACCTCCAAGCTTATATATAACAAAGAAATCAGAAAATTGGTTCATTCTTGAGATGTAAAATGATGTAGCGAGACATGCAATATTCACAAGGATAGATCTCAGAGGAAATTTGAGGTGTTAAGCTCTGCAAATGTTCCCTGAAAGGAAGCCTGTTCTTTGGGACAGTGGACATTCGGGGTTTACGATATGCTATTCAAGCATGCAAAGAGCTGAAAATACCATCAGGAATGACAACTTGTGGGAAGGGTGGTGAGCAGAAATGCTGATGGAGATAGTAAGAACTGAAGCAGGTGACACATCTGTTGTGTAGGAGTGTCTGATTTTCGTGTCTGCATTTTACTGATGAATCTGTTACTTAATTGCTCAGTCCATGAAACAGCAAGACTCCAAGCGTGGCAATACAGCTGTGTGTCAGACTACGTACCACTTATATATCCACTACCTAAGGATTATCACTAAAACTAGGGTAGGTGACTTCCTTTTGCATAAACAGCACTCCAGAACCACATCCAGTTAATGGCTCTGGTGAATGGTAAAGATAATGCAACAAAGACATGTCATATCTGTGGGATATGGGCATATCAGAATGCACACTCACTTCATGCATATATTTAATAGTGTGTGGTACATAGAGTGAATGATATTCCCTAGAGCTATGAGGTATGCAAAAGTACTTTGTTGCTTGTGACGCTAGATAACTCTAAAAGTAGTATTCGCTGAAGGTATGGTACAGCATTCTTTTCCTCCTCTGCCAGAAAAGCCCTGAGCACTTCTTGATCTCTGACTGTCATATGGAAATACAGCTCTTATGATCTGAGCATCCAAAGGAAAACAACATGCCCTGCTTGAGTAAAAAGGAACAGGCAATGTTTCAAAATTCCTCATATGTGACAGATCTGAATGCAGTGGGGATGCAGGAGTAGCCCAGCAGCATGACATCTCTTGCACCACGGGACGTGGAAAACAGTCTGCGGTGAACATACTGGGGAAGGAGCAGCATAGGTACCGCGTAACCCATCTAGGAAATCAACCTCATGCTCCATTTGAAGCAAGCCCCAGCAGTTCTTCCAGACCTTTCTCCTCTGCAAAAAGGGACACGTCTTCCTTTGGAGACTATTACCATCCATACGTACATTCCACAGCCTAAAGGGTGAGTCACAAATAATTCATGTGCTCCCTCTGAACAGAAGTAAAGGGCACCACTGAGAAAGAAAAATGTGTGTTAAATCTAATGGGCAACAATAGCATGTGGTCAGTATGAAGAAATTTTTTTTTTTTTTTAAAAAAAAAGCAAGCTATCCTGTTAGATATAATTTATGAGCAGAAAAGATACTAAGTTAGCTGATTTAATTTCAGTTATTTGATCATAATTTAGGAAAATTTCTAATAACTCAAGCTATTGTGAAGATAACAATTTGGAGCACAGTATAGAATAATTAGCACTAGTGCGAGTCCTATGCTATGTATCTTTCTGATACTTGCAAATATGACAATATTTGTATTAGATTTTGACAGCTGATTTTACAGCTCTTAATGCATTTAATGGACATGTTTGACACGCAAATAGATCTACCACCTACTTAATTTGCTCGTGTTCTCAAATCCAGAGTTATTTTCTGAATACATGGTAGGTTTGGTAGGTTTTGTTTGTTTTTATTCTGTAATCATTAAACATATCACAGATTATAGAATTCAGACACAGTTAGAGGGTGTTGTTACTGTAATTGCCAGATGGGTAGGAGATGCTTTGAAACTAATTTCTTATTTTCAAGAAAGAAGAAAATAATTCTTTTCTGTTGCTGACACTTTGATATAGGTTCACATAGCCATTTATAATAAAGGCAGTCCTTAGCACTGAGGAAAAACTAATGCAGAGACTCAGAAATGGGGCAGCTGGAAAAAAGCGCACTCAAGAGTAAAGAACAAGCTCCTAAGAGGTCCATAGCCTAGGAGAAGAAAAATTACAGCCAACTTTATTGGTCAGCAATGGCAAGAGGCTCGTAGGAAAAAAAAGATGCTCTAAAAATGCTTTATTGATGACAAAACCAGACGTATTATTCTTGGAATGAAAGCTCTGGCTTAAAATAGCTCCAGTGTGTACCTGAGTCAAAATGGAGAAGCAAAGAAAAGAAAACAACTGTTCCTAGTTGTATTTAGGATCTCCTGATGTTTGACTAATTGCTAGTTATTCCTTCAGGCAGGAGAGTTTTTCTGCATGGTGTACGTAAAGTGGTGTTCTTAATACCAGAATGACTAAGTGTTCAGTGATTCATCTGATGTTTGCTTCTGCTAATATATTAAATATATATATTTACTGAATATTTTTTCTTTATTTTTGTAAGATAGTCATGATGTTTGTCTTTATTATATACACACAAAATATACATATAATATTTATGTGTGTATATATAGCTATACAGAATCACAGAACCACAGAATGGTAGGGGTTGGAAGGGACCTCTGGAGATCATCTAGTCCAACCCCCCTGCCAGAGCAGGGTCACCCAGAGCAGGTTGCACAGGAACGCATCCAGGTGGGTTTTGAATGTCTCCAGAGACAGAGACTCCACCACCTCTCTGGGCAGCCTGTTACAGTGCTCTGCCACCCTCAAAGTGAAGAAGTTCCTACCACTGGAATATGAGTGGTAGAAATAAAGAGGGAAAAAACAAGTACAAGTACATTTTAAATTCATCAAAAAGGCCTCACACAAATACTTCTTGTAGAATGAGCAATGAATGAATGTTTCCATATTTGATTATTGCTTATTAAGTACAATGATTATTACAAAATAAACTAGCTTGGACTGTAAAAGTTATTACATTTTCACTGATAGTGAGAAAATATCAGACAAAAATGTAACTACATAGAATTATTTTTACCTCTTTGCCATCTTATGCGTTGAATGAGTTTAGGAGGCAGAGTGAAAGTGGGAGTTGTAAGAACTGCATGTGATCAGGTAACTGAAAGCCGTTTCCCAACACCCAGAGTAACGGAATTTCAGTTTTGCAGAAAACTCTAAATATGTCAGTTCCTTATTTTGGTGTGCTTGACTTTACGATGTAATTATTATCTTTTCCAATTTAGCCTTTTATTATAGAGCTTTCAATGAGTTGAATTAAGGGCTTTCATTAAGAGGAAGGGTTAAAAATAAATTACATAAACTGAATCTTCAACTTTGGATATATTCAGAACTTGACTTGGGTGAGGTTGTGAACAAAACTGATTTAACTTTGAAGTTAGACCTACCCTGAGCAGAGGTTTGAACCAGAAGACCTTCTGAGGTCCCTTCCAGACTCAATTGTGCTGTGTTGTGTGATAATAAATCCTGCCTGAACAACACCAAGGAAGTGAAAATCATCTTTTTTAAGTCTTCATTTAGAGAACTGATTATGTCGATTACCATCTGCCCTTTGTTATTGGTAGCATGTATGGTAATGTGTGTGGTGAAGGGTGGAATGGAGAAGAGGCACGACTGAACTTAGGACTTGAATGAGTTACTAGGATTAGACCATCCATGCCATGTTTAAAGTCGTGAATTAGAACTGAAAGGCCGATTGGAGCCTCTCAGCCTTCCCTCTTGTTACATCTCTTCCTCAGACACTGATGTATTTCTAGTTTATCATTTGCCATTGTCATTGTTGCCAAGGCATTGGCATCAGTCCAACCCTTAGATTAGGCTGTTCATGTTCAATTATTATCTTGGTCAGTTTGCTACATCTTTCCTGAGGAAACAAGTTACTAAAAAGAAATCTTGGCTTTCAGCTGATTATATTGCAACTGCACCTGAGCAGAAAGAAAAGACACTTCTCAAACCCCTGGGCTTTTTCCACATCCAATTTCAGATACCGATGGCAAACATTAGAGATGTCAGAACTTTTCAAAAGACTCCTCAAAATCATTTATAATGAAAGTTGTCGAGCAAACTTACCAGAAAGCCACTACCAGATCACTTGATAATAAATAGACTAAACAAGAAAGATATTTAGAGTCACTAAACAAGCCTCGAGATGTGTAAATTCTGGTTTGCATCTAGACAATCTTGGCATGTTTATATATGCATACACACACACATATGCACACAAACATGTCTAAAAAAAAAATATAATATTCCCTAAGCCTAAGTGAACAATTATTTCTGTAGGACTACTACATAGTTTTCTACATAATTTTCTTACAAAATATGAACTGTCAGTAGAAATAAAAAAAAAAAAAAAAAAGCAAACCACCAAACAAAACAACAGAGAAAGTGAGAATGCAAATGGAAGTTCACATAAACAGAACTTTTATATTAGAGTAAAAAAGATGTACTTTCCTGTAAATCCCAGCAGATTGTTTAAAATACCACTGCATGATAAATTACCATCAGAAGTTATGTATAGAAAACCAGGTTTGTTGGTAGTCCTGAAACACAGTATTATAATATAAAACTCCCACGTGCTACGTTACAGAAGGCTAGTCTGAGAAATCCAGTGATCTCTTCGGACTTATGAAGCACAGAGAAGTATCTTCAATAGTCAAAAATGTTTAAACTTCATTGTTTGTAAGCCTATTTATCATGAGTATTAGAAAATTATACAAATAGAAGTGAATATTATTTGTAAAGATAATTTACAAAACGGATACTTTAGTATGCTTCATACCAGCCCATGGTAATATAACCTCTACCCATTTTATACAGTTGGCTAAGCTTATGAATTGTGCATGCACAGGAGGGCATCCACTGATCAAATGTAGTGTTTGCTACAGAATTTTGTGCCATGGCATTGTGCAGCACAGGAACCAGTGATATATTCCAGTATCTGCCATTTGGCTTCTTTGGTTGAACACTATATATATATAGGTGTGTTTGGGCACATATATGTACATGTACACGTGCATACAAGTATATGTACGTATGTACATTTCCCTTATATGACAACCCCATGGTGGGAAATTTAGATATCAAGATCCAGTTGTGTTCTCTCTAGTAACTGGTCATCACCGACAGCAAAGCCCATGCCAACCCAGCCCTCTGCCTGTTCTTACTGAATGACTGCTGTTTCCAGCTGCCTTCATAAAACTAACCCTGTGGTTATATTCTCTGCTGTGTGGGAGTTGAAAGCCTTTCTAGAGTCTCGTAACTAAGCTCTAATGACTCAGGTGTCAGATAAATTATTTAGCATTTTTTAACTTGCTGATTTTTTTTCACAAACTGTTATAGTCAGTTGTGCAGTCAATTTTTCACTTGCACGAGCTGGTTTTTTCACAGTTTGATGTCACAAAAGGTTTTTCTAAAAACCATAGTTTCCCTCCCCAACAGTCTCAAAGGAAACATTTTATATCAGTTTTTAAAATAGAACACCACAATTAAGGTCTAGCAGGAAGATTAAAAAAACCAAACCAATACCAACAACAATAAAAATTAAAAAATTTTTAATCTATACGTTCATGTTCTTGGCCTACTGCTGCCTTCAGAAAACACTCCTAGAAAATTTCCCATATACTGTTACTGATCTGGCATTTCTAGAGCAACAAGATTTTCTTACCTTCAGTAATTCATTCCTAATTGCTAAGTGCTTTCAAGCCCTCAGATGGAAAGCAATATAGAACTGCAAAACATTACAATTAATAATACAAGTGAAAATTAAACATTCTGTGAAGCACAGGTAACAATTTGTTTATATGTCTATTTGTGCAACCCTTTCTTGCGATGTTTCTTAAGGAGATTTGTATAAGTGAAAAATAATTTTTATTACCAAGGTGTTTTTCCTAGGCTTTTATGCTCTGTTTTCAATGAGCTACTTTTAGCAACTCATGCCTTTGGAAAGGCTCAGCTTCTGTGCTGTTAATGCATGTGCAATAAGAACTGTGAAAAGTGTGGCTCATGAACAATTGACAAGTTGGTAAAGAGTATCTGAAGCTTATTTTCATCTTCTAATTTATCTGAGGTTTATTCTTCACTCCTTTCCAAGTCAAAATAGAAGCTTACCAAGAGAAATATCAATTAAAAATGATTTATTTCTCCAAAAGCTATCTTCAGAAAAATATATGGAATTAGCTTTCAGTTAACCAGCTAATCAGAGGATTAAAAAATAATTCCACATACATTATATTTCAGCATATATCTTTATTGTCAATGTCCATATGCTTGCCTTCCAACCCCTATATTTTTTAAATTGATAAATTCAGAAAAAAAATAGTTATGATGCCATATATAACTCTAAGAGTCAAAATCTGGTTTCCTTGATGCAGATATAATTGCGTCGATTATATTTTAAATCATTCTCATTCTTATTTGTTCAGGAATAACTTTTTTTATACCGAACATCTAATATGAAATTAAAAGGTCTATTTTGTTATCAAACTTGGATGTTGTTTTTAATTTTACTGTATATAAGCCCAATTTATTCTCAATGGCTACTTTGAAAAACTGTATTGGAGGGAGGAAAAGTATTCTCTAAATAAATTTCAAAAAAGTACGTATATCTCAATAGTAACTGAGGGTAAAAATTCCCAGTAGACTTTATTTTCTTGCTTAGAGAGAAAAATCAAAGTTAAAAAATTTGATAATTTAAAACCTACCCTATTTGAAGAGAAATATTTTGAATATATACTGACATGTAAGATACATCTGTTCTCACTAGGAATTTAAAGGCTAGCTGTTTAAGGCTGAAATAATCTTTTTAGAACTGTTTTATAATCAGAAGAGAGGAACAGACACACTGTAGTGATCCATCTTATTGCAGAATAAAAATTAAGTTAGATTAGTATTCTCTAGGTAGGTCATATAAATCAACCCCTGCATTTTTTTTTTTTTTCCCTATAGAGGAGGACACTCATTTCTATGACTAGCTAAGACTTAGACATTTCATTCTTAAACATTTAAAGTTTCCTACCACTACTCCAGCAGAATTTTGTCCCACACACTATTTAAAATCCTAAAAAGGTATTGTGTTTTGGACTCTACAACTATCCCAACATTTTAAAAATGCCTTTCTGCTAAAACAGAAGTTAATATAAGATTGTAGTGAAGCACATGTACTGTATTTGTCATGTCGTCACACAATCATTCATGATCTAAAGAGAAAAAAAAGAACTTTGACAAAAAACACATTCTTTTCATTGAAATGTAGCATTGGCTCCTTACGACTTTAAAGTAATCACATTTTCCTCTTCAGAAGATCATTACAATTTTTATTAAAATATCTGAAAAAGAATGTATACATTATGTTGCAATATAAATGCATCATACTCTGTTCGTACTGCGGTGTTGGACAAGCTTGAGGCATTTAATACTTCAGGAGTTTATGGAGTGTGACATCACAGCCAGTCTGAATTTTCACAAATACTTAAATGCAGTCAAAATTTATCAGCAGATACTGCTGAAATAATATATATCATGGGATCTTGTCAATGTCATTTGGAATTATTTTAGGACAATGACCCTCTTTTTTTCATTTAAGTTTACTTTTCCATATTTCTGACTCTTATGACGTATAATATTTGTAGGAGTAAAGTTGCAATGCAAAATTATGACACCTCATTCTGAAAATTCTTCAGTCCTTTTTTAATGAAAAATTTGAAAAACTCTTTCACTTATCACTTTTAGATATAAAAATTTACCATATGGAAGAGTTCCCACTTTCACTCAGCTTTATGAATAATAGCATACTCATCACAGAACTCAATTGTAGGAATAAATACTGGGAAGAGGCGTCCATAGTTAATTAAGTTTCACACTCTCTACTGCCAGAGTTCAGCAGCTCTTGTATTAGGCATATTTTGGAACTATGCCACCTTTTAAACAAATACCACCTGTCTCTCTGCTGGAGACAGGGAGACATCCATCACGCTTGATAGATTGTGAATCCTCTAAACACAGTGAAAAACCCTATTAATTGAGCTGAAAGCAAGGGGTAAAAGGTAGAATCTGCAAATTAAAGTTCCCCACTTTGTGGTAATGTCCATCTCAGTGCATCTAATTCATAAAGACAGTATTCTAATGATTTCCAATGTATTCAAGTACTGTGGGTATCATCCACTGTTTTAGTGGAATTTCTGCCTTCTCCTAGTCTGGCTCCAGACTTCTCTGTGACACCAAGTTTTAATATCTACAGATGTTTTCTTGTTTCTTTTTATGTCTTTAGTAAAACAAAACCATAAATTTTCTTTAACGAAGCTGTTCAGAAGTTGTTCAAAAGTCAGAATTTCTTTTCAACACCTCTCCCCCCCCAAAAAAAAAAAAAAGAAAAAAAAAAGAAAAAAGAGTGCTAATTCTGAATTCAAAGAAGAGATTTCTCAGAGAAAGGAAAGTTTCAAGTGACTTTCACCACTTTACCTACAGGTGATTCAATCTGACCTCAACCCTGTGAGCTGTGGGTACTTTTTACAGGAATCAGGCTCAGCTTGAAGTGTCCTGTGAACTCAGCTGAAGGAGTCAGAGGAATTCCTTAGATTGGAAATGAAATCTCTAAAAAGTCTGAAAGCCTCACAGAGGGTTCAATATCTTCCACTCAGTCTTCTCTCTCTTAGTCTACTGAAGACCCTAAGCAACTTGCAAGCAATGACACTCTTCCCTTGGGTTACTCTCCCTGTGCAACACTACTTCTCCCACCTACCAAGCTACTTATGGCACGGACCAGTGAGGTACAATCATCCAGCTAGATCTTGCAAAAATGTAGACAATCCAGGGAAATTTTTCCCATTTCTGGGAAGGTTCCACTAAATAACCCAGCTTGAGGATTCAGATCTTTAGGGAGTTGGATAAGTAGATACTTACCAGTGTTTCTCTCTGATGCTGTACTACATGATAGATCTCCTCTGCAGGCACCCAGTCCTACACTTTCTCAGTGACTCTCCAGTGAAGTCACCAGGGAAACAGGGAACACATATGAACTTTAAGCAAAAATGTAGCTGCTTAGAAATGAGCCTTTTTCTACCCACAAAATCCAAGCAGAATTATTTATGAGAGCTCTTCTGTATCATTAAAGTAATGGTAAATAGATGTTATGTAGACATAAAGCTGTTTCAAGCAGAGGTTTCCTAATTCACCAACAGAGGGAATAGAAAACTCATGCCTTCTGGGGCGTTATTGTACATTACAGTATTTTTTTTCTGAGCCATAATATATTATATGATTGTCCCACAGGTTTTAACAGGAGAGAGAACATCATCCTGGCTATAGGGTTTTGATGTATTGTGGGGGATTGTGATTGTAGAGTAACAATACACACAGCATTCATTACCTCAGACCACAAGCTGCACTGAAGGTGGATCTGGGAGGCAAAGGGGAGATGTGACTTCTGGCAGAACTTGCTAATATTATTCCAATTTAAGGCAATTCATCTTTGTCAACAATTAGTATGACAGACAAAATTGGCTTAAATGATTGATCTACTCTCACAGTGACATAACAGCTGACGAACCTGGCCATATAGGTTAGAAAGGCAAAATTAAAATGATAATGAATAATATTACGCAAATTTATGTCAAGTCAAAGAATGAGGGGAAAAACCAATCTTAACAGTAAATTCTCTTATTCTTAAGAATGACTGCTTTGACAATAATCAGTGAAAAGGGAAAGATTAGATACCTTTGGAAGCCAGTCCCTTCCTAGTTTTAACACAGAAAACTGCTGCTAACAGGAGTTATAGGGACTTTTGCATTAAAAATTTGATTTTTCTCCCAGTGGAACATGTTATGCAATATTCTTTACCACTGAAATGCAGCTGTGTGAGAACTAAGGTGGGGATTAACAGTTTGGAAAGGATTTAGAAAGTCTGGTAAAATTATTTTGTATGAGGTAAGAATTAGTTATGCATACATCACACAAGAATTCTGTTCTTTGTAGTATTAATGCATTAAGTCTGGAAGTCTCTCCATACTCCAGGACCTGGGCAGCCTCTGATTGCTCTCCAGCCCACAATGGGGTGAAACTGAAGTATGCGCAAGTCTTTTTCCCCATCACAAGAGATAACACAGGAAAATAGTCCAGGCATCAGGGTCTGCGGTTAACCTTAGTTTTGTACATAGGAAGAAGGAAGAAATACAAATTGCAGAGGCAGCACTGTAAATAAACTTGCAAAGTCAAAACATTAATGTTGCTTTGGATTTTTGAGATCAACACAGTACTTTCCTGATTATGTGAGCTTTTTGTATGAGGGATACTTTCTAATGTCTAGTTTATGTAAGTCTTTGTACTTATTTACTTATGTGTGTAAAAAAGAATTACATAATCATAGAATCATTTAGGTTGGAAAAGAGCTTTGAGATCATTAATTAACACTGTTAACCTAATACTGCCAAGTCCACCACTAAACCATGTCCCTCAAAGGGTAATCTCCTCCAATGATTAGGTCCTATGCTTATCAAAGGTAACGATACTATACATTTGCAAGAAGCACAGTACTTCTGAGGAGTGTTGAATCTGCTGTGTACAGTGTACAGTGACACTAACATAACTGAGAAGCTTTGAACTGCTCTTTGTATTCAGAAGGTTCATCATTTGACATGGGAGAGCTACAGTATATTTCTTCCTTTAATGGCAATTCGGGTAAGGCTATTGTTATGTTGGGAGATTTTACTACCATTGCTAGAGATTTTCTCAGTGTTTTTACTCCTCTATTGAAAAAGGAACATGGACTTTAGAAGAACTCACACAATTTACTGTGATCTTGCATTTCTTTTCTTTTTGAGTAATTCATTTCAGTCAAAATTAAACACCCTTTTAAAAGCCAGGCCTTGCAGACTCTTATTTCTATTCCACAGTTACTACATATACATTTATTTTGCATAAGTGTATTTTTTCAAGCAATACAAAGCACTCAAGACACAGATCACACCATTGCCATGCTCAGTATGCTTACGTTTTCTAAGATCAGAGAGCAGGCTGTCAGAGTGGTTAACAAGTATGCTTCTTCAATTCAGCATTTCTAGAATTTTCCTCTAACATATATCATCCCTCAAGCATAGTCAGGAAGGAAATTATCTTGTCAGAAGCTTCATAGTTAGCTTCCTCACCAGAAGCTTGCAAGTTTCCATAGAGGTTTTTTTTTCCCAATGCAAATTGTACGGATACCCTACCCTTCACTTTTACTAACTCATTTTGAGCAGAATTGGAAATGAAATTCACATAGTCTGATACACGTATGCATTACAGCAGCAAGTAAGGTCTATCCCAGCTCAAAGACTACTAGCACCGGATTCCTATTTTTTCCATCACCACTGTAATTAGTATTCTTCCTTCATTAGTGTATTGGCTATTAATTGCAAGTAGCCAGGATCTTTTCTTTAAATAAAGAGGGGGAAATTGGATGAAAAATAAAGACGTAAAGGACTGCAATTTCATCTCCATGAAAAGGAAACCCCCTTCTTCAAGATTTCCCAGCAATGTTCATGTCCCAAGGATTAGATGATTAGAGTACGCTGTAGGAGATCTGAATTGCTCAGCAGCTGCTCTTTGTCAGAATGGTTTGAATGGAAGAGAGGCCTAAAAATGACTTCTTAAGTGAGGTTACTGACCAGGATAGCTAAAATAGCCTGCTAAGGGACTCTTGAATTGAGAATGAAGAGGCAGAATACATTTCTTGTTCTGGATGGACAGCAGCATAACATAGCTCTGAAAATAGGGAAGGAAAAAAAGAACAAGTAAAATATATTTTATGTGCTTTAAGAAAGTGCCTTCTCATTGTTCAGTCAAGTGAGTTTGGGCCAAGGTTGCCAAAGATAATGTGCTTCAGTAAAAGACTACAAAAGAGCATAAAAGAATGAATAAGAAACAGTTGTAAATCTTGGGAAAGTCAGCAAACAGCGGGGTTTTCAAATGGTCTCAATTCCTCAGTCTGGAATAAGGATGCTTCTTACTCAGTTTGACCTTGGATTGCATGGCAAAGGTTTTTCCCAAAGGACCTCACACTGTGGAAAGAGCACACACTGGAGCAGTTCATGAAGAACTGCAGCCTGTGAGAAGGCCTCATGTTGAAGAGGTCATGGAGGACTGTCTCCTGTGGGACGTGCCCCATGCTGGAGCAGAGGAAGAGTGTGAGGAGGAAGGAGCAGCAGAGGCAAGGTGTGACCGCAAGCCCCATTCCCCATCCCCCTTCACTGCTTGGGGAGGAGGAGGTAGAGAAATTGGGAGTAAAATTGAGCCTGAGAAGAAGGGAGGGGTGGGGGGAAGGTGTTTAAAGATTTAGTTTTATTTTCTCATTACCCTACTCTGACTTTCTGATTGGCAATAAATTAGATTAGTTTCCCTGAGTTGAGTCTGTTTCGCCTGTGATGGTAATTGGTGAGTGATCACTCTGTCCTTATCTTGACCCACAAGCTTCTCATCATATTTTTCTCTCTCCTGTCCAGTTGAGGAGGTGGAGTGATAGAGCAGCTTGGTGGGCAACCTGGCATCCAGCCAACATCAACCCACCACATATTGGAAGTAATACTTCTGCTGGCTTCAGACTGGGTCTGCAAAGATAATGGGAAAAGGAAGCAAATGGAGACCTGGTATTGAGTGTTTTGTATTTTGGATCACTGGAAAACTGAATCACTCTTTCAGTTCTGTTCCTGAAATCTGTTCAAGGTCTTGAGCAGCTCTCTTCCCCTTGTATACCTCAAGGTAAGGAAAAAAACAGAAAGAGGAGTTCCTGATAATTATGTCTGTTATGTGGGAAAGGGTACAGTCGATCTAGTTGGGACAAGACTCCTTCTTTCTTCTGAAGAAAGAGGGCCAAAAGAGGGCCAAGAGGTGGTTGCAAAGCTAAAGGCTCTTTATTGCCTTTCTTAAAGGGAATATTTCTTTCTATCCTCAGGAAGCTGTTTTATTTGCTGAGATCGAGCATTCTTACATAAAAGGAGTTATTGACTGTATTGATAGGTCAGCTTCCACACGCAGGAAGACTTTTGAAAGGTCACCTTCTCCTGAATTGGAACAGGAATGGTTTTATCATGTCCTTGTCAGTCACTTCAAAAACCGTCAGTTCTTTCTACAGGCCTGCTGAGCATTGAACATGCTTCAAGCTGGTAATTATGCTTTTAATAAGACATATAGACATGGTCAGTTGCATCGTATCATACTCTGGTCATGAAGTACTAGAGGTCTTCTATCATAAGGGGATGCCAGAAGGAACACTGTGAAAGGTGTTCTTTTAAAAGCTCCTCGTTTTCTTATGCTGGAGGAAATAACAGAAATACTAAATTCAAGTCCGAAAGGCATGAGGTTTGTTTAAATGCTATAAAGCAGAAATAATCTTTGTTTTTAGTTCTGTTTAGAACATTAAGATTTTAGATGTAACCTTTTCAGTCATGATTACACTATCAAAATATCCCAATCTTCTGTTTGATTGTTAATCTTACATGAAAGCTGAATAAAATATGAATCAGTGATTTGGACACTAGCCTAAAGGCCTTGGAAAAACCTAGGTACATGCAGCAGATTTCCTGTGTGACCTTACGCTTCTTAATCTTTCTATGGCTTTGGTTGCAAAATCAGGATTTGATGGGTTTCTGCCTCACTCACATTAAGACCTGTGAAATGCTTCAATATTAAAATCTACATGGCTGATATTAAATAGCCTAAGTAAACAGCTAACAATCATTACACTGGTAGCTGGAGCTTTAAAAAAACACCATATGTTTTGAGACTCACAATAACACCATGAAAAGTGGCAGCACAACAATACCGGCTCTGTTTGAACATCTTCAGGACAGACTCCTTGGAGAGAGCCCACACAATCTCTTCAAGTATCCTGAAAAAAGATCCAAGAAATTAGGAAATCCCAGGCATTAAAGTATATTTGTTTATGAAGAAAAAAGAAAATTATTGCTTTAGTTCAAGGAGGAAGAATGCAACACACTGCATGGAAAAAAAAATCTGGAAACTATGGAGCTTTTTTTCAGATCTTTATGTTGGGGCTTCCTATGAAGTGAGCATTAAGACCATCTTCAACTTGGTTTGTTTGTTTATTTTTGCAGTCATGCCAGTGTGTCGAGGTCCTAAAATGAGAAAGGTTCAGTGCTTTGGGGGATTTTTTTCTTATGAGACTCTTGTCTACCAACTTGGCCAATAAGACAGGTCCTTGGGAAGAAATACCTTGGAAGAAACAGTCTGTATTGGAGTTAGTGTTTGGACTTTCTTCTTAAAGGGAGCATATTAAAGGACTTGGGGGTACTCATGGATGAAAAGATGGACATGAGCCAACAATGTGCACTCGCAGCCCAGAAGAACTTCAAATCTATATCCTGTTGCAGTATTGGTCCTTGAGAACAAACACGTAGCAGAGTCAGCAAACTATGCTACATCTGCTTGCTTCAGGCAATATATAAAATAGTTCTTTGGCACCTTAGCAGCTCACCAGCTGCAGAATCAATCCAATCAGACCAGATTAGCACACCCGGGCCTTCTGAATTTTCTGTAGGCAATGGCAATTCACATGCTGTGGCCTGAAGTAAAACTTTAACTGTTAGGAGGGGGCGCCCTAATGAAACGGGGACAGGGAGACAGATCAGACACCACAGAAAGCAGTTCTTGATCCTGCTCAAATCTGGATTTATTTTGCAAATGTTTGTAGTGTCAATATACAGCTTTGAAAAATAGGAACAGGGGTTCAGTTAACAAAATGGTAGCCCCAGCAGATCCACTATACAAGCCATATTATATATTTTGATGTCGGATTTGCTTTGCCTGTGTAGAATCTCCTGCAGATAGTTCTGGGAATAAGACCACAATGCTGCAAAGGATTTGAGAAGCCCTACTTAGTACATTTCCATATTCTAGATCTCTGCCAAGAAGAGGGGGACAGTTGAAGATATGCTAATTTTGCAATAACTGTAATGAAGCCTTGTCCAGTTAGACATTAAAAGTAGCTGTTTCATTTGCCACGCAATCACTTTTGATGACTGAAAGAGAGAGGAAAGAAAGTATTCCTTGTGGAGTTTCTATGCCCAACAATTACTGAGTTTCAGTTTTATTAATGCTTTTTGTAACACAAAAAAGTTAGAGTGTATGACAATGTCGTGTAATAAAAAGTGCAGAAGTACAATTTCTCCCTAGTTATATTGTAAAATATAATTAGCAGCAAGTAATGGAAGGTGTCATACTTTATTTGGCATTGGCATTCTAATTATCAAGGGCCAAGTGAGAAAACTTTATGGCTTGATTTCAACTTAAAGAACTTATTTTAGCCATGGACTGTAAGAATACAGGCTAAGTTTTGCATGAAAAAAATGTAGGTGGAGGTTTTCTGCTGCTGCTTGTATGTGTAATTTTATTATGAAAACATTTGCCTGTATGGTATTCAGATGGGAAAGGAACCAGGGTGGTCTGCAAATAAAATACTTTATAACAGGAGGTCACAGACTGCAAGAAGAGAAAATGAGCTGACTATATGAGAAATATTAAGTAGTCATTGGAGATGTCCTCTGGAAAAAAAATGAAAATCAAAACCAGGCTAGTTTGTGGATTTTACTTTTTTCCTTAAATTATTCTTCATTACCTGAGATATTTACAAGAAAAAGATCTTTGTCCACTTGAAATTTGTCTCTGCCTGTTCTGAATAATAAAAAAAAGGTATCTAAAATCTCCTATATTTATATTTTCAGAAATAAATGTTTTGTGAACTAAAGT
Organism: Fratercula arctica; assembly: GCA_947846985.1. NCBI lineage: Eukaryota > Metazoa > Chordata > Aves > Charadriiformes > Alcidae > Fratercula > Fratercula arctica. Next base: position 91,650,081 of record CANTUZ010000002.1, on the reverse strand, counting down.
ACCAATTCTGTATTTATTAACATAGATGCAGATCTTTACTACTATCAGCAGTCCTACTGAAATCTGTGGCACGATCAATGTTTGATGTTATTTGAGGCCAGGTCACAGAGGATATCTTTTATTAGACCACTTGATGTTGTTAGAAAATTCTAACAAGCTTTTTGGTTACTTAGGACATAGAATCATAGAATCATTTAGGTTGGAAAAGACCCTTGAGATCATCGAGTCCAACCATCAACCCCACTCTACAAAGTTCTCCCTTACACCATATCCCCTAACACCACATCTAAACGAGTCTTAAACACATTCAGGGATGGTGACTCCACCACCTCCCTGGGCAGCCTATTCCAGTGTCTCACCACTCTTTCTGTGAAGAATTTTTTCCTAATGTCCAGCCTAAACCTACCCTGTTGCAGCTTGAAGCCATTCCCTCTTGTTCTATCACTAATTACCTGTGAGAAGAGACCAGCACCAACCTCTCTACAATGTCCTTCCAAGTAGTTGTAGAGAGTGATGAGGTCTCCCCTCAGCCTCCTCTTCCTCAAACTAAACAGTCCCAGGTCCTTCAGTCACTCCTCATAAGATTTATTCTCCAGGCCCTTCACCAGCTTCGTTGTCCTCCTCTGCACTGGCTCCAGCACCTCGACACCTCTCTCATATTGAGGTGCCCAAACTGGACACAATACTCAAGGTGTGGTACAGGGGGACAATCACCTCCCTACTTCTGCTGGTCACACTATTTCTAATACAAGCCAGGATGCCATTGGCTTTCTTGGCCACCTGGGCACACCGCTGGCTCATATTCATCTTTCTAGTTTCAGGGGGGAGATCATGTCTCATAGCCATGTTACAGCTGTAACAACACTACTCATTTAAACATGTTTGCACAAGTGACTGAAAGTTTGAATTTTAATAGAAAAATGATGCCTGAAAGTTTCTGCACCACCACCACAAGTGTAGTATCATGAGTACTTTTTTTTAAAAAAAGCACTAATTGTTTAAACAGCTTTGGAATTCACTTCTCTGCCCTCTTTCCACATTATACCTCCATGTGCAGAGCTATAAATTTGCATGAATCCCATTGATTTAGTAAACAACACAGATAAAAAATAACCTTAATAGAAAAATACTGGCTCCCCTCTACACTAGATGTGGTTTCCAGTCCGGAACATCTACCAGCACAACTGAGTAGGTTGCATGAAAATATGAATAAGTGGGAAAGAGCAAAGGTTAAAATTGCTTAAGATGACACAGTTATTGAAAGAACAACTCATGAAATTCTACCCTGGGATCTACCTACGTCTTAGAGAAGTCCCCTCCCATCTGCTTACCACACCTGCCATCACACTTTTAGCTATGAAAATAAGTCCCATCCAGCTGAAACTGCAATGAAATTTTTGATTATCGCAGTTGGATTTCTTCAGAAAATTAGTATTAATACCTCTGACCTGGTATTTTTAAGAGTAAATTGACAACATTGTGCCTCAAGTATGGATTTTGTGTGTACATATGTATAGGGATAGTAGTAAGAAATGTGTAGCCCCATGTTATAGACTACCTAATGCAGAACCTGCCAAGACCATGACAGGAAATTATTGTATTACTATACAGCCCACCTTCATCCAAGTGCAGGTGAACCATATTTTCCCTTATGAAAGACAAATACTTCCCACCATATGGTGTCTCTTAGCACCCTTTAGGGGCATTTGTTCACAGCTGACTCAAAGAAGATTACAACCTGTTGAATCATCATTCAGTCTTCATTCAACAAATAAGTAGTCTCTGAAAAGCCTCCATATGACTAAGCCATGTCTTGCTTTTTCTATAAAGATGTCAGACATTATGAACTACAATGTAGCTGTGGAATCATTTGATGAACTAAGAAATCATCATAATAAAATTACTCATTTGAGAATAGCTTTATTTTCTGAAGAGACTAGTGAAAAAATTAAGTATTTGCCATAGAGACAAAGACTCATTTCATGGTCAGAAGTAGCAGTAAAAAATACACATGCATGCACACACACAGCCCTCTAAGGCAGTGAAATATATGCCAGTACTCTAAGCTGTTTCTAAGTGAGGGACAGGTTCCTTTGGTGGTATAAATCAGTGCAGCTCTGCTGGTTTCGTGAACTACACTGATTTAAGCTACACTGAAAGTCTAGCCTTATGACAGTTTCTCTGGAGTTATTCCTGGCACTGAAATGCATCCTTGAAGTTCAAATGAAAACATATCCTGTGCTATTATGTCAAGAGCTACCTCTATATAAGGTATTATGAATAAAATGATATTTAATAGACAATAATACCTTTTGGGAATGATACCATGTCCCATTTATTCAGCCAGAGGTATAAGTTGTTTTCTGTGAGTTTATTTTTAACTGGTTACCCTGATCTAAACTGAGAGTGAGTAAGTTCATGGTAGGAAGCGTGTTAGATACCTGACAGATTTTTGACTGGTATAGAGTAGTAGTCACACAATAATAATAGTCACATTATTATTATTATCTAAATAAGCAAACCCTGGAGTCTGCATTTTATTTTCTAAGATCACAATTATTTCCTGAAGTTTCACAAGTTATTATTAAGCTTCCCCTGCTCAATCAGTTGCTTGTGTTCCAGCCTTTCATCTACGTTATCTCAGTGGTTTTCAAATCTTTTGATTTGTTGACTAAAAAAAAAAAAAAAAAAAGAAAAAGAAAAATCAGTCCCAGACTCCACAGAGCTCTTTGGAAACTTTTTGCACACATTGCTGTGTCACACCTATGAATTTGCTTTTCTATGATCATCTTTATTAAATCATTTAGAATTGTCATTCAGAGAGTTTCAGACTACTGATTGAAAATCAGCCTCTAGCTTTCTTAGTGTCTCAGTACTACATAATTGTTCAAGTACAGCCCTTGAAAAAAAAAACAGGGGGGTTGTGACACTCAGTACATCCTAAGTGTCCCTTTTTTTCAAACAGATGTAGTACCAGATGTTTTTCTGCTTAGCAAAGCTCTTGCAATAACTGTGAGTGTTCCTCATCATCACATGCACCCTTTCAAAAATTAGAGGGTCATGCAATATCACTCATACTTTAAATACCTGCTGTCAAGGTTTTAACAATCAAATTGATGTTTCTCTTGAACAGAAAACTGTGCTGTCAGTCTTCCACAAGGTAACGTGCATAGAATGTTCTTGCAACAGATGCTGTTATGTTTGAGGGGGAAGAAATGAGAAAGAGGGTCTGTGAAGTAAGATAGCCACATAACACATAACTGTATAAATGAAATGCAGTGAATTCAAAGCTATATGTAATATGTGACACTGTTATGAGGAATCAATTCACCTCAACTACAAAATGCTGCTCAATTAAAGAATCAAACCCATTTAAACCCCCAAAAGTTAGCTACTTTCTTCCCAGCAGTTATAACAGATTGTCCATCTATTCACGTATAATAACCTTTCAAGCTATCAAAATTACAAGGTACAATTCTGGCACACATAATTATTTTCTAAGTATCACCATAGAAATCTAAGCATTCAAAGAATAACAGGTAACAACTTCTCTTAGAAGATACTAGTGTTTATGGATAAGAATCAAGGCGAAGGCCAATAAGCCAGACATTGTGGTGGGAGTTTGTTATAGACCCCCCAACCAGGATGTAGAGGCCGATGAAATATTCTATAAGAAGCTGGCAGAGGTCTCGCGATCACCTTGTTCTTGTGGGGGACTTCAACTTCCCAGATGTCTGCTGGAAATATAACACAGCAGAGAGGGAACAGTCTTGGAGGTTCCTGGAGTGTGTGGAAGACAACTTCCTAACACAGCTGGTGAGGGAGTCAACTAGGGAAAGTGCCCTGCTGGACCTGCTGCTTGTTAACAGAGAAGGTCTTGTAGGGGATGTAAAGATTGGAGGTTGTCTTGGGCAGAGTGACCATGAAATGATAGAATTTTTGATTCTTGGTAAAGCAAGGCGGGGAGCCAGCAGAACTGCCACCTTAGATTTCCAAAGGGCAAACTTTGGCCTGCTTAGGAGCATGGTTGAGAGTGTCCCTTGGGGGACAATCCTGAAGGGCAAAGGTGCCCAGGAAGGCTGGTCTTACTTCAAGGAGGAACTCTTAAAAGCTCAGGAGAAGGCCATCCACAAGTCCCAAAAACCGAGCAGACAGGGAAGAAGATCAGCCTGGCTAAATAGAGAGCTTTGGCTGGACCTCAGGAAAAAAAAAAGAAAGTTTATGATCTTTGGAAAAGGGGGTTGGCTACTTATGAAAAATACCAAGATGTAGTGAAGCTATGCAGGGCGAAAATTAGAAGGGCCAAAGCTCAAGCAGAACTTATCTTGGCCACCACTGTTAAAGATAACAAGAAGAGGTTCTTCCAGTATCTCAATAGAAAAAGGAAGACTAGGAAAAATGTAGGCCCACTAAGGAATGAGATGGATGCCCTAGTGGTGGAAGACACAGAAAAAGCAGAGCTACTGAATGCCTTCTTTGCTTCAGTCTTCACTGTTAAAGCTGTCCCTCATGAATACCAGGCCCTGCAGGTAAGGGGAAAGGTCTGGATAGAGGAAGAGTTTTCCCCAGTAGAGGAAGATCAGGTTAGAGACCACTTGGCCAAACTGGACATCCATAAGTCCATGGGCCCTGACGAGATGCATCCACAAGTGCTGAGAGAGCTGGCAGACGTTACTGCTTGGTCACTCTCCATCATCTTTGAAAGGTCATGGAGAACAGGAGAGGTGCTTGAGAACCGGAGGAAGGCCAATATCACTCCAGTCTTCAAAAAGAGCAAGAAGGAGGACCCAGGGAACTACAGACCGGTTAATCTCACCTCTGTCCCTGGGAAGGTAATGAAGCAACTGATTCTGGATGTCATATCCAAGCACGTTCAAGAGCAGGAAGTTATTGGAAGTGATCAACATGGATTTACCAAGGGTAAATTATGCTTGACCAACCTCATAGCCTTCTATGATGTTATAACTGGTTGGTTGGATGAGGGCAGAGTAGCAGATGTCATGAACCTTGACTTCAGCAAGGTTTTTGACACTGTCTCTCATAAAATCCTCCTTAGGAAACTGAGGAAGTGTGGACTAGATGAGAGGACAGTGAGGTGGATTGAGAGCTGGCTGTGTGACAGGACTCAAAGGGTTGTGATTAATGGAGCAGGGTCAAGTTGGAGGCCTGTAGCCAGTGGTGTCCCCCAGGGGTCAACACTTGGACCAGTATTGTTTAACGTATTCATCAACGACCTGGACGAGGGGACAGAGTGTGTGCTCAGCAAGTTCACTAGTGATACCAAACTGGGTGGGGTGGCTGACACCCCAGAGGACTATGCTGCCATCCAGCATGACCTAGACAGGCTGGAGAGCTGGGCAGAGAAGAACCTAATGAGGTTCAACAAGGACAAATGTAGGGTCCTGCACCTAAGGAGGAAGAATGTCAGGCACCAGTATAGGTTAGGGGTGGACCTACTGGAAAGCAGCTCTGAAGAAAAGGATCTGGGGGTCTTGATAGACAGTAAATTATCCAGGAGTCAGCAATGTACTGTTGTCACCAAGGAGGACAACGGAATTCTGGGCTGCATAGGGAAGAGTGTGGAGAGCAGGTCAAGGGAGGCCATTCTCCCCGTCTACTCTGCACTGGTGAGGCCACAACTGGAATACTGTGTCCAGTTCTGGGCTCCCCAGTTCAAGAGAGACTGGACAGAGTCCAGCGTAGGGCAACAAAGGTGACTGAGGGATTGGAGCATCTCCCTTATGAGGAAAGGCTGAGAGAGCTGGGACTCTTCAGCCTGGAGAAGAGAAGGCTGAGGGGAGACCTTATTAATGTTTACGAGTATCTAAAGGGTGGGTTTAAGGAGGATGGAGCCAGATTCTTTTCCATGGTTCCCAGTAAGAGGACAAGGGGTAACGGGCACAAGCTGGAACATAGGAAGTTCCGATCAAATACAAGAAAAATCTTCTTTACTGTGAGGGTGACAGAGCACTGGAACAGGCTGCCCAGGGAGGCTGTGGAGTCCCTCAAGACCCGCCTGAATGCAGTCCTGAGTAATGTGCTCTAGGCAATCCTGCTTTAGCAGGGGAGTTGGACTTGATGATCTCTAGAGGTTCCTTCCAACTCTGAAAAATTCCGTGATTCCGTGATATGCAGGTATACAAAGGCAGGCTAAATGTTAAGCTTGGCCCATGGACATTAAACTAAGATTCAAAATGCATTACTATAGTGCCACTGTGACCTGACAGCCCCAGATTTCTGGTCAGATGCTTCCTGTATTTTCTCACAATAAGGAGATTCAGCTCACCCGCAGAAGTTCCTGGCTGTGCTGCACATCAGGGTGGTTTCCCGAGCAAGGAGTACACATAAGGAACCAAACCTAAATCCTATGAGGTGTAATCAAGGATATACAAACTCAATTTTTTTCAAGCATTTGAATTTTTTGTGCAAAAAGAAACATGAGAACAAATTGTGTTGAAGGCAGGCAATCACAGGATTATACAGAAGTCACTCCATGTACAATTTAACTTCATATTTAAGACTCTCCCTGTATTCTTGGTTGTTTTTAACTGGATCCATGGTTTTCAGGGATAAATATAGGGAAGGAGAATAAAACCACAACTTTATCTGTCACACAAGACCAAAATATACTCGTGGGTTTTGACTAGCTTTAAACTTAAGCTTGTTAACTGACACTAGCAAAAATAACCACAAATAAAATTACACAATGATTCATGAGTTTCCTATTTCCCATGCAATCTTGTTCTTAAAATTATATTGGTCGTTATAATAAAATGTGTACTCCTTGACCCCAAACTGGTCTGAGATGGTGAAGAAAGGGGTATTTCAGCTTATCCTGTGCTATCAAATTAGTCTAAATTTAAGTTGTTGATGAATGAGAAAGCAGAACATATTACTGGTGGGGAAAAAACAAACCAAGAACCTGTAGAATAGGACAGTATGACTCCTACTGTAGTAGAGATCTTACTAGTTGCTCCCTTGGGAAGATCTGTGATGAATCTCTCTTTTGCTATTCACAGAAAATAGTACGTGCACTTCCCTAGTTAATCTACCTTCCTGACCCTGAAAGCATATTGTCCTCCTGATTCACAACCCAGATCATTGTGCAGGTCTCCTAGAACAAAAATGGGAGATACAATAGGCTGTGGATATTATCCCCATCTCTGCTTAATTTACTTCTTTTTCTAAAGGAGAAAAAGTCAGTATTTGATTAATTCTGTGCCAAATTGTCTTTTTAAAAATGTGTAGTTTTGTCCATCTCAGAGGTCAGACCGTATGAACTCACTTTTCTAGGAATCCATCCTTTGACGTGCAAAAAACTCTGGCCAAGATTTTCACAAGGGGGTATGCTTTATAGTTCCCATCTCAAAGCACATTAAATGGTCTGATTTCAGAAAATGCTGATAAGACTCTGTCTAAAAGTTTATAACTTCTGAAATACCTCTGGTTAGACAGCGTAGAATTTAGGGACTTCAGAATCACTAATTGCTATGATCACATTGCCCCCCACCAGTGGTTTCCAGTCTCCTCTCAAAGCACTGAAAATAGTTATTGGTGCCTAGCTTAACAAACTCAGTTACTGTGGATTTTTTTCCTTGTCATCTGGTAACTGAATGTATAAAATCTTGCCTATTTGAAACATTATCTGAGGTATTACGTTCATTTAAAATCTAAAGTAGCTACTGATTTGAACTTAATTTAAAGTAAGGAAGTAACAGGAGTAAGTCTGGTTAATTTAACACAGGACAGAAGCACAGAAATTTGTGGGTTTCCATGGTGAAAATCCTAGGTCATAAAGGTGGTTAATAGTACAAGACTTGTATTTTCAGAAATTCTGTAGTCACTGTGGTTTCAATATGTGCAAAAATACTTCTAATTTTATTAAGCAATAGCTCTTATCCATGCTTCAGGAAAAAAAAAAAAAAAAAGCCCAAAACTATAATAAACTTCCACGGAAGTCTAGAGTCCTTTCTAATAACATGTTTAAAACAAAAAAAAGTAATTTCAAAGTGTGATTTAAGCCACCTACAGATCAAGGGAATTCAGAGACATTGTTTCCCCTCTGCCCTTGTGATTATCTGGACTTGATTTTGCCACCTTTTTTCACTAATGAAGTGTGAACCGCATTTGTTGAACTGAGCCATTGACTGAGACTAACCATTGGCCATTATTCTCTATTAAAAATTAGTAGCATTTAAAATAACAATCCGTAAGTCCGAGGGACATTTTTGTGAGGAGATGTGAATCTCAATAGGCTAGCTTCTGGTGAAAGATCGAAGAGTGATTTGGTCTTAGAATAAGTTAAATATCGTTATGTTCTTCCACACTCACCATGGTTCTATCTACGTATGTGTGAACTTAATCAGATAGACGCAGAAAATATATGGTCTATTAACAACAAATGTGAAGAAATCAGTTTCTGTAAATGTTATCACGTTATCTGGGAATCACCTTTTTTTCTTTTCTGCTTTTATTTACCTTTTTTAATTTGTGGCCACAAGATAAAATTTTGAAAAACTTGCGTACTGTGCATTGACCTGTCTGAGACTGGGGAAACAGCAAAGGAAAACATGAGGCCTGGCTTAACTACGGCTACCTGAGGATTCTAAAAATTAAATTTATTTTAATTAGAAAGGGCTAATTTGAGGAAATCCATGTCAATCTTTAGAACTATTTCACCAATTTATGTTAAGGGTAGACAGAGTAGTGTTTTTGGAAACCTCACTGATTTGTTGTAAGCTTGCCTAAAACATTGTTAAAGCACTTAAATTTTCAGATTGGAGTTTCCAGAGTAATTTGCTATGTAGCCTGTTTCTGAAGCCTCTCAGACTTTTTACAAAGAAGTCAGTCCTTCTCTGAGAACAAATATTTAATTTACATTCTTACTAAGAGCCATGATTGCATGACTGAATAATCTCAGTAATATCAGAATTGGACTGAAGAACAGGAACTAGGAGTTGTTAATTCCTGTCCTTTTTAATCAGTCTTGTCATTGAATTATCATTTTGTTTTTGTCCAGACCAGACAAACATCAGTTTTTAGTCTTTCTGTCTTCATTTATTCCAGCCTGTCCAAAAGAGAATTAAGACTGTGGTTTTATTCAGGAAATGTGACTTCTAAAGATGCATTTGCAGTACAAAATTTATACTTAAAAGCTGGGATTCTAGGCACATGATACTCAGAGAAATTTAAAATTACTGGCATGCTATTGATTTGTAAATTAGTCCTTGTAAATGGCTCAAACACAATCTTTGTCGTTCAATACAACTCTTAAATTGCCTATTTGCAGAGGATAAACACTAAATATTCAAAGAGAATATTGGTTATAACTCTTAGATATGTCTCTTGGAGGTCTGCTGTCCTATAACATTTATTGAACAAAGAGAAAAGGATGCTTTCACGTGTCCTTTAAAAATCAGGGTTTTGTGCTTTCATAATTGCTAACCACCTCTAAGTAGGTCAAATGCTATGTTCTTGAAATGATTTAAACGGCTACTTACCACTTAGAAATAAAAATGCATTTAAGTCAAGCCATGTTTTTGAACAATCAAAGAAAATACTGTTACTTAGAATGAGATTTAAAGCAAATTGAATACAAGAATGAAGCTGATCGTCATTGTTAGCTTTGCTTCTGTGTTGTTGTTTTTTTTTTCCTCAGAGTGAGGAAAAATGTCTGTTTGCATTTTACATGCTTCCCTTTAGCATGTGTTTGCCCATGTTTGCAAGTGTGCATTCATTCTCAGAGGTTGACACAGCCATACTCATTGCCTGTGCCAGCACTAAAAGCCTGCTAAATGGCAAGAGTCTGATGTAGGCAAACTCTTTCCCTTTCTTGCCCTCATGAAATCCTTTCCCATTTCAGAATCAACAGCTACCATGACTGACAAGTCCATTCTCACTTACCAGAGAATTATTAGTCCTTGCAGTTATTCTTCCCTCAACAGCTTTTACAAATCTGAATATAGTTATTATCTTGCAAAGAGTGTTTATCTCAATTTTTGCATTTATTAAAAAAAAAAAAAAAAAAAAAGTTTGATGAGAAGTTTCCACCCAAATAGCCATCTACTTTTGTGAAAAGAAAGAAGGCCACTAAAAGCTTAAAGCACTTGATTTGCAACTTGACCAGTGGAAATCCAATTAATGTATCTTTCACAGACCTTGGAGATGAATTTCAAAGTAACCCAAACCAGAGTTTTAAGAATTTTTTCTTAAGGAAAAGACATATTTTTGACATTCATCATTGCTTTCCTTACCTGTGCTGCAGAACTTACATTTTCTTGCCCACTAATGTCTGAGAGAAGTTTATCTGACCTTACTTTAGACATCTGTTTGAGATTAGGTTTAGGTTTGTTGTATAATCAGAGGATGTGAAGGGCAGGTTATCTCATCACAGGGTAGTTTTCTATAATAAAGCATCATGGGGAGATCTCTCTTTCTTTTCAAATATCAAAGGGAGCCAGGGAAGATTGGTTTTTATTTAAAGCTCTATGGCACCTGTGTTAGAGAAGGTGAATGCCACCCTACATCTGTAAGAGTCTGTCCCTTTCTATTAAGTTCATTGTCAAGGACAAACATGACAGAGTAATTTCACCACCACAGATTTATTGATGGTATAGCTTCTTTCTCTCAGATTTCTCTCTTACTGTCTTAATTAAAAACTCAATAGTTAGTTTTCTTTGACTCCAACTGTACAGACCCTTGTGGACTTAATAGTTTAACAAATTCCACTGTTGTCAAAATATGAAATTTGTCATTTGGAATAGTGTTATGCTATAGATTTTTCTTCTCACTGCTTTGAAGAACACAAAATAGGATAGATATGTTAAATACCAAAACTAACAATACAAAACCAGTACAAATAAGAAAAAGTGTTTGAATGTTTTGTGGTGATTAAGAAAAATGGCATGCATGACTGCCTAGATGAGGTATGTGTTTGTAGAGTATATAGAATTCTTTTGAGTTCCCCTGGGCTATTTATTTCTTTACTTCTTAAACCTGCATTCATAATTGCTCTAAAATAATACTTGTAACGCTAAACTTGGCTGGCATGTTTCCAAAACAAAGACTCCTTGGACTTAAAATGTTTTGGGACCACACTATAGAGCATTGTCATGAAAGGAACAGAAAACCATCTGTGGTGACTCATAGTCACTTGATTGTTCAAGGGCTTTTTCTTTAAAAAACAAGCTAAAGCCACATCAGTGATTATAGTATACCTTTCCAATATGCAATGAAAAAAAAAAAAAAAAAAAAAAAAAGCAGAGGATTCAAATATAATTACCCTGTAAGTACAATGTTAAAATTATCCTGTCACATTGACATCTTTTTGTCATTGCATTAGCTGACTTTGTTAGGACCTTTACAGGGTCTGCTTTGAGAACGTGGTTAGCATCGAGCATAGTTTATAAACAAAATATTTTGCAGTTGTCTTTGTGAACAATAAATAATTAAAAAAAAAAAAGGCAACAAAAAAAAAAATTCCAAACCCCCTCTCATCTCTGCACCTCTCCTCACATTGTACTACTGTTTTATCAGGCAGAACACAAGCAATCCCTCAGATTCTTTCATTCCTCTCCCCCACCAGTCTACCCCTTTTGCCTTCAGTGATCTATCTGCCCTGTCCATGCCATTCCTTTGTAGTATTCAAATACCATCTTATTCCCTAATTACTTTCCATGTGTATTTTCCTTCCAATTACATATCCAATTTTTGTCAGTCTCCCTTGAGACCCTTTTGCCTACCCTGAAATCTCACTTTTAGATCTCTTGTCCCCCATCACACTATTCTTTTTAGACTAAGAAGCTTATTTGATAGCCTATAGAATTGTCACACACCAACAGGTCAGTCCTTAGTCCTTTCTTCTCTCAACAGGAATTACAAGAAAAAGTAAATATCTCGCATCCTGGTGGACTAAGCAATCAAATTTCCCTGATTGACAAAGCTCCCTGACCCTCAAAATCTTCTTTCATGCTGCTTCTTTCTCTATCCCTGCTGACTCAGACATCAAATCCAACAATTTACAGTACCAGGCTAGGCCTGGAGAATACTGTCTTATTTTTATGTCCCGCCCCATGAGATAGGGTTGGCATGTCTCTCATTTGTGTGGTATTTACTGGGGTAGACGAGCCTGCTACAGTCCTAGCTATTAGACATTATGCCCGGAGATGGCTAGCTTAACTAGACAGTCCACCAAGGCATAGGTTTCTGGCCTGAGTGGCAGTATTATACATAAAAAGGCAATCCAAAAATCTGATTCTAAAGGAACCATTTTTTGTTCCAGCTACTTTAGAGGTGGATAAACAATAACAGTGGATCAATTCTTTCTGATATATCCTTAGCAGGAATATATATGAATACATATATTCACTTAGGCCATTCAGCAGCTCTGACACAGATATGTGATTGACTTGTTTAATGGGTCCTTTGTCAAGCATCTGCAGTAAGCTGCTTTTACTTTGGATTATAAAACCCCAGTAAAATGTCTATAGCATTTTTCTAGATTTTATAAGTATGTATTGCAAAGCTCTGCTAAAAACAATAAAAATGTCCCTCCATGGAAGTACACTAATTATTATGGGCAATATTAGGAAGGGGTTTACTACCAGGTTTAAATGAGCAACTGATTGACAGTGGAATATGTTGGATTGTTCTGAAAGCATAATTAGAGAAAGCTCACTCTCACAGCTATTAGTGTTATTTTTAAATCTGCCAAATATAGATCAGAAGTCAAATGAAAATATCTTTAAAAGCTTGTGATCATTCATGCAAGTCTGAAATGTATTTGGGAATTCTTAGTCAGGACATCTCAAATATCATTGCCACGGGACTTTAAAATCACAGTACTGATGAAATGTCGCTTCAGGAAACACTTAAGTGACATTTAGTGTTTAACGTTTTCCTGGACTTCTTGGTAAAGATTAGAGAAAAAACAGTTTTAGATTCTGAATCAATGTTATCAAACCCAAACTGACACAACACAAAACAGGGAATATTATCCCAGTGGCCTACAGGTGAAGTACGATTCTGCAAAAAAAAAAAACTTTTTGCAAATCTCCTGGAGTGCATGTATTAAAAAGGTTACAGGCTTCTCCCTGCTTGCTAAGGATTTATTTTTGAGATGTGCATGGACACATCGGGTTTACCCCAGAAGGGAAATCTGATATTTTAGAAATATACATACACTAGAAGAGACATAATTTCAAAGTGATACTGAAGGAAATCAAGGCCTTTCTGCTGAAGACAAAACACAGCAGAAAGAAAAATAAAACAACAACAAAAAAACAACACCGAAAAAGGAAAAAAAAATATGAAAGAAACTAGCATTGATATGCTTTAAAATATTTTTTAAGATTTCCACTCCTTTTGAATAATACATAAGGAGAAACAGATGCTCTGAAGAAAAAATATGTACTATGCAGATCAAAGTTAGGGCAGGTGTAACAGGTTCACTACCTGGCAAGAGATGCAAGCTGCAAGCATGAATACAGAAGCTAAGGAGAGCTGTGGAAGATCTCCTTGGAGCAGACTGTCCATAGTGTTTAGGTTCACTGAGGAATTAAGTGTCAGAGTTTCCTTGGCTCTAATTTGTGGGGTTCATGTATTAGACAGTGTGTCCCATTCCTGGGACACATATCGCAGACCTCAGATTTGTATCCTGGTCACCATCCTCGCAAACAGCAGGTGTTCTGCTGTTACTCTGTACATGCATTGTTTGCCTTTGAAAGGAAGCTTGGATGGAGAGGTAAGGAGGCAGCTGTGTTGGAGTTTTTTAGGGAACAAGGAAGGTGAGAGATACCTAGCAAAGAGTCACCTAGTTACCCAAAAGACCTCAACATCTGCACGATTACAGCACAAAATCCCATATTCACTAATACTTGTTCAGCTACATGTAGTAAATCTGCTCTAGCAAGTATTCACAATCCCTTTTGTTTGCTTTCTGTGAATATGCAGGAGAATAATGTTTGATGAAAGAGATAGTGTTCCGAATCCTTGTGCAAATATGTATTTATGCCAGAAATATTTGCATGGGGATCTTTAAAGATGAAAATTTTCACATAACAATAGCTAACCCCTATGCTTCCAAATCCTGCAGAAAATGGAAAGAAACTGTTCCGCCATACTGTTTAGCTATACTTTCCTACTTAGTTTAGTACATCATATTAATGATTCTTAAAACAGTGGCTTCAGCAAACTACTTACAATGTCAGAATTATATATAAAGACATAAGTTTCATGAAGGGACAACCTATCGACTAGAGGCAGGATTGTGATCTGACTTCATTTAGCTGCTTCTACAGCAGTCATATTTAGGACCCAATTCAGTTACCCAGACACAGGTGTCTAGTAATGTTGAGATGACCTGCAGTGTCCCACCTGGGCTCCAGCTGCTACTTAATTTGTCTCCTGTAGCTCCTGCATTTCACCCTCCAGCCCCAGGCAGATGTGCCAGATACCTTGGAGCACTGCAAATCCCACTAAGTGCCCATGGTTAGGACACTGAATTGCGCCCTTACTTCAGGTCTCAGTTTCTTAGCAGTAACAAGGAGATCATCTTCCTTTCCTAGGAAGGACTATCATGATGATGAAAACCATGACAAGCTGTTTAGTGTTTGTATATTATGGTGATGATTCTCCCATAAGAAATTGCAGGTAAAGTTCTGATGGCAGGGATCTTTGTTCATTGATAAAATCTTTCCAAAGAAAATTAGGTAACAACTCTAAAACTACCAGTGTTTGAAATTCCATTACATTGTGTACTGCTAATATACATGAAAATATCTTCACTAGAAGCGTGTTTGTGCAGGAGTTTACAAGATGTTTGGGAATACCATACTTTCAATGATTTTATAACTACTGAGAGATGTTTTCTTTGAGTTTTTAACTTTTACAGTCACATGATGAGACTCATAACTGAAACGACTGTCCTTTAATATTGCCTGTCATTGACAGCATGATATTCTTGATTAACTGTGTTTTTGCTCAAGCAGATCCAGAGAGAAGAATAGGGAATAAAACAGGATTTTATAAATATAAAAATAAGTATATTTTTAATAGGAAAATTATGTTAAATGAATGTTATCGATTGTTTTTATTACAGTGATACATGCAATAAAAATGATACATTCCAAAACTCATGATTTACATAGGTTACAGGAATATCTTTTCATAACTCTTAATCTGAAGGATTATGGATGACCAGCTATACCGATACTTATCTGCCCTCTAAAGATAAACAGAGGGATTGGAAAGGGATACATTAGCAGCTGTGACTGATATATTAAGTTCAGTTTAACAGGACAGCATGTTCATACGTGTATGTGCACACAGTACAGAAAATCCCTCATGACCAAGTGTTCCTTGTACAGACAAAGATGACCAAAGTTACATGCCATCGTAATAAAATTATAGGTAACAAAGCAGGTTAAGCAAAGTGACTGGTAAAATGTGAATTTTTTTTTCAATGACTGGTAAAACATGTTCATGTATATCACCCAGTCTCAGGCAATTCCTGTCTGTACCTCCTTAAAAATATCAATCTTAGAAAATAAGTATTCCAATAAAATACAGGGGAAAGGACTCATGTTAAAAATCTTTGCTGAAGGAGAACAATGTTTCATAGTCTTCCCTTTCTATGTGTGTTATCCACACATAACTGTAACTACAACTGCTGCAAATTGCAAGTCTTCTGTATCAATAATTTGAAGGCTACACACATGACATGCAGCAATTCCACTGGGGAATAGTAACTGAAGTAATTTCACTGTTTAGAAATTCCAGAAAATCACAAGTAAAACATAATGTGATTTTATAAGCATTTTTATTCAATAGAATTATCAACATTTTTTTTTTTTGACAGCTACAAATAACAAACAACAACACTGTCTGAAATTTGAGGAAATACATATAAAAAAGGGACCAAATCCTTACACATAGGCTTTACTATTTAACTGATAATCTTAGACACTTCCCATTAGATTCCCCTCCACCCCACCCCTCCCAAATGGTTGAAGTTGGAAGGCACCTCTGGAGGTCACCCAGTCCAACCACCCTGCTTAAGCAGGGCAACCTGCAGCAGGTTGCCCGAGACCATGTCCAGCTGGCCTTTGAATATCTCCAAGGATGGAGACTCCACAACTCTCCTGGGCAACCTGTACTGGTGCTCAGTCACCCTCACACTGAAAAAGTGTTTTCTGATGTTCAGAGGAGACATCCTATATTCCAGTTTGTGCCCATTGCCTCTGGTCCTGTCACTGGGAACCACTGAAAAGAGCCTGGCACTGTCTTCTTTGTACCCTCTCTTCAGCTATTTGTATAAATTGGTAGGATCCCTCCTGAGCTTCCCCTTCTCTAGGCTAAACAGGCTATTTCTATACAAGAACAAAAAGAATTTTATTTAATTCTTTCAGTCATAATCATTCTTGAAGATGTTTGCATAAATCTGTTAGTGACATTTTAATCAATAACAGGGACATTGTATATGATTTGCATCGCTCATTTCAACATTGAGTTTTAAACTAGACCTAAGTTAAAATGTTTCCACTGAGAATTCACTTTGCAAAGGTGATAAACCAAAAATGTCTCTCACCTTCAAGTGGAAAACAAAAAAAATAATAATTAAGAATCATGCTTATAACCAATCATTACTAAAATACTGAGAGAAGAGGAGCAAAAGATTGTATAATATAGATCAAGGCAACGTTTATTTAAAAAAAAAAAAAAGTGATCAGAATAAAGGAACAGACATCCTGGGTTTTAAATTTTAAAATGGCATCCTGAGGCAGAAAACAGAGAAACCAAATAATATAAAAAGAGGGGAAGTGTTATTAGTTGTTCCTGAAAAACTCTTTAAGAAGGAGGCAGAATTGAGTAGGTTTCAAAATGGAATAAAAACACAAAAGAACAAAAAAAAAAAAAAAAAAAAAAATGGAGGAAATGGAGGGAGAAAAAAAGTGGATAGAAGGGAAAAGAAAAACTTTCTTAGTGGAGGTTCCATCTTGGGATAGTCTATGAAAAGCAAAAGCCAACCATATACAACACTGCAATACAAGCTATTGCTGATGTAGTAAAATTGATTAATAGCTAAGGCACACAACTGGGAAAACAAGACATACAGTTTCAATTTCCTTTTTTTCAGACACTCAATGCATGATTTTGACTAAGAGATTTCTATAAATGCATCAGTAATATTTCAATTAGTACCAGTACTTTTACTTAATTTGCAATATATATTACTAATTTTACAAATTAATATTAAGCTGAAATAGAAGTTTCTACAAGGAAGTTATCTAGAAGTCCAAGCCGGGCTCTTCACAACAGTGAGGCAGGAGGACAAGAGGCAACGGACACAAACTGGGAAAAGAGGGGTTTTGACTTGAAATGAAGAAAATCTTATTCACTGTGAGGACTGTCAGGCACTGGAACACGTTGCTCAGGGAAGCTGTCAGTGTCCAGCTTTTGACCCAGCAGGATAAAGATCTGAGTAACCTACTCTCATCTCATAGCTCACTCCACCACTCTCATCAAGTAATTGGACCAAAGACCTCCCAAAGTCCCTTCCAACATGAATTATGCCCTAATCCTATGGTTCTACCTAAAGTAAAGGTGCAATTTTACCTCTGAGCATTTTGAGCTGACTAAAAGCCTTATGACTGCATTAGTGCAGTGCTGAGCTAAATGTAATACATCCTTTCTCCCAAAAAGGTTTATGAAGGTGGACATGCTGCTACCCCAGTGCAATAAGCTCAGGTTTGGTCAGTTTTTTGTATAAAAATGTCAGGCTTATGCTTCTTAGAATATCACCTCTACACAAATCCCTTATACCTCCATTCTGTACCCATAATATGGTGTCTTTCATAAGGGTATTTATTGTGAGGATACAGTCTTAATATATGTAAGATGTTAAATTTCTGTAGTTATGAATAGCCTATAATCATAAATTAAATTAAACAAACCATATTTCAATTCTACCAAGTAATTACATGCCTTCTCTGGCAAAAAGCAGGAAACTCCATCTAGTTGGGTAGGATAAGTCTAGCTGGGAAAATGTGTAGCTAGATGTGACTGTCCTTTAATTTTGGAATGAAGTTAGCACTTTGAAAGAAAATCATTGCCACCCTAACTAGCATAAAGCATCAGAGAAGAGGTTGGTAATTTAAATAAACCCAAAGACACCCACAGCAGAGAATAACTTTAAGCTGAGTTTCATTTCGCTTTTACTTGTGGAGTCACCTTTCTGTGGTCTCAGGCATATAATACTGGGGAAAGGTCGAGGTGTGACAGGGTGAAAAAGATGCTCTTGGGATTTCTTGCTTCCCCTCTGAATTGAGTTCCATACAGAATGATTTAGTTTTCCTCAGAGACTGCTCTCAGAAATGCTGACTACCAGCAAGCGAGAGGAGTCCACCTGACAGTCCAAGCCAACTGACATCCCGTGGTCAAACCCACAGCTGCATGCCCTCCAAAGGGTATACTGCCAGCCACAGACGGAATGTTTGCGTTCCATTCCCACCAGAGGCCAGTGGAGGCATCTACGTTGCACTTGACACACAAATGTGAAAGTATGTTTAAACTAAGCAGTTTTTACACGCTGCTGTCTTGGGGCCAACCTGCAGAGTCTCTCTAGCCAGTCTAGTATCAAGTACTGAGTATTCATCTGCGTGCAAAATACTCCAGGCTGCCCAGCTTTTAATATCCTTTCACATTTCTCTTCCCCTTAGGAACAGAGATATGAAGAGCTTCTCTTTAATTTTAGCCATCCAGAAGTTAAACATGTTAGGAAAGGAGGAGCTGCCCTCTGAAAGCACTTTTATTTCCAGTGATAATAGATAGTCTTGATACCTCTCTTACAGGTGAGACAAAGGAAGCGACCTAAATCTCACACAAAGTACCTGCCTATAATGGTCTAGAAACATGGTAGCAAAACAAGGATCTGAATGCAGATCATCTAGATTCTTATGCAGTACTTCTATCACAAATCTATGCTTTGTTGATGACATAATGCAGGGAAAAAAAAAACGTTTCCCATCTTTTAGGAAATCTGGTAATGATATGCCAGTCTCTCCCCAAAATGTGAGATGGAGTTGGCTAGTTGGTGCCTGGTGACTTATCAGATCATTATTCTTAAAGAAATGAAATGATAACATAAATTTTAAAAACCTGTAAGATAATAAGCTCTATCTAAAATGTATATGTGAAAGAAACACTGCAGATCATTGTCTCAGTCTCTGCACAAAACATTGATCTATAGATTCCTTTCTCATAATAGCCACTTTGTTTATTACTTCAGTTTTCTTTCTGCTACAGTGGTTCTTATAATAAGCTCCCCTAGTGATTTTTGAAATATGGAAAATATCTAACCTTATTTTGTCCAGCTGTTCTGACAAATTAACAATGCCAGGTCTGATTTTAGTTAATATAGAAGCTAAGGCTGAACCGCATGTTCAGAAATCATTTGTATGTAAGAAGCTGTGCTCCTGATCCCATGCCAGCTTAGGGGGAAAGACAGAGGTAAACAAAGATGGCATTCTGTGGCCTTGAATCAACTCTCTTTACCAAGGTCTACTCACAGTTATTTATTTATTTATTTTATTTTCCCTGCTCATTATGGAGACTTTGTGTTAAGCTCTACAGCTGCAAGGGATACGCAGACAACAACTCGATCAGGGAATTCTGTAGCTGAGAGACTTTATATTTGGCACACAAACAGAGTTATGGCACTAAGGGACTTCATTTGCCCTACTCGGATATTCTGTACAATCTTCAACAGCTACTTCCAGTTCCTAAAAAAGCAGAGAAAACAAAGAAAAAAAAAATATTTAGGCACCTAGACTGTCACCCACAGGAAAAACTAATCACTTTTCAGAGCAAAGTGGGAAAAGTGGTGGTGGAAATAAAGCTACCCTTGCTAGGAGAGGTCAAAGGAGTACTACTTCAGTCCTAATTGAAGCACCTGCTTCAAGGGAAATATGAAGAATCTGAGGGAAAGGCAGGGAGAGAAGTTTAACTTAGGAGGCCACTAGATGGATGACAGTCATATATCCATGAAACAGATCCATTTTCAGTCAACGGTTAATAACTCAGTCTCCAAATATGGGGCACTTAAGTCCAAACCCTGCAGTGCACATCAGGGACACAGATGGCAGTGGGTGGTTTCAGTCTCTGGAGAGCCAGGGAGTAGGGAACTAACCCACCATGAAGCCTCTGCTGTTAGGACTCTTGGGTTTCCCTATATGGAAGGAAATGTGGATTTGGCAGCAGACATCATGAGCTGTTTCTCTCGTCCATGCAGCCTTTTCCAACCTAAAGGACCACAACTCAGCTCCTACCACGTGAGGTGATTCCACTGTGTGGATCCTGTTTGCTCTTAGTCTTAGCCTGCATGCTAAGGCGAGCATTTCACAACTAAGTCACCTCATAGTTTACAACAGAAAGACAATCTCTCATTGGAAGAACTGTTCTATAATACATGGCTGCCTATTATTTGTTCTAAACATGACTAGCTCAGGCAGACTTGTCCTGTATTCACAAGTATGCTAAAATATAAAACTCATCGTTGCAGGACTAGAGCACAAAAGTGACAGACAAGGCTACAGGGATACAGTATCAAAAGGAGTTAGACATTAAAACCAACTATTCACATAGGCTCCTGAAATCTCAGAAGAGATATACAATAACTGTATTTTAATGTCCATTACTGGAAACAAATGTTTTGAGTATACCTTTTGTTCTTCTTTAGAAATAACTGGGTGATGAAACTTTAAGGGGAGAACTCTTTTTATGGCTTTTTTTTTGTTGTATATGTAAAACCATAAGGAATTCCTTACTGGGTGAAACCAATGACCCATCTCACAGTCCGTCTCTAATAATGCCAACAGAAAATACTATTTGTGGAGAACACATGCATGGGGTGGCTGATACACCACTTTCCACACTGAGCTAAAGGATGCCACGTGAATCTTCAGCACTCTTCCACTTTAAGCAAGCCTTTGCAGGAGGATAGATCCTATCCCTTGCTCACCCTTAGACTTGGGAAGCTCTTTCACAACCTTGACCCTGAAAGCCTCCCCAGTGGTCTGCATCCAGCATTTCTGGTGGGTGCTATAATATCTAGCCCATACACATCTAACTCATGCCATGGAGACGTTCTTACAAGCTTGCACTCCAGTCCATTTTCAGACACAGAGTATCAGGATGTCTTACAGCCAGCAGAGAGTGAGAAGCCTCAATGAGTCAGTTAAACTCTGAGCTGATTCCTGTGATCCATCTTCTTCTGGAAAATACTTCGTGGCACAGGAGTTTCTCTGTGTTTCTCTGTGCACACACATCAGTTGCACTACATTGCAGATCCTTGGTCCAAGCATCCCTAAGGAATGGCACTGCTGACTTTCTGCCATCCTGAAAAGGGAGCCACAGGCCTACCTCCAAAAGCTTTTAGTCCATAAAAGAACCTTTCCTCAAATCTATAATAACCTTTAATGTGGAAATTTATAAAAAGTGTTTTGAAAATCCAAAGTAATTTTGTCCACCAGATCCCTTTTATCCATGTGCTGGTTAACATCTTCCCAAATTCTGACAGAGTAGTGGAGCAGGATTTCTTTTCACAGAGGCCTCCTGATTTTTTTCCAAAACACTGTGATTTATCTG